>JAQQTO010000060.1:60002500-61252500 GCA_029884595.1 Ormosia semicastrata
CAATTCTTTAATAAGGCTTTTCCTACGCCTCCCAGAAGCCACCCTATGAAACAACTTTGAGTTAGCATCCCCATCCTTATCCCAATGGAATTTCATCTTTTGTCTTCTACTCATTTCTTCGCTAAGCAAAATTTCATCTAAATCAAGCCTCAACTTCTGCCTCCTAACATAGATATCCTCAGTAAGATTACCCTCTAACTCCAACCTATCCAACAAATCAAGTTATTTCAAAATAACATCTTTGCTAACCCGAGTGTCACCAAAAACAGACAAATTCCACTCTTTTAAGCTTTCCTTGAGAAGCTTCAATTTCCTCATAATTTTATATCCTTCCCAACCTTGATCTGAAGTTGTCTCCCATACTTCCTTAACAAAAGGAATAAAAGAGTGATGAGTAAGCCACATGTTTTCAAACCTAAAAGGTGAAGGACCCCATTTCACCCTTATTGGACTCCATAACAAGAAGAAAGTGGTCAGAAACTGGACGAGATAAACTCTCTTGCACAAGATCAGGAAAAGCATCGTCCCATGTAGTGGTGAAAAGGAATCTATCTATGGGAAGCTGCAGTGTAGTTTCTTCTAGCAGACCAAGTGAAACGGGTGTTAGAGAGGATAATGTCTCTAAGATTACACTCCCTGATAAAATTACGAAAACCCCTCATAGAGGAAGTGAGATGATCACCCCCCAACTTTTTAGCTGGAGACCTCACAACATTAAAATCCCCACCCAGACACCAATTTAGATCACAAAAACCTGATAAGAAACCTAATTCCTCTCAGAAAAAAGAACGATGCCTAGGATTGTTAGGACCATAAACAGATGTCAGCCACCAATGACCTCTCCCCTTGATGTCCAACAAGATCGAAATTGAAAAAACACCATGAATAGAGTCTAACTTAGAAGCAAACCTAGTGTCCCAAACCACAACCATACCACCCGAAGCCCCAAGAGAAGGAAGACACTCCGAATCCTTAAACCTAGAATCCTAGCCATCCCTTATTACCAAAGCATCCAAAACTTTTGCTTTAGTTTCTTGAAGCATAACAATATTCGGCGCTGCCTTATTGAGTACGTCCCTAACTCTCTTTCGCTTCAAGCAACTACCTAACCCCCTCACATTCCAACTAAGGATCTTCATTAGGTAACATACCCTCACCCTGCCAGCCTTTCCTCCATAGTTAATTGTTGAAACCAAACAATCAAGTTCCTTCAACAGTTTCTTTTTCTTACGAACATAAGTATTAGGTGACTCAACTAAGGAACTAGACACCCCTTTTGGATTGAGCACCTTAACCCCCAACTCCTGAACTAGAGGATGGGAACCCAGGTTATCCTTAGCATTGTCAAGGCAACTAGAGACTTTGGTGATTTTCTCCACTTTGCCTTCTTCGATGTCATTTTGAAAAGTGTAAGGTTTTTGCAAAGGAATGGGTAGAAGACCATCTCCTTGAGGTAAATCCCCAATTAAGTCACCTGAAAAAAAATAAGAGGACAGAGGACACAAAGGTTTAAGAGGAATAATAAGATGAGCAGATAAAGAGGGGAAGGACATGTGAGGAGGTAGATTTAGACAAACACTCCTTGGCTTAGTCAAAACTCAAGGCTGAACATTAAAGTTCTTTATAGAATTAACACCAGCTCCCAAGCAAGAAGGATAACCTTCATCTGCCATGCCTTCTTTTTGTTCAAAAAGCTCTGGAATTCCTGTCAAATCAGCCTCAGGTTGAATAATATGATTGGTCTCGTCAAAAAAGTCCTGGAACAGTTGCTGCATAGATTCAACAAGCAACCCACCATCATCAAATGCTTCTGAACCAAAAGGAGAATCTATATCTTCATTTTCATTCCAAAAAAAGGAATCTGAATTTGAGTCATTATCTGATTTTTGATCAGACACCTCATCAGAATATTGTTTACCCACTTTAGAACTCAGTTAGTCTACCCTCTCTGGCATCACAGAATGTATAACCCCTGGTGATGCCACAGGCGTGTCAGGTAAAGACCGAACCACCTGATTAGAAACACTTAGACAAGGGAGAGAAGGCACACTCCCTCCAGATCTCTCCGCTGTAGAAATCTCCCTCAAAAGCCCAGCCCAACAGAAATAGAAACAGGTTGATGGGTCGAAGATTTAGCTTGCTGAGTCGGAGCACAGATTGGAGTTAAGGGAGATGGTTGAACCTTAGGCACCCATATTTTTCTCACTCTTACAATCTGTTTTCCAAGCTTTTTTAGTGATCCATCTGAAATTTTGGGCTGGTTAGAGCCCAATTTCGGTCTTAATCTGGTGAAGACACGCGACTTAGGCCCTATTCTTGAAAACACTTTTTTTGGGCTTGCTAACACCTTTAGGCTCACTTCTAACCATTTAACCAGTCTTTTCCCCTCAGGATCCACCTCAATATTCAGGGAATACTTTAAATCATTCACCATGGCGTCATTCTTCTTCCTAGCCGAAAATTGCGCACTACCACCCAAATTATCTGCCTTTCTTAAATTTGAAACATTAACACTGGGCTTCAAAATTTGAACACTTCGACGATCATCTCCAGCGCTGCAACTCTTTACCACATCAGAATAGGATATTCCTCCGATGAAAGACTGCTTTCTGATTGGGAAATTCTGATTCACCTGAAACGCAGCACCCTTTGAGTGATCTACCACGAACAACTCGGACAATGCTTCTCCCAAAATGATTCCAACCTGCTTGTAAGCGACCTTTGGGGACAAAAATGGAGCTCCTTCTTCCATTGCCATAGAATTCTGTGGCCATAACATATCTTCCTTTGTTATTATTACCTCGAAAAACAGAGTAGATTTTCCCTTCACCTTCATAGCGTCTGAAAAAAGAGGGTGCAATATACAAAGATTTGTACTTGAAGGTAGATAATAACCAAAATGGAGCATCTCTGCCTAGTAGCAGAGACTTGATAAATCCTCGGCCTCTTTCAATCACTTTTACACGAAAAAACTTCCCACTTCCATCGAGCACCAAATCAAAACATTTGGATTAAATGGCAATTAGTTTAAAACCACCCATTAATGATGTAGGTCGAACTGATCAAATTGTTGACAAATTCAGGACTCTCCCATGCTCACAAGTCACAAGCCAAATCCACAAAACAAAGACCTGAAGCCAAGAAGGAGGGAAAATCCACCAAAAAACACCAAAAAATTGAAGTAAAATGCCCCACACAACATCAAAATGGGCCAACAGGGATTGAAATGTCTCATCGGAGTGTTGCGTCGGAAACTAACACGCCGGCGACCCTCCTTACCGGCGTCCCACGTATCTGAGCTGGTGAAGTCAGCCAACAACCACCCACAACCAAAGCTTCACTGGAAACCGTGCGAGTCACCCAAAATTGCTCTTAAAACGAAAAAAATGACAGCCCATGTCGCCGCTAGCCGTCAATCGGTTCCGCCAGCCTTTCCCCAGCATTGGACCGGTTTGTCACTAGCAAGTGTCCAATAGAAGCCTCCTCAGATGCCTAAGGGGAGATCTGTGATTCGAGTCTTGTTCGTGTCTTCTCTCTTTGTGCCGTGCGTGAAGTTTCACTTCATTCTTTTTCTTGACTCTGTCCAATTGTCTAAACAGATATTTGAGCTTTAAAAGATGAGTTTTAATTTCATGATAAAAATTCTGAAATATTGAAAACAACTCAGACCGATTTTGCATAAAAAATAACCAAGTGCAGCAAGAGTAATCATCAATGAAAGTGACAAAATATCTGGACCCTTGAGTAGAAACAGTACGACTGGGACCCCAAAAATAAAATTGTACTAAAGCAAAAGGAGATAACACTCGACTGCTGATTTTACCAGGAAACGGATTACGGGTGTGTTTTCCTAGTTGACATGACTCACAAGGGAGACTCGACAACTTAGAGTGGCTGGGCACCAATTTTTGTAGTTTGGGAAGGCTAAGATGACGCAATTGTGCATGGATGGTGAGAGGAGAATCCTTGACAGCACAAACACGAGAGGGGTTGGAGAGCTAATAGAGGTCATGAGACTCACATCCGGTGCCAAGTATTCGACTGTATCCGACTCGAACTCCGATCTTGCAGAATGACAAGAGAGAGAAACGAGAGAGATATATAAAGAAAATCGTGTGTCTAAACTACACAACGGAGGCTGAATTATATAGACCTATTACAATAAATACAAAGATCCTAATTACCATAATTACATGATTTGGTTAGCCTATACAACGAATCTAGATATAGTTTTCAACAAGGTTATTAGTCTTATGTTAGTGGGCTTGAGCCACACTACTAGTAGTGTTAGTATTTGACCTAAGTATTAGTATAAATAGGAGTACTAGGTTATGGAATTGTATCACTTTTACATCATCGTAATAATATTCTCAATTTAGTCATTCTTATTAGCCGTCTTTCTCTCTTTTCCTTTCACTAACCCTAAATCCATAATTCTTCAGCAGGAATAAAGTTGCCCAATCCCTCAACTTACCCACTAGGGGAACCCCATTAAAAAGGCCATGTGCTTTGCACCTGATTGAAGCTAAACGCCTAACCTTATCCCAAACCAGTTGTAGTGCCAAATCTTTGACATTTTGCTGTGCAAAATCTAAAAGCGCATAGCTTTTGACACTCCCTTTTTTTTTTGAAGGGGGTTCAATAGTTTTCTTTTTGTCTAGGGGTTTGGGGAGGGTGGGTGTTGAAGGGGGAGGTTGTTATTGGATTATTTTTTTAATTAAAACTAGTGTTTGTTAGAATATATGAAAAATATCTCAATATCTTTATTGTATCTTAGAATATTTTAGAGTATCTTAGATGATCTCTTGGAGGTTATTTTCTATTTATTATTTAATAATTTGTTTCCTTATTTAATTGAGATTAGGAGTCTAGTATTAATATAAGTGTGTGTTTGAATTAGCTTATTTTGTGTTTAAAACAACTTATAATTGAAGGCTCTTTGAGAGAGCTTTTGAAAAAAAAGCAATTATTTCCCTCAAAATAATCATTACCAAACATGCTCTAAATAAGACTATTGAGTTTGTCTTTTGTATTACATTATTATCATATCAAATCAATATTAGTTTCATATTATTCAGTAGCTTATTTCTCTCTTTCTCCATCCTTTTCTAAAACCTTCCAATTCAACAGTTTACTTAAGTTTAGTGGCAAGAAGACACTGGCTTTTTCTATCTGTTTCTCTTTGGTACATCGGAAAGTTGTGTCTCTGTCTTCCTTTTCTTTTTGCTACATCAGAAAGTCTTTATAACAATTTGAGCCTAGGACCGCTACCTAAATCCCCAACTCTCTATGTATTTCTCAGTGTACTGTATACTCTCTCGCTCTCTGTGTTTATGCTTATTATTTTGTAAATTAGTTATTCTATGGTGTTTTTACATTGCAGAGGGATCATTCCAAGAAGAGACTGGATAATCATCACTTTGAGTCTAATGGAAGTAGTGGTAAAACAACTTATTTGATTATAGCTCTAGAAATTTGTTTTATTTACAATTAGTATTCTATTTTCTTCATGCTTTACATATTCAACTGTCTTGTTCTGAAGGTTTGTATGGACAACAAAATGTGAAGAAGCCAAAGATAATGAAGCAATCACTTGATAATACTTTTGACAATATTGCTCCGATGACCAATTCTATTCCTTCCCCAGCTGCTTCGCAAATGAGTAACATGTCTAATCCTAGTAAATTTATTAAGATCATTAGTGGGCGAGATAGGGGCCGGAAACCTAAAGCACTGAAGGTAATTTTGGTGTGAATTTAGATGGTCATGTGCTAGTAAATTTTCTTTTTGTTACTTCGCCGATTTGTTTATTTGTTTTTTTTTTCTTACAGATATCTGCTGGACAGCCTGGTTCTGGAAGTCCTTGGTCGCTATTTGAGGATCAGGTTGTTTAGAGTTCATTAGCTATCTCAATTTTTTTTTCTTTGGAATAAATATTTAAAGTTCAATAAGACTTGTGTGAAAGGGTTACCTTTATTCTCCTATCTGTTGCAGGCTCTTGTTGTGCTGGTGCATGATATGGGTCCAAACTGGGAGCTCATAAGCGATGCTATCAACAGTACTCTCCAGTTCAAGGTAACGATCTGCAAAAATATGCATGGTCTTATATGGAAGGTGCCAAGGTTGTAGGTTTTATTATCCTTGTCACACTCCATTACTGAAAATCATTCATCTTAAAAGATCTTATCATTGACGCCCACTGATTGCACCTTAAGCTTCATAGGACAGCTATCCATTACTTTTAGGAACAAAGTTTCAGCAATTGGGAGTACTTATGGTGTACATTAGTGATATGTTTTGGAACCGTGTGATGCTGTGTTCATTATGAAGCTTTAACTGGTGGATTTTTTTTTTTAAATAATTTTGTGGGACCCCACCCATAGCAGGAGCTTTGTAGCACCTGGCTTCCCTTTTAATTTGGTGGCTTATTTGGGATTTGATTAGATTTTGACTTACAGCATGACATGTTGCAATATTTTCAGTGTGTCTTTCGGAAACCAAAGGAATGCAAGGAGCGTCATAGGATTTTAATGGATAGAAGTGGTGGAGATGGTGCAGATAGTGCTGAAGATTCTGGGTCTTCTCACGCTTATCCATCTACATTACCTGGAATTCCTAAGGCAGGAAAATTTTTTCATTTCTAATCATGTATTATATTTAGACATATTGGGGGAACATCATGGTTGACCTATGTTTTGCAGCTTTGATTGTTTAGATCTTTTGTATCTTTAGCAGGGTAGTGCCAGGCAGTTGTTTCAACGCTTGCAAGGGCCAATGGAGGAGGATACAATAAAGTCTCATTTTGAGAAGCTTATAAAGATTGGGCAGAAGGAACATTACCTTCGGATTCAGGTTTAAATCCAAAGCATTTGTATCAGGATAGATTCTAAGATGCAATGACATTTAAAATTGGTATTTATTTTGTTAACCACTTATATTAGTGGTTATGTCAGATGATAAGTGGTTAATTCAAATGATAAAACTAGAATGATAGATGGTTAATTATAGTGCTGTTAATGCACAATCAAATTTGGTTAGTTCAAGTTAAATATGGGAATTCTATAAAAAAAAGTTAAATATGGGAATTACATGTAGTTGTATGAATACCACTTCAAGAACCAATTGTATTACAGAATTGTCGTTGTGAGAACTGTTTTATTCCTTTGATCTTGAGATTCCTTTATTCTTGCCACAGTTTTATCCTTTTTTATTTTTGATTTATATATTTTAGGTTTAATGTTACCTTTGTATATTTTAACTCCCATTAGCTTGCTTGAGGTTTGGTTCCTTTTGGTTAGATTGAGTATTGTGATTTCTTGATGCTTGATTTTGAGAGATGAGTTTATGTTAAATGTTCCAAGGGGAGGTGTAGATATGATGAATATTGTCATGATTGGATACATTCTTTCATCTTTTCTGTTATTTTGTGGACCCCTGGGAGTGGGAGTTAGAGATGGTACTAGATATAATTCAGTGTTTATACAACTTAGCTACCTACATGCAGATTCATTGATGCAACAATGGCTTTAGAGATGTAATATTGGAAGATATGTGCCCAAATTTGAGCATTCCGTATTGGCTCCACATCTTTTGCGGCTGCTCCTGCAACTGAAATGATTTTTTTAATATAAAACTGAAATGAAAATTTGATTTTTTATGATAACTCTGGTCATGAATTGTTGAGATTTTAGTACAAGTTCAAAACTTGGGTGTTTCTTGATTGTAGAAACCTTGTTGGGCTACAGGGTACAGTCTTCTTTTTGTTGTGCTTGCTTTACACATGATTAATTATCTCTGCACTCTAGATTGTTAATCCCGCGGTATAGTGGATTGCAGAGTGGCTGCTACACTGAAGGTAGCGGATATAATGTAAATAACTTCTAATACATAATACTCAAAAGTCATAGCTTAAAGACCCAATCTCATTAATCTAAGGCATAGCTAATAACAATAAGTCAAACAATGATGATGATGACATGGTTACTGGAGTCTGAAGGCTGAAGAAGCTGCGAAACAGAGGTGGGCTTGGCCGGAAAAGGCTGAAACAAGCTGAGAAAGTGCGAAACAGAGGACTGCAAAGAGCAAAGGCTTTAGAGCTGGGAAGTGTGTGCAGTCTGGGAACTTGCCGAAACAGAGCAAGTAGTGCAAAACAGGTGCGAAGGGTTTGTGAGTGTTGGAATTAACAGATAGTGTATGGGTAGTTGTACCAATAAATCATAGTAATTGATGTACCTAGTAAGTCACATATTCATGTATCTAGGTAATCTCATGCATGTACTTAGGAACTAGAATTTCATTAATATTCTTGTAAATTACACATTGTATTTACTCCCTAAATGTATATAAATATAGATCAGCTGAGTGGGTTAAACACTCAAGCATTTCACAAACCTTTAGTCTTTTCAATATGGTATCACGAGCCAATTTGTTTGTCCTTTGAGTGTTTCTGCCTCTGGTCAGCAGAACCCAAAATCCCTTAACGAATTGGTCCTTTTTTTTTTTTCCCAAAATCCCAAAGTCAGAATATTACCCAAAACCAAACAGTCACCTAAAGGTCCCAAAGTCCTTGTCACCGACCAGCCATCCATCCACCGCCGCCGGAAAACCATTCAGAAGCCTCCGATCGGCCAGCCACCGGAAACCCATTGCTGGAAACCACCCCACGTGCCTCCACACGCACTTCTCCCTAACGGCGTGTGACAGCCACGCGCCACCTTCCCGTCGCCGGAGCCGCCGCGCGCTCGCCCAGATCTACTCGTCGGCCTCTCCTCTTCCTGTCTAGGTGATCAGTTCTTTGTTTGCTCAACATTTTGACAAGTGGGTCTCCTCCACTTTGGTGCTCTGTTCTTGGTCTCATCCAGTTTCTGTACTTTTTCATTCCTGGTCCTAGCTTGCTGGTCTCTTCACTTCCTCTAGTGTTAAAATGGCTTCAAACTCTCAGAAAACTGATGGTCCTGCCTTCTCTATCTGTGGAACACCAACAATCACTTCAGAAAAATTGAATGGTAAAAATTATTTAGCATGGTCAGCCTCTGTAGAACTTTGGTTTCTTGGTCAGGGATATCATGAACATCTGGAAAAATCCTCAGAAAAAATTTCAGAAGAAAATCGCGAGCAGTGGAAGAAACTTGACTATCAACTGTGTGCTCTCTTGTGGCAATCTGTGGAGCCAACCATTCTCACAAATTTCAGAGCCTTCAAAACTTGTCACTCTTTTTGGGAAAAGGCTCAAAGTGTCTTTGCTAATGACATTGAACAATTATATGATGCTACACAAAAGTTGGCCACTCTTAAACAAACTGATCATGACATGGTTGCATATGTTTCGAAAGCCCAATCTGCAGTAGAGGAGTTAAAATTATCTTTGGAAGCTGATAAACTCGAAGATATGAAGAAGAAACTTGATAACCTGTATATGATGTTGGTTCTACGAGGAATGCATCCAGATTTTGATCATGTTCGCGATCAAGTCTTAACTGGCCAAAAAGTTCCTTCATTAGAGAATCTAATTACTCGACTCCTTCGGGTCCCCTCCTAAAAAACAGAAGGAAATTCAGTTGACCGTATTGAAACTTTTGCCATGGTTTCTGTTAATTATAATTTTGGTGTTAGTGGGTTGTATTATTGGTGTATTATTGGTTGTATTAGTTGTGGTGTTAGTGGGTTGTATTATTGGTGTATAATTGTGGTGTTAGTGGGTTGTATTATTGGTGTATTATTGGTTGTATTAGTTGGTTCACAAATTTGTGTTAGTAGGATGATAGGTTGTATTAGGTAGTGTCTATTAGTTCTTAAATGTATATATATGTAGATATCTGATCATATGAATACACAAGTTTTTCTCCCAAACTCATTTCTGCGTTTCAAGTTGGTATCAGAGCGTAACTAGTTCTTTCCTATTACTCTGTTTTTCACGTTTTTCTTCTCTGTTTTCTTTTTGGTTCGGGGTTCACTGCTATGAGCGCTGACCCACTATCCTACAGTTGTCCAGTGACCCAAGTGACACCGGAGTTCACCTCAGAGGTTGCCGACCGGCCTGCCACCGGAAGACCACCGTCAGAAACGCCACCACGCGCTCTCACGCGCCGCCATCAGCAACAGTTCTTTCGAGAGCATCACTGTAAAAATTCTCTGCGCTGCCAAACTGTTCCTGTTCCTGCAGCCAATTTTTCCTTCTAAGAAAAGTCTTTCAAATTCCTGATACTCTTCTTCCATGGCTGAATCTACTAAGAAGTGTTTGATTTCTTTTGCTTTTTCTGGGTCTCCATCATTACTACCGAGAAGTTGAATGGTAAGAATTATTTGAATTTGCGTAATGCTGTAGAGATATGGTTTTTGGGTCAAGGATTGTCTGATCATCTAGCTAAAAAATGTACTGACATTGCTGAATCTGTGAGGGATGAGTGGCAACGGGCAGATTATCAACTTGTATCGTTGTTGTGGCAGTCTATTGAACCAAAATTGATGGTTCATTTCCGTCCTTACAAGACATGTTGTGAAATTTGGAAGAAAGCTCAAACTATTTATGCTAATGATATACCACGGCTGTATGAAATGATTCAAAGTTTGGCGACAATGCAAATGACTGATCTTGACTTGCCCTCCTACCTGAATAAGGCACAATCCATTTGTGAAGAGATTAAATTGATGATGGTTAATGATGATGCACAAAAGATGTCGGGTAAACTTGATAACATGCTTATGGTATTTATTCTTCATGGCCTCCACAAAGACTTTGAATCTGTTCGGAATCAGACTTTGACAAATCCTAATATTCCTACGGTAGAGGAACTAATTGATCGTTTGCTCCGAGTACCTTCTCCAACAACTTCTCTTGAAGTTGATTCTCAAACAGCATCTGAATCTTCAGCTTTTGTCTCAAACTCAACTGATCGAGGAGGCCGAAGTCGTGGTCGTAGAGGTGGTGGTCGTGGCAGAGGTGGTAGAGGTAATTTACACTGTTCTTACTGTAAGCGAGATGGACACACTCAAGATCGATGTTATTCCTTACATGGATTCCCAAATAAAATTGCCAATGTAGCTCAGTCTCTTGAATCAGCTCGTGACCACAAGATCGAGTCTAAAAAAGATCACTTACTTTCTGCCAAGGAGTATAAGGAGTATCTTCAATCCAAAGCCACTCAACAGGCTTCTTCCTCTTCGGCCACTGTTGCTCACACTGGTAATTCTACAGTTTGTCTCTCTCAATCTGCATCTGTTGGATCCTGGATTTTAGACTCTGGTGCTTCTGATCACTTAGCTGGTAATCCTTCTCTTTTCTCTAACCTGTCTTACCCTAAAACATCCCACAATATTACTCTTGCTGATGGGTCTAAAGCACAGGCTGCTGGTATTGGTCAAGCTTCACCTCTTCCATCTTTACCTTTACAATCAGTCTTGTTTGTACCTAATTGTCCTTTTAATTTAATTTCAATCAGCCAAATCACTCGCACTTTAAATTGTTCTATAACCTTTAATTCTGATTCCTTTCTTATACAGGACCGGAGTACGGGAAAGACGATTGGAGCTGGATCTGAATCACGAGGTCTCTACTACCTTCAACCTTCCTCTTCCACCATATGTGCTGTTTCTGAATCTGCTGATCTCCTGCATCGTCGTCTAGGTCATCCAAGTTTGGACAAGTTAAAGCAGATGGTTCCTTATCTTTCACATTTGAAAACCTTGAATTGTGAGTCATGTCAACTTGGAAAACATGTTCGAGTATCTTTTCCTAGTAGTGTCAATAGTCGAACTATGTCTCCTTTTGATCTTATTCATTCTGATGTTTGGGGTCCTTGTCGTGTTCCTTCTGTTTCAGGATATAGGTATTATGTTACTTTTATTGATGATTTTTCAAGATGTACTTGGTTATTTTTAATAAAAGATCGTTCTGAATTATTTAATATTTTTCAAACCTTTTGTTCCGAAATAAAGAATCAGTTTGGAAAAACAATTCATGTTTTGCGTAGTGATAATGCAAAAGAATATTTTTCTGCATCTTTTAAATCCTTTCTAAGTTTTCATGGCATCATACATCAGTCCAGTTGTCCTCACAAACCACAACAAAATGGTGTGGCTAAACGCAAACATCGTCATCTTATTGATACAGCTCGGACTCTCTTAATAAATGCTAATGCACCCTTGAAGTTTTGGGGTGACGCTGTTCTTACAGCTTGTTATCTGGTAAATCGAATGCCATCCTCTGTTTTAGGTAATAAAATTCCTCATTCCATTTTATTTCCTAAAGATCCTCTTTATGTTGTTTCTCCTCGTGTGTTTGGTTCCACTTGTTTTGTTCATGATCTCTCTCCTGGGCGTGATAAATTGTCTGCTCGAGCTGTTAAATGTATCTTTCTTGGGTATTCTCGAGTTCAGAAGGGGTATCGATGTTATTCTCCCTCTACACATCGCTTTTATGTATCCGCTGATGTTACATTCTTTGAGGATACCCCCTTTTTTGAAGTCACAACAGCTACCATCCCAGGTACTATCCCCGACTCTACTCCATCTCAGGTACTACCCATTTCTCCTTTTGCAACACCTGTCTTTCATCCTCAAGCTCCACAGTCACAAGATAATCGTCCGCTGCGTCGATTTGGCATTACTTATGAGCGTCGGATTCCTGAAGTTTCCCAGATCACATCTACTATTGATTCTCATGATTCAGCTCCCTCTCCAATCACTTCTCCCACTGCGGTCCCACCTGACCCTTCCGCTGATCTACCTATTGCACTTCGTAAAGGTAAACGTTCCACTCTCAATCCTCATCCAATTTACAATTTTTTGAGTTACCATCGATTATCTCTTTCCATTGTGTCTTTGTATCTGCTTTGTCATCTATCACCATTCCTAAGCATGTTCAGGAAGCACTATCTCATCCAGGATGGCGACAGGCAATGATTGATGAGATGACAGCTTTGGAATCTAATAATACATGGACCCTTGTTTCACCTCCTCCTGGAAAATCCATAGTTGGTTGTCGATGGGTATTTACTGTTAAAGTTGGTCCTGATGGGCAGGTGGACTGCTTGAAAGCTCGGCTGGTAGCTAAGGGATACACTCAGATCTATGGTTTAGATTACAGTGATACTTTTTCTCCTGTTGCTAAGATAGCGTCTGTTCGTTTGTTCTTATCTATGGCTGCCATGAGACGCTGGCCCTTGTATCAGCTAGATATTGAAAATGCATTCTTACATGGTGATTTGGAGGAGGAGATCTATATGGAGCAACCACCTGGATTTGTTGTTCAGGGGAAGGCAGGTCTTGTTTGCAGGTTACAAAAGTCCTTATATGGCTTAAAACAGTCACCTCGCGCTTGGTTTGGGAAATTTAGTAAAGTCATTCAGCAGTTTGGCATGATTCGTTGCAAGGCAGACCACTCTGTATTCTTCAAATGCTCACCATTGAATAAACTTACTTATCTTGTGGTATATGTGGATGATATTGTCATTATAGGTGATGATCAAGAAGGCATCAAGAAATTGAAGCAATACTTGTTTAACCATTTTAAAACTAAAGATCTTGGTTGATTGCGATACTTTCTTGGGATTGAAGTAGCTCAATCAAAAACAGGTATTGCTATTTCTCAAAGGAAATATGCTCTGGATATTCTGGAAGAAACAGGGATGCTTGATTGTAAACCTATTGATACTCCTATGGACCCAAATGTGAAACTTCTACTTAATCAGGGGGAGCCCTATCCTGACCCAGGAAAATATAGAAGATTAGTTGGGAAATTAAATTATCTCACTATGACTCGACCAGATCTTGCTTTTCCAGTCAGTGTTGTGAGTCAGTTTCTCAACTCACCATATGACAGTCATTGGAATGCAGTTGTTCGGATCCTAAGATACATCAAGGGATCACCTGGTAAAGGGATTGTTTATATGGACAAGGGTCATACTAATATCATTGGATATGTAGATGCAGATTGGGTAGGTGATGCTAGTGACAGGAGGTCCACTTCAGGCTACTGTATGCTTATTGGAGGTAACTTGATTTCATGGAAAAGCAAGAAGCAGACCGTTGTTGCAAGATCTAGCACAGAAGCAGAGTATCGTTCTATGGCTAATACTACATGCGAACTCTTGTGGCTAAAATATTTGCTTCAAGAGTTGAAGTTTTGTGAAATAGGTCCTATGGAACTTGCTTGCGATAACCAATCAGCTTTGTATCTTTCTTCAAATCCAATTTTTCATGAAAGGGCTAAACATATAGAAGTTGATTGTCACTTCATCAGAGAAAAGATCCTCTCAGGCATCATTAAGACTTCTTTTGTGGGTACTAAAGATCAACTAGCAGACATGATGACTAAGTCCTTACGAGGTCCTTGGATCGCATACATATGTGACAAGCTGGTTGCATTAGACATATATGCTCCAGCTTGAGGGAGAGTGTTAATTATAATTGTGGTGTTAGTGGGTTGTATTATTGGTGTATTATTGGTTGTATTAGTTGTGGTGTTAGTGGGTTGTATTATTGGTGTATAATTGTGGTGTTAGTGGGTTGTATTATTGGTGTATTATTGGTTGTATTAGTTGGCTCACAGCTGTGTTAGTAGGATGATAGGCTGTATTAGGTAGCTGTCTATTAGTTCTTAAATGTATATATATGTAGATATCTGATCATATGAATACACAAGTTTTTCTCCCAAACTCATTTCTGCGTTTCAAGTGTTTCCAATCGAGGGGGACGAGGTGGTTGTGGAAACTGAGGAGGACGAGGTGGAAGAGGAGGTCGCCCTCAATGTTCTTATTGCAAAAGAATGGGCCACACACAAGACTCTTGCTACTTTATTCACGGATTCCCTGGAAAATCTGTGAATATTTCCAAGTCTGAAACATCGGAGATAAAGTTTTCGGAAGCTGATTATCAAGAGTACCTTCAGCTAAAAGCTGCCAAGGAATCTCAAACCTCATCTGTTATAGGTGCTCATAACTCTACTGCTTGCATTTCCCAGTTTGGTAATGATCAAAGTCCATGAATAATTGATTCAGGTGCCTCTGATCACATTGCTGGTAATGGTTCTTTATTCTCATCCATCTCTTCTCCTAAAATTCCTCATTTCATTACTCTCGCTGATGGTTCTAGAGTCGCAGCAACAAGAATCGGTCATGTATCACCCACTTCTTTTTTGTCTTTAAATTCTGTTTTGTTCATATCTGGATGTCTTTTCAATTTAATAACTCTTAGCAAGCTTACTTGTTCACATAACTGTTCAGTAACATTTGATGCTAACTCCTTGTCATACAGGAACATGGTACGGGTCGAACGATTGGCGTAGGGCATGAATCTCATGGTCTTTACTACCTCAAGCCTAATCCTTCTTTGGTTTGCAATGCTGCCGCATTACCAAAACTTCTTCATGAACGTCTGGGACACCTACATTTGTCTAAGTTAAAAATAATGGTTACAAGTCTTGAAAAAAAAAGACCCTCACTTGTGAGTCATGTCAACTAGGAAAACATGTTCGTTCTTCTTTTAGGAATGTTGAAAGTTGTGTTGATTCCCTTTTTTCAGTTATTCATTCTAATATATGGGGTCCTAGTCGTGTTTCTTCTATGGGTTATAGATATTTTGTTATCTTCATTAATGAATTTTCTTGATGTACTTGGGTTTTCTTAATGAAAGAACGATCTGAAATTTTGTCCATTCTCACTTCTTTTGTTAATGAAATTAAAACTCAATTTGGTAGGACAATTAAGATCCTTAGAAGTGATAATGCAAAAGAATATTTCTCTTCTGCTATGTCTTCTTTTTTGTCATCACAGGGCATTCTCCATCAATCCTCTTGTCCTCATACCCCTCAACAGAATGACATTGCTGAAAGGAAGAATAGACATCGTGTTGAGACTGCTCGGACATTATTACTCCATGCAAATGTACCTGTCCGACATTGGGGTGATGCGGTTTTGATAGCCTGTTTTTTGATAAATAGGATGCCTTCTTCCTCTATTGACAATAAAATACCGCATTCCATTTTGTTTCCTAAAGAACCATTATTTCATGTTACTCCATGTATTTTTGGATGCACTTGTTTTGTTCATGACTTGTCTGCAGGTCTTGATAAGCTTTCTGCTCGAGTCATCAAATGTGTTTTCCTTGGATATTCCAGATTACAGAAAGGTTACCGATGCTACTCTCCTGTTCACAATCGTTATTATATCTCTGCAGATGTAACATTTTTTGAAGACAAACCATATTTCTCACCCTCCATAGTTGAGTCTAATACTCTACAAGAAGTTTTTCCTATTCCCTATCTTGGTCCATCACATTCTTTGCAGAAAAAAATTACTCAGCTGAAGGAACATTTATTTAGTCACTTTCAGACTAAGGATCTGGGAAACCTGAAATATTTTCTTGGAATTGAAGTTGCTCAGTCAGAAGATGGGATTATCATCTCACAGAGGAAGTATGCGTTAGACATACTTAAAGAAACCGGTATGACAGATTGTAGACCAGTTGATAGTCCCATGGATCTAAATCAGAAATTGCTACCCAACCAGGGGGAGCCTTATTCTGATCCTGAAAGATATCGAAGATTGGTTGGGAAGCTCATCTACCTCACTATTACAAGGCCAGATATTTCCTTTGCAGTTGGAGTGGTGAGTCAATTCATGCAATCTCCTCATAATGATCATTGGGATGCAGTAATTCGAATCCTTAGATACATTAAAAAGACCCTAGGACAAGGACTTCTCTATGAAGACAAAGGAAGCACTCAAATAGTTGGATTTTGTGATGCAGATTGGGTAGAATCTCCCATTGATAGGCGTTCTACTTCAGGGTATTGTGTGTCTATTGGAGGAAATCTTGTCTCGTGGAAGAGTAAGAAGCAAAATGTTGTTGCAAGGTCTAGTGCAGAGGCTGAATATAGAGCTATGGCTGTAGCCACATGTGAGCTCATCTGGATTAAACAACTTCTTCAGGAATTGAAGTTTGGAGATACTCAACAAATGAAGCTATGTTGTGATAACCAAGCAGCCCTTCATATAGCTTCCAATCCAGTATTCCATGAGAGAACTAAACATATCGAGATTGATTGTCATTTTGTCCGGGAGAAAGTCCTTTCTAAAGAAGTTATCACCGAATCTGTTAGTTCTAATGATCAACTAGCAGACATCTTTACAAAATCCCTAAGGGGACTGAGGATTCAGAATATTTGTTCCAAGCTTGGAGCATTTGACTTATATGCTCCAACTTGAGGAGGAGTGTTGGAATTAACAGATAGTGTATGGGTAGTTGTACCAATAAATCATAGTTATTGATGTACCTAGTAAGTCACATATTCATGTATCTAGGTAATCTCATGCATGTACTTAGGAACTAGAATTTCATTAATATTCTTGTAAATTACACATTGTATTTACTCCCAAAATGAATATAAATATAGATCAGCTGGGTGGGTTTTACACTCAAGCATTTCACAAACCTTTAGTCTTTTCAATAGTGAGGACAGAAGGCTGCAAAAATCCAGGATGGGTCACGGGTGAGGCTGGTCGGAGTGCGAAACAGAGTGTGAAATGATGGCTGCGTTGAAGACCTAAAGAAGAAAACCCAAAATAGAGACTTAGAAGTCCTAATTTGGTGCTGCCAGGTGGCTGCCGGCTGGCTTTAACTGTTTAAGTGAGGGTAGTTTACAGAATTTCAGCTTTTAAGTGAGGTTAATTTAGAGAATAACTCTCTTTAAATGAGGTTAGTATAGAAAATTCATTTGCCAAAAAAAAAAGGAAAATTGGGTATTTCGTATCCCTTCACCTTTGCAGATGCTAAACCCGCTATTCACTGCTGCAATGACCTGCAATTGCGGCCAAAACGAGCGCAACACAAATCCACTCTGCAATGGTTCTCTGGTAGCGGCCACAGGCCGCTCTGCCTTGCAACGCCACTATAGCGCTGTGATTTCTCACTGTTTACTACTCTGTTTGCATTATGTTCCTGCTTTGTTGCCATTTGAGAGTTTGGCCTTTGCCATATCTATTGGTTTAATTCCTGGATGATTAGGAAAAAATACAGGGAATTAGTGCATGTTTGGTTTTGATTAATTTAGGGAAAAATCCCTTTTTTTTTTTAAATTTTTTCAATAGATTTCTTGGGAAGATTTTGATTATAAAATGTTTTAGATACAAAATAAGCTAATCTAAACATATACTGGACAAGAAGTTGGGTATTTAGTCCTCTGTTTTTTGTTAACATCTTTATTCTGTTGTAAAATGTGGTTGTATACTATTGAAACCATAGGGTTTAGGTTGAGAAGGAAGAAAAAGGAGGCTCTCAATAATATTAGATTGATATGGTGCAGGTGTGATGATGTGATACAAAATACTAGTCTAATGTTCCTATTTATTCTAATAATTAGGTCAACTGGTCAAGTACAAGTGTAGTACTACTAATACAAGCCCAAGCCCACTAATACAATAAGCATCCTAACCCTAATCAAATAA
The DNA here is from genome assembly GCA_029884595.1 of Ormosia semicastrata. Classification (NCBI taxonomy): domain Eukaryota; kingdom Viridiplantae; phylum Streptophyta; class Magnoliopsida; order Fabales; family Fabaceae; genus Ormosia; species Ormosia semicastrata. Next base: position 60,020,944 of record JAQQTO010000060.1, read on the forward strand.
GGAAACAGCTCCTAAGATTGCTCTTCATTTAGAGGACGGATTGATTCTACATTATATTCTGAAGATATTCTTAGATATGAGGAAGATATTCTAACATATACCAGACGACACAACTTTTTATTAACCTTTTCTTGGAGCTATCCCTTTCATTTTCCAATGGCTTACTGATCTGGGGCAGTTTAATGAATGCTTATTTGTCTGATTATTTCTAAAGGATGTTGTCTGTGTAGAGCAGCATAGTAGTAATAGAAATTAAAAGTCAGCAATGTTGTCCTTTTTGTCCTTAGTTTCTGACATGATTGTAATTAGAAGTTCTTGTGTTTTAATGCAGAATGATAACCAGGATTTAAAACAATTAGCCCCAGTCCATAATTCACATGTGATTGCTTTTCCCCAAGTCTGCCCCAATAACCTGAATGGAGGTCTTTTAACGTAAGTTCTATCTTTGTTTATTTTATTTTTTTTTGTGTGTAATATGGAAGTTTTACAACCCCACATACTATTGCATTGTCTACTTTGCTCATCTAACTGTAGTTGGATTTTTGTACCTGATTAGTTTGTTTGGCACAAGTATTTTAATTATATGTTTGAATCCTGGATGAAGGCCGCTTGATCTTTGTGATACAAATGCATCAAACCCAGATGGCCTAACCCTTGGGTATCAAGGTTCTAATGCTGGTGGTTTGGCATTATCAAATCAAGGTTCTGTACCATCAACGCTTCCTACATCCGGGGTGAATTCTTCACTACCAGCTTCTGTTATGGTTCTTGGCAACAACTTGTCATCACCATCTGGTCCAATTGCTGCCTCTGTTAGGTATGCACTTTTTATTGCTGGAGATTCCTGCTGTGTAAATATATACATGCATGACTTTTTTTAGCTTTTTTATACTTTGTTGGGCATTGCATATTTTTTCAGGGATAGTAGATATGGGGTTCCTAGAAATTCACCTTTATCAGTTGATGAGCAGCAGAGAATTCAACATTACAACCAAATGTTATCTGGAAGAAACATTCAGCAGTCTAGCATGTCGGTTCCGGGGACTCTTTCTGGAGGTGATCGTGGTGTTCGCATGCTGCCTGGTGGAAATGGTATGGGCTTAATGGGTGGAATTAACAGAAGCATGGCTATGTCTAGGCCAGGATTTCAAGGAATGGCATCACCATCTATGCTTAATTCTGGGAGTATGCTTTCCTCTTGTATGGTGGGGATGCCAAGCCCTGTAAATATGTACTCTGGAGTTGGTGCTGGACAAGGCAACTCAATGCTGAGACCCCGTGAGGCTCTACATATGATGAGGGTGAGAAGTGTTCTTATTCCGTCTTTTTAGGGTTTAATTAATTCTATACACACTGTTATTTAGTGCGTGTTTTGACTAGCTTATTTTGTATTCACAAAAGCTTATAGTCAAAGTGCTACAGAGAGAGCTTTTAGCTGGAAATCTATTTTTGTGGAAAAATTAAGCGAAAAGTGAAAAAAACATGTGTTTAGTTGGAATATCCACTTGTGGTTTTCCAGACAACTCAGCGTCCTAGTTTTCACTGTCTCCCATGGCATCCCCTGGACTTTGTTAGGTGATTGGTTTAGTTGTCAACATTTGTGGTGATCCTTTCATATCTACTGATGATTTTTTCCACATTGTCATTAGCCTGGCCATAATCCAGAACATCAAAGGCAAATGATGGTTGCAGAGCTTCAGATGCAGGTCACCCAAGGGAACAGTCAAGGTATTCCTGCTTTCTGTGGGCTGAGTTCTGCCTTTAGTAATCAGACAACTCCACCACCTGTTCAGACTTACCCAGGACATGCCCAGCAGCCACGTCAACTGTCTCAGCAGCAGTCCCATCTCAGCAATCCTCATCCTCCTCTTCAAGGTCCAAATCATGCTAGTAATTCACAGCAACAAGCCTATGCAGTCCGATTGGCAAAGGAAAGGCAACTGCAGCAACAGCAGCGATATTTGCAGCAACAACAGTTTGCTGCATCAAATGTGTTGATGCCACATGTCCAGGCACAGTCTCAACTTCCCATATCATCATCACCTTTGCAAAATGGTTCCCAGGTTCAGCCACAAAATTCATCTCACAAAGTACCTCTTTCCCCTGTAACACTGTCATCCCCTTCGACTCCCATGTCATCTCAACACCAACAGCAGAAACATCACCAGCCACAACATGGGCTCGGCAGGAATCCCGGTGCTAGTGGGTTGACTAATCAAGTAGCCAAGCAACGGCAACAACAACGACAGCCGCCACAGCAGCAGCAGCAGCAGTATCGACAGCCTGGTAGGCAGCATCCTAATCAGTGGCAGAATGCAGAGTCTCAGCAACAGGCTAAACTCATAAAGGGAATAGGAAGAGGAAACATGCTGGTCCATCAGAACCTACCTGTGGATCCTTCTCATATAAATGGACTCTCTCTGCCTTTGGGAAGCCAAACTGCTGAGAAAGGGGACCAAATCATGCAAATGATGCAAGGTCCTGCTCATTCTTCAAACCATTCACAGTTGCAGCAGAAGCTGCATTCTGGGTCAACAACCAATTCGTCAAAGCAACTTCAGATTCCCTCTGATAATAGTGCTCAAGGACAGGTTTCACCAGTTCCATCAGGTCATATGTTTTCACCTCCACAGCCTGCTGTTATTGCTTCTAACCACCATCAATTGCAGCTAGAGTCTCATTTGCAGTCTAAGAAAATTAATCTAACTCAATCAAATGTTCAGAGAATGTTGCAACAAAACTGTCAGGTGCATTCTGAGTCATCAAGTAGGTCTCAATCTGATCCAACTCAAGTTGATCAACAGCCTGCAAACAGTGCTTCTCAGGTCACTACAAGCACTGCAGTGACTCTGTGTTGTATGGATTCAGCTGGTGTGGTGCCAGTTATTACTACTGTATCTTCTCATTGGAAATCAGAGCCACCATTTGATTCCAATATGAACAATCCATCCACTCAAGTGAGCTCCTTGAGGAGTGCACCTGTTAGAAATTCCGCTGGAAATGAGCAACCAACAATTAGTAAAGGGCTATGCCCAAAATCAGTTAGCTTGACTTCTCATGCACATAATTCTGGGGCACAGTGGCAGCAGCAGCAGCCACAGCTTCTTCAACAGTCTTCATCACAACCCATCCTATCTCAGCAGCCATATAAGCTATCAGAGCAGCATTAGCAGCAGCAACAGGAGCAAGAACAACATTCTTCCAAAGTTCTTGCTTTACAATATCAACCTTAGCAACATGTGCTGCATCTACAATCAGGGCAGAGCAGTTTGTTTATCCAGCCGCCTAATTCTAAAGTGGAATGATGATTCTAATGGATGGAGCAGCTCAGTGTTCTTGGTTCTGTCAGGATTGGAGTCTGTATGCCCTTTTGACAGCAGTGTACAGGTATTTTTATTTCTTTTTTTTTATATTTGTTTTGCCTTGTATGTACAAATATAGTGAACATTGAATTACATTCATTCGTTTATTTGTTTATTTTTTAGTGATGGTGCAGGGTTGTGTACCATCACTAAAAAATGAAGCACCATCACTAAAAAATGAAGACTTGGTTTATGTAGAAAAATAGAGCAGAGGATTTCTCTGTATCTCGATATTTCCATGAAGGAGGTATGTACAATTTAAGGGCGTTAGCCATACACGGAATTGACCAATCAAATCCCATGATTTCAGGAAATAAAAACTAGGATTACTAAATAACATGGAAACAAATATTTTAAGGTTGACTAAATTAAGGGCCTAATCAACCTATACTAGGAAACAAATAACAGAAATAAATAACACAAATAGTATAAAATCTGAGAGGATCACGTGGAGAATCACACGTGACTAACAACACTTCCCCTCAAGCTGGGGAGTAGATGTTGATCATTCCCATCTTGTAGCTCAACTCTTCAAATTTAACCCTTGACAAGGCCTTGGTAAGCACATCTGCAACTTGAGAACCAGTGGACACATAATTCAATTCAATAAGGCTTGAGTCAATCTTCTCCTTAATGAAGTGTCTATCAATTTCAATGTGCTTTGTCCTGTCATGATGAATAGGGTTCTTAACTATCCCTGTTGTTGCCATGTTATCATAGAACACCTTGATTGGCAAGCCGTTGCTGAAGTTTAATTCCTTGAGGAGCCTTAATATCCACATTCCTTCACATATTCCAAGTGCTAGAGCACGAAACTCTGCCCCTGCACTACTCCTGGCAACCACTAGTTGTTTTTTACTTCTCCAAGTTACTAAGTTCCCCCACACAAATGTGCAATAACCTGTAGTAGATCTTCTGTCAACTACTGATCCAGCCCAATCTACGTCTGAGTACACTTCTACACCTTTATCATTTCCCTTTTTGAAAAATAATCCCTTACCAGGGGTCATTTTAAGATACCTCAGGATTCTGTACACTGCCTCCAAATGCTTCTTATTAGGTTTGTTCATGAACTGGTTCACAACGCTGACTGGAAAACTGATGTCTGGACGGGTATGAGTTAGGTAGATTAATTTGCCCACGAGCCTCTGATATCTCCCAGTGTCAACAGGGGAACTTTCTAGTTTGAGACCCAGTTTGTAGGTAGCTTCCATGGGGGTATCTGCAGGTTTACACCCCAACATACCCGTTTCTTCAAGTAGGTCTAGTGTATATTTCCTTTGAGAAATAGAAATGCCCTCTTTGGTTCGTGCCACTTCCATGCTGAGAAAGTACCTTAAGCTTCTAAGATCTTTTACTTCAAACTCATTTGCTAGGGACTTCTTTAATCTGTCTATTTCATCAATATGGTCTCCAGCGATTACTATATCATCTACATAGATAATTAAGATTGCCAACTTTCGGTCTGGTCCTATCTTGACAAACAAGGTGTGATCAGTTTGGCATTGTTTGTACCCTTGAGCCTTAACTGCTGCGTTGAATTTTTCAAACCATGCCCTTGGTGATTGCTTGAGACCATATAGGGATTTATGAAGTTTACATACCTTTTTGGAGTCAGTTTCATACCCCACCCCTTGTGGAATTTCCATGTAGACGTCTTCCTCCAAGTCTCCATTTAAGAATGCATTTTTTACATCTAGCTGATGAAGAGGCCAGTTCAGGCTTGCAACAATAGAGAGTAACACTTTAATAGTGTTGAATTTGGCCACGGGTGCAAAGGTTTCCTGATAATCAATTCCATGGGTTTGTGTAAACCCTTTGGCTACAAGTCTAGGCTTGTAATGGTTGATACTTACATCTGGATTGTATTTTACTGTGAAAATCCACTTGCATCCTATAGGTGTCTTGTTTGGTGGAAGATTTACTATATCCCATGTTTTATTCTTCTCAAGAGTAGTTAATTCTTCTTTGATGGCATTCCTCCATTCTTCCTTCTTTGTTGCCTCATAGAAGTTGTTAGAGATTTTCTCAAGGGCCACACTATTCACAAATGCTTGCAACTTCGGAGATAATTTGTCATAGGAAACAAAGTTGCTGATTGCATGTTTAGTACAGTTTCTTACCCCCTTCCGCAAGGCAATGGGCATATCCAACTCTTCTTCAAAACTTGAAATAGGGGAAATGGCTTGACTTTGCTCAGGACAAGTGCTGTCTTCAGCATCTTGAAAATCTCTTGAAGTATTTTGCTCTGCCCTCTGCTGCAGTTCTGTCTTCTGACCTTGTTGTCTTCTGGTATACACTATCAACTCTTTCTGCTGTGAGGCATTAGTAATGGGTGCAGGCTCTTTAGGGTGTATGGTCTGATTTGGCTCAAGGTGAGAGGTGGTGTTTGGCTCAAGGGAAGGGGTGATTTCAGGTCTGTTTTGGTCACTGGTAGAGATGATTTCAGGGCTGTGCAGGTCACTTGTTTCAGGTTCAGGTGTAATACCAAACATCCATTCCTTATGTTGTGTATGTTTAGTACTAAGTCCTCTGATAATTTTACACTACCAATACCACTAACTTCTGCTAGAGTACCATCAGCTATTCTCACAACTTGTTTTTAAGAATTTGGAACAAAGTTAACTAGAAGGGAGGCATTACCAAACATGTGGTCAGAGGCTCCTGAGTCAATAATAAGTTGAGCATGCAAGGTTGTCAGAGGATTACTTGCTTGTGCTATTGCACCAGTACCTGTGGGTTTCTCTGGCTTGTGAGCGTTAATCATTTTTTGGATGATCTCCAATTGTTCCTTGCTAAACACAACAGGTTCAAGTGAGGTAGTTTGTCGTCGGCCGTCTGTAGATATCATAAGTCCTCGGTTCTCTCTTGATTGCCGAGGCTTCCAATTAATAGGCTTTCCATGTAGTTTCCAACTACCCTTTTTGGTGTGACCTGTTTTATTGCATTGGTCACACCATGGTTTACCATTCCTCCTAGGCTTATTTTCAGAGTTAAAGTTGCTCCTAACAGCAAATGCAGAGGACTCTGAAGTTGGTTCTGAGTTTTGTGGCCCATGAGTCAGTTGTTGCCTACTCTCTTGCCACTATAATGCAGCAAACACTTCTCTAATTGAGGGTAATGGGCGTGTGGCCATGATCCTTCCTCTGGCTGCATCATACCCTGTGTTAAGGCCCAAAAGGAAGCTATAAATCCTCTCTTTTTCCACGATTTTCTTATAGGCGGCTGCATCTGTGTTGTTGATCCATTGATGATCTTCATAGAGGTCAAGCTATTGCCAGTACTTCACCAAGGTGTTGTAGTACTAAGTAACATTCTTTGGCTGAAGTGTATAACATGTAAGTTTCCCCAATCTTCGTTGCCATGGAATTCACAAGCCAAGACATCACCATATTGTTCTCAGCTTTCCATGTCTTGTATTTCGGATCAGACTTGACTGGTTGAACAGCATCTCCAGTTAGGTAGTCTTCCTTTCCACGGCCGCAGATAAACATCATAATGCTTTGGGACCATTTTAGATAATTGGTCCCATTGAACCGGTGTCCTGTAATCATGAGAGGAGGACTGTCAGCAGCCATGGCAGGGGTTGGGGTGCTATTTGGCTGATTGTCAGGGGTGGACGATGTTTGAGATGTGTTGGAGGACATCTCTTGAGACGTTGTTTGATAAGCACTCATGGTGCCAAATCAGATCATGAATCCTTGTTCAGGCCCTCAGAAGAGGGCTCTGATACCATGTAGAAAAACAGAGTAGAGGATTTCTCTGTATCGTTATTTTCATGAAGGAGGTATGTAGAATTTAAGGGCGTTGGCCTCACACGGAATTGACGAATCAAATCCCATGATTTTAGGAAATAAAATCTAGGATTACTAAAAAAAATAGAAGGTTGACTAAATTAAGGGCTTAATCAACCTATACTAGGAAACAAATAACATAAATAAGGAACACAAATAGTATAACATTTGAGAGAATCACGTGGAGAATCACACATGACTAACAACAGTTTATGATAGGACACAATGGCGTCATTTGATCCATGTAGCCGATCCCACCTAGTGGGAAAATGCTTGGTTGTTGTTGTTGTTGTATGGTGTAGGGTTGTGTTATTTTTGCTCCTCTGACATATGTGTTGAAATATATATAGTTTATTTATTTGTATATCAGATTAGTTGTATGATTAGAATAATTGCTGCTGTAGTCAAAGACAAACTGTTGTAGCAGCTGCAAAGGCTGCATTGTTAGAATAGGTCATGACTTTGTCGAATAATAAGTGGCTAGGCTAAATAAAGGTCAATTTGAAATCCCTCCAATTAAGAGATTTTGATTGTACATTGATCATTATAAATTCATCAAGCTGTGAGCCTTCCACTCAAGCCAATTCAGATTTTATTTCAGATGGTACCAAAGCTCCCGATCTAGGGGGACTCCGCTTCCGCAAATAACCATCAGAACCCTTTTATCAGAACCCTTTTATCTTGACTGGGCACCTGTGGTGTCAAGTTCTAATTGACCACTGTTTGACTTCTCGTTGACCAACGTTTGACCGTCGTCCAACCACCATCGATTGCCACAGATTAGATCAAAAGTTTCCCAAAAAGTTCACCCTCCAGAAACCGGCCAGAACCTAGAAGATTGCAGTCGGATTCCGTCGCATGTGCACGCGCGCTGCATCACCAGCACGTGTTGCTCACGTGCGCCTTCCGGGGTCCTTATGCCATCGCAGATTGCTGGGTTTGGGTCGCCGACCCTCTCTAAGCCTGTTTTGGGGATCAGTTTCCGAGTTTAACCACTCTTTGGTGGGTTTCTTTTCTGCCCTACATGGGTATTGTTCATTGGACTTTGTGAGCAGTTTCTTTGCATTACCTGGGTTGCTTTTCTAGTTCATATGGAAGACGAAATAGTGAACCCATTCAGCCAGGGTGAAAGTTCTCAAGTGCAGAACAGCCAGCCTGGGGAATTACAGAATATTCAGGCTGCCTATCGATTAAACGGAAAAAATTATTTGAAATGGTCTCAACTTGTTCGTACGCTGTTAAAGGGAAAAGGGAAAATTAGTCACCTGACAGATACTGGACCAGAGAAGGAAGATCCAAAATACACTGCATCGGATGAGAAAGACTCAGTGATCATGGCTTGGCTATGGAATTCAGTGATTCCAGAAATTAATGACACTTGCATGTTTCTCAGCACTGCAAGGGAAATTTGGGACGCAATATGGCAGACCTATTCAAAGGCTAAAGATGCTACCTAAGTATATGATGTGAAGGTGAAAACAGTTGCTGCAAAGCAAGGGAACAAATCTGTTACTGAATATGCCAATCAATTGAAGTCTCTATGGATGGAGTTGGATCATTATAGGGTGATAAAAACCAAATGTTCTACCGATTTAGCAATTCTCAAAGAGTTCATTGAACAAGATAGGGTCTATGACTTCCTTGTGGGACTAAATCCTGAATTTGATCAAGTAAGAATTTAGATTATGGGAAAACCAGAAGGAACTTAATGCTGGATACTCCATCTATTGAAAGTTCAGCCATGATAGCTGAAAATCCTAGAGGTGGAGGACAGGCAAAGGTGGAATAAAAAGGTGACTTATGGTGTACATACTGTAATAAGCCTCGACATACCATGGAGAAGTGTTGGAAGCTGCATGGTAAACCTCCTATTCGTGAAGGAGGACTAAAAGGAGGCCCTTCTGGAGGCATATCTCGCAAATATGGTCAGGCTTATGTTGCTGAAAAGGTTGAAGAAGGTAAACCAGAATCTTCAAACAGTTCTGGGTTAAATAGCTTTAACCAAGAAGAGATTGAAAGAATGAGGGCTTTCCTCAATAGTCTGGAGAAACCAATAGGTATCCGTACTTTGGCGTATTCAGGTATGCTTCCAATTTCATTCGGGGTTTAATGTCTCAAAAACACTTTCTACTCCTCTCCGGATATTAGATTCTGGAGCCACAGACCATATGACACCTTCTTCTAAATACTTCTCCACATATTACCCCTATCCTAGTAATAAGAAAATCGTCATTGCTGATGGTACTCTTAACAGTGGCTGGTATAGGAGACATTCAAATAAATCCTTCCATTATCTTAAGAAATGTCCTTCATGTTCCAAAATTATCCACAAATCTTGTCTCTATACAGAAACTTACAAAAGACTTATCCTGTAGTGTGATTTTTCACAAAAATCATTCTGTATTTCAGGACAAGGATTCGGGGAGGACGATTGGACATGCTAGAGAAGGGAATGACCTTTACTACCTTGAGGAATCAAGTCTGTCTATCACAGAAAAAAACCTTTTATCTTGCTCATTCATGTCAAAGTCTGTTCTCACAAATAAAGAAAAAAATTTGCTTTTCCATTGTTGGTTAGGACACCCATCTTTTGGAGTCATCAAAATTATGTTTTGAGAGTCTTCATTGTGAAGTATGTGAAATTGCAAAACACAAGCGTATACCTTTTCCATTGAATAATACAAGAAGCACATTTCCTTTTCATCTTGTTCATACTGATGTTTGGGGTCCATCCACTATTCCAAGTGTTTCGGGGGCTCGATAGTTTGTGACTTTTATGGATGACTGTACTCGGATTACTTGGATTTTCCTTCTTAAACCTAAATCTGAAGTAAGTACAGTTCTTCCAAATTTTTTCTCAATGGTCAAAAATCAATTTGATGTGAATATCAAAAGATTTAGATCGGATAATGGTAAGGAGTAGTTCAATCATGTCATTACGCCATTTTGTCAAAAGGAGGGAATAATCCATGAGTCTTTTTGTGTGAAAACACTACAACAAAATGGAATTGCAGAAAGAAAAAAATGGCCATCTTCTTGACCAAACCCAGGCATTGTTGTTTCAAAAAAATGTTCCAAAGAATCTCTGGGGAGAAGCTGTTCTAACAGCAACATATCTCATCAATCGGCTACCCTCTAAAGTGTTGGAGTTCAGGAGTCCTATGGATGTTCTTTCCTCCTTTTATCCAAACATTTCTACCACTTATAATCTTGCACCGAGGGTCTTTGGGTGTGTCTCGTTTGTTCATATCCATAATCAAGATAGGGGTAAGCTTGATCCTAGAGCTCTAAAATGTGTCTTTGTTGGGTATTCCACTACTCAGAAGGGATATAAGTGTTACCATCCTCCATCTAAAAAATTCTGTGTTCCGGGATGTTACCTTTCATGAAGAACAAGCTTATTTCACTCAACCTTATCTTCAGGGGGAGAGTCTTAGGGAAGATAAGGGAATTAATCTTGAAACACTTATTCTTCCTGATCTTGAATCAAATTTTCGTGAGACTGAGTCAGGGGGAGTAGTGGATAAAAATGGATCTGAAAATGAGCCCGAGTCCGGAGGAGTAATAGCTGAAAATGGATCTGAAAATGAAGCATTGGCTGAAACCAGATTTGAAATTGATAGGTTTGGAAAGAATTTGGTGTATACAAAAAGATTGAAGGCCATTCCTGAATCAACACATGTCCAAGAGACCAATCCAACTCCTTCAAGTCAGGTAAAAAATTCTGATTCACCAATTTTGTAGGATAATTTTTTAGTCTTAAAATGAAACAGAAAATCCAATATCCGAAGATAATCTTGACCTTCCAATTGCCATCAGAAAGGGAATTAGAAAATGTTCAAAAAAACCACTATATCCTCTCTCAAATTACCTCTCATTTCAAAAAAATTCACCAACCCATAAAACCTTTCTTGCAAACTTAAACACCATTCCAATTCCCAATAATGTTTTTGAGGCATTATCTGATAAGAATTGGAAGCAGGCTATGGATACAGAAATGGAGGCATCGGAGAAGAATAAAACATGGGAGTTGGTTATTTTACCAGAAGGAAATAAACCAATTGGTTGTAAATGGTATATACAGTAAAATATAAGGCTGATGGGTCAGTTGAGAGGTACAAAGTCAGGTTAGTTGCTAAAAGTTTCACACAAACCTATGGGATTGATTATGGAGAGACCTTTGCTCCTGTTGCAAAGATGAATACAGTTCGAGTTATACTATCTCTTGCTACCCATTATGGCTTGGAATTACAGCAATTTGATGTAAAGTATGCTTTCTTACATGGGAAAATTGAGGAGGAAATTTATATGGAGGTCCCACCAGGATATGGGAAAATTGTTGCCGTCAATTATGTTTGCAGGTTAAAAAAGGCATTATATGGGTTGAAACAATCACTGCGGGTACGGTTTGGAAGTTTCACTAAGGTTATGACTACCTTAGGGTACAAACAGAGTAATGGAGATCACGCATTGTTCATTAACTCAACTTCAGGGGGAGTGATAGTGCTGTTAGTATATGTTGATGATATGATAGTGACTGGAAATGATTGGAAGGAACAACAAGTCCTGAGTCAGCATTTAGCAAAAGAGTTTGAAATAAAAACTCTTGGGAGGTTGAAGTATTTTTTAGGAATTGAGGTGGCTCACTCAAAAAGGGGTATTTTCATATCTCAACGGAAGTATATCACAGATCTGCTCAAGGAAACAAGAAAAACAACTTGTAAATCTGTGGGTACTCCTATAGATTCAAGCAATAAGTTGGGATGTGGAGTTGAAGGTGCATTGGTGGATAAAGAAATGTATCGACGATTGGTTGGGAAATTAATTTACCTTTCCCATACAAGACCAGATATTGCATTTGCTGTAAGTCTGGTCAGTCAATTTATGCACAACCCAAAAGAAGTTCATTTACAGGCAGTTCATAGGATTTTGCAATATCTCAAGGGAACTCCAGGAAGAGGAATTTTATTTAAAAGGAATGGGAATGCAACCCTTGAGGCTTATACTAATGTTGATTATGCAGGATCAATTATTGACCGGAGATCCACTATAGGGTATTGTACTTTTCTTGGTGGAAATCTTGTAACTAGGAGGAGTAAAAAGCAGAATGTTGTGACTCGCTCTAGTGCCGAAGCAGAGTTTCGAGCTATGGTACAAGGTATTTGTGAATTACTTTGGCTCAAGATTATCTTAGAAGATTTGAAGATTAAATGGAATGGACCTATGAAGCTTTGTTGTGATAATAAGTCAACAATCAGTATAGCTCATAACCCTGTTCAACACGATCGAACGAAACACATTGAGGTGGATAGGCATTTTATCAAAGAAAAGCTTGATTGCGGTTTGATTTGTACTCCTTATGTACCCTCACAAGGACAACTTGCGGATATTTTCACCAAAGGATTGAGCTGCCTAGTTTTTGAAAGAGTAGTGTCCAAGATGGGAATGGAGAATATCTATTCATAAGTTTGAGGGGGAGTGTTGAAATATATGTAATTTATTTATTTGTATATCAGATTAGTTGTATGATTAGAATAATTGCTGCTGTAGTCAAAGACAAACCGTTGTAGCAGCTGCAAAGGCTGCATTGTCAGAATAGGTTGCAACTTTGTCAGAATAGGCTGGCTAGGCTATAGGCTGGCTGAAATCCCTCCAATCAAGGAATGTTGATTGTACATTGATCATTATAAATTCATCCGGCTGTGAGTCTTCCACTCAAGCCAATTCAGATTTTATTTCACAATATGAAACACTTGCTGTTTCCTTGCATCATATAGGATTGTCTGAACTGGCGTTGACATTAGTGAAAAGCTTTTTTCCTCTTTGAGAAATTTTGACAAGTGAGAAAATGAAAGAAAACTTGAGAAAGTGTGCAGTAGAAAAGAGAGAGAATGAGAATTCTCTAGAAACTGAAAACTGTAAACTGTAATCAACAGATACAACAGTGTACACAGCTGTATTTATACAACTAGCAGAAGCTCAACTACTCTTAACTGGCCTCACTAATTCTGTTTACTAACCTATTCAATAAGATAACATTCTAACTAACTTCCAGAAACTCTAGGACATTCTAAACTATACTAACAATCGACAACAGCTGATACAATATACTCTAATATCCTCAATGGTGATATCAGTAGTTGATATTAACTTTGTCTGCAGTGGCTGCAGATTGTTAATTGAATTTTATTGCTCTGCAATCTTGTAGTCTGTGTTGTAGTGATAACAATGTTGTCGACATACACAATCAAATAGATACACCCATGAGCTGAATGGCGATAGAAGATAGAGTGATCTGCCTCACTCCGTGTCATACCGAACTGCTAAACTACAATACTAAATTAGCCAAACCAAGCCCTAGGAGACTGTTTAAGGCCATACAGAGATTTGTGAAGACGACAAACTAGTCTAGAAGACTCCTCCTAAGCAACAAACCCTGGTGGTTGCTCCATGTAAACTTCTTCTTCTAGATCACTATGGAGAAAAGCATTCTTGATGTCCAGCTGATGAAGGGGCCAGTGGCGAATAACAATCATAGACAGAAAAAAGTCGAACCGAAGCCATCTTCGTCACGGGCGAGAAAGTGTCCTCATAATCCAAACCAAATATCTGGGTATACCCTTTTGTCGTTAGACGAGCCTTGAAGCGATCAATCTTGCCATCAGGGCCAAACTTGATCGTATAAATCCACCGATCCAAACTTGACGTTGATCAATCTTCCCAAGTACTACTTCTTTGAAGGGCACGCATCTCATCAATCATAGCTTGTTTCCACCCAAGATAAGATAAAGTATCACTTGGACAGTTAAGAATAGACACAGAAGACAAGGAAGAAAGACAAGCATAATACGAAGAAGATAGGCGACGATAACTCAAGGTAACATAGTGAGGAGAAGGGTTATGAGTAGACCGTATACTTTTTTGGAGAGCAATGGAAAGGTTAGGCTTAAGAGGCAGTGCTGGAGTTGGTAAAGGAATTAGTGCCGGAGGAGAGTCTATATTGACCTCTGCAACTTCTGATGGAGTTAGAGGCAGTGGAGGTGGCTGTGGTTGACGATGATAAACTTGGAAAGGGAGAATAGTAGTGGTGGGTTTCTTGACATGGGGGGTTAGAAGGGTATCTGACTCAACAGTAATAAGAGGAAGAGGAGCAGATAAGACCTCAAAGATAGGCTCAAGAGTCGAGGAAGGAGATTGGAAGAAGGGAACAAACTCAAAGAAGGTAACATCGGCCGAGACGAGATAACATTGGAGATCAGGGGAAAAACAATGACAACTCTTTTGGGACCGAGTGAAACCAAGAAAAACATACTTAATAGATCAGGTGGAAAGTTTATCAAGACCAAGAGTGAGATTATGAACAAAATAGGTAGACCCAAATATACGAGATGATGGGGATATAAAATAGAGTAAGGGACCTGGTGATCAAACACAGAGGAGGGCATGCGGTTAATCAGATAACAAGCAGTGAGAACTGCATCGCCCCAGAAGTAGAAAGGAACATTACCATGAAGTAAAAGGGTCTAAGTTGTTTCTACAAGATGTCTATTTTTGCGTTCAGTGACCCCATTTTGTTGAGGGGTATGGGCACAAGGGGTTTGGTGAAGATTGCCATGAGAAGCCATAAATGATTGAAATGGTTGAGACATATTCCCACGGGCATTATCACTATGCAAACTACGTATAAGAAACACCAAATTGAGTTTTAATTTCATAATAAAAGTTCTGAAATATTAAAAACAACTCAGACCGATTTTGCATAAAAAATAACCAAGTGCAGTGAGATTAATCATTAATGAAAGTGACAAAATATCTGGACCTTAGAGTAGAAACAGTGTAACTGGGACCCTGAACATCTGAATGCACTAATGCAAAAGGAGAGACGCTCGACTGCTGACTTTACCGGGAAACAGATTACGGGTGTGTTTTCTTAGTTGATATGACTCACAAGGGAGACTCGATAACTTAGAGAGGCTAGGCACCAATTTTTGTAGTTTGGGAAGGCTAGGATGACTCAAATGTACATGGATGGTGAGAGGGGAATCCTTGATGGCGCAAACACGAGAGGGGTTGGAGAGCAGTGTTGGTAGAGGCCATGAGACTCACATTCGGTGCCAAGTATCCGACCCGAACTCCGGTCCTGTAGAATGAGAGAGTCTTTAGTAAGGGTAATCATACAATCAAGATATCGAGTCAAACGACTAATACAACAACAACATCAACCAAGCCTTTTCTCACTAGGTAGGGTCGGCTACATGGATCAAACAACACCATTGTGCTCTATCATAAACCAAGTTTTCAAAAATGTCATTCAAATCTAAATCTTTTTTAATCGTTTCACCTATAGTCTTTCTTGGTCTTCTTTTACTTTTAGCTATTGGGCTATTCTCCCTCTGATCTACTCTTCTTACAGGGGCTTCTAAGGGTCTTCTCCTTACATGTCCAAACCACCCTAGGCGAGATTCTCCCATCTTTTTAACAATAGGTGCTACCTCAACTTTCTCTCTGATGCATTCATTCCTAATCCTATATTGTCTTGTATGGCCACGCATCCAGTACAACATCGTCATCTCCACGACACTAATCTTATGCTCTTGTTGACTTTTTACCGTTCAATATTCAGTATCATACAACATCGCAGGCCTTATAGCTGTGCGGTAAAATTTATCCTTAAGCTTGAGAGGCAAACTGTGTGATAGATTCAAGATACCTAAACTGTGTGACTTGTGGAAAGCAAATTAAAGGAGACCCTGGAACGTAAAGGACAGAGTTTACTGAAAGGGTAGGGAGGGAATGGTGATTACGCCCGAAGAATAACGCGGTAATTGTAGCACAACTTTGGGATGTCGATTTCACATAGAGACAAATCAAAAGAATAGCTAAAGAAACTGTTGGAAATAATGTCATAGGAAGTAGAAGTAGTTAATGATGATTCATTAGATTTATGTACGTAGAAAAAAGTGATTCATGTACATAGGGAATAATGTTCTTGAAAATATACAGTTGTATTTATTTCACAGTGAATATATATATCATTCTTGCTGAGTGCTAATCACTCAAGCAATTCAAAAATCTTCCCTTCTAAATTCACTAATTCTCTAAAGTCCTTTTTCAACTTAAACAAAGAAACTAAAGAAAAATAAAAAAAATGATTAAAAGTAAATAAAGATTAATTTAAATGCAAAATTAAATAAGGCAAAGTAAAACAAATTTAGTTTCTACTAGATGTAAGATGACTAAGGTTCAGAATCTACCAAGTTTAATTTTAACATTAATTATGTTAAATTATTATACCCAAATAATTTAACTCATGAACATCTAGCGGTAAACTTGTGCTCACGGAAAATATATCAATAAAGCATTAAAAATAATAATTACATGTATGATAAAATCTCTCTAATTAATAGTAAATTATTAAACTGTCAAATGTATCCCTAATAAAAAATCATAATTGATATTCAACAATTACCACTAACATTCGGATAAAACAAAAATTACAAAGCATTAGAAAAGCAGAACTTATCTTAAAATTCATTTATATAATTTAATGGGAAAATAAAATCAATAAGCATTAAATCTTAAAATTAGGTAAAAATAATTCAACAAAGTAATGCCAAAATAATTTAGATTTCATCATCCATTTAGTACAGAGAATTTAGCAAGACATAGTAAGATTAAAATATAATAAATTTTTTGCACTAAAATTCTCCATTGTGCACAAAACTATCTACACGGCACTGCCTCGTCCTTTTCTTTTCTCCTTTTTCCTTCTCGAACCACGTGCTTCTTTTCTATTCTCAATCTTCAATTTCACCTTTGTACTGGGCACGGTGCAGCCCCTGCTTCTTTCCTTCCCGTTGTTTTTTTTTTTTCTCTTGTTTTCTTTCCTCCTGCAGCGTTCCCAATCTGTTTCTGTTTGCTTCACGGAGCTGTGTCTGTCTACGCATGTCTTTTGCCTCCTTTTATAAGCTGCTGCCAGCAGCATTTAGAATTAGGTTTTCCTTTTTTTTGAATTTACTTATTTATTTTTCGCCACCTCCTTTATTATTTGGGCTTCAATTAAATCCTCCTTTGAATTTGATTGGGCTTTGACTTGCTCTTTATAAACTCTGAATTTAAACATAAAAATTTATTTAAAAATATTTCGAAGTAAATAGAAATTTAATTTAAAAATACACATTAATTCCAATAATTGCTATTCACATTTTAACATTTTAGTCTAATAATAGGGTATTTAGAGAGTACTTTCGTACACTCATCACACCCCTAACTTGCTTATTGCTAGTCTCTAGCAATTTTTATGCAAAAGAGATGAAAGAGACTAATAAAATGATAAAATAACCCATCAATTTACATTTTCCAAATTCAAATATCAAAACAATCTTAGGAATTCAATGACCATATCACAAGCAATCCGCCTTTAGCATTCCACAAAGTGTGTGTGTGTTCCAAACTCTATCCATCTAACTAGAAGTCCTGACACATGCAATATCAAGAACATCTCAAGGGAAAGGTTCAACTCCATAACTCATGGGTATAAAAGTGTTTTTGTGTGAGGATTCTCTCTATGGAGTTGACAATGGGTGTTCACATAATCTCATTGGAAATTAAACAATTATATACAAGCAGCAAATAAACATTGATCTTATGATAGGAACACTAACAAATGAGACTTTCACCACTCTTTCCAAGTACAGACAAAGAGAATCTTATTAAATATCTCAGTAGATCACACTTCTCATTTATGTACTATGCAACTTTTTAGGTCATCGAATAATAATGTTTTTCCTCCTTCCTTTTTTTATTCTTTTTGACAATATGATTAACAAACACATGCCACTTTGGTATTCTTACCATTTCTTCCCAATTTTGACATTTTTTTTTTCTGTTTTTGATTTTTTTTACCAAACTTAAATGAAAGAAAATGCAAATTCCACGCTTAGCATACACTTGGAAGTAAAAAGGGTAGGAAAAATCAGTGTATAGGCTATACTCCAATGTAGAGAGGCATGGATGATGTGGGCATATGAAAAGAAAAGGCTATATGTGTTTATTGGCTCAAAGTTGGCTACTAGGGGTCTATGATGGAAAGGGTTAGTTTGAAAGGCTTAAACATTAATCCTAAGTTGACCTTCGTCATATTCCAAGTATACCCACCATCTTACCACAAACCATATGATGATGTTCTCAAAAGAAGTGCCCAATTCAATAGATCAGTGAATGCTTATCCCAATTTACTACATTTGTAGGCTTTCAATTCTCTCCAAAACTCACATGAATACTTAAGCAAAAGAATTCTCTAGCTACATGTGTCAAACCACCATCTTACCACAAAACTTGGATGAATGCATTAGAGGTTCTGTGGATGCTTTAGCAAAAATGATTATGGTGGGTTTGGTGAATTCACGAAGATGCTAAGAATGAGAATGAGAAAACATGTGATAAAGATGCACGTGTGATGCAAATTTAAAAATAAAATAAAATTTGACACATGAAAATATGCCACAAAGTTCCAACAAGCATTTTAAATACTGAATTTGCACCACCAACATCCCCCAATTTAAATGAAACATTGTCCTCAATGTTTAAGGCTCAAAATTGAATGAGGAGTAGCGAAAAAGGTTATAATACACCTGATGGGTGATGTGAGTAGCTCGCTAAGCACCAAGGATGATAACCTGAAATGAAAAAATGAAAGTAACCTGCAAACAAAAACAAACAAAACAACAACAAACAAAAAAAGAAAAGAAAGAAAACAAAAGAAACAAAAATAAAACAAAACAAACAAAACAAATAAAGAAAAATATACGTGCATGGTGTGGTCAAGGTTAATAGACTGGATCCACAAGTGGAATGTCTTCCAATTTCGAAACTTGCCTATCGATTAAAACTTTAAGGCGTTGACCATTTACTTTAAAGATCCGACCATCCTTAGGATCCTCTATTTCTACCGCCCATGTACAAAAACATTCTTCACTACAAAAGGGCCAGTCCACTTAGACTGAAGTTTTCCTGGATGGTTATGGAGTCTAGAATCATATAAGAATACTCGACCATTAGGCTTAAACGTTTTTCTCAAAATATTTTTATCATGAAATACTTTCATTTTAGCCTTACAGATTTTAGAGTTCTCATAAGCATCATTTCTCAACTCCTCTAACTCGGTCAACTAAAATTTTCGAATCTTACCTGCATCTCCCATGTCAAAATTGAAATGCTTGATGACCCAATAAGCTCGATGCTCGAGCTCCACAGGTAAGTGACAAGGTTTTCCAAAAACAAGCCTATAAGGTGACATGCCTAAAGGAGATTTGAAAGTTGTACGGTAAGCCCAAAGTGCATCCCCTATTTTCAAAGATCAATATTTGCGATCTGAGTTGATCGTTTTCTCTAAAATTTGCTTAATCTCTCGATTTGCAAGTTCTACCTGTCCACTTGTTTTGGGGGTGGTATGCAGTAGAAATTTTATGTACCACCTTGTATTTTTTCATTAAAGCCTCAAAAGAACGGTTGCAAAAATATGTACCCCGGTCACTAATGATTGCTCGTGGTGTACCAAATCGAGATAACACATTCTCTTTGAGATAACACCCACACCCCGGTCACTAAAATTGGTGCTTCTTCCACCTATTTTGACACATAATCTACTGCCGCAATAATAAATTGATATACAAAAGAAGGAAGAAATGGTCCCATAAAATCAATGCCCCAACAATAAAAAATTTCAATCACTAAAATTGGGTTTAAGGGCATCATATTACGACGATATATAACTCCTAACTTTTGACACTTTTTACATGAATGACAATAATTGTTTGCTTCCTTAAATAAGGTGGGCAATAAAATCCATACTGCAGAATTTTTGCAGCAGTTTTCTTCATTGAAAAGTGTCAGGAACCAAAACACAAAAATAAGAAAAATGTACTGTATTATTGAAGAAGATGAATGTATTATAGAGATGAAATCTACAATACCCCAGAGCAAAGCTCTTGACCCACTACTAACGGAATTCCAAAAACTGATTACCCCACTCCTTCTCTCCCTAAAAAAGCTTACACATCAGCATAACTAACTCTCACTCCCCAATTCCCCTTTTTGCCCTCCTACTCCTATTCTTTCTTATTTCTTTTGCTGTATGTCTTCCAAACCCACTGCCTGAGTTAGACTGGGCTATATAATTTGTGAGGCTTAACATTGCCCCCTCCTTCAGCAATAGCCTTGTCCTCAAGGCTTACATCAGGAAACTGATGTGTAATAGTAAATGCATCTTCCCAAGTCGCTTCCTCAATAGGTTTCCCACACCACTTGATCAACTAGTAAGGAACAACAACCCCGTTTTTCTGCCTCTACTGAATTGCTAGGATCTGCTCAGGGATGATATTGTCAGAAACTTCCACTTCCAACCCTGCAGGTAAGTCAGTAGTAAGTCAGCGTTCCCAAATATTCTACTGCCCTCCTACCAAAATGACATTTCTTCCTATTTGCTACCAAACCATGTTCTTTTAGACAAGACAGCACATGCTCCAGATGTTGGACATGAGACTCCCAATCACTGCTGTACACCAATATATCATCAAAAAACACTAACACATATTTCCTCAAACAATGCCTAAACACATCATTCATCAAAGACTGAAAAGTTGCTGGTGCATTCATCAACCCAAAAGGCATCACAAGATATTCATAATGGCCATTATGTGTTCTAAAAGCTGTTTTAGGAGTGTCTTCTTCTCTTACCCGGATTTGGTGGTGCCCTGACTTCAAATCTAGCTTGGAGAAATAAGAGGCCCCATTCAGTTCATCAAACAGATCCTCTATAACCGGTATAGGATACTTGTCAGGTATTGTCTCCTTATTGAGGGCCCTATAATCAACGCACATCTTCCAGGTATGGTCCTTCTTTCTTAGCAAAATCACCGGGCTAGAATAGGCACTCGTGCTCGGCCTAATTACTCCAGACTTCAATAACTCGTCCACTTGCTTCTCTATCTCTTCTTTTTGATAGTGTGGATATCGGTAAGGCCTTACATTCATGAGTCCCGCATCCTGCCTCAAAAGAATCACATGCTCCTTGGTTCTCCTAGGAGGTAAGCCCTTAGGTTCTGAAAACACTTCTGAAAATGTTTGCAAGATATGCTCCAGCCTTGCCTCTTGTTCACTCCTTAATCCATCACCTCCACACCCTTCAACCTGTTGTATATTATTAGGCCACATCAACCCATTTATTTCTTGCACCTCCTGATTTAGGAAACAAAACAAAGAATCAGGCGCTCTCCCAGAATTGACCTCTCCCTTCAACTCTACCTTCCTTCCCTCATAGTTAAATTCCATAGTTTGTTTCTTCCAATCAGTGGTCACCTTCCCTAACGTAGCCAACCACTCCACCCCTAAAATTAAATCCACTTCCGCCACATCAAAAACATAAGAATCAATGATTATCTGCAACTCATCCAACTCCACCATTACCTCTTTACAACGTCCCTACACATTTTTTCTATTACCATCCCCCAATGTTACTGCTGTATTTGTGGTCTGCCCATAATCCAACCCCAAAGAATCCACCACCCTCTACGGAATAAAATTATGCGAAGCTCCACTATCAATTAGGATTATCACAGGAACACCCTTAACCTTCCCTTTTATCTTCATGGTTCTGGGCTGAAAACCAGATCTCTTTTCCACATTACAACTACTAACGAGCGAACATGCGAGCTCATCTGGTTGCTGCCTCCGCCATCTCTAAAGCCAGCACTTCATGTTCTCCTCCTTCCAACTGCTCCTCATCCACAATGATTAATTTCAATTGGCGTTCTGGGCATTGATGCATTGGATGGAAATTTTAACCACATTTAAAACACAACCCCATTTGTTTCCTTTCCATTAACTTTCCATAAGATAAATGACGTACCCCACGGTCTCTTCCACCTCCAAATCGCTTTTCTCCAACATTTGTGTTGCTCACACCAGGCCCTACAGTCTTCAGTTCATCCCGACGGAATTCCCTATCTTGCTGGCCACTTGAATATCGTCCAGATTTTGACATCACAGAATGCTCTATTCCCACATGTGAAAACAGAGTACGATTCTGACTCCCTTCAGTTCCCGCCGAACCCCTTTTGTAGAAGGGCTTCAAGTGGGTCTCCTCGCATAAATCTGCTTCAATCGCCCTTGCAAGCTCCATCATCCTCGCCTTATTGTCAGGTTTATGTATCCTGACCTTCCTTCTAATTTCTGCACAAAGACGATGCATGAAATAGACCATGAATTGCTGCTCTGGCATCTTAGGAACTTGAGAGGCTAGGTACTAAAATTCCTCAATATAAGAGGCCACAGTCCCATCTTGTTGTATCTCTGCGAGACTCTCAAAGGGATTCTCGACTAATGCTCCCCCGAACCTCCGAAGCAATGCTACTTTCTGATTCTCTCAAGAGGGTTCTGATTTACTCTCTACCCAGAGATTGAACCAATGAACAGTGGATCCCTCCATACAAATTTTAGCCAAACGCACCTTTAATTCGGACCGGGTCTCCTGAATTTCAAAGTAAGTTTCAGCTCTCGTTACCCACGCCTCGGGGCCGGTGCCGTCGAAACTCGGAAATTCCACCTTCTTCACCGCTGAACGAAATTTGGATAAAATTTGTTCCTTTGAAGTTTTTTGATTGGGCGACTCATCCTGATGCGAATCCTCCTCACCCGGACCTCGCGACAACCGATCCTCCATTTCCGCCATCAGCTTATTCATCAAACTCAGCAATTCCGCTTAGGCTTTCTCCTGTGTCTCAACCAGATTCTTAACTGCAACCTCCAATGAGCTTACACGACCTTCCATGGCTATTTCGGCTCCTCCATGTCATTTGGGCATAAACTCCGTCATCGACTCCGACTTCGAATCCAACAAGTCAGACCAAATGTCAGGAACCAAAAAATAGAAATAGGAAAAAGGTACTGTATTATTGAAGAAGATGAATTTATTACAAAGATGAAATCTGCAATACCCCAGAGCAAAGCTCCTGACCCACTACTAACGGAATTCCAAAAATTGATTACCCCCACTCCTTCTCTCTCCCTAAAAAAGCTTACACATCAGCATAACTAACTCTCACTCCCTAATTCCCCTTTTTGTCCTCCTACTCCTATTCTTTCTTATTTCTTCTACTGTATGTCTTCCAAACCCACGGCCCATGACTGAGTTGGATTGGGCTATATAGTTTGTGAGGCTTGACATTAAGTGATCCCCACAAGCTTAGGAGTGACAAAATTCCAAGACGCTAACAATCTTTTCATTAAGGATGCAACATCGTAAAATTTGGTCAGGGCAGTATTTGAAAAGAAAAAGGTCATCCTAATAGAATTTACATACCTCAACCATGAACTTCCTCGTATCCTGAGTGCTCCAATCCACTACTATCTCACCTGTAGCGAAATAATCCACAATATGAGCAGACTATCGTTGAGAAGTAACAGAAAATAAATGATCATCAGGAAAATCATCTCTGATAGGCAAGTGGTTAGAAATGTCTTCAAATGTGAGCCTTGACAGATGGTCAGCCACTATGTTCTCCACTCCTTTCTTGTCTTTAATGGTGACGTCAAATTCCTACAAAAGTAAAATCTACCGTATTAATCGTGCCTTAGCATCTTTCTGGCTGCTTGATTTGTGAAAATAATAATGGGAGAACAAATCAAGTAAGTACGAAACTTATCCAAAGCAAACACTACAACTAGCAACTCTTTTTCAGTGGTGGAGTGATTCATCCGAGCATTATTTAGCATAATAAATGACAAAAGGCTTCCCCTCCCTTCGTTGTCCAAGAACAGCACCTACAGCAAAATCACTAGCATCACAAATGATCTCTAAAGGTAAAGTCCAATCAGGTGGCTGCATTATTGGTGTTGAGGTAAGCTTGCCAGATAGTGTTTTAAAGGCCTCTTGACAAGCTTGTGTCCATTCAAATGGGGCATCTTTAGCTAAGAGGTCACATAGTGGTCTAGATATAGTGGAAAAATTCTACATGAACCTCCTATAAAGCCTCGCATGACCAAGGAAAGATCTTACATCATTTAGTGTCCTAGGTGTAGGTAACTTAGAGATTAATTCGATTTTAGATTGATCAACTTCTATCCCCTTAGAAAAAATAATATGCCCTAAAACAATACTTGAAGGTACCATAAAATGACATTTTTTTCAATTTAAAACCAATTCCTTCTCTTCACAACGAATCAACACCCTCTCTAAATTCAATAAGCATTCATCAAAAGAAGATCTACAAAACAGTCAAGTCATCCATAAAAACTTCCATACAATTTTCAACCATGTCACTAAAATGCTCATCATGCAATGTTGAAAAGTAGCAAGTGCATTACACAATCCAAATGGCATTCTACGAAAGGCAATTTCAATTTGATAATAATCAGAATAACCATCCAAGAAACAATATAAAGGATGACTAGCCATGCTCTTAATAATTTGATTAATAAAAGGGAGAGAAAAATGGTCTTTCTTGGTGGCAGCATTCAACTTTCTGTAATCAATGCACATCTGTCACCCAGTCACAAGTTTTGTAGGGACTAACTCTCCCAGGTTGTTCTTTACTATAGTAACACCTGACTTTTTAGGAACAACCTGTGTAGGGCTTACCCATTTAGTATCAGCAATAGGATATATGATTCCTGCATCTAATAGTTTCAACAATTCATTCTTCACCACTTCTTTCATAATGGGGTTAGGCCTACGTTGGGGGTCTCTACAAGGGATAATTCTTTCCTCCAAATTAATTTTATGAGAACAGACTAGAGGTCTAACACCTTTTATATCAGCAATGCTCCAACCTAAAGTTGACTTATGCTCGCTTAGGGTCCGAATTAATTTCTCACTTTGAGACTCAGACAATTCAGATGAGATAATAACAGGAGAAGTATTAAGAGCTATGGCGTAACCTTTTCTTTTCTTTCGTCCCTCTTCTCCTCTTTTCTTCGTTCAGTTCTGTTGTGATGGTGCAACCAGCCATGCTTGAGGTGATGACGACTAGCGAAGATGGGTCCACCACCAAACCTTTTGGAGTAAGCGCTGGGGTGCTGCTGCCGTTAAGGTCTGTAAATCCTAGCGGCATTGAAAATTTTCCAATTCAATTAATTGCTCACAAGTTCAACGGGAAAAATTACCTGGAGTGGGCTCAGTCAATCAAGCTGGTGGTCGACGGCAAGGGGAGACTTGGCTATCTCATTGGTGAGATGAAGGAGCCAACAAAATCTGATCCGACATGGCGGGTTTGGAAGTCTGAAAATTCCCTTATTGCGGCCTGGCTGATCAATTCCATCGAGGCCTCAATAGGAAAAACGTATTTGTTCTTGCCCACCGCAAAGGATGTGTGGGATGCAGTCCGAGAAACATATTCAAATCTCGAAAACTCATCTAAGATTTTTGAGTTGAAAACGAGATTGTGGTAGACGAAGAAGGGCGACTATGAGGTGATAGGAACTTCTTTTCTGTTATAGAAATTTGGGAATCAAACCCAGAAATACAGAAACTGAAACTGGAATTACAGAAACTGAGAAAGAAAAGGGATTGATACAGCAAGTACTTTGAGGGACCTGCAACCTCCCACTCCAACCTTTCCTCGCCAAAAAACTGAATGTCTTCTCCCCTCCTCCACTTCCCTAATTATTCCCTCCACTCAGTGCCTATTTATTAGCCATAACCCCCCTTAGTTCAATGCTAAATGCTAATTGCTGTCCCACTTTATTTTCTCAACTCCCACTACCTTTCCTATTTATTCTTTCCTTTCCTTTTGTAGACATGCTTTAATGGCTCATCAATACCCGCCCCAATAAGCTTCACCTTGTCCTCAAGGTGAAATTCTGGAAATGCTTGTTGGATTGAAGCGAAGTCTTCCCAAGTATTCTCATAGTCGGGCAAGTTTGTCCACTTGATCAGGACTTCAGTTTGTCCGATCAACAACTTGCGCACAACCACTACTTCAGATGGAACCACTTGTAGTTCCCATTCTTCCAATAGAAATTTAGGCAGTTGCTGAGACGGGATACTTGGATGAAGAGCTCTTTTCAATTGGGACACATGGAAAACAGGATGCACTCTTGTTGAATTGGGTAATTCCAATCGATAGTCTACTGAGCCAACCTTCTCCAACACTGCAAATGGGCCATAAAAGCGTGGATTAAGTTTTTCATTGGCTTGTTTGGCCAAGGATTTTAGCCTATAAGGTTGTGCCTTTAGATAAACCAACTCTCCCTGAGAAAAGGGAATACCAACTTATAGAACAAGATTTCACAAAAAAATACCAGCATAAACTTCTTAAGGAAAGACCTAAAAATCTCATTTTTGAGGGCTTGGAATGTCGAGGGCGCATTAGTGAGTCCAAATGGCATCACCAAATATTCATAATGGCCTCCATGTGTGCGGAAAGCTGTTTTGTGAATATCCTCCTCCGTCATACGTATTTGATGATACCCGAACTTCAAATCAAGCTTAGAAAAAATTGTTGCTCCACCCAGCTCATCTAGTAGTTCTTTAATCACTGGAATAGGGAATTTGTTGGGGACCGTTATGTTGTAAAGAGCCCTATAATCTACACAAAATCGTCAACTGCTGTCTTTCTTCTTCACCAGAATTAGGGGGCTTGAATAAGGATTGGTACTTGGTCTGATCATGCCTATTGTCATCATGTCCTTCACAAACTTCTCAATTTCTTCCTTGTGGCTATGCGGGTGCCTATAGGGCTTGATATTCGGTATTTGTGATACTTCTTTTAGTGTGATAGCATGATCACATTGTTTTTTTGGAGGTAGAACCGTAGCTTCTTTGAACAGCCCCTTGTACTCTTCCAATAACTCCTTTACTCCTTCTAAGGTTAAGAGAGATTCTTGCTGCACCATATTAACATTCCCAACTCTACATAATAGCCTTCAGCCTCACCCCTTAGCTCTTTAATTAGTGCCTTTAAGGATGCAATTGTTTTGGACAGGGCAAGATCACCTCTAACCTCCACAATTTTCCCATTCTCCTTATTTTCGATTAAATACTCCCTGAAATCAGCAGTGAACTTCCCCAAACTCTTCAACCATTCATATCCCAAAATCACATCCACTCCTCCTAAATCAAACAAGAAAAAATCCCGCACCACCTTCAGAGTTGGAAGCTGCAACTCCACGCCCCTTCAAACGCCCTGGCTGCCCAATCTTCGCCCTCCACCAACTTCCACAAAATATCCTTGGGTGTTTTCAAGTTGCATATGCAATTCTTTCACCAAGTCGTGGGACAAGAAATTATGAGAAGCACTAGAGTCCACCAAAACAATCACCTTCTTCCCATTGATTGTTCCCCATAATTTCAACGAATCTTTTGAAGTCATTCCCGCAATACTGTTCATATTTAGCTGCAATTCCATGCCTTCCTCCTTTTCTACTTCGTCTCCTCGGTTGACATCCTCGCCTCTTCCATCATCCTCTTCCCCTGGCAAGATCACATGCAGCTGTTTGTTTCTACAAACATGCCCCTAATAATACTTTTCATCACACCTAAAACATACCCCCCTTCTTCTTTTATCTTGTTCCTCTTCTTCTGTCAGCCTTTTGAACCCAGACCCTCTCTGATTGCTAGCCGATGAGCTCCCTTCTTTGCTGTAGGTTTGGTTTCCCCTTGCCACAAAAACTTCAGCCCTTCCTCCACTGTTCAGCGGAAAAAACTTTTGGCCAGAGTCCAGATTGGACTCGCTCACCCCCTCACCCCCTCACCCCCTTGATTCTCTTGGGCCGTAGCCCATTTATTTGTAAGTGTAGGTCTGTTGTAGCCAGACCCAGTGCCACAAGATGGGTACCCATATGTCCGACCCAACGTGTGATTCCTGTCCTCCACCTTTTGTGCTGTCTTCATCAGAGTATGAAGATCCCTTGAAGTCATCAAACGCACTTTTGCCTTTACTTCTTCCTTCAAACCATTCATGAATGCCCCTCTCATAAACTCCTCTTTAGCATAGCAAAGTGGTGCTAATAGGAGTTCGAACTGCTCATGGTATTCCATCACACTCCCCCTTTGTCTTAGCCCCATCAATACTTCATAAGGATTTTTCGACGAAGAATTCTGGAATCTCCCTAACAGTCCCTGGCGAAACACAGGCCAAGTAACATTTCCTATCCTTGGTTCCCACCATTGGAACCAGTTCAAAGCCTTCCCTTCCAAACACACCACCGTCGTCGCCACTTTCTCCTCCTCCGAGAATTGGTTGATCTCAAGGTAGCGTTCCACTCGATAGATCCACCCATAAGGTTCATCCCCCGTGAAATATGGCACCTCCAGCAGCCTCATACGGTCTTCCCTTCTATTGTCCCTATTGGTTCCTCCACCGTGCGTACTTCCCTCTCCTTCTGGGCTCTCACGCCCATTTCATACTGCTTCAGCGATCTGTATTGCCATCACCCTCATCTTCTCTTTAAAACGCTGATCAATGGACTCCTGAATTCCATCCAGCCGTTGTTCCACCGCTTCTAATCTGCCCTCCATGCATGTTGATACCATCCAGATGCTCCCCGGATCGGGAGCTCTGATACCAAATTGATAGGAACTTCTTTTCTGTTATAGAAATTTGCGAATAAAACCCAGAAATACAGAAACTGAAACTGAAATTACAGAAACTGAGAAAGAAAAGGGATAGATACAGCAGGTACTTCGAGGGACCTGCAACCTCCCACTCCAACCTTTCCTCACCAAAAAACTAAATGTCTTATCCTCTCCTCCACTTCCCTAATTATTCCCTCCACTCAGTGCCCATTTATTAGCCATAACCCCCCTTAGTTCAATGCTAAATGCTAATTGCTGCCCCACTTTATTTTCTCAACTCCCACTACCTTTCCTATCTATTCTTTCCTTTCCTTTTGTAGACATGCTTTAATGGCTCATCACGAGGTCACTGAATATTACAACGAGATGTAGGCATTATGGCAAGAACTTAATCTCTGCTTTGAACATGATTGGGCCTGTAAAGTTGATAGCGTTCGTTACGTGAAACGATTGGAGAATGATCGGGTTTACGAGTTCTTGGTAGGCTTGAATAAGAGTCTTGATGAGGTTAGAGGCTGGATTCTTGGCAGAACCCGTTTGCCATCAATTCGGGAAGTTTTTTCAGAAATCCGACGCGAGGAAGGTCGCCCCAAAGTGATGTTATTTGAAAAAAACTCATCAACTCCTGAAGTTTCAGCCTTAATCACTAGAAACAATCACAGTAATCCTCAGTCCCAGGCACGACATGAACAAGAAAGGTGAGAAAGTATGGTGTGATCATTGGCACAAGCCACGACACACCAGGGAGACTTGTTGGGATTTGCACGGAAAGCCTCCTAACTGGAAGCCACAAACCTTTGGTCAACCAAACCGTGATTCGAAGGCTTTGCACTCAACCACAGAGGAGAATGGAAACACAGAAGCCACAGATGCGACACCTTCATTCAGTAAGGAACAGATAGAGCAACTGTATAGACTTTTTCAGTCCACACAATTCTCTAATTTTGCATGTCCTTCTTGTTCCTTAGCCCAGAAAGGTAATTATCTTCAATCTGCTACCTTTAATGTGTCCACTATTCCTATTTGCCCATGGATAATAGATTATGGTGCCACTAATCATATGACAGGGTGTTCTAATTTTTTTTCTTCCTATAGTCCTTGTGCAGGGAATCAAAAGATTAAGATCGCTGATGGCTCTCTCTCAGCCATTGCTGGGAAAGGGTCAATTGTCATCTCTCCTACTCTTGTCCTTCACAATGTCCTTCATGTCCCAAATCTTTCTTGTAATCTATTGTCTGTTAGTGAAATAACCTATGATTTGAAGTGTTGTGCTAAATTTCTCCCAAATTGCTGTGAATTTCAGGAACTGGATATGGGGAGGATGATTGGCAATACTAGAGAGTATGGTGGTCTCTATTACTTTGATGCTGGAAATCCTTTGTGTTAGCAACCGAAATTCTCAAGTCAAGGACCATGCCTTAGTTCTATTGAGGATGAAATAATGTTATGGCACCGTAGGTTAGGCCATCCTAGCTTTCAATATTTAAAGTACTTGTTTCCAAATTTGTTTCATAATAAAATCTTATCATCAATTTAGTGTGATATTTGTCAATTAGCTAAGCACCATCGTGCAATTTTTCTTGCTCAACCATATAAATCCTCTAAACCTTTTACTCTCATCCATAGTGATGTGTGGGGGCCAGCTATTACTCTAACAAATTCGGGAAAAAGGTGGTTTATAACATTTATTGATGATCAAACTCGCCTAAGTTGGGTTTATCTTCTTAAAGAAAAATCTGAAGTAGAACATGTTTTTAAAATTTTTTTAATATGATTTAAACACAATTTCAAACCAAAATTCAAATGTTTTTAAGTGACATTAGAAAAGAATATTTTAATCAAATTCTAGGTTTTCCAATAGAAAAGAATATTTTAATCAAATTCAAAGTGACAATAGAAAAGCTCCTGTGTTGACTCCCCTTAACAAAATGGGGTAGCAGAACGAAAAAATAAATACCTCCTAGAAGTAGCTAGGTCCTTGATGTTTTCTGCTAGAGTACCTAAATACTTATGGGGTGAAGCAATTCTTACTGCTACCTATCTTATTAACAGCATGCCTTCAAGAGTTTTGAACTTTCAAACACCTCTGATAGTTTTCAAAACTTTCTTTCCAATGTCACATCTTACTTCAGATTTACCTCTAAAGATCTTTGGATGTGTAGCCTTTGTTCATCTACACAATCACAATAGAGATAAGTTGGATCCACGGGTAATAAAATGTGTGTTTTTCGGATACTCCCCCACCCAAAAAGGGTATATAGATGTTTTGATCCTACCAGCAAATTTTTTTTTTTGTCACAATGGATGCTTCTCCCGATTTTGAAGAGAAGTTTGGAGGGAAGGTTTGTAAGTTGAAGAAATCACTCTATGGTCTAAAGCAATCTCCACGTGCTTGGTTCGAAAGGTTTACCATGTTTGTTAAGAAAGAAGGATATAGTCAAGGGCAATCTGACCATACAATGCTTGTGAAACACACGAATCTGTTCTAAGTGTATATGTGGATGATATAATTCTGACTGGAAGTGATGGTGATGAGATAAGTAGGTTGAAGAAACAGCTTGCTTCAGAATTTGAAATTAAAGATTTGGGGCCTTTACGCTACTTCCTAGGTATGGAAATTGCAAGGTCGAAGATGAGAATTTCTGTATCACAAAGAAAGTATGTTCTTGACTTACTAGAAGAGACAGGAATGAGTGGCTACAGACCAAGTGATACACCTATGGACCCTAATCAGAAGTTGGGAGAGTTGTGCGGTGGAGTTCCAATTGATAAAGGTAGTATCAACGCCTTGTAGGAAAACTCATTTACTTGTCTCATACAAGGCCAGATATTGCCTTTGCTTTTAGTGTTGTGAGTCAGTATATGCACTCACCATATGAGGAACATTTGGAGGCGGTATACAAGATCCTTAGGTATTTGAAGAGTTCACCAGGCAGGGAATTGTTATTTAAAAAGAGTGATCAAAGAAGTGTAGAAGCCTTCACAGATGCAGACTGGGCAGGCTCGGTTTGTGATAGACGATCAACATCTGGTTACTGTATGTGGAAAAACAGAATGAATATTCTGACTGATTTTTCTTACTTTCATTGAGACAATAGTATGATATATATATAGGATACTAAGCACTAAATTAGGAAGTCAATCAGCCTATTCTAGGCTAGAATCCCTTTGAGGGATTTACCCTAATTACAGTCATAAATACAGATTTTCAATCATAACTACAGATTGATATGATATATTTACTTTCCTAAAAAAGGAATAAAATCCCACACTCCACCTCAAGTTGGTGAATAGGTATTTGCCATTCCCAGCTTGGATACAAATCCTTCAATTGCTGCACTGCCTAATCCTTTAGTGAGAATATCCGCAAGTTGCCCTTGTGTAGGTACATACGGAGTACATATTAGGCCACTATCCAGCTTCTCCTTGATGAAGTGTCTGTCTATTTCAATATGCTTAGTTCGATCATGTTGAACTGGATTGTGTGCTATGTTGATTGCTGATTTATTGTCACAATAAAGCCTCATAGGTTCTTCCCACTTAATCTTCAGATCTTCTAAAATAATTTTAAGCCAAAGGAGCTCACATATGCCTTGTACCATAGCACGAAATTCTGCCTCAGCACTAGAACGTGCCACCACACTCTGTTTTTTACTTCTCCACATCACAAGATTACCACCAAGGAAAGTGCAATATCCGGTAGTAGACCTCCTATCAACAATTGACCCTACATAGTCAGCATCAGTATATACTTCAAGATTTATATTCCCATCTCTCTTGAACAAAATTCTCCTTCCTGGAGTACCTTTAAGGTACTGTAAAATCCTATGTGCAGCCTGTAAGTGAACTTGTTTTGGACTGTGCATAAATTGGCTAATTAGACTTACTCCATAAGCAATATCGGGTCTAGTGTGAGACAAATAAATAAGCCTACCAACCAAACGTTGATACTGCAGCATCTTCTTCCGCACTACTGAGTTTTATGCTTGGGTCTACAAGAGTACTAACAGGCTTACATGCTGTTTTACCTGTTTCTTTGAGCAAATCAGTGATATATTTTTGCTGTGAAATAAAAATTCCTTCTCTGGAACGTTCCACTTCAATGCCTAGGAAATATTTTAGTTTTCCCAATGTTTTTATCTCAAACTCCTTGGCCAAACACTGACGTATAGTTTGCTGTTCATTCTCATCATCTCCAGTCAATATAATGTCATCCACATACACTATTACCACTGTTACTCCCCCTGAAACAGAATGTTTAAGGAACAATGTATGGTCCCTTTGACTCTGTTTATACCCCAAGGTTGTCATAAGTCTAGTAAACCTTCCAAACCAAGCTCTAGGTGATTGTTTCAGCCCATACAAGGCCTTTTTTAACCTGCATACTATGTTGACAGCCACATTCTTGTCATATACTGGAGGTAATTCCATGTAAACTTCCTCTTCAAGGTCTCCATGAAAGAAGGCATTTTTCACATCCAATTGTTGTAACTCCCAACCATAATTGGCAGCAAGAGACAAAATTACCCGAACTGTATTCATCTTTGCAACCGGGGCAAAGGTCTTCAAATAATCAATCCCATAGGTTTGTGTAAACCCTTTGGCAACCAGCCTAGCTTTGTATCTCTCAATTGACCCATCAGCCTTGTATTTTATTGTATACACCCATTTGCACCCTACCGGCCTTTTTCTTGCTGGTAGAGTAACTAACTCCCAGGTCCTATTCTTCTCCAATGCCTCCATTTCTTCACTCATAGCTTGCTTCCATTTTTCATTAGATAAAGCCTTAGATAGGGAAGCGGGTATAGAGGTACTGTTAAGGTTTTATGGGCTGGAGAGAAATTTTTAAATGATAGGTAATTTGAGAGTGGGTATAATGGTTGTTTGGTGCATTTTCTAGTTCCTTTCCTAAGGGAAATTGGGAGGTCCAAGTCATTATTTTCAATCTCATCATGTAAAGTTGGAGAATCAAAAATAATTACCTCATTTAAAGGAGACTCTTGAAGCCGTGTAGGTTCTGGAATGGCCTTAGATCTTTTAGTATACACCAAACCTTTTCCAAATCTCATATCAAGTTGGTTAGCCTCCTCAGATTCGGATGCAGCTGCTGGTTGGAGTGGAGTTGAATCTGATTCAGCTGGTTTATCTTCCTGTTCAGTAAGGTTAGGGGTTCTAGAAATGTTAGGGAACTCAAAATTTTCAAAATTTTCCTTATCTTCCCTAAAATTCCCCCTCGGAAGATAAGTATGAGAGAAAAAAGCTTCTTGTTCATTGAAAGTAACATCCCGTGACACAAAGAACCTTTTTGATGGAGGATGATAGCACTTATACCCTTTTTGAGTGGAAGAATACCCAACAAAGACACATTTTAGAGCCCTAGGATCAAGTTTCCCCCTATCTTGGCTATGGATATGAACAAAGGACACACACCCAAATATCCTACGTTTCAGATTATTGGTAGTTGAAAGATTTGGATAAAAGGAGGACAAAACTTCCATAGGACTTTTGAACCCTAAGACTCTAGAGGGTAGTCTGTTAATTAGGTATGTTGCGGTAAGAGTGGCTTCCCCCCATAACGTTTTTGGGACATTTTTCTGATACAATAATGCTCGGGTTTGTGTTAGAAGGAGCCCATTTTTCCTCTCTGCAACCCCATTCTGTTGTAGTGTTTTGACACAAGAAGACTCATGAATGATACCTTCTCTTTGACAAAAAGAAGTAAGGTTCTAGTTAAAGTAATCTTTGGCATTATCAGACCTAAGTTTCTTGATAGTCATTCCAAATTGATTTTTTACCAGAGAGACAAAATTTTGAAAAACAATGCATACTTCAAACTTCTGTTTAAGTAAGAAAACCCAAGTAACCCGTGTACAATCATCTATGAAGGTGACAAACCATCGAGCACCAGACACAATGGGAATGACAGAGGGACCCCATACATCAGAATGAATAAGATAAAAGGGAATTTTGCTTTTTTCATTACTAATAGGAAAGGGTACACGCTTATGCTTAGCCATTTTACACACCTCACAATGAAAACTCTCAACATCCAAATTGGTAAATAAAGAAGGAAAAAGAATCCTAAGGGTCCTAAAAGCGGGATGTCCTAGACGATAATGATAAAGAAAAACTTTCTCCTTGTTGGATAGCAGGGAGTCTGTCATGAATGACTGATGCAGGCAGTCCTTGGCAATTCCATCTTTCTCCTCCAGGTAGTAAAGGCCATTTCATTCCCTAGCACGTCCAATCATCGTCCCCAAAACCTTGTCCTGAAATACACAATGATTGCTGTCAAAAATTACATTACATGACATGTCTTTTGTAAGCTTTTGTATAGAGACAAGATTGGTGGATAATTTTGGGACATGGAGCACATTGTTCAGGGTTATTGAAGGATTAACAGGGATGTCTCCTAGGCCAGCTACAGTTACAAGGGTTCCATCGGCTGTGGCAATTTTCTTATTGCTTGGACAAGGTGAGTATGTGGAAAAGTGTTTGGAGGAGGGTGTCATGTGATCTGTTGCACCTGAATCTAGTATCCAAAAATTTTGGGAGGGGGCTTCTGAGACATTTAATCCAAAGGAAAATGGAAGCTTACCGGAGTATGCCAAAGTACAAGTACCTGGTGGTTTTTCCAGACTCATAAAGAAGGCTCTCACCCTATCTATCTCCTCCTGATTGAGAATGGTAGATTCGGTCTTGCTTCCTTCACCTTTTTCAGCAATAGCAACCTAAGCATGTCCACCCTTCAGTGCAGGTTCCCCTTTTTTGCTCCATTCACGAGCAGTAGGCTTCCGATGTAGTCTCCAACACTTCTCCCGGGTGTGGCGTGGCTTGTTGCAATAGGTGCACCACAATGCATCCTTCTTCTTCTCTACTGCATATGCTGGAATGCGTTTAGAATGGTCAGCCACCAATGCTGAACTTTCAATGGCTAGGGTATCCAACATCAAACTCCTCCTGCTTTCTTCACCTCGAACCATAGCCACTACTTCATTGAGACATGGGAGATCTGATTTCCCTAAAATATGAATTTTGACTTGATCATATTCAGGGTTCAGACCAACCAAAAATTCATAGACCCTGTCCTGCTCAATGAACTTCTTCAGAATAGCTGCATCAGCGGGGCAATTGGTTTTGATCACTCTATAATGATCCAGTTCCATCCATAGAGACTTCAAGTGATTTGCATATTCGGTGACTGATTTGTTCCCTTGCTTCGCGGCTACTATCTTCACCTTTACTCCCTAAACCTAAGTTGCATCCTTGGCTTTGGAATAAGTTTGTTCCACTGCATCCCATATCTCCTTGGTAGTATTAAGGAACATACAAGTGTCACTGATCTCTGGAATCATTGTGTTCCATAGCCAAGCCATGATCATAGAGTCCTCTTCATCCCACGCTACAAACTTAGGGTTGTCCTTGCTAGGTCCAGCACCAGTCAGATGACTTATCTTCCCCTTTCCTTTCAGTATTGTACTAACAAGCTGGGACCATTTCAGATAATTTTTTCCATTCAATCTGTATGCAGAATGGATGTTCTGCAATTCTCCTTGCTGTTGAGCATCTCTTTGAACATCTACACCCTGTTTTTCCTCCTTATCTGCCATTGGTGATGATTCTGACCCCTCCCAACAAAGCAGAAAATCTACAATTCTGAAACCGGCGGCAGTCAACGGCGGTCAACGGAGGCGGTGGTCGGCGGTCAACGGAGGCGGTGGTCGGTGGGCGGTAGACTGCAATGAAGTTATCGAAAGTAAGGCGCAATGAAGGCAGCCTTGAGGAAATTGCAGCCGCAATGAAGGCGGCCAAATATGGAGACTTTTCTCTTGGATCAAAAACCAAAAGCTCGTGATACCATGTGAAAAAACAGAATGAATATTTTGACTGATTTTTCTTACTTTCATCGAGACAGTAGTATGATATATATACAGGATACTAAGCACTAAATTAGGAAGTCAATCAGCCTATTCTAGGCTAGAATCCCTTTGAGGGATTTACCCTAATTACTGTCATAAATACAGATTTACAATCATAACTACAGATTGATATGATATATTTACATTCCTAAAAAAAGAATAAAATCCCACACTGTACTTTCTTATGGGGGAATCTGGTTACTTGGAGAAGCAAGAAGCAAAACGTGGTTGCTAGGAGCAGCATTGAAGCTGAGTATAGAGTCATGACAAATGGAGTTTGTGAAGTGTTATGGATTAAAAGAGTTCTTGAAAAATTGAGACTGATGTTGAAGCTCCTATAAGACTATTCTGTGATAACAAATCAGCTATAAACATTGCAAATAATCTTGTTCAGCATAATCGTACCAAACACATTGTGATTGATAGGCACTTTATTAAGGAAAAGTTGGAAAATGGAATCATTTGTATGCTGTTTGTCATCTCCGAGCAACAAACCACTGATGTATTTACTAAGGGCCATTTCAGGCCAAAGTTTTAATCTTTCATTGACATGTTGGGCATGATTAATATCTATGCACCAACTTGAGGATGGGTGTTGAAAATAGGTGGATTTATTTAGATATTGTACTAAATAGTAAAGATTTGTTTAGATAGTTGACTCTCCTAACTTCTAGTGATAGCAATTGTTTAGCTCCTATGATTGAGGAGTTATTTTTGGAATGTACAGCCTATATAACCTAACCCTTTGTAAAGTCTGATATACGAAATGAAATATCCTTTTCTCTTATATTGTTTTTTGACTGCGCTCAGAAACAGAGATGGTGTGGTGAATAACTGGCCGGATAAGACACAGACGCGTCAGTGGTGACTGGCCGGAGAAGACAGAGGTGTGTTGGTGGTGGCTGGCAGGAGAAGACAAGGTGCAGTGGCGAAGTCAAGTTGAAACAGAGGCTCAATGTGGGTAGCAAATGATTTAGAGCTTGATGCTATCCTCTATTATCAGAAATAAACCACACTTAAAAGCCCTAAAATACCCCAGATTAAAAAAAAATCCTAAAATACCCTACAAGAGTGCCATTTTATCATGGCGGCTGCCATGGAGATGGCAGTGTGGCGGCCACCATGTGAAACCCGCAATCTCATGCAACTTCTATGGTGTTTTTCTTGAAATCTGCCCCGCCATGGCGGCCATGCAATTGTCATTAAAGTCATTAACGTTGAGGGGGGAGATAGGAGGAAAGGGGGTGTTGGTGCTTATTGACTGTAGAATATCCAACAATTTTATAGCCAAGAAGGTAGTTAAGGAGCTTAATTTCCCTGAGGGGAACCTTCCTTGTCTAAGACTTCAGCATCCCTAAAGGCAATGTATAAAGCCCTGCAAGATAAGGGGTAAGGCTTCTACAAGGAATATAAAATGCTGTCACACTTGCAGCAGGATGAAGAACCAGTCTGGGCAGAGTTGGAAGTAGTTTTGAATGACTTTGAGGACTTGTTTCAAGAGCCTCATGAGCTGCCACCATAGAGAAGACATGATCATACAATTCCATTGAAGGAAGGAGCCCAAATACCTAACATAAGGCCTTACAGGTATCCACACTACCCAAAAAATGATATTTAGAAAATTGTAGAGGAAATGTTAATTGCTGGTATCATTATACCAAGTATTAGTCTTTAGTGCAGGCCAATAATATTGTTTAAGAAGAAGGATGGTGGGTGGAGGTTTTGTGTGGACTATAGGGCCTTAAATAAGATAACTATCCCTGACATTTTTCCCAGACCAGCAATAGATGAATTGCTTGATGAGTTAGGAGGTGCTGCAGTGTTCTCTAAACTGGATCTGAAGTCTGGTTTCCACCAGGTACGAATGAAGGAGACTCCTAAGATAGCTTTTAGGACTCGTGACGGACATTATAAGTTCCTTCTGGTGTTGTTTGGGCTGTCTAATGCTGTTGGACGGTGGCCTTTGTTGGATGGTGGCCTCTTAATCTTGTTCCCACGTTTTCATGTTTTTTAGTGTAGACATTGTTTTTAGTGTTTTATGTTACTTATTTTCTAGGGACTAGTTTAATGTACAGCTCCCTATATATATTACCTCCATTGTAAACATTTTGTTAATGAAAATAATATATAGTTATTCAAATTTTAAGATGGTATCAGAGCAGTTCCTATCTAGGATTGTCTCTGTTTTCCGTTGAGTTCTTTTTTCGGTCGGCCTTCATTGCCAACCAATCTCTGTTTTTGGCCTTCATTGCTCAATATCTATTTTTTGGCCTTTATTGCCCCCAAACACCCAGAAACCTAGAAACCCAAACAGTTCCTGCCTCACAACCGGCCTTCATTGCCAACCGGCCTTCATCGCCGATTGTCCGTCAAAGTAAGGTCACGAGGTGTCCCAGAGACCTTCGACCAGTCATTCCCCTGAGCGCCGCCACTGGAAACCTTGCCACACACCGTCACACACGTCTGTAGCTCTCAGCGCGAGGGAGTCACGCACCACCTTCCGGTCACCGGAGAGCGACCCCATTGGTTCTGTTCAACATGCCGGCAACCTCTGCTTCTGTTTTAGTGGTTGGAACTCCAGTCAGAGCTGTTTGGATAGTGGGTTTACCTTCTGGGACGTCTTTTACGGTTCTGCCTTGACTCTATTACTAACGTTTCTGTTTTGTCTCTCACAATGTCAACCAAAGGTGAGGTTTCAAATGTCTCTCTACACAGCCTTGAAAAGCTCTCTGATTTTTCTTCTTTGACTTATTTGGGTAAGTTATCTTTTTCCGTTGGATTCAATGTCTAGGGTACAATTTTTACCAACTGCTGGATTATGGTTTCAGGAGCCACAGACCATATGACCAACAACCTTACTATATTTTTCACCTATTTTCCATGCCCAAGTAGTAAAAAAATATCCACAGCTAATGGTTCCTTAACTACTGTAGCCGATGTAGGAGATCTCCAACTAAGCTCCCTGGTGACCTTAAAAAATATCCTTCATGTCCTTAAATTGTCCACAAATCTGTTGTTTGTTCATAAATTAATTAAAGATTTATCTTGCAAAGTGGTTTTTACAATGATCATTGTGTTTTTCAGGACAAGGATTCGGGGAAGATGATTGGATGTGCTAGGGAGTAGGATGGGCTCTACCTCCTTGAAGCACCTTGTCAGGTAAACAAGACCAAGAGCGGACTTGGACACCTATATTCTTTTACCTTAGAACTTCTTTCAACCAAAAAAGACAAAATTTGGTTTGTTCACCTTAGATTAGGCCATCCGTGATTTTTTTTTTGTTAAGAGTCTTTTTCCTTCTTCGTTTAAAGGTCTTGATGTTGAACACTTTCATTGTGAAGTATGTGAACATCCTAAACATAAGCGTGTCAATTTTCCAATTAGTAATACAAGAAGTTTTGTTCCTTTTTCTCTTATTCATAGTGATGATCGGGGTTCCTCTTCCATTTCTAGTGACTCTGGGGCAAGATGATTTGTGTCTTTTATTGATGATCGTACTCGTGTTACTTGAATTTTTCTATTAGTATTGTTCTCCCAAATTTTTGTTCCATGATTAAAAATCAATTTGTGGTTGGTATTAAGCTATTCAGGTCTGATAATGCTAAGAACTATTTTAATCAGACTCTTATGCACTATTTTCAAAAAGAAGGATTAATCCATGGAGCATCCTGTGTTCATACCCCACAAAACGGGTTAGTAGAGAAAAAAAACAATCATCTTGAATAACTCGAGCCTTACTATTTCAGAGAAATGTCCCCAAGTCTTTTTGGGGGGAAGTTGTTCTGATAGCTACTCATCTTATAAATCGCTTGCCCACTAAAGTCCTAAGATTCAAAAGTCCAATGGATGTCCTCTCCATTTTCTATCCTAATCTACAAACTTCTAATAATCTTGTCCCTAAGATTTTTGGATGTGTATCTTTTGTCCATGTTCACAGTCCAATAAGTGGGAAACTCGATCCGAGAGATATAAAATGTGTCTTTGTGGGCTATTCTTTGACCCAGAAAGGATACAAGTGTTATCACCCTCCATCCAGAAAATTCTATGTATCCATGGATGTTACATTCAGTGAAGAGGAGCCTTATTTTTCCCATCCTTATCTTCAGGGGGAGAAGTCAAAGAGGGAAGATAAGAAAGGTTTCCTACTTGACTTGTCCTTACTTCCTGTGTCTAATGGTCCTTCTCATGACCTTCCTGTTGTCCCTAATCCTCCTTCTGAAATCACTATTGGACCTATGTCTGAACTTTTGTCCAAAACCATCCTGACCCAGTAGCTGAGTCTGCTCTTGAGAATGTGAGATATGGCAAAGGCAAGGTGTTCATAAGAAGGAAGATCTATTCCTGAACCTGTGCATGCCTAAGAGTTCAACTCGGAGCCTTCGAAAGAGGTAATAGTTTCTAATCCTTCATTGCAACATGAAACTGAATTTCATGTTGACAGTAATCACCAAAATCTTCTTATAGCCATCAGAAAAGGAACCAGAGAGTGCACAAAATGGCCACTATATCCTCTTGCACACTTCTTGTCCTATGAGTATTTTTCACCATCCCATAAAGCCTTCCTTATAAAGCCTAAATACCATTGCCATCCCTATCACCCTACCCGAGGCCTTCTTTAATGAAAAATGGAAACAAGCTATGAATGAGGAGATGGAGGCATTGGAAAAGAATAAAACCTGGGAGCTAGTACAGTTACCGGCAGGGAAGAAAATTGTGGGTTATAAATGAGTGTATACTGTGAAATATAGAGCAGATGGATCCATAGAAAGGTATAATGCACGATTAGTTGCCAAAGGATATACCCAAACTTATGGTATTGATTATCAGGAGACTTTAGCACCGGTTGCAAAGATGAACACAGTTCGAGTATTATTGGCATTGGTAACTAATTATGGTTGGGATTTACAGCAGTTTGATGTCAAGAACACTTTCTTGCATGGAGATCTCGAAGAAGAAGTCTATATGGAGGTTCCACCAAGATATGGGAAGAATTTGCATGCTAACACTTTGTGTAAGTTGAAAAAGGCCCTGTATGGCTCCAAGCAATCACCGCAAGCGTGGTTTGGAAGGTTTGCTAGAATTATATTGGCTGTGAGGTACAAACAAAGCCAACGGGATCACACGTTGTTTGTTAAACACTCTCCTTCTGGGAGAGTCATAGCTCTCTTGGTGTATGTTGATGACATAATAGTAATAGGAGATGACGTTTAGGAGAAACATATTTTGAGTCAGTGCTTAGCCAAGGAGCTAGAAATTAAAGCATTAGGAAGGTTGAAATACTTTCTTGGAATTGAGTTTGCTCATTCTAGGCAAGGTATATTCATCTCTCAACAAAAATATGTTATGGATCTCCTAAAAGAAACAGGTCATACAGCATGCAAATTGGCAAGTACTCCTATGGATCCCAATGTGAAACTTGGACAGGCAGAGGAAGATGTTGCAGTTGACAGAGAAATGTATTAGCGTCTGGTGGGAAGACTTATTTATCTATCCCACACACGACCGGGTATAGCATATGCAGTAAGTGTGATTAGCCAATTTATGCACAATCCAAAAGAATCTCATTTGCGAGTAGCATATTGAGTGTTACAATACCTTAAGGGCATACTAGGAAAAGGCATTTTATTTAAGAGAATTGGAGGTGTGGTACTTGAGGCATACACTGATGCTGCTGATTATGCTGGATCACTTGTTGATAGAAGATCAACTATGGGATATTGGACTTTTGTTGGTGGAAATTTGGTGACTTGGAGAAGTAAAAAACAGAATGTGATAGCACAATCTAGTGCGGAGGTAGAATTCAGAGCTATGGCTCAAGGTGTGTGTGAACTACTATGGTTGAAAATTATTCTTGAAGATTTGAAGATTAAGTTGGATGGTCCGATGAAACTTTATTGTGATAACAAGTCTGCAATCAGCATAGCTCATAATCCGGTACAGTATGGTCAAACAAAGCATATTGAGGTTGACAGACATTTTATCAAAGAAAAAATAGAGAGTGGTCTAATTTGTACACCCTATGTATCTACACAAAGTCAACTTGCTGATGTAATTACAAAAGGGTTGAGTAGTCCAGTATTTCAGACGATTGTATCCAAGTTGGGAATGGAGAATGCATATTCACCAGCTTGAGGGGGAGTGTTGGACGGTGGCCTCTGTTGACGGTGGCCTCTTGGTGTTGTTCCCACGTTTTCATGTTTTTTAGTGTAGACATTATTTTTAGTTTTTTATGTTGCTTGTTTTCTTGGGACTAGTTTAATGTATAGCTCCCTATATATATTACCTCTATTGTAAACATTCTGTTAATGAAATTAATATACAGTTTTTCAAAATTTAAGAAATGCATTGATATGTATCCACCCATTACAAGGGTGTACATTAAAGAATGGTGGGAGGGAAAGTAGGGAATTTGTCCCTTGCAATCGCACAGTTATTGGGGAGAGCATGAGTTAGTAGGTGAAGGGAGGGACTTATAATTGTAACTGCCTGTCCATGTGGCAGTTTGTGGATGGGAAGGGGAAAAGGTTAGTAGCAAAGATAAAAAGGAAGGAGAGTTATGAGAGGAGATCAACCTGTCTTTTGAGTGAGGATTTGGGACCTTTAGGTAGGGTGAGACCAGACCCCTCGAAGAGTGTGCAGTGTCTATCTTTTCCATTTTTTGTTTTGTTTCTGTTCTTAGTTTATTTTTGTCTGAGAGGGTTTATCTCCATATTTTCCTAGAGTATTCCATGTTGCTAGCAGAGTAGTCAATAGCACCAAATAGCAGTGGTACAGTGGTGAAGCGGCCGCTATAGTGGGTGAGTCGCAGATGGAATAGCAGGAGGAGTGGCTGCTATTCTTTCTTCGCACATCTCTATTCTACAACCCATCCATTTTCTGATCAAATCCTGGCTGCCCGCACATATTCCATCCAAGCTACCCCTTTTTCGGCCAAGCCTACCCATTTTGCAACCAAGCTCACCCATTTTTTGCCAAGCCCACCCCTTTGCAACTTCCTCTGTTCTACACCCAACTTTCTCTTTCCATCTTTCTACCTTTTTTTTTTCACATTGTCTTTTGTACTTTTTTTAGCTATTGTCTTTCTATTTTTCAATCTAAATCATGTAGACAACTTATTATAGATTAAAAGACATCAGCATCTTCTTTTCTTTTGGGCAATTGACATCACTGTCTCTTTACATCTCCAACCCTTGTTTTGCTATGCAAAAAACGGAGCAGAGGCAATGGGGTTAACTACTACAATATAACTGTGACATATTGGAGACATCTATATAAATAATAATTTGTATGGCATAACAGAGGCTTAATGTGTCTTTAAACTATGATGATTGTGTCCTTAAGCTTTGACTTTTAAGTATTAATGTTGAAATGTTTTAAGTTTTGAGTAATTTAAGTTTTGAGCATCTATTATGTGTGTATTAGAAATTATTTGCATAGACTTGAAAATAAGGAACAACAGTAAAATAATTGATTATAGCTGAATTCCTTGAGTGAATTTCGCTATGCATACATGTATTTATATACACAAGAAATTAAATACAACTTCTATTTACAAGAAAAATAATTAAAGACTTAAACTATTTCCCATGACTTTATTCTTTCCAAAACTAACTATCATATTTCCCATGCTAACTAATTCAATATTCAACACTCCCCCTCAAGCTGGAGCATATAAATCATATGCACCAAGCTTGTTGCATATGAACTATACCCAAGGACCCTAAAGAGATTTGGTGAAAATATCTGCGAGCT
The DNA here is from genome assembly GCA_029884595.1 of Ormosia semicastrata. Lineage (NCBI taxonomy): Eukaryota > Viridiplantae > Streptophyta > Magnoliopsida > Fabales > Fabaceae > Ormosia > Ormosia semicastrata. Next base: position 60,065,345 of record JAQQTO010000060.1, read on the forward strand.
GATTATTTGAGCTGACAGAGGCAGTCACTACTTCTCCACTTTGTATCTTTTCTCTCACAAAATGACAATCAATTTCTCTGTGTTTGGTCCTCTCATGAAACACCGGGTTAGAGGCGATACGGAGGGCTTCCTGATTATCACATATAAGTTCCATCTTGCCTGGTTCACACAATTTGAGTTCATTGATTAATTGTTTTAGCCATATTAGCTCACATGTTGCAAGTGCCATAGCACAATATTCTGCTTTTGCGCTCGATCTTGCCACAACAATTTGTTTCTTACTTTTCCAGGATATTAGGTTTCCACCAAAAAGAACACAATAACCTGATGTAGAACGTCTATCGAATGGAGAACCGGCCCAATCTGCATTTGTGTATCCCACAATCTGAGTATGTCCTTTGTCTTCAAACAATAGGCCTTTTCCTAGAGCCCCTTTGATATATCTAAGAACTCTAATGGTTGCATCCCAATGTCCTTCACATGGTGAGTCGAGAAATTGACTAAGGATGCTCATAGCAAAGGATATATCTGGTCGGGTAACAGTCAAATAATTCAAACTTCTATGAGATACAAATCCTTGCATTAGATTGTGTCACTTCTATTGCTAGGAAATATTTCAAACTTCCAAGATCCTTTGTCTGAAAGTGATAACAATATCATCAACATAAACAATCAGATATATAGAAGTTCCAGAAGAGGAATGATGATAGAAAACTGAGTGATCGGCCTCACTGTGAACCATACCAAAATCTGATACAATAGTACTGAATCTACCAAACCAAGCTTGAGGAGATTGTTTCAAGCCATATAAAGATTAGCGCAAACAATAGAGCAAGCCAGACTCCCCCTGAGCAACAAACTCCCAGAGGTTGCTCCATGTACATTTCTTCTTGGAGATCACCATGTAAGAATGCATTCTTAATATCAAGTTGATAAAGTGGCCAATGGAGGATGGCTGCCATGGAAAGGAAAATACGAACTAACGCCATTTTTGCAACTAGAGAGAAAGTATCACCATAGTCAAGGCCAAAAATTTGAGTGAAACCTTTAGCAACAAGACGAACTTTCAATCGATTAATAACTCCATCAGGTCTCACCTTAACTGTTTAAATCCATTGACAACCCATAGTAGATTTGCTAGGTGGCAATGGAACAAGTTCCCAAGTACTGTTGGCATGTAATGCAGACATCTCTTCTAAATTGTCTAGCGCCAGTCTAGATGGGAGGGGGCTTCGTTTGTTGTTTTCGGTATAGTCACAGAAGACAAAGAAGACATAGAAGCATAATGGGAAGAAGACAAGCGATGATAACTCAAGAAATTATAAAAATGGGATGAGGATTGCGAGTAGAACGAGTACCTTTTCAGGTAGCAATGAGAGGACTGGAGATAAAATCCGGAGTAGGATCTAAGGAGGGTTCAGTCACTGGTTCTGGATGTGAATTCGCAGGGATTGCATCTGGACCATTAGTCATACGAGGTTGACGATGATAAAGTTGGAGAGGTTTATCTGCAAGGATAGATGGAGTAGAAGCCGGAGTAGGGACAGGAGGTCTGTCTAAATAAGGAATAGATAAAACCTCAGTGACAGGAGGAGAGATAATATCAGATGTAGAGATAAAATGAGTATTTTCAAGAAAAGTAACATCTGTAGACACAATAAAACGGTTAAGTTCAGGAGAATAACATCGATATCCTTTTTGAAATCTAGTATATCCCAAGAAGACATACTTAATAGAACGAGCAGTTAACTTATCTTTCCTTGGTGTAAGGTCATGAACAAAACAAGTACAACCAAATATGCATAGTGGAAGAGAGAAAATAGGCTCGTGAGAAAATAAATTCGAATGAGGTATTTGATTTTGCAAGACAGAGGAGAACATACGATTAATAAGGTGGCACGCAGTAAGGATAGCTTCACTCCAAAACTGAAGGGGAACTTTAGTATGAATAAGCAGTGCGAGCGGTGTCTAGTAAGTGACGGTGTTTGTGCTCAGCAACTCCATTCTGTTGTGGAGTGTGTGGGCAAGAAGACTGATGGAGAATATCTTGTGAAGCCATAAAAGATGAAAAAGATGCAAAAAAATATTCATGAGAATTATCACTAAATAGTAGTATTGAACTGTATGATTTTCAGAACAAAAGGATCTGAATATAGAAAACAATTCAGATCTTTCTTTCATTAAATATAACCCAGTACAACGAGAATTGTCATCGATAAAGGTAACAAAATAACGGAAACCTTGACAAGAAGGAACACGACTTGGACCCCAAACATCTGAATGAATAATGGCAAATGGAGACGCAACTCTCTTATTGACGCGATTTGAAAAAGAAGTGCGAACATGTTTTCCTAATTGACAAGACTCACACTCTAAGTTATTAAGACTCGATAGACTAGGAACCATAGTTTGGAGCTTGGATAGGCTAGGATGTCCCAAGCGACAATGAATCAATTTTGGAGACTCAACTAGGCTGGTGAACTTGGTATGGTCAGATGATACAGTCCTTGAGATTCACATTCGGTACCAATCGTCTGTCCCGTTCCCCAATCTTGCACAATAACGGAATCAGCAAAAAAGGTATAGAATAATTAAGAGAACGTGTAAGTTGGCTATCAGAAATTAAATTAGAGGGTTAGTTAGGCATATAGAGAACATATTTTAAAGGTAATGTGGGAAGAGGATTAGCTTGACCTATCCCTTTCACACCAATTTTAGAACCATCAGCCAGAGTAATGGATGGAAGAAAAACAGGTTGTTCAAGTTTAGAAAGGACAGAAGAAGTACTAGAAATGTGATCAGAAGCACCTGAATCAAGGACCCATAGTCCAAGAGAGGAAGAATGAGAAATACAGGCAACAGGATTACTAGAATGTGCAACCGAAGCAATGGGAGTAGAAGCCTGCTTAGATACTTGGTACTTGAGAAACTCATTATAGTCATTTCCTGAAACATAAATACCATGTGTTTCGTGTGGGTTGGAAGGAGCTTCAGAAGTCTCATAAGCTTGTACCACATTAGTGTCACCACGACTGTTACCACGACCACGACCACTTCCACGTCCTCCTCAGGTGGAAACCTGGGAAGAGGATTGGGATGCTAATGCGGCATATGATCAACATTGCTAGCTTCAAATGAGGGGCTTGATTGCAAAAATCGTGCAAAGACGTTTTCAATGGAGGGAATAGGTGTAATGCCCAAGATTTGTTGTTGATGTGATTCAAGTTCTGTTGGAAGCCCCAACAAAGTAATTATCAAAAATAATTTTTGTTGTTGAGCACTATGGGCATTAGCATCAGCAGCATAGGGAAACAGGTTTGAATATTCCTCCATAGCAGCTTCTACAGCTCCAACATACGATTCTATATCTGTACCCTCAAGCTTCAAACTATGCGTCTTTTGGATAATGTTATACATCCTTGCAATATCATTTGAATACAAGGCTTTAGCCCTATCCCATGCCTTTTTTGCATGTCTTGTATTCCCGAAACATTGAGATTTTCTTTGGATCAATAGACTGCCACATTATATTACATAATTCGGTATCAACTTTCTTCCAAGTTGCTCGATCAGCTGCTGGAGTATCATCTTCTTTTGTAGAAAGATGATCTTGATATCCTTGGCCAATGAACCAAAGTTCCACAGAATCAGCCCATGCTAGATAATTCTTACCACCCATCAACTTTTCAGTAATCATAGTAGTACTTCCAGAAGCAACAGAGGTCAGTACAGGTGATTTCTCACTGTTGGAAGATGTTACCTCTAATTTTGACATGCTAGAACAGGAATAAAGAGGTTGGGTAGAGGTTTATAAAGGCCAAAAATAACTTGGAAAGGATGCTGGAATAACGACACAGCAGAAAGCAATAAACCACCACAAAAAATACCAACAATCCAAACGGAGTGAGAAAAAGGCAAGATAAACTTGAAGCAAATCCAAGAACACAGCAATAGAGGCGAAACAAAGAACCAAACAAGGGATTTGCGCAAGACAGAGGCTAAACAGACCGTTAAAGAGGTCGGCGAGGATTGGGCTTCACCAGAAATGGCACTACAAGTTGGCCGGCGGAAGCATTTGCTGGAAAGAGGGTTTCACGCGTTCCCACATGCGCAAAAACTGAAGCTGGGAAGATTCTGGCGACCAGCGCGTGACAACGCGTTGAAACTTCGGCTGCGGCCCGGATCCTGTGGTAGGCCGAGCGGAAGGTGGCAAACACGGTGATGTGGTCAGTCGGAGGAAAACCAGAGTGCAGAGGTGCAGATCGGAGAGGGCAGCAATGGGAGGAAAGAGAAAAAGGACACGCGGCAGGGGGGAAAAGAAAAGGTAAGAATTGACACGACTGAAAGTGGTTCAACCGGAAGAAAGGAAAACCAGAGCCGGGTCGAAACCCGCTCTGATACCAACTTGAAAATAAGGAACAACTGTAAAATAACTTATTATAGCTGATTTGCTTGAGTGAATTTAACTCAGCATACAAGTATTAATGACTTGAACCATTCCCCATGACACTATTGTTTCCAAAACTATCATATTTCCCATGCTAACTAATTCAATATTCAACACATTGTCTATGCTATCTTTGGTATAGTGGTCTCTCTCAATTTGCTATATTGCTATAGCGTTTTTGGGATCGGCCTCTCCGTGCCGCTATCCGGGATTGACTACTGTTGAGAGAGAGCAAGGATCAAGGAGAAACCCAAAAGTGTTTGAATGATTGAGTCAGTGAATTACACTGTCCTCTAGTATTCTATTTATAATATTAAGGAGTATGATAGTACAAGATAGTACAACAGTAAATATTCATAACTTGAAAAATAGAGTTTATGGAGTTGCTTGAGAGAATTCCTCTTAGCCTCTATGAATTTGTTTGTGTTGGATTACTATTCAGTTACAATTCTTATCTAATTACAATTCTAATACCTACTCTAATGCCTAAGATAACAAAATAATAGATAAGTCCTAAATTCTAGGGATAAGAGATATCATCATGATCAACATTATCTGTACTAACCATTATTATCTCAATACTCCCCTTTAAACTGGAGCATATAGATCATATGCACTAAGCTTGCTACAAATATAGTGACTTCTCGGACCTCGGAGAGACTTTGTAAAGATGTCAACCAATTGATCACTTGAGTTGACAAACTCCATAGTAATTTCCTTAGAAAGTACTTTTTCTCGGACAAAATGACAATCAATTTCTATATGTTTAGTCTTCTCATGAAAAACAGGATTTGAGGCTATGTGTAGCGCGGATTGATTATCACAATATAGTTTCATTGGGTCAACAATTCCAAACTTCAATTCTTGAAGCAACTATTTTACCCATATTAACTCACAAGTAGCTACTACCATAGACAAATATTCTACTTCTGCACTAGATTGTGCTACAACATTTTGCTTCTTGCTCTTCTAGGGCACAATATTGCCACCAACCTATACATAATACCTTGAGGTAGACCGCCGATCAATAGCTGAACCAGCTCAGTCTGCATTTGAGTACCCCACAATTTGAGTATTTCCTTTGTCTTCATACAACAACACTTGTCCTGGAGATTTCTTAATATTTAGACGACGGCCTCCTAATGATCATTGTGTGGGGATTGCATAAACTGACTCACTACACTCATCGAAAAAGAAATATCAGGTTTAGTAATAGTGAATTAGTTTAGTTTTCCAACAAGTCTTCAATACCTACTGGGATCTAGATATGGCTCTCCTTGATCTGGTAAAAGCTTGACATTCGGGTCCATAAGAGTATCAACTGATTTACAATCTAGCATTCTAGTTTGCTCTCATATGTCTAAAGCATACTTCTTGTGTGAAATAGCAATACCATTCCTAGATTGAGCTACCTCAATACCAAGGAAGTATTTGAGTCTACCCAAGTCCTTTGTTTGAAAGTGATTAAACAAACGTTCCTTCAACTGAGATATTTTCTAATGATCATTACTAGTAATAACTATATCATCCATGTAAACCACCAGATAAACACACTAACTAAATGAAGAGTGTTGAGATAAGCTTTAGAGTGTGAGTCGTGTCAGCTTGGAAAACCTGTTCGGGCATCATTTCCAAGCAAGGTCAATAATCGTGCAACGTCTCCTTTTGATATTGTTCATTCTAATGTTTGGGGTCCTAGCTGGATCAGTTCTATCCTAGGATATAAGTACTTTGTTACTTTCATTGATGATTTTTTCAGATTTACTTGGATATTTTTAATAGAATTGGAGAGGGTTGGAGGAATTGTGTGTCAATTCACACACAAGTATATTGGTATTTATATATAGAAGTGGTACATTGAATTGAATAAGTAAACACTAATTCCTATGAAGTGATGATTACAATATCTAGTAATCATCACTTATGAGTTAGCTATGAAAAATGTGAAGCATGTGAAACATGACTTAATTCTAACACTCCTTCTCAAGTTGGAGCATATATGTCATATGCATGAAGCTTGTTTCAAATAGGATCAACCTGAGTCCTTCTAAGGAACTTAGTAAATATATCGGCTAACTGTTCGTTGGAATTGACAAAGCTAGTAGTAATCTCACCTGAAAACCTTTTCTCTGACAAAATGGCAGTCAATCTCTATATGTTTGGTCTTTTCATAAAAAATTGGATAAAAAGCAATATGTAAAGCAGCTTGGTTGTGACAAATCAGTTTCATTTCCTTGACGTCTCCCAATTTCAGCTGTTGAAGCAATGGCTTTAGTCACATAAGTTCACATGTTGCTACTAACATAACGCAATACTTGGTCTCTGTGCTGGATCTAGCAACTATGTTATGCTTTTTACTCTGCCATGAGATTAAGTTGCCTCAAACAAAGACAATACCGTGGGGTTGATCTGCTATCTGATGGTGAGCCCGCCCAATCAACATCAGAATAGCCAATAACTTGAGCATTGCCTTTGTTTTCATAAAGTAATCTTTTTCCTTGTGTCTCTTGATGTATCTAAGAATGTGAACCACGACATCCCAATGACTATCAATAGGAGCATTTAGAAATTGGCTTACCACACTTATAACTAAAGTAATGTATGGTCTAGTTACTGTAAGGTAGTTAAGTTTACCAATTAGACATCTATATCTGCCAGGGTCTGTTAGTGGCTTCCCCTAACCTGGTAGCAGTTTGATGTTGGGATCCATCGGAGCATCACTAGAGCGGTGTTGAAGAATTATGAATTTAGAGTTAGAGAGAAGGAAAAGAGGGAAAACGGCTAAAACTGAAAACACTGAATATATTGTTGATAAGATGATATGTGATGCAATTCATTAACCTAGTACTCCTATTTATACTAATATTTAGGTGTATAAGCCCAAGTCCATTAACACTAAGACTAATAACATAATATCTTCTAACACTCCCCCTCAAGCTTAAGCTTACTAACCTTAAGCTTGTTATAAGTAGAAAACCCATAAAGGCATAAACTAAAAACAAAGAACATCACCAACATGTAAAACTCAACTGATCTCAACAAATAACTAAGGAAACTAGTGCTCCTCCTGAATAACAAAGCCTTGGCAACATCCTTGGCAGATTGCTCTTTGCTTCTCCTCAGCACACATCCCAAGCAAATGAGACCAATTTTGGAGTCTTCGACCTTTCTCCTCAGTGACCACCTCGACCTCCAAACAGGTCTCCAAAACACTAAGTCGGGTACCACCCAACAATGACCTCTAACCGAGTCTCCGAAACACTAAGTTGAGTATTATAGCACCCAGTCGAGTATTATACCTTGGGGCGGCTTCATCTAATGGGCAGCCCTTTCCTTTAATATTTCTAGGGGTAGCTCCACCTCATTGGTGGCTCCTTGCCTCTCCCATAGGCAGCTACACCAAATCGGCAGCCTTTTCCTCCCAACTTAAACATACCAAGACTACAACCACATCAAGAAGATCGAACAAAGACGAGAAGAGAAACTGAGAAACTCTTGCTCCCATACCTGCAACACCCATGGTCACACCTTTTTGGCTGGCCAAAACCATAAGTTATTGGGACGACTCTTGCTCCTAGACCTACGACACCCGTGGTTGCACCTTGCTGGCCGGCCGCAACACCCCCAGTCGCCAGAAACGCTGCCCACGACACCCTTGGCCGCGTTGAGAAGAAGAAAGGAGGTAACCAGCTCACGACACTCTTGGTCGTGCATAGAAGAAGATATTAATGGGCTTGGACTTATACACCTAAGTATTAGTATAAATAGGAGTACTAGGTTAATGAATTGTATCACATATCATCTTATCAACAATATATTCAATGTTTTTTCCCTCTTTTCCTTCTCTATAACTCTAAATCCTTAATTCTTCAACATGGTATTAGAGCCAAGATCCCATCTCCGCTGCCTATTTTGCTAGACTTCTCCGTCACCTATTCCACTAGGTTCACCTGTTCCGTCCAGGCATCTGTGGAGGGGGGTGTTAAGAGTCCCACATCGCCTACCTCAATCTTCCAGGTACGGTGATAGGACCCAAAATATAGAATAGGAAAACTGATTGAAATTTTATATTGAACTCTTAATAACAAGGAGAAATCCCTCAATACAGTGAGAATTTCTATGACTCAGAAGAGAAATTTAGCTAATCAATGGAGACAAGCTCCTTACAGGAATGATAAAAAGAAATAGAGAAATGAATAACCACCCCTTGCAGAGATAGGACCAGCTCCTATACTCAGCAAGCCTTAACCTTCCCAAAATGATTTTTCCTCCCCTCCCTCTCTCCCTTCCTCCTCTCCTATATTCCCCTACCACTCACCCTTGCATGATTTGCATGATTCCCCATGATTCACTCATGATTCACTTGCCCCCGTCCTCCACTCCTAAGCTGCCAGCTGGCTTTTCTGTTATGCCTCCTTCCCCTTTCATTCTCTCTCCATCATCCATTGCCACTTGTTTTTTCCTTCTCTCATATACTCTTAGGCCCTGCTCTTGAGGCCCAATCTGCCTACTCACGACTTGTTCCCCCCCTCTTTTCCTTCTCCTTTCATACATCTTACTAATGGGCCTATCAATACTTCCCCCCAAAAGTTTCACCTTATCCTCAAGGTGAAATTCAGAGAAGGCTTTGTCAATTACAGCAGCATCTTCCCATGTATTTTCACAGTCTGGTAAATCATGCCATTTGATCAACACTTGTTCCGTTCCATTCAGCAATTTCCGCTTGTTCAGCACCTCCATCGGCTTAACTTGTAGTTCCCACTCTTCATTGATAAAAGAGGGCAGCTGCTGGCAAGGAATATCAGTTGCTACTGCCCGTTTCAGTTGAGAGACATGGAAAACCGGGTGTATCTTAGCAGTAACCGGCAGTTCAAGTTTATATGCAACATCACCAACCTGTTCCTTGATCTCGAAGGGTCCATAGAACCTGGGACTCAATTTCTCATTGGGGCGACTTGCCAATGACTTCAATTTATAAGGTTGTGCCTTCAAATAAACCAGCTCACCAGGCTGGTATTCCATCTCCCTTCGTTTCTTATCGGCCTGCATCTTCATATTATTCTGAGCTTGGCACAGCTTATCCTTCAATTCCTCCAATATGGCATCCCTTTCTAAAAGTAGCTGATCAATCTCTTGTACCACAGTTTCTCCCTTGGGATATTTAATCACCGTGGGTGCCTCTCTTCCATAGAGAGCCTTGAAAGGACTCATTCCAATAGAAGAATTATAGGAAGCATTAAACCAGAATTCTGCCCAGCACACCCATTTGGCCCACTGTCTGGGCTTGCTATTTGCAAAGCACCTCAAATAAGCTTCAAGCGTGCGGTTTACTACCTCGGTTTGTCCATCCGTTTGGGGATGGTACGTTGTGCTATACTTCAGCTTTGTCCCTGCGAATTTGAATAATTCGCGCCAGAAACTGCTCATAAAAATCCTATCCCGATCTGAAATAATTGAGCTAGGAAACCCATGCAAGCGTATCACTTCTGCTGTAAATGCACCAGCCACATCCTTGGCTGAATAAGGATGGCTGAGGGGAATAAAATGTGCTGATTTGGACAATCGGTCCACCACCACTAAAATAGTGTCTTTCCCCTTGGATTTCGGTAAACCCCCTATAAAGTCCATTGACAATTCTTCCCATACCTGATTTGGAATGGGAATTGGCTGCAACAAGCCTGCAGGTTTTAAACTCTGATATTTGTACTGTTGGCAGGTTCCACATTCTTTTACAAATGTTTCAACCATTTTCTTCATCCCCTTCCAATAGTAAACATTCGCTATCCTTTTATATGTCCGAAGTACCCCCGAATGACCGCCCCATGCAGAAGCATGAAACTCTGCTAAAATAGAGGGTATCCTTGCTGATTTTGTGGATAGAACCAGCCTGTTTTTATACCACAGACAGCCCCGGGACAGCGCATAGAACTGATGAGCATTAGGATCCTTAGTCAAATCTTGAATTAGAGAATTTAAGGTAGGATCCTGCAAGGTTTCCTCTGATATTACTTCTAAATCAGCATTAAACACCATTGATATAGCTTGGAAGGACACTACCCGAGACAGAGCATCCGCCACTCGATTATATTTTCCTTCCTTGTACTGTATCTCAAAGTCATATGCCATCAATTTGGCCACCCATTTCTGCTGCTCCCCATCTAATATTCTCTGTTCCAACAAATATTTCAAACTTCTTTGATCTGTCCTAATGATGAAGTGACTGCCTAGCAAATAATGTCTCCATTTCTGTACAGCAAACACCATAGCCATAAGTTCCCTCTCGTATACTGATTTCAGTCTAGCTTTTTCTGACAACGCTTGACTGAAGAAAGCTAAGGGTCGACCATGCTGCATCAACACAGCTCCAAGTCCCACCCCTGAAGCATCCGTCTCTATTTCAAATGGCACCTGGAAATTAGGCATACTCAGCATTGGTAACTCAGTCATTACCCTCTTCAACTCCTGAAAAGCCTGCATAGCTTCTTCCCCCCATTGAAAATTATTCTTCTTAAGCAATTGAGTCAATGGTCGAGCAATTATTCCATAATTCTTGACGAATCTTCTGTAATACCCTGTCAAACCTAGGAATCCTCTTAGGCCTTTTATATCCTTAGGTACAGGCCAGTTTTCCATACATTTCACCTTATTCGGGTCAGCTGCAATACCTTCACCTGAAATGATGTGTCCCAAATATTCCAATTTTGTCATCCCAAAACTGCATTTTTTTAAATTCACCTTCAAGGAATTGCTTCTCAAAACATCCAACACTATTCTTATATGGTCAATATGATTTCGCTGATTAGTACTATAAACCAATATATCGTCGAAGAACACCAACACGAACTTTCTCAAAAAGGGCCTAAAGATTTCATTCATCAATGCTTGGAAAGTTGATGGGGCATTCGTCAACCCAAAGGGCATGACCACATACTCATAATGCCCCTCATGAGTTCTAAAAGCAGTTTTGGGAATGTCTTCTTCCTTCATCCTAATTTGATGATATCCCGACCTCAAATCCAACTTAGAAAAAATTTCAGCCCCCCACAATTCATCTAAGAGTTCATCAATAACAGGTATAGGAAACTTATTAGGTGTGGTGATGTTGTTAAGGGCCCTATAATCAGTGCAAAACCTCCAACTCCCATCCTTCTTCTTTACTAATATTAAAGGGCTAGAATAAGGACTTACACTTGGTCTAATGAGTCCAGCGGCCAGCATATCCTTCACAAATGCTTCAATTGCTTCCTTTTGATGATGTGGGTATCTATAGGGCCGGATGTTTGGGATTTGGGCTCCTTCTTTGATGACTATTGCATGATCACACCTCCTAGAAGGAGGCAATTCCTTGGCTTCTTTGAACAACTCAGAATATTCTTCCAACATCTCATCCATTCCCTCAACCTGCCCTTGACTCTCCTGGGACAATAGTGTTATAACCCGCAACTCCAAATAATAAGCTTCGGTGCCTCTTCTTATTTCCTTCATCATAGTTCTCAATGAAACTATGGTACGTGATAATGATGGATCACCCTTGATCTCAACCTCCTCCTCTCCCACCTTCATCCTGATAACCTGCTCCTTAAAATTAGCCCTTATATCCCCCAATCCTTCCAGCCACTCATAACCCAACACCACATCCACTCCACCTAGCTCAAACAAATAAAAATCTTGTTTAACCACCAAGTTGGGTAGGTTCAACTCCACATTCCGCAAACTCCCTTGTTTGTGACCCTATGTCCATCCCCTACCTCAACGGCATACTCCCTTGTCTCTTATGGTTCCATGCCCAGTGTCCTTACAACCTCACTAGACAAAAAATTGTGAGATGCCCCGAATCGACCAGCACCATCACCCTTTTCCCTTGGATCTCTCCCCATAATTTCAACGATTTTTTTGAATTGATCCCAGCCACACTGCTCATATGCGGATCTGCAGGGCTTGCTCTTCAACCTTCTCTTCCTCTTCTCTATTTCCTTCTTCTTCTCCATCGGACTCACCGTTCTCACCCAATATCAGAACATTAAAGTGCTTGTTTCTGCACACATGGCCTAGTACGAATGGTTCATCGCATCTAAAACATACCCTTCTTCTCCTCTTGTCCTCGTATTCGTCATCCGTTAATTGTCGAAATGCTCTGTTTCTGCGATTTCCCGCTCCGGTGCCGGAAAAACTATCCGATCGGTTGGCGCCGGTCCCAGAGAAGACTTCCGGTCGGTTGGCGCCGTCGTTGGAGCCTCCCTGTCCTTCCGTTCTTCCCCCTGCGTTCGACCCGGTAGCTCGAAACGCCGTTCCTCTGCTTTGCTCGCTCCCTGTTTCGTTTTTTTCACTTAGGCCCGTATACCCACTAGCTTTGTTACTCAAAGCGGGCCTATAATGGACAGGCCCAATACGTTTGTTGACTCCCTCTCCTCCTCGACCCAATATCTGGTTCCTTTCTTTAACCTTTTGCGCCAAGACCATCAATGTACCCAAATCACCCGAACTGTGAAGGCGCACCTCCGCACGAGTATCATCCTTCAGCCCATTCATGAAAGCTGCCTTCAGCACTTCTTCATCGGCGTGTCGTAGAGGTGCAGACAGCAGCTCGAACATTTCTCTGTAGTCTTCTACGGAACGGGTTTGGCGGAGGCTCATCAGAACCTCGTATGGGTTCTTCGACGACGCATTCTGAAAGCGTCCCAATAGTGCTCGCCAGAAGGTGGCCCAAGAAATCACTGCGGTCCTAGCTTCCCACCATTGGAACCAATTTAGCGCCTTCCCCTCTAAACAAATTGAAGCTGCGACCACTCTTTCCTCTTCGGGTAGTTGATTGATCTCAAAGTACCTCTCAGCTCTATAAATCCAGCCATGAGGATCTTCACCCGTGAAATAGGGTACCTCCAGCCTTCGCATCCTCTCATCCCTTCTTTCTACTCTCTCTCTTTCCCGGTTGCTTGCCACCTCCGCTTCTTCACTTGCTCTGTTGTTTTGAGCCAATAGCGTTTGCAACTGCTGAACCACCGTTGCTAGATTTCCACCCAAGTCATCCAATCGTCGTTCCACCGCTTCCATTCTGCCTTCCATTCTTGTTGATACCATATGCTCCCAGGAGGAGCTCTGATACCAATTTGATAGGACCCAAAATATAGAATAGGAAAACTGATTGAAATTTTATATTGAACTCTTAATAACAAGGAGAAATCCCTCAATACAGTGAGAATTTCTATGACTCAGAAGAGAAATTTAGCTAATCAATGGAGACAAGCTCCTTACAGGAATGATAAAAAGAAATAGAGAAATGAATAACCACCCCTTGCAGTGATAGGACTAGCTCCTATACTCAGCAAGCCTTAACCTTCCCAAAATGATTTTTCCTCCCCTCCCTCTCTCCCTTCCTCCTCTCCTATATTCCCCTACCACTCACCCTTGCATGATTTGCATGATTCCCCATGATTCACTCATGATTCACTTGCCCCGTCCTCCACTCCTAAGTGCCAGCTGGCTTTTCTATTATGCCTCCTTCCCCTTTCATTCTCTCTCCATCATCCATTGCCACCTGTTTTTTCCTTCTCTCAAATACTCTTAGGCCCTGCTCTTGAGCCCAATCTGCCTACTCACGACTTGTTCCCCCCCTCTTTTCCTGCTCCTTTCATACATCTTACTAATGGGCCTATCATACGGTTTATATATCTGTTGGTCACTCCACTTAATACCAATTGATTTTAGGTTGGAATCTCACAAGTGGCAATCCAACATACCTGAATCTCCGAAACCAGGCGGGAGGAAATTGTCCAAGTCCATAGAGAGATCGGCATAGTCAGCAGACTAAGTTTAGTGCTTTGTGAGTAGTAAATCCTGGTGACTGTTGCATATAGACCTCTTCTTGTAATTCACCATGCAAGAAAGAGGCGAAACCGAAGCAATCTTAGCTATAGGAGAAAAGGTATCCCTATAATCAAGGCTAAAAATCTGTGTGTATCCTTTGGCCACTAAGCAGGCTTTCGAACGATCAACTTTCCTATCAGGACCTATCTTAATGGAGTATAGACCCATCGACAACCAACAATCATTTTACCAGGAGGTAAGCGAACAAGTTCCCAAGTACCACTAGAGTGTAAAGCAGCCATTTTGTCAACCATAGCTTGTCGCCATCGTGGATGAGATAGAGCTTCACTTGTAGTTTTGGGAATAGAAACAGAGGCCAAAGAGGACATAAAGGCATAATAGGAATGGGATAAACGATGATAACTCAAATGACAAGCATAAATAGGGTTAAGATTACGAGTGAACCTGATACCTTTGCGTAATGCTATGGGTAGTTCTAGCGCAAGAAGTGGAGGCAAAGAGTTCGATGGAGTAGAAGATGAGTAACAAGGAAGACTGGGGACTAGATTTGAAGCAACAAGAATGTCTTTTTCATCAACTGGGTCGACGAATGCATCAACAGTGTGTGGACGTGGTCTCTGTTGATATATGATCAAGGGAGGAGCCGGGACAAAGTGTGGGACTAACCTGAACGGGAGAAGGACCAACTGGGAGCATAATGATAAGGTCATGATGCCCATTATAGATAGAGGGAAAGAAAAGACAGGTCTCAAAAAAAGCTAACATCAGCAGAGACAACATATCATTTGAGATCTGGGGACTGGCATCGGTAACCTTTTTGCAACCGAGAGTAACCTGGGAAACGGCACTTAAGGGATTTGGCAACTAATTTATCTTTTCCTAGAGTTAGGTCATATGTATAAAACAAGTACAGCCAAAAACACGAAGAGGAAGAGAATAGAGATTCTGGTTGGGAAACAACAAAGAATGGGGCACCTGATTTTGGAGGACAGAAGAAGGCCTACGGTTAATGAGATAGCATGCAGTCATGATTGCGTCGCCCCAGAAACGAAGCGGTGTATTGAAGTGAAGGAGCAAGGTACGAGTAGTTTTGACTAGGTGTCGATTTTTTCTTTTGGCTACACCATTCTATTGTGGGGTATGAGCACATGACGATTGATGTAAAATGCCTTGTGAAGTAAAAAAAGATTGAAACTGGGCAAAAAAATATTCGCAGGCATTGTCACTTCGCAAAACTCTAATAGAGGTACCAAATTGAGTTTGGATTGTTGAATAAAATCCTTTAAATATGGAAAAAAGTTCAGAGCGATTTTTCATTAGATATAACCAAGTACAACAGAAAAAATGGTCAATAAAAGTAACAAAATATTGATAACCCAATGTAGAAGTGACACGACTAGGGCCCCAAATATCTAAATGGATTAAAACAAAATGAGCATTAGCTCATTTATTGACTCTTTCAGGAAATGAACTACGGATATGCTTTCCCAACAAACAAGACTCACACTCTAGTATTGACACTTTAGAAAGACTAGGTACCATAACCTGTAATTTATGTAGGTTAGGATGTCCAAGCGTTGATGAATGATTTCAGGTGACTTAATGGCAGAACATGCAATAGGAGATGATGGAACAGTGAGGCGATATAAGCCTCGAGACTCACGTCCTACTCTAATCACTTGTCTGGTACCCTGATCCTATACAAGAATGGTATCAATAGTGAAGATAACAGAATAAGGCAGGGTATGAGTGAGTTTGCTTTATCAAATTAAAGGGACAACCAGGTACAAACAATACAGAATCTAAAGATAGAGTGGGAAGGGGATTAGCTTGACCAATGCCTTCGACTTTGATTTGAAAACCATTGGCTAAAGTAACATTAGGAAGTATATCTGCATAGGTAAGGTAGGAGAAAAGGGATTTGTTACCAGACATATGATCTGAAGCGCTAGAATCAAGGATCCAAGATCCCAAAGATGAAACTGTGAAAGAAAGGCTGCAAGATTACTAGTCTAAGTGACAAGTGTAGTGGACTGCATCGCTGCCTTGAGTCAGATGTACTCATTATACTCAGCGGCAGAGAGGGAAACCTTGTCAAATGAGTTTGATGGGACAACCTGAGCAACATTCTTAGTTTTAGACTATTGGTTGGCCTTGGTTTTGCACCGTTCCTCAATGTAACCAATTTTTTTTGCAAAAAGTGCATTGCTGATTTGCCTTGGTTTTGAATTGTTCCTCAATGTGACCAAATTTGTTGCAAAAGGTATAGCGAGTACGAGGACGAGTACCACCACAACCTCCTCCCCGTCCACCCCGATTGCTGGATTGGGAAACCAATGCAGATGATTCAACAGGTGCAAGGGATTGAGCAACAGTTGTAGGAGTTGAAAGATGCAATAGTTGTTCCGAGACTGTATCATATGAAGGAATGGTAGGGCTTGAGAGTATTTGATTGCGGACTGAGTCAAGCTTAGGTGGCAAACCAACAAGGGCAAGGACCATGAAGAACTTTTCATGTTGTTCAACATGTTTGTTTGCATTATCAGTGAAGGGCATAAGTGCCTTAAACTCAGCAATCAAAGTATCAAGCTTACTCAGGTAGGTCTCCATGTCCATTTCTTGTTTCTTAGTGGCGATCAGGTTAGAAACAATGTTGTAGAGACGGTTGACATCATTGGAGTACAATTTCTTAGCCTTGGCCCACACATCATAGCATGTCTGAAAAGCACGGTATTGAGGTTGAACCTTGGCATCAATGGAAAACCACAACACACTACAAAGAGAAGCATCAATTTGTTTCCACTTGGCCTGGTCCTTGTCGAGAATGTCCTTGGCTTGTTTGACTAGGTGTTCATGATGGCCTTATCCTTCAAACTATAACTCCAAAGCAGCAGCCCAAGATGTGTAATGGCTGCCCCCACCAATTTGTCACATGGGATCAACGGACATTGGTGAAGCTAACGGGACATCGGTGAAGCTGATAGCAGAAGGTGAGTCAGAGGTAGACATGCTAGTGAAAAATAGGACTTGGGAAGGTCTCAGGTTGCTGGGCAAAACATGTGCAGCTGTTCTGGTCAAGAAGTAGTAAGAAGGAGTAGTGGGCAGCGGGTAGAGAGGGTTAGGACTCAAGTTTCTAGATCTCAGAAGCAGAAGCCAAGGTTGGAAAAAGACTGGAGGGTGGCCGGAGGTGTTGTCGGTGAAGTCTGGTGGTCTGAAAGTGGGCCACATGCCTACATTAGTTGGTGCGTGGAGAGACACGCAAAGATGTGAACGCGCTCATGGGGGCACGTGCGGCGGCGGGAGGTGGTGGATTAGCGGTGGAAGGGCCTGTTAGTGGGTTCTGTCTTCGATCTGCGTCACCGGCGGTGGATGGCGTCACTGGGAAAGTTGCTTCCAGTGGAGGCACGATTGTTTGGAAGGTAAAAAGCACCAGAAACCACTTGTGTGATGCACAAGGGTTTGAGGATCTTATCCTACTACTGATACCATATAGAATTAGAGAGAATTGGAGGAATTGTGTGTCAATTCACACACAAGTATATTGGTATTTATATACAAAAGTGGTACATTGAATAAGTAAATACATTGAATAAGTAAACACTAATTCCTATGAAGTGATGATTACAATATTTAGTAATCCTCACTTATGAGTCAACTATGAAGCATGTGAAACATGACTTAATTCTAACATTTTTAATCCTCATCCCATTTATAATTTCCTGAGTTATCATCGTTTGTTTTCATCCCATTATGCCTTTGTATCTGCTTTGTTGTCTATTTCTATTCCTAATATTGTCCAGGAAGCACTTTCCCATCCAGGATGGCAACAGGCTATGGTTGATGAGATGACGGCCTTGGGTTCCAATCATACATGTACTCTTATTCAATCCCCTCCTGGAAAATCTACAGTTGATTGTCGATAGCTCTTTACAGTCAAGGTTGGCCCTAATGGACAGGTGGACCAGTTGAAAGCTCGTCTGGTTGCTAAAGGCTATACCCAAGTCTTTGGCCTTGATTATGGTGACACCTTCTCTCCTGTTGCTAAAATGGCATGTGTTCGTCTTTTCTTATCCATGGAAGCCATGCACTGCTGGCCATTGTATCAGTTAGATATTAAAAATGCCTTTTTTCATGGTAACTTAGAGGAAGAGGTTTACATGGAGCAACCACCTAGGTTTGTTTCTCAAGGGAGTCTAGTTTAGTTTGCTGATTGCACAGGTTTTTATATGGTCTTAAACAATCTCCTCGAGCATGGTTTGGAAGATTTAGCAAGGTCATATAGCAATTTGGTTTGATCAATAGTGAGGCAGATCATTCGGTGTTCTATAAACATTCTTCTTCTAATCAGTGCATCTATCTCGTTGTATATGTAGATGATATTGTTATTTCAGGTGATGACCATGAAGGCATTAGAGGCCTAAAGTAGCATCTGATTCTACACTTCCAAACTAAGGACTTGGGTTGGTTGCGATATTTCCTTGGGATTGAAGTAGCTCAATTAAAAACAAGCATTGCCATCTCCCAAAGGAAGTATGCCCTTGACATTTTGGAAGAGACTGGGCTATTAGATTGTAAACTAGTTGATACTCTTATGGATCCGAATGTTAAACTTCTACCAGATCAAGGGGACCCCTATTCAGACCCAGGTAGATATTGGAGGTTAGTTGGGAAGTTAAATTATCTCACTATAACCAGACTAGACATATCCTTTACTATAAGTGTTGTGAGTTAGTTTCTTGATTCTCGTTGCGATAGTCATTGGGATGTTATTATTCGAATCTTGAGATATGTTAAGGGTTCTCCCAGAAAGGGGTTGATATATGAAAATAAGGGTCATGCAGACATTGTTGCTTATACAAATGCTGATTGGGCAAGATCTCTCAGTGATAGGAGATTGACTTCAGGTTATTATGTTTTTATTGGTGGTAATCTTATCTCTTGGAAGAATAAAAAGCATAATGTAGTAGCAAGATCAGAAGAGGAATATCGAGTTATGGCTTTTATTGTGTTTCAACTTATATGGTTGAAACAACTACTCCAATAGTTGAAATTTTGCAAAATAGGGTCCATGGAGCTTATTTGTGATAATCAAGCAGCCTTACACATCGTCTCCAATCCATTTGTTCATGAGCGAACCAAACATATAGAGTTCGACTACCATTCCATTCGAGAAAAGGTTCTCTCTAGAGAAATCACTACTTTATTTGTGGACTTTAATGATCAACTAACAGATATTTTCACTAAGTCTCTCCAGGGTCCAAGGGTAACATACATATGTAACAAGCTTGGTGCATATGATATATATGCACCAGCTTGAGGGTAAGTGTTGAATATTTTTCAATATTGTATCATATCATAGTGTATCTTGTCATATCAGCTATAATTAGAATATAGGAAGTAGAATATTTAGTTACCATAAATAGAGATATCAATCCAAATCTTAGGGATTTAGTTTAGGATTAAGTGTATATCTTGTAATTATAAAATATACAATGCTGAGAGGGTTTTCTCTTAAGCAATTCAGTCACGATAGTCTCTCCTCTAATTTCAAGTGAGTCGAACAATGAGGTGGAGGCTGATCTCTCTGTAGTGGATGTCCTGATGGCGAAAGATGGTGGCAATTTTGCTGGCGTTCTTGAGCAAGCACAATGGATTTGAGATCTTAGTAAAGTTGGGGAAGAGAGATGATTTTGGTTTATGGGTGTGTAGCAGCATCAACGAATTTGGAGAGGGGGAAAAAGTGGGTCGACCTAATCTGTAAATGATTGGATCAAGTTAGGTCTAGAGCAAGTATCCAGATCCAGTAAATACGATTGGATTGGTTTGGGTCGGATTGGGTCGGGTCGGGTTTGATCCAAACCTTCTTATTTGCGATCCCTCTTCAGAACCATGACTAATACTAAGGTGGCCAACATTCCACAATCTTCTGCCGATATGGAGAGGTTTCCAGATTATTAACTGACAAATGTTGAGTTCGATGATGACAATCTTCAACTAGCCATATTGTCATGTCAAGAATGAAGAATCATATTGTTAGGCTGCTAGTTATTGTACAAGTTGCAACTGATTTCTATTCACCGGCAGTCCTTATCGGCAGCAAACATCTAAGTCCTCATTGATATCATATTCATCTAATGCTTTGTATGTTCACCAATTGAAGAAGTTGGAAAAAGAATACACCAACCTAGAGCTACCTGGCCCACCTAGGGTTCATTTTGAGTCCCACTCATGCTTCAAGCAATGGGACCCTGGCAGGATTTACTTCAGTTGTTACAAGACTTCCCTGGCCCTTTACCTTGAGGACAAAGTGAATCCTTAGGGGGGAAGTATTGATAGGACTTGCAAATAAGGAAGAACAGTAAAACTGATTATAGCTGAATTGCTTGAGTGAATTTCGCTATGCATACATGTATTTATATACACAAGAAATTAAATACAACTTCTATTTACAAGAAGAATAATTAAAGACTTAAACTATTCCCCATGACTTTATTCTTTCCAAAACTAACTATCATATTTCCCATGCTAACTAATTCAATATTCAACACTTCCCCTCAAGCTGGAGCATATAAATCATATGTACCAAGCTTGTTACATATGAACTATACCCGAGGACCCTAAGAGATTTGGTGAAAATATCTGCGAGCTGATTATTTGAGCTGACAGAGGCAGTCACTACTTCTCCAATTTGTATCTTCTCTTTCACAAAATGACAATCAATTTCTCTGTGTTTGGTCCTCTCATGAAACACCGGATTAGAGGCGATATGGAGGGCTGCCTGATTATCACATAAGTTCCATCTTGCCTGGTTCACACAATTTGAGTTTATTGATTAATTGTTTCAGCCATATTAGCTCACATGTTGCAAGTGCCATAGCACGATATTCTGCCTTTGCACTCGATCTTGCCACAACACTTTGTTTTTTACTTTCCCTGGATATTAGGTTTCCACCAAAAAGAACACAATAACCTGATGTAGAACGTCTATCGAATGGAGAACCTGCCCAATCTGCATCTTTGTATCTCACAATCTGAGTATGTCCTTTGTCTTCAAATAATAGGCCTTTTCCTGGAGCCCCTTTGATATATCTAAGAACTCTCACGACTGCATCCCAATGTCCTCCACATGGTGAGTCGAGAAATTGACTAAGGATGCTCATAGCAAATGATATATCTGGTCGGGTAACAGTCAAATAATTTAATCGGCCAATCAACCTGCGATATTTAGCTGGATTAGATAATGGTTCTCCTTGATCTGGATTGAGTTTAGCATTGGGACCTATTGGTGTATCTATTGGCCTAGAATCAAACATTCAAGTTTCCTTGAGAATGTCTAATGCATACTTTCTCTGTGAGATACAAATCCCTGCATTAGATTGTGCCACTTCTATTCCTAGGCAATATTAACCTTCCAAGATCCTTAGTCTGAAAGTGATCAAATAGGTGTTGTTTTAACTTAACAATCCCTTCTTGATCATCTCCAGTGATAACAATATCATTGTCATAAACAATTAGATATATGGAAGTTCCAGAGGAGGAATGATGCTAGAAAACTGAGTGATCGGCCTCACTACGAACCATACCAAAATCTAATATAATAGTACTGAATCTATCAAACCAAGCTCAAGGAGATTGTTTCAAGCCATATAAAGATTTGCGCAAACGACAGACCAAGCCAGACTCCCCCTGAGCAACAAACCCTGGAGGTTGCTCCATGTACACCTCTTCTTGGAGATCACCATGTAAGAATGCATTCTTAATATCAGGCTAATAAAGTGGCTAGTGGCGGATGGCTGCCATGGAAAGGAAAAGACAAACAGACGCCATTTTTGCAACCGGAGAGAAAGTATCACCATAATCAAGGCCAAAAATTTGAGTGAAACCTTTAGCAACAAGACGAGCTTTCAATCGATCAACAGCTCCATCAGGTCACCTGAACTGTGTAAATCCATCGACATCCCACAGTAGATTTGCCAAGTGGCAATGGAACAAGTTCCTAAGTACCATTGGCATGTAATGCACACATCTCTTCTAGCATTGCCTGGTGCCAGTCTGGATGGGAGAGGGCTTCGGCTGTTGTTTTTGGTATAGTCGCAGAAGACAAAGAAGAGATTAAAGCATAATGGGAAGAAGACAAGCGATGATAACTCAAAATTATAAATGGGATGAGGATTGCGAGTAGAACGAATACCTTTTCGGGTAGCAATGGGAGGACTGGAGATAACATCCGGAGCAGGATCTGAGGAGGGTTCAACCACTGGTTCTGGTTGTGAATCAGTAGGGATTGCATCTGGACCATTAGTCATACGAGGTCGACGATGATAAACTTGGAGAGGTTTATATGCAAGGACAGATGGGGTAGAAGCCGAAGTGGGGACAGGATGTCCGTCTAAGTAAGGAACAGGTAAAACCTCAGTGCCAAGAGGAGAGATAATATCAGATGTAGAGAAAAAGGAGTATTTTCAAGAAAAGTAACATCTGCCGACACAATAAAATGGTTAAGTTCTGGGGAAAAACATCGATATCCTTTTTGGAATCTAGTATATCCCAAGAAGACACACTTGATAGAACGAGCAGTTAACTTATCTTTTCCAGGTGTAAGATCATGAACAAAACAAGTGCAACCAAATATGCGTAGTGGAAGAGAGAAAATAGGCTCGTGAGGAAATAAAATTAAATGAGGGATTTGATTTTGCAAGATAGAGGAGGACATACGATTAATAAGGTTGCATGCAGTAAGGGTAGCTTCACTCCAAAACTGAAGGGGAACATGAGTATGAATAAGCAGAGTGCGAGCGGTTTCTAGTAAGTGACGGTGTTTGCACTTAGCAACTCCATTTTGTTGTGGAGTGTGTGGACAAGAAGACTGATGGAGAATACCCTGCGAAGCCATAAAAGATGAAAAGGATGCAGAAAAATATTCATGAGCATTGTCACTACGCAAAATTTTAATAGTAGTATTGAACTGTGTATGAATTTCAGAACAAAAGGATTTGAATATAGAAAACAATTCAAATTTTTCTTTCATTAAATATGACCAAGTACAACGAGAATAGTCATCAATAAAGGTAACAAAATAACGGAAACCTTGACAAGAGGGAACATGACTTAGACCCCAAACATCTGAATGAATAATGGCAAATGGAGACGTAGCTCTCTTATTGACACGATTAGAAAAGGAAGTGCGAACATGTTTTCTCAATTGACAGGACTCACACTCTAAGTTATTAAGACTCGATAAGCTAGGAACCATAGTTTGGAGCTTGGATAGGCTGGGATGTCCCAAGCGACAATGAATCAACTTTGGAGAATCAACAGCGGCATAAGATACTGATGAACTTGGTATGGTCAAATGATACAGTCCTTGAGATTCACATCTGGTACCAATCGTCTGTCCCATTCCCTGATCTTGCACAATAATGGAATCAGCAAAAAAAGTAACAGAACAATTAAGAGAACGAGTAAGTTGGCTAACAGAAATTATATTAAAGGGACAGTTAGGCATATAGAGAACAAATTTTAAAGGTAATGTGGGAAGAGGATTAGCTTGACCTATCCCTTTAACACTAATTTAGAACCATCTGCCAGAGTAATGGATGGAAGAAAAGTAGGTTGTTCAAGTTTAGAAAGGACAGAAGAAGTATCAAAAATGTGATCAGAAGCACCTGAATGAAGGACCCATGGTCCAAGAGAGGAAGAATGAGAAATACAGGAACAGGATTACCAGAATGTGCGAAGCAATGGGAGTAGAAGCCTGCTTAGATACTTGGTACTTGAGAAACTCATTATAGTCATTTCCTAAAATTGGAAGGAGCTTCAGAAGTCTCATCAGATTGTACCATATTAGCTACCTTTGGAGGATGACCATGAAGTGCATAACACCGGTCTTGGGTATGGCCTACTCGATGGCAATAGGTACAAGTGAGTCGTGAAGCACGATTACCACGACTGTTACCACAACCACGACCACTTCCACGTCCTCCTCGGGTGGAAACTTGGGAAGAGGATTGGGATGTGTAATGAGATAAGAAGAATAGAAAACTGTGCCCAATATGGGTGCAGGTTGTGTATTTATATATGTAAGATGGGCTAGCAATAAATGGGCTAGCAATACAAAATAAAGCACATACAAAATATCTACTCTTAACACTCCCCCTCAAGTTGGATCATAGATGTTAATCATGCCCAACTTGTTACAAAGATAATTGACCCGATTCCCGTTAAGAGCCTTCGTGAGTATGTCTGCTATCTGTTCACCAGTCCTGACATGCCCTGTAGATATGAGTCCCTGTTGGATCTTCTCTCGAATGAAATGGCAGTCAGCTTCTATGTGCTTTGTCCGTTCATGGAAAACTAGGTTCGAGGCAATGTGAAGGGCAGCCTGGTTGTCACACCATAGTCTCATAGGTAGAGAAACCTTGAACCCAATCTCATCAAGTAAATGATAGACCCATAGTAATTCACAAGAGGTTTGAGCCATTGCTCGATATTCGGACTCAGCACTTGATCTTGCTACTACATTTTGTTTCTTACTTTTTCAAGAGATCAAATTTCCTCCAAGGAACACACAATACCCAGAAGTTGATTTCCGATCTACAGGACACCTAGCCCAATCTGCATCGGAATTGTTGGAAATATATGTAATTAGGTGTAAATTGTTAGTACAGTTGTTAGTCCCACATCATGTATATTGTGTAATTATTTATTACTTATTGAATATATATTCAGTCTCCGTTGTGTAGTTGAAACACACGGTTCAGTATATGTCTTTCTTTTTCTTTCTCTCTCTCAACATGGTATCTAGAGCCTAGAGAAAGGCAAATCCTAGAACCGTGCCTACCCGGAGGACCCACTGTCCCCCGGTGCCAAAATTTTTTTCCGGCAACCCGTGTCATCACTCCGGATGCACAGGATCTCTATCTTGCCGTGTGCTCCTTTCCGGCCGGTCTCGGCCCTTGCCGCCGCCGCCGACGTCCTCTCGGCCACCACCGCCGACGTCCTTTCAGGCCACCGCCACCACCGCTCGGAGCGCCTCCCTACTGCTCGGCCCGATCCCGAAGTACGAGGCCCGGCCACCCATCCACGCGCCCCACGCGCGAGTACGATGGGCTGCGTTTCGCACCCACGCGCTTCACTCCGGCCGCACGTGACGGCGCGTCGAGCCTTCTTTCCGGCCGCCGTTCGTCCCACCGTGGTCGCAAGCCTCTCTCGTTGAGCCCGGTCCTCCACTTCCCCCAACCGCACCCATAAGACGTGTCGTACACCTTCCGTATACGTTTCAGGTACTGTTCATTGCGTTTTTTTGGTTATTTGTCATCTGATCCATGGCTTCCTTGAGTCCTCCAGATGCTCCGAAGGTAGAACCTGGTGTTCTCAGTAATTATATCAGTGCCTCTCTTTCCACTGACAAATTAGATGGCACTAATTATGATTCTTGGGCCTCCGACGTCAAACTTTGGCTTACCGGTCAAGGGTACGAGACTCATCTCACTACCACGGTTGATTCTATGCCTGAAGCCGACCGTCCCAGGTGGAAAAAGATTGATGCTCAGTTGTGCAGTGTGCTTAAGTCCACCATCCACTCCTCTTTGAAGCAGATTTTTCGGGCTCATTTGACCTGTGAATCCGTGTGGGCGCAGGCCAAGGTCCTCTACACCAATAATACTCAGCGATTGTATGGGGTTTGTCATGATCTTATGAATCTTATTGCCCCACGGAGGTTTGATGGCTCTATGTCTACCTACTTGGGCAAACTTCATGGTGCTCTCCACGATTTCAATGAACTGTTGCCTCCAGCAGATACCCCGGCAAAGGAACTTGAACAACGGAACACCTTCTTCATGCTTTTGGGCCTTTATGGTTTACCCAGATTACTCCACCATCCGTGATCAGATTTTGGGATCTCCTACTATTCCCACTCTTTCGCAACGTGTTCTACTTGCTTCGGGTTCCGGCTAAGCACGATGCGATTCTCTTGTTGCTCCCATCACCGGTGACACATACGCCGCCTTGCCTCTCAGACCAACAGTCGTGGCGTTCTCGTGGGGTCACTCAGGTTCCAAACCTCGTCCGAAATGTGATCATTGTCATCGTTTGGGTCACACCATTGATAAATGTTGGACTTTACATGGCCGTCCTCCCCGTACTGCTAATGTTGCACAGTCTACTCCCCCAGACACTCTTGAGCCTTCTGAACCACCTAGAGCCTCTCCGGCTGATTATGCAGAATTTCTGAAGTGGTTTGAGCAGCGTCAGTCCTCTGGTTCCACTGTTTCTGTTGCGCACACCGGTACTTCCTATGCTTGTCTCTCTCAGTCACCTTCCTTTAGCCCTTGGGTTCTTGATTCTGGTGCATCTGACCACATTTCTGGTAATAAGGCTTTGTTTTCTCAACTCTCTACTTCTGGTTATTTGCCTATGGTTACTTGACTAATGGTTCTCAGACACAATCTCAAGGGATTGGCACTTGCTAATCCCCTACCTTCCCTCACTGTTGATTCGGTTCTCTATATTCCTGGGTGTCCTTTTAATTTACTTTCTATTAGTCGTTTAACCCGTTCTCTTGATTGTTCCATTACTTTCACTAAAAATTCTGTTTCTCTGCAGGACCAGAGTTCGGGACGGATGATTGGCACCGGATATGAGTCCCATGGCTCTACCAGCTCTCCAACCCTTCTCATGTTTGCTCTGCCACAGATTCCCCTCTTACCATCCATGCTCAGTTGGGTCATCCTAGCCTTGCCAAATTACAGAGAATGGTACCGAGCCTCTCCAAGTTATCGAGTCTTCCTTGTGAGTCATGTCAGTTAGGGAAACACACCCGTAGTCCGTTTCCTGATTGTTTTGGTACTCGAGCTGCGTCTCCTTTTACCTTAGTTCATTCTGATGTATGGGGTCCTAGTCGTACTATTTCTACTTTAGGGTTCAAGTATTTTGTTACCTTTATTGATGATTACTCTCGATGTACTTGGTTATTTTTAATGCAAAACAGGTCTGAGTTATTCTCCATATTTCAAAAGTTTTACCAAGAAATTAAAACTCAATTTGGTGTTCCTATTCGTACTCTGCGTAGTGATAATGCTAGTGAATACTTATCTAATCAATTTCAGACTTTTATGGCTTCTCATGGCATTCTTCACCAAACATCTTGTGCCCATACACCTCAACAAAATGGGGTAGCTGAACGTAAAAATAGACACCTTATTGAAACAACTCGGACCCTCTTACTCCATAGTCAGGTTCCTTTTCGTTTTTGGGGTGATGCTGTCCTTACTGCATGCTACCTTATTAATCGCATGCCATCCTCTGTGCTTGATAACCAGGTCCCTCATTCTGTCTTGTTTCCACATCAGCCTCTTCATTCTCTTCCGCCTCATGTCTTCGGGTTCACTTGTTTTGTCCATAATCTCTCTCCTGGTCTAGACAAACTTACAGCCCGATCCCTCAAATGTGTCTTCCTTGGTTACACTCGGTCCCAAAAAGGTTATCGTTGTTATTCTCCTACTCTACGACGTTACCTTATCTTGGCTGATGTTACTTTCTTCGAGTCTATACCCTTCTTTGAGTCGTCTCCTTCGCCTCCCGAGCCAATCTCTACGTTCCTTCCGGTTCCTCTTGTCCCTGTCACTGTCGAGTTTGAGCCGCCCCACCCTCTACCCATACAGGTCCCCAGCACCACTGACCGTTTCTTCCACACTTATCACCGCCGACCACAACCTCCTGTACCCCGTGTCCCTCCTCTGGATACCGCTCGAGGTCATTGCAAACTCTTCTCAGGAACCAACTCATTTACCGGCTCAGAC
This sequence comes from Ormosia semicastrata, assembly GCA_029884595.1. NCBI lineage: Eukaryota > Viridiplantae > Streptophyta > Magnoliopsida > Fabales > Fabaceae > Ormosia > Ormosia semicastrata. Next base: position 60,093,419 of record JAQQTO010000060.1, read on the forward strand.
CTTTGTCGGACGACTCTGATCTCCCCATTGCCATGCGAAAAGGTATCCGGTCTACTTGTAATCCTTCTCCTCATTATATTGCTTTAAGTTATCACCGCCTCTCTTCTTTGCACTTTGCTTGTCTTTCTTCCTTGTCTTCTGTTTCCATCCCTAAATCTCCAGGTGACGCCTTGTCCCATCCCGGATGGAGACAAGCAATGATTGATGAAATGAGTGCGCTTCACAACAGTGGTACTTGGGAACTGGTTGCTCTTCCTCCTGGGAAATCTGTTGTTAGTTGTCGGTGGCTTTATACAGTCAAGATGAGTCCTGATGGTAAAATTGATCGTCTCAAAGCCCGTCTTGTGGCGAAAGGGTATACACAGATTTTTGGCTTAGATTATGGGGATACCTTTTCTCCTGTGGCTAAAATGGCTTCTGTCCGGTTGTTTTTGTCCATTGCTGCCATTCGACACTGGCCTCTTCATCAACTTGATATTAAAAATGCATTCCTGCATGGTGATTTAGAAGAAGAGGTATATATGGAGCAACCTCCTGGATTTGTTGCTCAGGGGGAGTCTTCTAGCTTGGTATGTCGTCTCCACAGGTCTCTTTATGGTCTCAAACAGTCTCCTAGAGCCTGGTTCGGACGATTCAGCACTGTGATTCAGCAATTTGGTATGATTCGAAGTGAAGCAGATCACTCTGTGTTTTATCGCCACACGTACCCAAGGTTGTATTTATCTAGTTGTGTATGTTGATGACATTGTTATCACTGGAAGTGACCACCATGGCATATGTAAGTTAAAACAACATCTCTCTCTTCACTTTCAGACCAAAGACTTGGGTAAACTTTGATATTTCTTGGGGGTTGAGGTAGCTCAATCTAAGGATGGTATAGTGGTGTCTCAAAGAAAGTATGCTATGGATATCCTTGAAGAAACAAGATTGTTGAATGCCAAGCCAGTTGATACTCCCATGGATCCAAATGTCAAACTCCTACCAAATCAGGGGGAGCCTCTATCGGATCCGGGAAAGTATAGGAGATTAGTTGGGAAGTTAAACTACCTCACTGTTACTCGGCATGACATTTCTTTTGCGTCAGTGTGGTTAGCCAATTCCTAAACTCTCCTTGTGAGGACCACCGGGATGCGGTGATACTGATTCTCAAATACATTAAGGGAGCTCCCGAGAAGAGGTCTCATCTATGAAGATAAGGGACATACTCGAGGTCATTGGATACTCGGATCTTGGTGGGCGGGTTCTCCCTCTTGACAGACGATCCACTTACGGGTATTGTGTACTCATTGGAGGCAACTTAGTTTCTGGAAAAGCAAGAAGCAAAATGTTGTTGCAAGATCTAGTCTTTGAAGCAGAATATCGAGCTATGGCCTCAGTCACTTGTGAACTCACTTGGTTGAAACAACTCCTCAAAGAACTTCAATTTGGTGAGGTTATGAAAATGACACTCATATGTGACAATCAAGCTGCTTTGCATATAGCTTCCAATCTAGTGTTCCATGAAAGGACCAAACATATCGAGGTCGACTGTCATTTCATCAGGGAAAAGATTCTATCAGGAGACATCATCACAAACTTTGTCAACTCAAATGATCAGCTAGCAAATGTCTTCACCAAGTCCCTGAGAGGTCCACGAATAAGTTATTTATGTAACAAGCTTGGTGCATATGATTTATATGCTCCAGCTTGAGGGGGAGTGTTGGAAATATATGTAATTAGGTGTAAATTGTTAGTACAGTTGTTAGTCCCACATCGTGTATATTGTGTAATTATTTATTACTCATTGAATATATATTCAGTCTCCGTTGTGTAGTTGAAACACACGGTTCAGTATATGTCTTTCTTTTTCTTTCTCTCTCTCAACAGGAATAACCTTCTAACCTACAATGTCCATTGTCTCTATAAAGAATCCCACGACCTGGGGTTCCTTTCAAATATCTTAGTATATGTAGTACCGCATCCCAATGAGATTGTCGAGGAGATGACATGAATTGACTGACTACACTTACTGGGAAAGAGATATCTGGACGTGTCACAGTAAGGTAGTTAAGTTTGCCCACCAATTTCCTGTACCTCTCGAGATCTGATAGTAGTTCTCCATCATCAGCATTGAGTTTCACATTTGGAACCATCGAAGTGTCACAAGGTTTGGTTCCCAACATGCCAACATTAGATAGTAAGTCAATGACATATTTCCGTTGTAAGAGGAAAATGCCTTTTTTGCTTCTACTTACCTCATTTCCAAGGAAATATTTTAGAGGACCAAGATCTTTTGTCTGAAATTTAGTTTGAAGGAAACTCGAGTTTTGAGATGCCTAAGAAGTCACTGCCTGTTATCACTATATCGTCAACATACACAACCATGAGGATGCATCCTCCCTCAGACTTTTTGTAGAAGACCGAGTGGTCATAGCTACCCCTTTTTAGGCCAAAATTCACAACAATTTCACTCAGTCTCCCAAACCAAGCCCAGAGTGCAAAAAAGAAAGTGTTGTGAAAAATCAACTTGGATGTTCAATTTGGATTTGTTCCAATTGTGAGAGTGCTTAGCCTCTCTTAGGTTCTTGAATGAGCCATAGATCTTATCAAGAGTTTTCTCTTGTGGCGATCACCAACTTTAGTTTATCAATCAATCCATGATTGTGGCACCAATCCATTTCTTATTTTCATCTCTCATCTTAACCGTAACTCCTTTTTAGAATGAATTAATACTACACTTAAGCATAATAAGTTTCATGCACTAATTGCCATCAATATTAATTAGTTGAGTCATTAATGTAAGCATTAGTGGGGCTGCTAGGGTTAGGAGAGTCACCTTAGGCTGATTTGTGGTGACCTTTGGTTAAGACTACTCTAGTCATTCTCTATATAATGTACCTGAATTGGATGAATAAAAAAAAAAAACGGTTAAGATGAGAGATGAAAATAAGAAATGGATTGATGCCACAATCATGGATTGATTGATAAACCAAAGTTGGTGATCGCCACAAGAGAAAACTCTTGATAAGATCTATGGCTCATTCAAGAACCTAAGAGAGGCTAAGCACTCTCACAATTGGAACAAATCCAAATTGAACATCCAAGTTGATTTTTTTTTTTATTCATCCAATTCAGGTACATTATATAGAGAATGACTAGAGTAGTCTTAACCAAAGGTCACCACAAATCAGCCTAAGGTGACTCTCCTAACCCTAGCAAGCCCCACTAATGCTTACATTAATGACTCAACTAATTAATATTGATGGCAATTAGTGCATGAAACTTATTATGCTTAAGTGTAGTATTAATTCATTCTAAAAAGGAGTTACCTAGGCATGCAAGCCAAAGGTTGCCCTCCCAAGAAGCTTAATAAAAATGTGCAGCATCTACACACAAAGTTTATTACACTTTATTTAATAGAAATAAACTAGAAAATTTCATCCAAAAATTCGTCTTAAATTTCTAGACCATTTTTCACTATGATAGAAGCCGAATCTGGTCAAGAAGCTTGAAATAAGATTTGTAGATAAGTTCCTTAGCTTTCCAACGCACCAAAGAATGCACCAATCCAAGATTTATAGCACAAGATATAGCCAAAACAAGTTAACAGGTTCATCACTAATGAAAATAAAATTTTCATCAAAAATCAAATTGGCCTTAAATTGGACATCATTCTTGGTTTGCATCAGGGGGGATTGTTTCAACCTATACAAAGAGCGTCTCAGTCGACAAACTTGCCCAGACTCCCCCTGAGCAACAAAGTCAGGCGGTTGCTCCATATAGACTTCCTCCTGTAAATCACCATGAAGAAAGGTGTTTTTAACATCAAGCTGGTGCAGAGGCCAGTGATGAGAGGCAGCTAACGAGATGAATATGCGAACAGAGGCCAATTTGGCCACGGGAGAAAAGGTCTCTGAGTAATCAACACCGTAAGTCTGAGCATAACCCTTGGCCACCAGCCGAGCCTTTAAACGAGCAACGGTACCATCCGGATTGACTTTAACAGTGAACACCCACTTGCACCCAATGGCACGCTTACCAGAGGTAAAGGAAACGAGATCCCACGTCTGGTTATGTTCCAAAGCAAGCATTTCCTCCTCCATGGCATGGCGCCACCCATCATGAGCCAGAGCCTCAGCAATATTTTTGGGAACTGTGACAACATCGAGAGAGGCAACAAAAGATTGGGAGGAAGGGGAAAGATGGTCATAATGAATAAAGGATGCAATAGGATGGTTAGTGACACAAGAACATTTACCTTTACGAAGGGCAATGGGAAGGTCTAGAGTCGGATCCTGTGACGAAGAGGTGGATGGAGGTGATGTGTCTACTGAAGAGCAATGTACATCCACGGGTGCAGTACCGGCAGAGGGAACACAAGTCTGGCGAGCGTACACCTGTCGGATGGGTGGCCGATGTGGAGGACAAGACGGAACGGGAACACCAGAGGAAGGATGTGACGCAGAATCATGAGATCGAAGGGTGTGATAAACGAGAATTTCTTCATCTTTCTCAATAACTGGAGGAGGAGGCTGAACAAAGAACGGAGTAGACTCAAAGAAGGTGACATTAGCGGACACAAGATACCGGCCCAAATCAGGAGAGAAGCATTTGTACCCTTTCTGATGGCGAGGGTAACCCAAAAAGAAACATTTAAGTGAGCGAGGATGTAACTTGGAAACTTGAGGCCGACTATCCTGCATAAAACATTGACAACCAAAAATACGAGGAGGTAGGGGAAACAAAGATTGAGAAGGAAAAAGTACAGAATGAGGAACTTGGCCCTGTAAGATAGAAGATGGCATCCGATTAATTAGAAAACAGGCAGTAGAAACGGCGTCAGCCCAAAAAACTATTGGAAGATGTTACCTCTGATCTTGACATGCTGGAACAGGAATAAAGAGACTGGGTGGAGGTTTATAAGGGCCAAAAATAACCTGGAAATGATGCTGGAATAACAAGGCACAGCAACAGAGGGCCAAACAGGTCATGGAAGAGGTTGGGCTTTACCGGAAATGGCACGGCGAGATGACCGGTGGAAGCAGTTGCTGGAAATAGGGCCTCACGTGCTCCCACTCGGGCAAAAGACTGAAGCTGGGCAGATTTCGGCGACCGGCGCGTGGCGGCTCGTCGAAGCTCTGGTGGCAACGCAGTTCCGGTGGTAGGCCGAGCAAAAGACGGTGAACACAGTGTTGTGGTCGGCCGGAGGAAAAACGGAGTGCAGAGGCGCAGATCGGAGTAGACAACTGCTTGAGGAAAGAGAAAATAGACACGCGGCGGGAAAAATGGACAGCCGCGGGAGGAAAACTAGAGTCGGGTTGGAACCCGCTCTAATACCAACTTGAAAATAAGGAAGAACAGTAAAACTGATTATAGCTAAATGGCTTGAGTGAATTTCACTCAGCATACATGTGTTTATATACACAAGAAATTAAATACAACTTCTATTTACAAGAAGAATAATTAAAGACTTAAACTATTCCCAATGACTTTATTCTTTCCAAAACTAACTATCATATTTCCCATGCTAACTAATTCAATATTCAACAATAGGTATCCCCATTACAAGGGTGTATGTTAAGAGTGGTGGGAGAGAAAGTAGGGAATTTGTCCCTTGCAATCACATGGTTAGTGGGGAGAGCATGAGTCAGCAGGGGAAGGAAGAGACTTCTAATTGTGACCGCCTGTCCATTTGGCAGGTTGTGGATGGGAAGGGGAAAGGTTAGTACCAAAGATAAAAGGGAAGGAGAGTTATGAGAGGAGATCAATCAGTCTTTCGAGTGAGGAATTGGGGCCTTTGGGCATGGAGGAAGCATCTTTTGTTTTGTTTCTGTTCTTAGTTTATTTTTGTCTTTGAGAGGATTTATCTCCATATTTTCCTGGAGAAATCCAAGTTTCTATCATGCACCTTCAACATTTCATTTCTTTTAAGACCTTTCCAGCACTCTCATGTAGTGCACTTGAGGATGGTGCTTCAATTATTGCGGCAATACAAGTTGTTAATAAGAAGAAAGTGCAGTTTCGGTTAAACACAACTAGAGTATTTGGCCCACTTAATTTCAGGTGCAGGGGTGGAGGCTGATCCAAAAAATGTGGAAGCTTTGGTTACTTGGCCAACTCCCATGGATGTGAAGAGCTTGAGAGGGTTTTGGGACTAATGGGCTACTATAGAAAATTTGTTATAGACTATAGCAAAATAGCCTGACCCTAACTCAACAGCTTAAGAAAGATAATTTTGACTAGGCAGAAGAAGCTCAAAAAGCATTTGAATCTTTAAAGACTGCAATGAACTTCTCTACCTTTATTAGCCATCCTTGATTTTGACAGAACATTCATAGTTAAAACTGATCCATCAGGGAGCGGGTTAGGTGCTGTACTCATGGAAAGATGGTTGGCCAATAGCGTTCATTAGCCAAGGGCTGTCTGATAGAGCCCAAAACAAGTCAGTTTATGAAAAAGAACTAATGGCATAGTGTTTGCTGTTCGAAAATGGAGGCACTACCTAATGGGGAGGCATTTCATAATAAATACTGACCAAAGGAGCCTCAAATTCTTAAATGAACAGAGATTGATGAGAGAGGAACAGCAGAAATGGACTTCTAAACTACTGAGGTTCTATTTTGAGGTGCATTACAAACCTGGACCTGAAAATAGGGTGGCTGATGCTCTTTCTAGGAAAATGTCCTTCTCTGCTGACTCAACTGTGCAACTGACTGAGTTAGAACACTTAGTGGAGGAATCACAAACAGATGACAAGCTCAGGACCATTCTACAGGATCTGTTGAGTAATCCAGAATCTCACCCTGGATTTATTACTCAAGGAGGGAAGCTACTCTACAAGAACAAGCTGGTTTTGCCCAAATCCTCTCCTAAAATTCCTATCATTCTCAAGGAATTTCATGATTCAGCTATAGGAGGGCATTCAAGGTTCTTTAGAATTTACAGACAAATTAATGGGGTTCTGTATTGGGAGGGAATGAGGAAGGATATACAGAATTATGCGGCAGCATGTGACCTATGCCGAAAGAATAAATGTCGGGCTTTATCTCCTGTGGGGTTGTTACAGCCTTTGCCTATACCTTCTCAGGTCACTGATGTGTCTATATGGACTTTGTGGGAGGACTGCCAAGAGCTTTTGGGATTGATACTATTATGGTGGTGGTAGATAGGCTCACTAAATATGCTCTTTGGACACGTGAGAAGAAAACCAATAGAAGCCCAATTAGAAGAGTTGACTAGATGGAGGATAGCCAAATAATTAGGGGTAGAGGAAGACAAAAAAAAACCCTTAGCAAAACCATTAGAAAGGATTTAGATCTAAATGGCCTCTCTTAAAATTTTGGATTTTGACATAACACTCTAGCATCATTTGATCCATGTAGCCAGCCTTACCTTGTGGGAAAAGGCTTTGGTGGTGGTGGTTGTTTTATTTCTCTTTATCATCCTTTTTCTGCCAAAGTGGCTGATATTTTCACTAAGCAGATTGTCAAATTACACTGCTTTGCAGCTTCCTCAAAATGACCTTAAAAGAAATTCATAAAATAATACTACCAAAAGTTACATAAAAATCATCAAAAACAATATATATGGTTGATTCCCTTGTCCTGCATATATTACCCTTCACTTGAAATAGAACCTGTCTTCGCATTTGTGATTCTCTAGCAATATTTTACTCCATATAAAAAGATATTTTTGAAAATTGAAGATCCTAAAATTCTTTCATGATGTGTTCTACAAGATTTGTGCAATTAGGATCCAGTCTGCATGCATCTTTGAGTGATTTGATTGATCAATTGATTTTTTAATGGATTCTGAACAAAAAAAGAAAATATCTTTCCCAATGAAATCATTACTTTCTAATCTTAAAAGTTCTTAAAAGTTAATGGGTTTGAAAACATCATAATTTTCCCTTGAAAATCACTACGACAATCTACTAGAATGTGAATATTTTCAGAATCATGATCTTGCTCATCTTCTTCTACGTGTAGGATGATGTCTTGATTGATCAACCAAATATAATTTTTTGTTTGAGCACATCAAAACATAAAACTGATTCTATTCAAAGATCTACCATGTTTTCATCCTCCACTGTTTTGAGCTTGATTGTCCTCTTCAGTATTATCATCTTAGACATCATAAGATTGGAGGAGAGTTCCAATCTGTCATGGTTTCTTCCTGGAGAGAACCTTCTGAAATGCCTGAAGGGTCATGGTTACCTTTCCAGGCTCCCATTTATTGCTGTTGCTTCAAAGCATGTATTGCACTCTTGACAAATCTTCAAGCATTTGTGATAACTAGTCAATTTCTGCTCTTCTTGCCATGGCTTTAATACCAATTGATTTTGGATGGGAGTGTGAAAGGGAATAGAAGAAAGGGGTGGGTTAGGTATCATTCTAGTAGGCAACCTAGAATCCACTAGGAAACTCTGGAATTAACCAGGAAACAAGGAAAAATCCTTAGAATAATATTCATCGGTGAAAATATAAGTTCTTTGTCAGTTTTCACATATCAGACCCTTTTATATTAGAAGTCCAGGTATCTGCTTGCTAACATTTTCTTCCATATTTTAAATAAAAAACGATGTAATTCAAATTGATTAATGATACATGTTCAGATGCATAGAAATTCAATTGTGTCTTAGATCTATGTAAATAAATTTTTGCTTGGCAGACATGTTTATTGAGGCCTGATCCCTATTAATTCTCTCTTACACAATATCCAGTGATGGCAGTCTTATTAAGTAATGCTAAAGTGGCAAGTCTCTTAACAATTATGCATCAGATTGGACCCATTCCTATATAGGTTGAAGATTATGGACGATTCTGTTAAGGAATCATGTCCATTCTGTAATTATTGTAATTGATTCTTTTTTAGGAATTTCCGTAACAGTCTCTACATTTTAGGATTCTCAGTTTTCCTTATTTTGCTAGGTCAACTTCCTTCCTTAATTAGCTTTGAAATCATGGATAATAATTAGCTAGGATTCTCAGTTTTCCTCAGTTTTCCTTATTTACCAAATTCAGGCCCTGAAATCATGGATAATGATTACATTCCTCTGTATATATTGTACCCTCATATTGAAATACAATTAGAAAATTCCATCATCTGATTCTTTATGGTATCAGAGATATCTCTCAAAAATTAAAACCTATTTTTCCTACTATGTCTTCCGCAACCAGCAACCCCTCTTCTATAGAGGACGTTGCCTCCCAACCTCATATGAACTCTGAGAGTTCCGTCATGCCAGTTACCATGCACAGGCTCAATGGCAAAAACTACCTTCAGTGATCTCAATCTGTTCTCATGTTCATCAGCGGTAAAGGTAAAGATGATACCTTACCAGTACTGATAATCCTCCTTCCAAGTCCGACCCCAAATACAAGCAGTGGAAATCCGAAAACCACATGGTTATGTTGTGGTTGATCAACATCATGAATCTAAAAATAGGCCAAAACTTCATGTTTTATTCACCTGCAAAGGAAATCTGGGGCAGTGTCAAGGAAAGCTACTCCGATCAGGAGAATACATCTGAACTCTTTGAGATTAAAGGTATCCTTTACAATCTACAGCATGGTGAAACCTCTGTTACTGAGTATTATAATGTCCTTACTCGGTACTGGCACCGACTCGATATGTCTGAAATCGTTAGCTGGAACTGTCAGGAAGATAAAAAGATATATAACACTTTGGTGGAAAAGGAGAGAATCTTCAAATTTCTACTGGGCCTCAACAAAGATCTCGATGAAGTCCAAGGAAGAATCCTTGGAACCAAGCCTTTGCCTTCCCTTCGTGAAGCCTTTGTAGAGGTTAGAAGAGAAGAAAGTAGACAAACAATCATGATGGGAAAACAAGGATCTTTTAATACAACCGAAGGTTCTGCCCTTGTAGTACAAAGAAACCACAATCAGGGAAGTGACAACAAACCTCATAAAGGACGACTGGTGTGACGTTTGCAAACGTCCTGGACACAAAGGAGATATGTTGGAATATTCATGGCAAGCTAGTTGACTGGAAACCAAATAAATCACAATCTGACTAGGATAGTCGAGGCTATAAGGTTGTTGCTGACTGCAAACCAACTACTGAGTCATTACCTTTCAGTAAAGAGCAATTAGAACTACTCTAGAAAATGTTCACCCAAGTCAGCACCGCCGTTACTGGATCCGGATCAGTAGCTGAAAAATATGAATTTCCAACTGCCTTAAATAGCAAAGCTGAAAGGGGAAAAGCCTGGGTGATTTACTCTGGAGCCACTGATCATATGACTGGTGATGTCTCTTTATTTCACACATATTTGCCTTGTTCAGGAAAATACAAAGTACGGATTGCAGATGGATCTTTATCCACTGTTACAGTAGTTGGCTCTGTCATTGTGTCTAAAAATTTAGCACTTGAATCTATCCTATTTGTTCCCAATCTGTCATGCAATTTGCTATCTGTTAGTAAACTCACCAAAGACCATAAATGTGTTGCTAAGTTTTCCCCTTTTCATTGCCTTTTTCAGGATCAGGACTCGAAGAGGACGATTGACAGTGCTGAGGAGTGTGCGGGTCTCTATCTAATGAGTGGTTCTCCTGGAATTCAAACTCAGACAGCCCATTGTGCTTCTATTCCTGTAGCTTACAATAGGGATTCTGTTTCTGTCCAAACTCCTTATGATGTTATGTTATGGCACTATAGATTAGGCCATCCCAATTTCGTGTACCTTGCAAAGTTATTTCCATCATTCTTCATTAATAAAAATCCAAGTTTGTTTCATTGCGAATATTGTCTTCTTGCCAAACACTCAAGAAACTCCTTTCCTGTTCGCACCTATCAACCTTCTCTTCCTTTTTCAATCATTCACAGTGATATTTGGGGGCCATCTCGTGTGACAAATATTTTAGGCACTAGGTGGTTCATTACGTTCGTAGATGATCACACAAGGGTCACTTGGGTATATCTCATGAAAGAAAAATCTAAAGCTAGACCTATATTCTAGAAATTCAACTCCATGATCCAAAATCAGTTTCAAACAAATATCCAAATTCTTAGGATTGATAATGGATCTGAATACTTCACCTCTGTTCTTGGGAATTACTTAGCTGAGAAAGGAATTGTCCACCAAAGTTCTTGTGTGGATACTCCCCAACAAAATGGGAGAGCTGAAAGAAAAAATCGCCACCTTCTTGAAGTTGCTCGTGCTCTTCTTTTTACTGCTCATCTTCCCAATTGTTTCTAGGGAGATGTTGTTCTTACAGTAGCCTACCTCATTAATAGAATGCCTTCACGGGTCTTACAGTTCAGATGAGTGAATCCACTCTTGCACCCCTCATTCAATCCATTCAAATGAGTGAACCTGCCAGTAAATGTGTTAGTGAAATCGCTCCTATGCCTAACTGTGATAGTAATCTTATCCAGATCAGCCAGCCTGGTCTAAATACTGATCCAAAAGACAAATTTTTCTCCCAGGTTTATTCCAGGAAACGAAAGGTCCATAGAGAGGTAGTGCACCTAATCCCTCCTGAACCTATCCAAGAAGCCAATTTGAGTCCTTACACTGCAAGTCGAGGTAATACTGCTCCAAATTCTCTAATCTGTAATGATCTTAATATTCCCATTGCCCATAGAAAAGGAGTGCGGTCATGTACTCAACACCCTATATCTCAGTTTGTTTCTTATGAAAATCTTTCTCCTAAATATCATGCCTTCATCTTTAGTTTGTCTCATATTGCAATTCCTCACGATGTTCATGAAGCAATGAAAGATCCAAACTAGAAGGAAGCCATCAATGCAGAAATCTATGCACTAGATAAAAATGGCACTTGGGATGTCACTGATCTACCAGAAGGGAAAAGACTCGTGGGGTGTAAGTGGATCTTCAATGTTAAATATAATGCAGATGGGAGTATTGATAGATACAAGGCAAGACTTGTTGCAAAAGGATACACTCAAAACTACGGGATTGAGTACCAAGAAACATTTGCACCTGTAGCCAAGTTAAATACAATTACAGTCCTTCTATCCTTGGCATCTAATTTGGATTGGCCACTTCATCAATTAGATGTTAGGAATGCTTTCCTAAATGGAGACCTAGAAGAAGTCTACATAGAAATTTCTCCTGGGTTTGAGAACAAGGTCAATGTCAACAAGGTGTGCAAACTGAAAAAATCTCTGTATGGTCTCAAACAATCACCTAGAGCATGGTTTGATCGGTTCACACGAGCAGTCAAAAGATGGAATTATATTCAGGGGCAATCAGATCACACCTTGTTTATTAATCATTCATCAGAAGGTAAAATCACTCTCCTCATTGTATATGTTGATGACATTATCCTCACAGGAGACAATCATGTAGAAATGCAGAAGCTAAAAATTCTTCTACCTAATGAGTTTGAAATCAAGGATCTCGGCAACCTAAAATACTTCCTTGGCATGGAAGTGGCTTGATCCAGCAAAGGAATTTCTATTTCTCGGAGGAAATACACCCTTGATTTACTTGAAGAAACAGGGATGCTTGGTTGCAAACCAGCAAATACCCCAATGGATTCAACCTGCAAGTTGGGCTTAAAGGAAGGAGGTACTCCTGTTGACAAAGGAAGATATCAAAGACTTGTAGGAAGGCTCATGTACTTGTCTCACACAAGACCTGACATCGGTTTCTCAGTGAATGTTGTGAGCCAATTTATGAACAATCCAACTGAAGAACATCTTAATGTTGTCTACAGAATTTTGAGGTATTTAAAATTGACTCCAAGGAAGGGCCTATTTTTCATAAAAAGTCACAGTAAAAATATTGAAATGTATTCAGATGTAGACTAGGAAGGATCAATAACAGATCGCAAATCCACTTCTAGTTACTGCTCATATGTGTGGGGAAATCTAGTAACTTGAAAAAGCAAGAAACAATCAATGGTAGCTCACAGCAGTGCTGAAGCTGAATTCCGAGCAATGGCTCATGGCATATGTGAGGGAATATGGCTGAAAAGATTAATCAAGGACTTGAAGGTTACTTGTGAAGGACCAATAAAATTGTTTTGTGATAGTCATGCTACAATTAGTATTGCAAGGAATCCTGTTTACCATGACAGGACCAAACATGTGGAGATTGATAGGCACTTCATTAAGGAGAAAATTGAAGAAGGAATCATCAATCTGATTTATACTCCTTCAAACCTTCAAACTGCTGATATTCTCACCAAAGCTTTACCAACTATCACTTTTGACAACTTGAGTTCCAAGCTGGGAATGACCAACATTTACTCCCAGCTTGAGGGGGCGTGAAGATTATGGACGATTCTGTTAAGGAATCATGTCCATTCTGTAATTATTGTAATTGATTATTTTTTATGAATTTCCGTAACAGTCTCTACGTTTTAGGATTCTCGGTTTTCCTTATTTAGCTAGGTCAACTTCCTTCCTTAATTAGCTTTGTATATTCTGATTCTATCTTGATTTAAGGTACCAAATTCAGGCCCTGAAATCATGGATAATGATTACATTCTCCTGTATATATTGTACCCTCATATTGAAATACAATTAGAGAATTCTATCATCTGATTCTTTATAGGTGTATATGGCCTTCTGCTTGTTTTTTTGCTGGGTGTATTTGTCTGTCTTTTCATCTTAGAATGAAAAAATAATAAGAAAGACCTCATTTATGTCATATGGTTTTGTGCAGATGAAGCTGGTTATTCATGAGGGCTGTGGAATATGGAAACAGATATCCATTGTTTTCTGCACAGGTCCTGTTAAAATATTAACCAAAGTTATACTGGCATGCATCATTGCTTATTTTGTTCTTGTTTTGCAAATCTTGTATGTTACCACTGTTCTTAGAAGGTTGCCCCCCATTTTCTTTTTTGGAAAGAGACGAATATAGAGTTATTTGTACAGGGTCGTCTCTTCTTTCCCTTGTACTTTACCATGTGCAGAGGATCACTTCCTTTTTGTTCTACTAGATTAGTGAATGTATTATTACCCTTTAGATAATTGGGATAGAAATCATTTTTATGGGCAAAAGCCAATTAAAGGTTTTGTGAATACAAGTTTTCTGGTGTCTGCACCAGCCAATGGTGTCATTTATTATCTTGGTACTACCATCTACACATATATGGAATTTTTTTAATATTGTAACCATTTTAAGTTTCTGAAATGCAAAATGTCTTCAAAGCTGATTCTTATCCGTATGTGTATCAACCCCCAAAAGTATTTGGATTTTCAATATAGAAGGAATATGCTCAGCAGGTTTTTCCATTTGGAACCATTATCATGGCTGGAGATGTGAAAATGATTACGTAAGGGCTTTTTTTTTTTTTTTTACCGAAAGGTGGCATTAGAATTTAACTGGTTCTAGTTTGTGTTTCTTGTCGTTAGGTGGAGCGGATGCTTTATATTCTTGTATTCTTGTGGATTGTATTATGTTCTGATGAAATGATTGTAATTTTATCAACAGTTTGTTTTATTACGGAAGACATGGTTAAGTGCACCTTTTGATTTGTGCTGCCACTAATCAGGAAGTGTTTTCTTTGTTGTATTAAAAGATAATGAGTTATTGCTTCAGTATCTGCTATGACCGGAGACCTCAGTTTCTGTTGGATGCAGAAACAGCCAATCCAGACAATTTGATAAGAATGAGTCATTTTGTTGCTCGTTTGACAGCATTGATGTGGAGTATCTTTAACAACCACGCTAGAATTCCCTAATTGAGATGATGGTTGCTATTTCAAGTATTTTAAGATTTAAATGCAGTTTCTAATCCTAAGAATATCTGTTAGAATATACTATATATATGGTAGTATATTGTGTATATATGATAGAATCAATTAGGAGTAATCTTAGGATTTATTCTTGTATTTGATTAGGATTGTATATAATTGTATTTAATGCTAACCCTATTATATAAAGAATCTTGTGTGGTCAATTAACAAATACAATTTAGTGATAATCCCTCTATTTTCAAGTTGGTATTAGAGCCAATTATCCATGGCTCAAGAGATGACTGAGTTATAGGCAGTGTGATTACCAATTTGTTTAATCGAAAATTGTGTAGGTGCCTTAAAGCAGCCTCATAATCTATCGTAGGAATGGTCACACAAGAGGTGGATGATGTTGACTTAGTCTAAGCAAAATTAGCAGATGTTGGTTTACCATGTTTCACCCACTGACGCTCCTCCAAGTGTCCCGATTTGTTACAAAAAGAGCAACGTGGTCTGCTACTACCGGCACGACTACGTCCACAACCACGACGACTACCAAAATTATTAACTTAAGAGATAAGAGTAGAATAGTTCGGTATTGGCATGTTGGGGAACTAGGTGCTAGTGGTGTAATATCAAAGATATTCAATAGTCATTGAAAGGTTTGAGACACTGGGGGACTTTCAGCACTAGTTAGGATTCGTTGGCGTATATGCTCCAATTCTTGTGGAAGAGTAGAGAGGATAAAGACCATAAAGAATCATTCTTGCTGCTTCTTGTGGTCAGACTGATCCTTAGTATGAGGCATCATGGTATCAAATTCTTGCATCAATGAGCTTATTTTACCAATGAAGGATTCTCTATGAGTATCATGTTATTTGCACAAGCTCATCATGCTAGAGACAATAAAGTAAAGGTGTTGTATATCATTAGTGTAGCGGTTTTGTGCTTCTTGTCACACCTTATAGCGAGTTTTGGATGGTTGAAAAAGATTCATTATCTCTGGATTAATGGACTGCTAGAGGACATTGAGAAGTTGTGGATCAATTTTCTTTTATTCAGATAGATAAGTTTTTGTGACGACTTCAAGTTTTGTGGTAAGATGTTCTTATTGCCAGTGTTAAGTTGCCTAAGACTTGCAAGACTTGATCAATTTCTTAGTTGTAATTGATGGGATGTTAATGTTGGTTAATGTGATGGGGCTTGTGGTAGCCGAATTAGAAGATGAGAGTTTCTTGAAACACCAGAAACATTGTCTCCCATTGTGAGAAATCAAAGGAAGATTACTAAAAATTGAAAGGAACATCTAGAATAGGTCAAAAAAGGACTAGGCAAGTCTACAATCAACAACACACTAGGAAAAGTAGTAAATTGTCCAAAAACACGAGGACCGAGGCACCCACAATCTGAAACACCCCTAAAATGGCCAAGGTGAGAACTGATAAGGATTGGGATGCCTTCTACAAGAGAAGTTGGCCACATCTGTGAAAGAATGACACTGGAAAGAGGTCATATACTCCCTCAGGTGGATGAGAAAGTGTTGTATCTATGGTTTTAGGAATAGAAACAGAAAACAGACTTGAAGCAAAGGTGTAATGCTGTGAAGAAAGGCAGTCATAACTAAAGAAAGCATAAAGTTGATGAGGGCTACAAGTAAATTGTTTACCTTTTCGAAGAGCAATGGGTGAATTGTCAGATGCAGGAACTAAGGCAGATGGAACGACATGCGAAGATGGTGAGTCATCTAGAACTTCTAGAATAGAGCGGGCACCAGTAGGCGGTCATGGTCGATGCTAAAAAGTGACGAGTGGACGAGAAGGACCATGAGCAGGTACAGAAGTAGGATTATTGTTGGAATCAATAGGAGGACTATAAAGAGCAATAG
This sequence comes from Ormosia semicastrata, assembly GCA_029884595.1. Taxonomy (NCBI): domain Eukaryota; kingdom Viridiplantae; phylum Streptophyta; class Magnoliopsida; order Fabales; family Fabaceae; genus Ormosia; species Ormosia semicastrata. Next base: position 60,109,961 of record JAQQTO010000060.1, read on the forward strand.
GGAGGGATGGTATTTACCTGAGAAGCATCTGCAAGTGAAGAAGAAATGGGTTACTGATCAAAAAAGGTGACATCAGTAGACACAACATAGTGACCTAAATCAGGAGAATAGCAGTGATACTCTTTTTGAAGACGAGAGTATCCGAGGAAAAAACACTTGAAGGCTTTTGCAGTGAGGTTATTCTTACCTGGAGTAACATTGTGAATAAAATGGGTACAACCAAACACATGAGGAGATACAAGATAAATAGGTGTATCAGGAAATAATAGTGTAAGGAGCTTGATCAGTTAGTATAGAGGAAGGCATGTGATTTATCAAATAATGTGATGTAAAAACATCCCCGCAAAAACGAATTGAAACATTCATATGTAAGAATAAAGTTTTGGATGTTTAAATTAAATGTTGATTTTTGCGTTCAACCACTTCATTCTATTGTGGAGTATGAGGAAAAGTTGTTTGATGTAAGATACCCTATTTAACCAAGAATTCTTGAAAATCAGAAGATAAATATTCACATTCATAGCATTTAGGAGTGGATGAGGTTCCTTCCCCTTTGTGATAGACATTCTTTTGGGGAAAGGGAGGTCTTCTATGAGCTCCATTCTTCTTGAAGAATCTTCCGAATTTCTTTATTAATAGAGTAAGATTTTTCTCATTTATTTCCAAGTCATCTTCATCATCATCATCATTGATTATGGAGGAAGTGGCCTTGAGAGCTATCCCCTTCTTTTTCTTGTCAAGCTCCTCACTTTGGTTGAGTCTATTCAATTCCAACTCTTGTTCTTGGAGCTTACCAAAAAGTGTGGCTAAAGTCATGGTTGAGAGATTCCTTGACTCCACAATAGTCGTCACTTTAGGTTGTTAATGTCTACTCAAACATCTCAATACTTTGTTAATAAGATTTTCATTAGGAAAAGTCTTTCCCAATGAAACAAGATGATTTGCAATATTTGTAAAACGTTTTTGCATTTCTTGAATGTTTTCATTTTGGCTCATTCTAAAAAGCTTATATTCATGGGTGAGAGTATTAATCCTTGATCTTTTCACTTCGCTGGTACCCTCATAGGTTACTTGTAAAGTGTCCCACATTTCTTGGGCAGATTTACAATTTGAGACTCTAAAGAACTCATCATACCCCAATGATGTGGTAATGATATTTTTGGCACTCAAATTATATTGGACTTTTTTCTTATCATCATTGGTCCATTCACTTCTTAGTGTATTAACTCTTATACAATTAACAACTTGTGTGGAGATAAAAGGATCATTTTCAATAGTATCCCACATATCTAAGTCAATAGTTTCAATAAAAAATTTTATTCTTTCTTTCCAATAAGCATATCCATCCCAATTGAAAAAGGGAGGTCTATAGATAGAAGAACTTTCTGAAAAATCATTTGAGGAGGCCATCACTTTCTCTTGAAGCTGCTAAGCCTTTTACACAAGAGCCTAGCTCTGATACCACTTGTTACCAAGTGACCTCAATACTCAAGAGGGGGGTGAATTAAGTATACAAAAACTTTTCGCAAATCTTTCACAAAACACTTGATTATTAATTTTCGTTGAAGCTATTGATTAATTGAAGTGAATAGATAGATAAGATTGATCACTTCACTCACAAATAAATAAGCCAAGGTAGAAAGTATTCAAGCGAGCATATAAAATTAAAGTACAAATGTAAAGAGATGAGTTTAGAAGGTCAAACACAAGATTTATCCTAGTTTAGCCACCAATCCCACTTGTGGCCTACGTCTAGTCCTCAAGCAATCACCCGAGATTTTTCACTATGTCTTCAAGTTTCAACAGGTGCTTCACAACCTTTACAATTGAGAGCACTCAACACACATTGGGATACCTCACCCTTGTGCTTGAGCCTCAAATAGGGATAACTCACCTTTTACAACCTTTGAGGGATACCTCACCCTTTATAACCAAGGGATACCTCACCCTTTACAACTTTTGAGAGATATTTCACTCATTTACAAACAAGGGATACCTCACCCTTTTTCTCTAGAGGGATACCTCACCCTCTTCACAAAGAATCAAAGTGTATATAATATGAAACTCTCACAAGAGTGGATATTATAAATTGAAGTTCTATAGGTATTAAGGACTCACACAATTATAGCTCAAAACAGGGGTTGAGAGAAAAAGATGATGAAATACGAATTTAATGCTCAAGGATGATTTTCAGATTGTTCTCCAACTTTTCTTTGAAGCCCAAACATTTTCATGTATAGCCCAAGGAATTTTAAAGCCGTTGGTGGTGATTAAGAATGATTTATTATGAAAACTTAACGTTTATAGCCATTGGAACACGTTTTCTGGTTGCTCAGATAATCGGTTAGGACTTTGTCCTAATCGGTTAGGAGGTTGAGATTTTGTCTTCTGACTTTAACAATAATCGGTTAGGAGAAACATTTAATCGGGTAGGACCTTTTAAGAAATGTGAAAAACGCTTCTAAGTTTTGCATTAACCGATTAGGTGAATTGCCTAATCAGTTAGGAGCTTTTAAATCATGAAAAATACTCATTTTTATCATACTAATCAGTTAGGCCAATTGCCTAATCGATTAGGAGCATTTAGAAAGTGAAAATGGCTCCTAACAGGGTGAATAATCGGTTAGGGAAAATCCCTAATTGGTTATTGTACTCTAGTTTTGAAAATTGACTTTAAATGGTCATAACTTCTTTGTTTCTTATCCGTTGTAAGCAAATGATCACTCATCAAAAAGATACTTGAGTCTATTTTCAAATGAAATAAGTTTCAGAACAAAATTAAGTATTTTGAAAGATATGATCAAAATAGTGACCAAATGTCAGTTTTTAAAAACACAAACTTGACTATTTTTCAAAGGTTTGAACTACCACCAAGACTAGCTTTCCAAAAACACTTTGTTGGACATTTAAACATTTAAGAAACACTTTTGAAGATGTTAAAAACTTATTTGAGCTTAGTGTGATTCTCATTTACCTTTACACTAGATCTAAGTCCTATAAGCTAAACTTGAAGAACTTGAGACTTGATCTTTGCACAACCATCACTTCTCTTGTTTGTTATCATCAAAACCATTATCATTGCCAATGCTAATCACAGTATATATATGGTAGTATATCATGTATATGTGATTGAATCAATTAGAATCTATTTATCCTGACACTCCTCATAATACACTTTATACACCTCACTATATTATTTCCTGATACACCTGATTCCTATTATTTGATAAACTGCATTCCTTCCTCTATACTAAATGATCATGCTCCTCACACTATTATTTCCTGATACACTTGTTTATCTTGTGTCTCCTCATGTGTTTGGTTGTACTTGTTTTGTTTACAATGTTACTCTAGGTAAGGACAAGCTCACTGCAAAAGCTTTTGTCTTTTCCTCGGATACTCTCATCTTCAGAAAGGATATCATTGCTACTTTTTCAATTTAGGTTACACTGTCTATTGAAGTCACCTTTTTCGATCAGCAATTCTTTTCTTCATCACCTACAGATGCTTCTCAGGTAAGCACCATCCTCCTTCTTCCTCTCTATAGCTCTCCTATTGATTCCAACACTAATCTTACTTCCTCGCCTGCTCCGGTGCTTGGTCATGGTCCTTCTTGTCCACTCGTTACTTTTCAGCATTGACCATGATTGCCTACTAGTGCCAGCTCTATTCCAGAAGAAGTTCTAAATGACTCACCACATTCGCTTGTCGTACCCTGTCTTGGCTCCTGCAATTAGATAGTTCACATATTGCTCTTTGAATAGGTAAATGATCTACTCGTAACCTTCATCTACTTTATGTTTTCTTTAGTTATGACTGCCTTTCTTCATAACATTACACCTTTGTTTCGAGTTTATCTTCTGTTTTCATTCTTAAAACCACAGGTGAAGCACTTTCTCATCCAAGTTGACCCCAGGCGATGATAAATGAGATGTTTGCCTTACACTCTAATGGCACGTGGGATCTAGTTCCTAAACCAACAAGAAAATCTGTTGTTGGCTTTAGTTCGGTGTTTACCATTAAAGTTGGTCTAGACGGATTCATTAACTGATTAAAGGCTCGCTTAGTCACCAACGGTTACATTCAAATCTTTGGTCTTGATTATAGTGACACATTTTCTCTAGTTGTTAATATTGCCTTTGTTCGACTTTTCCTTGCCATGGTTGTTGTCCTACATTGACCCCTTTATCAATTGGACATAAAGAATGCCTTATTACATGGTAATTTACAGGAGAAAGTCTACATGGAGCAACCGCTTGGCTATGTTGGTAACTACTAATGAATGTTGATATATATTCCAATACTTATGTCCAAATGTATGGCTTTATCCTCATTGTTAGTTGCTACTTGGAAAACCCGACAAATATTCTGGCCTATTAAGTGTCTGTTTTGCAACAGCATATTTTGGTAGTAATTTTTATAGGAAAAGTCTAATGTGCTCAAACTTTTATAACACAATTGGGAGTATCCAATGTTTCAAGCATCCAGAGTCGTTGATTTTGATATGAAATTGATCAACAGTCCAAAATATAACTTGGCACTTGCACAACAGGTAAGTCTTCAAAGGTATCAATTAAGTTCAAATCATTAATCACTACAACTTACACATAAATTACCATATATTTTCTCATATTTATCACTTATTTAGTTATGAATTAATTTTATTTATAATTTGGTGACATATGAATGGTGGGAAATGGTTATTTAAGTTTATTGTGTTGTAATTTAAGTTTAAGTCATTCATCATCACTACTTATACATGAATCACTATTTATTTTTCTCTTAGTCACCACTTAGTAGCTTTGATGTATATTAATTCATAATTTGATGACTCATGATATGGTGACTCATGATTGGTGTCAAATGGTTATTTAAGTTTAAGTTATTAATCATCACTACTTAAACTAGAATCACCATTTATTTTTCTTCTTGATCACCACTTATTTCTCTCCACCATAACTAAAAAATGTAAATAAAAAAAAAAGTCAACTAAAAAGCCGGTCAATTTTTGGGAGCAATCTTTGCTCCAATGCCATTTGAGTATTTCAAATGGCTCCATTTTTATAAATGTTTTTAGAGATGGATGTGCTCTACGTATTGGGTGAATTACAAATAACACTTCTGTAGTTACAGTGCCATTTTCAAGTTTGATACTCACTTTTTTTTATATATTTTTTTGGAAAGGTTTTTTGTACACTTTTTTTTTTTTACACTCTCCCATAAGCTTTGTTTTTAGTGAAAACTATTTTCTAGAAGTAACATCTTGTAACATCCTTCCCCAGTTTAATAATTGAATATGGATGTAATATGTACAAGTAAAATAAAGAGTGAAGGCATGTAAGCAGGGTATTAGGTGTGTAAAAGTTTGATTTATAATTCCTTTCTAGCCATAATAGGCGTAATTAGAAGAAGAAATTAAAAGAATTAAATTATGAATGGAAACCCAAATATTATTTTCATGTGTTAAAAGTGTATATTACAAATAATTTAAATACATGTTTAGTCAATAAGCTGAGAAAATGTTTTCATGTAAGAATAAAATTATTTAAAGGTAAGTAAACTAATAAAAAATGAGAGTTGTGGTGGAGATTATAAACTCAATGTTGTTTCTTTCACCACCAGAATTTTAATTAATAAGGGCTTGAGGATTTTGCATTGTGACCTTCTCTCTTAAACCATCTTTCCTTCCAATCTTCCTTTTATACAACATTTGAAAAAGTAGTTGTTAACTAGCTGTTTGTACTTGCAAAGCACTTTTCCTAATGCTCGAAACTACTCGTTATACTCGTTTGCTCAACTATGTTAGGTTGGGGAGCAAAGTTGGGTGGAATTTGAGGGGGTAAATTTTGAAGGAAGTGAGAATATTTGGTTTGCATATAAAAAAATAGAGAAATTTTAAGGGAGTAAAACTTTCTCTTATGTTGGGGGTAAATGTTACCCCATAGTTAGTTAGGGTAAATTTTCCTCCCTCCTTTCTTCTTCATTCGAACTTCTCTCTCTCTCTCTCTTGCTCTCACCCTCTCTCTCATCAATCAAGACCATCACTACCACCGTAATCTCTCTGTCGTCGAACCATTTCACCTCCGACAACTTGTTGTGTGGCTTACACCGATGGAGTGATCTCTAATCACTCATCATCATAGTCACTTCCAAACTTTTCTTTGCTGTCCATTGAGGTGATGATTGCTGGACTCATCCATGCAAGGACCCATCACATTCTAGAAAGAATTATCTCTGATGTTGCCACGACCGTTTCATCGACATCACCGCATGCTTAGACGACATCAAAATTGTAAACATATTTCAATGAAGGTGATGACAGCTGTAACATTCTATCAATAATTTAATTATATTTTAATAATATACTAAATCATTGATACATACTTCATTTATATTTATATTTCCTTAACGCTGATAGAATATTACGAACTTCATTATTTATTTAGGTTTTAATTAAATACATGCAAGTAGTTAAATACATAATGGAGTTTATTTAATATTTGAATTAAATAAGTTGTAATTCCCAAATATATATATTTTTACTGTTTATAATTCATACGACAAATGCATAAATGGAACATAAAATTAACAAAGTACAGCAAAAAATTTAACAACACACTAACTGCATTTGTATTTAATATTTACATATGGTGTGTCGGTACATCTGTCTAAAATATTTACAAATCCTGAGCGGGTTCAAAACTACAGAAAAAAAAAGACATCTAAAATGTCTGAATCATTAATGTTGATCAGTACATCAATAGACAAAGCACACCCAAAAAGCAGTCAAGTCAACTATTTATATCTATATACAATCACATCATGCATGCTTGTCAGTAGTCTAAATCATGCATGATAAAGTAGCGGATGTTAATGTCACTTATCACTATACGGATTTCTTCAGTAGTAGGGTGAAAAACATATTGAGCATCAATATCAATCAGCAACGTGATGCATACCATCTTGCTCCTCTGAACATAATAGATAAGGGCTGAGAATTTAAAATTCTCAATAAGGACATCATACAGTTTATCAAAAACACTTATTTTGAACTATGCTATGTCCAGCTGAATTCACTGCAGAAAATAAATTTCAAATAGAGTACTACATAATTTTACTTTATATCAATAAAATACATACTAGATAGTATCATTTCATATTCCATTAAATTTTACTTTCTCTTCTTGCTCATATGGCCAATAACAACATATTATAGTTAAAATTTCAAACTTTCTAGGACGTCTCCTAGTTGTGATCATTCCAATCGAGAACCCAATAAAAGTGACCCATGTAAGACTTCTCATTAAGTTCCACTGTGTCTTAGCCCCATGGACTCTCCTTAATGAGTCCTAGAAGACATATATTCTTTTCTCTTAAATATTAATGTCACATCTTTAGGCTCAAAACCAATTAATAAAATGTCACAACTTTGAATATCATTCTTTCACAAAACTACATCCATAGTTCATAATTTGCAACATTAATATAATCAATCATTTACTCAAGATTTCAACATCAATAAAATTTATATCATTTATTTCTACAATTATAACAATAAAATACAATACAATTCATTATCAAGCAATTCTAAACCTAATATCTATGATTGGCCGAAACACTCATTTTGTGACAAAGAAAATGTTCTTTTTATTCTCATCATTTCTAGACTTCTTCTAACCCCAAAAGACCATTTTTAGCATCAATTTCACATTAAACCAAAGTTTAGACCAAAATTCTCAAATTAATTTGAATAAAACCCTAGTTCTTAAATCTTTATTTCTTGATTATTTTTCTTCAAAATTAACATCACCCTTATGGTTCTTTCTCCACCAACAACCTTATTCTTCAATAATCTTTCATAGAAACCCAAACAAAGTCTCGAGCACAATTTAAGTCTTACTAAGCTAGGGTTCCAAACTAACAAAAATAGTCATAAACAAGACTTCTTAATTCAAAGACATGGTGAAAAACATATTTAAACACTTTTAGAAACAAGAACAACTCAATAAATTTTAGAGAAAATATATGACTCCCTACCTCAAGTTAGATGAAACTAGGATGAAAAAGGTGAGATTCTTGGTTTAATCACTTGGTGGGTGAACTTGGAAACCCTTTATCCTTCTTGTTTCTTGGTTTTTCTTCTTTTTTCTCTTATTTTTTCTTCTCTTTTTCCTCCTCCTTCTTCCTTGGCTGAAACCTCTAGGATCTTCAAATGTTCATCTTTTTCTTTTTCCTTTCAATTCTTTTCCTTTTATATTTTCCAACCATCCAATGACAAGTCTAACAAGTGTAACTTCTCCAAGTTTCTAACCAATAGAAAACTTACCAAATGGCTAGGTTTTCATTAGTTCATGGTTTGTTCATGATGACACTTAGTTACTTTAACCAAACTATTAGTTACTAATCTAGTTCCACAAACTAACTAAATTACAAAATAATTAGTTAGCTTAGTTACTTAGGGTTTAAAGCTTTATTTTACTTAAATTTTCATTTAATGTATCTTATAAATGTTTTAAGAAATTTCAGCGCTTTAGAAATTTTTTTGTCAATCTTTCGAATTTGCTATAAGTAAAGAATTCAATTTGTACGCAGAAATTTTTAATTCCACCATACGCAAAAATTTTTAATTTCACATACATCCCTAATAGCAATTTAATAAATTACACATATATCCTATGAATACAAAATACAAAATAAATACTATCATATTTAATTTAAAAGTGATATTACAACAGTTGTGGAGGAAAGGTTGCGGTTGGCAAGGTAGTTGCCAGCGGGGAAGGAGAAGAAAGAGATCAGTGGGATGGTTTTGTAGGTCATGCGGCAATGCAATTTCTAAAAAAGATAGAGTTTAGGGTATTTGCTAGGGGTGTTCAAAAGCAAAAAAATCTAATCAAAACTGAAAAAATCAAAATGAAAAATTGAAAACTGAATAAATAAAAAAATTGAAAAATTGTAAGATCGAAAAAATAAAAAACTAAAAAATTAATTGGATTAGATCGGTTTTCAGATCCAAATTTGAAAACCAACTAAATCCAAACCGAATCGAAAATTTATACACATTTTTTAAAATAACATTTTACCTAAAAAATTCCTATATAACCTATATTTATTTTGAACTTTCATACTATTTCCCAAATCATACTTAATTATTTCTCTTGAATTTGGACATTTATTGTATGATTAACAATTAATTTAGACTCGTATTTATAATTTGCATTTATATTTTGATAAATTATTTTTTTCGGTGAATTGGAAAAGTTGATAATTAGTTTGAACTTATATTTGTTAGATTTTGATGAATTAGTTTAGACTTATGTTTGATGTATTTTAATGAATTTGAATTTCTATATTTTGATGAATATGACGAATTTATGGATAAAAAATTATAACAAGAAATTGACAAATCGATCAAATCCAACCGATTTATATTGGGTTGGATTGGATTGGATCAGATCGAAATTACATTTTGAACCAAATCGATAGGATGATAAAATAAGAAAACCATTAGACTGGATCAAATGGTTTTTTTTTTCTTCAAAATCGATCCAATCCAATCTATGAACACCATGACTTCTTAACTTGACTTTTCTCTTAAGAAACTTGATGCTTGGCTTTGCTTCATAGAAGTTATGTATGAATGACCTTTGTCAGCTAGCTATGCTTGACCATTTTTATGTTGAGCTTAGAGAGTCTTATGAGTTGAATAGATATTGAGAGGACTTCTCCTAACATTTCTTTGTTACCCTTAGTTCTAATCAACCTTTCTCATCTCTGTTTTGATGCGTCTCATTTGCTGTTGATCTTTCTTAGCTTGATTGTTCTCATCTCGATCTTGCTTAAGTCATCTTTGCTCAACTAGAACCCTTCAAGCTTATCATTTTAAACTTGATTTCTTCAAAGTAGACTTTGCTCATCTTGTCTCTTTTACACTTTTATTCTTGTTCAAAAAGGTTTCAAACTTTCTCAGCTTGGATGCTACCTTTCTCAACTTCTTGGCATTTGATCATATCTACCTTTGTCATCCCTTCAAAATGTAGCAACTACTGATTCAGTTCTTTGTCTCCTTCTAGTGATAGAGAGAATGATCTCCTTAGAATATTTTGAGCTCGATACATCTGATCTTAACTCTTCAAAGCTTCTTCTCTATTATGGTTTAGTATTCAACAAAAGTGCTTCAGAAGCATTTTACACTGACTCTTTTGAGTAGATCTTTTGACTTTTCTAATTAACAGATGGTCTTTCTGAGTGGCACTTGATCTTTCTTATTTGGACAAAAGACTCTTTTGATCTATGGAAGCATTGAGCAGGATTGATAACACTTGTCCTTTTGACTTGAAAGCATATGATTGTCTTCCTGTACTTCAAATCATGATCTTGATCATGTAGTTCATCATTTTTCTTGTTTTCCATCCTTTAATAGACTCAAGAAACTTTAATGCTTTATCAATTTATCTCCTCATAATCTACAAGGACACCTTTCTTGGTATGTTCTACATGAGATCAAGTGTAAATATCATAGTGGGTAGAATATGACCCACTGTTAAACATATGAGCTTTTTATCCAAATGATAGATGTTTTATTTGTTTGTTATCATCAAAACAACTGAGATAAAACATCTTGAAACCTTAAAGCTATTAGAGAGAACCAATGACTTGGTTAGTTGAGCACTCCTTCATTTTATAGTGGGAGCACCTGGTTTCATTCACCACTCTATTCAATGTGGGACCTTCTGCTTTTATACTGAGAGCAATTGCTTTCCTTCACTGCTCTACTTGACGTGGGATTTAGATGGTAACACTTCCCATTCCCACACTTGAAATCTGGTTGTGCCTATGCTCTTGGACGAGCCCTGCTCCTTCTCAGACTTCTTCAAGATCCCAAGTGTTGCAAAAAGGTTGGTGCCGCCTTCTTCCCAATATAAGTAACATCCAGATCAATGCTCTCACAAAGCTTAGACTTTTGGTGTATACCAAAAAATAAAAAGTTAAAACTTTGTTCTCTACTGTAAAAAATTTAAAATGGACTCTAATATTAGTAATATAAATTTTATAAAGTATTTTCCGATGAAACTTAGCCAAATAATTTGAGTGTAGATTTTCTTTCAATATATAGTTGAATATAAAAAAGTCCTCATGCAAAGAATTATTTAACAGAAAATATTCATTTTAATTTATGCGATTTGACTAATGATTCATTGAATTAATACTTAGATTGAGTCGATAATCGGCTCAAGTTTTATAAATGTGCTAATAAAAAAGAATAAATAGATTAAAAGTTTTTAACCAAATCCCACATGCAATACAGATTAGTTAAAATTGAAATGAAAAACGAAAAGAAGGAATACAAGCAGATTAGAAAAGTTGAGGCATAAGTATGTGTTTTTATATATAAATAAATGAAAGTAATTTTTTGATAGTTTATAAAAATAATGAACTAGTTATTAACAATATAGATTTATCTATAAAATCTTGCTAATTTCTTACATTTATCTATGAAAATCTCAAAACAAATGAGGGCATGGCCCTCTGTCCCTCTTAAGCTCTGCCCGTGGTAATTTATAACCCCAAGCATATCAATATTTATCTAATCTTAATCAAAATTTAAATTAATTCTCCAACCAGTCAAGATGATATCTTGATTAATCTTATTGCAAATTGAATCTTTTCAAATATCACCATTAATAGGACATTAATTCCTTAATTATGATTATTTTTTCTTGTGTAATGCTGATTTATTTCCTATTCTTAAACAACATTAATTACTTGATTTTATTAAGTTAATTAAATTATCCTTATTTATTTATTATCTTATTGTTTTAAAATTTTCTCAATCACCATTAATTTGTTGAGTTTATATCATTAAATTGTTAGATTAGATATTTATTTTTTATTTACATTAATTACTTAATTTTTTCATATTATATTTACTTAATTAATCTAAACTTTTCTTGTTTTTTATTTTATTTTTTAATTACTTAAATTTTTGCGTTTACACATAACATTTTTTTTATTTAGGTTCAAATAACATTAATTACTTCATTTGATTAGATTATATTTAGTTGATTAATTTAAAATATCCATGATTATAATAGGTTTAAATATGTTTTTGGTCCCTGAAAATACAACACTTTTTTGGTTTTTGTCATTTTAAATTTTTTCTTTTGTTTTGACCCTTTTAATATTTTCTTTTTTGGTTTTATCCTCTGTCATTAGACAGCTTCTGTTAAGTCCTTGCGTAGCAAATAGAGTCATTGACACGTGGTATCAATGATTAGGACCTCTATTTGTCACGTAAATACTTAACGGAGGTTCCACTAACATCAAGAACTAAAATTAAAATTAAAATTAGAGAGACCAAAACTAAAGAAAAAAATTTTGAGGAATCAAAACTAAAATATGATATATTTGCCAAGAACAAAAGCATATTTAAGTCATTATAATATATATATATATATATATATATATATATATATATATATATATATATATATAAAGAGTGTATTTGGTGAAAGGAATATTTATTGTAAAAGGTGAGAGGAGTGAATCTTAACTATTAGATCTTACATGAATTATCAATATTATAACATAAATGCATGTGACTTTTTTAAGTAGTCACATGACTTTTAAGTAATTTTTAATTTTGACCATCCATTTGTAGTTGTATAATCAAGATTTACTCCTCTCACCCTCTCACAATAAAAACTTCTCTCACTAGATATGTCAATCAAGATTTTGTTGGGATGCACAAGCATCTTGATTGCAATCCTCCTCTTGGCAGGGATGGACAAGCATCTGAATAATGTCCTATTTTCAAACAAATTCCACATTTTGCAACTATAGTGGTTTGGTTAATGACAAGCTTTTCAACAATGAAAGTCAAGTGATTTAGTTTCTGATCTACAATAGATATATCAATCTCATTTACCTTCTTGGTTTCACCTTTACCACTAATTTGCTGAGTATTTTCATCCAATACCTGTATTAAACATCTAGCCTCTACAGTTGTTTTATTCTGCAATGCTCCTCCACTAGAAGCATCAAGAATTTGTCTGTCTGCAAAAGTTCGCCCTCATAGAAATGTTGCAAGAGTAACTACTCTAGTATATGATGATTTGGGCAACTAGCTACAAGTCTCAGAAAATCTCTCTCAATATTCAGCAAATGTCTTTCTAGAGTTCTGTCTGATGCCACAGATATCCTTCCTCAAGCTAGCAACTTTGAAGAAGGAAAATACTTCTCAAGGAAAGTCATCTTCATATCATTCCAAGTAGTGACAGATTCAGAGAGCAAGTAGAAAAGCTAATCCTTTACTGCTCTTTCAAGGGAGAAGGGAAACACTCTAAGCATAACTTGCTCCTCGGTCATGTTGGCTATAACATCCCAATACTGAGAACCTGATATATCTGCCATATATAAAGCGCATAGTACTAGGTATGTTACTTCTAACTTAAAACAACAAACTAAACCCATATCATTCATTCACACAAATAAATATGGAGAGCCTGAACAACAAAAAGTTATATAAATACATGATAGCCTCACAAAGGCATACTGTAATACATAACTTTGTACAACCTCAAAGCAGTAAGAAATAAATATACAACATATTTATTACAAGAGACAAAATAAACTATGCTAGTTCTTCTATTTCTTCTGTTTCCCTTTGCTTGAACCTGGATTTGCGTGGAAACATAATGGGGTGAGAAATCACAATTTCTCAGTATAAGCAACCAATACTAGAGTTTAGTCATTCACAATGAATAAACCACACTAAAACATAAGATTATGCCTACAACAGAAAAATGAGTCACTGCTCAACACTATCAGAAAATATACATCAACGCTATGTATCATTCGCAAGGCAACCAACAATCTTAACTCACATAAGAACAATCAATTGTATCAAACAACCGCCCATACAATCGTAAGATACCATCGAGCCAACAAACAACAAGCAAGGCAATCGCCCATACAGCTGCCAACAAATGCAATGCTTTATGATATAATGTATGGTTAAGCTCACACAAAGTCCTAATAATATGATTATGCAATGCTAATGCAGATTTAAGCTTTAGAAAAACATATGTCACTTACTTATTTCCCAGGAACCTTTGTTCCCTTGTATATACTAAGCAAGATAGGCCTAAGAGCCTATACACTACTTGGTAATAGGTGAATACATTCCCCTCACAAACGTAAGAGTACTACTTCCACCCTCATACCGGTAACCCCGACCTTAATAGCATTATTACCTGCTATGAGAACCTAGATCCAACACCTTGTTCTTTGGCCAAATAGTTGTGCACACCACATAAGGTTAAAATACATAGGAAATAGCAATCAACAAGTTTGAAAATAAAAGATGCAGTGTGTTTCACAAATACAAACACTCATCACTAGGTCCTTCCTATCCAAGTGATAAAGGAAAACTGGCAAACCTTCCAACCAAGATCACCTATTGCGTAAGTGGAAAAGTCATGTTTCTAGTACTTCCTATATCCCAACCTTGTCTCACAAGAAAGTAAATGTCATTCATGCATCTCTAGCTCTACCTTCTACACAAGGAGAAACCTATGCATGATAACAAATACAATTGCCAAGAACACTTAACATACAACACCTAGTACCTTACCTTATCACTTCACAAGTGAATCTCAATGCAATCCCATGTTACTCAAGGTGCTAGATGCCTAAGGTTCCTCAAATCCTTATATTCACTAGGTGGTTATTCTTTCCAAGAAATACCACTAATTATATTTCAACACTAACACTCTTGTATCTAGAACCTCACATTATCATTTCACAAGTGATTCCACAGTCAACCTCATGTTGAACAAGGTCCTAGGTACTCATCTTTGGCAATCCATGCCCAATGGATTCATAAAGGCTCCTGCTTTCCCATATATACAAGTTAGTAATTCCCTCCACGAAATACCCCTACTAGTGTCTCAACACACTTTACAAAGTATATATAATGGATCCTAACAAGTAGGAAAGTCTATTTTCTCAAAATAAGAATCTTGAGAAAATCAGAACTTAGCGCCTAGAAAGACTAATTTTTATGAATGCACTAAATGCACATCCTAACTTCAACAATTCTGGAATTTTTACCTTATACCCTTACATATTAGCTTCAAAAAGCCACTGGTCTCATATAAATACAACCTCTGAGCAAGAAGTTATACAATCTGGTTTAACAAGTGTCAGTCTGCTTGTTTCTACAGAATTTGACCCGAATTCAAATCTAAACTGGGGCTAATTGGATTATGATAAAAATCTAAATTTTTTACTACATGAAGTCTTATGTCTTAGCTTTCAAATGCAGTAAGAAGTAAGTTAATCCAATGACTACAACTCGAGTTATGCAACAAACACTACAGGCTGTCAAGATGCTGCCCTGTCTCACACCTAGGCATAAACCTCTCACGCCTAGGCGTGACACTCTCTGGCTGATCCTGGACTGAAAATTCTTAGTCCACACCTAGGCATGGCAAAGCTGCACGTAGGCATGACCATTCTGCATAACACGAATCATTGTTCCAATGGCCCCAAACCCATTTCCAATCATACAAACTTGGATTTTAAGTGTTTTCTAACTCTAATAATGGTCTCTAAACATGTTAGAATCATTAAATACTAAAACTTAACTCATGAATCATGGATTTGAACTAAATCAAACCAAGCAAACATCCATTACCAAAAAGCTCATCAAAGTGGCTATGGACATCCACAAAGCAAAATTAAGCTACCATTGATTCCAATGAGCTGAAAACACTCTAACTCAACTCTTAGGATCAAGAACCAAGTTAAGAGCAAATATTTGGCTCACCAAACCACAATTTCTATCCAAAAACCCCAACTCTATTCAACTTGAACAAAGAGACAAGAAGGATAGAAAACCCCCTACCTCTTGTGTAGCAAGGATGGAGATTCAAGCCTCACACTTTGATCTTGATCTTCCCTTTTTTCCTTTGCTTCTCTTCCTCTTCACATTCTCTCTTTTCCTTTCCTCTTTGTTCCTCTTTCTCTTTTCTTTTTTGCTCCTTTACTGGCCAACTGTGGCAAAGGATGAGAATGAGATAAGAAATATCTCATTTTAGCCTTAAGAGTTAAAGGCAGAAAGTGTGAAGTAGTCGTGAGACACTTGGTCACTTAAGTGACCAAGTTGTAACTTTTGATTTGCTAAAAATACTTAGATTTCTTCTGATGATCATATATTTGATCCATTAATAAGCCTTCATTTTTAGTCATTTACACTCTCCATGTACTTAACTGATTGAGTTTGATTATGTTTTGTAAGTTTGGACTCAAATTGGACTTAGTTGAATTTTTCAGCATAATTTACGTCTTACATTATTTCTGTATTTGGGCTATATCTTGGGATGTAGGTGGCCAAATGAGGTGAATCTAGTGGAATTTTAAAGATAAGAGAGAGCTCTATAACTTTCATGAAGACCTCAAAGGCTCAATCACACGATTAGATAACTCAAATTGGGGTTGAAGCAAGAACTAGAGTGTTGTTCTTGACAGATTGACCTATATGTAATGTTCATGCCATCTCTTATGCTATAAGTTGTCAAATGGGATGAAGTTTTGATTCTGAATAGTTAAGACCTATATATACAACTTTCATGTTGAACACTTTTCCAGAATCTGAGGCCTAATGGGTGATATTGGGCTTGCAAGTCAGAACAGAGGAGCTGTGACTAGGCCTGAGCAGTGTACAGTAATTTGAACGTATTTGGAGTTATAGAAATGATATTTGACTCAAACTAAAGCCATTTGAAAGCTAGGATCTAGGCCTACAACTTTCATGAAGACCATATTACTTCATTCTGATGCATTCAATGACTTCAGAGCTAAATGATTTCGGAGACAAAGAATCTCCATAATTTTCCACTCACCAAAAGTCATTTGGTATTTTCTACTCATTTTCTACTTATCCACTCACTAATGGCTCAGTCCCCTTGTCATTTTGTATCTCTAATCCTCCATAAAAGGAGTCTTGGTAGATCATTGAAGGTGTTAGGTGTTAGGTACTAAAATTATGCTAGTTTGTTACTATGTTTTCTTGTAGTAATTTTCCTTTGTTCTAAATTGAAGTCATGTTCTTCTTCTTCTTCTTCTCTCTTTCTTTCTTCTTATCTATGAGTAACTAAGTTTCATTTTGCTTGGGTAAAAAAGTGAAACTCTTAGTAATGAAGTAAGGTTAGATTAATTTCTCTCTTGTGCTTAAATGATATATTTTCAAGTGGTCATTATATGTATTATATTTTATTTCCAATCAATTTAGAAACCCTCCTTGTAAAGTGGAGTTCTTGATTTGTTATAAACAAGACATTGGCACAATGAATGCTTTAACCCATTTACAAGTATTGGTGTTAGAAACTCTCCTTGTAAAGTAGAGATCTTGATTTGTTGTAGACAAAAGATTAGCACAATAAATGCTTGATCCCATTTATGAGTGGTGGTGTTAATAAATGATTAAAAGAATCATAATATAATTACGTATATAATTTTTAATGAACTTTGAACGTTGTATTTTCCGATTGGAACCTCCATTATGTGTGGATTCTAATTGAGTTATAAAAGTATTAATCTTGTCCTTAATTTATTTACCAAGAGTGGATCTCCTAACCCAAGCAATTCCTTTTTATTTGTGACTAAGTTTTATCACCTTTATTGTTGTAACAAAATATTTACTTTACCTTAATTAATTTTTCTTCATCAAGTCTCTGTGGTTCGACCTCGGACTCACCGAGAATTTATTACTTGAGATAACCTGCACTTGGGTTTACAACTTAACTTTTAATCCCGCATCAAGTTTTGTGCACCGTTGCCGGGGAACTTGATTTGAAGAACAAATTTCTGATGTAAATATTTTGTATATATTTTCTACTTTTTTAATTTTGTTTTCTTTTGTACATACTAACTTACTAACTTAGTAGAGGAACCTCTCCCTTTTATTTTCTTTGTACATATTAACTTAGTTGGGGTAATTCTCCCTTTTAATTTCTGTACAGTGGGGGTAATTCTCCCTTTTTATTTTCTTGTACATATTAACTTAGTGGGAGAAACTCTCCCTTTTATTTTACGCACTAACTTAGTGGGGGAACCTCTCTCTTTTATTTTTTTTTGTACTTTACTAACTTAGTGGGGAACTCTCTCTTTTATTTATTTATTTATTTATTTTTTGTAATTTACTTATTACACTTTATTTTCTTTATTTTATTTTATTTTATTTTATTTGGTGGTTGGTTTACACCACACCCTTGTTAATATTTGTTACTACGTGTTAATATATATTTGGTGGCTGGTTTATACCGCATCCTTGTTAATATTTAATGGCAGGTTTATACCGCCTACTTGTACATTATTTTTTCCATTTTAAGTTACTTGTTTATGCTTAAATGATATCGTGATTTAAATTCTGGTCGTTTGGTTAAAATTAATCTTGGTACTTTACACATTGATTTGTTTGAATCACAATCACACACATCAAACACAATGACTGAAAATGAAAGTGTGCATGATAAACATGAAAATCAATCATTGCGAACCATGCATGAGTATTTGCAACCACCTCAAAATTCTAGTCCATCATGTTTTATCTTTCCACTTAATGCCAATAATTATAGATTTAAGCTAGATTCATACAATTCGGGATAGAGAAATCACTTGAACTTCAGTTGGAGGAATAATAATCAAGCACAATTCATGCAACCACCACCTCCTCAGGCACAACAGGGCTCTCAAAATTCTCAAGGATATACACCTTTTGTCCCACTATATAGGAATAACCTTGAAGAAACATTGTATGCATTCATAGAAAAGCAAGATGTCATTATTAATCAAAACACTCAAGCCATGATTGACATAAAAGACATTCTTACTAAACTTTCTTCTGCACTCACCATTCATGAGAAAAGAATATTTCTTTCTCAACCTCAACTAAATCCCAAAGATCAATATAGTCTAAATGAGGGTAGTCCAGAAAACCAACAAATAGATCAAGTCAAGTTAGTGATAATCCTTAGGAATGGAAATGTTGTTGAAGAAAGCAAGGAGATAAAGAGCCAAGTGTCTAAAGTGATGAACTCCTTGAGTGTGAATGAGCTAGAGGATGTGAAAAAGAATCAAGATAGTAGTGATGTTGAACTACCTAAGGAACCTGAGGTGACAAAAAGTCTTATTAATCCAGAAAATGATGACGAGGGCCACCAGACATACATGATTGACTCAATCATGGATGGAGGAGTTTCTACAACCCATGATTTTGATCTCCTTGAGAATTTTCTTATCAATTCTGAGTTTGATTCTATCAGTAATCCATATGATGTAGTTGATATTTCTACTATTTTTTATAGAACTCAGGATTATGACACTCAGGCATGGCAACCAAAGTTTAAGAAGTTTCCTAAGAAAGGTTGGAGCATTGCTGATAAAAAAGGTGTTCGTCCATTGGTTTGTTCTTATAAAATTAATTTGGAAGAAGGTAAATGGTCAGCGGTTGAAGCTATAACTTGAGTTAAAGGATCCAGATATATTAGAGACTTTGGTAGATGATCCTGTCTACCAAAGTTGAGGTAAGTTTTTAGTATTTCGTGTTTTTATTGAGTCGGCTTAAGTGCCTCCCAAATTTCGGAACCTTTGCATGGAGATGTAAATAGTATCGGCCAATAAAAAAAATATAAAACAAAAGAACCAAAAAAAAATTTTTTTTTGCATGCTTGTTTATTTCATTTTACTTTTTTTTTCTCGTCATTGCTAACCATTGTCAAGATGTAGTTATTCTCTTATCATGTAAGCATTTCGGGTATGTGACTTCTTCCCATTACTGTATTTAATTTTATCCCAATAATTTCTTTGAAGTATATTGATGATTATTTCTTCAGTATGGATTTAATTTTTAACATTGAAGACAATGTTGTGATCTAGTTGGGGGGAATGATAGTTGTGTGAATAATTGTGTAAAAAAAATTAAAAAAAACCAAAACAAAAACCAAAAAAAAAAAAATAAGAAGTGTGTTTATTAATATGTTTGTCGTGTTTATATGTTTGTCTGCAATTTACTAACAGTTAAACCAATTAAGGATGACAGAGTAAAGAGTAAATTTTGCTCTGGAGATAATTTTACTCTTGAGACGCATTTTAGTTGGGGTAGATAACTATTGTTGTGTGGAAGTAGCAATTCAAATTCAGGAAAATTTGCATGATTGAGTAAATTGTCTTCTTTCTTAAAATTCACATACTTGGTTATGAATGTTGAATTAGTGGACTGAGAATGATAGAATTATGCCTTATGAGATTTTAAGTTTATTTATGAATGGATTGAACATTTGTACCATTCTCATCTTTCTTGTGTGAATTTCACTCATGAAATTGTTATTCTAGAACTTGCTTTGATTCTTTTTGAGACTACATTTTTATATGCATACATAAATATGATTGAGGTATTTTTCTTGAAATAGCTACTTAAATCAAATAGCCAGTCTTGCTTAGCAGCATATTGTCTCAATATGATATCAAACACTATTATGACTTCTTGGAAATTCTCTGATTCCTAATATGATATCAAGCACTCTTATGACTTCTTGTAAATTCTTTGATTCCTGCCAACATAAAGCATTGGAAATGACCTATTTTCCCTTGCTTAACCTCTTTGAGCTTATTTGACCATTCTTTGTTTCAAACTCATTATGTGTCTTAAATGAAAAATCACGTTCTTACTTAGTCTTAGGGAATAATAGAACATTAGCTTTGTCATTGGATGAGTTCTTGAACAAGTGTGGGGGTGTGTGTGCAGAATGATTAAAAAAATGTATATATGATGTTCTTTTTGTAAAAAATCAAAAATCAAAAATCAAAAATAAAAAAAATGTAAAAAGAAAAAGAGGGTCAACAAGGCAATAAAGGAAAGGAAAAGAATATGTAAAGGAAATTTGTATTAGGTGGAGTTGGGATGAACTTTCATACTTGTTAATTGAACTCAGCTTTCATGCTCTTTTATTCTCTTTGGTATTTAACTTATCATATTTATATTACCTTCTCCTTTACCTTGACTTCATTACAACCTTGATTAAAGTTCTCATGATTTGTGTGTACATGTGTTCTGAGTAGTGGAGAAGTAGAAGATAAGCAAGCTTATGGTAGTGCAATTTTCATGGGTTGAATTGAGTGAAATACCTACCTTTTAAACACTTGAGGATTGAGAGAGAATCTTGTGAAGATCTATCATTCTTGACTCATGCTTTTCAATTAAAGTTTCCTTGCTTGATGGTTTGAGATGTGAAGATATGTTACGTCATGAATGTTTTGATTACTTGAATGATTGGTTGCTCTTTATTTTTAAATATTATTAGAAATTGAGTCTTTTAGAGTGTTTAACTTTTGAGTCTGTTTCATTTTTTTTAGTGAGTGGTCTTATGTGTTTTGCTCAAGAGTGTAAAAAGTTATGTGTGGGAGAATTTGATGATCACATATTTGATACATTAATAAGCCTTCATTTTTAGTCATTTACACTCTCCATGTACTTAATTGATTGAGTTTGATTATGTTTTGTAAGTTTGGACTCAAATTGGACTTAATTGAATTTTTCAACATAATTTACGTCTTACATTATTTCTGTATTTGGGCTATATCTTGGGATGTAGGTGGCCAAATGAGGTGAATCTGGTGGAATTTTAAAGATAAGAGAGAGATCTATAACTTTCATGAAGACCTCAAAGGATCAATCACACGATTAGATAACTCAAATTGGGGTTGAAGCAAGAACTAGAGTGTTGTTCCTAACAGATTGACCTATATGTACTGTTCACACCATCTCTCGTGCTATAAGTTGTCAAATGGGCTGGCATTTTGATGCTGAATTGTTAAACCTATATATACAACTTTCATGTTGAACACTTTTCCAGAATCTGAGGCCTAATGGGTGATATTGGGCTTGCAAGTCAGAACAGACGAGTTGTGACTGGGCCTGAGCAGTATGCAGTAATTTGAACGTATCTAGAGTTATAGAAATGATATTGGACTCAAATTAAAGCCATTTGAAAGCTAGGATCCAAGCCTACAACTTTCATGAAGATCATATTACTTCATTCTAAAGCATTCAATGACTTCAGAGCTGAATGGTTTCGGAGACAAAGAATCTCCATAATTTTCCACTCACCAAAAGTCATTTGGCATTTTTCACTCATTTTCCACTCATCCACTCACTAATGACTCACCCCCTTGTCATTTTTTATCTCTAATCCTCTATAAAAGGGAGTATTGGCAGATCATTGAAGGTGTTAGGTGTTAGGTACTGAAATGATGCTAATTTGTTACTAAGTTTTCTTGTAGTAACTTTCCTTTGTTCTAAATTGATGTCATGTTCTTCTTCTTCTACTTCTCTCTTTCTTTCTTCTTATCTATGAGTAACTAAGTTTCATTTTGCTTGGGTGAAAGAGTGAAGCTCTTGGTAATGAAGTAATGTTAGATTAATTTCTCTCTTGTACTTAAATGATATATTTTCAAGTAGTCATTATACGTATTGTATTTTGTTTCCAATCAATTTAGAAACCCTCCTTGTAAAGTGGAGTTCTTGATTTGTTGTAGACAAGAGATTGGAACAATGAATGCTTTAACCCATTTACAAGTATTGGTGTTAGAAACTCTCCTTGTAAAGTGGAGATCTTGATTTATTGTAGACAAGAGATTGATGCAATAAATGCTTGATCTCATTTATGAGTGGCGGTGTTAATAGATGATTAAAGGAATCATAATATAATTACGTATATAATTTTTAATGAACTTTGAACGTTGTATTTTCCAATTGGAACCTCCGTTATGTGTGGATTCTAATTGAGTTATAAAAGAATTAATCTTGTCCTTAATTTATTTACCAAGAGTGGATCTCCTAACCCAAGCAATTCCTTTTTATTTGTGACTAAGTTTTATCACCTTTATTGTTGTAACAAAATATTTACTTTACCGTAATTAATTTTTCTTCATCAAGTCTCTGTGGTTCGACCTCGGACTCACCGAGAATTTATTACTTGAGATAACCTGCACTTGGGTTTGCAACTTAACTTTTAATCCCGCATCATCTCCGAAATAAGTTTTCTAACTTCCAAAAAGTTTTAAATAAATCCTAAGATTCATCAAAAATCTTGTTTTACCATTTCTTTATTTTTCCATATCAGCTGCTAGTCAAACCAGCATTAAAACACTCAACTAGTATGCTTAAAATATCAAACTAGCTCTGATTATCCTTAGATTTTAACTATAACACAATTCACACATTTGTGACCTGGAAATAAATTCTCCACATTTATTTCCATTAACTGAGCAGTTTAAGCCATTTTTGAGGCTAATAACAATTATTTCTCACACATAGTGTTATAGCAATGTGACTAAACATGCTCAGAAAGCCACAAAATTCATCAGACATGTTAAACAAGTATTAGGCTACCTCTGTAACCATTTACAAGTCTAACATGTTTATCTAGAGTGTTACATTGGCTGGCCTCTGAGTGGCACAAGTTTGTCTTAAACATCCAGAGATGCTTGTTTGGATCTTCAGATGGCAACCCATAGAATTTAGGAAGCATGTTCATCAAACTCATCTTTACCTCAAATCTACCATCAATTAGTGGTAATTGGATGCACAAAGGCTACATATCAAGGTCAAGTTGTGCCAATTCTCTCAATGTTGTGTTGTTCTGTGGCAGAGGTGTAACATCCTAATATAGATATCTAGATATATCCTAGATATACCAAGATATATAAAGATAACCAGTACTAGATACATCACTTCTACATACTACATACTAACATATATCCATAATCACAACTGAGTAATTATAAAAAGCCTTGAGAGAATGCAGAAAACTTAAAACTCATGCATATATATATACAACACTTGCCACAAAAGGGCATATTATAATACATACAAAACAAATGTAAACTATATACATAAGTTCTGGCGAGAAAAGCATATAAAACTATACTAGTTTTTAAGCTTCACCTTCATTCCCTTAACAGGGTCTGTACCTCTGTACCTGGATTTACATGAAAGAACAATTAGGGTGAGAATTACAATTCTCAGTAAAAGCAATTATAATACCAGCTAGCTATAACATTGTATAAACAAATATAACAATTGCTATAACTACTAACATAGGAGCTTCCTCCACTAATTTTCATAACTGCACACTACTAAGTAATGTGATCTAAACTGATAGCCTACATATCGTTAGATATAAACAACTGTCCATACAATTGTAAATACCAACATCAACAAACAATGCCTATTCAAATGTCTGTAAATGCAATTAGGATGATATGCAATATGATTATGTATAGGAAAGATCCTAAAGATATGTTTGTGTAATGTTTTGTTTTGAAATACATGCAAGGGTTTATTTTGAAAACAAAGAAGTTCATTAGGAACTGATTCAGTATATTATCTCATGGTAAATAGAGGAAAAGCTTATCCTCACATCATACGTATCCTGGCACATTGAGAAGTTCGAGCCTGAATCCTTGTTCAAAAAAACCTTACGGACTCCGCACTTATCTCTCTTGGCCTTGGCACTATTGAGATATCAGGGTTATGTCCTTACTCAAAAGAGTCTTTTGGACACCCATCTATCTCCCTTGGCCTTCATGAATGGGCATCAAAGGATACTCACTAAGATCAATATCACTAGACCATTTCCATAGACATACAAACTTATATCTAAATACCACCTCATTGCTCATAACTCTTAAGTGATCTCTATGCAACACTATGTTGTTGAGGTGTTAGATACTCACCTATGGCAAACCATTACTCTTGGTTGCACTAAGGTTCTCATAGTTTTCACATACTAGCTAGGTTAGCTAACTAGTGTATGAAAAGTATAATGTTATGTTTACCTCTTACATAAACACCACCTTAACGTTCCTATAGACTCAACTCATCCTAGTGAAAGAGTATATCTTAGATTATGCCTCATTCAACCTTGCTTACGGAAATAAATGAGCATTTCTTTAGAATTTTGCATACTTGATGAATGCAACAAGCTTATAAGTCAACATTCATCATTTTGTGTATTCTACAATGCACATTGCACAAGGTCCCGCTTAACTAGAGACTTAGTACATAACATTCCATCTTCAGAACTAAAAACACAACCTTATTTCCACTCAAGTGAATTTAACTCAAGAGTGGTTCTTACTTGCAACTCTTTGTTGCTTAAGGTTCTAGGTACCTTCCCAAGATAATCCACTACTTTTGGATATCCTAGGGCTCATACCTTCCTTATCCTTACTAGAGTGAATAATAAAATCCATCCTAGTATACTCGTCTCTAATGCACCATCTCATCACATCTTGAGTGATATCTAATGTAACATTAGGTTGTCTAAGGTGCTACATCCTTACCTAGGGCAAACCACTTCTTTTGGATGCTCAAAGACTTATGCTTTCTCATGTTTGCTAAGTGATAATATTTCTCTCTTGAAATATCCCGATTAGAATCTTAACATACTCCAAAAAGGATGTATAAAAGGTCTCATCTAGTAGGGAACCCTACTTCAACAAGATTCATATATTGACATTTTCTGGTTTGTCACCTAAAAAGGTTATTTTCCATGAATGTACCAAATATACATCCTAATGGATAAAATTCTAAAATTTTACAGGAAGATAGCCTAACTCATACATTTCAAATGCAATAAACCTCACTTTATTTGACGTAGTGTAGCCAAAGTTATGCATCAAAATGCAAAGGTTAAAACAGGGTAACTACCTGTTATACCATAATCTGACCTAACTTTAAATAGAAACTGGGAATGCATAAAGAGTGAAAAATTCTTGAAATTTTTACCAATCATAGCTTTACATGTTAGCTTCAAAATGCCACTAGTCTCATAAAATATGACCTCTAAGCAAGAAGTTACGCAATCTGGTTTAACAGGTGTCAGTCTGCTTGTTTCTGCAGAATCTGACCTAAATTCAAAGCTAAATTGGTGCTAATTGGTTTGTGATTAAATTCTGAAATTTTTATTACATGAAGCCTTATGTCTTAGCTTTCAAATACAAGAAGAATCAAGTCAATCCGATGACTACAACTCAAGTTATGCAACTAAAACCACAGGCTGTCAGGATTGCGATTGGCATTGACTCAAGAAATGATTTTGATGATAACAAAACATAGAAAGGAAGGCAAATACAAAAGAAAAATCCCAAAGAGCATCAAGTCTAGAATATAGGCTTTAGATCTTGTGTAAAGATAGTTGAAGGATTCAAACTTAGCTCATAAATCGATTTCTTACTCAACTTAAATATGTTTTTCAAAATAAGGATTTATATCTGTTAAGATGGTATTTAAGTTAAAGCAAAATGTTCTTGAAAATCACTTTGAAATCTTTCTTGTCAAACCATTCATAGGAGCTAAAAGGCTAAAGCTCCTAACCGATTAGAAAGACCATCTAATCGGTTATTATGCTTCACAGGAGCTAAAAGGCTAAAGCTCCTAACCGATTAGAGAGACCATCTAATAGGTTATTATGCTTCACAAGAGGTAAATATTAAAGCTCCTAACCGATTAGAAAGTCCTCCTAACCGGTTATTCTAATTGTCAGAAGCGAAAACTTAAAGTCCTTAACTGATTAGCAACCTCTTATAATCAGTTAGGAGATGTATTTGGAGTTAGTTCTTGACTCCTAACTGATTAGGAGAAATGTCCTAATCGGTTATCTAGGTAACCAGAACTTACGCTCAATGGCTCTATTAAGAGCATTTAATACTTTCAACTACCCCCAACGGCTCTTAATTGCTCTTGGCTATAAATTTAAAGTGTTGGGCATTTATGAGGGGTTAGAGAAGCATTCTAAAAATCATTTCTAATCATTGAATACTTGATTTTAATATCCTATCAATCATACTCTATTTTTGAGCTTTAAACGTATGAATCTTCAATACACATAAACTTCAATTTGTATTATCCACTCTATAGAGAGAGTTTCAATTCTTCTATATCTTGTTCAATCTGTAAAGAGGGTGAGACATCCTTCAAAGAATTGTAAAAAGGTGAGGCATCCCTTGTTTGAAGAGGCTCAAGCTACAAAGGGTGAGGTACCCCAAGGTAGTGTTGAGTGCTCCAATTTGTAAAGGTTACAAGCACCTTATTCAAGCTTGGATTTTAGTAAAAAATCTTGAGTGTTTACTTGAGGACTAGACATAAGTTACGAGTGGATTGATGGCTGAACCAAGATAAAGCTTGGTGTTTGTTTTCTCTAAACTCTACTCTTTACTTTGAGCACTATTTTATTCCTTTATCTAAATTCTATCTCTCTTGGTTAATTCATTTCAGAGTGAAAAGTTCATATCTCCTCTATCCATTCATCTCTAACAAACAATAGCTTCAACTAAAATAAGAATTCAAGTATTTTGTGAAAGATTTGTGAACTTATTTTATAAACTCAATTCACCTCCCTTCTTGAGTATTGAGGCCACTTGGTAACAAGAATGATTCCCCTATTTTGCGTTATGTTGGTCTTTAGGCGCCCAAATGCCCAAACTCTGGCACCTAGGCGCCAAAACACCAGAAAATAATCTGCAGAAGTTGTTTATGCATAATTGGTGCTCCAACCAATTTCTAACACCAAATTTATGGGTTCTAAGCATTATCAAATCCTAATCATGATCTGAAAACATAACATAATCATCAAATACTTTCTTAATCCATTTATCATAGATCAATGAGCAAAAATTGACTCATAAACCTAACTTTTCTAACTTTGAAGATTTTATGGAAGAACAAGGGCTTAACCAAGTTCCTAACCATCATTAAACATCATACTTACAAAATTCAAGTCATTATCATGTTCACAAACACAAATCAAGCATGCATAACCATAAACCACAACCAATCCTAATTCTACCCAACAAACCACATATATGTAGCAGGTTGAAGCAAAAGGGAAGAGATGAAGTTATGAAACAAAACCCCTACCTTTGGCAGCTGAGATGATCCATCTTCAAGCTCTATACTTTGATCTTGATCTTCCCTTTATTTCTTTCTCTTTCTTCTCTTCTTTCTCTCCTACGACTGCTCCCTTTCTTTCTCTTCTCTTCCTTCGTTTTCTTTCTTCTTTGTTTCTGGTCTTCAGCCAAGGGAAAGGAAAGAAACAGGAAAGGAAAACTAACTTAAGTTTCTGTGCTGAAATTTATATCTACTAAGAACACCCGAATTATGCTAATTCAAGTTTTTCAGCTTCCAACAACTTTAGAATAAATACTAAGATTTATTCTAAATTATTATATCATAATTTTCATGATTTTTCATATCTGTTGGTAGTCAATTCGGTATTAAATACACAATCAGTATGCCTAAAAATACCAAACTAACTCAGATTCTCTTAAAACTTTAACTGCATCTTACTTAGCTCATTTTTTTTACCTAAAAACAAGTTCTCTATATTTATTTCCCTCAACTTAACCTTTAAAGTCATTATCTGAGTCATTTTAAGTTACTTTTCAACTTCTGTACTACAACTAAGTGCCTAAACGAACTCAATTTATCACAAAATTTTACAGATATGTTAAATAAATAATATGCTACCTTTTGTAACCATATTCAAGTCTAACATATTACTAAAGGTATTACACGAGGCATATCTTCTTTTCTTTCTTTTTTTGGTGAGCTATGAACTAGAGTTATGATAGAATCTCTGATTCTTTGAAATATCTCTTGATCTTCTAAATCAATTTCAGAATTATATGGAGAAGATGGTGTAGGTTCAGAGTTCTGCTCAACTACTTTCTTTTATTTCTTGATTTGAGAAAGTGTTCATTCAATCTCTGGATCAAATGACACTAGAGGCTGAGATCTATTACTGCGCATGCATTTGAAAATCACACAAAGAAAAATAAAGATTAACTAAAAATAATACTAACTAAATAAAACAAGAAAAAAAGACTAACAGGTCTATCAAAATGTACACAAGCAACATGAACAATTTGATTAAATCCTCACACCTAAAATATTATTAATGAAAAATATAAGTAACTCACAAATAAATAAAAATAAAATAAAAAAATGAACCTAAAAATACTAAAATTAAATAACAATTAAAAACAAATAACTAATCAAGCACAAAATTTTAAAAATTAAAATTCACACTATAACACTTAATCACGTAAACAAAAATCACAAAGACAAAAATTTCAACAAGACAAATAAATTGACACCGAAAAAAAATACCAAAGAAAGAAAATAATAGTATTAACCAAAATAAAAATTCCTAATCAATTATATTAGCTTAGTCAATGATAATTTTCTCAACTACAGCGCCAAAATTTGATAGGTCATTTTACTATCAAATTAAAACTCCTTTTTTTTTATTTTAAAAATTTAATTTTAGCACAGTGACAAATAGGGTATCGTTCTCTAAGCAAAAATAATTGATTAAGCTAAATAACTAATATGGATAATAAACACACAAAAGAAAAATTAGAATTAAACTTAAATGATTAAATTAACCAAATGGAAAATTATGAAAAGTCATGTGTTAATATTTGATTGATTGATTTGGTCTAAGGATTAGTTTCCACCAGTAAAATTATTATTTCCCTAATTTAATCTAATTAATTTCCCTATTCACTTGAGCTAAAAATCATGAGTAATTAAATGTAAACTACCCAACCTTCCAAAAATAGCTAGGATGAAAACGTTCACTCCTAACCCTAACTAATAATTAATCTTAAAATGTATAGAATCCAATTATCAATTAAAATATAGCATAAGTTGATCTAGGCAAGACAGTCTCATCTAAACCTTATGAACCTATGTTGCATTCTCTCTTAAAAATTAACTATTACTTGACCATAATAATTAATCTCAAGTTCTGCAATTAATTAGAATTCTATAGAAGCACAAAATCCTAATATAACAATAGATAATTTAAAAAAAACTCAATAATAAAATTATGCAAGTTAAAAGTATAAAAAGATATCTATAAATTATGCAAATCAACGAATAAGTACCGATACCCATACATATACAAGTACAAATATGTTAATATATATTTTAAAAACTTTTTTGTGTACAATATTATATATATATATGATTACGTCTAAAAAATAATGTGATAATTATAACACAAGTTTATAATATTAATTTTACAAAGAGATAAATTAAAAAAGAATAATTAAAGAAAAAAAAGAATTTTTTTAAAAAATAAATAATTAAAAGTAAATAAAAATTAATTTTAAATGTAAATTAAATTAAAATAAATTAAAACAAATTGAATTTTATACCAAATATAAGATGATTAAAGTTCAAAATTTACTAAAATTAATTTTAACATTAAATATGTCAAATTATTTTACCTACATAATTTAACTTATGAACATCTAACGATAAACATATGTTCATAAAAAATATATTAATAAAATATTAAAAATAATAATTACGTGTATGATAAAATTTGCCTAATTAATAGTAATTATCAAATCATTAAATATATCATTAATAAGAAATCATAATTGATATCTAATACTTACCACTAATATTCAAATAATACAAATAAATTATAAAGTATGAAAAAATATGATTAAACTTATCTTAAAATTTATTCATATAATCTGATAAAAAATAAAATTAATAAACATTAAATATTAAAATTAAACAAAAATAATTCAATATAATAATATCAAAATAATCAAAAATTCATTATCCCTTTAATATAAAAAATTTAACAAAATATAATAAAATTAAAACATAATTAAGTCTCGTTAATGTTCTCCATTGCTAACAACTTTCAATTTCTTCCTTTTCTTATTTACTGTCACGTTGCTGCACATCCAAGTCCTATTTCTTTTATTCTTTTCTTGCGCCGCGTGCGTCACCTCATCACTTTCTAATTTGTTTCTGATATATTCAATGTGCACGGCACAGTGTAGTCTGTTTCTTCTCCCCTTCTCGTACGACGCACGACCCTGGTTCTTTTCTTCTTTGAACTCCTCACGGCGCAACACTCACGTCCTTGTTTCGTATTTATTTTCTCTGTTGTGCGGCGCAGCCTCACGTCTCCAGTTGCTGCTTTTATAAGCTCCTGCAAGTAGCTTTTAGAATTAGGTTTTTTTTTTTTTAATTTGATTGAATTTTTATTTGTTCTTTATAAATTTTGATATTAAATATAAAAATTATTTTAAAGTATTTTAAAATAAATAAAAATTTAATTTAAAAATACACATTAGTTTCAATAATTTTTATTTACATTTTAACATTTTAGTCCTATAATAGAGTTTTTAGATAGTACTTATTACACTCATCACACCCTCCAACTTGCAATAATTTTTATGCGAAAGAGATTAAAAAGACTAAAAAAATAATAAAATAAACCATCAATTCACATTTTTTAGATTCACATTTCAAAATAATCTTAAAAATTTAATAATTATATCACAAGCGATTCGCCTATTGCAATCCACAGAGTGTTTGTGTGTTCCAAAGTATATCCATCTAACCAAAAACCCTGATACACATAACATCAAGAATATCTCAAGCAAAAGGTTCAACTCCATAACTCACGGGTATAAAAGTATTTTGTGTGAGAATTCACTCTATGGAGTTGACAATGGGTATACACACACTCTCATGAAAAATTAGGCAATTATATGCAAGCAACAAGCAAATATTGATCTTATAATAGAAACACAAATAAATAAGACTTTCATCACTGTTTCTAAAAAGCTCACTTAGTATCAGAACGGTCAACACAAAATGTTGTAACGTGGCTTGAGTTTGGGGCTATATAAGAAAAAATAAAATGAAAAAGAATTCAAAAATACTTCCAGGTACATACAAAGAGAGTTTTATTAAATATCTTAATAGACCACACTTTTCACTTGATGTACTATGCAACTTTTCAGATCATCGAATAATAATGCTTGTCTTTCTTCTTCCTTTTTTTTTCTTTTTGAACTATTTGATGAACAAACACACGCCACTTTGGTATTCTTGTCGTTTCTTCCCAACTTTTTTTTTCATAACCCAACACAAAAGAAAGAAAATGCAAATTCCATACTTAGTATACACTTGGAAGTAAAAAGAGTAGAAAAATCACTGTATAAGTTATACTCTAATGTGGAGAGGCATGAATGATGTGGGCATATGAAAAGAAAAGGCTATATGTGTTTATTGGCTCAAAGTTGGCTACTAAGGGTCTATGATAGAAAAAGTTAGCTTGAAAAGCTCAAACATTAATCCTAAGTTGACCATCGTCATATCCAAGTATATCCATCTTACCACAAACCATATGATCATGTTCTCAAAAGAAGTGCCCAATTCAACAAATCAATGAACGCTTATCATAATTTACTACATTTGTAAGCTCTCAATTCTCTCCAAAACTCACATGAATACTTAATCAAAAGAATTCTCTAGCTATATGTGTCAAACCACCATCTTACCACAAAACTTGGATGAGTGCATTAGATGTTATGTGGATGCTTTAACAAAAATGATTTTGCTGGGTTTGGTAAATTCATGAAGATGACTATGAATAAGAATGAGAACACATGTGATTAAGATGCACGTGTGATTCAACTTTAAAAAAAAATTGACACATGAAAATATGCCACAGAGTTCCAACAAGCATTTTAAATACTTAATTTGCACCACCAACATCTCCCAACTTAAATGAAACATTGTCCTCAATGTTTAAGACTCAAAATTGAATGTGGAGCAGCTAAAAAGGTTAGAATACACGTGATAGGTGATGTGAGTAGCTCGCTAAGCACCAAGGATGATAACCTGAAATGACAAAATAAAACTAACCTGCAAACAAAAACAAACAAAACAACAGCAAACAAAAAAGAAAAGAAAGAAAACAAAAGAAAGCAAAAATAAAACAAAACAAAGAAAACAAATAAAGAAAAACATACCTGCGTGGTATGGTCAAGGTTGATAGACCGGATCCATAAGTGGAATGGCTTTCACTTCTGGAACTTACCTATCAATTAAAACTTTAAGGCGTTGACCATTTACTTTAAAGATCCGACTATCATTAGGATCCTCTATTTCTACTGCCCTATGTGTAAAAACATTCTTCACTACAAAAGGGCCAGTCCACCTAGACCGAAGTTTTCCTGGATGCTTATAGAGTCTAGAATCATATAAGAACACTTGATTATTATTAGGCTTAAATGTTTTTCTCAATATACTTTTATCATGAAATGCTTTGATTTTAGCCTTATAGATTTTAGAGTTCTCATAAGCATCATTTCTCAACTCCTCTAACTCAGTCAATTGAAATTTTTGAAGCTTACCTGCTTCTCCTATATCAAAATTGAAATGCTTGATGGCCTAATAAGCTCGATGCTTGAGCTCCACAGGTAAGTGACAAGGCTCTCCAAAAACAAGCCTATAAGGTGACAAGCCTAAGGGAGCTCTGAAAGCTGCACGATAGGCCCAAAGTGCATCCACTAGTCTCAAAGACCAATCTTTAAGATCCGGATTGAACGTTTTCTCTAAAATTTGCTTAATTTTTGGATTTGCAAGTTCTACTTGTCCACTTGTTTGGGGTGGTATATAGTAGAAATTTTATATACCACCTCATATTTTTTCATCAAAGCCTCAAAAGAATGGTTGCAAAAATGTGTACCTCAGTCACTAATGATAGCACGTGGTGTACCAAATCGAGATAACACATTCTCTTTGAGAAATTTAGCTATCGTCCTATTATCATTGTTCCTGCAAGCTGCTGCTTCCACCCATTTTGACACATAATCTACTGCCACAATAGTATATTGATATCCAAAAGAAGGAGGAAATGGTCCCATAAAATTAATGCCCCAACAATCAAAAATTTCAAACACTAAAATTGAGTTTAAGGGCATCTTATTACGATGGGACATAATTCCTAACTTTTGACACTTTTCACATGAGCGACAATAATTTTTTGCATTCTTAAATAAAGTGGCCTAATAAAATCCACATTGTAAAATTTTTGTAGTGGTTTTCTTCATTGAAAAATGACCCCCACAAGCTTGGGAGTGATGAAATTCCAAGACGCTAGCAATCTCTTCATTAGGGATGCAACGTCTTAAAATTTGGTCAGGGCAGTATTTGAAAAGAAAAGGGTCACCCCAATAGAAATTACGTACCTCAACCATGAACTTCCTCTTATCTTGAGTGCTTCAATCCACTAGTATCTCACTTGTAGCCAAATAATTAACAATATGAGCAAACCATGGTAGAGAAGTAATAGAAAATAAATGTTCATCAGAAAAATCATCTCTAATTGATAGGTGGTCAAAGGTGTCCTCAAATGTAAGCCTTGAGAGATGGTCAGCCACTACGTTCTCTACTCCTTTCGTGTCTTTAATGGTGATGTCAAATTCCTACAAAAGTAAAATCCATCGTATTAGTTGTGCCTTAGCATCCTTCTTTGTAAAAAGGTACTTAAAGGCTACATGATCTGTGAAAATAATAATAGGAAATCAAGTAAGCACGAAACTTATCCTAAGCTAACACGACTGCCAATAACTCTTTTTTAGTGGTGGAATAATTCATCTGAACACTGTTTAGAGTTTTACTAGCATAATAAATCACAAAAGGCTTCCCCTCCCTTCGCTGTCCAAGAACAATACCTACAGCAAAATCACTAGCATCACACATGATCTCAAAAGGTAAAGTCCAATCAGGTGGCTGCATTATTGATGCTGAGGTAAGCTTGTCAATTAGTGTTTTAAAGGCCTCTTGACAAGCTTGTGTCCATTCAAATGGGGCATCTTTAGCTAAGAGGTCACATAGTAGTCTAGATATGGTAGAAAATTTTTGTATGAACCTCCTATAAAAGCCCGCATGACCAAGAAAAGATCTCACATCCTTTACTGTCCCAGCTGTAGGCAACTTAGAGATTAATTTGATTTTAGATTGATCAACCTCTATCCCCCTAGAAGAAATAATATGCCCTAAAATAATACCTGAAGGTACCATAAAGTGTCATTTTTTCTAATTTAAAACCAATTCCTTCTCCTCACAACGAATCAACACCTTCTCCATATTCAATAAGCATTCATCAAAAAAAGATCCAAAAACAGTCAAGTCATCCATGAAAACTTCCATGCAATTTTCAACCATGTCACTAAAAATGCTCATCATGCAATGTTAAAAAGTAGCAGGTGCATTACACAATCCAAATGGCATTCTACGAAAGGCAAAAGTACCAAAAAGACAAGTGAAAGTGGTTTTATCCTGGTCTTTTAATGCAATTTCAGTTTGATAATAAACAGAATAACCATCCAAGAAGTAATAGAAAGGATGACCAGTTACACGCTCAAGAATTTGATCAATAAAAGGGAGAGGAAAATTGTCTTTTCAGGTGGCAGCATTCAACTTTCTATAATCAATGCATATTCGCCACCTAGTCATAAGTTGTATAGGGACTAATTCTCCCAAGTCATTCTTTACCACAGTAACACCTGACTTTTTAGGAACAACTTGTGTAGGGCTTACCCATTTACTATCAGCAATAGGATATATGATTCCTGCATCTATTAGTTTCAACACTTCATTATTCACCACTTCTTTCATAGTGGGATTATGTAACATCCCAAATTTAATAACTATAGTATAATTTGTAATAGTAATTAGATCCAAGCATGCTACTTACTACTACTAAGCATTTTCTAATATAACAAAACCCAACATCTGTATTATTCCCAAATACAATATATACATAATTTCAAAAAAAACTAAAAAGCAACACTAAGCTAACCTCTCCGAGCTCTTGTCTGCACTTCACTTTCCATAAGTCTTCTTCCCTAAAATCATCATGGAGACACACATACAGGGTGAGAATCATAAATTCTTAGTAGTTAAATCCATAAAACATGACATCACAATCATTCTAGCCATTTCGAAAAAAAAACACAATTCTAAATCCAAATCCCATACATAATAAGCTAGAAAAGTGGCAAAAGTCAAAACAATGTCCTTTCTTTTCCCGAAATAGATTCTCATTTATAAGTTTGTATAAGAACTCATTTATCACAAACAGTGTTCAAGTAATCACCACACTGACAAGATCATCATCTCAAAGATCAGTAACTACCCATACATTTTCTATGTCATGATTATGTTATGATTAGCAACCGCCCATACAATTGCCATGCATATGCCAAATCATGCCTTATGTTCATGCCTATCCAAGTCCTAAGAGTGAATGTAATTTAAGAATGTCATGAGTCATTAGACATATTGAGGATATTACCCACCTCAACCACTCTGGAATCCTTGCTTCATATATCTCCAAGAGTAAAGAAAGGAAGTCCATCTTCAACTACTCTCCAATAGGGAGGAGTTGTCCATCCTCACACTATCAAAGGTCTAGGATCACCACTAGTGAGGATATAACCCACCTCAGATACCTTCCATCTAAGATAACATCTAGTAAAGAGGGAGGATATGATCCACCTCAGCTCAACTAGCAGAACAATGAGGGAGGATAAGATTATCCACAGCTCATCACTATAATACGGAGGGCGTCATCCTACCTCACACTATTATAGATTATCCCCAAATATGATGATCAAATCCTTCAACAACCATACCATGCAAAACAATGACTAATTACTTACCATAACTAGCATAACAATTGTTTTACATTCATAACCACAAGTGTGAAATACAATAATGTCAATTACCATAATAGTTAGCATATTGATAAGCACAATTTTCATATATTATTTGCCTGAAACTGGTGGCATTCTAAATTTAAGATATAGATCTTCAATTCTTATGAATATCACAAATTCAAACTACAATGTTTTGATGGCGTTTCACCCCTGTGAAGTCGGCTAATGGGATCAGAGACCTATTAAGAGTGAATTGGGCATAACTCCCTCATCTTAAGCCTAATTAAAGTGATTTCGGTGACCAAGGAAAGCTAAGAGGTAGACGATTAACTTTAACGTAAGGGCAAATTAGGATTCTTAATTTTTAGGTCATTTATTTCTTTTATAAATAGGGAATTCGAGATTGATAGAAACCTAAGCCGTTTTTACTTGATTCTTCTACCTAGAGTTTTCTCTTTTCTTTTGAAAATTGTGTGTGGCAGCCATGGAGAGCTAATTATCTGAGATCAATCCAAGGATCTTGAGGAAATTCTAGTTTGACTTTGAGATTCTGCTCCTAACTTCGATTTTGAATTGAATTAATTATCTTCTTCTTCTCTTGATTTGGATTTCAAATTACATGATTAAATATTTCTATTGTGTGATGTGATTCGATTGGATCCTTAATCCTAATTTTTGTTTGTGATTAAATTATAATTGATTAATTGTGATTTAGTCACATGAATTGAAGAAGGTTAGGTTGACAGATTTGTTAATCTAGGTTAATTGAATTCTGGTTGTTAAACTAACATAGGTTGCATGATTCTAGTGATTGCAGATTTATGAATTATTTGTTAGTTAAATTCTAGGTGATTGCCTAGTGTTGAATTCTATGTGTTTGATGCAAAGATTTCGGTCAATCATAGATTATCCAATGAATTTAATCAAGATGCATGTTTAGTGATCGATGACAAGCCAACTAGATTTTTGACAGTTTCTTGGATTGGTTGCTTTGCAATTTGATTTTCTTTCTTATATTTAATTATTACGTTTACATTTTGCATACATAATCCCCCCTGTGTGATCTTGATTTAGTTTGATTGGTATCTTGATCCTCAAGAGATGACTCGATTCGCTGCCTTGTACTACAAGTTATCGGTAGAACTAAATTTTACTTTTTGGTTAAGCTCGACACTCGAATCACATACTAATTAGTTTACATTCATTTCATCTCAAGCATGAACAACAATGATGCTAAGTATCACAATATTTGACATACCAATTGATTTACATTCACCACACAAACACTTCATTAAATACTCTTATTAGAGTCTCATTACTCATTAAGAAGCATAAAAGAAGAAACTACATCAATAAGAAGCTCCATTGCATCAAACAAAAATCCCTATTTCTCCCAAGAAGCCATGTCTCGGTGCACCATTATGGTGCTGTAGTGCTTTGGCTCACCCACCCCTCGGCGTGGTTCTCAGTCACGCCGCAGTGCAAGCCTGCGATAGAAAGTTTTCTGCAGAACAACCATTGTTCCATTGGCTCCAATGGAATTCCAACCACTCAAATCTCTAATCCAAGTGACTTCCAACCTCACACAAGGTTCATAAACATGTTGTAACACTTATACAACTTTGAATCCTCTCAAACAAGGACCAATGAATTCATTATCAACCCTAAAATCCTAAAACCCCTCTCTTAGCTCAAGTGAGGTTATGAGTGTTTAAGAGATGAAAAATCCATCACCAAGTAGTCAACAAATCACGAACAAGTCATCATCAAGTTCTACAACAAGATTCAAGTCAAAAAAAGCAAAAATATCACTTCAAACCCATATTGCCAAGTGCACCAAATCGACAAAAGTAATAAAGACTGAATGAAGTATCGTTCCCACGAGGATTATGTTATTAATTACTAAATTCATCAAATCAACACTATTCAAGCTAACAAAAAGAGAGTTGTTGAAAATTAAATTAAAAAGAAAATTAAAAATCAACAAACAAAAAATCAAAGGGATGAAAAATAATGATGTTAAAGCGTTAAGGTTCAAATTTCACTTGAACTTTTTAGATGCACACTCATATGTTGGTTTAACTATGTTCTATTTTAATGATTTATGGTCAATTCCTAAAATTAATTAATACCCAATTCCTTGGTATATTAATCCTCTTACGCTGATTGGAATTAACTAATCCCTTAGTCTAACCCCAATTAGAAAGGCATTATCAAGAATAAGGGAATTAAAAGAAAGACTACATAACCCACAACGTCTATTCCTAGTGATTGTAGAAGTTATGGTGTTTATCACAAGTTCTAGGTTCATGCAAATTTTTTCAAATCATACATACACCCAAAAGATCATTCCCAAATTGATCAGGTTCAGAAAAGCATTAAGAATAGTGATAAACACGTAAATCATGAAATAGAAATGTTAATTAAACCCATAAAAGAAGTTACATCATCCAAGAACAAGATCTATCATCCTCCTAATAATGGGAAATTAGTTACACATGGAAAAAGAAGAATATGACAAACTCCATTGTAAAAATGTAGAAAGGTTGAAGAAAATCTCTAATCTTCAATCCTAATTGCGCCTATACCACATTAGGATTTGTGCCTCTTGACGACTGCTGTGTTCTGTCCAAGTGTCTAAGAGTATGTAAAAAGTGTCAAAGAGTATGTTTTATTTGGCAAAACTTTCTTATTTAAAAGAAATTCACGCTGCAGTTTTCTTATTCTTTTCTGCTCCTCAAATGCCCAGTCTTTTTTCATATGCAATTACCTACAAAAAATACATAAAAATAAGTAATAAGAACACAATTAAAATAATAAAAACATAATAAAATTTGAGAACAAAATTAAATAAAAAAGATTAAAAGATGATGAAAACTCAAGATTTTGAACCATAAAAAATATGAATTTTTGTAGGTTCATCACTCCCCCAAACTTAAGCTTTTACTTGTCCTCAAGTAAAAGAAAAACAAAACAAAATAAAATAAACTAAAACTCAAAATAGACTCAAACATGGTAATACCGAGTATCAAAAATCATTCATATCCTCAAAAACTACTTCACAATCTAATGTCAAAGTGTCACACATGAACAATCCAATTATCACACCGTCTCTCACATGCAACTCTTATGCACAAATGACTTCCCAGAAACATGAATGAAAGACACAATCTCTTCATAAAGTACAAACCCAAATAGGTTCATAAAACTGCAAATGCACATCAAACCCACATCCATAGGGTTGTTTTTCGTCTCTCTCTCCATTAATGTAAACAACACACAACCAATGATCAAAAGGGACTTTATAAACTTATAATCTAAGGCCAAGGGTATAGGTTAAGAAAGAAGTGGTAGGAAAGTAAAAACAAAAATTGAGATACAAAATTATGCAAATTTCAAAATTCAAGCCTCAAAATATAAGACAAGTGCAAAACGGAGCCAAAGAATCAACACAACATTCATTTTTTTCCTTTTTTTTTCTTTCTTTTCTTTTTCTTTTTCAACGACCTCCACCCCCAAACTTATTTCTTTGCAATACTTTAGGTGGACTTTTTTTTTTCTTTTTCAACAACCTCCAACCCCAAACTTATTTCTTTGCAATACTTTGAGTGGACTTTCTTTCTTTTTTTCTTTTTCTTATTTTTTCTTTTTTTTTTTGAAATTTTTCAGCTCCACAAAACTTCATGCACAAAAGTAACAAAGATTTGAATAATAAAATAATACAAGATATGCACTCAACAATGGTTATGTAAGAGAGGAAAATTTTTTTATGGGTATGGGAAAGGAAAAATGTGGGTAAAGAAAAGAAACAGAGGCCAAAAAATAGTAAGGCTGCAAAAATGACCTAAGGATAAACTGTGTCACAGGTTGGCTTGAAAGGCTCAAACGGTCTAAAGAAAGCCCTTATCATTTCCTTAATTATGAACTGCCTAGGATTTCATCTCAAGAGAGAATCAAACAACTTCTAGATGCAAATCATCCATACACATGCAATCCCATAAACTTTCTCTAAGCTTGACATGCATGCATAATCCAATGTCTATCAGTCATAAAGATGGGAAGAACATCTATACACAATTGAAACAATAGAGATAAATGCAACTCATAGATTCTCATGTATTATCCAAATAAATCAAATCAATCCACAATTCAAACAATCATTGGATATTCAATTCAACACATCGGCTTGCATAATATTAAAATAGAGACTCAACACAAAATGGATGATGATGACAAAATAAAAACAAAAAGAACAAATAACTAAATGAAATATTTGCAAGAAAGGAAAAGAAAAACTTTTTTTGGCGGCCGACAACTATATACATCCCCCTACAAAGGCTCCAAACTCAGGGAGGCACCTAAGCCGACTTAACACGACCTTCAAAACAAAAACAGAAAAAAAAATGTTAATCAAGAAAATAAGAATTTAAAAAAATTAAAATTAAAATTAAAATAAAAGAGAAAAAGAGAGAAAATTTGGGTTGCCTACCAAAAAGTGCTTGTTTAAAGTCATCAACTCGACGTTGCCTTTTCAACTAATTAAGGTGGCTTGAAGCAAGAGAAGTAAGATGACATTTTTCTCTTATCATCTCTTTGCCTCCATACTCTGTCACTACCTCTGGAATCAATCTGCAATAAAATCAGTGGAATCTGGAGGATCTTTTTCAATTGCAGCAATCTCAGCGGTAGAAGGAACTTTCTCCTTTTCATCAACAATCTTGGAAGTGGAAAAATCAGCATTGATTGATGATGAAGGACTCTTACTAGCCAAATCCTGTAGAGGCTTATCTTGAATGCATTTGACAGGGGCATAAAGATCTGATGTCGGTGCAGATTTATCAAAAACATTAATAGTCACCTGATCACCATCCACCCTCAAAATAAGCTCTCCTCTAGGTACATCAATTAACGCTCCTGAAGTAGCCAAGAATGGTCTTCTAAGAATCAGAGGAATATCAGCATCCTCATCTATATCCAAAATCACAAAATCAGCAGGGAAAATAAATTTGTCAACCTTCACTAGCAAATCTTCAACTATACCATATGGATGTTTAATTGACCAATCAGCTAGTTAAAGAGATATTATAGTTGACTTCACTTTATCAATCCCAAGCTTGTGGAGAATTGACAATGGCATTTGTAACACCCCAACTTTTGGGATAATTATAATATTATCCTAAAATGTACTGTTTTGTGAATTCTATGAGTAGTAAAATGAATTTGACTGTTTCGTGAGTATATTTGACTGTTGTGTGTGATTTGCTCCGAGTTAGGGAAATAATAATTTTCTGGCCGAAAAAATCTTATTTTAATTAATTGGAGTTAGGGGATCTTACTAAACCCAATTCTGATTGATATATATATTAATCTTGTAATTTTTAGGATTTAACTGTGTAATAAAATAATTTTATATTATTATAATATTATTTTATATTACAGTACCTATTGTCTCAAAAATAGTAGAAATCTGCTTCAAAATGACCACGGATCCTTAAAAGTCTGGGGGACCCGCGTTTAGAAAAATAGTCAATGATTCTGACTGGACAAATTCTAAACCAATGGGAGCGAGTCAACGAAAGTGGCTTGACTATTTTGAACCAATAGGAATAGGTCAACAAAAGGAGCATGGACTTTAATACGGACCATTGGATGAAAACTTAGCTAGGAAGCCTTTAACCTTAACCGTTGATCAAATCAATGGTATGGATGTGAACTTGATTAGAAAGCCTTGAATATTGGCCATGGATCTAATCTAGGGCTGGGAATTAAAGTTGAAATCAATGGTTAAGATTAAGTCAAACATAGTTGCTTGAATTTGATTAGTAACTAATTAAACCTAATTTAGTTAATCTAATGGCCTAATTAACAAGTTAAGTAAACTAAATAATTAATCTTTGTGAACAATTGTAACAATTTGAACTTTTGCCCATATTCGTCGAATTTGAACTTCTGCCCATATCCGTCGAATTTGATCTTCTGACCATTTAGTACAATGTCAATATCCGTCGAGTTAGGATGTCAATATCCGTCGAGTTAGAATGTCGATGTTCGTCGAGTTAGAATTTCTGACCATTCAGTAAAGAAACTTCTCTAATGTCAATATCCGTCGAATTAGAATTTCTGACCATATAGTACTTTTGTCGGTTCAACACTTGGAAGCTTTCTCCAACGTCAACACACGTCCGTCGAATTAGGATTTCTGCTGACCTTCTGGTATATTCGATAATTTTTTATCTTCATTCAACAGAATCTTCATTCGACAGAACTTGACTTTTAGCCATTCTTGTGAAATAATGTTCTCCCATCTTACATCATTCTGTCATGTTATTTTTTGTCGAAAGGTAGCCTCACAAATTGTACACTAGAGGCATATATAGTTGGATAATTAATTAAAATTAGTTAGGAATTAATTAGCTATTTAATTAGCAAGTAATTAGACTTAAATTAAAAGTAAATTGAGTCCCTTAATACCCTTGAACCACACGGTTTTGCAACAGCCTAGGGAGGCAAATTTGACAAGTTCTACATGGTTCTTGAACTATCTTGCATGCACACTAGGTGGCTAAAAGGTGACATAAGCCATGTGCACTCAACTTGGATATTTTGTTCAAGTAAATCTCTTCATTTTTCCTACAACACTCACGGCAGCCCCCCTCCATATTACCCTTTCAATATTCATTTTAACATTTACCTAAATCAAAGCTTTCTATTCTCTCCAAAAATACCAAGAACACCAAGTATATTTTCTCTTTTATTTTCTCCTCTATATTTCGGCCAACATCTAAAACACCACCATCAAACCTCTATAATTTTACCTCTTCATATTTCCTAAACCAAAATCATATTCTAAACACTTTTCCTTCACAAGGTTTTGTCAAAAACCTACTCTATCTAGTCCAAAATCTAACCTTTATCTTACTTTCCTAAGGAATTTTAGGGATTTGTTTTGGAGGTTACACGAAATTTCAAAGAGAGGAGGAGACCAACCGATTATTGTCTTCAAGAGGTAAGAGGGAGATTTAATCTCATCAACCTTGTATGGTGATGAGAAAATGGATTTGTATGTGTGTGAAGAATCCATAAGGATTCATTTGTGTGGTTGTTTATTGTTTTTATTATTTGTGTGATTGTTTAAATGCTTTCCTATTTGTGATTTATTTTTTGCTATGCATGTTTATAGTTTTAAAATATATTGTATGTATATTGTATGTGTTTATAGTTGTATGTGTTTATAATTGTATAATTATTAAAGTAGGATGTGAATAACATGTAACGATTTGCATGAGTGTTCCAAAGAACACATTGAGGCTCACGACCTTATCATGAAACAGAGAACCAAAATGTTCTCAACAATTTTCTACATCAATGATTTAAAGAATCTAGGTAAAATAATAAATTTAAGAATGATTTTGATTACTTATGGCCAACATGCCATTTAGTGTATAATTGAATGCCATTTTATTTTCTAAGATAGGTTAGGTAATGGATTTACAAAATAAACTGATTCCAATGAATCTTTGAGAAAATAAAAGGAATGAATTTAGTTTTAGAATTCTAACTTAGCAGAATTTATTGTAAGTAAGAATTAAAGCAAATACTTGAAAAATACTAACGTAGAGCTCACTCTCTAAGTTTTGAAGCGTGTTAGCAAGTTTCAATGTGTAACTGATAGGTAAGATAAAAATAAACAAAATTTAGAGGAAAACGTTAAAAATACCTTATACTGATTTTATAGGCAAAATGCTACCGAAATTTACTAAAATCAGGCGAATAAAATGAAAAGATTCCATACTACATTTATAACACAAGGAAAATACTCTACGTATTTTAAATGTACTAGATA
Organism: Ormosia semicastrata; assembly: GCA_029884595.1. Classification (NCBI taxonomy): domain Eukaryota; kingdom Viridiplantae; phylum Streptophyta; class Magnoliopsida; order Fabales; family Fabaceae; genus Ormosia; species Ormosia semicastrata. The sequence continues at coordinate 60,154,422 of JAQQTO010000060.1, forward strand.
TAGTCTACACATATTTAAAATGATGATTTTAAGCTATTCAGTTAAGAAAATGAATTAAAAATCTTACGCGATTGAGAAAATGATTTAAAAACATTACACGATGTTCAAAAATGTCAAAATATATTTACGCGATTTTAAAACGTTTGTGAAAATGACGAGATTGTGAAAATACGATAAAATTCCTACGCGATTAAACGATACAGTGAGTTTTACTGTCGGGCCAAAGTGGTGGACCCAGACATGTTGTGAGATAGTTCTGTCAGGTGGGACAGGCTATATTTTGGTATCTTGTGACTAAGGCCATTTTTGTAATGATGGTAAATATTGATATTAAGGATATTTTTGTAATTTTAGATCATGCTTAGAGTGTTGTGCCAATTTGGTTGATAATTGGTGATTGATTGATGAGACGAATTACACTGTGTTTTGGTGTGATGGGCGTAGTGTGGTTCATTATTTGAACTTGGAGGCATTAGTGTGCGGAGAATCCCATATGTGGACAGTGGTAGCACCTCTGGGCTGTGGTAATGGGCAATACACTAATGATCTTGACGAACACTATTCTTAATCGAGATCTTGAGGAGACTACTAAGTACTATGCCTGTAGTGCACGATGTTGGACTGTGTACTACTACACGATGTTTGGACTGTGGACTATAGACACGACGTTAGACAGTGCAATAGTTTGGTTGGGCAGCCATAAAGTATTATTAGTTTCTATTCGAATCATTCTCTCAGATATCTGTGTTTACCTCCATGGAGTAGGAACGAGTCGGTGTGTGTATCATGCATTATCTATATTTTACAGTTTACCATAATATGTGATAAAATGTATGATCTATTGCTTTGATATATTATGCATGATATGTTGGCATGTACTGTTATGATAATTGTCTGTATTATCGTTTTCTTTATTGCCATGCTAGTAATGATGTAGATTGTCTCACCTCTTTATTGTATTGTTCTGCCTGTTTCTACTTTATGTTTATATCATCAAAGACTACAATGGCGGCAAGAGGAGGTCAATTAGGTTTCTTTAGACTTCAGTTTCTCGAAGGCGCTGAGGCCTGGTATGTCCACTGGGACACAGGACACATAGAGTACAGTTGTAACGTGACTTTATCAGTAAGTAGGACTCGACATGGGTTCGTTACTACACGTTATACGGTTGCTTTCGTAGAGATTATTTTACCAATTACGGAGTTGTGGGACAAATTTCACTATACTCTTAGAGAGAACTTCGATATACTTTTGGGTCGAATTTCTATTGGTCAAGACATTCCCAACTAGGGAATTTGTCTTTTGACAAGGGCTCATGTCTTAGGCATTGTGTTTGAGTAGTATGTTGTCTTTTACTGTTTCTATTAAATATTAATATTTGTAAATTAATTGTATACTTCAGACAAAAATCACATGTATATTATGGTGTGATTATGTTTTGCTTTATTTTGTGTTTTGTGTTATTTTATTTAATATTATAAATATAAAAGGAAAGAAAAAATTTACCACTAACATTATTTATGTACCAAACATTTTATAACTTGGGTAAGAGTCTTATTTAATTTTATTTTATTGCATCATAAATGTGACATCCCCACAAGGGTGTTACAACATTAAATTGATGCTAGCTCCTAAGTCACATAGAGCTTTCTCAATAGTCAACCCACCAATAGTGCATGGAATGGTAAAACTACCTGGATCTTTCACTTTTGGTGATAGTTTTCTCTGAATAATAGCACTACACTCCTCAGAAAGTGCCACAATCTCATCTTCTTTCAACTTCCTTTTCTTTGACAGCAAATCTTTCATGAACCTTGCATAAAAGGGCATCTGCTCAAGTGCCTCAGCAAAAGAAATGTTAATCTGTAGTTTTTTGAAAACTTCTAAGAACTTGGAAAACTGCTTTTCTTGAATCTCCTTCCTGAATCTCTGAGGATAAGGAAGTTTAGCATAAAATGAAGGATCAACTATTTTCTGCTCACGTTCCTTCTTCTTCCTCTGCCACTTTAGTTGCTCCTCTTTAGCTTCTTCATTACAGCACTTTTGAGATGGGACATCTACAACAGGAACATCAATTTCCTTAACTGGTCCATCCAAAGTCTTACCGCTTCTCAATGTAATTGCATGACATTGCTCCTTTGGATTGACAACAGTATCACTTAAGAAGGCACCTGGAGGTCTCTCTTGAAGCTGTTTTGCTATCTGCCTCACTTGATTCTCTAAATTTTTAATCGTAGCTCCTTGATTCTGAAAATTCACCCTTGTTTCCTCCATAAAAACAAAAGTCTGTTACACAAAAGCAGATGTCTATACAGAGAGTTTCTCAAGTGCAATCTCAAGAAAAGACTTCTTCTCTAGTTGAGGATTCAATGGCACTGTTTGATTGCTCCAAGAAAAATTGGGATGATTCTTCCACCCTGGATTATATGTATTATAAAATGGAACACCCTGAGATCTGGAAGGATTACCCATATAATTTATTTGCTCATGAGAACTGAAACCAGAATTGCTTGCCTCACATCCACCATTAGCATGATTACCTCCACAGAAGTCATAAATTAACCTTTGGTGGTTCACAGAATTTACCTGTATACTCTCAACTTTCTTAGTCAGGTTAGCCAATTGTTGAGAAATACTTTTGTTTTGAGCAAGTAAGGCATCGAGAGTACCAAGCTCCATCACTCCTTATCTGACTATTGCTCTCCCACTAAGTAACTGATATTCATTGGTCGCCATGGTCTCAAATAGTTCTTGAGCTTCTTCAGGAGTTTTGGTATTTAAAGATCCACTTGCAGATGCATCCACTATAGCTCTGGTAGGATAATTCAAACCATTATAGAAAATCTGCACCTGCTGCCAAACTTCAAATGCATGATGAAGACACCTCCTTAACAGCTCCTTGAATCTCTCCCATGCTTCATAAAGAGATTCTCCTTGATTTTGAGTGAAATAAGCAATTTCACCCCTCTTCTTCACAAACACTGATGGAGGAAAGTATCGAGTCAAAAATTTGCCAACCAAATCCTCCCAAGTAGAAATGCTCCCCTGTGGCTGAGCTTGTAGCCAGCTCTTTGCTTTGTCTCTGAGAGAAAATGGGAACAATCATAATCTAAGGGCATCATCAGTAAAACCATTATACTTAATAGTATCGCAAAGCTGCAAGAAATTTGTAATGTGCAAGTTTGGATCTTCTGCATGGCCTCCTCCAAACTGATTCTGCTGCACCAGCTGTAGAAAGGCTGGTTTAATCTCAAAATTATTGGCTTGAATAGCAGGGCGCACAATACTTGTAGAAATATTTTTAGCAGATGGAGTAGCATAGTCAGCCAATGTGCGTCTTTGCTCTACAGGTACAACAATTTCTGCCATCTTTTCCTCTACTTCTTCAAGCTTCTTCCTTTCTCTAGTTACTTTCCTGTTTGCTCTAACTGTTCTCTCTATCTCTGGATCAAAAAATAATTCTTCTGACTCTAAAGAATCTTGCATAAACACACAAACAAGCAAACCAGAGTGAAGTAAAGAAAGAAATTAAAAATAAAAATAAAATAAAATAAAATAAAAATAAATGACTAATAAAAATAAACAAAGAAAAAAAATAAAAGAAACAAATTAAAAATAAAATTAAATGAAAAAAAATAAAAATAAAAATAAACAATTAAAAATAAAATTAAACAATTAAAAAAATGCTTAAATTAGTATCTTTTCAACTACTATTTAATATTAATAACAATAATCCCTGGCAACGGCGTCAATAACTTGATGTAGATATTGGCAAGTGCACCAAATTGACAAAAGTAATAAAGAGTGAGTAAAGTATCATTCCCACGATGATTATGTTATTAATTACTAAATTCGTCAAATCAACACTATTCGAGCTAACAAAAAGAGAGTTGTTGAAAATTAAATTAAAAATAAAAATAAAAATCAGCAAACAATAAATCAAAGGGATGAAAAACAATGATGTTAAAGCGTTAGGGTTCAAATTTCACTTGAACTCTTTAGATGCACACTTATATATTGGTTTAACTATGTTCTATTTCAATGATTTATGGTCAATTCCTAAAATTAATTAATACTCAATCCCTTGGTATATTAATCCTCTTACACTGATTGGAATTAACTAATCCCTTAGTCTAACCCCAATTAGAAAGGCATTATCAAGAACGAAGGAATTAAAAGAAAGACCACATAACCCACAACGTCTATTCCTAGCGATTGTAGAAGTTATGATATTTATCACAAGTTCTAGGTTCATGCAAATTTTCTCAAATCATATATAAACCCAAAAGATCATTCCCAAATTGATCAGGTTCAGAAAAGCATTAAGAATAGAGATAAACATGTAAATCATGAAATAGAAACATTAATTAAACCCATAAAAGAAGTTACATCATCCAAGAACAAGATCCATCATCCCCCTAACAATGGAAAATTAGTTACACATGAAAAAAGAAGAACACAAAGGGAAGAATATGACAAACTCCATTGTAGAAAGGTGGAAAGGTTGAAGAAAATCCCTAATCTTCAATCCTAATTGCGCCCACAACACATTAGGGTTTGTGCCTCTTGACGACTGCTGTGTTCTGTCCAAGTGTCTAAGAGTATGTAAAAAGTGTCAAAGAGTATGTTGTATTTGGCAAAACTTTCTTATTTAAAATAAATTCATGCTGCAGTTTACACGTTCAGCGCTCAGTTTCCAGCACTCAGGCGCTGGTCCACTAAAACAGGAATCCTCCAGCGCACATTGCGTGCTCAAGTGGTGATGGCACTTCTGAATTAATTTTCTTATTCTTTTTTGCTCCTCAAATGCCCAGTCTTTTTTATATGCAATTACCTACAAAAAATACATAAAAACATGTAATAAGAACATAATTAAAATAATAAAAACATAATAAAATTTGAGAACAAAATTAAATCAATAAGATTAAAAAAGGATGAAAACCCAAGATTTTAAACCATAAAAAATAGGAATTTTTGCAGGTTCATCACCTCCATCATGCCAACTCATGAAACAAGATGAAGAAAATAGAAACAAAAAGTTAAAATAGTTTCCCCTTACCTCAAGGTCTTGAAGATGAAGTCAAGCTTCCACTTGATTCCTCCTCCTTCTTCCTCTTCCTCTTCCTTCTTTTCTTTCTTCCTTCACGTTTCCCTCTTCTATTTTTTGCTTCTTCTTTCTTTTCTTCTACTGTCGTGAAAGAATGGAGATTAGAAGTCAAAATTGGCTTCTTATAGATTGGTACTAAGTTGTACCAAAAATTCTGATCTACTAAGAACACTTAGATTTCACTAAATCAAGTTTCCTAACTTCCAACAAGTTTAAAATAAATCCTAAGATTTATCAACAATCTTATTTCGTCATTTCCCTATTTTTCCATATTTGCTGCTAATCAATTTAACATTAAAACATACACTCAGTATGCTTAAAAATGCCAAACTAACCCCAATTAACCTCAAATTTCAACCACACCATCTTTCACACATTTGTGACCTAGAAACAAATTCTCCACATTTGTTTCCATTGACTAAGTAGTTTAAGCCAATTTCGAGGCTAATAACAGCTATATTTCACACAGCGTTACAATAAAGTGACTAAATATGCTCAGAAGGCCACAAAATTAAACAAGCATGTTAAGCAAGTATTAGGTTACCTCTGTATTCATATACAAGCCTAACATTTTTTCTAGGGTGTTACAGGATTAAGCATATGCTGGGGGTCTCTGCGAGGGATAGTTCCTTCCTCCAAATTAATTTTATAAAAATAGACTAGATGACTAACACCTTTTATATCAGCAATGCTTCAACCTAAAGCTGACTTATGCTCACTTAGGGTCAAAATTAATTTCTCACTTTGAGACTCAGACAATTCAGATGAGATAATAACATGAAAAGTATCACCTGGACTAAGGAAAACATGCTTTAAACCCATAGGCAAAGGCTTCAATTCAACTTTGGGTGCTTCCACACTTGAAGGAATTTATTTTTCACATTTCTCGAGCAATTCTTTGAACTTTGGTTGCCATGCCTGAGTGCCATAATCCTGAGTTCTACAAAAAATAGGACTAATATCAACTACATCAAATGGATCACTAATAGAATCAAACTCAAAATTAACAAGAAAATGCTCAAGAGGATCAAAATCATGAGTTGTAGAAACTCCCTTATCCATGATTGAGTGAAACATGTATGTCTGTGGCCTTCATCATCATCTTCTGGCTATTTTGCAATATGGAAGATATTCACCTCAAGCGTTGCGTTTTCGAAAGATAGCTTCATGAGCCCATTCCTACAATTAATAAGAGCATTAACATTGGCAAGAAAATGTCTACCTAAAATCAAAGGAATTTTAGAGGTAGTATCAACAACAGAGCTAGTGTCAAGGATTAGGAAATCAACAGGATAATAAAATTTGTCAATTTGAATTAGAACATCCTCTACCATACTCCGAGGTACTCTGACTAAATGGTTAGCCAATTGCAATACCACAGTGGTTGGTTTGAGTTCTCCCAACCCCAATTGCAAATAAATAGAATATGGCATTAGATTCACACTAGCTCCTAAATCTAGCAAAGCTTGCCCAAACTCATGATTTTCGATGCTGCATGCAATGGTTGGACAACCAGGATCTTTGTACTTGGGAGGAATCCGCTGCTCAATTAGAGCACTAACTTATTCTGTCAGGAACACTATCTTCTTCACATAGTGCTTCCTCTTAACTATACACAAATCCTTGAGAACTTTTACATAAGTAGGAACTTGTTTAATCATATGCAAAAGAGGAAGATTGATTCTCTAAGATTTCATTGTTAGAATCCAGAATTCGCTTGCTTGATTTTAAAGCTTGAGGGAATGGTACCTTAACAGGACTCTTTGTCACCTCAAGTTCCTTAGGCAACTCAACATCACTACTATCCTAATTCTTCTCAACATCATCTGATATGTTCATTGTTGGGATGTGTAAGGATGTACTGTAACATCCTCTAAAACATGTTAGTCTTGTACATCGTTACATAGGTAGCATATTACTTGCTTGACATGTTGGTTTAATTTTGTGATGAACTGAATTAGTTTAGGCACTTTGCTGCAACAGAGAATGTGGAAAATATCTTAAAATGACTCAAATAATAGTTTAAAAAGGTTTAGTTGAAGGAAATAAACATGGAGAATTTATTTTTAGGACACAAATGTAACATCCCTTCTAAATTAAATATAATAGTATTTATTTTGTATTCTGTATTTATAGGACATAGATGTAATTTATTAAATTATTGTTAAGGGATGTATGTGGAATTAATTTTTTTTGCGTACCAGGGACGTACATGGAATTAAAAATTTTTGTGTACAAAATGGATTATTTAATTATAGCAAATCTGAAAGACTGACAGAAGATTTTCTAGAACACTAGAAATTGTGAAAAAAAATTATAAGTTATTTAAGATATAAATTTACTGTTAGACAACTTGTTAATTATAGAAATTGGAGGGGTCATTAGAGAAATTCCTATAAGTTAGTAACTAGATCCTTAACTAAAATGAAACCAAAGTAACGAAATTGATAATAGTTTAGTTTGAGTAACTAACTCATCATGACTTAACTATAAACCAATGAGAAGCTAGACCTTTGGTAGGCTTCTAATTAGTTGGAAAACTAAGTCATCATGAATTAACTAAGAACCAATGAAAATCTAGACATTTGGCAAGTCTTCTATTGGTTAGAAGCTTAGAGAAGTCACACTTGTTACATTTATCATTAGATGTCATCATAGCCTAACTAAGAACCAATCAAAATCTAGCCATTTGGTAAGCCTTCTATTGGTTAGAAACTTTGAGTGCAACACCCCGAAATTCCTTTTCCTGTTATTTGTGTTTTTCTGTAATTTTTGTGAATTGTTTGCTTTATGTTGATTATTTTATTATTATTTTTGACCTTCTGTGTGTTTAAGGCGGTGTCGGAAAAATTTTGACTGTTCACGCGGGGTCGGGGGAGCTTACTAAACCCAAAGTTGGGAATGGATTTCAAAATTTTTCTTTTTTGAGATTTTATCTGACTGATAAAATCTAGGTAAGTTCTATTATCCATTGGACAATAACCACTAGTTTTCTAGCAATAGCTTTTATCCATTGGGTAATAGCTACCGGTAAGTATCTAGTTAGATGACTAGAAAGCTTCCAAGAGAAGCTTGTTGGTGTCAAGTTTAATGACTTTGACTTTTTTTGTGTTGCACTAATAGGAAGAAAGCTTCCAAGATAAGCTTGGAGGAAAGCTTCCTAAACAAGCTTGGAGTGAATCCTGTAGGAGAAGCCTTGCCCAAAATGCCCTTGATGGTCCATAGCCAAGGGAGCTTCTTGGAGAAGCTTTGTGACCAAAATTAGTTTCTTATCTCTCTTAAGTTTTTCTTATTTTGTTTTTGAGAAACCATCTATCAAAACTCTCTCCTTTTTCTCTCCTTGGTTGGTCACGACCAACACCTCTTATTCACCTTGCAATCTTAATCAATTCCAACCAACCTCATTTCTTGAATCTAAACACCTTTTTGAGACACTTTCTTGTGGTGAGTTACTTCAAAATCATCCATCTTCAATCTCTTTCTCAAAGCTTGAAGTTTGAAGGTTCTAGGTGAAGTTTCTTATCTTCATTGCTAAGGTTTATTCTCAAGTTCTAGATCATAATGTTGATTCATAGTCATCTTGTTTCAAGCCTTAGATGTTAATGCTTTTATGTTTTATTTTAAGGATCTTTTTGAAAGGAGAAGTTTTTTCAATAAGAACAACAAGGAGCTTTGATCATCATTTAAGGTAAGAGGGAAATTAACCTCATCAACCATCTTGGTGGTGAGGAACGAATTTTGTGATTGGTTAGTGAAAAATCTATGTGAGGATTTGTTCACTTGGTTATATGTATTTGATGATTTATGTTGGTTTGGCTATATGTGATTATGTGATTTTTATGGTATGCATGAGATTGCTATTACATGAATTGATGATTGAAATGCTTTACATGCTTTGAATCATGTGTGAAAGGCAAACTTTTTGGCTCCAAAATTTGCTTATGGCTCACGACCATGTAGCCCAAAATAGGGTATCCAAGGCAAAAATGTTTTATTGATTGAAACTTAGATGATTATGGGACTAGAAGGATTTAAGGAATTGCAAATTAAAAAGAAGATGAACAAAGTTTTGTTATTTAAAAAGAATCAATTTTTGGTCATGATGATGGAAATAGGTTTTGAAGGATGCTTTGAAATTTAAAGTGTTTTATTTAAGTGAGTTTTTAGTAAAAGTAAAGGAAAACGTCTTAAAATGTTTACGCAATTGAGAAAATGTTTTAAAATGTTTTCGAGGTTGAAAAATGACATAAGATGTTACGTGGTTTGGAGACATAACGAAAAGTATTACGCGCTTATGAAAATACAGTGAAAATGCTTTACATTTGAGAAAAATAGTAGTTTGCTATCGGGCTGACGTACTGGACCCGGAGATATCAGTGGATGACTTAAGCCTAGTGGTGGCTCATTTTTCATGGAATTTATATAGATGTTGATTATTGATTTTATCATATCATGTGATCATGCATTGTGAAAGTCTTGGTGACTTGTTGTTAAAGCTGTATGCCTAGGAGATGAATTACATCTTTGTGCGGGTGTGAATTGCGTAGTGAAGGTCTATGAATGACCTAGGAGGCATCGGGCCGCGGGTAACCCACAAGTGGCCAGTTAGTAGCTATACTGGGCTGTGGTGACTATGCAACGCACCGACGATCTTAACAAGACACTATTCCTATTCCCGATCCGGTGTAGAATGTTTTGTATAAGCCATGATGCGTACGCTGATATATTTGAAAGCACTTGATTTGAGGCTAATGATATACAGACATGACTCCCCGATTATTCTCTCCGATGTTTGGTTTTAGCTTCATGGAGTAGGTTTCAGTTCATTGTGCATTTGCATAGTCAGTAAACATTTTGTGGTGAAATATCTGTATTGTTTAATTATCTACTGATAATATCATGACTGTAATTATTAATTCTGTACTCTATGACTTAATTGTTATTACTGTTTCTTACTGCCAAACTAGTATGTGATGTAGGAGATCTCACCTTTTTATGATTTTGTTCTGTCTTTTCTATTTTTATGGTTATGCTCTATGAAGACTATGATGGCGACGAGGAGAGATCTGATGGGTTACGTTAAAGTGTAGTTCCACGAGGCACTGATGCCTGGCGTGTCCATTTGGACACGGAGCGAGTAGAGTATCGTGGAGACTTTACTCTATCCTTGAGTAGGACCCGTCATGGGGTTACTACTTTTTCTTTTTCTACTGCAGTTTATCTAGAGTTTCATATGCCTTTAAGGGATTTGTGGGGTGATCTTCACTATTCTCCTAGGGAGGATTCCGAGATATTTTCTGCCCGGACTCCCGCCCGTCGAGACATGCCCCGACTGGGGGACTTGTCTTCTGAGGAATCTGAAGAGAATCCCGAGGAGGATCTAGTGGAAGACCCTTCCCTTAGGTGTAATGAACTTGGACCAATTTAAGTTTGTTATGTTAAGTTGTATTTATGTCCTTTTGGTATGTAAGTCTTAAGTACTTATGTTTTATTCAGTTCCTTATGTATATATATATATGTGTGGGATGTTTTGTTCAGTTCTCTATATCTTATGCTTGTTTATGTTCTGTTAAGATATGTTATCAACGAAAAGAATTTTAAAACTCGTATTTTATAAGATTAAATCTTATTTATGACTTGGGTAAAGTTTTAAAAATAAAATAAAGTTTTAGAAAAAAAAAGAAAGTAAGTTTTGGTCTAAAATGTAATTACGCTTGTGCGGGTGTTACATTGAGAAAGGTCACTTGTTTCAATTTTTATGGGTTAGTTAGAAAATATAAAAGGAAATGAATTGAAGAGAAAAAAAAAAGATGAACATTTGAAGCTCCTAGAGGTTTCGGCCAAGAGAGAACCAAGGAAGAGGAAAGAAGAAAATATTGAAGAAAAAGAAGAAAAGCCAAGGAATAAGAAGGATCAAGGGTTTCCAAGTTCATCCACTAAGAGATTAGGCCAAGAATGTTACCTTTTTAATCTTAGATTTATCTAATTTTAGGTAGGGAGTCATACCTTTTCTCTAACGATTTCTTGAGTTGTTCTTGTTTGTAAAAGTGTTTAAGTATGTTTTTCACCATGCTTTGGATCAAGAAGTATTATTTATGACTATTTTTGTTAATTTGAAACCCTAGGTTAGTAAGACTTAAATTGTGCTCTTGAGACTTGTTTGAGTTTCTATGAAAGATTATTGAAGAATAAGGTTTTTGGTGGAGAAAGAATAATAAGGATGATGTTAATTATAAGAAATTATGGTTAAAAAATGAAGATTCAAGAACTAGGATTTTATTCAAAATTAATTTACGAATTTTGGTCTAAATCTTGGTTTAATGTGAAATTGATGTTAAAAGTGATCTTTTGAAGCTAAAGTATTCTAGAAATGATGAGAATAAAAAGAAAATTTTCTTTATTACAAAAGGGGTATCTCAGTGAAGCGTGCATTTTGGGGTTAGAATTGTGTTGATGATTAATTGTTTTGTATTTTATTGTTATAATTATAGAAAGAAATTATATGAATTTTGTTGATGTTGAAATCTTGAGTAAATGATTGATTATATTAAAGTCACAAACTATGAACTACTGATATAGTTTTTGATGAAATAATGATATTCAAAGTTGTGATATATTATTAATTGGTTTTGAGCCTAAAGATGTGACATTAATATTTAAAAGAAAAGAATGTATGATTTCTAGGACCCATTAAGGAGATTCACGGGCCAAGAGGGCTAAGTGGAATTTAATGGGGAGTCTTACATGGGTCACTTTTATTGAGCTCCATATCTCCCTTGTCGGGGCATGTGGGGAGATCACTTTTGTTAGGTTCCTTGATTGGAATGACCACAGTTAGGGGATGTGCTAGAAAGTTTGAGATCTCAACTATGATATGTTATGTTATTGGCCATGTGAGCAAGAAGAGAAAGTAAAATTTAATGGAATGAAAAATAATTTTATTGACATAAAGGTTAATTATGTAGTACTCTATTTGAAACTTATTTTCTGCAGTGAATGCAGTTGGACATAGCATGGTTCAAAATAATATTTTCATAACTATATGATTTCCCTACTGAGGATTATAAATTATAAATTCTCACCCCTTATCTGTTATATTCAGAGAAACAAGATGGTTTGATTGATATTGATGCTCACTTGTGTTTTGCCCTGCTACTGAAGAATTTCATTTGGTTGTAAATAAATGGATATAGTTGACTTGGCAGTTTTGTATGTGTGCATTATCAACTGATGTAGTGACCTCATTTACTTATTCAAACATTTGAGATGTCTTCTTTTTGTAGTTATTGAAATTTTTAGGATTTTTTAAATATTCTAGACAAATGTACTGGTATACTGGATGTAAATATTAAATATAAATGCAATTAGTGTATTATTAGAATTTTTTCTATTTGTATTTTATCAAACTTATATTCCTTTGTTACGTTTATCATATGGGTTAAAAAAATAAATATATATATATGGGAACTTATACATAATTAATTTAAGTATGAAACAAATTTTATTAAGTATTTAGCCGCTACACTTGTTTAATTAGATCTTAAATAAATAATGAAGTACGTAATATTCTATCAGCGTTAAGTAAATATAAATATAAATGAGGTACGTATCAATTATTTACTATATTATTAAAATATAATTAAATTACTGGTATGATGTTACATTATGGTATCAGAGCCACAGTCTTAGTGTGCCTAGGATAATGGGTCAAAATTTTTACTATGCATGGTGCATAGGTTAGATAGATATTTCTAGAATTATACTTTTACATATTTGCTTACGGGTGACAATATGGATATTTATCCATGAGTGTTGTGATATTGAGACTGATCACCTCAATATTGCAGTTAAGGTAGGGAGAAATATTGGACTAATATATGGTCAAAATTTGGGAAACTGTAAATAATGCAGTAAGAATATTAGTAAGTAAGAATTATAGGGAATAAAAAAATGTATAAAACAATGAAGAAGAATTCACTCGAAGAGAATAAATCTATTATTGTATTGTTTGACGTAGGAGTTATTCACTTCTTGCGATTGTAAATTGTGTAATTTATTTAAATTTACTTGTGTTTGGATTGTTCTGTAATCTTTTGAGTATGATTATTATGTTCTATTTATGTTACTGCCTCCTATTTAAGTAGAACATTATTTGTTAATTGTGGATTTGGTTTGCTACCAATGTTTGGCCTTGTTGTGCTTGAAGTGAGGCTGACTTTGGATGTAACTTAAATGAGTTTTGGTGTTTTGTTCTATATGAAATTTTGGTGAAGATGTGCTTGACAAGCTGTTAGAATTTCTGCTAATATGATAGGATTGCTTGTTTCCATGGTTGGCTCAATTCTTAGATGTTTAACATACTTCAATAATAGTAGTTTCTTGATGGGATTTGTCTAAACTGTGACTGCCCTGTTATGAACAAGTCTTCATCATTTAAATGGCTTATATTGTAACCAAGTTAGTTTGGATGTAAGCGAACGGATACTACCCTAATAGAACCAAATTAATTGAGTACCATAGAACAAATTCTGCATGATGAACTTATTCTAAAATACTCTTAACACTATCTTGTTTGTGTAGAAAAATAAAATTTAACTAGTGAATGAGATGTTGTGGAGATGAGATAGATAATGATCAACTTTTTAAGTGCCAACTAAAGTCTATGAACTAAGTTCTAATTAAGGAAAAATAATAAGAACAAACTAAAAATTGTTGTTGGAATGGACTAGATGTCTTAAAAATCAAGTTGTTCTCAACTGTTCTGAGAACTCTGTGAATTTCGTTGAAACCTCTGTGTCTAATGTAACACCCCAAATTCTGACTATGTGAATAGTAATAGCAGAATTACACTGTTTTACATTTTCTGTGTGTTATAAAAATAATTTGACTGTTCTGAGATCATATTTGATCATTTTGTGTGATTTGCTCGAGTCAAGAAAATAATAATTTTCTCGAATAGGAAAAATCTTATTTTAATTAATTAGAGTGGGGATCTTACTAAACCCAATTGATTGATATATATATTAATCTCGTAATTTTTAGAATTTAAGCGTGTAATAAAATAATTTTATATTTTTATAATATTATTTTATTCAACAAGATACCTCTTGTCTCAAAAAAACTTGATTAGAAAAATTATTTGTGGACCGAAAAAGTTTGTGGGGCCACGTTTAGCGTAATGATCAATTGTCTTGTTGACCGTATGAAATCTAAACTAATAGGAAATGGTCAAAATAGGTAGGCTTGACTTTCTAAACCAATTAGAAAGAGTCAACAAAAGAAGCATTGACTTCTTTGTGAGCCATTGGATTGTGAAGCTTACTTTAGAAGCTTTAATCTTAGCCGATTGATCTAATCAATGGTGAGATTAGAAGGATAGTTTTATGACCAAGTGATATCTACCTTAGATGTGATCTATGGCTAGGATTTAAAGATGAATCAAGGGTTAGGATTTAGTCAAAGATTGTAGGCTTGAAAATGGTTAGTAACCTAATTAAGCTTAATTTGACTAATCTAATTACTTAATTAGTAAACTAAGTGAACTAGCTTAGTTATTAATTAATTATAATCTAAATACTAATTAGATATACTAATATTAATTAAAGGTTATAATATATGTTAATATATACTAAATTAATTAGTTATGTGACTAGTATGTTAATTTAGTTTGGTTAGGATAATTAACCTAACAAATTACCTAATTAACTAGCATGTAATTAGGACTAATTTGGAAACAATTAAGTTATTAAAATGGAGGGGGGCTGCACGAAATTGGGGCTGCAAAATGAGGAGGCAAGTGGCTTGTTTCTACAATATTCAAGAACCTTCCAACATGACATAAGCCATGTGCACCAAGTGTGAACACTTTAGGATATTTTAGGATATTTTAGCATGCAAATTCATGCACTCAACCTCCCTAAAACAGCTCACACGGCAGCTGCACTTCTATTTCCATTTCACTTTCATTTATTAGCTTATCACAAATCAAAGCATCTACTTTCTCTCCAAAAAGCTATCAAGAACCAAGCACACTTTCCTTTCTCTTTTTCTCTCTATATTCGGTCAAGACTACTACATGTGCTACCAAACTTCTATAATTTTTTCCTATCATATTTCCTAAAGCCAAATACCATTCTAAGCATCTTTCATTCACAAAGTTTTCCCAAATTCCTACTCTATCTTGCCTAAAATTCCACTTCTTGCTTACTTACTTAAGGGTAAGTTTGGTTTCTATGGTTCAAAATTGAATTTTTAATTTTTCTAACCATGATTGTTCCATGGTTTTTCAATATTGTACCTTGTATGTGTTTTTACTAATTGTTTAAGAATTTTAGGGATTTGTTTGGTGGATAGCACAAATTTGAAGGAAGGAAGGAGAACAAACCGATTAAAATTGTCTACAAGAGGTAAGAGGGAGATTTAACCTCACCAACCGAGTTTTGGTGGTGTGAGGATGGTTTTGTACGGTGGAAAATCCATAAGGGTTCTTCACCGATTATTTGATTGTGTTTGTGATGTGTTTGATTGAGTTTTTATGCTTGCATGTGTGATTAAATGCTTAAAGCTTTGATATTCGTGTGTATGTGAAATTATGAAAGCATGAGATTGAATGTGTAAATTAGGATGTGAATAACATGATTAATCGATTGTATGTGTACTCCAAAGAGTATTGAGGCTCACTACCATACAATGGAAAAAGGACCAAAGTCCTTACACCGATGAATTAAAATGAGAACTAAGAGATTTAAATGAATCGAGAAAAATTTGAGTAATGGTAAAATAAAAATGATTTTATGAGTAATAAAGAAAAGAAATGATGATTTTTGAAAACAATACCATTTACCGATTTTTAGAGGAGTTATCTGTAAATTTTTATAAAAGAAGGACTAAATTGCAAATTTTATCAAAAAGAGGGCCATAGTATAAATATTGATTTTTGAGGGGTCATAATGTAAATATTATTTTTAGAGGGGTCAAACTGTAAATATTTTATAAAGGAGGGACGATTTTGTAAATATAAATTTGATGAGGGACTTTTTCGTAATTATTAAATTTTGAGGGACTATTTCATAAATATTTATTTTTCGGGGACTACTTTGTAAATATTTATTTTTCGGGGACTATTTCGTAAATATTAATTTTTGAGGGACTAATGTGTAAATATAAGTTTTTGAGGGACTATTTTGTAAATATGGATTTTGTGAGGGTTGTTTCGTAAATATGAGTTTTTGAGGGACTAAAGGGTAAATATGGAAAATAAAGCTAATTTTGGTATTAAAATGAGAAAAATAGTATTCCGATTTAAAACGTAAGAGAAATATTTACGCGATTGGAAAACGTTGAAAAGTCGCTATGCGATTTTGAAAAGGCGGCGGAGATGAGTCGCGATTGAGAAGATGCGAAAATATGACTACGTGATTAAAATACGAGTAATAGTACTATTATATTCTTGTGTGGACCCGATTATGAGATATAAATTTGAAATGTGAATAATGCATAGTACATGCATTGGGAAGGTCCGATGGACCGTATGTATGAGGCTAGTTGCTCTAGGAGAGACTACACCTCCCGAGTGGGTGTGATATGCGTAGTGTAAGTCACTCGTTGACCTTGGGGCATTGGGGTGCGGGTTTGCCTGCAATGGGCGGATGGTAGCTCTTGTCACCGTAGGTTAGACCGACGCAACACACCAATGATCGGACCGAGACATTAATTATCCTTAATCAAGATCCGATAAAGGCTGTCGTGTATATCTTTGGATGTGCAAAATTGAGCACGTGGTCCAAGGCATGTTGGTGCAGACACTTCTTTTCGATCACTCTCTCCGACTTGAGTTGTAGCTCCATGGAGTAGGAAATTGAGTCTGTGTGCATACATATAATGATAGAGGGTATTATCGTAATTTCTGTTTATGATAATTGATTTATTGATTTATTGATTATTAATGATGCCATGATTTGTAATTATTGTGTATTACATGTTTTGTGATGATATTGATGTTAGTGGCATAATTGTAATTACGGTATGATAACCTTGTATGAGATATTGTATGTGTTTATCTTCATTCACGCCATCTTGGTATTGGCGTAGGTGATCTCACCTCTTTATATGCATGTTTGGTATTATATTTATATTTGTTAAGACGTCGAGCAAGAAACAGAGCGACAAGTGAGGAGGAGCGATTCGCCGAGGACGTCGAGCTACGAGGAGATGCAGATGCCTAGTTTCCTTAACTACTGGTGACATTCATTGGAGGAGATGAGGCATAGACTGTAGATTTAGAGAGAGAGTATCTAGTATAGAGTTTCCTATATCTATTAGGCAAGATTGGGAGCTTACTATCGTACTACTAGTACGGTTAGTATTAATGTGTCGTCTGCTCGGACACTTGTCGTAGAAGCGCACATCATGACGGATTCCTATGTCGAGGAATCGAGGAGGACCCATCCGAGGGTTCTCATTTGTCTAGTAAGATTTGGGCTATATGTTAGTTTTAAAGTTTAAAGTTTAAATACTTTGGAAGTCTAGTCGTAAAATAATCAAGTGTGACAGTACTAAAGGTATGTATATATATATATGATGTAAATTTTATGTGACCTTGTTGTTATGTTTTTATTTTCTGCTAAGTTTATCTTATTATCATCAAGAAATTTTATAACTCGTATTTATAATACAAGCACGATTTTAATTGAAGGGTAATTTGGTAATTAAGTAACATAAAGTGTGGCGCCCTAAGGAGGGTGTTACATTAGTTGGTATCAGAGCCCAAGTTAGAGTCTTTTGGGTTTGTGGTTAGGTCTGTCTTGTCTAAGTTGTGTGATTTCTGTGATTGTTTTCCGAAAGAAAAACAATATTGTTTGAAGACCGATCTTCACTTTTCTTTGTGTTGTTCGGATCGATTGAATAGACGAAATGGTGGACGTGGAAGAGGACGCATGAATGCGAGGGCAAGCAGTGGAAATGCCAATGACGATAATCGAATATGGCTGCTTGTATTTGTAGCAAAGCAATGCAACGAATGGCCGAGGTTGTTGCACAAACAAAACCAAAGAGCACATGACGATGCTCATAGCTTGTCGAATTTCGGAGGAATAATCCACCGAAATTTCATGGAGAATCGACCCAGAGAAGGCCGATATGTGGATAAAGGAAGCTGGAAAAGATATTTGAGGGTATGGGTTGTAATGATGAGCGGAAGCTTACTTTCGCCACATTCGTGCTAGTCGGTGACGGAGAGGCTTGGTGGGCGGGAGCCGGAGGTTAATCCAAGTGAAGGAGAGTTGTGACATGGCGGCTCTTTAGACGAAGTTTCGGGAAAGTATTTCCCAACCGGTGTTCGACATGCTAAGGAGATGGAGTTCCTTAGTACGAGGCAAGGGCGATGATTTGTAAATGAGTACGCTGCACGGTTCGAAAGCTTGTCTAAGTTTTCGAGGTACTTCAAATGCATCCAGATGAGGAATGGAAGTGTAGGAAATTTGAAGAGGGGCTGAGGCTTGACATCAAGCGAGCTTTAGCAACTGTGGATATTGATCAGTTTCCAGTATTGCTAGATAAGTGCCGAAAGGTTGAGGAGATTGATCATCTGAGAGAGGCGAGAAATAAGAATTTTGGACCAGCACGGTTCCAAAGGGGGAAGAGTAGTGGTGGCAACCGTTACCAGCAGAAACCATATACTAAACCAGCAGTAAGTCAGAATCGGCAACAATCGTTTGGGGGAAGCTCTAGTGGTAGTAGAAAGCGTTTCAATGGAACTTCTGCACTTAAATGTTTTAAGTGTGGGAAAGGGCATCTCACTAGGGACTGTCAGCACAAGGGAGTGATTTGTTATCGATGTGGGAAGCCTGGACATTTCTCAAGGGAGTGTGATCAGCAAAAGGCGGAGCCATCAGTGGGCAATGTTCGTACTGCAAGGCCACAGGCGGGTGGTCGAGTGTATACTATGAGCGGGGAGGAAGCCGCTAAATCTGAGGACTTGATAATGGAAGAGTGTGCTATTGAAGGTAATCCTTTAACAGTATTATATGATTCAGGAGCAACACATTCTTTCATTGCATGTGATTGTGTGGAACGTTTGGGATTAACTGTGACTACATTGCCGTATGATTTGAGTGTTAGTACTCCTACTGATAAGCCTGTGATAACTACAAGAGTATGCTTGAATTGCCCTGTATCTGTTAGAGATAAGATCTTTCATGTGGACTTGATTTGTTTGCCTCTTTCCAAGATTAATGTAATCTTGGGAATGGATTGGTTGTCTTCCAACCATATCTTGATAGACTGTTCGAATAAGACATTAGTTTTTCCGAGATTAAGGATCCTAGATTCTTAACGGCTCACGCAAGTAGAGGCTTGTTTGAAGGAAGGAGATCAAGGGTACTTGTTGATGTCTTCTATGGAGATTCACCTTTGTGAGGATATTTTAAAGGATATTTTCGTAGTGAATGAGTTTCACGAAGTATTTCGAAGATATACACGGAATACGCCGGAAAGAGAGATTGAATTCTCTATTGATTTGGTACTGGAGTGGACCTATATCTATGGCGCCTTATCGGATGTCGCCAAGTAGAGTTGGCGAGCTTAAGAAGCGTTGGAGGATTTGTTGGAGAAGCGGTTTGTGAGACCAAGTGTATCACCTTGGGAGCTCCAGTATTGTTGGTAAAGAAGAAGGATGGGACTTCTCGTCTATGTGTAGACTAGGCAATTGAACAAGATTACAATCAAGAACAAATATCCACTACCAAGAATCGATGATTTGATGGATCAATTGCGAGGAGCCGCAATATTTTCTAAGATTGATTTGCGTTCGGTTATCACCGATACGTGTAAAGGTGGAGGATATCCGAAGGCTGCGTTTCGGACACGATATGGGCATTACGAGTATCAAGTGATGCCTTTTGGTGTGACTAATGCACCTGCAATATTTATGGACTTCATGAATCGGATTTTCCGTTCATACTTGGATAAGTTTATTGTTGTCTTTATTGACGACATCTTGATTTATTCTCGAAGTCAGGAGGAACATGTTGAACATCTCAAAGTGGTTCTCCAGATTTTGAGGGAGAATAAGTTGTATGCCAAGTTGTCCAAATGTGAGTTTTGGTTGAGCGAAGTACAATTCTTGGGGCATGTCATATCGGCGAGATGGAATTGAAGTTGATGCTACAAAGGTGGAGACGGTTATTGAATGGGATAGACCGAAGACTGTATCGGAGATCCGTAGTTTCATCGGATTGGCCGGTTACTATCGACGATTCATAGAGGGGTTTTCAAAGATTGCAGGACCTCTTACCCAACTTACACGAAAGAATCAACCGTTTACATGGACTGAAGCATGTGAGGAAAGTTTTCAGGAGTTGAAACGACGACTGACTACTTCAGGTTTTGATTCTATGATCCGAATGAACCTTTCGAGGTGTATTGTGATGCTTCGTATCAAGGATTGGGTTGTGTACTTATGCAGAACCGTAAGGTTGTGGCATATGCGTCAAGGCAGTTGAAAGTGCATGAGAGGAATTATCCGACTCATGACTTGGAGTTAGCAGCAGTGGTGTTTGCGTTGAAGGTATGGAGACATTTTCTCTATGGGGCAACGTTCACTGTTTTTAGTGACCATAAAAGTTTGAAGTATCTGTTTGACCAGAAAGAGTTGAACATGAGACAAAGGCGTTGGCTCGAGTTTCTGAAGGATTATGACTTTCGATTACAATATCATCCGGGAAGGCGAATGTCGTAGCGGATGCTCTAAGTAGGAAAGCACTTAATGCTTCGTTATGATGATAAAGGAGAAGGAACCGATAGAAGAGTTTCGGGATATGCGATTATCGTGAAGTTGACACCGGGAAAGATATGTTTGAACATGATCGTTATTTCAAATGATTTGATGGATAAAATACGAGAAGGGCAAAACAGTGATCAGTATTTGCAAGAAGCGAAGGAAGCAAGAAGTCAAGGAGCGGAATTGGAATTCAGCGAAGGTGTTGATGGAATTTTGAAGTTCAAAGGGAGAGTTTGTGTACCAAACGATCAGAACTGAGGAGATTAATTTTGGATGAAGCTCATAGAAGTAAGTTGAGTATGCATCCAGGAGCCACGAAGATGTACCAAGATTTGAAACAGTTATATTGGTGGCAAGGAATGAAGAGGGATGTAGCAGAATATGTATCATCCTGTTTAATTTGTCAGAAGGCCAAAGTGGAACATCAGAGACCATCAGGAATGTTGCAACCTTTGCCTATTCCTGAGTGGAAATGGGATGACATAGCAATGGATTTCGTAACTGCACTGCTGAAGACTCGGAAGGGTCACGATTCTATATGGGTAATTATTGATCGGCTTACAAAGTCGGCGCACTTTTTACCGATTAATATTAAGTACTCAATGGAGAAGTTGGCTCAAGTGTACATCAATGAAATTGTCAGACTTCATGGTGTACCATCCAGTATAATCTCTGATCGAGATCCGCGATTTACATCGAGATTCTGGAACAGTTTACAAGAGGCGATGGGAACCAAGCTACGTTTGAGTTCTGCTTACCATCCACAAACTGATGGTCAGTCAGAAAGGACGATTCAGTCATTGGAGGACTTGTTGAGGGCTTGTGTTCTAGAGCAAACTGGTTGTTGGGATGAATTTCTACCGTTGATAGAGTTCACTTACAACAATAGTTTCCATTCAAGCATAGGGATGGCACCCTATGAGGCATTATATGGGAGAAGATGTAGAACACCGTTGTGTTGGTACCATGATGGTGAAAGTACTGTGGTAGGACCCGAGTTTGTGCAACAGACTACTGAGAAAGTGAAAATGATCCAAGATAAGATGAGGACGACACAGACGCGGCAAAAGAGTTATGCAGATAAAAGAAGAAGACCGCTAGAATTTGAAGAAGGTGACCATGTATTTCTACGTGTGACGCCTTTATGTTGAGTTGACGAGTAATCAAGTCGAGGAAGCTTACTCCGAAGTTTATTGGACCGTATCAGATACTTCGTCGGGTAGGTCCGGTAGCTTATCAAATTGCACTACCACCGTTCTTATCAAATCTTCATAATGTATTTCACGTATCACAACTGCGGAAATATATTTCTGATCCGACTCATGTTATTGAGCCAGACACTGTACAACTAAAGGAGAATTTGACCTATGAGACATTTCCAACCAGAATTGAAGATCGAAGAGTTAAGCAACTTCGAGGAAAGGACATCGCTTTAGTTAAAGTGGTATGGAATGATGTAAGTGGTGAAGCTACATGGGAGTTGGAAGAGAAGATAAGAGAAGCAATATCCGTTTTTATTTTGAATATGTATGTCAAGTTTCGAGACGAAACTTTATTTTAGAGGGGAGAGTTGTAACACCCCAAATTCGACTATGTGAATAGTAATAAGAGAATTACACTGTTTTACATTTTTTCGTGTGTTATAAAAATAATTTGACTGTTACGAGATCATATTTGATCATTTTGTGTGATTTGCTCGAGTCAAGAAAATAATAATTTTTCAAGGAAAAATCTTATTTTAATTAATTAAATTTGGGGATCTTACTAAACCCAATTGATTGATATATATATTAATCTCGTAATTTTTAGAATTTAAGCGTGTAATAAAATAATTTTATATTTTATAATATTATTTTATTCAACAGATCTCTTGTCTCAAAAACAAGTAGAAAAATTATTTGTGGACCGAAAAAGTTTGTGGGGCCACGTTTAGCTGTGATCAATTGTCTTGTATGCAATCTAAACTAATAGGAAATGGTCAAAATAGGTAGGCTTGACTTTCTAAACCAATTAGAAAGAGTCAACAAAAGAAGCATTGACTTCTTTGTGAGCCATTGGATTGTGAAGCTTACTTTAGAAGCTTTAATCTTAGTCGTTGATCTAATCAATGGTGAGATTAGAAGGATAGTTTTATGACCAAGTGATATCTACCTTAGATGTGATCTATGGCTAGGATTTAAAGATGAATCAAGGGTTAGGATTTAGTCAAAGATTGTAGGCTTGAAAATGGTTAGTAACCTAATTAAGCTTAATTTGACTAATCTAATTACTTAATTAGTAAACTAAGTGAACTAGCTTAGTTATTAATTAATTATAATCTAAATACTAATTAGATACTAATATTAATTAAAGGTTATAATATATGTTAATATATACTAAATTAATTAGTTATGTGACTAGTATGTTAATTTAGTTTGGTTAGGATAATTAACCTAACAAATTACCTAATTAACTAGCATGTAATTAGGACTAATTTGGAAACAATTAAGTTATTAAAATGGAGGGGGCTGCACGAAATTGGGGCTGCAAAATGAGGAGGCAAGTGGCTTGTTTCTACAATATTCAAGAACCTTCCAACATGACATAAGCCATGTGCACCAAGTGTGAACACTTTAGGATATTTTAGGATATTTTAGCATGCAAATTCATGCACTCAACCTCCCTAAAACAGCTCACACGGCAGCTGCACTTCTATTTCCATTTCACTTTCATTTATTAGCTTATCACAAATCAAAGCATCTACTTTCTCTCCAAAAGCTATCAAGAACCAAGCACACTTTCCTTTCTCTTTTTCTCTCTATATTCGGTCAAGACTACTACATGTGCTACCAAACTTCTATAATTTTTTCCTATCATATTTCCTAAAGCCAAATACCATTCTAAGCATCTTTCATTCACAAAGTTTTCCCAAATTCCTACTCTATCTTGCCTAAAATTCCACTTCTTGCTTACTTACTTAAGGGTAAGTTTGGTTTCTATGGTTCAAAATTGAATTTTTAATTTTTCTAACCATGATTGTTCCATGGTTTTTCAATATTGTACCTTGTATGTGTTTTTACTAATTGTTTAAGAATTTTAGGGATTTGTTTGGTGGATAGCACAAATTTGAAGGAAGGAAGGAGAACAAACCGATTAAAATTGTCTACAAGAGGTAAGAGGGAGATTTAACCTCACCAACCGAGTTTTGGTGGTGTGAGGATGGTTTTGTACGGTGGAAAATCCATAAGGGTTCTTCACCGATTATTTGATTGTGTTTGTGATGTGTTTGATTGAGTTTTATGCTTGCATGTGTGATTAAATGCTTAAAGCTTTGATATTCTGTGTGTATGTGAAATTATGAAAGCATGAGATTGAATGTGTAAATTAGGATGTGAATAACATGATTAATCGATTGTATGTGTACTCCAAAGAGTATTGAGGCTCACGGCCATACAATGGAAAAAGGACCAAAGTCCTTACACTGATGAATTAAAATGAGAACTAAGAGATTTAAATGAATCTGAGAAAAATTTGAGTAATGGTAAAATAAAAATGATTTTATGAGTAATAAAGAAAAGAAATGATGATTTTTGAAAACAATACCATTTACCGATTTTTAGAGGAGTTATACATGCAAATTTTTATAAAAGAAGGACTAAATTGCAAATTTTATCAAAAGAGGGGCCATAGTATAAATATTGATTTTTGAGGGTCATAATGTAAATATTATTTTTAGAGGGGTCAAACGTAAATATTTTATAAAGGAGGGACGATTTTGTAAATATAAATTTGATGAGGACTTTTTCGTAATTATTAAATTTTGAGGGACTATTTCATAAATATTTATTTTTTAGGGACTACTTTGTAAATATTTATTTTTCAGGGACTATTTCGTAAATATTAATTTTTGAGGGACTAATGTGTAAATATAAGTTTTTGAGGGACTATTTTGTAAATATGGATTTTGTGAGGGGTTGTTTCGTAAATATGAGTTTTTGAGGGACTAAAGGGTAAATATGGAAAATAAAGCTAATTTTGGTATTAAAATGAGAAAAATAGTATTTCCGATTTAAAACGTAAGAGAAATATTTACGCGATTGGAAAACGTTGAAAAGTCGCTATGCGATTTTGAAAAGGCGGCAGAATTGAGTCGCAATTGAGAAGATGCGAAAATATGACTACGCGATTAAAATACAGTAATAGTACTATTATATTACTGTGTAGACCCCGATTATGAGATATAAATTTGAAATGTGAATAATGCATAGTACATGCATTGGGAAGGTCCGATGGATGTATGAGGCTAGTTGCCTAGGAGAGACTACACCTCCCGAGTGGGTGTGATATGCGTAGTGTAAGTCACTCGTTGACCTTGGGGGCATTGGGGTGCGGGCTACTGCAATGGGCGGAGATGGTAGCTCTTCCTGCATGCGTAGGTTAGACCGACGCAACACACCAATGATCCGGACCGAGACACTATCCTTAATCAAGATCGATAAAGACTGTCGTGTATATCTTTGGATGTGCAAAATTGAGCACGTGGTCCAAGGCATGTTAGCAGACACTTCTTTTCGATCACTCTCTCCGACTTGAGTTGTAGCTCCATGGAGTAGGAAATTGAGTCTGTGTGCATACATATAATGATAGAGGGTATTATCGTAATTTCTGTTTATGATAATTGATTTATTGATTTATTGATTATTAATGATGCCATGACTGTAATTATTGTGTATTACATGTTTTGTGATGATATTGATGTTAGTGGCATAATTGTAATTACGGTATGATAACTGTATGAGATATTGTATGTGTTTATCTTCATTCACGCCATCTTGGTATTGGCGTAGGTAGGATCTCACCTCTTTATATGCATGTTTGGTATTATATTTATATTTGTTAAGACGTCGAGCAAGAAACAGAGCGACAAGCGAGGAGAGCAGATTCCGAGGACGTCGAGTTACGAGGAGATGCGGATGCCTAGTTTCCTTAACTACCCGAAGTGACATTCATTGGAGGAGATGAGGCATAGACTGTAGATTTAGAGAGAGAGTATCTAGTATAGAGTTTCCTATATCTATTAGGCAGTATTGGGGAGCTTACTATCGTACTACTAGTACGGTTAGTATTGTGTCGTCTGCTCGGACACTTGTCCGTAGAAGTGCACATCATGACGGATTCCTATGTATTGAGGAATCTGAGGAGGACCCATCCGAGGGTTCTGCTGTCTAGTAAGATTTGGGCTATATGTTAGTTTTAAAGTTTAAAGTTTAAATACTTTGGAAGTCTAGTCTGTAAAATAATCAAGTGTGACAGTACTAAAGGTATGTATATATATATATGATGTAAATTTTATGTGACCTTGTTGTTATGTTTTTATTTTCTGCTAAGTTTATCTTATTATCATCAAGAAATTTTATAACTCGTATTTATAATACAAGCACGATTTTAATTGAAGGGTAATTTGGTAATTAAGTAACATAAAGTGTGGCGCCCTAAGGAGGGTGTTACATCTAAACCTGTTGAGAATGAGTCTGTTTATTGCTCTACCATTAAAGTTAGGGAATATTTAAAAGAAAGTGCACAAGCATATGTTCTCTTGTTTTCTTTAAATTCAGAGGAACAACAAAAATTAGAAACTTTCCCTATAGTGAGAGAATTTCCGGAAGTATTTCCTCAGAAATAAATGAGTAGCCTCCAGAAAAAGAAATCTCTTTCTCTATTGACTTGATACTAGGAACAGGTCCTATCTCAATAGCACCCTATAGAATGTCCCCATTAAAGTTAAGTGAACTTAAGAAGCAAAGAGAGGAACTCCTAGCCAAGAAATTTATTATACATAGTGTGTCACCCTAGGGAGCCCTTGTACTTGTTGTAAAAAAAAAGGATGGAAGTTTAAGGTTATGTGTGGATTATAGACAATTGAATAAAGTGACCATAAAAAATAAATACCCACATTCAAGAATTGATGATTTGTTGGATCAATCAACTTAGGGAAGCATCAATATTTTCTAAGATAGGTTTGAGATCAGGACACCATCAAATTAGGATTAAGCCAAAGAAAATTCCTAAAACTGCTATTAAAACTAGATATGGACACTATGAATATCTAGTCATGCCTTTTCGATTGACCAATGCCCCAGCAGTATTTATCGATTATATGACGCATTTTTGGACCTTATTTGGATTAATTTGTGGTTGCTTTCATATAGATGATATCCTCATTTATTCAAAGATAGCAGAAGAGCATGAACAACATCTTAGATAGGTCCTTCAAATCTTAAAAGAAAAAACAATTGTTTGCTAAGTTAGAAAAATGTGAATTCTAGCTTCAAGAAGTAAAATTTTTAGGATATGTAATATCACAAGGAGGAGTTTCAGTTGATCCTAGTAAAGTGGAAGCGGTAATGTAATGGGAGAGACCAACAACCATCACTGAAATCAGGAGTTTACTAGGATTAGTCGGGTATTACAGAAGATTCATTAAAGGATTTTCTCAATTATTATTACCTTTGACCAGATTAACTAGGAAGGAAAAGCCTTTTGAGTGGACTGATAAATGTGAAAATTGTTTTAGGAATTAAAAGTCAGGTTGACTACAACTCCTGCATTGATTATCCCTGATTCTAAAGAAAAATTTACAGTGTATAGTGATACATCCAAGAAAGGTCTAGGATGTGTGTTAATGCAAAATGAAAGAGTAGTGGCTTATGCTTAAAGATAATTGAGACCACATGAGGAAAACTACCCAACCCATGATTTATAATAAGCAGCTGTGGTTTTTTCTTTGAAAATATGGAGGCATTATTTATATGGAGTTAAATTTGAAGTATTCAGTGATCATAAGAGTTTGAAATATCTTTTCGATCGAAAGGAACTTAATATAAGACAAAGAAGGTGAATAGAATTTTTTAAAGATTATGATTTTGAATTGAAATATCACCCAAGAAAAGCTAATGTGGTAGCTGATGCCCTTAACAAAAAGTCACTACATGTATCCTACCTGATGATTGAAGAATTTGAGTTGTTAGAGAAATTTTGAGATTTGAATCTCTCAATAACCCTGCAACCTAAAATTTTGTGCATGAGTCAAACAAAAATTATCAGTAAAATTAAATCACAAGTTAAACAAGAATAGAACACTGATCAATTTTTGCAAATGATCAAAGATTAGGTTGCGCAAGGAAAATAAAGAATTTCAAGTAACAAATGATGGTACTGTGATGTGTAAAGACAGACTATGTATTCCAGATGATAAAGAATTAAGAAATCAAATACTGGATAAAGCCCATTGTAGTAAATATACCATACATCTAGGAACCACCAAAATGTACCAAGATCTTAAGAAAATTTTCTAATGGCTAAAGATGAAAGAGAAAATTGCAAGTTTTGAAACTACGTGCTTAATATGTCAAAAAGTTAAGATAAAATAACAAAGACCAATTGTTATGCTCCAACCATTAGAAATCCCTAAATGGAAATGGGATAGTGTGGCAATGGATTTTGTAATGGGACTGCCACCAACTTCTTCAGGACATGATGCTATTTGGGTCATTATAGATAGATTAACCAAACAGCTCACTTTTTAGCAATCAAAGCCACTTATTCATTAGATAGATTGGCTCAAATGTACATTAATAAGATTTTCAAATTTCATGGTATTTCTTATAGTATCATATCTGACAGGAGCCCTACATTTACCTCTAGATTTTGGGGAACACTATAGCAGACATTAGGAACTATACTTTATTTTAGTATAGCCTATCATTCCCAAACTAATGGACAAACTAAAAAGAACATCCAAACATTAGAGGATATGTTGAGAGTTTATGTCCTGGAACAGATAAGAAATTGGGATCAATATTTACCATTAATAGAGTTTACATATAATAATAGTCACCATTCTAGTATAGGGATGGCACTTTATGAAACTTTATGTGGGAGGAGATATAGATCACCATTATGCTGATATGAGTTGGTGAAAGAAATTTATTAGGACCAGACATAATATAACAAACTTAAGAGAAAATAAAATTCATCAGGGATAAACTGCTTATTGCACAAAGTAGACTAAAAATCTATGCCGATCAAAGAAAAAGACCTCTACAATTTCAAGAAGGAGAACATGTATTTTTGAAAATATCTTCATAACTGGAATAGGTAGAGCACTTAAATCCAAGAAATTGAGTCTTAGATTCCTAGGTCCATTTCAAATTCTTAAGAAAGTAGGGTCAGTAGCTTACCAAATAGCTCTTCCACCCAATCTGTCAAATCTTCATAATGTCTTCCATGTATCTCAGCTTAAAAAATATTTTCCAGATCCTTCTCACATCCTATCCAGTGAACCAGTACAACTAAGAAAAGATTTGACCAATCTCGTTAAACTTGTTCAAATTTGGACACTTATGATAAACAGTTAAAAGGAAAAACAATTCCTTTGGTCAAGGTGTTATGGGAATGATTAACACCGAAAGAAGCAACTTGGGAAAAGACAGAGAAAATGCAACGGAAGTATCCAGAGTTATTCTTACCAGGTAAAATTTTGAGGACAAAATTTCTTTAAAAGGAGGGGAGAAATGTAACATCCATTCTAAATTAAATATGACAATATTTATTTTGTATTCTGTATTTATAGGACATATGTGTAATTTATTAAATTATTATTAAGGGACATATGAGGAATTAAAAAATTTTGTGTACAAAATGGATTATTTAATTACAGCAAATCCGAAAGGCTGATAGAAGATTTTCTAGAACACTAGAAATTGTGGAAAAGATTTATAAGTTATTTAAGATATAAATTTACTATTAGACAACTTGTTAATTATAGAAATTGGAGGGGTCATTAGAGAAATTCCTATAAGTTAGTAACTAGATCCTTAACTAAAATGAAACCAAAGTAACGAAATTGATAATAGTTTAGTTTGAGTAACTAACTCATCATGACTTAACTATAAACCAATGAGAAGCTAGACCTTTGGTAGGCTTCTAATTGGTTGGAAAACTAAGTCATCATGAATTAACTAAGAACCAATGAAAATCTAGACATTTGGCAAGTCTTCTATTGGTTAGAAGCTTAGAGAAGTCACACTTGTTACATTTATCATTGGATGTCATCATAGCCTAACTAAGAACCAATCAAAATCTAGCCATTTGGTAAGCCTTCTTTTGGTTAGAAACTTTGTGAAAGGCCACTTGTTTCAATTTCTATTGGTTAGTTAGAAAAAATAAAAGGAAAAGAATTGAAGAGAAAAAAAAAGATGAACATTTGAAGCAACTAGAGGTTTCGGCCAAAAGAGAACCAAGGTGGAGGAAAGAAGAAAAAATTGAAGAGAAAGAAGAAAAGCCAAGGAACAAGAAGGATCAAGGGTTTCCAAGTTCATCCACCAAGAGATTAGGCAAAGAATCTTACTTTTTTCATCTTAGTTTCATCTAATTTCAGGTAGGGAGTCATACCTTTTCTCTAATGATTTCTTTGAGTTGTTCTTGTTTCTAAAAGTGTTTAAGTATGATTTTCACCATGCTTTTGGATCAAGAAGTCTTGTTTATGACTATTTTTGTTAATTTGAAACCCTAGGTTAGTAAGACTTAAATTGTGCTCTTGAGACTTGTTTGGGTTTCTATGAAAGATTATTGAAAAATAAGGTCGTTGGTGGAGAAAGAATAATAAGGATGATGTTAATTTTGAGAAATTATGGTTAAAAAATGAAGATTCAAGAACTAGGGTTTTATTCAAAATTAATTTGGGAATTTTGGTATAAATCTTGGTTTAATGTGAAATTGATGTTAAAAGTGATCTTTTGAAGTTAGAAGTATTCTAGAAATGATGAGAATAAAAAGAAAATTTTCTTTATTACAAAAGAGGTATCTCAGTGAAGCATGCATTTTGGGGTTAGAATTGTTTGATGATGAATTGTATTATATTTTATTGTTATAATTATAGAAAGAAATGATATGAATTTTATTGATGTTGAAATCTTGAGTAAATGATTGATTATGTTAATGTCACAAACTATGAACTACTGATATAGTTTTTTATGAAAGAATGATATGCAAAGTTGTGATATGTTATTAATTGGCTTTGAGCCTAAAAATGTGACATTAATATTTAAAAGAAAAGAAATGTATGTCTTGTAGCACCCATTAAGGAGATTCACAAGCCAAGAGGGCTAAGTGGAACATAATAGGGAGTCTTACATAGGTCACTTTTATTGAGCTCCATATCTCCCTTCCCAAGGCATATGGGGTTATCACTTTTATTGGGTTCCTTGATTGGTATGACCACATCTAGGGGATGCGCTAGAAAGTTTGAGATCTCAACTATGATATGTTATGTTATTGGTCATGTGAGTAAGAAGAGAAAGTAAAATTTAATGAAATGAAAAATGATATTATTTAGTACATATTTTATTAATATAAAGTATAATTATGTAGTACTCTATTTGAAACTTATTTTTCTGCAGTGAATGCAGCTGGACATAACATAGTTCAAAATAATATTTTGATAACTGTATGATTTCTCACTGAGGATTATAAATTATAAATTCTCACCCCTTATCTGTTATGTTCAGAGAAACAGGATGGTTTGATTGACATTGATGCTCACTTGTGTTTCGCCCTGCTACTGAAGAATTTCGTTTGGTTATAAATAAATGGATATAGTTGACTTGGCAATTTTGTATATGTGCATTATCTACTGATGTAGTGACCTCATTTATTTATTCAGACATTTGAGATATCTTCTTTTTATAGTTATTGAAATTTTTAAGATTTTGTAAATATTCTAGACAAATGTACTGACACACTGGATGTAAATATTAAATATAAATGCAATTAGTGTATTATTAGAAATTTTTCTGTTTGTATTTTATCAAACTTATATTCCTTTGTTACGTTTATCATATGGGTTAAAAAACAAATATATATATATATATATATATGGGAACTTATACTTAATTAATTTAAGTATGAAACAAATTTTATTATGTATTTAACCGCTACACATGTTTAATTAGATCTTAAATAAATAATGAAGTACGAAATATTCTATCAACATTAAGTAAATATAAATATAAATGAGGTACGTATCAATTATTTATTATATTATTAAAATATAATTAAATTACTGGTAGGATGTTATAATAAAAGTATGAACTGTGATATAGTTAAAGTTTCAAGATAATCAGAGTTAGTTTAGTATTTTATGCATACTGATTGTGTGTTTTAATGCCGGATTGACTAGTCACAGATATGAAAACTCATGGTAATGGTGAAATAAGAATTTAGATGAATCCTAGGATTTATTCTAAAGTTGTTGGAAGTTAGGAAACTTGATTTGGTTAAATATAAGTGTTCTTAACAGATGAGGAAGTTCCAGCAAAATATCCAAGGGATATTTTGGTCACTCATTTTCTCTCCCTCTCGTATAAGCAGCTCTTGCTGCCAAAAAAGAAAGAAAACAGAAACCAAAGAGAAAAGAAAGAAGGAGCCAAAGGAGGAGAAATGGGGGGAAAGAAAGAGGAGCAAGGGAAGATCAAAATCAAAGCTCAAGCTTGAAGGTTGATCATCCATACAAGAGGTAAGGGTGTTCTTTCCTAAAATCCAACTTTCTTATCCATTTCTTGTAGTTTATGCATGTATGTACGGTTCAGGGAAAATTGGCTATTTGAGGTAAAGATGGTTTCTTTAGCTAGTTCTTACTTTCAATGGCTAAGTTTATTTTGGTTCTAGCTTGACCTATGCTTGGTTGTTTATTGTGAGGTTAGAAACACTCTCTTGAGTGTTTGAATTACAAGTTGAGAATTAGGTTTTGAATGATTAAGTTTTGTTCCTAATCTAAGTTTAATGAGTTAAAGTTAGTGTTTGATGATTCTAACATGATTAGAAATCATGTTTAGGATTGGAAATTACTTAGAATCCATGATTTGAGGATTAGGACATGGTTAGAAACCAAGATTATGCAAAACTCGATTATGCAAAAACAGGGCAGTATCCGCATAGCCTGTGGTGTTTGTAGTATAACTTGAGTTGTAGTTATCAAATTGACCTGATTCTTATTACATTTGAAATCTAAGACATAAGAATTCATGTAATAAAAAATTTATATTTATATCACAACCCAATTAGCCCCAGTTTAAGTTTGAATTTGAGTCAGATTTTGCAAAAATAAGCAGACTGACACCTATTATACCTGATTGCATAACTTCTTACTCAAAGGTCGTATTTACATGAGACTAGTAGAATTTTGAAGCTAACATGTAAGGCTATATAAGGAGTAAAAATTTCAGAATTTTTGCACTCCACATGCATTCCAAGTTTCAGTTTAAAGTAAGGTCAGATCTAGGAAAACAGGTAATGTCCCTATTTCAGCTTATGCATTTTATTGCATAACTTTAACTACACCAAGTAAAATGAATTGAGGTTTGTTTCATTTGAAAGATGAGATAAGGCTATCTGCATGTAAAATTTCATAATTTTAGAAGTTAGGATGCACATTTGGTGCATTCATAAAAATTAGCCTTTTTATATGGCAAACCAGAAAATTTCAAGATATTAATCTTGTTGAAATAGGGCTTCCTACTTGATGGGACCTCTTATATATGCTTTTTAGAGTATGTTGAGATGCTACTAGGGGTGACTTGAGATAGGAATGACCATCTAATAAGTTTATGAATGGTATGAACCTTAGAGCAACCAGAGGTAGTGGATTGCCTTGGGAAAGTACCTAGGAACATAAACAAGAAAGTATTACAATTTCTAACCACTCTTGCACTTGATTCGCTTGAGTGAAGATAGAGCTATGTACTTAGTTCCTAAGTGAGGGGATGTTTTATGTACTAAGTTCACTAGGCAAGTGGGATCTTGTACATTACTAAATACACAATAGGATGAATTGTGACTTGTAAGCTTGTCATATTCATGAAGTGTAGCAAAAACATGCTTAACTCCTTTATTAGTAAAGTTGAGCTAGAAAGGTATGATGAATGAGATGTACTTCCTTAAATACTAAGTTAAGTATGGAAGTTCAAGTCTTCAGGTATTCCAAAAGTTAGGAGTTATCTAAAATAGGTATCTAAGACCTTAAACACTCTAAGTGTGGCATAGGTTACTACTGGGATGCGATAATAGGGAAAGCTAGATACAACCAAGATAGATATATTGTACTTATCTAGATGCATGAATTACTCGCTTGCAGTTAAAGTTGAGTGAAGTATGCAGAGTTCCAGAGAAATGCTCATTTATCTCCTTAAGTTGGATTAAAATGAAGCATTAGTTATGATAGGCTCTTTCACTTGGTTGACTTGAGTCTATAGGAAAGGTTTGTGGTGTGTATGTTTTTATAATATGACATTGCATGTTTTTGCTTGCTCTTCCAATATATGGTAACCTTATATGATGTGCACAATTATTTGGCCAGAGGAAAGGAATTAGCTATTCCTGAACATATTTCTCAAAAGGAAGGGAACTAGTTTTTCCTAAACATATTCCTCATGAGCCAAAGGTTACAGGTAGAGTGAGGATGAGCTTTCCCTCCCTACCATAGCAGATTACATGGAGCGTTCAGGTTCCAAGAATGAGCAGGTATTCATAGTTTTCAAAATAAAACCCCGCATGGATTTAAAAATAAAACCCTGCATCGACATAACTATAGGACTTAACTTAGGCATAATCATATTGCATATTACAAGCATTGCATTTGAATGACAATTGTATGGGAAATTGTATGTTATTATTGATATTTACAATTGTATGGGCGATTATTTATATTTTGATAATGTGTTGGCTATCCGTTGAACCACACTACAAGGAAGTGTGCAATTATGAGTACTAGTGGAGGAAACTCCTATGTTGGTTATTAAAGAATTGTTTATACAATGTTATAACTAACTAGTATTGGAATTGCTTTTACTGAGAATTATAATTGTAATACCCTAATACAGATATCTAGATATATCTCAATTATACTGAGATAAAAAGTACTAGTTGCGTCACTTACTACATAACTAACTAATAACATATACCCATAATCACAATCAAGAAATTATAGAAATCCTTGAGAAAATGTAAAAAACATAAACTCATACATATATATATACAACTTCAACCATAAAAGGCATATTGTAATACATAGCTCTTAAGACATACAAAGGAAATATAAACTTATACATAAGCTTTGTCTACTAAAGCATATAAAATTAAACTAGTCTTCATGCTTCGCCTTCATTCCCTTAACAGGGTTTGTACCTGGATTTACATCGAAGAACAAACGGGGTGAGAATTATAATGCTTAGCAAAAGCAATTCTAATACCAGCTGGCTATAACATTGTAAAAACAAATATATAACAACTAACATAGGAGTCTCCTCTATATTTACTCAAATCTGCACACTATGTTGTAGTGTGATCTAAACCAATAGCCTACATACCGTCAAATACAAACACCTGCCCATACAATTGTAAATACCAACAACAACAGACAATGTCCATACAACTATCTGTAAATGCAACGAGAATGATATGCAATATGATTATGTCTAAGAAAGATCCTAAAGAAATGCTTGTGCAAGTTTTTGTTTTGAAATACATGTAGAGTTTTATTTTGAAAACTAAGAACACCTGCTCATTCTGGGAACCTGAACGTTCCATGTAAGCTGCTATGGTAGGAGGAAGAGTTGTAACCCTTGGCTCTTGGTCAAGAATGACTTGTTCCCTTAGGAACTTCTGACTCCCGTTCGCCTGGCCAAACGACTGTACTTATCATAGGTTACCATACATTGGAAGAGAAAGCAAAAACATCATACATGCATACTTAGCTCAATTAAGAACCAAGATGTTTACTAGGAATTGGTTTAGCATATTATCTTGTGCTAAATAGAGGAAAATTTCATCCTTACATTACACGTATCCTGGCTCTATCGAGAAGTTCAGGCTGAATCTAGGCTTAAAGGAACCTTTACGGACTTCCCACTTATTTCCCTTAGCTTTGGCACTATCGAGATGCTAGGACTGAATCCTTGTTCAAAGAACCTTTCAGATTTTCCATTATCTCCCTTGGCCAACATGATTGTGTTCAACATCAAAGGATACTCACAATAATCAATACTACTACACCATTCCCACATGCATACATCTAGACAAGTATAAATACTTATCTTGGTTGTATCTAGCTTTCCTCGTTATCACATCTCTAGTAGTAGCCTAAGTTATACTAGAGTGTTTAAGGTTCTAGATACCTATCTTAGCAATTCCTAACTCATGGAATGCTTAGGGATTTCAACTCTGACACTTAGCTTCATATTTAAGGAGAGTAAATCCCACTCATTTTGCTATTTCAACTCCACTTTACTTATAAAGGAGTTATTGCATAATTCTACTATACTTCATGAATATGACATTCTTACTAGTCTCCATTCATCTTTATTGTGTATCTAGTAATGTACAAGATCCCACTTGTCTAGAGAACTCAATACATCAAACATCCCCTCACTTAGGAACTAAACACACAACTCTATCTCCACTTAAAAGAATCTAGTTCAAGAGTGGTTAGCAAATGCAACACTTTATTGCTTAAAGGCCTAGGTGCCTTCCCTAGGTAATCCACTACTCTTGGAGATCCTAAGATTCATACCTTTCTTGTAACACCCCAAATTTCGTATCTCTTAAATAGTAATTTTGACAGTTAACAGAATTTTACTATTTAGTAATTTCTGAATACTGTAAAATTATTTTGATTATTCCGTCAGCGTATTTGATCGTTTTGAGTGATTTACTCCATGTCAAGAAAATAATAATTTTCGGGCCAGAGAAAATCTTTCTGTATTTATTTCTCTTGACTGTTAATTATTTTTAACAATCTGACTTAATTTTCATACGTTTTTTAATTTTTATGATTTTATGTGTGATTTTGAATTTTTTTTTCTGTTTGTGGGCCCCACAAGGTGTTTGTGGGCCTAGGTGACCATACGTGGGCCCAGGTGGGTCCCGCAAAGTGAAAAAAAATTTTACGCATAAAAAAATTTGTACTGTTTAGACGGAGATAGGGGATCTTACTAAACCTGAATCCGAAAACAGTTTTAGAAAATTTGTTTTGTACTATATTTATTTATCGAAAGATAAAAATACAGTAAATATATTCTTTCGTAGAATTTTTAGTAGATAAAAATAGAAATTATATTGCTTAAGTCAACATTGGTGGTTTGGATATCCACTATTGATTCAATTAACGGTTAAGAAATAAATTTAATAAAGAAACATAAGATAATCATCATTGATTTAATTAATGGTGTGAAAATAAACTTAGTTAGGCAAGCTTCAATATCAACCGTAGATTTAATCAACGGTGTAAAATTAATTATATAAAGTGACCATTTACAACCATTGGATTTAGAATTGATCAAGGGTGGAGATTTGGTCTTAAAAAGTGACAAAGACTATTTATGACCATTGGATGAAGAATTAATCAAGGGTGGAGATTTGGTCTTAAAAAGTAGCAAAGACTAATTATGACCCTTGGATTAAAAGTAAGAAGAAGTAATCTTGACCCTTTATTTTGGAGACACATCTAATGGCTAGAATTTAAAGGAGAAGGATCCAATGGCTTAGATTTAGTCTTCTAAATTAAAAGTCTACCTAAATCCTAACCATTGAATTAATCAATGGCTAGGAATGCTTCAAATAATTGTATAAAAAAAAAAAGATGACAACTTCATGCATTATGGAAGGGGGGACGGTTTTGGAGTGCTTGGACAAGGAGGAGACAATTTTTTTAGTAGCCTTTTTAGGCTAAAGAAAAGATGAAGTCAACAATGCTTTGATTAGTAACTAATTAAGCCTAATTTGATTAATCTAATGGCCTAATTAACAAGTTAAGTAAACTAAATTAAATATTAAATTATTATAATCTAATTCTTAATTAGATATCCTAATTTTAATTAGAGATTATAATATATGAAATAATATGTTAATTAATTAGTTATATAGTTAGAATGTTAGCTAAGATTGGTTAGGAAATTTAACCTAACTAATTACCTAATTAATTAGCATGCAATTAGGTGAAAATTGAGAACAATTAATTTCCTAAAATACTCAAGGAGCCACACAGTTTTCATGCAGCTTGGGGAGACTTTTACATGGTTCTTGAACCACCAATACTAGCCATGCAAACTAAATTAATGACCATTATTGTTTGTTATGGTCAATATGACCATTATTATTTTGTTTGCTTCCTTTGGATTGCATGATGAAGGGGGGACGGTTGGAGAAGCAAGAAAGAAGAATAAAACATGTTGAGACATGTTGGAGTAGCCTTTTTAGGCCAAAGAAAAAGCTTGAAGACATTAATTAGATGTCTTGACCAATTATTGGTCATTTTCCTAAAGCAAAATTATTCTCTTCTTTCTCTCCATGCAATGCTACGGCTGCCCACTTCAATTCAGCCATTTGATTTCATTTGTATTACATTTTATAACACTTAACTCATTCTCTCTCTTCCAATTTGTCAAGAACACCAAGAACAACACCATTTTCTTTCCTTCCTTGAGCATTCGGTCACCACCCATGGAACCACTTCTAATCTTCCATAATTTTATCTAGCTACATATCTTGAATCCTCTCATCAATCTAAAACACTTTCATGTTGGGAACTTCTCAAAATTCCATCATCTTCATCACTCAACCAAGCCAAGAACACAAAATAACCATTTTCCTTCATTTTCTCACCAAATGGTTCGGCCATGACCACCAAAAGCACCACCCATCACTTTTAATTTCATCCAACCATAGATCTTGAATCTACATGATATTCTAAGCAACTTTCATGTTGGAGACTTTCTCAAAATCATTCATCTTCATGGACTTTCTTCAAGAGCCAAGTTATTGAGTTTTTAAGGTGAAGTGTAAGAAGACTTCAATTCTTATCTCTTTTTCATGATCTAAACCATGTTTGATCCATGGTTCCTCTTAATCAAACTTAGTATACTAATTTTTATGTATTTTGTTTTGAATTTGAGAAGCCCTTGGTGGTGAAGGACTTGGAAAGAGAACCAAAATCAAGAAGCTTTGAGGATCTTCAAGAGGTAAGAGGGAGATCCATCTCACCAACCAATTATGGTGGTGGGAGATGGTCTTATATTTGATGAATTGTGAATTCATGTGAGAATTCCAATCCATGGTCATGTAATAATTAATTGTGTGTTTATGAGCTTTGCTTTATTTTCTTGTGCCTTGATTATTTTGTCTATGCTTAATATGCTTTGCATGATTTTATGGCTTTGATAGTATACTTATAATATGCATGATGAGTATATGGCATGTTTGTGAGATTTATGATAAAATATATATATGTATGCCATGATGTGTGGATGGAAAGAAAATTGATATTGGTTCCAATGGCCAAGGAAGAGCTACGATTTTGATGCCCTTGATGAGGGTCAATGTTGAAATTTTTCAAGAACAAGGAAATTAAATTTTGATCCCTAGAACAATGAGATTTTCAGCCAAGACACCTCAAAATAGGTGTTCACAAATTAATATGTTTATGGAAGAATAAAATTGGATTGATTTGAGGAGTATGGAAAATGAACTAAAGGTTTGTTTTTTTTTAAGAAAACATGAACACAAATTTTAGAATGAAATTTTAATGATTTATTTTGTGTAGAAACAAGAATGGAATTTATTTAAGTTAGAAGAAAAATATTTCATGGTTCCAATGACCATCTATAAGATTTTGATAATTTAGAAAAATGTTTTGATGCTATGAAATACAAGAATTTTCAAATAAGGATTTTTGAAAAGGGAATTAAGTGTTATAAATTAAGTGAAGTGGAATTTTCATAAATAAAAGAAAAAGAAGATTGAAAGTATTGAACTTCAAATTAATTTAAAAAGAATCAATTTTTAGAAGTGGTTTAGAAATATAAAAGAAAATGTTTGTAACTTAAATTTACTCACGAAGAATTTATTTGAGTTTTGGAAAACGTTAGGAAATTTAAAGTTAAGAAACAATAATTAAAACAACTCAATATGATTTTGTAGGACTAGATCAATAAAAAGTGATTTTGAGAAAATATATATTAAGGAAAAGATTTTTGACTAAGAATGAAAAAGGATTTGCAAAGAAAGTGAAAATGAATTTGAACAAATGGGTTTGTTATATGACCAATCGGTACTTTGGTTTTGAAAATAAAACTTTAATGGTTTTGTGTGTGTAAAACCATATCAATTTAAAAGGAAAAATATTTTGATAATTTTTCAAATAGTAATGCCTAGATTTTGATGAAATAAAGTAATTTTTCAAGTGGAAATATAATTGATTTAATACAAGAAATTTGAAAAGGAAATCAGAGTATTTTACTCACTTGAAAAATTAAGTTTTGTAAACGAAAATATTTTCAAACTTCAATTTATTTTGAAGTAGGTTAATTTGGAAATGATTTGGGGAAAAATGGAGAATATAATGGTATTTTGAGAATTTACTCAAGTATAACTTATTTTCAAGTTTTGAAGTACGTTTGGAAATTTTAAGATTTGAAACATTGATTTATATCAATAGAAAAGTAATTTTGTGGATTATATTTGAAAAAGAATTTCTTAAGTAAAGAAACGTGGAAAAAGATTTTCTTGAGTAAGAAAATGTGCAAAATGAAGTACAAAGTCATAATATTTTGAGAAAGGATGAAATGGAATTTTTGAAGGTTAAGAAATATTTTTCGTAATAGAATTGTGGTGAAAAATGATTTACATATCTTAAAAACGATTTAGAATATAGTAAAATATTCCTATGCGATTTAAAATATGTTAAAATATTTCTACGTGATTTGAATTACGTTTAAATATTTTACGTGAGTTTAAATATTTGACGTACTGTTGAAAAATCACTATGTGATTTAAAAGTAATAGAATATTTTTATGGTATTGTGAAAATATAACAGAAACGTTTCAGAATTTTGAAAACGTAACAGAAGTGTTACGATATTTTGAAAACGTAACAGAAACATTTTGGAATTGTGAAAACATAATGAAAATGTTGCGCAATCTTGTGAAAATACGGCGAAAGTGTTTTATAACTATGAAAATATGATAACATGATTTTGTGTTGAAAATACAGTATAATTACTGTTTAACCAGTGTATGGACACTGTATGAGAGAGTGACGTGTTTTGCCTATGATTGGTATTTGGTGCATTTTATATGCATTGGAAAAAGATGCCCGTATTTGGATTTGGTGCATTATACATGCATTGAAAAGATTTAGCCCGTTGGGGTTGGACTTGCACTTGATATACTCGTGCATTGTACAAATGAAATTGAAAAGATTTGGCCGTTGGGGTTGGACTTGCACTGATAAATTTGCATTGTATAAAAGATAGCTAATAGCTATTATGGCCCTTGTGGTTGAAGAGAGAATGAGAATTGATAGTGAGGTCTATGATGGATCTTGAGGCGTCGAGGCGCGGCGGTCGACCGGTGGATAGTAGCGAGTACCCTGTGCCACTTGGCGATGCGATCCGTTGCAACGCATTGACGATACCCGATAAGAACACGATTTTTTCAACGACCGGGAGATTGTCTTTGGGCTAAGGGTGACAATTAACTGAGCATTCTTCTCGAAATTGTGAAAACCTCCATGGAGTCGTTTTTGATAAAATGAGTCTTTGTACATATGCATAAATCGAGCATTTATATACGTGTGATATATTAATTGGGGAATATTGGTTATTGGTTATGACAATTGTTTTGAGTACTTGGATGATGATTGAACTGATAAATGATTAGATGATGATAGTTGATTAATGCGATAGCATGATTATGGTATGATCTATCTGTATGATATAGCTATTTGTGTTATCTCTGTGCTGCCATGTTGGTATTGGTGTAGGTGATCTCACCTCTTTGTTATATTGTTTTGTTGTGTCTGTACTGTTAAAATTAAATAATAGAAGGATCGAGTTGTCTTAGACATAACGGGCGATGGATACTCTGAGATTGGTGATAATAATAAGGAGTGGACATTCAGGACTCGAAGGTGTGCAGTGTTGACAAAGGAACAGATGTCTGATGCATCAAGATGGACAGAAAAAGGAATAAGTATGTTAAAATTTTTCGTTAGTGTTGTACCGTGCTATTAAGTAGGACCCGTCATGGGGTTTGCTACTGTCAAAAAAAAATAAGTCTGTTAATTTTATATTTCTCTTTAAATTGTGATATTAATTGGTGTCAATATTGCATAATGAATAGTTGAAATATGATTTTCAATATTACCTAATATTTTCAGTAAATTTACGTTTCAGTAAAGAAGAAATTTTGAAACCCATCTTTTATAACTCAAACTTTGTGCGAACTTATTTTCAGATTATGAGTCGGGAGTCAAAAATGTGATACCCTAGCTAGGGTGTTACATTAGTTGGTATCAGAGCTAGGGTGTTACATTTCTCATACTTACTAGAGTGAATACTATTAATCCATCTTAGTATACTTGCATCTAAGGCACCACATCATCATATCT
Organism: Ormosia semicastrata; assembly: GCA_029884595.1. NCBI lineage: Eukaryota > Viridiplantae > Streptophyta > Magnoliopsida > Fabales > Fabaceae > Ormosia > Ormosia semicastrata. The sequence goes on from JAQQTO010000060.1 coordinate 60,196,785, forward strand.
TGAGTGATATCTAATGCAACTCTAAGCTACCTAAGGTCATAGATACCTACCTAAAGCAAACCATTACTATTAGATGTTCAAAGACCTAAGCTTTCTCATATTTTCTAAGTGATAATTTCCATCTTGAAATATCCCCATTAGCATCTTAACACATTCCAAAAAGGATGTATAAAAGGTCACATCTAGTAGGGAACCCTTCTTCAACAAGATTCATATCTTGACATTTTCTGGTTTGTCACCTAAAAAGGCTTATTTTCATGAATGCACACCAAATGTACATCCTAACTGATTAAATCTTTAAATTTTTACCACATGAAGCCTTGTATCTTAGCTTTCAAATGCAATAAGAATCTGGTCAATCTGATAACTACAGCTCAAGTTATACTACAAACAACACAGGCTGTTCGGATGCTACCTTGTTTCTGTAGAATCTGCTGCTGTAATCGATTACAAGGATGTTGTAATCAATTATAACTCATCTAGAGGCCTTGTAATTGATTACAGAGACTGTGTAATCAATTACCAGCTGCCCAAAAACACATTTCACAGCTCCAGAAGCTTGGTAATCGATTACATGACCTATGTAATCGATTACATCTTGCAGAAAACTAGAAAAAGCAATTTTCTCATGTAGCCAACCTGTTTCTAACACTTCTAAAACATTTCCTAGATGATTTCTAACATCATTCAAGGTCCCTAAACTTGTTATAACTCTCATACAACCCATTGATCCACTTAGGCATAGATTTAAGTCTAAAAACCACACTAACTCCAACCATTTTCCAAGTTCCTCATCTATGAACCAAAATGGTTTGGCTTGAATCATAAATGGCTATCTAGCACTCACTAAGCTAAAAACATCCTAACCTAGTCATTGAAATCAAGAACTAAACCAAGAACATAGATTTGGCTCTCCAAACCCCTATTTCCATTCATAAACCCTATGTCATTCAAGATGAACAAAAGGAGAAGATGAATAGAAGCTCCCCTACCTCTTGTATGGATAATCCATCTTCAAGCTTTAAGCTTTGATCTTGATCCTCTTGCTTCTTCCTCCATTTCCCCTCCTCTCCTTCACAGTTTCCTCTTTCTTTTCTCTTTGGTTTTCTATTTTTTTCTTTCCCATTTTGCTGTAACAACTGCTTATACGTGAGAGGGAGAGGAAATGAAAGTTTACCAAAATATCCTTGGGATATTTTGCTGTAACTTCCTTATTTGCTAAGAACACTCAAATTGTGCTAAATTGAGTTTCCTAACTTCCAACAACTTTAGAATAAATCATAAGATTCATCTAGATTATTGTTTCACCATTTTCATGATTTTTCATATCTGCTGCTAGTCAATCCGGCATAAAAGCACACAACCAGTATGCTTAAAAATACCAAACTAACTTTGATTATCTTAAAACTTTTACTACACCTTGTTTCACATATTTGTGACTTAGAAATAACTTATTCATATTTATTTCTCTCATCTAAGCATTTCATGCCTTTTTTTGAGTTATTTTAAGCTACTTTTCAACTTCTGTGTTGCAATAAAGTGCCTATACGAACTCAGTTTCTCACAAAACTTCATGTGCATGTTAAGCAAGTTATATGCTACATTTGTAACTATATACAAGCCTAACATACTATTAAGCGTATTACATTTCTCCCCTCCTTTTTGAAATTTTGTCCTCAAAATTGCTTATCTCTTATAAACAATCGTGGATGAACTCACTTTACATGGGATTTCAATTCCCAAGTAACTCTTTTCAGTACCAACTTCTCCCAACCACTCCTTCATTAAAGGAAATCTGATTACCTCTAAGCTCTTGTCCTTTCTATTGTGGATGGTAAGTTGTACCAAAACTTAACTCAATTTTGAACTTCTTATGCAAGGCTTCCCAAAAATTATATGTGAATCTAGAATCTCTATCAGAAACTACATTCACTGGGATTCAATGCAATTTAACTATCTCTCTCGAAAGTAGTTGAACTACTTTATCTAGAGAATAACTAACTTTACTTGGCAAAAAAGGGGGCTGATTACTTAATCTATCCACTATTACCTACAGCTCAACACATTTTACTATGTTCTTTAACATTCTAGGCCACTAAAACATCTTCCTTAACTCTTGAAACATCTTAGTAGCAGTTAGATAGATGGTATACATACCTTTCTGAGCTTCCTCTGGGATCCCTTCCTTGATTATTTTAACTTTCTTAGAATACAAATTCTGTCTGTAAACTTCGTCATTCCATCATTCTCCATAACAAAATCCTGTTGGGTTCCTTAGAAGATCTGCTAACTAGTGTCCCTTAGAGCTTCATCCTCCTTTTGAGTTTCTAAAATCTGATTCCTTAATTCTTTTACTATGTCCACCTTGCTCAATGAGAGTCTACATCGCATCACAGTCACCACGAGACTCAAATTCCTGAAACTCTCAAGAAATTCACTATCTTGGACTACCACTTGGGACACCTGTAGGAATTTCTTGCTTAGTGCATTGGCCACTATATTGACCTTACCCAGATGATATTATAACTAAAGGTTATAAGCCTTGATAAACTCCATCCATTTATTCTGCCTCATGTTCAGCTTCATTTGATCAACAAGCATCTTGAGCTATTATGATCACTGAACACCTCGAACTAGACTCCTTATGAGTAATGTCTCCAAATTTATAAGGAAAACACCATTGTGGCTAATTCCAATTCATACGTAGGGTAGCTCCCTTAGTGCAGGTTTAACTACCTCAATGCATTGACATCTGCTTACCTTTGTTGTATCAGAACATACCCCAGTCCCATCTTCGAAGTATAACTAACTACCTCAAAGTTCTCATAGGGATCCAAAATCACCAAAACTAACGTAGTAGTCATCCTCTCTTCAACTCTTAAAAACTATACTCACATTCTAGAGTCCACTACAAAGTACCACCTTTCTTAGCTATCCTAATCAGGGTAGCACCAACTGAGAAAGTCTACTGATAAACTCTCTACCCTCAGTCGCAATGGTTATTCTTCCCTTTGTACTACTTTTTAAACTTTACTAGGGTTCCTTACAACTCTCCTTTGAGAAATTACATAACCCTTTAAACTGTACCACTTGTAACCAAAACTGACTTTTGACTAACTTGGCACGCATCGATTTTTCTCTAAAAGCTTCCAAAACTATAGTAACATACTGACTATGTTCCTCTATAATCCTAGAAAAATTCTAGAGATATTCTCATTCCAAACTTGATTCCATGACAATCATTTCATAGATCATCTCATGAAAAAATCCAAAGCTTCTCTCAACTAATCAATCTGATCATATTCTCTTAGACAAAGACTTTTATTCTCGATAGTTTCTTTGTTCAACTGCTTATAATCTAAGCATAGTCTCACACTTCTAACTAAACAAGAACATAATATTATTTGTCTATAAAACAACCAAACCATACCAACAAGGTACTCAAACTAGATCCATAAAGTAAACTAACATGATTCACAAAGTAAACCCATACTTTACTTGTACACATCCTTAAAAGATTTCTCTTTCAATGTGCTCTTACCTCTTATCAAGTTGGAAGATTTCGTTGCTCCTATGCATAACACACGGATTTGCCAGCCTAACATGGTCTACTTCCATGTATCTTCTTACATATAGCACATCTTGGTACCTTGGAGTCCGATTTATCTTTTTCCTTAGGGTTACTCATTTTAGAAGTACCCTACTTATACTTATCATCACCCCAAACTTCCATTTGAATCTATTTTCCTTTGTATGATAAGAATTGAGACCAAGTAGCACCCTCACTGATCTCAACATCTGATCTTTTCCTCCTTAAGGAATTTTCTAATTCTTGCTCCGTTTTGGTTTTGAGATTATCTATTTCTACAACTCCACATTCAAAGACTAGAGCGAAGAAGTCCTTAATCTCCATTTGCTTCATAACTCTTCTAATGTCTTCTCCAAGTCTTGCTTCAAATTTTAATCACTTCCAATCTTCATCTAGATTGGTCATAAAATAAGAAGAGAACTTAGAACATTCTTTAAGTTATTCCACATACAGATCCACAGCCATATCCCCTTGTTCAAGCCTCAGAAAATCCAATTCCTTTTCTTTCTGCAACTCAAGGGAATAATACTCGTCTAAGAAAGTAGCTCTAAACACCCCACAGGTGAACTGAGTACTTACAATCTCTTGCAACCTCTTAACTTTGACCCACCAGCTTTCGACCCACTTACTTTCTGCCTCTCCTACTAACGTACAAGAAGCAAATGACATTTTCTGCTCATCGATACAAGCTATGACCACGAAGATCTCTTCCATATCTTAAAGCCATCTATCTGCCCTGACTGAACCATACTCTCCCTTGAAGAACAAAAGAGTAACTCTACTGAAACCTGAGAAATCCTAATCCCTCATGAGTTCCTCAACTTACTAGACGAGTCCATGACTAACCTTTCTAATAGTCTTCTACTAATGGATGTCTGCTCTCTCACTGCAGCAGCCATTTCTCTAAGAGCTCTGGTTATCTCCTCCTTTACCAGTCTCCTAGTCTCATGGGTAGTTGTCATAGTTTCCTGTATACACAGTAACCATTAGCTTCCATACCTCAAGCAAGTTATGCAATTCCATTTACATATCTCACAAAGAGATAAAAGGATGCATACATTCTACTAAACTACTACTAATGCCTAAGCACAGTCAGTCCATACTCTCCTTAAGGAATTTTCTAATTCTTGCTCCGTTTTGGTTTTGAGATTATCTGCTTCTACAACTCCACATTCAAAAACTAGAGCGAAGAAGTCCTTAATCTCCATTTGCTTCATAACTCTTCTAATGTCTTCTCCAAGTCTTGCTTCAAATTTTAATCACTTCCAATCTTCATCTAGATAGGTCGTAAAATAAGAAGAGAACTTAGAACATTCTTTAAGTTATTCCACATACAGATCCACAGCCATATCCCCTTGTACAAGCCTCAGAAAATCCAATTCCTTTTCTTTCTGCAACTCAAGGGAATAATACTCGTCTAAGAAAGTAGCTCTAAACACCCCACAGGTGAACTGAGTACTTACAATCTCTTGCAACCTCTTAACTTTGACCCACCAGCTTTCGACCCACTTACTTTCTGCCTCTCCTACTAACGTACAAGAAGCGAAGGACATTTTCTGCTTATTGGTACAAGCTATGACCACGAAGATCTCTTCCATATCTAGAAGCCATCTATTTGCCCTAACTGAACCATACTCTCCCTTGAAGAACAAAAGAGTAACTCTACTGAACCCTGAGAAATCCTTATCCCTCATGAGTTCCTCAACTTACTAAACGAGTCCATGACTAACCTTTCTAATAGTCTTCTACTAATGGATTTCTGCTCTCTCATTGTAGTAGCCATTTCTCTAAGAGCTCTGGTTATCTCCTCCTTTACCAGTCTCCTAGTCTCATGGGTAGTTGCCATAGTTTCCTGTATACACAGTAACCATTAGCATCCATACCTCAAGCAAGTTATGCAATTCCATTTACATATCTCACAAAGAGATAAAAGGATGCATACATTCTACTAAACTGCTACTCATGCCTAAGCACAGTCAGTCCATACCCTGACTCAACATGATGAACTACTCTGATACCATAATGTAACACCCTACTACAGATATCTGGATATATCCGGATTATACCGAGATAAACAGTAGTAGTTGCATCACTTACTACATAACTAACTAATAACATATATCCATAATCACAATCAAGCAAATATATAAAGACTTGAGAAAAGCGAAAAACATAAACTCATATATATACATACATATATATATATATATATATATATATATATATATATATATATATATATATATATATATATATATATATATATATATATATATATATATATATATATATATATATTATATACAACCTCTCACCATAAAAGGCATATTGTAATACATAGCTCTTAAAATATACAAAGCAAATATAAACTTATACATAAGCTTTATCTACTAAAGCATATAAAACTAAACTAGTCTTCATGCTTTGCCTTCATTCCCTTAATAGGGTCTATACCTGGATTTACATGGAAGAACAAACGGGGTGAGAATTACAATTCTCAATAAAAGCAATTCCAATATCAGCTAGCTATAACATTGTAAAAACAAATATATAATAACTAACATAGGAGTCTCCTCCATATTTACTCATATCTACACACTATCTTGTAGTGTGATCTAAATCGATAGCCTACATACCATTAGATATAAACAACTGGCCATACAATTTTAAATACCAACAGCAATAGACAATGCTCATACAACTATCTGTAAATGCAATGAGAATGATATACAATATGATTATGCCTAAGAAAGATCCTAAAGAAATGCTTGTACAAGGTTATGTTTTGAAATACATGCAAAGTTTTATTTTGAAAACTAAGAACACCTACTCATTCCAGGAACCTGAACGTTCCATGTAAGCTGCTATGGTAGGGAAGAAGAGCTACAACCCTAACCCACCTGTAACCCTTGGCTCTTGGTTAGGAATGACTTATTCCCTTAGGAACTTCTGACTCCCATCTTCCTGGCCAAACGACTGTACTTATCATAGGTTACCATACATTAGAAGAGCAAGAAAAAACATCATACATACATACTTAGTTCCATTAAGAGCCAAGATGTTTACAAGGAATCGGTTTAGCATATTATCTTATGGTAAATAAAGAGAAAACTCATTCTCACATTACACGTATCTTGGCTCTATCAAGAAGTTCAGGTTGAATCTAGGCTCAAAGGAACCTTTATGGACTTCCAACTTATCTCCCTTAGCTTTGGCACTATCGAGATGCTAGGACTGAATCCTTGTCCAAAGAACCTTTCGGATTTCTTATTATTTCCCTTAGCCTACATGATTTTGCACAACATCAAAGGATACTCACAACGATTAATACTACTAGACCATTCCCACATACATATGTCTAGACAAGTATAAATACTGATCTTGGTTGTATCTAGCTTTCCTCATTATCACATCTCTAGTAGTAGCCTAAGTTACACTAGAGTGTTTAAGGTTCCAAATACCTACCTTAGCAATTCCTAACTCATAGAATGCTTAAGGATTTCAACTCTGATACTTAACTTCATATTTAAGGAGAGTAAATCCCACACATCTTTCAATTTCAACTCCACTTTACTAATAAAGGAGTTATTGCATAATTCTACTATACTTCATGAATATGACATTCTTACTAGTCACCATTAATCTTTATTGTGTATCTAGTAATGTACAAGATCCCACTTTTCTAGAGAACTCAATACATCAAACATCCTTTCACTTAGGAACTAAACACATAACTCTATCTCCACTCAAAAGAACCTAGTTCAAGAGTGGTTAGCAAATACAACACTTTGTTGCTTAAAGGTCTAGGTACCTTCCCTAGGTAATCCACTACTCTTGGATATCCTAAGGTTCATACATTTCTCATACTTACTAGAGTGAATACTATTAATCAATCCTAGTATACCTGCATCTAATGCACCACATCATCACGTCTTGAGTGGTATTTGTGAATGCTTATGTCTTGAAGCATGTCAAATGAGTTTTTGATGATAACAAAAGTAAAAAGAGAAGATCAAGATCAAAAAGAGAATATCAAGAGCAAAAGAAAAGACCAAGATCAAAAGAAGGAAACCAAGAAGTATATAGATATAAGTCTTAGAATATCAATGTAAAATACCCTTTAAGTATCTCAATGATTCTCAAATGATTTTCCAAATATCGTTTTCAAAATCAGCTTGTAAATTCAAAGTTAAACATGTTTTTTAAGAAATTTTATTTTTAATCTTAGATTCAATATTCATGAAGGCATTTATGTTTAATCCAATGATCTAAGTGTTAGAAATGGCTTACATACTTAATTGAACTTGAAAAATGTGTTCAAAGGCCAAGGTAATCGATTACACATATTTTGTAATCGATTACAGGCTAAACAGAGAGCTGGTAATCAATTACATGGATCATGTAATCAATTACAAGCAAGTCAGAGGCCTTGTAATCGATTACACCAGAAATGTAATCAATTACATTGAACCCAGAAAGGCAAGAACACGTTCAAGAAGGTATGTAATCGATTATATGGAAATGGTAATCAATTACAAAGTAAGTCAGAGGCCTTGTAATCGATTACACCAAGAATGTAATCGATTACACAGAGCCCAGAAAGCCAAAAACACATTGGAACAAAAATGTAATCGATTACATTTGCTGTGTAATCGATTACAAGCAATCTGACAGAGTCCAACGGCTATATTAACTACATTAAATGCTTGGCTTTAACACTCCCAACGGCTCCTTTCTTCATATAACTTATAAATACTTGTCTTGGGTCTTCATTAAGGGTTGAACTTCAATTTAGAATATCAATCTAACACTCATATACGAGAATCAATCTTGAAAACATTTTGCCCTATTTTTGTGAGAAAACTTGACATATTCAAAAAGGGCATTGTTAGAGCTTCAATTTGTATTAATCTACTCTTTGAGAGAGTTTCTATCATTCAAACACTTTGTTTATTGTGTAAAGAGGGTGAGGTATCCCTCTAGTGAAAAAGGGTGAGGTATCCCTTGTTGAGAAGAAGGTGAGGTATCCTTCAAAGGTGTAAAGAGGGTGAGGTATCCCTCAAAGGTTGTATAGGGTGAGGCATCCCTGTTTTGAGGCTCAAAGCACAAGGGTGAGGTATCCCAAGGTGTTGTTGAGTGCTCCAATCTGTAAAGGTTTTCAAGCACCCGTTCAAGCTTGAAGTTTAGTGGAAAATCTCGAGTGGTTCGCTTGAGGACTGGACGTAGGTCACAAGGGGTGGCTGAACCAGGATAAATCCTTGTGTTTGATTCTCTCAACCCTATCTCTTTACATTTGTGCATTTATTTTATATGCTTGCTTGAATGTTATTCATCTTGGCTTGTTTAATTTGTGAGTGAAGTATTCAATCTCATTTATCTATTCACTTCAATTATCCAATAGCTTCAATGAAAATTGATAAACAAACGTTTTACGAAAGATTTGTAAAAATATTTCATAAACTCAATTCACCTCCCTCTTAAGTTTGAGGCCACTTGGTAACAGTATCTAATGCAACTCTAAGCTGCCTAAGGTGATAGATACCTACCTAAAGCAAACCATTACTCTTGGATGCTCAAAGGCCTAAGCTTTCTCATATTTTTTAGGTGATAATTTCCTTCTTGAAATATCCCCATTAGTATCTTAACACACTCCAAAAAGGATGTATAAAAGGTCCTATCTAGTAGGGAACCCTACTTCAACAAGATTCATATCCTGACATTTTCAAGTTTGTCACCTAAAAAGGCTGATTTTCATGAATGCACCAAATGTACATCCTAATTGATAAAATTCTTAAATTTTTACCACATGAAGCCTTGTATCTTAGCTTTCAAATGTAATAAGAATCTGGTCAATCCGATAACTACAACTCAAGTTATGCTACAAACAACATAGGCTGTTCAGATGCTGCCCTGTTTCTACAAAATCTACTACTGTAATCGATTACAACTCATTCAGTGGCCTTGTTATCGATTATAGAGACTGTGTAATCGATTACCAGCTGCCTAGAAACACATTTTGCAGCTCCAGAAGCTTGGTAATCAATTACATGACCTATGTAATCAATTACATCTTGCAGGAAACGAGAAAAACCAATTTTCTCATGCAGCCAACCTGTTTCTAACACTTCTAAAACATTTCCTAGATGATTTCAAACATCATTCAAGGTCCCTAAACTTTTTGTAACTCTCATACAACCTATTGATCCACTTGGGCATAGATCTAGGTCCAAAAACCACACTAACTCCAACCATTTTTCAAGTTCCTCATCTATGAACCAAAATGGTTTGGCTTGAATCATAAATGACTGTCTAGCACTCACTAAGCTGAAAACATCCTAACCTAGTCCTTGAAATCAAGAACTAAGCCAAGAACATGGATTTGGCTCTCCAAACCCCTATTTCCATTCATAAACCCTATGTCATTCAAGATGAACAAAAGGAGAAAATGAATAGAAGCTCCCCTACCTTTTGTATGGATAATCCATCTTCAAGCTTTAAGCTTTGATCTTGATCCTCTTACTTCTTCCTCCATTTCTCTCCTTCATGGTTTCCTCTTTCTTTTCTCTTTAGTTTTCTATTTTTTATTTCCCATTTTGCAGCAACAGCTGCTTATACATGAGAGGGAGAGGAAATGACAGTTTACTAAACCCTAAGGATATTTTGTTGTATCTTCCTTATCTGCTAAGAACACTCAGATTGTGCTAAATCGAGTTTCCTAACTTCTAACAACTTTAGAATAAATCATAAGATTTATCTAAATTATTGTTTCACCATTTTCATGATTCTCCACATCTGCTGCTAGTCAATTCGGCATTAAAACACACAACCAGTATGCATAAAATACCAAACTAACTCTGATTATCTTGAAACTTTAACTATACCTTGTTTCATATATTTGTGACTTAGAAATAACTTATCCATATTTATTTCTCTCATCTTAGCATTTCATGTTTTTTTTAAATTCATTTTAAGCTATTTTTCAATTTCTGTGTTGCAACAAAGTACCTAAACAAACTCAGTTTGTCACAAAACTTCACATGCATGTTAAGCAAGTTATATACTACCTTTGTAACTATATTCAAGCCTAACATACTATTAAGGGTATTACAATAATTGTCACCTGCATTGTGTTTACATATAAATCTAGGTCAATACCCTGCTAAGGGAAGGAAGACGAAGCATAAAGACTAGTTTTATTTTATTGCTTCATAGATAGAGCTTATGTATATAGCTTATATTTGTTTTGTATGTATTAAGAGTTATGTGTTACAATATGCCTTTTGTGGCTAAGGTTGTATATATATATATATATATGAGTTTATGTTTTTCGCATTCTCTTAAGACTCTCCGTAATGACTTGATTATGATTATGATATAGTATTAGCTAGTTATCTAGTATGTAATGTAGCTAGTACTGTTTACTTCTGTATATTCAAGATATATCCTGATATCTGTATTAGGACGTTATGTAATGCCTTAATACTGAAATCCCAATAAATGTAACATTTATAATGATAAACAACATTACAACGTCACTACATACATAATAACCAGATAATATAACCAAAATGTACACTGGAGTCTGTTCTGAAGTAAATTCAGAGGATACTTGAGATAGGCACGTAAGTGGTTGACTCCTTCGATTCACGTCTGTTACCAAGCGTGTTGAACCAGGGGGTGGGTACCTGCAAAGGGACTCCAACGCTTAAGTCAGGATATGCACCAGTTAGGTCAATAGTATGGGAGAACTCATACCTGATTTGGGTGACTTAGCCTAACATTTATAGAGGTTGGATTAATCTGTTCTCTTGATGATGAGATATATTCCCATTATAATTGCAAGAGAAGATATGTTCCTTATTTAGTTATAGAGAATCCCTATATTATCATAATACTGGTATGGCAGTTATAGTGCAATTATTTCATAAGATCATGATTAGCAATTAGGATATATCACAAGATTCATCCATTGCGCGAATCTTGTGGTAAGGCTGTTACCATCCAAAATTGGGATCTCACGTTAAGCTGACTCAGCTAGAGGCGTGAAGCCTTAGACCTCTGCATGTATGAGTACTGGGCTGGACTACATATTGAGAGCCCAAGGTACGGTCCAGAATAGTTGCCTCCAGCTTGGCACTTAAGTGGAACAATTGAGTGTCAAGATTCTAAATTTGAGGAGAACCTGTGGTGCTCAATATATAGAAATCCATTTAGGCCAAGGTCCATTGTTACGGAGTACCTCCGGGGTTGGCATACGACACCATCCCGCCATCCGAGGTATATCCTTTGCCCCCGCATGTAATGTCATATGGTTTTCTGACTTTTTCCACATTCCTTGATAGTATTGAGCTTTCTTGAGAAATAGCCGCCTCAACTTTATCAGGAATTAAAAATCCATTAAAGGGGCATTAAATCCATGTTGTTCCTAACCGCCCGTTTACTTCTCTACCAATCAAAAATAAGGAGCATTAAGGATGCAGTTTATCTCATACAATCAGTTCACCTTTCGAGGGACCAATCAGAGTACCCCATTGTGTCTATAAAATAGGGAATGTTTATGTTTGGGCTAGCATTCCTTTTGTTGCATTCTCCTCTTCTTGCCAATGTGTTCTAGAGTATAACCTTCCATGGCTTTCTTCTCATTTTGTTCATATTCAAAGATGGTTTTGCCCCCTGCGAAGATCATCTTCTTGCTTTTCCCAAAATCTGTGAAGATGTTCTCTTTTTTACTCGCTAATAACTTTTTTAATGGGGACTTTTCTTTCTCAGCGTAGCAATGGCAAGCACTTTCCTTTCCCGGCGTACAAGGGAGTATTTGAAACATTCTCTACTACTGGGAAAATCTATGACACCTGTTGCGTTGGATGGTCCTCCTCGGAGAAATAGAGCCTACACTCCTCCTCCTTTCTGAGAACTTAGCAGGTGCTTCGGCTCGAGCTTTGCTGGTTCTTCAGATAAGCAGGAAGGATTGTTGAAGCAGCTTCACAATTTGAGGCAACTTGGTGTGATCATGAAGTTGGTGGAATGATCTTCTTCATGAAAGACTGCACCCCGTCCAACAAAGAAAAGGAAAGGCCTATGCTCTTTCCCTATTCATTCCATGTCTTAATATTTTCTTTTTCCTTTTTTCCAGATGTAAGATGATGTATGGAATGAGAACAAATTAATAAAAATTCGTATATTATGAACTTTGCATGATATTCGCTTCCTTCCTTTAACTTTTTATCATTGTTTGCACTTTTTATCTTTTTACCAGGGTAAGTTCAACAGTTATTCGAGCACAACATTACATTGCCTCCGGCTTAGTGCCCGTTTTAAGTAAGTAACAAGCTTCAAGTCTCTAGTCCGGGATTCAAGTAATTTACCATTTATAGAACGTGGGTTGGGGTCCTAGTACTCTGTTGCTTTAATAACTGTGATCCAAAGGATAATTCTTCACCGAGTAAGTATCCCGGCTAATGCCGGGGTTCATGGAAATAATTCGTACTTAAACCTCAGAAGTTGTGTGACGTTCAAGTTGTTGTATCACTGTCTTTTCAACTGCTTTAAGAACCATATGGGTCATATGGCATGTTTTCAATGGAAGGATGTGCATAGTGCTTCGCGCGCCATGATGGGCATTCTTTTGAAAATTAAGTTGTAAAGACAACAATGCCCCCTAACCGCTTAGCCTTTATAAATAGGGGTTTAATGATGTATTGTCTCCATTTTACTGTTTCCAAATATCTTTCAGAGAACTCTACGCAGCGGTGAAGCGGGAGCCCTAGAGGATTCTTAACTATTTCCATCTTCAACAATTTTGAGTTTCTCTCACATGGTACTTCCCCTTCTTTTTCCTTCATTGTTGTAACTGAGTAACTGAGCAGTTACGCGCTCCTCTATGGAGTGCATTTCTATTTTTCAATTTCATGAAGTATATTTAGGACTTCTAACCCTCTTCACATGGCCATATCCTTTTGGAACACCATTTCTACCATTGTAAACATGGCAGAGGTGTCCTTTTGAAGTTTCAGGCTTTGGAGGGAAAGAAGGTCAGCATGTAGGTGTGGACTATTCCATTCACCCTTCACCGTGTCTGAATCTTTGATTTGATTGATTCTGGCAATTACTTACTGGCCTCTTTAGGTGTTCTCAGGATCTTTATGGCCAAAGGTAGGAGGGGAGCTAGAGCACAAGTACCAATTGTCGAGGCTCATGAACTGACAAAGGAGGACCAAATCCAGATCCGGCGTGGTCTAGGGCCGGTATACCCGTGGGTAGGGGACGATGTCTGGGAGCGTTTGTTTGAGGTTTCTTCTGAAAACAAGCCCAAACAATTAGTACAATATCTGGAGTTGACCAAAGGAAGAAACCACGATAGAGAATTCCAGGTTCTATGCCCGGAGTGGAACGAGGGAGTTAGCTCTTCTCGGGAGGCGGGTTTGCATTTCATATTTCATTACAAACCCCTCTTCGTCAAATTGGGGCTTCAGTTACCCTTTACTGAATTCCAGATTATAGTACACCAAACTCTGCGTGTAGCCCCTACCCAGATTCATCCTAATGGCTAGGGTTATATCATTGCTTTTGAGAGATTTTTCCATATAATGGGGCTACGGTATTCGACCAATGTCTTTTTCTATTTCTATACCCAAATAAACCCCCAAGGGTCAGTAAGACAGAAGGGTTGGCTCACAATTCGGTCAAGATCCGGTAGCAAATCCTTTGATGTTTTCCAGGATAATTTCAAAGGATTTAAGACTGGATTTTTTAAGCTGATGGCAGCAGAGGGGTTGCATTCCTTTTTTCTAAAAGACAACGGGGAACCAAAGTTCCCATTATACTGGACTAAAGATGCTTGGTATTTTCCCACTATGCTACTTGAGAAAGAAGAGAAAGACCTTACTCCGGATGAGGTCGACTGCGTTAAATTTATAACCCGATATTCCAAATAACACGGGTTTATCAAAATCAAGGACGTTCTTCATACCTTTAGTGATGATCTTCTCTTTGTTTTGTTAGGTAGGAATTAAGATATTATTACCCATAATTTGCCCTGGACTTTTTGGGCTTTAAATTTCTATACTTCACAATTTTTCTTGTCTGACTTCCATCTTACTTTGTTGTCTTATTTTAGTAAGTAACATGGCTTCAGGACCTTCTCTTGTAGCTCTGGATGCCTCGAGATCAAGGAGGAATGGAGTAGGATCCTCTAGCACCCCTAGTGTAATGCCCCTTTTTCGGGAAGAGGATGTCACACCAAACATACAAAACTCAAAAGAAACTATTAAGATCTGATTTATTTTATCTATAGGTATTAACCTATTCATCAATAAAGTATCCTAACTTAGCAATTCTCTCCTTTTTTTTGTAAGCGAAAAACATAAACTTAGCGGAACTCAACATGAAGATCAAAACATACATTTATACAAAAAATACATACTATATATATTTAGGTACATAACATAAGTCATTAAATACATCAACAGTTTTAGCAAAAGAAAGCAGAAGCTTTACATGCCCAAAAGGTTATATGGACAGCCACCAAGATTACAAAAAGTATCATGCCCCTAATAGCTACTGAGAAGGAGCCTCAGCTGGATCCTCCTCAGGCTTCTCCATAGGATCCTCCTCAGAAGAGGAAATCCTCACAGAAGCAACAGATTCACGAGTAGGAGCTCGTGCAGAAGATAGGAACAAATCCTCGTGTGGAGTATACTCATGGTCACCCCACACCTCACGCATCGACATGTAGAACTCCAGCCATACAGAAATGTCAAAAGAGAAGACAGGTGGATCATAGCGACCCCAAGCCAAAGATACAGTCACATCTCCTACGTAGATGAAGCGCTCAGTGATCAAGTCGACGTGCCAACAGTCAATGCCTCCGTGGAACCTCAGTCTGGCATACCCTAGAAAACCTCACCGAGATGCCATAGCCAAACAGAAGACTAACTTGCCCCAAAACTAGGAAACTCAGGCTCTTCCTCATCTCAGTCTTTTAAGAAACATAGATGTAAACAGAATAGCAGAATATAAAAAAGAGATGAGACATCCAACATCAATACCAGTTATGGCAGTAAAGAACCAGAAATGGCGCAGGATGCCTTACAGCATGGCAACATAATAAACAGCATCAAGATTCAGATGATAAGTAATTTAATAATACAGATAGTCATAACATCATTAAAAGAAACAGTTCCATAATCACATATATTTATGCCAGATAAATATGTTGACAGACTATACACATGCACAAAGTGCCAAAATCCTACTCCATGGAGCTAGACATAACATCGGAGAGAATGATCAAAGAGACATGCCTGTATCTCATTAGTCTCAAATCAAGTGCTTTCAATATCAACAAATTACGCAACATGGCTTATACAAGGCATTTTTCACAAGATCGCGATATAGGACAGTGTGTCTGGATCATCGGTGCATTTGCATCGGTCTGTCCCATGGCACAGAGGAGCTACCAACTGTCCATTGCGAGATACTCGCACCCCGATGCCCCCAAGGTCAACAAATGACCTAAACTAGTCTATTCGCACCCTCACATAGGCATGATTCATCTCCTAGGCATACAGCTTTACAAACAAAGTCTAACAAACTTTCACAATGCATGATAACTCAATGCACATATATACAGATATTCAATGATAGTATGACTTGTCTATGATTGCACGCCACATTAGGCCCAATCAATTATCAACAATCCTTGGTCCCACTTATAGACCCACAACAAGTCATTGTCCAAATCTCAAGGGTGAAAACATACTTTTCTTATTAAACCCCTCTAGGGAAATTCTCTAGTATTTTTCATTCAACCTTTATTACTCTTAATTAGATAAGTCCTTTCCTTTGTTTTAGTTCAAACTCACTTAAAGTAATTATTTTAAGCTCCTCACAACCTCACCCACACTCATGTTCTTTCTTTGTCCAAAAATCACTCTAGGCTATAGGATAAAGTTTTGTTCTTTATTCTTTCCATATTATGAATTCCTAATTAATTATCTAATCACCTAATTACCTAAGTTTTAATTGATACAAAAAATTTTATCAATGGGTGCCCTAGATGGTCGTGACCTCCCAAGGGCTAAGAACCTAAAATTCTCATCACATTATTAATTACTTATTACTTGATTTCTTAAGTCCCAAAGTAGCACAAAAATTCCATCATGGACCCATCAATGGCCTCATGGCTGTGAACCTCCAAGCAAAAGGGGCAAGAATCCCTTGCTTTCTATATACACATCCAAGCATTCAAAGCATTCCAATCCATCAAGTTACACAATAGCAAGTATTAAAATCATACAACACAACCAATTATAACATTACCAAAAATCACACAACAAAGTGAGCAACCCACACATGGATTCCATACCATCAACACAAAAATATGTTCCTCACCACCATGATAGGTTGAAGAGGATGATCTCCCTCTTACCTAAAGAGACAACAAAAGAAAGCAAGCTCTTTGATGCTTCCTTGCAATTTTCGTCCACCACCACCAAGAAAACCCTAGGATAGTCAAACTCACACAATCAACAACCAAAGCTTGAAAAGAGGAGTCCTTGATCACAAAGGTGACCAAGGATCATGAAAATGAGAAGAGAAAAGATGAAAGTCAAGAATTTTACCTCAAATCTTTAAGTTTTAGGGCCTGGTAGAAAGTGATGAAGATGGAGGAATCAAGCGATGATCACCAAAGAGAAAAGCTTCAAGATGATGAGAAAATTCAAGAATCTAGATTGGCTTGAGCAAGTAAGCTTGGGTGGCCAACAATGGTGTTGTGACCATGGGAATGGAGAGAAAATGGAGAAGAGAGAAAAAGCGAGAGAAAAGAAAAAGTGAGAGAATGAAAAGTGAAATTTTGTTTGAAATGAAAAAGTGATGGGTAAGTGAAAAAGGTGACAAATTTTTGGTCATCTTCCCCCCTCCCAAATGGTCGTGGGGTTCACCAAGGGAGGAAAGAGAGAAGTGGCTTCCTTGAAAAGCTTGATACAAAGCTTCCTTAAGAAGCTTCACACACTTTTTGAAAAAGTCAAGGGTGATGTCATAGTGATGATGTCATCTTAGTGATGTCATTAAAGTGCTATCAAGAAAAGATGACCAACACTTTACTAAAGCTATTATCCAATGGACAAAAGTTACAATTAGCAAAAATAGTATTTATCGTCCAACGGATAATAAACGTACCGCGATTTTATTTATCAGATAAAATCTAAAAAAATGAAAACTTCGTAAACTATGTCCGGCTTCAGATTTAGTAAGATCCATCATCGACGTTTCCACAGCCCAAAGTTGACTGGCCTTAGGGAAAATATTTTATTTACCATACCCTGCTCAGTGCGCACGTAAATTGAGAAATATATTAAAATAATAAAAAATTTCAAATAATTTCAAAAAAATTCTCAAAAATAAAAAATATTATAAAATGAATATATATCATGAAATAAATAATTTTTTGGGTGTTACAACTCTCCTATTCTAAAACAAAATTTCATCTTCGAAATTTTCATACCTCAAAATAGATGTGAATGTTGTTCCTTCATCTTGTCCTCTAACTCCCATGTCACATCTCTGGTTATGTCATTCCAAATCACTTTCACTAATGGAATCTCCTTTCCTCTGAGTCGCTTCACTCTCTTATCCTCAATCTTTATAAGAAGTGTCGCATAGGTTAAATTCTCTTTTAATTGTACTGTATTCGGTGCTATAACATGGTTTGGATCAGTAACGTACTTTCGCAATTGTGACACATGAAAACATTGTGAAGGTTAGAAAGAAAAGGTGGTAAGGCTATTTGGTAAGCTATTGGACCTATCCGACGAAGAATTTGATAAGGTCCGATGAACTTTAGAATAAGTTTTCTAGATTTAAGAACTCGGCCGACCCCAGTCGTTGGTGTGACTTTCAAAAACACATGCTCACATTCTTCAAACTCAAGAGGCTTCCTTCTTTTATCCGCATAGCTTTTCTGTCGACTCTGAGCCGACCGCATCCTTTCCTGAATCATCTTAACCTTCTCCATTGTTTGCTGCACAAGATTAGGTCCGATCGTAAGGTGCTCCCCATCTTGGTACCAACACAAAGGTGTTGTACACCGTCGTCCGTATAGAGCCTCATAGGGTGCCATCCCAATACTCGAGTGAAAACTGTTATTATAGGTGAACTCTATCAAAGGCAAAACTTCATCCCAACTCCTAGTCTGTTCAAAAGTACAAGCTCTCAGTAGATCTTCCAGCGATTGGATCGTCCTTTTTGATTGACCATCAGTTTGAGGATGATAAGCAGAACTCAAATGAAGTTTTGTTCCCATTGCTTCTTGAAGACTCTGCCAAAACCTTGATGTAAACCTCGGATCTCTATCAGAAACAATACTGGAAAGCACACCATGAAGTCTAATAATCTCACCAATATACAGTTGAGCTAACCTCTCCATCGAATACCTTATGTTGATCGATAAGAAGTGAGTAGACTTCGTAAGCTGATCCATAATTACCCATATCGAGTCATAACCTTTTTGGGTCTTCGGTAATCCAACCACAAAATCCATCGCGATGTTATCCCATTTCCATTTGAGAATAGCTAGAGGTTGCAACATTCCTAAAGGTCTCTGATGTTCAACCTTGGCTTTCTGAAAAACCAGACAAGATGACACGTACTTGGCAACGTCCCTCTTTATTCCATGCCACTAGAACAACCGCTTCAAATATTGGTACATTTTAGTCATTCCTGGGTGTATACTCAACTGGCTCGTGTGGGCTTCACCAAGAATTAATTTCCTCAGCTCCGGATCACTAGCCACACAAACCCTGCCTTTGAACCTTAGAATACCATTACGTCCTTCCTGAACTGTTGACACAATGTCTCGCTTCATCAGCTCCCTCTCATTTTGTAGAAACTTGTCATCTTTCTGTTTTTCTCAGATTTCTTCCATCAAATCACTTGAGATAGTAACCATATTCAAACAAATCTTCCCCGGTGTCAACTCCACGGACGTCCATATATTTCAGAATTGTTCTATTAATTCTTTTTCCTTGATCATCATAGCAAAGATACAAAGCATCTTTCTACTTAAAGCTCATGTTTGCCTTTCCAGGATAATACTGGAGTTGAAAATCATAGTCCTACAAAAATTATAACCACCTCCTTTGCCTCATGTCAGCTCCTTTTAATCGAGCAGGTACTTCAGACTCTTATGATCACTGTAGACATTGTACGTTGCTCTGTACAGAAAATATCTCCATATTTTCAAAGCAAACACCACAGCTACTAACTCCAGGTCATGCGTAGGATAATTCTTTTCATGTACTCTCAGCTGCCTTGAAGCATAAGCCACCGTTTTCCTATTCTGCATGAGCACGCATCCTAATCCTTGATGTAAAGCATCATAATATACTTCAAAGGGTTCATTGGGATCAAGTAGAACCAAAACTGGTGAAGTAGTCAGTCATCTCTTCAATTCTTAAAAACTCTCTTCACAATCATCGATCCATACAAAGGCTTGATTCTTTCTCGTAAGTTGGGTGAGAGGTCCTACTATCTTGGAAAATCCTTCAATGGATCTTCAGTAATAACCAGCTAATCCCACGAAGCTACGGATCTCCGTCACAGTCTTCAGCCTTTCCCACTACAGAACTGCTTCAACTTTCGACGGATCCACTGCAATTCCATCCTTCGAGATTACATGACCCAAAAACTTAACCTCTTCCAGCCAGAATTCATACTTTGACAACTTGCCATACAACTTCTTCTCCTTCAGAATTTGGAGAACTATACTGAGATGTTTAGCATATTCCTCCTGATTTTGAGAATAAATCAGAATGTCATCGATGAAGACGACAACAAATCTGTCTAGGTAAGGACGAAAAATCCTATTCATGTAATTCATGAATATGACAAGTGCATTTGTCACTCCAAACGACATCACAAGTGTAACACCCCAAAATTTACTGTTTCTCAGTAATGTCTGAATTGTACTATTTTGTAATTTCTGCATGCTATAAATTTATTTTGACTGTTCTGTGACTGTTTTTTATCTTTGTGTGAGGTTTACTCCGAGTCAGGAAAATAATAATTTTTGGACTGGAAAAAATCTTTGACAATTTATTCGGAGCCGGGGGAGCTTACTAAACCCGAATCTGAGAGATACGTTACCCGATCTTTTAATTTTTAGAATTTATCAGGCCAATAATTTTTTTTTGTATTTTATTATCCATTGGATAGTAACCGCTGGTATTTTAGCAGTATACTCTATCCATTGGATAGTAGCTTCTGGAAATATCTAGTGGATGGTTATCCATAAACTAAAATATCTTAGAGCTCATCACGAGTAATCATGATAAGCTTTTGTATTGCACCAATAGGAGACCTTGCTTGCTTAGCAAGTTGTCTAAAAAGTCAACAAAGGTGGCTTGCTCAAAGGTGGACTAATAGAGAGGTTGCTTGGTGGCTAAGCTTAGAGGCTATGGTAGAGAAGCTAGATACTTCTTCTTTGGAAAATATCTTTTTAAAAATATCTTCTTAGAAATATCTCTTTGAAAATATCTAGAATGATGACTCATCGTTTAGTGACTCACCTAGGTGACTAAGTTAGTGACTCGCGTATTCTAGAATGTTCTAGAAGATTTTAGTAGCTGTGACTCACTTTGTATGCACCAATGAGGAGCTAGTCAAACTTGGCGGCTGTGACTCATCGTGAAGGACCAACAGAAGCTGGACACCTTGCATGACACCTCAGCACCATGACTCAGCGTGTACTAGAAGCTTGTAGAAGCGATGACTCGCCATGTTCTAGAATGGTGACTTGCCACATTCTAGAAGATTGCAGAACACTGACTCACCCTGTGACTCGCCACATTGAGTCACATGTTCTAGAGACTTCTCTGTGATGATTTACTTAGTAAAATAATTAAAAATAAATATTTGAGGATAAATATCTAACAGAAATTTTCTGTATCTGAGTTTTTATTATCTGTTGGATAGAGCTATTATCCATTGGGTAAAGTTATTATCCATTGTGTAATATTATTATTCATTGGACAATAACTATTAGTAATCTTTGTCTATTAGGTAATAGTTTCAGAAAATATCTATCTTTTGAAAAATATCTCAGTAAAATATCTTAGTAAAATATCTACGTAAAATATCTGGGTGAAAATATCTAAGCTTAAATATCTTAGAAGCTAATTATGACAAGCTTTATGTGTGCACCAATGGGAGAAGCAAGCTTGTTTGCTAAGTTGTTGAATAGTCAACAAAAGTGTCTAACCAATAGAAATTGGTTAAGCTTAGTGGCTAGCCAATGGGGGAGAGCTTGGAGAACAAGTTTTGAACATCAACCATTGATCTAATCAACGATTGAGAAGCAAACTTGATGAAGAAGCCTTGGATGATCACCATTGATCTAATCAATGGTGTGAGAGCCAGCTTAGTAAGGAAGCTTTGGATGTTCACCATTGATCTCATCAACGGTTGTGGGAGTAAGCTTAACGTAGAAGTCTTCGATATCCACCATTGATTTAATTAATGGCTATGAATGGTTGAAAATGGTCAACATTATCATGCTCCTTTCTCTCCAAACTCACAGTTATTAGGTTTCTAAGGAGACAAAAATTTTCATTTTACGCTTATCATCTTTTCTCTCCAAAAACCTTAACATTTTTCTCTCATTTTCCTTTCCTACCTCACGGCCAACACCATTGAAACACCTTCCAAGCTTCAATAATTCTAAACAACCTTAGATCTAGAATTTATACACAATTCTAAAATACTTTGTAGTTAAGATCTTAGTCTAGATCATCCATATTCAATCTTGTTCTTTAAGTTGAAAATCAAAAAGTTCTCATCTTGTTCATCCTAGGAAGCTCACAGCTATACCCCTTCCACCAACATTCAACCACTTTTGATTCAATCCAACCCCACTTCTTGAATCCTCATATCATTCTAAGACTCTTTGGTGTTGAGACTTTAGTCTAAATCAATCATCTTCTATCACTTTCATCAAAGCTCTAATCAAGAGTTTTAAGGTAAAGGTTATTAATTTTTGCTTTTCTATTCATTTTAAAGTTCTAGACTATGTTTTGATCCATAGTCATTTTAAATAAGCTTTAAATGTTAACTTGTATGTTGTCTTTGATTTTAAGTAAATCTTGGAGGTGGTGCACGAAATCTTCAAGAAAGACAATCAAGAAGAGTTTTTTATCTTCCTTTGAGGTAAGAGGGAGATTAACCTCATCGGCCATATGTGGTGGTGAGGGAATAAATTTGTTTGTGTTTGTGGGTGAAAAATCCCTTAAATGATTTATTCATTTGATTGTATATGTTTAAGTGCTATGTGGTTATATGTGATTTTATTGCTTTGATAATTATGCATGATTTTTATTAAGTGATTACTATGTGAGATGGTATGATTTTGATTGAATTGTGATTAGATGCTTAATATGATTTTAATGATTTAATAGTAAGCATGAATATGTAGTAGTAGAAATATCACGAGTGATATGTTGTACATGATAAGAATCATGTGGAAGTGGAAAAGAAAACTATTTTGGTTTCAAAGAACCAAAAGGCTCATGACCTCAATGAGTATTTTGAAGCAATTCACTTGAAATATTTTACTAAGTGTGGATTTTAGATGATTATGTATCAAGTAATTGGATTAAAGACTTTTACAATAGAAGAATGAGATTGGAAATGAATAAATATTTAGTTATGGAATATTAATTGATTTTTGGCCAACATGCCAAGAATTAGTATTTTAGACCAAGGATATTTTCTCAAGTGTAGTGTTAAAGGATTAATTATCAAGAACTCAATTTAGTGAATTCTGAGATATAAAAAGAAAGTAAACTAATTTTTGAAATTAATTAAATTAATGAATTGAGGTTGTGATGGGAAATAAATTTATAAGTTAAGGTTTACTGGCATACAGCTCACCTTTGGGTTTTGAGCGCGTTAGAAAACTTTGAGCTATAATATTTGATTAAATCATGGAAAATGGTTTTATTAAATTAAAATAATGTAAGTTTTCAGAAAGAATGTTAGAAAATATTATTTAGAGGATTTTAGCAAGAAAATAATTTTTAATGATAATTTGGAGTTTAAAATATTTTATTTAAGAAAGTTTTATTAAAAGTAAAGCATAAAGATTTTGAGGTATCTAGAATTAATTTAAATGATTTAAGTTTTGTGTAAAATGTTATAAATATTATTTAAAGGTGGTTTATTAAGGAAATATTGGAATTAAAGTCCAACTTTGATATTAAATAAGAAAAGTTTTACTTTGATTTTAAAATATTAAGAAAATATTTTACGCGATTGAAAATACGCAGAAAAACTATTACACGATTTAAAAAAGATGATTTTTAACTACGCGATTGAGAAAAAATTGAAAAATCATTACGCAATTTGAAAACATAACAGAAGTTTTCTGTGATTGTGAATACGCGATTGAGAGGAACAGCGAGTTGTGCTGTAGGGCCAATGTACTGGACCCTAAGTGGATTGTGGATTGTGGAACCGGAGTACTGGACCCGAGTGGATCATTAGTATTATGTAATTGTATGGGCAGTTATATAATATCATTGATACTAATGGTATTATACAATTGTATGGGTGGTTGCTTTAATATCATTGTGAACAGTACAATGGTGATTTGATTTCATTGAATATGCATTTGAGCATTATACAGTTGGTGGCTGTTATGGCATTTTATGCCTATGAGTGAACGAGAACTTACAAGATAGTGGGATCTTTGATAGATCTTAGGGGACGTTAGGGCGAGGTGATTCACTTGGTGACCATGTTGTCACATCGTATACCCCTGGCCGTGAAAAATCGTTGCAACGCACTGACAGCCCGACAAACACTATTTCTTTTCGTGGTTCGACATAGACTGTCTTTGGAGGGGGGACAGATTTTCATTGAACATTCATCTCTGAATTTGAATTTAGCTCCATGGAATAGGAAATGAGTGCATTGTGCATAAGGATAGTCAGTATATTCATTGGGCATGTGCATGGTCAGTGTACATATTGTTCATATGCATAGTTACCATTTATACTATTGTGATATAGTATTATTGTGATATAATAGTATTGTGGTATTATTATTATGCCAAATATTGTGTTGCAAGTTTATTGGATTTATTTATTTATTAAATATCATGAATATATCTGCTGATTTTATGCTATTTATGGATTATATGTTGAATTGTGTTGGCATGTTTATCGTTTCTTTGCTGCCATATTGGTATGCGATGTAGAGGATCTCACATCTTTACTGTATTGTTTGTCTGTTATTTTTTATGTTTGATAAAAATCGTAAGAAGGACGAGGTAGGATCGCTTAGGTTTGAGTTGAATTGACTTTGTTTGATCAGTTTAAAATTGCTACAAGGACGGATTTCTCTGATTACGTGCAAGCGCAATTCCACGGAGGCACTGATGCCTGGCATGTCGATCCAGATACTCATCGTTTTAGTTATATAGGGGAGTTTGTCTGTTAGGGATCTCGAAGAGGGTCTCGAGGAAGATCGGGTGCAGAACCCTATCTTCAAGTGTTTGGACTTGGGCTATGTTCAATTTTTATATGGTAATTATACATTAATTAGAGTATGTAGGTTTTATGTAATTAAGTTGTTACTAATCTATGTTATGTATGAGAGATGTATGTTATTCAGTTTTTGTGTCTTGTGTTTTTTAAAATTCGGTAAATTTATATTATCTACGAAAAAGTAATTTTGAAATTCGTATTAAAATAATATTAAATATTTTTATAACTTGGGTAAAGAGTTAAGAAGGAGTTATCCTGAAATGTGATACCCTAATGAGGGTGTTACAACAAGATACTCATAATGTCCGTAACGTGTATGAAAAGTCATTTTAGGAATATCCTCTACCTTCACTCGGATCTGATGATAGCCCGAACGTAGATCGATCTTAGAGAAAACAGAAGCTCATTTCAGCTGATCCATCAAATCATCTATCCTCGGAAGTGGATACTTGTTCTTGATCATGACCTTGTTCAGCTGACAATAATCTACACATAAGCATGAAGTTCCATCCTTTTTCTTGAGCAACACCACTGGCGCTCCCTAGGGTGACACACTAGGCCTGACAAACTACTTTTCCAGGAGCTCCACTAACTGCTCAACTAATTCTAACGTTGACATCCTGTAGGGTGTTATGGATATGGGACCAGATCCAAGCACAAGATCGATAGTAAACTCTATCTTCCGCTCAGGCGGTAAATCAGGTACCTCATCAGGAAAGATTTCGAGAAAATCATTGACTACCAGAATAGTCTTCACATCCATCTCGCTTTCAACTTTTAAGGAAGACAATAGCATGTATCCCTGAGCTCCTTCTTTCAAGAAAGCTTGAACTTGATTGGCCGTCAAAAATCTAGAAACTTCAGCCGTAGGGAAAACTATGATTTTATGGGAACAATCTAACAGGATATGGTTAGAAGATAACTAATCCATTCCTAAGATTATATCTATTTGAGAAAGAGGTAAACAGATCAAATCAACAGAAAAGACTCAACCTTTAATAGATAAAGGACAATCCAAACAAACTTAGGTGGTAACAACAGGTTTAGCAGTAGGGGTAGAAATGCTCAAATCAAAAGGTAAAGAAGACACAGGTAAACCTAATCGACGCACACAATCATAAGCAATAAAAGAATGGGTCGCTCCTGAATCATACAGTACAAATAAAAGATTACCTCCTATGGTACCATCTCCATTTATCATATCGTCAAATTGGGAGGCTTCCGCTCCATTCATCGTGTAAACTCTGCCTCCTACCTGAGGTTTTGCAACTCATGCATTGTTGACAGAAGGCTCCGCCTTGGGTTGGTTGCAATCTCGGGAGAGATGTCCAAGTTTTCTACATCTGAAGCAGATAATTCCCTTGATCGTGCAATCCCTTGTCAAGTGGTCCTTTCCACATTTCATACACTTTGATGAAGACGCCACAATCTGACTAACTCGATGGCCACCAAAATTTCCATTAGAGCCTCCACCAGTTGATTGTTGTTGACTTCCTGGTGGTTGGGAATAGGGCTTCCTCTGAAACCGATTGTTGTTGTTTCTTCCCTTTTGGAACCTATATAGTCCAAAGTTACAGCTCCTTACCTCTCGAGATAGTTCTAACGCTTTAAGTCTGCAGCACTATCCATCAAGGCTAAGAACTGATTCATTCTCATTGGCAGTACTCCTCTCTTCAATTCAACCCTTAGACCTTCTTCAAACTTACGGCATTTCCACACCTCATCAGGTTGGATTTAAAGATACCGTGAGAACTTTGACAAGCTCTCAAACTTTGCAGCATACTCATTAACCGTCATCCCACCTTGTTGTAACCCAAGGAATTCCATTTCCTTGGCATGCCTTGCACTATCCGGAAAATACTTTTCCAGAAATGCATTACAGAATATTTCCTTTGTAATTTCCCTTCCTTCTACTTGTAGCAATCTCCGAGTTCCTTTCCACTAATTTTTACCGTCTCCCACCAGCATAAATGCGGCATAAGTTACCTTGCATTCGTCTGCACATCCCATTCCTTCAAAAATCTTTTCCAACTCTTGAATCCATAAACTTGCCTTTTTCGGATCAAACTCGCCTCTGAATTGTGGAGGATTATTTTGATGGAATTCAGACAAATTCTGGGCATCAGTATTCGCCTCTTGCTGTTGTGCTGCTCGTTGATTTTGTTGCATAATAACTTCCGCCATCTATTGCACAGCTTCAGCAGCTGCAGCCATTGCCTCATTATCGCGTTCCACATTAATGTTTCCTCCTCTACCACGTGCCATTACCTTTCTCCAGAGTCAACTAAACAAAACACAAGGAAAGTTTAGATGTAACCTTTTTGGAAACTAAACAATACATCTCTGTGTTTAGTTCTAGAGAAACACACAGCACAAACAAGGCAAAACTAACCACAAAACCCAAAAGAAAACTCAAATTGAGACTCTGATACTAAATTAGTGTAATGCCCCCTTTTTCGGGAAAAGAATGTCACACCAAACATACGGAACTCAAAACAAACTATTAAGACCCAGTTTATTTTATCTATAGGTATTAACCTATTCATCAATAAAGTATCCTAACTTAGCAATTCTTTTTTTTTTGTAAGCAGAAAACATAAACTTAGCAGAACTCAACATGAAGAACAAACCATACATTTATACAAAAGATACATACTATATATATTTAGGTACATAACATAAGTCATTAAATACATCAATAGTTTTAGCAAAAGAAAGCAGAAGCTTTACATGCCCAAAAAGTTATACGAACATCCACTAAGACTACAAAAAGTATCATGCCCCCAATAGCTACTAAGAAGGAGCCTCAGCTGGATCCTCCTCAGGATCCTCCTCAGAAGAGGAAATCCTCACAGGAGAAACAGATTCATGAGCAGGAGCTCGTGCAAAAGATAGGAACGAATCCTCGTGTGGAGTATACTCACGGTCACCCCACACCTCATGCATTGGCATGTAGAACTCCAGTCATACAGAAACATCAAAAGAGAAGATAAGTGGATCATAGCGACCCCAAGCCAAAGATATAGTCACATCTCCCATGTAGACGAAGTGCTCGGTGATCAAGTCGATGTGCCAACAGTCAATGCCTCCGTGGAACCTCAGTCTGGCATACCCTAGAAAACCTCACCGGGATGCCATAGCCAAACAGAAGACTAACTCACCCCAAAACCAGGAAACTCAGGCATTTCCTCGTCTCGATCTTTTAAGAAGCATAGATATAAACAAAATAGCAAAACACAAAAAAGAGGTGAGATATCCAATATCAATACCAGTTATGGCAGTAAAGAACCAAAAATGGCGCAGGACCCCTTATAGTATGGCAACATAATAAACAGCATCAAGATTAAGATGATAAGCAATTTAATAATACAGATAGTCATAACATCATTAAAAGAAACAGTTCCATAATCACATATATTTATGCCAGATAAATATGTTGACAGACTATGCACATGCACAAAGTGCCAAAATCCTACTCCACGGAGCTAGACACAACATCAGAGAGAATGATCAAGGAGACATACCTATATCTCATCAACCTCAAATCAAGTGCTTTCAATATCAACAAATTGCGCAACATGGCTTATACAAGGCATTCTTCACAAGATTGCGATATAGGACAGTGTCTCGGTCCAGATCATTGGTGCATTTGCATCAGTCTGTCCCACGGCACAGAGAAGCTACCAACTGTCCATTGTGAGATACCCACACCCCAATGCCCCCAAGGTCAACAAATGACCTACACTAATCTATTCGCACCCGCACGTAGGTGTGATTCATCTCCTAGGCATACAGCCTTACGAATAGAGTCTAACAGACTTTCACAATGCATGATGACTCAATGCACATATATACAGATATTCAATGATAGTATGACTTGTCCATGATTACACACCACATTAGGCCCAATCAATTATCAACAATCCTTGGTCCCACTTATGGACCCACAACAAGTCTTTGTCCAAATCTCAAGGGTGAAAACATACTTTTCTTATTAAACCCTTCTAGGGAAATTCTCTAGTATTTTTCATTCAACCTTTATTACTCTTAATTAGATAAGTTCTTTCCTTTGTTTTAGTTCAAACTCACTTAAGTTAATTATTTTAAGCTCCTCACAACCTCACTCATACTCATGTTCTTTCTTTGTCCAAAAATCACTCTAGGCTATAAGATAGAGTTTTGTTCTTTATTCTTTCCATATTATGAATTCCTATTTAATTATCTAATCACCTAATTACCTAAGTTTTAATTGATACAAAAAATTTTGTCAATGGGTGCCCTAGATGGCGTGACATCCCACAGGCTAGAAACCTAAAATTCTAATCACATTATTAATTACTTATTACTTGATTTCTTAAGTCCCAAAGTAGCACAAAAATTCCATCATGGACCCATCAATGGCCTCATGGCCGTGAACTTCCAAGCAAAAGGGGTAAGAATCCCTTGCTTTCCACATACACATCCAAGCATTCAAAGCATTCCAATCCATTAAGTTACACAATAGCAAGTATTAAAGTCATACAACACAATCAATTAAAACATTACCAAAAATCACACAACAAAGTGAGCAACCCACACATGGATTTCTCACCATCAATACAAAAACTTGTTTCTCACCACCATGATAGGTTGAAGAGGATAATCTCCCTCTTACCTAAAGAGACAACAAAAGAAAGCAAGCTCCTTGATGCTTCCTTGCAATTTTCATCCACCGCAACCAAGAAAACTCTAGGATAGTCAAACTCACACAATCAACAACCAAAGCTTGAAAAGAGGAGTCCTTGATCACAAAGGTGACCAAGGATCATGAAAATGAGAAGAGAAAAGATGAAAGTCAAGAACTTTACCTCAAAACTTCAAGTTTTAGGACTTGATAGAAAATGATGAAGATGGAGGAATCAAGAGATGATCACCAAAGAGAAAAGCTTCAAGATGATGAGAGGATTCAAGAATCTAGATTGGCTTGAGCAAGCAAG
The DNA here is from genome assembly GCA_029884595.1 of Ormosia semicastrata. NCBI lineage: Eukaryota > Viridiplantae > Streptophyta > Magnoliopsida > Fabales > Fabaceae > Ormosia > Ormosia semicastrata. The sequence goes on from JAQQTO010000060.1 coordinate 60,226,892, forward strand.
ATTGGGTGGCCAACAATGGTGTTGTGGCCGTGGGAATGGAGAGAAAATGGAGAAGAGAGAAAAAGTGAAAGAAAGGAAAGAGTGAGAGAATGAAAAGTAAAATTTTGTTTGAAATGAAAAAGTGATGGGTAAGTGAAAAAGGTGACAAATTTTCGGTCATCTTCCCCCCAAATGGCCGTGGGGTTCACCAAGGGAGGAAAGAGAGAAGTGGCTTCCTTGAGAAGCTTGATACAAAACTTCCTTGAGAAGTTTCACACACTTTTTGAAAAAGTCAAGGGTGATGTCATAGTGATTATGTCATCTTAGTGATGTCATTAAAGTGCTCTCTAGAAAAGATGACTATTATCGGGTTTAGTAAGATCCCTCGTCGATGTTTCCATAGTCCAAAGTTTTTCAGCCTCGGAGAAAATATTTTATTTTTCCAGCTCTGCTCAATGCGCACGTAAATTAAAGAATATATTAAAATAATCAAACAATTCAAATAATTTTAGAAAAATTCTCAAAAATCATAAATATTATAAAATGAATATATATCATGAAATAAGAAATTTTTGGGGTGTTACTCCTACCGTCGTCATCCTGGCATCCTCAAACTGGGGTGTTGTTATTGAAGAAACCTTGGAAGAATCAGACTCCTTAACCGAGAGCCTTCAAGGTAGGAAAAGGAGAGCTATCAAGAGCTCTACTGACCGGGGTAGGGAAGGAGCTTTGGAGAGCAGCAATGAAGAAAGGACGGACCCTTTGCCTATTATTTTAGGGCAGTCTGATGTCGGGCCGTTTATAGATGGGCGATTACTGAGCAATGAAGTGATGGGACATATTTTGAAACGGAATGTAGCCCAAACCCTGGCCAAGCTTCAGACTTCTGCACTTCAGACCGCCATCGAGGTCCGCTATATTGAAAAATCCATCAAGGCAACCATTAGGAAGATGGCTAAAGAAAACAAAAAGAAAGATGAAAAGGCTGCTCAGAAGTTGACTAGGGCTCTTAAGCTGAATGAGGATGCGCAAGCATGGATTACTAAGCTGGAGGCGGCATTGGCTTCCTCCGACCAGGCCAAAAAGGCACTTGAGGCAAAGAGTTTTCATGCCGATAATACCATCAGCACCCTCCAGGCTTGAATCACTCAATTGGAAAAAGATGTGGAAGAGCTAGACACCATTTCGAGAAACGTTGGTGGAGAGCAATTCCAGAATATCATGGCTCAAATCCAACATTTCAACCCCGACATCACTCTTGCCTTGGAGGAGTTTAATTAAGAAAAAGTCTTTCATGACAATCAACTCATTTGGGCAAGGGAGCTTGCCCAAGTTGATTCTGCTGCCAACCAAGATGCTACTCCGGCTTCGGTAGAAAGGGAACCTAATACTTAGATCTTTTTTCCTTTTTCTTCTTTCTTGCCCCCTACGTGGGGGTTTTTCTTTTGTAAGGACAATTACCTAGAATCTGGGGTTTTTAAATTAACTCTTTACTTTCAGTGAATGCTTTCCCTTGCTAATTTAATTTATTTCCATGGTCCATTTTGGGTCCAATGCCCAATATGGAATGTAGCAATTCCTTTATGCGGACTTAGGAAATAGTTTTCTTATTGGGAAGACCATGGTCTGAGATCTGACACCCATAATAATGAGTGCATGACATTCCAATTGACTTAGGTAAAAATGACGCCTTAGTCTATAGTCCAATGCCTATTATAACCAAGTGTTTTGGAATCTTAAAACTTAGGCAAAAATAATACCTGAATCCATTATCCAAGGCTTATAATAATGAATATTTGGAATCTTAAGATTTAGGCAAATATAACACCTTAGCTAAGGGTTGATTGCCTAAGAAAATTTGGTGCATATGGCCATAATTATCAATTGACCTTACTCGGGGTCCTTTTGGGATCCCATCTGGCTTAAGTATAATTATCAATTGACCTTACCCGGGGTCCCTTTGGGATCCCATCTGGATTAGGTATCGGTGAGGACCACAGATGTTGAATCCGCACCGCCTCTTGATTGCTTGACCTTTTGATAGTCAATGCCAAGTATCGAGGATGGGTATTGACCCTACCTCATAACTTGGATGTACTAATATGTTGCATATGTAAAATAAAGTCTGAATAACTCTGTTTTATTAATAATTTTGGGGGACAGAAGTCCATACAGAGTGTAGGATTTAACATGATGTGCAGATTAAACATTAGCTTTACTAAAAGACTAGGTCGTCAAGGGCACCTAGCTATAGTATTTTCTAAGTTTATCCGCATTCCAGTAATTCTTGATTGGGGTGCCCGTTAGAGTCTCTAATGTGTAAGCTCCTTTTCCAGTGTTGATAACAATACGGTAGGGGCCTTCCCAGTTAGGGGCTAATTTTTCTTAGGAGGCATTTTTTCCTTCGATATCCGCTCTTCTGAGCACTATGTCTTCTGATTGGAACCTTTTAGGGATAACTTTTTGGTTGTATCTAGCCACTGTTCTTTGTTTGAGGGATATGGGCGACGCCTCTTCTTTCTTCTATCAAATCTAAGTTTTTCCTGATCAAATCGGGGTTACCATCCTCTAAGAATTGCTGGTTGCGCAAGCTTAGCTCGCCTATCTCTACCGGAATCATAGCCTCACACTCATATGTAAGCTTGAAGGGAGTTTCACTAGTAGTAGAGTGGAGTGTGGTCCGATAGCCCCAGAGAACATGATCAAGCTGCTCGGCCTAATTTCCCTTAGTTTCATCCAATTTTCTTTTAATTCCACGTATAATAATCCTGTTGGCTTCTTCGACCTGCCCATTAGTTCTGGGGTTCTCCACAGAACTATAATGGTGCTTTATTTTTAAGCCTGCTAGGAGCTCTTCAAAGCCCTTATCCTTAAACTGGGTTCCGTTGTCCATTACAATGGATTCTGAAATTCCAAGCCTGGTGATAATGTGCTGCCAAGTATATTTCTGAAATTCGTGATGAAGTGATCGCGGCTAAGGGTTTTGCCTCAATCCATTTCTTAAAATAATCCACTGCTACCACCAAGTACTTTAATTGACCTGGGGCCTGGTGAAATGGGCCCAGGATGTCCATACCTCTTCTGCAGAAAGGCCAAGGTACCGAAATTATGGATAACTCTTTCGAGGAAGCCTGGTAATGATCCGAGTGACGTTGACACTTATCACAGATTCAGACATGCATATGAGAGTCAGCTTCCATCGTTGGCCAATAATATCCTACTCTTAGTGCTTTTAGAGTTAAGGCTTTGCCTCCTAAATGATATCTACAACTTCCCTCATGAATCTCGGCTAGGATATATTATGCTTCTTTCAGAGTAGGGCATTTAAGAAGGGATGATGAGAAACCACGGCGGTATAACTACCCCTCGTAGACGGTGTACCTTATAGCTATCTTGATCAACTTAGAAGCTTTTTGGGGATCAGAAGGTACAACCCCAGACTGCAAGTATTCCATGATAAGGGTGATCCAAGATGGCTCCTTCTCCTCTACTTGAAATATAGCATGATCCGTGATGGAAGGCTGAGAGAGGGTTTCTTGGATTACTGACTGGTTATTTTTGGGGCCCTTAGTACTAGCTAGCTTAGACAAAAGGTCTACCTTGGAGTTCTGTTCTCTCAGAATGTGCTCAACCTTGGTCTCTTCAAAGTTCTTAAGGAGCTCTTGTACTTTGACTAAGCATCTCTGCAGGAGGGGCTCCTTTGCTTGATATCCACCTCGGATCTGGGAGGTTACAAGTTGGGAATCATTACAGAGTGTGATCCTAGCTGCCCCTATATCTTTGGCCATTACCAGCCTAGCAATACACGCCTCATATTTAGCCTAGTTGTTTGAGGTTGGAAATTCGAACTTTAGGGAATGCTCTAATGTTAGTCCCTCTGAGTTTTCCAAGATTACCCTAGCGCTACTCCCCTTAGGGTTGGAGGATCCGTCAACAAAGATGGTCCAAGAGATTCTTTTTGGGTTGTCGGGGTTCGATGTGAGTTCTACTATGAAATCAGATAATTCTTGGGCTTTTATTGCCAGCCGTGGTTGATAAGTGATCCCAAACTCAGAGAGTTCAATTGACTAAGCAATCATTCTTCTATCTAAATCTGGCTTGTGTAATACCTGGTGGATGGGCTGATCCGTTCTTACTACCACCGGGTGGCATTGGAAGTATTGTCGCAGTCTTCTAACCGTGATGATTAGTGCTAAAGAAACCTTTTCAACTTTCTGGTAGCGAAGCTCAGGTCCCTACAGAACCTTGCTCACGAAGTTGACCAATTTTTGACCTTCGCTCATCTCCACAAAGAGCTCACTGCTTCCTCATGAACTGAGAGGTATAAGTAGAGCGTCTTATTGGGCTTTGATCTTGTCAAAATAGGAGGGGAGGACAACAAATTCTTCAAGGATAAAAAGGCATCATCACATTCCTGGATCCATTCAAAATTCTTCCCTTTTTTTAGTAACTTAAATAGGGGAAGAGATTTGTAGGCTGCTTTGGCAAGGAATCTCATGAGAGCTGCAATGTAGCCTGTAAGCTATTTGTACCTCCTTAACACTTTGAGGACTTCTCATGTCAAGTACCACCTGGCATTTATCGGGGTTAGCCTTAATTCTGTGGTGGGTTAGCATAAAACCCAGGAATTTCCATGCTTGGACCCCGAAGGCACACTTCTCTGAGCTTAGCCTCATGTTATACTTTCTAACCTAAGCAAATACTTATTCAAGGTCTGTCACATGCGATCCGCCTTGTGAGGTTTTCATTATCATGTCATCTATATAGACCTCTAGCATCTTCCCCATTTGGTTCTCAAAGACTCTGTTCATCATCATCTGATAGGTGGCTCCTACATTTTTCAGACCGAAGGGCATGACCCTATAGCAGTAGCTCACCTTGTCAGTGATGAAGGCGATTTTATCCTCATCTCTGGGATACATAGGAATTTGATTGTACCCGGAATATGCATCCATGAACGATAACCACTTGAAACCTGAGGAACTATCCACCAATTTATCCACATTGGGGAGTAGGTATGGATCCTTGGGACAAGCCTTGTTCAGATCTGTATAGTAAACACACATTCTCCACTTCCCATTGGATTTCTTGACCAGAACCATGTTGGATAGCCATGTGGTATAGGAGATTTCCCTAATGAAGTTGTTGCTTAGTAACTCCTTAATCTGTTCCTCAATGACCTATTGTCTTTCTGGGCCGACCTTTTTTTTCTTCTATGCAACTGGCTTCACACTTTCTCTGATGGACAGGTGGTTACAGATGAAGCTGGGGTCGAGTCCCGGTATGTTAGAGGACGTCCAAGCGAAAAGGTCTTTATTTTTTAGCAAGAGTTCTGTCAATTATTATTTTTATTTTTCCTCTAAATGTGCTCCAATCTTGGTGACTTGATCTGGCTTGGCTCTAAGTTGGAAAGGTTGCAACTCACCCTTTGGCTGGGGTCTGGTGCCACAGATTTCTTCTCTAACATCCAGTTTGGTTATAAGTATGTTGACCTAGTCCAAGACTGGGCCAGGGTGGTAGATTTTTTATTTTTAGGAAATCTATAAATCATCAAGCTCTCATTGTAGCATTTACTGGCGGCTACTTGATCTCCTTTAATAGTGACAACCTCATTATTTTTACTCGAAAACTTCATCATGAGGTGAATAGTGGAGACCATGGCACCGAGAGCATTTAGAGAAGGATGGCCTAAGATAATGTTGTATGCCGAAGGGCAATCCACGACCAAAAACCTTACTTTTACTGTCTTGAAAAGTTTAGAAGATCCCAAGGTCAGGTGGGTTTCGTAGTAACCTACCAGGGTAATCTTCTCACCCATGAAACCTGTCAATTCCCCATCGTGAGGGGTCAAATCCGATGGTGGTAGTTCTAGCTTTTGATAGAGATCTAGGAACATAATATCTGTTGAGCTTCCTTGATCTACAAAAATTTGGTGAACTTCGGCATTGGATATTATTCCTGAGATGACGAGTGGATCATCATGTTCCTGGATAATTTCGCTATAGTCCTCATCCGAAAAAGTGATGGAAGGCATTTTTCTTTTAGTGGTCTGCATTCTGGGTTTGGAATGGGATGCACTAAACACCGCCATCCTCAAGGCTTTTTTTCAGGCTCCATTTGATGACCCTCCACCAGCGAAGCCACCTGTAATAATGTTAATAGTTCTATTTGGTTCAGAACGTCGGTCATCATTGTCATCGGCGGAAGCGTCCCTATTCCTATCCTGCCAGTCATTATTATCCCAACGAGGTCGAATCCAGGATCTCCTCCTGGGATTTTGAGTCCTTCTTCTGTGGTGAGGGGATGGGCTTCGCCGTGGACTGCGTTTGTCATCTCTGCGCTTGTCATGATGCTCTTTGTTTTGGACCTGGAGGATATACTATTGTAGTCATCCGATATTGATTAGAAATTCGATGGAATCACGGATTTGATAGCAGTCTTCCGTATCATGCCCATAAGCTTTATGCCATGTGCAATACTTAGAATGGTCTTTTCTGTTCGTGTTTCTTAATGGGGGCGGTCTCCATATATTCTGAAACTCGGTCTACATCACTTCCCTCAATATTGTTTCTCGTGGGGTATTTAGTGGAGTATAAACGGAGTATCCAGCCCAGGGTTGACTATATTTAGAAGATCGGGGCTGTGAGGAATTACGGTTAGGCTTCTAGTGAGAAGATTCACCTTTGTCCCACCTCCTCTGGTCCATCGTTGCTTCCTCAAGGTCCACATACTCCTAGGATTGCCTCTGCAACTCGCCCAAGTTCTCTTGTTTCTTTTTGACCAAGGAAGTGAAGAACTCAAAACTAACCCGAAGACCACTTCTGGCATAGTGAAGGACTATTATGTCATCGAAGGTTTCCACGTTAGTGCAAGCCGTCATAAAATGCTTTACATAATCATGGAGGGGCTCATCCTTGCCTTGGCGGAGCTTTACCAGTGATTCAATAGATCTGGGTTGTTCCTTGCTGGTGGTGTATTAGAGCAGAAAGCGTTGTTTAAGATCCGACCAGTCTATCACGGACCTCCGTAGTAAGCCTGAGAACCATTTAAGGGCTCCCTTCTTCAGGGAGAGAGGAAAAGCATGACATAGCAACTCCATAGATCTCCGTGAAAATAGAGGGATTGCTCATAAGTGTTGATATGCTCTTGGGGATCCATGGTTCCATTATAAATCTCCAAGTTTGCAGGAAATTTAAAATTCCTAGGAACGTGGTATTCCATAAGTTGATCAAAAAAAGGGTGCTCATCGAACCCGCGGTTAAGATTGTCATTTCGAATATTGATCATGGAAGCGTCGGCATGCCCCCTTCTTTGATTGTTTCCCACGCTAAGACTGCCATCATTACGATGAGGTTTAGGTCAATTTTCATGCATGGCCCATTGCATGTCTTCCAACCTCTGATATTGCTCATTCAACATAGCTATATGTTGTTGTAACATGTCTTGAAATTGATGCTGGGACGCTAGACACAGATTTGTGCGTTGGGAGCGACATGATTTCCAGTTTCATTATTACGTATTCCCAAACGCTGATAAACTGGGATTCTGGGCTGTTGGACATCAGGGTTGTCTCCTTGTGTTTGGATTCCAAGTCTATCTCTTACAGGAATTCTACGTGGTGGGTTTGGGCTTTCATCAGAAACTGAGGTGGTATGCCCATCACGTTGGTTCTCTGCATTAAGTTCCTGGTTTCTCGCAGCGGAGGCTTAAGCAGCAGGCGGAGGGGTAGGAAGAGGAGGGCACTGAGCGGCTTGGTCTTACCTTTCGTTGGTGGAGGCCTGCACAGCTTCTCTTCTTGAATTCTGTCTCGTGTTCACCATGATTGGAGTAGGATTGTAAGTTTCTTGTTTCCCACAGACGACTCTAATATTCTGAAGTAAATTCAGAGGGTACTTGAGATAGGCACGTAAGTGGTTGACTCCTTCGATGCAAGTATGTTACCAAGCATGTTGAACCAGGAGGGTGGGTACCTGCAAAAGGACTCCAACGCTCAAGTCAGGATGTGCACCAGTTAGGTTAATACTATGGGAGAACTCATACCTGATTTGGGTGACTTAGCCTGACATTTATAGAGGTTGGATTGATCTGTTCTCTTGATGAAGAGATATATTCTCATTATAATTGCAGGAGAAGATATGTTCCTTATTTAGTTATAGAGAATCCCTATATTATAGTAATTGGTATAGCAATTACAGTGCAATTATTTCATAAGATCATGATTGGCAATTAGGATATATTACAAGATTCATCCATTGCGCGGATCTTGCGGTAAAGCTATTACCATCCAAAATTGGGATCTCACGTTAAGCTGACTCAATTGGAGGCGTGAAGCCTTAGACCTCTGCATGTATGTGTACTAAGTTGGACTACATATTGAGAGCCCAGGGTACGATCTAGAATAGAGTCATTATAGAGAGCTTTATGAAATGAGGAAAACATAAAACTCATAACAAAATGCATATATACAACATTAGCCTCCCAAGGGGCATGAAGTAATACATAACACTTTACATTACAAAAGAAGTATAAAAAGATACAAAGATTATAATATAAGCAATAAAACTAGAACTAGTTTAATCCTTAGCTTCCTTTTTCTTCGTTTTCTTTGAAGAACTTTCACCTAGAATTACATGGTAACATAACGAGGTGAGAATCAACAATTCTAAGTACAAGTAAACCAAAACTAGTCATACATAGCATAATAAACATAATCTTAATACATGCTAAATAAGATAAGTTTAAATCTCAACAAGGATATACTTTAGTAACTAAAGATACCAAGTTAACATACATTCTATCATATATACTTAGTCCAACTTAGAACCAAGATGTTTAACTAAGATTTCTGATTTAGTGTATTATCTTGTGGTAAATAGAGTGAAAGCTCATCCTCACATTACACGTACCCTGGCACTATCAAGAAGTTCGGGCTGAATCCTAGCTCAAAAGAACCTTTTAGACTCCCCACTTATCTCCCTTGGCCTAAATGATTATGCACAACATCAAATGATACTCACAAAGACTAATACTACCAAAACATCCTTCATACATGCATCTAAATACCACATCATCACTCATTACATCTTAAGTGATACAAATACCACAAAAAGTGGCCTAAGGTACTAGATGTTTACCTAAGGCAAACAATCACTCTTGGATGCTCAAAGGCTTAAGCTTTCTAATACTTGCTAGGTAATAATTTCTCTATTGAAATATCTCTATTTATGTCTTAACACACATTAGAAAATATACATAAATGATTCCAACTAGTAGAAAACATCAATACATCAAGAATCTCATTTTTGAGAAATTCTGGAGCTCATGCCTCGGTGCAACCCTTCTCACGTTACGGCGTGCAACTCTCTAGTTCTCATGCCTCGACGTGGTGCATTCACGCTGTGGCATGCTACTCTTAGGTGCACCTACTCTGAGAAGCACGCCTCGGTGTGACCTCTCCACACTGCGGCGCAAGTAGCAGAAACTAGATTCTGCAAAATCATGCACTGTTCTATTGGATCTTTGCATGAGATTTGGCCTTTCCAAAACAATTTCTAGGTAATCCTAAGTCCTTAATCAGTTCATTAACACATAGGAATCATCAATCACTAACTTAAACCACTAACTTTGGATTATGAACCAAAATCACTCATGTTATGACCTAAAACCTCACTTTGTGCATCAAAGGTCCAAATGAGAAGTTCTAAGTTTCTAACTCAAACTCATGCTATGAACAAGTCATAAATAACCGTTGAAACACATTCAAGCAAGAAAAACACTTCAAACACCTCTAAAACCCAATTTGACCTATTATGCATCAAGTATGCATCAATGGTGAAAATGGATAAAAAAGGCTAGGAAGAACACTAATCCCCTGCCTTGGGCCCTTGATGATGGTGGATGATCAAACCTTGGATTTTCCTTTGGCCTTCCTCTTTTTCTCCTCCTTTTCCGTCTTATTTCTTTCTTCTTCTTTCCTTTCTTCTCTCACGTTTCCTATTTCTGTTTTTGTGCAGTAAAGAACTGGGAGTGAGGACTTAAAAAGGAGGATCCAAATGACTTATAAGGCCTTTAAGGCCATACATTGATATTTCCTGATCTACCAAAAACACTTTGATTTAGCTAAATCAAGATTTCCAACTTCCAACAACTTTAAAATAAATACTAAGATTCATATAAATTGTTGTTCCACCATTATCTTATTTTTTCATATCTGTTGCTAGTCAATGCGGTATTAAATGCACAACCAGTATGCCTAAAAAAGCCTAACTAACTCATTTTACCTTTAAACTTTAACTACATCTTGTTTCATACATTTGTGACCTAGAAACAAATTATCCAATTTATTTCCCCTATCTAAGTAATTTATGCTATTATCTGAGTCATTTGAAGCTACACCTTCGGAGTTGCAACAAAGTTCCTAAACTAACTCAGTTTGTCAACAAATTAAACAGGCATGTTAAATAAGTCATATGCTACCTTTGTACACATATACAAGTCTAACATGTCATTAAGGGTATTACATTTCTCCTTTCCTTTTTAAAATTTTGACCCCAAAACTGCTTACCTGCTAAGAACAACTCTGGAAAGTCCTGCTATATGTGGGACTCTAGCTCCCAAGTAGCCTCCTCGGTGTCATTGCTACCCCGTATAACCTTCATTAAAGGAATCTGCTTACCTCTAAGCTTTTTGACCCCTCTGTCCATGATCATTATCGGTTGTACATCATAAAACAAATCATCTCTTAACTATACAGATTCATGTTCTATGATATGCAAAGGATCTAGATTATACTTTCTCAATTGAGAAACATGAAAAACATCATGAAGGTTAGAAAAACTGGGAGGAAGGCTTATCTGGTAAACTACGGGTCTAACTTTCTTCAGAATTTGGTAAAGACCAAGAAAATGAGGATTTAACTTTCGGGTTTTCAATGCTCTACTAATCCTTGTAGTATGAGTAACTCTTAAGAAGACATGATCTCCCTCATCAAACTCAAGAGGTCTCCTTCTCTTGTCAACGTAGCTCTTTTGCTGACTTTGAGCAGTAACCAACCTATCCTTAATCATCTTGATTTGCTCTGTGGTCTGCTTAACCAACTCTGGACCTACGATGGTTTTCTCGCCTATTTCATACCAATATAGAGGCGATCTACACTTCTTTCCATATAATGCCTCATAAGGCGCCATACCTATGCTGGAATGGTAGCTATTGTTATTGGCAAACTCCATCAAAGGTAAGAACTTATCCTAACTACCCTGTTGTTCTAAAACACATGCTCTAAGTATATTATCAACGGTTTAGATAGTTCTCTTTGTTTACCTATCTGTTTGAAGGTGATAAGTTATACTAAGACTCAACTTAGTCTTGAACGCCTTTTGCAAGGCTCCCCAGAATCTAGATGTTAATCTAAGATCTCTATATGAAACTATGCTTATAGGGACTCCGTGCAACCTAACTATTTCCTTCAAATATAGCTGAGCTAATTTCTCTAGAGGATAGTTAGCTCTTATTGGCAAAAGTGAGCAGATTTAGTTAATCTATCCATTATAACCCAAACTGCGTCATATCCTGGATGAGCCCTAGGTAGACCCATTACAAAGTCCATAGAGATCTTATCACATTTCTATTCAGGGACTCCCAAAGATTGTAAAGGTCCTGCAGGTTTCTGATGTTCAATCTTCACTTTTTGACAAATTAAACACCTTGAGACATATTCTGCTATGTCTCTTTTCATGCCAGACCACAAAATGTTTTCCTTAAATCTTGATACATCTTAGTGGTTCCGGGATGGATGGTATACTTACTTCTATGAGCTTCTTCTAGGATCCTCTCTTTGATCTTTGACTCTCTTAGAACACAAAGTTTGTCTCTAAACTTTATCATGCCATCATCATTCATATCAAAATCCTCTTGGGTTCCTAAAAAGATCTGCTCACTTATGTCCCTTAGACCTTCATCCACCTTTTGATCTTCTAAAATATGAATCCTTAAGTCATTTACTATGTTCACTGTACTCACAAAAAGATTATGTGGCATCACAATCATCGCAAGACTCAAATCCTTGAAACTCTCGAGAAGTTCACTCTCTTGGGCCATCATTTGGGACACATGTAGGGACTTCCTACTTAGTGCATCAGCCACTACATTGGCTTTACCCGGATGATACTTCAACTCAAAGTCATAATCTTTCAAGAATTCCATCCATCTTCTTTGCCTCATGTTCATCTCCTTCTGATCAAACAAGTACTTTAAACTCTTATGATCACTGAACACCTCAAATTGGACTCCATAAAGATAATGCCTTCAAATATTTAAGGCAAACACTATAGCTGCTAACTCCAAATCATGCGTAGGGTAGTTCTCCTCATATGGCCTTAACTGCCTTGATGCATAGGAAACTACTCTCCTATTTTGCATCAGAACACACCATAGTCCCATCTTTGAGGCATCACAATATACTTCAAAGTCCTCATGGGGATCCGGAATCACCAACACTGGCATAATGGTCAACCTCTTCTTTAACTCTTAGAAACTATTCTCACAGTCTTGAATCCATTCAAAAGTACTACCTTCCTAGTCAACCTAGTCAAAGGTAGCGCTAACTGAGAAAAACCCTTGATGAACCTTCTATAATATCCAGCCAGGCCAATAAAGCTCCTAATCTCGATCATAGTAGTGAGTCTCTCCCACTATAACACTGCTTCTACTTTGCTAGGGTCCACTGAGATTCCTCCTTGAGAAATAACATAGCTCAAAAACTAAATCTCTATTAGCCAAAACTCACACTTCGATAATTTGACAAACAATTTCTTTTCTTTAAGGATATCTAAAACTATCCTGATATGCTTTCCCTTTTCTATTTAGGTTTAACTTAACTCAAGAAAGAATACTGAAACTTAACTGATAAATAGCAGTATATGGAAAATTATGAAAAAATAGATCCAAGGATTAAGTTGAGTCCTAAAATTTTCTATGACACTTATGGTTACTTGAAAACTCAGCTTTGGAAGATTAAAGTAAATAAAACAAATACAAAAGTTTCAGGAGGAAAAAGTTTCCACACTTTTCTCCTATTCTCTACTGACACTCCTTCTTCATCTTTATCAATTTAGTTTGACTTTTCTTTCCTCACTTTGCTTCTCATTTCGCCCATGAACCAACAGCAAACAGGGGAAGGAAACAAACCAAAAGAAAAGAGAAATCTTTCATCTTTTTCTTCTATTCTCCACCGTCTTTGCTTTTCTACAATCCTATTAATTCTTTTGACTTTCTTTCTCCCATTTTGTGCTGCCCATTTCACGTCTCCAATAGCAGAAACATGGAAGAAGAAACAGAAGCAAAGAGGAGAAAAAGAGAAGCAGGAAAAGGAAGTAAAAGTGAAGAAAAATCAAGGAACCAAGACTAAGAAATTAAGGTAGGGGATACTTGCCTCAACTTGTTGTTTTCTTGCCTCCTCTTGTTGTTTTTCTTTGATAGATTTTGGGTGAATTTTTTTTTCGATTGTGTAATTAGGAGGCATTGATTCACGGCCAAATGATGAGAGAATAGGCATTCTTTGCTTTTAATTTGTTCCTCTTCATCCATAGAACTTTGAATTGAGTTTATGACTTGTTTTAAAGAAGTTTATGGTCACACCTTGCCCTAGAGAGGCTCATGGCCAAGGCAAGATTAGTGGGGGTTTCTTTGTTTCAATTTGTTCTTTCTTTCTTATTAATTCTTTTCTTGAATTTGTGATATTGATTATGGTACAAAAAAAATGAAATTTGAAGTTGTTTTTGAACAAGTTAGTCACGGCCAAACCCTAGTGGAGAGGGTTTTTGTTAAATCTTGTGATTCTTGATGCTTTTATATGCATTTGTTAATTAAGTTGATTACGTAGATGATGAGTATTTGATGAGTTAGCAAATATGGTCTTTGAAGTGATCCTTGGCTGTGACACATTCTTGATTACTTGTGCATGATATTGTGACACATTCTTGATTATTTGTGCTTGGAAATGATTTATTTGAAGTGCTATGAGTTTAAGGAGAAATTCTAGCATTTGTATTCTTGAAATGACCATTTAGGTCCTAAATTGGCCATGTAGGCCAAATGATATCTCAAGGAAAAGTGGTAACCTTTTTTATTCTATTTAAAGCTTATGTGCTTGAATTTATTATTTATATGGAAACCTTTTGGTTGTTCTATAGCAAGTAATGCTCAATTTGTTGTTCAATTGAAGATTGGATATCATTAGCATTGTTCACTAGTTGAGAACTTGTTGAATATGATGGAAGAAATAGTATTGAATACTTGTGTAATTGGGAATATATGGCTCCTTGATTAGTCAAGTTAAGCTATTGATATCAATACGAGGATTTTCTCCCTTAATTATTTAAGGTTGAGCTAGAATGTGACTTGAATTTAAGAGATATTAGTTATCCTTGTATCTAAATGATATATTGTTGAATATTCATGTACGTGATGGATTTTATATTGATTATCCATGTACCTGATAAATATTATGTTGATTATCCATGTACCTGATGGATATTATGTTGATTATCCATGTACCTGATGGATATTATAGTGACTATCCATGTACCTGATGGATACTAAATTGTCTATCCATGTACTTGATGGATATTAAATTGATTATCCATGTACCTTATGGATATTATATTGATGATCCATGTACCTGATAGGTATTATGTTGACTATCCATGTACTTGATGGATAACATATTGATTATTCATGACTATCCTTGTATCTGAAGGGTATTATATTTATGTTAACCTTGCACCTGAAGGATTTTATCTTTATGTTATCCTTGTATCTGAAGGAAATACTATTGATTATTCAATTCCCATATCTGAAAGACATATTATTAATTATTTCTTGTATATGGAAGATATCAGATTATGATCTTACCACGGAGAGTTATAGCTCATGAATGATGAATGATATTCGATATTTGAAATATGATAAATTATGGATATTTGAATGAGTTATTTATCTTGTGATTTAGTAATATAGTTATGTGAAAGGTGATGAAAGAAAATTGAATATTGAGATGTGATCAGTGATTATTGATGAGATAGAACAAACAAAGCAATTGATGGATAATGGTATCTGAAGAGATTCGATGAATGATGATAGATGATGAATAATATGAATTATTTGATTTTACAAATGATTTTGATAAAGGGTATAAAATTGGAATTCTATTTTGGGAAGAGAAAGGACTTGATTTGACTTTTGCCACCTTTCTATCGTATAATAGAATTATGATCTTTTGAAATGATTTTTTCCCAAAATAGCTAGGATTATTATGATGACGTGGATTTTATAGTAAACTACTGAGAATTATGATATTCTCACCTCATTTTCGTGTATTTCCATAATGATTCCAGGATAACCACGTGCAGACAAGTGAGAGGAAGGATCTAGACCTAGAGATACTTATTTCTTTTGTTTAGATAATTGTACTTGGTTATATATTTTTGTGCTTTAGTAGCAGATGATGTAATTGATGTACCTTGATGTACAGTTTGTATAGAGCACAGTTCTAGTGATATGTATTATGTACTTTCGCTTCAGGCTCATATTTTGTATATTATATATGTATATCTTCATGAAAAATTGATATTGATATAAGTGACATACTCTAATATGATTAGTAATGCATAATTCTGGATATATCATTAGTTTTAAATATTAGGACATTACATGTTGGCTTTAAGTCCTTAGTCTTTAGCACCTCTAGCTCCCTAGTGAGCATCTTAACCTTAGTCTTTAGGTTATCCTCTTCCCTGAGATGGTAAATTTCACCACCATTTAGGTTTCCTACAGATCGTGACTTATTTGTACTCTCAGTAGCACTAGGTCCAGTTCAAGTGTGAGCATTTTTAGCAAGTTCATTAAGGTATTTTATGGCCTCATCAGGATCTTTTTGAAAGAACTCACCATTGCACATCATCTCCATAAATTGGCGCTCTCTAGATGTAAGTCCCTTATAAAAATAGCTCACTAAGTGCCAATTCTCATGCCCATGGTGATGACACATACTGAGCAAATCCTTAAATCTCTCCTAAGACTGATATAGAGTCTCATTGTCCTTTTGTGCAAAGTTGGAGATTTGCCTTTTTAAAGCGTTGGTCTTGTGTTGGGCAAAGTGTTTATTAAAGAAAGCCCTAGTTAGTTCATTCCATGACCCAATAGATCGTGGTCTTTGTAGTATAGCCAACTCTTAGCTCTATCATTCAAAGAGAAAGGAAAGAACTTAAGTCTCACAACGTCATCAGATGCATTTTGACTATGAAAAATCGCAACTACTTCCTAAAGCTCCCTAATGTGCAAATATGGATTTTCATTTTCCAAGCCATGAAAAGTAGGAATTAACTGTATCATCCATGTTTTAAAATCCAATCGGGGAGTATTAGCTGAAAACATTATGCATGACAGTGTGACTGTGTGTGTAGAGTGAAGGTAATCCTGCAGGGTCCTAATGGATTGATCTTTATGTTCACTCATTTCCTCAGTATTAGAAGTATCAAATAAATGAATAGAAAAATTAGACTCTGACTCTGACTCTGACATAGGTCTACAAGCAAAACGACCCAAGGCGTCTCTATACCTATTCATGCAAGGTAGAGAAAAAATGCAAGATTAAAAATAAAAAAATAAAAACTACCAAAAAGAAAATAAAATAATATAAAGATGTAGCAAGATAAAAGAAAGAACGAAGTTACCGCTTTTACAAACTGCTAAAAAGAAAAATTTGATTAGCAATTCTTCATCTTGTCTCCCAAGAACGCGCCTAAAATTTAATTACATCTAAAGAATAACACGGTAATTGTAGCACAACTTTAGGGTGTCAATTCTCTGAGAAAGACAAATTAAAATAATAACTAAAGAAAAAAAGAAATTAAAGAAAAATATCAAATGATTAAAAGTAAATAAAGATTAATTTTAAATGTAAATTAAAGTAAAATAAAGTAAAGCAAATTGAGTTTTATACCAGTTATAAGATGACTAAGGTTCAGAATCTACCAAAATTAATTTTAACATTAATTATGCCAAATTATTTTACCCATATAATTTAACTCATGAACATCTAACGGCAAGCATGTGCTGATGGAAAATGTATCAATAAAGTATTAAAAATAATAATCTCATGTATGATAAAATTTTCTTAATTAATAGTAATTATCAAATCATCAAATGTATCTCCAATAAGAAACCACAATTGATATCCAACACTTATTACTAACATTTAGATAACACAAATAAATTATAAAACATGAGAAAAGTATAATTAAACTTATCTTAAAATTCATTCATATAATTTGATAAAAAATTAAAATTAATAAATATTAAATTTTAAAATTAAGTAAAAATAATTTAATATAATAATATCAAAATAATCAAAATTTTATCATCTCTTTAATATAAAAAATTTAATAAAACATAATAAAATTATCTCACTAATATTCTTTTTTAACACAACTTCAATTTTTTTGTTTTCTTACTCACTGTCACGTTGCTACACATCCAAGTCCTATTTCTTTTATTCTTTTCTTGAGCCGCGTGCGTCGCCTCATCACTTTCCAATTTGTTTATGATATTCACTGTGCATGGCACAGTGCAATCCGTTTCTTCTCCCCTTCTCGTACGGTGCACGACACTGTTTCTTTTCTTCTTTGAACTCCACATGGCGCAGCACGCACGTCCCGGTTTCTTTTTTATTTTCTCTGTTGTGCGGCGCAGCCTCACGTATCCAATAGCTCCTTTTATAAGCTGCTGCAAGCAGCTTTTAAAATTTGGTTTTTTTTTTTTCGCTCTCACACTGTACGACCCAACAGCTCATCTAATATTTGAGCTTCAATTAAATCATTCTTTGAATTTGATGGAACCTTTACTTATTTTTTATAAACTATAAAATTAAATATAAAAATTTATTTGAGAGTATTTTAAGGTAAATAAAAATTTAATTTAAAAATATATATTAATTTTAATAATTTTTATTCATATTTTAATATTTTTTTCTAATAATAAAATATTTAAAAAATATTTTTATACACTCATCAATATTTTTTTTGATACATGGGAAATAAATACACTCATCAATATATATATATATATATATATATATATAAAAGAAATAAAACATGACAATATAAAAGTTCTAGTCTATAAGAAATTTAAATTTTATAGAATAAAATATGACAACATAACTGCATAAAAAAATGACAACATAAAAGATAAAATACAAATTTCAAAAGAAACTAGCAGCACCCAAAATATTTTAAAATATTGGTAGTGCAACCCAAACAAGAAGCCGAAGAACAGGATAAAAAAAAAAAAGAATAAACCCAAAAAATAATACAAAAAAGAAGCAATGAACGGAAACGTTGCTGGAATGGAAACAAGGAGAGAATCAGATAATAGAACAACTATCGAAGGAGTGTGGACGATGTAACATTCTCTTTTGAACTAATTTATTTATTATATAAATAATTTAAAGGTTTTTATAGATTAGAAATATACAAAATAATAATTGATTTATTTATACTATTTTTTGTATTAAAGTCTATTTTTAAATACATAGATTAAAAGGACACATACAATTACCTAGGTGATAAGAGAATATGTCAAAATATTCAATAGAAGTGTCTAAAATTATCAATGACAAAGTTGTAATCTTAATAGTATTACCAAGGGCATTTTCTTAACCGCAGAAACAGAGCATGGTCAGGATAGTGCCAACTCAGCATTTCAATTAGCTGTTAGTTAGTTACAAATGTAATTAGCATTCAGCTTCATTTCCCTGTAATTTCAATTCTTTTTCATTTCAGTTGTAAGAAGTATAAATACTCTGTAGATCATTTTCTTCATTAATGTGAATTAGATGAATTCTTCTTCCTTCAGTTTTCGTGAATTCAATGGAGGTTTCTGATACTTTGATGGTATCTCGCTCTGCTTCTGTCGCGTGCAGCACTCTGATTCTTCAATCTCGATTTGTTTCTTTTCTTTGTTCAATTGATTCAATTGTTTTCGATTTTCATTCGATCATTGAAAAATGGTAAGAAATTCTAACAACAATAACTCTTCTACTTCGAATCAAGGCACAAATCAGGATCAATCTCTTGATCCGTATTATGTTCATCATTCAGAGAACACCAGTTTTGTGTTGGTTACACCGCAATTATCTGGCAAAAATTATCATAGTTAGGCGAGGAAGATGAAAAGAGCTTTGGCGTTAAAGAACAAGTACAAGTTTGTAGATGGAACAATTCCAGTACCAAATGAGTCGAATCGAATTTTGCAGCCTGGGACAAATGCAACAACTGGTGCATTCATGGATAATCAATTCCATGACCCCGAGAACTTGTTGAGAGTGTTGTTTTCATAGAGAATGCTATAGATGTATGGAATGACTTGAAGGATAGATTCATGAGAGGAGACAGGATTCGAGTTTCACAGTTGCAGCAGGAAAATTCCAATTTGAAACAAGGTAATCATACAATTTCAGAATATTTTACTGAACTGAGAACTTTATGGGAGGAATTAGAGCAATATAGGCCTTTACCTCAGTGTATATGTACTGTCCCTTGTGGTTGTTTAGCCATGAGAAATGCAAGAAACTTTAAATTGGAAGACAGAATAATACAATTTTTAGTTGGCTTAAATGATGAATATCAAGGAGTGAGGTCACAAATCCTCCTCATGGAGCCTTTACCTCAGATAACTAGAGTTTTTTCAATGGTGATGGAGCAAGAACGACAGTTGCAAGGAGGTACTGCCTCAAGAACAGATTCTGACAATGATGAATCAGGAGCTTTGATTAATGCTGTAGAAGGAACAAGGGGCTATGGAAGAGGCAGAGGTAATACTAGTTTTCAAGGAAGAGGTAACAATGGCTTTCAAGGAAGAGGAGGAAGAGGTAATGGAAAGGTGTGTACATTTTGTGGGAAGTTAGGCCACACTATTGAAACCTGTTACAAGAAACATGGCTTTCCTCCTAATTTTGGTCGTGGAGGACCATCTTATGCAAACAATATCACTGTTGAAGATTCAGATAGCAAGTCAGTGATAGGTTCAGCAAAAACAGAAAGTGAAAATATAAGTTTGACAAAAGAACAGTACAATCAGTTGGTCAGTCTGCTTGAAAAGAGTTCTGTGAATTCTGGAGATTCGAAATTTTTAGTAAATATGGCAAAGGGAGAGAGTTATTGTCATGCAGCACATGGAGCAGGTAATCCTTCTCTAATGTCTTTTGATTCCAAAAGTAACAAATCAAGGTGGATTTTAGATACTGGGGCTACACATCATATTTGTTACTGCATAGATTGGTTTGTTTCTTATCAGAATATTAGCCCACCGTGAGTTGCTCTTCTGCTGAAGCAGAATATCGAGCACTAGCATCTGCTACTAGAGAGTTGCAATGGATTTGTTATTTACTTACAGATTTGTCTCAGCTACCTTCTCGGTCCCCTGTCATTTACTGTGATAATCAAAGTCCATTACATATTGCGGCCAATCCAGTGTTCCATGAGCCCACAAAGCATCTTGACATTGACTGTCACATAGTGAGGGAAAAGTCTCGAGCTGGTTTAATGAGACTTCTTCCTATATCTACTCAATTCCAAGTTGCAGACGTGTTCATTAAAGCTTCATGCCCTCGGGTTTTTTGTGAGTGTATCATCAAGCTTGGTATGGTGGATATCTTCCACCCTCCAGCTTGTGGGGGGGTCTTAACCGTAGAAACAGAGCATGGTCAGGGTAGTGCCAACTCAGCATTTCAATTAGCTGTTAGTTAGTTACAAATGTAATTAGCATTCAGCTTCATTTCCCTGTAATTTCAATTCTTTTTCATTTTAGTTGTAAGAAGTATAAATACTCTGTAGATCATTTTCTTCATTAATGTGAATTAGATGAATTCTTCTTCCTTCAGTCTTCGTGAATTCAATGGAGGTTTCTGATACTTTGACATTTATGTCATAAAAAGTTTAAAAAAAATCCTAACTAAATGGCTTACTCAAATACTATTAGCTAGTTAAGATAAATTAATAAAATATTCAAGAACTAATAGGAATTAGACACAATAAGTGACACTTAACACATTCCTATTGGCCAATTGTAATACTTAATATAATATAATTGGCTAGAAACTAAACAATAATTACATGTCTAAAAATCTGTTTAGAGACTAATCTTGTTCGATTTCACCAACTAACTAATTAGGAAAAAACAATAAAATAAGGAATGACCGATGAGAATTAACCACCTTAGGTAACAAAAAACCTAAGTTGATTGGTTAATTAGTGACCAATGGGAGGTTGACACTATATAAAACACCAAATCTAAGGTGATTGGCTAATGGATAATACTAAATCAATTCTTATTGGTTGATTAGCTAATAAAGAACAACTAATGGGATGTAGACACATAGAAGACACTAAATGTAATGTGATTGGCTAATGGGAGATACTAAACCAAATTTGATTAGTTGGTTAGTTAATAAGGAGTAGCTAATGAGAGTTTGACAACTTAGTGAAACACTAACCTTAAAATGATTGGTTAATAATTAACCAATAGTAAGAAGACAACATTTAAGACATTAGTTTCAATTTAATTGGCTACTAAATACACTTAACAACTTTTTATTGGTTGAAAACCTAAACCTAACTAGAAGTTAATTTGGTTTAATTAGTAGGACTAATTAGTTAGAAAGAGATAATAACATAGTGACAAACCAATTGGAACTAGCCACCATTAAAACACTAGTCTTAATTTGATTGGTTATTAAATACACTACACACTACAAAAAAAAGGTTTAAAATGACAGTTATTTATTGCATATTATGGCGATTTCTAACATCCACTTTTCGCCTCAATGGCGATTTCTAAAATTGACGTAATTGTGTTTGCCATTCGGTATAATACGGTAGTTTTTCATTAATCATCATAATTTTATCATGTATAAAGTGACAGTTTATTTTTGCATAAAATGACAGTTTAGGATTGCTGTAATTCACCTAAAAATTATGGTTTAGTTGTGTATAAAATGGTGGTTTGAACTGTCGTAATTTACCAAAAAATTATGGTATAAAATGACGATTTGAACCGCTGTAATTTATATTACAATACAACTAATATTTCAAAGATTGTGGTGGTTCTTAATCGCCCTAATGCACTAAATGGTGATAATTTAAACCCGTCATAACTAACACAATGCAAGCTATTTTTTAGGTTTATTATGGCAATTCAAAACTGTCATAATGTTATTTTTATTTAAATTTTTTCTTTATTTTTCATACCACTATTGCATAGTTTTTACAATAATTATGAATTTCTTATTCATCAAAATCCATAAATATAAATATAATAATTTTTCTTAATGAAATGTAAGAGGAAATACTCATTAATTTATTTAACTAAGTATCCAATTTAACATGAGTACATTAGCTCAATAATTACAAATTATAAGTCATCAAAATTTTGAGAAATAGCATCTTAAATAGTAATTGATCATTTGGCAACAATTAGTAAATTGATTAATGAGGACTCAAAATATCCACTTATTGTTGAGTGTTACTTCCATCCCATGATCTTCTTGGATCATTAGGCAATAGAGCCCTACTACCTTCATCATCTGGTACTTACAAGAAGAACAAAATTATGCTTGAGATTCTCCAAACACAGCATTATAGTTATGCAACACTACAGGCAACATATTATTAAGAAGGAAATGACTTAATTGAACCACAAATCCATAAAAAATCCGACATCATTTAGGCAACATATTATAATACCTAATAATTTCACAAATCTAGTAAAGGGTCTATCGGTGCACCCCCTAAAATTACCTGATATATTAAGTTTTAAATATTCATAATATAACTCACTAATTTGTTTACGTTTTAGTCCTCCAAATAATTTAATTTTCATTGAAGAGGCTGAGAACACAATACCATCCAAAGATTTCTTCCACATAAAAATGGATGAACACCAGAACAAGATCAAATTAAATGATGCGGGACAAAGAAACAATAAGAAATGAACATCCATTTCAGTCTTGCTTGTCTATCTTTGCAAAATCATTGTTGCCGTAGCCACTCATGAAATCATGTTGCTGTGATATCATTTCAGTCTAACCCATCTATGACCATTCCAATTAGCCCACTAACTAAATCTTCAACGACTCATGTTGTTTCACAGGATTTTCCAAACTCTATTCAACAGCAACTCTAAAATCTTGCAAAACTTTGACCATCCAAGCAAAAAAAAAAGAAGGAAAAATCAGTTGCTTAAAAATCTTCTCAGACAGCAAACTCAGCTAAAAAATCTAGAAACTATGAGCAAAACTGTAAGAGAGAACACAAGCAAGCAATTAGTATGGTTGTTAGATTTATGTCCATCCATTTCTCATCATAGAAAGTTGCATGTTTCTTGGGCTAAAGCATGGTGCCATTGAATGCAATAACTAACAATAAAAGGGAAAAAAACCTGAAACAATACCTTCACTTTTTGAGACAGCATGCATTAGTGCATTACAAAGCAAAAAAATCGATTATACACAATAATGACAAATGATATTCTTATATTCTTTTTCCCATGAAAAGCTTATACTGAAATTTATCCATATTAAGGACTGAGTCTTTGTATATCACAATTGAACCAATAATTATGTAGAATTTGGAGTGATTTAAAAACGTAAAATAGAAAAATATTTTAAAAAAATTAGCACATCGTAATAATATAATATGTAGCTTTTTATATTACAGTTATGATATTTTTATCATTAACAATGCATACACATCTTTTTACACTCCTCTCAATATCATTTATTATACTTATTTTTTCTTATCACTTTCTCTCATTAAATCTGACACCCTTAAAAAAGATGTCAACAGTGCATACACGCCTAAAAAGAATGTATGATGATTTTTTTCCTTTATATTATGTACATTCATTAGCTCGTGTGTTCTCTAATACGTAGACTCTTTTTGTTTATAAATATATAATTCCCTATTAATCAAAAAATACATATCTACATATAATTCCCTTAATTTATATCTTCCTAGCGGGCAGAGAACCTAAAGGATATTTATGAATTGATTGATATCTAATAAGTGTCCATCGAATTATAAAGGAGAGACATAAGCACTTCCAGAATCAATTAGCATTTACATTCCACAAATCTTGATGGCCAATACAAAGAAGATGAGCATCCTCTTCCTGTCTTCTTCACTTCCCCTAAGTAACCACTGAAAAAAAATCTTCACACCCTTCATCTCCCCATACACCAACTGTTACTAACACTGACCCTACTATATAATAAACCTTAAGCTAGTTTTTACCAGAACCAAACACACTAAGCAAAGATATTCACCTTTTTCTTCCAAAACTAAAATGGCTTCCACTCACAGCCTATTAATTCATTCGTTTTGCGCTTGTGACTACTACATTGGTCTCATCAGCATCCATCGCCGAGTCCAGATCTCTCTCCCAACCCATTCCTCTTGAGCCTTGCAACCCGGTTGAAGCTAGAGGGTGAGCCCTCAAACTGTTGGGAGTCACTGTTGCAACTCCAAGCGTGCAGTGGCGAAAGCATAATGTTTTTTTCTCAATGGTGAAACTTACTTAGGCAATGGTTGCTGCCAAGCAATTAGGGTGATTGGACATGACTGCTGGCCCAACATTGTTGGCTCTCATCAAATTGGTGCATTATTATGACATTGATCCAAACAGGCGAACAAGTTTTATTTTTGCACTATATGTTTAGATTAGCTTATTTTGCACACAAAAAAATTGATTTTTAGCCTAAAGCTCTATCTTGAACATTATAAGCTTTTTTAAAAGCAAAATAAAGTTAATCCAAGCAGTTTAATTGTTAAGAAAAGATTAAAAATCATCTATTCAGGTTAAGTGATGCAGACTAAAAGATTCACTGAATCAGTCGCCTACCTGGCTGAACTTCCACTTATAGATTTGTAGGGTTATCTTTAAAAGTTTTCTAATTTATAATTACAGTTCTATTATTGGTTAATTTGTCTTTGTTTCCAAGAACATTCAAGATAATCTGATTATTTACATTCTGGCATATGTTATTTACATTCAAGACACAAGGAAAAAGTAGCAAGACTAGTTAAAAGACAATCTGCTTTAAATCACATTTATCAGCAACTAATTGAAAGTTCAAGCAACCAAATTGATTCAGCCAATTATCAACAAAATTTACTAAGTAACCAGTTTTGAGTATGTAACTTCAACCATTAGACCCAATAATTCTCATCAATAGCATAACTTCAAGCTAACTAGAAAGCAGTAAGGTGTAAAATACTGATAATTAATTGTACCTATGTTCTGAACGGATTCAGAAGGGTATCTGTAGAAGGTATGGTTTGGTGGTTTCCTCTTTTCTGCGGCTGCGCTCCACCGTTAGGGTCCGGCGGGGGTGGTACTTGCAAAAAGGACTCCGACGCTCAAGTCAGGCAGTGTGCAAGAATGTCTCAGTAATTCAATAATCGTTACCTCTTTTAGGTTTACTTAGCCTGATCTTTATGGAGCATGATTGAAGTCATGACATTCAATGCAGGTATTATTACCATTTGGACGTTACAGTCATTTATTGAGAGGAGAGGTTATAGAATCAGAGAAATCCAAATCAGCAGTTACGAAAATCAGTGCTGATTCCCTGATCCTTACCAGAGTTCTGTATTCCGAGGTCCTATAGTCCTTTCTGAGGTGTTAATGGAGGGATACGGCGGAGCGTGTGCCGGGTTGATCCTTCTGGGTAAGATCCCGGTCCACGGTCCAGAACAGTTGCCCCTAACTTGGCACTTTGATAAGATAGTCAAGTGCTAAGGTATTTAACTTTGTAAAGCTTAGTGGACCACGCCCTGGCTTTAGAGCCAGGTTTCGCGTCTCATACCGAGGCCGGCATCCATTATACAGAAATACCTCAAATTGGAATGCGGTAAATCCTTACCCTTTATCCCAGGGCCTGGATCTTGCTGCGTCTTGTGTTACTGGGAACCTTTATGGTGAGATCTTTTGAAACTTGGTAGAGATTCGAATCTTTATCTTTGGAAATTGTTGCTTCTGATTTAATTGAGAGATAATGATCCTTTAAAAGAGGATCAGTTTCAACATTTCCCAAACACCCGTTGCTCTCGTAACCAATAGGAAAGGGAGAGCATTTAATGCAGCTGATTTGATTCGTAAGGTTGGTCAAAGCTTCCCATTCTATAAATATAGAAGGGTCACGTCTGATACAGTCATTCCTTCTTGGAATTTCTTTGAATTTTTCCTTCTATTTTCCAGAATGGTTTTGCTGTTCTTATGCCTGTGCTTATGTTCAGAGGGAGTTAGAGAAGCTTTGCCTTCTACGAAGGCCACCATTTTTCTGTTTTTCCTAAAATATTTGAAGATACTTCTTTTCCTGCCAAAAACCTTGTTTCATTAGGAACTTTTGTTTCCCAGCGTAGTGAGGACGAGGACTTTACCTTCCCAGCGTACGAAGATATGTCCAATTCATACTTCTTCGCTGGGAAGCTCTGTAGTCTCTGTCGTGTTGGACGGAGATAATTGGAGAAATAGAGCCTTTCTTGGTCCTCCTTTTAGATAAAACGGCGGGACTATTGAGGTGGCTACTTTCAAGCGACCTGGAACGATCATGAAACTGGTCTAGTTCCAGTGGAATGAACTTCTTCATGATCGACCCAAGCCCCGTTCAGTCGAGGAGGACTCACCCTGGTCTTTTCTTATCCTTGTGAGTGGAACCGATGAATGGAGTGGCTGAAATTCCCTGATCCCGCAGCAGTGTCCTGTTCCGGTTATCTTCGGTTTTTTGAAGCCTACCCACTTTTTTAAGAAGCCTCAACAGGGAAGGGACCGGTGTGAGCTCTAGAGAATCTGGATATGAAGTACACAAGCAAGAAGTTGGCCTCCGGGCTCGTCAGTGCTGTTTAACCTTTTCATATCCCATGTTTCTCTTCTCCTTATATTGATGTATGATAATGTATGAAATGAAATGAAATATCTGGCTGAATCATCCAACAACTTCTTTGACCATCTTTTTGATTTGTAGAATTTATATTATGTCGGGGTAAGTCCAAAGCTCGTCCTGTATAACATGTTGCCCCCAGCTCTGTACTTTGCCGAGACAGATGAAGTGTAAAGCTTAAGCAATTTAACCAAGGTATTTGGTACCGTGAGGGAAATTACCGGGGTATATAATGAGCCGGGGTATATAATGTTTTGTGAACGTTGTAGATACTAGGGTTGTTTCGGTCTGCTGAGTAGCCGTCCCCTCAACTGCCATGATAACGACGTGGGCCACGTGGCTTGCTATGGTTGAGAGGACGTGCATAGTACTTTGTGCGCCATAATGAACATCTTTTCAAATTCAGACTGATTGGACGGAAATATCCCCTAAATGTAGCCTCTATAAATAGGGTTTCGTCCTTCCATTTTTTCACCTTTTGCTATTTCTGCTTAAAAGTTAGTGGTCTGAGAAGGAATCCAACAAGCTTCACGGTTGTCAGTGGTGGTGTTGACGTTTTAAAGCTTCTACTAGCCTTTATCAAGGTATTTTCACCCTCTAAACACCATTATTGATAACTTGAACGTTCGAACATCTTTCTGGTGAACTGTTTTTCTTTTTCTTCTGTTAATAAAAATTTTGGGAATAGTTATTTCATCCCCCTTTCCAACGACGTTGCCTGATGTTGCACCTCCCCTACTGCGCCGTGTGTGGCGGGCGAGGGTGTCCTTCCGAGGCTTAAGTCTCGGTGGGTGCAGAGGCCGGTGTATGGGTGCTCAGTTTGTTGCTTACCCACTGCTATGTTTGGATGTTTCGAACATCATTAGTTCTGACCCTAGGCCTCTGTGTGTCTTCCAAGAAACTAAATGGCCAGAAGGAGGCGGCCAAGAGTTGGAGCTCCTGCCCCGGCCTCGGATCAACAAGCCGAGCAGGCGATTAGGATTCGTCGAGGTCTGTCGTTACCCTGTACGTGGGTTGCCGACGATGCTTATGATAAGATATCCCATTATGAGTCCAACGCGGAACTAGATAAGCTGAAGGAATATCTGGAGCTCATCGAGGGGGGTGAAAGGGACGATGAATTCGTGATTTTATCCCCAGGGAGAGAATGAGTGTGCTAGACCTGGGAAGAAGGTGAGCACTTCATGTATCTTTACGAGGACTTTTTCATGCGATTCGGACTACGGCTTCCATTAAATGATTTCCACATTGCTATTCTCCAGACTCTTCACGCTGCCCCAAGTCAAAACCATCCCAATGGTTGGGCAAACATCCTGGCCTTCGAAAGAATATGCAGGGTAGTGGGGTTACGATGCTCTGATGGGGCATTCTTCTATTTCCACACATGGTATTCAGTCCTTGGATCTCGTGCTCGATAGCAATCCTGGCTCTCAGTTCAATCTCGGCAAGGAAGGACTATATTCTTGCCATACTTGGAGAGTTACAAGGACTTCAAGGAGAAATTTTTCAAACTGAAGGCAGCTAGTGGTAGTCATCCTTTCTGGCTGGGTAATGGTGAGGATATAGTATTCAGTCTTTACTGGAACCCGACGACGTGGAGCATCCCTACTCAATCATTTAAGAGGGAGATAAACCAGCTTACAGATGAAGAGGTTGAATATGTAAACTTCTTCGAGATGTGGGTTGACGAGGTCAGCAAGATCCGGCCTAAAGATATTTTAGATAGTCCAGCTTACCGATGAAGAAGTTAGGGATTACTTTGCCCGACGTAGTCCAAAGGAAGCTCTACTGGCTTTCCAAAATATGGGAATCCATATTGCTGTCGAGGCTCAGTTCTTACAGTATGCCCTCGAGGAACATGAACAAGAAATGGCAGACAAGCTGGCAGCGGCCAAGAGAGGTGAAACCAAAGCTCTTAAGGACATGGAGGATTCCGTCAAGGCCAAGGATGAAGCTTTATGTCGGATACGGGAGCTGGAAACCGAAGTAGCTGCTTTGAAGGATGCCAGTAAGGCAAAAGAGGCCACCTTGACCGAGCAGCAGAAGCAGATTATCACGCTCCGGGCTGAGTGTGATAATTCTCGAGCCAAGTCCCAGTGGTGTGAGGCTAAAATTACCTCTCTGCAGGCCGATGTCAACCAGCTGATATCGTTGTGTACCAAGATAAAGGAAGATCAATTCCACAACGCTGTTAGCCAAGTTCAACACTTCAACCCCAGGGCTGCATTGGTCTTAGATGGGCTTGACTCCGGGAAGGTGGTTCGAGAGGGATCTCTTGTGGCTCCCCGTGTGGCCTCTTCAAACTTGGCTGAAAACTCTAACTCCTGCGGTCTGGACTCAGCTGCAGATTAGGATTTTTTTTTTGAACCGTCTGCATGAGGTTTTGGTTTATCTGTATCCCGGTTTTTTGTAAACATTAACGCAGATTTGGGGCTTTATTAATTACCCTTGTTCTTGTTGATCGAGATGCCATATTCTTTATTCTTTGTAGAACTGCTTGAACCTTGGCTTAGGATCTGATGTCTAGATAAGTCCGGCATTTAAGATCCGTGCCAAAGGTAAGAAACAA
Source organism: Ormosia semicastrata (assembly GCA_029884595.1). Lineage (NCBI taxonomy): Eukaryota > Viridiplantae > Streptophyta > Magnoliopsida > Fabales > Fabaceae > Ormosia > Ormosia semicastrata. Next base: position 60,256,432 of record JAQQTO010000060.1, read on the forward strand.
TGTCCGGGGTCCATTTGACTAATTTGGCTTTTTAGGATACTGCGCGATGATGTTTTAGAAGACTGGTCCTTCCCGACGTCCTTTCGTGCTTTTAGTTTGGTACTAGAATTTTCCCAATATAGGATTTTTCTACTGCACGAACTATCTAGCACATCTCGGTTGGTACCATGAAGTGATTGGATATTGCAAAATTCTCTTAAAAGCTTGAAAATTGAGTAGAAAAATAACAGAATAGAAAAATAACACTTACTTTATTGAATACCACAATGTACGTTTCATAACAATTGGGCAGATCAAACAAAGTTAACTAGGAGACTAGGCCTGAAAATGCACTCAATTGTAGTACTTTCTAAGTTTGTCTGCGTTCCAAAAATTTTTTACCGGCTTCCCTGTCAAAGTCTCTAGGGTATAAGCTCTTTTGCCGGTGCTGATTATGACATGGTAATGACCCTCCCAGTTAGGGGCTAGTTTTCCCTGGGAGGCATTCATTCTGCCGACATCAACTCTGCGGAGTACCAAGTCGCCCGACTGGAATCTTCTCGGAATGACCTTCGAGTTATACCGGGATGCCGTTCTCTGCTTGTATGGGCAATGCGTCTCTTTTCCTCCAATAGTTCCAAGTCTTCCCTGATTAATCCGGGGTTATCATCATGCTAGAAGTTCTGAGAATGCCAGCTTAGTTCTCCAATTTCCACCAGGATCATGGCCTCACATCTGAATGTGAGTTTGAAAGGAGTTTCGCCTGTCGAGGAATGGGGAGTAGTTCGGTAGGCCCACAGGACATGGTCCAACTGCTCGGCCCAGTTCCTTTTTGCTTCATCTAACCTTCTCTTTAATCCTCGGACGATGATCCGGTTTGCAGCTTCGACTTGCCCATTTGTCCTAGGGTTCTCGACTGCACTATAATGATGTTTTATTTTTAACCCGGAAAGTAGTTCTTCAAACCCCTTGTCTCTAAACTGCGTCTCATTATCTGTAACAATTGACTCTAGAACCCCGAATCTGATAATAATGTGATGCCAAGTAAATTTCTGAACTCGAGCCGAGGTGATGGTGACCACGGGTTCTGCTTCAATCCACTTGGTAAAGTAATCCACAGCCACAATCAAAAACTTCAGCTTCCCGGGAGCCTGAGGGAATAGACCCAGGATGAACATTCCCCACTGATAAAAAGGCCAGGGTATGGACATCGTGGATAGTTCTTCAGGTGGGGCGTGATAGTGATCCGAATATCGCTGGCACTTGTCACATACTTGAACATGTGCAAGAGAATCTGCTTCCATTGTCGGCCAGTAATAACCTGCCCTGAGAGCCTTCAAAGCTAAGGCTTTCCCTCCTAGATGGTGTCTACAACTTCCTTCATGGACTTCGGCCAACACATATTTGGCCTCTTTCGGCGTAAGGCACTTAAGGAGGGGTAAGGAAAATCCACATCGGTAAAGCTGCCCATTATAGATGGTATACCTGATTGCGGTTCTCTTTAGTCTGGAAGCTTCCTTTGGGTCATCGGGGAGGCTGCCAGACTGTAAGTACTCCACCAACGGCATAGTCCAATCGTGCTCCTGTCCGTCAACCTGAAAAATTACCATGTCGACGATTGACGGTTGTTAGATGATCTCCTGGATCACTGAGAGGTTATTACCCAGGCTCTTAGTGCTAGCCAATTTAGACAAGAGGTCGGCCCTAGAATTCTGCTCCCTCGGGATGTGCTCTAGCTGTACTGACTGAAAACTAGAGAGAAGCTGCTTTACTTTTAACAAATATCTCTATAAAAGTGGCTCTTTAGCTTGATAATCACCTCAGATCTGGGAAGTCACGAGTTGGAAGTCACGAGTTGGGACTCACTGCAAAGTTTAAGTTTAGTGGCCCCCAAGTCCCTACCCATTGTTAGTCCGGCAATAAATGCTTTATATTCAAGCTGATTGTTCGAGGTGGGAAATTCGAACCTAAAGGAATTTTCTACGGTGACCCCGTCGGGATTTTCTATTATTACCCTAGCACCACTTCCTTTCGGGTTTGAGGACCCATCAACAAACATGGTCCATTATTTTTCCTCGGCTCTGTTAGTTTTCGAGGTTAATTCAGCTAGAAAGTCCGAGAGTGCTTGCGCCTTGATTGTTACTCTGGGTTCGTAGGTGATTCCAAACTCAGAAAGCTCAATGGACTAGGCAATCATCCTTCTTGCTAAGTCCGGTTTGTGCAATATCTGTCGGATAGGCTGATCTGTCCTTACCACCACCGGATGACATTGGAAGTACTGTCTTAGTCTTCTGGCCATGACGATGAGTGCGAATGCGACCTTCTCGATCTTCTGATACCGAAGCTCGGGGCCTTGCAATACCTTGCTCATAAAATAGACTAGCTTTTGGATGCTCTCGGTTTCTCTGACAAGTACTGCACTAACGGATTCCTCGTGAACGGAGAGGTATATGTACAACGTTTCTCCTGGCTCAGGTCTTGTGAGAATTGGAGGGGACGACAAGATATTTTTCAAAGAGATGAATGCGTCCTCACACTCCTGAGTCCACTCAAATCTGGTCCCTTTTTTCAATAATTTGAAGAGTGGGAGGGATTTATGAGCGGCTCCAGCCAGGAAACGAGTAAGAGCTGCGATCCGTCCATTTAACTACTATACTTCTTTCACACTCCAGGGGCTGTGCATGTCAAGAACAGCCTGACACTTGTCGGGGTTTGCCTCGATTCCCCGGTGTGTCAGCATGAACCCCAGAAACTTTCTGGCTTAAACCCCGAATACACACTTCTCTGGGTTAAACCTCATATTGTGCTTCCTAAGCTGTATGAACACTTCTTCTAGATCCGAGGTGTGTGATCCTGACGATGGGGTCTTGACTATCATATCATCGATGTAGACCTCTAGCATTCTTCCTATCTGATCTTTGAAGACCCTGTTTATCATTCTCTGGTACGTGGCTCCGGCATTCTTCAACCCAAAAGGCATTACTGTGTAGCAGTAACTTACCTTTTCAGTGATGAATGTGGTCTTATCTTCGTCTCCGGGGTACATCGGAATCTGATTGTACCCGGAGTAGGCATCCATGAAGGACAGTAGCTGGAAATCGGAGGAACTATCAACCAGCTTGTCCACATTAGGGAGGGGGTATGGATCCTTAGGGCATGCTTTGTTTAAGTCGATATCATCCATACACATCCTCCACTTGCCATTGGATTTTTTAACCAAGACAACATTCGACAGCCAGGTGGTATACGAAATCTCCCTGATGAATCCGGTGTTCAGGATCTCTTTTACTTGCCCTTCAATGACCTGCTGCCTTTCTGGGCTAACCTTCCTCTTCTTTTGAGAGATCGGCTTCGCATCTCGTTTAATAGACAAATGATGACAGATGAAAGCGGGGTCAATTCCAGGCATGTCAGCTGATGTCCAGGTAAAAAGATCTTTATTCTCTTGCAAGAGTTTTACCAATTGAGCTTTCTCCTGCTCGTCAAGGTTTGCCCCAATCTTGGTGGTTTGATTAGGTTTATTACCAAGCTGTAACGGAATCAAGTCTCCGTCGGGCTGGGGTCTAGTGCCTTGGATTTCCTCTTGTGCATCCAATTCGGTCATTAAAACATTGACTTGGTGGGTTGGGATAGGTGTGCACGCCTTCTTGTTTCTGGACATCCTACTGATTTTCAAGCTTTCGTTGTAACATTTGCGGGCTGCAATCTGATCGCCCTTGACTGTGACCATTTTGTTATCCCGGTTAAGGAATTTCATGGCCTGGTGGGTGGTGGAGACTACAGCGGCAATGCCGTTCAACGTAGGACGTCCCAAAATGATGTTGTAGGCCGAGGGACAATCCACAACCAAGAATCTCACTTTTACAGTTCTATACGTGCTGTCGTCACCCAAGGTAAGGAAAGTATCAAAATATCCCACCGGGGTGACCTTCTCTCTAGAGAAACCAGTAAGCTCACCTTCATATGGTGTCAATTCAGACAAAGAAAATTCCGACCTCTCAAAGGTGTCCATGAACATGATATCTGCCGAACTCCCCTAGTCCACAAAAATTCAATGGACTTCGGCGTTAGATATTACTCCAAAAATTACTAGTGGGTCGTCATGATCCCGGATAATATCACCGTAGTCCTCTTCGGAGAAGGAGATGGGAGGTGCTCCATTATCTCGGGCGGGTGGTCTTCGTGAGGAACTTGACATGCTTAAGACCGCCATCCAAAGTGCCTTCTTTCGGGAATTATTTGACATTCCTCCTCCAACGAACCCTCCAACGATGGTATAGATTAATCTGTCTTTCCGGTATCCGCCTCCTTGAGCATCCCGGTTCTGTCCTTGTTTGTTCTCCCCATATCGGCTTATCGGGGTTCGGGATCTTCTGGCGGGACTTCGGTTTCTTCCAGCCGGGCTGCGGGTTCTTTGCCGATGTTAGTTTGGACTCCTTCGTGGATTTTTGCTTCGTCTCTGATCCCTTCTCCTTCTGTGGTCTTGATTACCACGAAAACCACTAATGTACTTCTGCAGACGTCCTTCTTTGATCAGGGACTCGATAACATCTCGGAGCTGATAACAATCTTCGGTCTCATGGCCGTAACTGTTGTGCCACCTGCAATGCTTCAAATGATCCCTCTGGGATTGTTTTTTCACAGGTGGTGGCCTTTTGATATCCTGGAACTCGGTTTGAAGGACCTCTTTCAAGATTATTTCTCGAGGGGTGTTCAAAGGAGTATACTCAGAATATTTGGGCCTATACCGCTCACTTTTGGAGGGATCTCAGGGCTGGCTAGAATTGTGATTCTTTTTCTAAACTGGTTCACCTTTCTCAAGGCTCTCTTTAGCCCTGGTAATTTCTTCCAGTTCAACGTACTTGTCTGTCCGCAAGTGGAACTCATCTAAACTGGCTGACTTCTTTTTAGCTAGTGACCGAAAAAAGTCTGAATCACTCCATAGGCCATTTCTAGCATAGTGAAGGGCCATCCTGTCATCGAGGCTTTCTATACCCACGCAAGCATGATTGAACCTTTTGATGTATTCGCGCAAGGATTCATCACTTTTTTGGTGAATTCCAGAGAGAGAGTCAATCGACTTCGGTCGTTCCTTGGCAGTAGTATAATGTAGCAAGAAACGTTGCATGAGGTCCCCTCATCTTGTAATTTTCATCCGTAAGGTAACGAACCAACGAAGAGCATCCTTCTTCAGAAAGAGCAGGAAAGTACGACATAACAATTTCGGGGTGTACCCGTAGAGCTACATGGACTGAGTATAGGCATCCAAGTGCTCTTGCGGATCCGTGGTCCCGTCGTAAGGCTCTAAGTTGCTTGGGGGCTTGAAGTTCCTCAGGACCCTGTACGCCATTAAGGCATCGGAGAATTACTGCTGGCGGCCGGGGGCCGGGTCATTGTTTTCTATGAGCCCGGCGCTGACATGATGGGCTTCCCTTTGAACTGTGATCCGCTCTCCACCCTCATTGTCAGCATGCGCAAACCTTTCTAAATTGTCCAAACGATGGCGTTGTTCCTCCAGTTGACGTCGTTGGTTGTCAATTAGTGCGGTCTGTTGGCGTAGTAATTGTCGAAGCTCATTCCTCGCCATTTTGGATTACGTGTTATCCTCCTAATACGAATAGTCAGCATCCACGTTCGGGGTTCCCAAGCGGGCATGCGTTGGGATCCTCACTCCTCGATCTGCATTATTCTCCCCTCCAGCTGGGGGAAAAATAAGTCTATCCCGGATAGAGACCCTTCGAGAGGGGACTGGGCTTTCAGTTGATGCTGAAGTTTCGTGTCCCCCGTCGAGCGTCTCTACCAAAACAGGCCTGCTCTTTACGGCAAAGGTTTCTAATGGTGCGACAGAAGGAGGGTGCGTTGAGCCGCTGGGCCCTGTCCGTGGGCAAGGGCAGTGTGCGCAGCACTTCCTCTCCGCTGATTTTGCCTTGTACTCACCATGATGAACGTGAGAATAGTAATTTATCAGTTTTCCACAGACGGCGCCAAATGTTCTGAACGGATTCAGAAGGGTACTTGTAGAAGGTATGGTTTGGTGGTTTCCTGCTTTCTGTGGCTGTGCTCCACCGTTAGGGTCCGGTAGGGGTGGTACCTATAAAAAGGACTTCGACGCTCAAGTCAGGCAGTGTGCAAGAATGTCTCAGTAATTCAATAATCGTTACCTCTTTTAGGTTTACTTAGCATGATCTTTATGGAGCATGATTGAAGTCATGACATTCAATGCAGGTATTATTACCATGTGGACGTTACAGTCATTTATTGAGAGGAGAGGTTATAGAATCAGAGAGATCCAAATCGGCGATTTACGAAAGTCGGTCTTGATTTCTGATCCTCACCGAGTTACGTATTAGAAGTCCTACAGTCCTTTCCGGGATGTTAATGGAGGGATACGATGGAGCGTGTACCGGGTTGATCCTTCTGGGTAGGATCCCGGTCCACGGTCCAGAACAACCTATATATATAAATTAACAGCTCCTAAAAAGCAAACTACAAGTCCATGAATACCCAAGAAAATGAAAACGAGTACCTTTCATTCATTTGCACACACAAAAAATAGAAAAAAGTTTTCAAATGAAGTTAACCCCAAAAAAAGGGTACCTCCAAAACTTTGGTCCAAACAAAAAGCTTAAAAATAAATTACAAGGTAATAATAAAGCAAAATATTAAAGTGCTCTATTTCCAACCCAGCCCAATGATTGTACTATTCCAAATTTTGGCAACTAAGTAAACTAAGAAACATCATAAGAGGGTTCACTTATCTCAAACTCAAAGTAACGGCAAAGATTTAAAAATAAATAAATAAATTGCTAAAACCAAAAACACAACCCAGAACTGATGCAATTGGAGGTAAAGTATGAATTCAAAATAGCATGTGCAGAGAAACCATTCAACCAAACTTCATGAGATTCATACAATGATGAATGGAAACCCAGTGATCAAATTCGGAGTATACCTGAAGAGATGATGGAAGGACCAAATTCCGTGGAGTTGAACTTGAACCTCACGCAATGGAGATTTTGCTACACATCAAAAGTTCAAAACCTCTTTCTTTTAAGTTAACCTCAAGCAGTTTGATGTAATGCCCTTTTCTCATTCTTCCATAATCTGCATAATCATGACTTTTGAGTTAGTGCCTTGGACAAGTGCAGGTGTTGTGTGAAACTTGGACTTCAGTTAATTAAAATTTTATAATGTTAGATGCTTACAAAAGTTAAGGTGTGTGGAAAAACATCAACAGGTTACAATTTACTTTTGAGTGGCCTTTAATTTTTTAAATATCATTTGTTCAATTTTACAAGGTCAATTTACTTATGAAGCTTTTCATTTTATCATTAGCTAACTTTAAGTGAAAATGGTGTCTTCTTAGTGACGCATGACATTTAATCACAACTAGAAATCGGATTGAAAAAGTTTGGCTAAGACCAAAAATCACAACCACACATCATGCTTTGTTATTCACTATGAGTAAAACTATGACCATAAATCTCTTAAAAAAATTATAGTAAAAAAAATCAGCTATGAGTAACAACAAGTAGGACAACAACAACAGCATTCCATGCTTATGGCTAAGAGTGTCACTCACAAACTCACAAATTCTGGTAAATCTCGCCAGAGAGGGTTTGTGTGTGCTTCTCTCTTACAGAGACAAATTCTGGTAGTGGTCAGAGCACAACCAAGATCCAAACCCACCGTTGCACAAACCATACCCACAGCAAACCCTCGCACAACCAATACTCACAGCAAACCCACATTTGGAGGAGAGAAGAGTGTCACAAAGATGAGAGAATAGTGTACTCAAAAAGGAGGAGGAGTTGAGGAGCGCTGTCATGGAGTTGAGGAGCCGTCGTGGAAACGTTGTTGTCAGATAAGGTGAGATGAGATGCGCTACTGTTGGAGGAGAGCCACCACTGTGAATGCTCCGCTGTTGTGTGAGGGAAGGAACTGTGTAAGAGAGGGAAATAATGGAAAAGAAAAAAGTAAAATGAAAGTTTAGGAATTTGAAAAATAAATTAGTTAAAACCGCGGTTTAAGCGCCATATTATGAATTACAACCATCATAGTTTTTTTTAATTTTACGTCACTTAAATAACTGTCATATTCACTAAAAACGGTGGTTCCTACTAACCGTTATATTAAAACCACAGTAAATTTCCTTATTTCTTGTAGTGAAACAACATCTAATTGGTTACAAAACTAATCATAATTATTTAACACCTAAATACCTAATTAATAAATATCTTCTTGGATTAAAAAGAAAATATCTAAGACAAAGAGAGGAAGGAGGATTCGGCCAAGAAGAAAAGATATGAAAGAAAGAAAAGAAAGAAGAAAAAGAAAAGGAAATAAAAGGAGGAGGAGAAACTGAAGAAAATTCAAGAAAAATCTTCAAAAATTTGCTAAAAGCTTCAATAATCAAGAAATTGAAGAAAAGCTCAAGATTCTTTCTTCTACTTCTAGTACATCACATCTAGTTAACTTGGACAAGAGGTAGGAAAATGCAAACTTTAATTTTCTTAATCTTTAATTCATTCTAGTATGTTAAATTATGGTTTTGGTATGATTTTTGTATCTATATATTTATATCTTAAGCCTAGGGATTGTATATATGATAGGTGATTATGAAGGAAGGCTTGACTTTGGGTAATTTGATGTAGTATAGTTGATTCTTGGTCTTGCTTATGTTTAGAATTAATTAATTTAATAAATCTTTCTACTTTGGATTAAAGATTACCTAGAGTTAGGGTTCTAACCTAAGATTAGGATTAGGGTTCTAAGGGTTAAGAACCCTAATTTAAAAATTGAAGAACATTATTATGCTTGGAATTAGTTTAATCAATGAAGTTTTTTTTATTAAGAATCAAGATTTACCTAGGATTAGGGTTAGGTTCAAGAACCCTAATTTGACAAAGTGAAATGGGGAAAATAAATATATTATGAGATTAAGGCCTAATTAAAGTTGTACTATCAATATTTGAATGTTGATTAGGCATTGGAATGAGATTATTGAAGGAACACCCTAAGAGGAGAATTCAGCCACAAACCCAATTTTTATGTGTCTTGAATTTTAATTACTTAAATAATTCCTGTAACATCCTAATACTAGTATCCCAATATATATAACATACAAGGAGATACTTAGCATTACAACGTCACTACATATGTATACTGATCTGATAGATATATCCATAATGTCCATGGGAAATATTACAGAGAGCCATATGAAATGCGAAAAACATAAAACATTTATAACATAATGCATCAATATACATATACAACATTAACCTTAGCAAAGGCTTGAAGTATTACATAATGTGGATAAATGACCCTGATATGTTTTGATTAATGACTAAACTTCATATGATTATTACTTTGATTCACTAACTACTTGCCAAGCTTGACTTTTTCAATGAGATTTAATGGAGCAAGAAAAGTGGATGCAAAGGATCATGGAGCAAAGCATTTCAATGTGAGGATCATGAAGAAAAACTTGAAGAAGGAGCATCATGAAGAAGGAATTCAAGGAAGATCATTAGGAACCTTTTTGTAAAGAAAAAACTTAGTATAATTCTTTGATTAAGCTCTCGAAAATAAGTAAAAAATGGTTTTCAAAAGTAAAAATGTACTAAGAATGAAAAAGGTTAATTAATGAGTCTGTACATCTACGTGTACATCAATGTACTTTCAGTTAATTAACTAACTTTTAATGAAAACCTCAGTGTACATCTATGTATAAGTGTTATACATTTATGTATACATCAATTGATTCTGGACGTACTTGGTCAGTATACATTTTTGCATCTATACATCGATTGGTACATCGAAGCATAAGCCAAAACAGAAGTAAGGACTTTTTAAAATAGTCATACAATCGATTAGGTAATCGATGTATAAACTTCTGGGCTGAAATTGCAAGTGTTTTTCAAGAACAACATCGATGTATTAATGTGTGTATCACTCAAGATCAAGAACATCCAAGAACACAATCGATTAGGCAATCGATGTACACATGTTGTAAGAGTGAAATTTTTGTTTAATACATCTGTGTACTAATCGATTGACTGATAACAGAATTCTTTTTATAAGTTTGTTTTGATCTTAACTGACTTGTAAAATGTGTCTAATGAATTTATTTTGAAATATACCTATATAAGGACATTGGAAAACACTTTCTAGACAACAACTCATTCAAAATTTGAGATCATTATACAGAAATATAGTGAGAGAGCTTTTCATTGAAAAAAACTGAGTATTTTTCTGTAGAGCTTCAATTTGTAATTTCTGATTTTCTTAGAATCTGATTCAATCTTTTTGTATTGTAAAAGAGAGAAAAGAGAGAAGGTTCTCTGGCTGATTAAATCAAGAGTAGAAGGGACTCTTGGTGCTGTGCAAGAGTAAAAGGAACTCTTGTGGGAATTGCAAGATTGCTTTGACTAGAAAAGCTGTTATTTGGGTAGAATGAACCAAGAAGTGAAGCTTGTGTAAATAATCTTGTAAATTGATCTTTAATAGTGGACAAACCTCACAATTTTGTGGGGACTGGATGTAGATTACCAGAGGAGATAGCTGAACCAGGATAAATCTCGGTTTACAATTATCTCTATCCCTTAACTCTTTATTTGCTTTATTTTTGAATGTATGAATTAAGCAATATGTTAGGGATGCTTGCATGATTTGATTAGTTTTGATCTTGTTCATATCTGAAATCAATTTTATTGTTAATAGTTCTTTATAAGTTTCAAGTCTTGATAGAAATACATCTTGCAAAAACATATTTTGGTTTGTTGGTTGTCAAAATCTTTTTCATAGTTATAGAAAAGAATCATTTTTTGCAAAAAGGGAAATAGTTTCAAAAAATTATCATACTTAATTCAACCCCCTTCTTGAGTATTACAAAGCCACAACCAACAAGTGGTATCAGAGCTTTCACTCTTATGTAAAGCTTAATAGCTTAAGAGGATGACTTAAAATGACATCCTGGGAGAAAGGGCTTCCTTGGCAAGACCCCCTGCTTTCAATGGCACTGCCTGTATGTATTGGAAAGAAAGGATATTAATATTCCTTGAGGCTAGTGGTATTGATGTATTAGATGCTGTTGAGAATGGTCTATACATTCCTCACACTCTTGATGCAAATGGCACTAAGAAAGAAAAACCTAGAAGTGAATGGGATGATGATGACAAAAAAAGAGTAGGTTATAATGCTAAAGCTAAGAATATTATAACTGCTGCATTGAGTTATGATGAATTTTTCAGGGTTTCAAATTGTAAGACAGCCAAGAAAATATGGGATATGCTGCAAATTACTCATGAAAGAACCAGTGATGTAAAGAGAGCAAGAATGAACTCACTCATGCACGAGTATGAACTATTTCACATGAAGAATGGTGAAGACATCAATGATATGCAAATGAGGTTCACTCACATAGTGAATTAGCTGAATTGACTTGGAAAGAGCATTTCGGATGAACAAAAAATCAACAAGATTATGAGATATTTGACAAGAGAATGGCAACCAAAGATTACTGCTATAGCTGAATCAAAGGACTTAGCAACTATGAATATTGTTACACTATTTGAAAAACTTAAAGAGCACGAGATGGAGTTGCATAGATTGAATGACCATGAAGAGAATGAGAAAAAGAAAAGAGGCTTATCACTTAAAGCACATGTCTCTAAAGAAAATTTTGACAGTGATGAAGATGAAGAAGTTGTAGAAAATGATGAATCTGAAGAGGATATGGGACTGCTAGTTAAAAAGTTCAAGAGATTTCTCAAAAAGAAGAAAACCTTCAACAAAAGGCCCTCAAACTTCTTTTCAAAGAAGAACACTTCAAAAGCTGAAAGTTTAACGTCAAATGTGAAGTGTTATGAATGTGGCAAACTTGGACATTACAAGAATGAGTGTCCTAAACTTCAAAAGAAGGACAAGCATGACAATCTTGAGTCCAAGGACAAGAAGAATAGAAAGCCAAGAAGAGCATATATAGCTTGGGAGGAGAATGACATGGATTCCTCTGAAGATTCTGAGGAAAAAGAGGTCAATCTTTGTCTCATGACTGACCATCAAAGTGACAATGAAGATGAGGTAAATGAAATCCCCCCTACCCATGATGAACTACAAGATGCCTTTGATGAATTACATAGCGAATATCTGAAAATTGCTAAGCAATTAATGCCATCTAGGAAAGTCATTGCTAAACAATGTAGTGAATATGCATCTCTTCAAATTAAGATTAAAGAATTAGAAGCTAAAAACATTAAGCTAAGTACATCTAGTTCTACATGTTCTAATTGCAACATTTTGGAAAAAGAAGTTGAAAAATTGGAAACCACTCGATCTAAATTTGCTATGGGAAGAGATAATCTAAATGCCATTTTAGGATAGCAAAAAGGAATATATGACAAAGCTAGAATAGGCTATAAACCAGCATTGCATGAAAAGGTTTTTAAGAAACTCTGTGTTGCACCTAAATCCTCTATTAGTCCTTTTGTTAAATGTTTCTATTATGCAAGAAAAGGACATACAACTTCTACATGCTATCTTAGAAATCCTTCAAGGATTAGTGTTAAACAAATTTGGGTTCCCAAGGGAACATATGTTATGAATAACACCAAAGGACCCAACGAAATTTAGGTACCTAAGACAAATGCTTAGAATCTATTTTGTAGGTGTGTTTGAGAGCCAAAAGTACAAATTGGTATCTTGATAGTGGCTGCTCCAAATATATGACTGGAGATATCATAAGGTTCTCATCCTACACTCCCAAACAAGGTAGAAGTGTCACCTATAGTGATAATAACAAAGGAAAGATCTTAGGAGTTGGAACAATTGGAAGAAGCACAACTACCAAGATAGAAGATGTACTATATGTGGAAGGGCTCAAGCACAATTTACTAAGCATTAGCCAACTATGTGATAAAGGTTATAAGGTATTCTTTAACTCTAGTAGTTACATTATAGAAAACAAGTATGATAGTAATGGAAAGCTGATAGGTAATCAATTGAATAACATATACATGATAGATATAGAGAGTATTTCTGCTAGTGATGTATGTTGTTTAATATCTAAGGAAGAGAAGAATTGGCTATGGCATAGAAGAATAAGACATATTCATATGGATCATCTAAACAAACTCATTTCTAAAGAATTGGTAATTGGACTTCAAAAAATCAAATTCTCAAAAGATGGTTTATGTGATGCATGCCAAAAGGGCAAGCAAACTAAAGTATCTTTTAAGGTTAAGAATATAGTTTCAACTAAAAGACATTTACAACTACTGCACATGGACTTATTTGGACCCTCTAGAACTAAAAGTTTTGAAAGAAATTTGTATGCATTAGTTATAGTTGATGATTACTCTAGATTTATATGGACCTTCTTCTTAGTACATAAGAATGAAGCTTTTACAACTTTTAAGAAAATGGCTAAGTTAGTACAAAATGAAAAAGGCATGAAAATATCTTCTATAAGGAGTAATCATGGTGGAGAATTTCAAAATAAAGAATTTGATAATTTCTGTGAAGAGTTGGGAATTCAACATAATTTCTCTGCTCCAAGAACTCCACAACAAAATGGAGTTGTGGAAAGGAAAAATAGATCTTTAGAAGAAATAGCAAGAACTATGTTGAATGACTCAAACATACCAAAATATTTTTGGGCAGATGCTGTAAACATAACTTGCTACTTAATGAATAGAGTCTTAATAAGACCAATTTTGAAAAATACTCTATATGAACTCTATAAAGGTAGAAAATCAAATGTTTCACATTTCCATATCTTTGGTTGTAAGTGTTTTGTACTAAATAATGGAAAGGACAATCTAGGAAAGTTTGATCCTAAAGCTGATGAAAGAATCTTTCTAGGCTATTCATCATTTAGTAAAGCTTTTAGAATTTTTAATAAAAGAACACAAACAATTGAAGAATCTGTACATGTTACATTTGATAAAACTAACCCCAAAAGGTTGGGAAAGGAATTTGTTGATGATGTTGCAGAAACTTTAGAAGAGATTCAACTTGAGAAAAAGCAGGACAATGCCAAAGTGGAAGAAATAGTGGAAATTCCAAGAGAGGCTAAACATGAAGATCTACTTAAAGAATGGAAGACTGTAAGGAATCACCCTCTGGACAACATAATTGGTGAAATATCCAAAGGGGTAACCACTAGACATTCCTTAAGAAATGCATGCAATAATATGGCTTTTGTATCACAAGTTGAACCTAAAACTATAGATGAAGCAATTAGTGATGAAAACTGGACTATGGCAATGCAAGAAGAACTTAATCAGTTTAAAAGAAATAAAGTTTGGAAACTTGTTCCAAAACCCAAGGATAAACAAATAATTGGTACAAAATGGGTGTTTAGGAATAAGCTTGATGAAAATGATATTATAGTAAGGAATAAAGCTAGATTAGTAGTCAAAGGCTAAAATCAAGAAGAAGGAATTGACTATGATGAGACATATGCACCTGTGGCTAGATTAGAAGCTATTAGAATGTTGTTAGCATATGCATGTATCATGGATTTTAAATTGTATCAAATGGATGTTAAGAGTGCATTTCTAAATGGATATATACAAGAAGAAGTGTATGTAGGTCAACCCCCTAGATTTGAAATAAATGAATTTCCTAATCATGTGTATAAACTCACTAAAGCCTTGTATGGACTTAAACAAGCTCCAAGAGCTTGGTATGAAAGGCTAAGTAATTTCTTACTTCAAAAAAGATTTATAAGAGGAAAAGTTGACACAACACTATTCACTAAAAGAAAAGCACAAAACATACTACTTGTTTAAATTTATGTTGATGATATTATATTTGGTTCTACTAATGAATCTTTGTGTAAGGAATTTGCCAAACTAATGTAAAACGAGTTTGAAATGTCTATGATGGGAGAGCTTACATTCTTCCTTAGACTACAAATCAAACAATGTGATGATGGGACTTTTATAAGCCAAACTAAGTATTGCAAAAAACTATTGAAGAAGTTTGGAATGGAGAATGCAAAGGAAATGGCTACTCCAATGAGTCCATTATGCTACTTGGACAAAGATGAGAAAGGTAAATCCGTAGATGTTTCCAAGTACAAAGGTATGATTGGTTCCTTACTCTATCTAACTGCAAGTAGACCTGATATAATGTTCAGTGTTTGTATGTGTGCTAGATACCAATCTAATCCTAATGAATCACACTTAACTATTTTAAAAAGAATCATGAAATACTTATTAGGAACTAAAGAAATGGGATTATGGTATGCTAAAGGATCAACATGTAACTTAGTAGGATATTCTAATTCTGACTTTGCTGGATGCAAGTTAGAGAGGAAAAGTACTAGTGGAACTTGCCACCTTCTAGGAAACTCATTAGTTTCTTGGTTTAGTAAGAAACAAACAAGTGTGACTTTATCAACTGCTGAAGCAGAATATGTTGCAGCAGGAAGTTGTTGTGCACAAATTCTTTAGATGAAACAACAACTTATTGACTATGGTGTTCTCTTAGAGAAAGTTCCAATCAAATGTGATAATACTAGTGCTATAAATCTCACTAAGAATCCTATAATGCATTCAAGAACTAAACACATTGAGATAAGACATCATTTCATAAAGGATCACATTCAAAGTGGAGATATAATCATTGAATATATTAATACATCTAAACAATTAGCTAATATTTTCACCAAACCATTGGCTAAAGAAAGCTTTTTCTACATAAGAAGAGAATTAGGAATAATTGATCCTACCTATGCTTGATGTTTTGAATGTTGAATGCATGATAATTCGATGTTTGATGTCTGTACATCAATTAAACAATCGATTATTTTGATTAAATAGGTACAAGATATCAAATACATCGATTGACACATCGATTGATCTACTATGAAAATATAAAAATTCCAATTTAATCTGCTATACATCAATTATCACATACGATTAAATAACTAATCTAAGATGCACTACTCACAGTAAGTGCCTATGCATCGATTGATACATTGATTATATATGGATTCAAAGTCTGATCCTGTGTATACATCGATTGTAACATCGATTGAGTGATAGTTCTAAAATTTAGGACTCACTGACTTACCCTATACATCGATTTGTACATCGATTGGATATATGCTGCAATTGTTGGACTCTCTGACATTGCTTATACATCGATGCACACATCGATTAAGTTCAACTTTTCAGAACTTGGTACTCTCTGACTTAGCATATACATTAATTAATACATTGATGTACCTGGTTTAAAGTTCAAATTCTGATGCTAAGTACATCGATTAGCACGTGTGTGCAGGAGGAAAAACCCTTTAATACATTGATTGGGTAATCGATTGACTGATCTGGGTTTATAAATTTTAATCCTTCCCTCCAAATTTTTCACTTTTCAAATCAAAGTTTCAAAGACCCAAACCCTAGCAGAGCTCAAAATCATCTCCAATGGCTCGTGTGAAGCAACCTGGACCCTCTACACCTGTTCCCTCTAACTCCACATCTTCTTTCTCAACACAATCTTCCATACCTCAATAAGTTTCACCCAAAGCAACCCTTGCATGCCCTAAAAGAAAAGGAACTGAGAAAACTCAGACTTCTCAAAGGATTGATAAGCTTCTAATCAAAAGCTTGAAGAAGACATAAGACAAGGGCAAGAAGGTAGCTGAATCTTCAAAACTAGCACCCAAGAAATAAGAAAAGAAGAAGAAAGTGGTGAAGGAAACACCTAAAAAGAAGATTATTCAAAAGAAGAGAAAAAGAACAGAGGAAGAAGATAAAGATGATGAAGGAGTTACTGAGATTGAACTTCTCAAGAGGTATTTTTTTTATGAAGAGTACATCATGCTTTACAAGAATAATTTTAAAAATAGGGATATTCACGAGGCTAGGACTGTAGATTTCAACTATTTTGAGGTCAATGAGTTTACTTTTCATAAGATTTTAGAGGAATATAAGCTGAGTGAATTTCTGCAAATTAAAAGTGATATTTACCCTACATTGATCAAAGCATTTTACAGTACATTTGAGATGGACAATGAGGGATTTTCTACCAAGGTAAAGAACATAAGAATTGAGATGACTTTTAATGAGTTTACTCAATTTACTGGACTAGATTACAAAGGAAGTAATCTTGCTGGCACTGGACCTGATAGTGTATGGATTAAGAACTTTGACAAGGAAGAAGCAATGAAGGTGCTTCTAGTTGAAAATGCACCAAAAGGAAGACTAATCAACATCAGCTCTATGCACATTCAGCATAGGCTTCTACAATATGTGCTGAGCAGGATGCTTTTACCAAGATCTGGAAATCATGCTGTGTTGCAGAATAATGATATTTTGCTGCTCTGGGCTATGATACAGAAGAAGCAGTTGAGTTGGAGCTTCATAATTGCCAGGCACATGCTGGATTATAAAATCAGTGGAGCTACCCTACCCTATCCTGGATTAGTGGTGAGATTACTGGAGCATTTTGAAGTCTCTCTGGATAATGAAGAGAGGTTTCAGGCTAGGCAGGTCACCACAAATTTGGTAAAGAGACTATTAGCAAGATGAAGCTTGCTAAAGTGAATGAAGAGTGGGTTAGGATAGCTGGTGAAGAGCTAAGAGCTACTGTGGAAAACTCAGAGCTGAATAGCAAGATGGATAAGCTAATCCAAATGTTTCAAAACTTTGAGAATAGGTAAATCAAACATCATTTGATGTTAAACCAGTCTATTGATTATCTAAATATCAGACTTAACACATTGGAAGGCCAAATGGCCACTTTGCATTAAAATCTAGGCATTTCCATCACTGTACCTCCAGAAGTTCATCCCACTTCTGAAGATGTTGTGAACATGGCTAGAGAAGCTGCTACTGCTGCACTTGAAGAAGAAGGTAATCCTGAAGAACAAGCAGCTCAAGCTTCACAGCACACTGAAGAACCAAGGACAAATGAAGATGTTTAGATCTTAGCGCTATAATGCTATTAACATACTGTTTTTGATGTTTTTATTTTACTGTTTTCTATTTCAATCTTTCTTTGAACAATGATGAATATAAATGACTGGCTAACTTGTTTTGATTATGCTAATATGAATGAATGAACTTATGATATCAATGAATGGTTAAATTTCTAGTATGTACCTTATTTTACATGCTTTTATTATTTTGAATCTCCCACACATGTTCTTTTTGATAATGACAAAGGGGGAGAATGGGTACCATACTACAATAAAACAACTTGAACTAATGATCTAAAATAATGATGCAATGATCCTATAAAATGTTTAAATGATAAGAACTTTCAATTAGACAGGGGGAGTAAATGGTAAACAACTGCTGCTTTACTGCTATTTTTTTTTACTCTGATATTCTAATTACTTCCTAAGATATATTGAATGTTAAACATGTTATATATGTAATGTGTATGGTAAGTTTGTCATCAATCAAAAATGGGGAGTTTGTGGATAAATGACCCTAGTATGTTTTGATTAATGACTAAACTTCATATGATTATTACTTTGATTCACTAACTACTTATCAAGCTTGACTTTTTCAATGAGATTTAATAGAGCAAGAAAAGTGGATGCAAATGATCATGGAGCAAAGCATTTCAATGTGAGGATCATGAAGGAAAACTTGAAGAAGGAGCATCATGAAGAAGGAATTCGAGGAAGATCATTAGGAACCCTTTTGTAAAGAAAAAAACTTAGTATAATTCTTTGATTAAGCTCTCTAAAATAAGTAAAAATGGTTTTCAAAAGTAAAAATGAACTAAGAATGAAAAAGGTTAATCAATAAGTCTGTACATCTATGTGTACATCAATGTACTTTCAGTTAATTAATTAACTTTTAATGAAAACCTTAGTGTACATCTATGTATAAGTGTTATACATCTAATATACATCAATTGATTCTAAACGTACTTGGTCAGTATGCTTTTTTGCATCTATACATCGATTGGTACATCGATGCACAATCCAAAACAGAAGCAAGGACTTTTTAAAATAGTCATACAATCGATTAGGTAATCGATGTATAAACTTCTGGGCTGAAATTGTAAGTGTTTTTCAAGAACAACATCGATGTATTAATGTGTGTATCACTCAAGATCAAGAACATCCAAGAACACAATCGATTAGGCAATCGATGTACGCATGTTGTAAGAGTGAAATTTTTGTTTAATACATCTGTGTACTAATCGATTGACTGATAACGAATTCTTTTTATAACTTTGTTTTGATCTTAACTGACTTGTAAAGTGTGTCCAACAAATCTATTTTGAAATATACCTATATAAGAACAGTGGAAAACACTTTCTAAATAACAACTCATTCAACATTTGAGATCAAACACAGAAATATAGAGAGAGAGCTTTTCATTGAAAAAATTGAGTATTTTTCTGTAGAGCTTCAATTTGTAATCTCTGATTTTCTTGGAATCTGATTCAATCTTTTTGTATTGTAAAAGAGAGAAAAGAGAGAAGGTTCTCTGGCTGATTAAATTAAGAGTAGAAGGGACTCTTGGTGCTGTGCAAGAGTAAAAGGAACTCTTGTGGGAATTGCAAGATTGCTTTGACTGGAAAAGCTGTCATTTGGGTAGAAGGAACCAAGAAGTGAAACTTGTGTAAATAATCTTGTAAATTGATCTTTAATAGTGGACAAAACTCACAATTTTGTGGGGACTGGATGTAGGTTACCAGAGGAGGTAGTTGAACCAGGATAAATCTCAGTTTGTAATTTTCTCTATTCCTTAACTCTTTATTTGCTTTATCTTTGAATGTATGAATTAAGCAATATGTTAGGGAAGCTTGCATGATTTGATTAGTTTTGATCTTGTTCATATCTGAAATCAATCTTATTGTTAATAGTTCTTTATAAGTTTCAAGTCTTGATAGAAATACATCTTGCAAAAACACATTTTGGTTTGTTAGTTGACAAAATCTTTTTCATAGTTAAAGAAAAGAATCAATTTTTGCAAAAAGGAGAAAAGTTTCAAAAAGTTATCGTACTCAATTCAACCCCTATTCTTGAGTATTACGAAGCCACAACTAACACATAAGTCTATACGTTTCAAAAGAAGTACTAAAAGATACAACATTTAAAATATAAACCATAAAGCTAATCTATTCTTTAGCTTCCTTCTTCTTCTTACTCTTGGAAGAAGTTTCACCTGGAATTACATGGTACATAGCAGGGTGAGAAACAACATTCCCCAATATATGTAAACCAAAACCAGCATACATAGCATAAATAAACATAATCTCAATACATACTAAAAGATATGTTTAAAGCATTTAGAAGGTCTAACTCTAGCATTTAGATAAACCAAGTTAACATACATTTCATACATACACTTAGTCCAACTTAGAACCAAGATGCTAGGCTTAGGAATACTAGTTTAATGTATTATCTTGTGGCAAATAGAGGGAAAGCTCATCCTCACATTACACATATCCTGGCAAGTTAAGAAGTTCGGGCTGAATCTTTGTTCAAAAGAACCTTACACTATGTTTGGATGATAGGTAATGAGGGGAAAGGAAAGGGAAAGAGGGGAAGGGAAATAACTTCCCTTGTTTGGGAGTTTTAAAATACATGGGAATGGAACGGAACACATGTGGAATCATTTTTCCTCTCTTTCCCTCAAATGCCTAACTTCCCCCCCCCCAAAATTGAGGTGTAATGGGGAGAACATATGGGTAATGAAGTTCCGTTCTGTTCCATTAATGAAACTTCTAAACAAAGAGAATGGTAACTATGTTCTATTCCTTCCTTTTCCTTTCTAGTCCATTCTCACCTATTCCGTTCTGTTCCATTAATGAAAAAACATCTAAACACAAGGTTATGAACTCCCCACTTATCTCCCTTGGCCTTAGCATTATCAAAATATCAGGGTTATATCCTTACTTAAAAGAGTCTTTCGAACACCCATCTATCTCCCTCGGCCTTCATGAATGGGCATCAAAGGATACTCACAAAGATCAACACTACCAATCCTTCCCATCATACATATATCTAAACACCAACTCATCACGCATAGCTCTTAAGTGATATACATTACCACTAAAGTGGCCAAAGGTGTTAGATACTAACCTAAAGCAAAAATATCAGGATTATATCCTTACTCAAAAGAGTCTTTCGAACACCTATCTATCTCCCTCGGCCTTCATGAATAGGCATCAAAGGACACTCATAAAAATTAACACTATCAATCTTTCCCATCATACATACATCTAAACACCAACTCATCACTCATTGCTCTTAAGTGATATACATTACCATTAAAGTGGCCTAAGGTGATAGATACTAACCTAAAGCAAACCATAACTATTGAATGCTCAAAGGTTTAAATTTTCTCATACATGCTAGGTGATACTTTTCTTCTTGAAAATATCACTGTTTGTGCCTTAACACACTTTAGGAAACATATACTAATGATTCCATCCAGTCCAGAACTTCAAAATAACAAAAATGACATTTTTGGAGTTCCTGGTGCTCACGCCGCGGCACGGCGTTCTTTACGCCACGGCGCCCTAGCCTCGAGTCTCAATACTAGGTGTAACAACACTCTCACATCGCGGCACAACGACTTCATGCCATAGCGCAAACAGCACATTCAACCCCATGCTGCGACACGGCGTACTCACGCCGTGGCATGCATAGCAGAAACTAGATTCTGCAGAATTCTGCAAAATCATGGTACTGTTCCATTAGTTCTTTTCTTGGACTTTGGTCATTCCAAATCAGTTTATAAGTGATTCTAAGTCCTTAATTGATTCTTAAACACATATGAATCATTAATCACAAACTTAAACCTCTTAATTTGGATTATGAATCAAAATCACATATAGCTTGACCTAATCCCTCTTTTGGGAATCAAAGGTCCAAATGAGATATTCAAAGCTCCTAACTTCAACTTATGCTATGAACAAGTCATAAATGACTAAAGAAACTCAATCATGCAAGAAAATACATCAAACACCTCTAGAACTCAATTTGGCCTATTAAGCACCTTAAGTGCATAAATGGTGAAACGAGTAAAAAGAAGTGAAGATGATCATAAAATCCCTACCTTTGGCAGTAGTGAAGAGATTCAAGTTTGATTGGATCTTAAGCCTTGACTTTTTCTTTGGCTTTTCTCTTTCTCTTTTCCTCCTCCTTGGTCTTTGCTTACTCTTTCTTTCTTTCTCATTGCAAGTTTTTTGTTTCTGTTTTGTGAAGCAAAGAGGCTATGAGTGAGGCTTATAAAGAGGGAACTAAAGACTCAAATGGCCTTTAGGCCAAAACTGATAAAATCCTGATCTGCTAAAAACACTCAGATTTAGCTAAATAAAGATTTTTAGCTTCCAACAACTTTAAAATAAATACTAGGGCTCATATAAAAAGTCATTACATCATTATTTGATATTTTCATATCTGCTAGTGAGCCAGTATGCCTAAAAATACCAAACTAACTCAGTTTACCTTAAAACTTTCACTGTAACTTGTTCCATATATTTGTGACCTAGAAATAAATTATCCATATTTATTTCCCTCATCTAAGCAAGTTATGCTATTATATGAGTCATTTTAAGTTATTTTTCACAGTCCAGTTTGTAACTAAGTACCTAAACTAACTCATATTATCACAAAATTAAAAATGCATGTTAAGCAAGTCATATGCTATCTTTTGAACACATACACAAGTCTAACATGTCATTTAGGGTATTGTATTTCTCCCTTCCTTTTTAAAATTTTGACCTTAAATTGCTTACCTGAAAGGAACAAATTCGGGTAGTCCTGTTGCAAGTGGGACTCTAACTCCCAAGTAGCCTCCTCGATGTCATTGCCACCCCATAAAACCTTCACCAGAGGAATCTGCTTACCTCTAAGCTCTTTGACTCCTCTATCTACGCTCCTTACCGGATGTACATCATAAGACAAATCATCCCTCAACTGTACAGATTCATGTTCTATGATATGCAAAGGATCTGGATTATACTTTCTCAACTGAGACACATGAAAAACATTATGAAGGTTAGACAAACTGGGAGGAAGGGCTATTTGGTAAGCTACGAGTCTAATTTTCTTTAGAATTTGGTAGGGACCAAGAAAACGAGGATTTAACTTTCGGGTTTTCAATGCTCTACCAATCCCTATTGTAGGAGTAACTCTTAAGAATACATTATCTCCCTCACTAAACTCAAGATGTCTCTTTCTCTTGTCAGCATAGCTCTTTTGTCGACTCTGAGCAGTAACCAACCTATCCCTAATTATCTTGATTTGCTCTGTGGGCTGCTGGACCAACTCTGAACCTAGGATGGCTCTCTCACCTACTTCATACCAACATAGAGGCAATCTACACTTTCTTCTATACAAAGCCTCATAGGGTGTCATATCTATGCTGGAATGGTAGCTATTGTTATAGGCAAACTCTGCTAATGGTAAGAACTTGTCCTAACTACCCTGTTGTTCTAAAACACATGCTTTAAGCATATCCTCAAGGGTTTGGATAGTCTTTTCTATTTTCCCATCTTTCTGTAGGTGATAAGTTGTACTAAGGCTGAACTTAGTCCCAAAAGCCTCTTGCAAGGCTCCTAGAATCTATCCCTATCTGAAATTATACTTGTGGGGACTCCATGCAACCTAACTATCTCCTTTAAATATAGTTGAGCTAATTTATCCAGATGATAGCTACCTCTCATTGGCAGAAAGTGGGAAGATTTGGTTAATCTATCCATTATGACCCAAACCGCATCAAAACCTTGCTGAGTTTTGGGTAGACCCATTACAAAGTCCATAGAAATCTTCTTCCATTTCCACTCTGGGATCCCTCAAGGCTGTAAAGGTCCTGCCAGCTTCTAGTGTTCAATCTTCACCTTTTGACAAACTAAACACCTTGTGACATACTCTGCTATGTCCCTTTTCATTCCAAACCGCCAAAACATTTTCTTCAGATCTTGATGCATCTTAGTAGTTCCAGGATGGATGGTATACTTACTGTTATGAACTTCTTCTAGAATCCTTTCTTTGATCTTTGAGTCTCTTAGAACGCAAAGTCTGTGTCTAAACTTTATCATTCCATCATCAGCTATATCAAAATGCTCTAAGGTTTCTAAAAAGATCTGCTGACTAATATCCATTAAAGCTTCATCCTCCTTTTGAGCTTTTAAGATCTGAGTCCTGAAGTCATTTACTATGTCCACTCTACTCACAAAGAGACTCAGTGGTATCACAGTCACCACTAGACTCAAATATCTGAAACTCTTGAGAAGTTCACTCTCTTGGACCATCATTGGGGACATATGTAGGGATTTCCTACTTAGTGCATCAATCACTACATTGGCCTTACCCGGATGATACTTTAACTCAAAATCATAATACTTTAAGAATTTCATCTATCTTCTTTGCCTCATATTCAGCTCCTTCTGATCAAACAAGTACTTTAAACTCTTATGATCACTAAACACCTCAAACTGCTCTCCGTAGAGATAATACCTCCAAATATTTAAGGTAAGCACTACAGCTGCCAACTCTAAATCATGCATAGGGTAGTTTTCCTCTTGTGGCCTTAACTGCCTTGATGCATAGGCAACTACTCTTCTATTCTACATCAGAACACACCCTAGTCCCAACTTTCAAGCGTCACAAAAGACCTCAAAGTTCTCATGGGGATCTGGAATCACCAACACTAGCATAGTAATCAACCTCTTCTTTAACTCTTGAAAGCTATTCTCATAGTCTTGAGTCTACTCAAAAGTACTACCCTTTCTAGTCAACCTAGTCAAAGGCAATGCTAACTGAGAAAAACCCTTGATGAACCTTCTAACTGAGAAAAACCCTTGATGAACCTTCTATAGTACCCAGCTAGGCCTATAAAGCTCCCAATCTCAGTCACAATGGTGGGTCTATCCCACTATAACACTGCTTCAACTTTGCTAGGGTCCACTGCAATTCCTTCTTTAGAAATAAAATTGCCCAAAAATTGAACTCCTGTTTGCCAAAACTCATACTTTGACACTTTGATAAACAATTTCTTTTTCTTTAGGATATTTAAAACAATCCTTATATGCTGCTCATGCTCTTCCCCTATCTTTGAATAGATAAGAATGTCATCAATAAACATTACCATAAACTTATCTAGGTAAAGTCTAAAAACTCTGTTCATGTAATCCATAAACACTACTAGAGCATTCGTCAACCCAAAGGACATCACAAGATCCTCATAATGTCCATACCTAGTTCTAAAAGCGGTCTTAGGGATATCCTCTCCCTTAACTCTGATTTGATGATAACTAGATCTCATATCAATCTTGGAAAACACTAAAATTTCTCTTAATTGATCCATCAGATTATCTATTCTAGGTAACAGATACTTATTCTTAATGGTTACCTTATTCAACTTCCTGTAGTCAACACATAACCTTATGGTACCATCTTTCTTTTTCACTAACAACACTGGTGCTCCCTAAGGAGAAACACTAGGCCTAATGAATTACTTGTCCAACAACTCCTCTAATTGTTTCTTAAGTTTTGCTAACTCTAGAGGTGCCATCCTATAGGGTGCTATAGGTATAGGTCCTGTACCTGGCACTAAATTTATAGTAAACTCTATTTCTTGCTCTAGTGGCAACTACATCTTTCAAAAACACTCAAGGTTTTCCCTCATCACAGGTATACTATCTAGGCTCTACTCAACCTCTACATCTAATGAGAAAAGAAGAATATATCCTAGGACTCATTCTGCTAAACAGTGATTGACCTAATTGGCATTGAGATAGGAAAACTCTGAAGAAACAACTCTGGTAGGAACATCAGACAGAAAAACTAGGGTCTTATCTGAACACTTCAAAACCATATGATTGGACGACAACTAATCCATACCAAGGATGACATTTATGTCCATAAGGGGTAAACAAATAAGGTTTATAAAGAAAACTCTATCCTCGATCCTTATACCATAGTCAAGACATACCTTTAAAGTTATGACTGGCTTACCGGTAGGTGTGGAAACAGATAAGTCATATGGTAACTCTGACATAGGCAAATCCAACATCCTTACATAATTATAAGAAACAAAGGAGTGGGATGCTCCTGAATCATACATGACATTTAAAAGATGATTACGAATTATGCTTTACCTTGGATGAGGTTGGAAGACTAGGCCACCTCTATTTCGCCTAGAGTATAAACTCGTCCTTTGGCTAGCGGCTTTAGGATAGGCGCATCTTCCTTGTTCTGTGGTTAATCCCCAGAGAAATCTACTGGTTATGCACACGTGTAACACACAAATTGGCTTGCCAAGCACTTGCCTCTATGTGCCTTCCCACATTTAGCACATTGAGGTACCTTGGACCCCTTCTTACCTTTTCTCTTAGAGTTACTTGCATTAAAAGTACCCTACTTGTTCCTATCATCCTCTTGCTTCCTCTTTGGGACGTCTTGTACCCTTTCCTCTGATAGAGGGTTGTCAGCACTTGACTTCACAATCCTACACTTGTTGACTAAGGCAGGAAAGTCCCTAATCTTCATAGGTCTCACTATACTCTTGATCTCACTTCTCAAGCTTGTCTCGAATTTCAAACATCATCATTTTTCATTCGGATGATAATGGAAATATGAAGAAAACTTCGACAACTCGTCAAACTTGGCCTCATACTGGCCTATTGACATGCTTCCTTGTTTTTACTGCATAAACTCCACTTCCTTGGCATTATGTAGAATATGCGGGAAAAACTTCCCCAAAAAAGCTATCTTGAAGACTTCCTATGATATCTGATCTTCTGCGGCTTCCAGTACCCTTTTGGTACCTTTCTACTAATGCTCCGCTTCTCCCTTCAACATATAGGAGGCGAAGGCCACTTTCTGCTCTTTCGAACAAACCATCACATCGAAGATCTTTTCCATCTCATTGAGCCACTCCTCAGCCTTAGCAAGATTGAACTCGACTCTGAATGGTGGAAGGTTCATCTGATGGAAAGCTGTTAAGTTCAGGAAATTCTGATTCCTTCCAACTTGCTGTACATTGTGCACTGGGTGCTCAGGTGGTGGAGGCTACTGAGGTGGATTTGCTTCCATCCTCTCAAGCACCCTTGTCATAACATTGGCCATAGCCATAAAGGCATCAGCCATATTTGGACCTTGTGGGGTCGAGTTCTCTGCTTCTGTAGATTGCCTTGTTGGTGCAATAGTTTCCTGTACACACAGAAACAACATATATTGAGCTGCAGTCCCAATACCATGTAATTATGCAACAGAAGCTAAGAACAAACTAATCTAAGGCAAATCATGTAATTATATCATTACATCTAACATATGAAACAAAAAAAGCACAATTTCTAAGAAGGAACTCCTAATATGCCTAAGCATAGTCAGTCTGTACCGCAGCTCAACAAGATGAACTGCTCTAATACCATAATGTAACATCCTAATACTAGTATCCCAATATATATAACATACTAGGAGATACTTAGCATTACAACGTCACTACATATGTATTGATCTAATAGATATATCCATAATGTTCAATGCAAACATTACAGAGAGCCATATGAAATGCAGAAAACATAAAACATTTATAACATAATGCATCAATATACATATACAACATTAGCCTTAACAAAGACTTGAAGTATTACATAAGTCTATACGTTTCAAAAGAAGTAAAGATACAACATTTGAAATATAAACCATAAAGCTAATATATTCTTTAGCTTCCTTCTTCTTCTTACTTTTGGAAGAAGTTTCACCTGGAATTGCATGGTACATAGCGGGGTGAGAAACAACATTTCCCAGTATATGTAAACCAAAACTAGCATACATAGCATAAATAAACATAATCTTAATACATGCTAAAAGATATGTTTAAAGCATCTAGAAGGTCTAACTCTAGCATTTAGATAAACAAAGTTAACATAAATTTCATACATATACTTAGTCCAACTTAGAACCAAGATATCAAACTTAGGAATACTGGTTTAATGTATTATCTTGTAGTATATAGAGGGAAAGATCACCCTCACATTACACATATCCTGGCAAGCTGAGAAGTTTGAGCTGAATCCTTGTTCAAAAGAACCTTACGGACTCCCCACTTATCTTCCTTGGCCTTGGCACTATCGAAATATCAGTGTTATGTCCTTACTCAAAAGAGTCTTTCGAACACCCATCTATCTCCCTTGGCCTTCATGAATGAGCATCAAAGGATACTCACAAAGATCAACACTACCAATCCTTCCCATCATACATATATCTAAACACAAACTCATCACTCATTGCTCTTAAGTGACCTACATTACCACTAAAGTGGCCTAAGGTGCTAGATACTAACCTAAAGCAAACCATAACTATTGAATGCTCAAAGGTTTAAACTTTCTCATACATGCTAGGTGATAATTTTCCTCTTGAAAATATCCCTGTTTGTGTCATAACACACTTTAAGAAACATATACTAATGATCCCATCTAGTCCAAAACTTCAAAACAACAAAAATGACATTTTTGGAGTTCCTGGTACTCACGTTGCAGCACGACGTTCTTCATGCCGCAATACCCTAGGCTCGGGTCTTAATACTGGGTGTAACAACACTCTCACGCCACGCCACGAAGTCTTCACACCGCGGCGCAAGCAGAATATTGAACCCAATGCCGTGGGACGACGTACTCATGCCGCGGAGTGCATAACAAAGACCAGATTCTGCAGAATTCTACAAAATTGTGGTACTGTTCCATTGGTTCTTTTCTTGGATTTTGGCCATTCCAAATCAATCTCTCAGTGATTCTAAGTCCCTAATCAGTTCTTAAACACACAGGAATCATTAATCACAAACTTAAACCTATTATGAATCAAAATCACATATAGCTTGACCCAATTCCTCTTTTGGGAATCAAAGGTACAAATGAGATATTCAAAGCTTCTAACTTCAACTTATGCTATGAACAAGTCATAAATGACTAAAGAAACTCAATCATGCAAGCAAAACACATCAAACACCTCTAGAAATCAATTTGGCCTATTAACCACCTTAAGTGCATAAATGGTGAAAGGAGTAAAAAGAGGTGAAGATGATCATAAAATCCCTACCTTTGGCAGTAGTGAAAAGATTCAAGCTTGGTTGGATCTCAAGTCTTGACTCTTCTTTTGGCTTTCCTCTTTCTCTCTTCCTCCTCCTTGGTCTTTGCCTCATCTTTCTTTCTTTCTCCTTGCAAGTTTTTTCTTTCTGTTTTGTGAAGCAAAGAGGCTGCGAGTGAGGCTTATAAAGAGGGAACTAAAGACTCAAATGACCATTAGGCCAAAACTAAAAAAATCTCGATCTACTAAAAATACTCAAATTTAGCTAAATAAAGATTTTTAGCTTCCAGCAACTTTAAAATAAATATTTGGATTCATATAAAAAGTCATTTCACCATTATCTGATATTTTCATATCTACTAGTGGTCAATCTAGCTACAAATAGACAATCAATATACCTAAAAATACCAAACTAACTCAGTTTACCTTGAAACTTTAACTGTAACTTGTTTCATATATTTGTGACTTAAAAATAAATTATCCATATTTATTTCTCTCATCTAAGTAATTTATGCTATTATCTGAGTCATTTTAAGCTACTTTTCATAGTCCAATTTGTAACTAAGTACTTAAAATAACTCAGATTGTCACAAAATTAAATACGCATGTTAAGCAAGTTATATGCTACCTTTTGAACACATA
Source organism: Ormosia semicastrata (assembly GCA_029884595.1). Lineage (NCBI taxonomy): Eukaryota > Viridiplantae > Streptophyta > Magnoliopsida > Fabales > Fabaceae > Ormosia > Ormosia semicastrata. Next base: position 60,286,073 of record JAQQTO010000060.1, read on the forward strand.
CACAAGTCTAACATGTCATTTAAGGTATTATAATTCCATTTATGATGTTGATCATGAAATGGTGATAAATTTTAAGCTATATAATGGAGTTTTGATGAAAAATATAATTTTGAGTTAATATGGCTGAAATTCATAATATATTAAACTTAGGAATTTGATTGTGAATTAATGCCTAAAGAGTAATATACTATATAGCATAGTTAGATTGATAATTGATGTATCAATTTAATATATGTATATGGCATTAATTCAAGTATTATGTGATTGAAAAGATTAAGAAAGGCTAAAGAGGGATCAAATACTTTGAGAATTAATGTTCAAAGTGTGTTACATTATGATTATTGGTGAAATTAATGAATTGTATTTCAATTTTGGTATACGTATTGATAATGATTCAAATATCATGTATTGGGAAAAGAATGCGAAAGATAGAAATTGATGCTTAAAGTGTGTACACGTTAATTATTGATCAAATTGATAGTTGATGATGCTTCAATTTGGCTTATGAATATGGTATGATTGATGATCAAATTGATAGTTGAACCTTCAATTTGGTACTTTATGCTTATATAAGCATAAAGTAAATGATGCCCAAGGATGAGCCAGGCACGACAATAAGGCCTTGGAGATAAAGGGACACTTTAGTATAGAGAACTCTCTTAAAGAAATTAAGTACCACCATCCCATGTAGCATTTTTGTATTGCATTGCATAAACATCATACAAAAAATTATTATTATATTTTGCTGCTAAATGTTCTAAATAGTGGGTTAATATATGGATGTGATTACTGCCATTGCTTATACTCTAATTCATGTAAAGTATTTTCTATGATTTGATATAGTTGAAAGCATCTTGGTTTGTATTTAGGTTTTTGTTTAATTTGTTTTCCACTTGCGAATTATACAATTCTCATTATTTATAAGGTGTTTTACAAAGAAACACTAATGACTTTGATCACTCTGTTGATTCAAATTAGAGTTTACTGGATGTATAATTTTGATAATGATGCTTTCATTTTGCTAATCTCAGACTATGTAGTTATGTAAGTTGTCGAGACTATGTATGTATCATTTGAATTGAGGGCATGTGAAAGTCCTAATATTTTGGATGCCTAGATATTTTGTTTGATTAGATTAGAAAGTATGAGTTCTTACTAGTCTTTGTACATAATTTAGTGCAAATGGTATACTTGTAAATAAATAAAAGTATAATTTTTATGCTTGATGCATATGCATAACAATTTTACACTTAATTGATCATGTAAAGTATATAATAAAGTTAAATTGGAAAAAGGTAACCTTATAAAGGTTTCTATTGCAAAGTAAAATAAATAAAAATTTTAGCCTATCTTTTAAATAGAATCACGTAACTGAAATAAGGAAATAACTATTATAATCTAACTTAATAATAAATCTCTTAATAATTATCTAAATTTATAAGACATTACAGACGATAGAACAAAATCGACGACAAGGGAGAAATTGCTCATCACTGTCTTGCATCTCCATCGCGTGTCATCAGCCCACCACGACAATTAGTTGTTGAAGGACGAACAAATGAACAGGAAGGTGAAGGTTTGGTGGTTGGGGCTGAGTCCAAAAACATGGAAATTAAAGAGGGAAGGGAAAAAATTATGACCTACTATGAAAAATGACAATGTTTCTGGGCATCATAACTGGTACCCATGTTGTACCCAGTCAAACTGAGCCTCACCTAAGTTATACCCTTTAAAAAAATTTTGGTACGTACCTAGACTTACCTGAGGCATACTCATATTAGGTACATACCAGGTATGTGTATGCCTAACAAACTTGTACCCATGCTTTAGATATAAGCCTTCTTTATAGATTTATAACATTTTTTTATGACACGCTGGATTTATAACGTTGCCGGCATGTTTTGAGGTGAAAATGAAAATTGGGACCATCAATTGATTCTAAAAATTCATATGAACAAAATGCAATGTTATATGGATATCTTAATGAACATACAAATTCTCATATCTTCAGTAACATTTATGAGTACAAATACTTGAATGGATTGGCATGTTTATCAAGTAACCAAGAAGTACAATAGAAAGGTAGAAATTACAGAACCTTATACAACAAGGTGAGAAATGAGGTTGAAAAGAAAACTATTTGAATAATTTAATCTAAACAATCATTAATGTAACTAATATTCTGCCTTTTATAATTTATACTTTATTAATTAATGTGAAGTTTGTGTTCTGATTGTGTGTATTTAGGAAAAGGAATTTTTTGTGTGTTCTAGTCCTACATTCATATTTTTCCTTATGGGAAAAAATGGAGGTTATTTTATTTTATATGTAACATGATGAGGCAGAGGAATATCGATTCTACCATCATCTTGGTTTCCAAGTGTATGTATGGCTTTGCAAGTGGAGGACTCATAGTATTGAATGCTTTGAAATAGTTATTAACTAATCAACTATCTTAAATACTGATGATTCTTAGTCTTTTGTGTCTTGCTATGTAACGTCTTAATACTGAAATCCCAATAAATGTAACATTTATAATGATAAATAACATTACAACATCACTACTTACAACGTGTGTTTTAGAACAGCAAGGTAGTTGGGATAAGTTCTTACCTTTAGTGGAGTTTGCCTATAACAATAGCTACCATTCCAGCATAGGTATGGTGCCCTATGAGGCTTTATATGGAAGCAAATGTAGATCGCCTTTGTGTTAGTATGAGATAAGTAAGAGAATCATCTTAGGTTCAAAGTTGGTCCAGCAGACCACGAAGCAAATTAAGATGATTAAGGATAGGTTAGTTACTACTCAAAGTCGACAAAAGAGCTATGCTGACAAGAGAAGGAGACCTCTTGAGTTTGATAAGGGATATCATGTCTTTTTAAGAGTTACTCCTACTACAGGGATTGGTAGAGTATTGAAAACCCAAAAGTTAAATCCTCATTTTCTCAGTCCCTACCAAATTCTGAAGAAAGTTGGACCCGTAGCTTACCAGATAGCCCTTCCTCCTAGGTTGTCTAACCTTCATGACATTTTTCATGTGTCTCAGTTGAGAAAGTATAATCCAAATCCTTTGCATATCATAGAACATGAATGTGTACAGTTAAGATATGATTTGTCTTGTGATGTACAACTAGTAAGGATCATGGACAGAGGGGTCAAAGAGCTTAGAGGTAAGCACATTCCTCCGGTGAAGGTTTCATGGGGTGGTAATGATACCGAGGAGGCTACTTGGGAGCTAGTGTCCCACATGCAACAAGACTATCTAGAGTTGTTCTTAGTAGGTAAGCAATTTTGGGGTCAAAATTTTAAAAAGGAGGGGAGAAATCTAATACCTTTAATGACATGTTAGACTTGTATATGTGTACAAAGGTAGCATATGACTTGCTTAACATGTCTGTTTAATTTTGTGACAAACTGAGTTAGTTTAGGTACTTTATTACAATACTGAAGGTGAATAGCTTAAAATGACTCAGATAATAGCACAAATTTCTTAGATGATGGAAATAAATATGGATAATTTATATCTAAGTCACAAATGTATGAAATAAGATGTAGTTAAAGTTTTAAGGTAAACTGAGTTAATTTGACATTTTTAGACATACTGGTTATGCATTTTATGTCGGATTGACTAGCAGCAGATATGAAAAAATAAGATAATGGTGAAATAATAATTTATATGAATCTTAGTATTTATTTTAAATTTGTTAAAAGTTAGAAAACTTGACTTAGCTAAATCTAAGTGTTTTTAGCAGATAAGGAAATATCAATGTATGACCTTAAAAGCCTTATAAGTCATTGGTTCATAACTCTTCACTCACGGTTCCTTTTTTTGCAAACAGAAGAAGAAAACGTGAGAGGAGAAAGGAAAGAAGAGGAAAGGAAGAAAGAGGAAGAGGAGGAGAAAAAGAGGAAAGCTAAAAGGAAGGCTAAGGCTTGAGATCATCCAAGCTTGAAGCTTCATCTCAGCTGCTAAAGGTAGGGGATTAGTGTTCTTTCTAGCTTCTTTTATCCATTTTCATCTTTGATGCATAATAGGTCAAATTGGGTTTTAGGGGTGTTTGAAATGTTTTTCTTGCTTAAATTTGTTTCAATGGTTGTTTATGACTTGTTCATAGCATAAGTTTGACTTAGAAACTTAAAACTTCTAATTTGGACCTTTGATGTACAAAGTGAGAAAATAGGTTTTTGATGAGTGGTTTTGGTGAATGAATCCAAAGTTAGTGGTTTGGGTTAGTGATTAATGATTCTTATGTGTTAGTGAACTGAGTAAGGACCTAGAATCACCTAGAAAACTATTTTGGAATGGACAAATCTCATGAAAATTTCTAATGAAACAGTGCATGGGTTCTGCAGAATTCTACAGAATCTAGTTTCTGCAATTGGCACCACGATGTGGGGAGGTCATGCCGAGGCGTGCGTTTCAGAGTATGTGCACCCAAGAGCAGCACGTCGAGGCGTGAGGGACTAGAGGGCTACGTGTCGCGGCGTGACAAGGGCTGCGTCGAGGCGTGAGCTCCTGAATTTCTCAAAAATGTGATTTTTGATGTATTGATGATTCCTACTAGTTGGAATCATTTATGTATGTTTTCTAATGTGTGTTAAGACACAAATATAGATATTTCAAGAGGAAAATTATCACCTTACAAGTATGAGAAAGTTTAAATCTTTGAGCATCCAATGAGTAATGGTTTGCTTTAAGTAAGTGTCTAGCACCTTAAGCCACTTACTGTCGTATTTGTATCACTTAAAAGCAAGGAGTGATGATGTGGTGTTTAAATGCATGTATGTGGGATGTTCTGTTCTTTTGAGTAATGATTCAGCCCTAGTTTGTCGATAGTGTCAGGGCAAGTGTAATGTGAGGATGAGCTTTCCCTCTATTTACCACAAGATAATACACTAAATTAGAAAATCGTAGTTAAACATATTGGTTCTAAGTTGGACTAAGTATGTATGATGGTATGTATGTTAACTTGGTATCTTTAATTACTAAAGTATGACCTTGTAGAGTTTAAACATATCTTATTTAGCATGTGTAAGATCATGTTTATTATGTTATATATGACTAGTTTTGATTTACTCATATTGAGAATTGTTGATTCTCACCCCATTTGTATTTCCATGTAAATCCAGTAACAGTCCTTGCTAAGGGAAAGAAAGCGAAGCATGAAGACTAATATAGTTTTATATGCTTTAGTAGACAAAGCTTATGTATAAATTTATATTTGCTTTATATGTATTAAGAGTTATGTATTACAATATGCCTTTAATGGCTAAGGTTGTATATGTATATATGAGTTTATGTTTTCCGCATTCTCTCAAGACTCTCTATAATTGCTTGATTGTGATTATGAATATATGTTATTAGTTAGTTATGTAGTAAGTGATGCAGCTAGTTCTGTTTATCTCAGTATAATCCAGATATATCTAGATATCTGTATTAGGGTGTTACATGCTACATGTAACACCCTAATACAAATTGTTGTAAAATAAGCAATATATTTCAAGATAAAGTATATTAAGCATGCCACTTTCTAAAAAGCATAAAAATAAAATCCATAATAACAAAATCCACTTTCTAAACCTTTTACAACTAAACAGCAAAGTAAATAAATACAAACCGATGCAAAAAGAAATAAAACAACTAAACTAAGCATTCTGCTTCTTCTTTTTCTTACGCTTTCTGTTTGGAGGGACTTCACTTGAATTTACATGGATCACACAAGGGTGAGAGATCACAATCTCTCAGTATACGCATTACAAGACCAGCAGTTAATCATTTACACCAAATAAATCAACTGTAAACGTACATACATATGATGTAACTAATTATCCAATAATCAAAAATATCAAAGAACTGTCCATACAATCCTAAGATACTATCAAACAAGCACTCAATCAATCAACCAAGACAACTGCCCCATACAATTATCAACAATGCAATGTTTTATGTTATGATGTATGATTATGCTCAAACAACATCTTAATATTATGATTATGCAATGCCAATGCAGGTTTTAAATTTTGAAAACACAAGCTACTTACTTATTTCCCAGGAACCTCCGTTTCTTATATATACAAAGCAGGATAAGCCTAAAAGCCTAAACCCACTTAGTAATAGGTAGACATTTTTCCCTCACCAATGCAAGAGTACTATTTCCACCTCCATATCGGTAACCCTGACCATACTAGCAAAAATACAAGGAGAATTTAGATCCAACACCTTATTCTCAGGTCATATGGTTGTGCACACCATCAAAGGTCACAATACATAGGAAATTAGAAAATATCAAGCTTGAAAACCAAATATCCAAGCCACATTTTAAACACTAGTCTTTAGGAATCTTAGCCTCACTTATCCAACAACGTAGTAAGATTCACATTACTAGCTAAACAGCATCTAGAACACCACACAATCACCTCATAAGTGATTTAGAAATCAACTTCATGTTGATTAAGGTTCTAAACACTAACCTAGGCATTCTGTCACACTTTGAATGTCTAAGAATTTCCCAAACTTTTCACATATGCAAGTTGATAATTCTCTCCAGGAAATATTCCCAAAAGTGTCTCATTACACCCTAAAAGACTTGTACAAATGATCCCATCAAGTAAGGAACTTAATTAGCATCACAATGCTAAAAACATGATTCTACCCTGTCTCGACGCTTGAGCACGTGACCACTATTAGACACAACTCTCTAGGGGACGGGTGCTTGAGCGCGCAACCACCAACGCTTGAGCACTGAATAACCAAAGGCAAATCTGTAGAATTTTATAGATTTGAGCACTGTTCCATTGGTGCCAAATACGAAATTTGATCACTTCGAATTGGTTTCTATGTGACTTTAAGTCCCTAACATGTTCATAAACATAAAGGAATCATAAAACACCAAATCATTTCATCAAAAATGGATCTAAATATCAAATCACTCATCCAAACCCCAAAATCTACGCTTTGAACATTTTAGGTCCAAATGGAGAGTTTTCAATTTCTAATCCAAACTCTTAACATGAACAAGTCATAAACAACACTTAAAACTTATCCAAACAAGAAAATCACTCAAAACACCTCAAGATCTCATTTTGGCATATTAAACCTCAAACAAGTTATACATGAAAATGAGTAAGAAGTAAGACTTTAAGCTCAAGATCCCCTACCTTGTGAAGCAAAGCTGCTGCAGATTATCACAAGTCCTCAAGCTTTCCTTTCCCCTTTGATCTCATCTTCTTTCTTTCCTCTTCTTCCTTTTATTTTTCTTATTTTTCTCCTTTCTCTTTTGCTGCCACTGGTTCTATTTTTCCAGCCATGAAGAGTGAGTGACAAACAAGAGAAAGACTTGAAACATCATGAAAGAAAAGTCCACAAAAGAGGCTGAAAATCGTGGAAAGTTAAATGCCTTAAGTTATAATACTGATACTTTCTGATCTGCTAAAAATACTTAGATTTAGATAAATCAAGTTTTCCAAGTTCCAACAAATTTAAAATAAATATTAATATTCATTTAAAAAGTCATTTCATTAGTATCATATTTTTCCATATCTGTGACTAGTCAATTTGACATTAAAATACACAACCAGTATCCCTAAAAATATCAAACTAACTCTGATTATTCTCAAACTTTAATCACATCACAGAATACACATTTGTGACTTAGAAATAAATTATGCACATCTATTTCCATTAGCTAAGCCATTTATGCTAATATTTATGTTATTTTAAGCAACTTTTCACCTTTCGGACTGTAGCAAAGTACCTAAACAAACTCAGATTGTCACAAAATTAAACAGGCATGTTAAGCAAGTATTAAGCTACCTCTGTAACTATTTACAAGTCTAACATGTTGAAGAAGATGTTACACTACATGGATAAGAATTAAGATACAATGAGTTCCTGCAAATGAAAGTTGTTAATCCATGGAATTATAACTCTTTCATATCCTTTATATAGGGCATTGCATAATTTAGCCTACGTAGAATCTAGTATAGTAAAATTGTCATGCTTTACTAATTATTCTATATGAATTTTCAAATTCATGGTAGGCTTTAAATTGTTGGAACAAAGAAATGCACTGAAAAATAGTTGGAACAAAGAAATGCACTTGAAAAAGTCTCATCCAGCGGAATTTTTGAGTATTATGAATTTAGTTATTTGTCTTTTAACCAAAACGTTATCACACTGGAGATCTATTTGTGCTTAAACCGTTACTTTTTAAGTAATTGATGTATAGTAGCCTCTTTATGGAATTCATCGACTGGTGTCTAATGTCTACAAACAAGTAATGCTCCATTGTTGTGTGTTCAATATCTTTGTGTTTACATTTCTATGTGCTTCTCGTAGTTCTAGCATTGTATGACTCATAAGTGGCTAATTTAGTAACCCCCTATGAGCTTGTTTTCATAAGAGAAAAAAAATCGAAGGTATTGCTTTTCCTTATATAAATCTCACAGATGAAACTAGGGACATGTTGTTATTGAATGTGATTAGTAATTAGTTATTTGTAGGCTTTACATCTTGATGCATATGTTGTAGTTGGTTAGTATGATTTGACAGAAAATAAATTAAGGGAACTGCCCATGCCTTATGATATTGACAATTTCAATGTTGTATTATGTAATTTGGAGGTACTTGGAGGGTGCCTCAATCTATTTGATTATGCTACATGATTAGTGAGATGCAGTTCCCAAGAAGAGCTGCTACAACATGGTCCTATTTTGTTTCATATAGTAGTTGTACGTAGGTGTACGTAGGTGCTATATTGAAAGTTTACTTTCAATTCCGTGTGACTATGTAGAAGTTGGGGAAGAATCTTGAACAAGAAGCGTTAGGAATGAATCTTCTCTAATAAATTATTTCAGAATTTATCAGTGTACAGTTTGGTTGACTATATAAAATATACTAATGTTGGTAAAATGTACTAAGGACATATCAAATAAACAACATATAAGACCTTATAAAAGGTTTAATGAAAAGGGAATAAGGCTACTATTCTATACATATGGAAACAAACTAACAAGTTGCTGATTTTTTTTCTGCCATTGGCATTAATACATGCACATATTAATGCTACTTAAGAGAACCCTAATTGCTTACACTAAAAAATGATTGCCTTAACTGAAATAGCTGAAGTTGAATGAAGTCTCTTATTAGCTGAGGGGCAGAAATAAGTTCACCTGAAAGGAAGTGATGAGCCACCAACCAAGGAGCGATATTGGATTGGGCTGAATATGTAACGCCCCATGATAATCACATATTTGATACATTAATAAATCCTCATTTTTAGTCATTTATACTCTCTATGTACTTAATTGATTGAACTTGGTTATGTTTTGTAAGTTTAAACTCAAATTGGACTTAATTGATTTTTTTTCAGCAAGATTTACGTCTTACACTATTTCTATATTTTGGCCATATCTTGAGTTCAAGATGTCTAATAATTATGTATCTTACCTTGTAAGAAAGATAAAAGAGAGATCTACAACTTTCATGAGAGCTCTAGGTCAAAATTGGACATCTAGTGGAACTAACTAGGCTTAGAAGTTAGAATACGGGTTTTGTGATTGAAACTTGAATAGTGTACAGTAATCAGGGCATAACTCAGGCTGTAAGAACTGAATTGGGCTGAAATTTTGGCATCTGCAAGTTAAGACCCATATCTACAACTTTTATAAGAACATAAGATCCAATTCGGATTGGTTAGAGGTCATATTGGGCTTGCAAGGCAGAACAGATGAACTGTAGCTGGGCCTAAGCAGTGTGCAGTAGTCAGACCATATCTAGAGTTGTAGGAATGCTTTAGGGTTGAAACTAACGGCATTTGAAAGCTAAGACAAAAGCCTACAACTTTCATGGACCACTTGGTGAGAAAATGATGAATTCAATGAGTTTAGCACTAAATGATCTCAAAGACAAAGGATCTCAATAATTTTTCACTCATCAAAAGTCATTTGGCATTTTCAACTCATTTTTCACTCATCCACTCACTCATGAATTAGCCCCTTTATCATTTTGTATCCCTAATCTTATATAAAAGGGAGCCTTGGCTAATCATTTAAGAATCTTAGTCTTAGAGATCAAGATCATGCTATTGTGTCATTTTTTTATTTTGTTGTAGTTTTCTTTTGTTCTAAATTGAAGTTATATTCTTCTTTTTCTTTTTCTTCTATCTTCCTTTCTTCTTGTCTATGAGTAACTAATTTTCATTTTACTTATGTGAAAGGATGAAGCTCTTGGTAATGAAATAATATTAGATTAATCTCTTTCTTGTGCTTAAATGATATATTATCAAGTGGTCATTATATGTATTGTATTTTGTTTCCAATCAATTTAGAAACCCTCCTTATAAAGTGGAGATCTTGATTTGTTGTAGACAAAATATTGGCACAATGAATACTTGCGTCCATTTATAAGTAGTGGTGTTAATAAATGATTAAAAGAATCATAATATAATTATGTATATAATCTTAAATGAACTTTGAATGTTGTATTTTCCGATTGGAACCTCTATTATGTGTAAATTCTAATTGAGTTATAAAAAGAATTAATCTTGTCCTTAATTTACTTACTAAGAGTGGATCTCCTAACCCAAATAAGTCCTTTTTATTTGTGACCAAGTTTTATTACATTTATTGTTGTGACAAAATATTTACCTTACGTCAAAGAATTTTTCTTCATCAATTCCCTGTGGATCGATCTCGGACTCTCGATAATTTATTACTTGAAATAACCTATACTTGGATTTGTAACTTTTAATTTGCATCAAGTTTTTGGCACCGTTGCCGGAGAACTTGATTTGAAGAACAAATTTATTGTGTAAATATTTTGTATATATATATATATATATATATATATATATATATATTTTCTACTCTTTTAATTTTTTTTGTTTTATATTTATTGACTTACTAACTCTTTTCTACTCTTCTTTCTCCCTCTATAATATGTAATGATTAATGAAATAATCTTTCTTCTTCTCTTCTCTCTCACCAAAAATTGGCTTGCCGATTCTCCGATTTTCATATTTTAAATTTACTTTTTACACTTTATTTTCTATATTTTACTTTTTGCACTTTATTTTTTGTACTTTATTTTTTGTATTTTACTTTCTGTATTTTATTTTTAACTTTCTAACTTACTAACTTACTAACATTTTAATTTTCTTGTTTACTAACTTACTATCTAACTCTCTTACTAACTTTCTAACTTTTTAATATACCGCTTCTAATATTTTAATTTACCCTTACTAACTTTTAAATTTATTTGCTTACTAACTTATTTGGTGGTTAATTTATTTCACACCCTTGTTAATATTTATTTACTATGTGTTAATATATATTTGGTGGTTAATTTATACCACACATTTGTTAATAAATATTTAATAGCTGGTTTATACTGCCTACTTGTTAATAATTTTTTTATGGCAGGTTTACAGCCTACTTTTTAATATTTTTTTTATGGAAGGTTGAGCTCTGTATATATATTTTTTTATTCTTCCTATCTTTTCTTCTCTTTTGTCATGTGTAATTAAATTCGTGTGTTTTTAGGGTGAAGATGTAACTTGATTCAATTGACATGTATTAAGATTAGAATTTTAATTAATTTTTTTATTCAATTTGAGTGCTTATTATGATTCTTAATGCTTTTATGAATTGGCCACTCATAAATTGATCTAGTGAGGTGTATGTAGAATTAGAAGGTTTGCATATAACATAGACCATAAATAATAAGTGTCATAATTTATAATCATCTAGGAATAGGGGTTATAAGTTGTGTGGGATAATTGTGGTATTTTTCACAAGAATCCATAGAGTAAAGGTCATGCCTTTAAGAGTTAGGGTTTTGACCAAGGAATTAAGTTTTAATTAATTAAGGGATTCTTCTCATCAATTAAATGATTAAAAATTAATTAGAATGAAGGTCCCAAAGTTATTCTATTGTCTATGATAGATTGTTGAATCAAGTGAAGTCAGATCCCTAGTGTTTTAATTTCATGTGTTTACATCCTTAATGTGTTTTGCATTCATGTGCTTTGTTCTCTCTTTTCCCTCTTAATTTTGTGCGTTTTAATTTTTTTCCTCTTAATCAACTACTTTATTTCTTTGACTATTCGGTGTACTTGTTGATTTTCACAATAAGTTTTTGCAAACCTATGTTGATACGATTGATTTTGCTGCTTCAAGAATTCAACATCACAATAAAAGATAAGAAAGGAGCCGAAAATGTTGTTGCAGATCATTGGTCCATACTTACAACAGGCTCACCTTTTGATATCACACCTATCAATGATTCTTTTTTTGATGAATTTTTATTTTCTGTCAATTCCAAGCCTTAGTTTGCAAATATAATCAATTTTCTTGCAACATGAAAGATCCCACCTCAATTATCCAGATCAAATCATTTGGAGATGTGTGCCCAACAGTGAGGTAGGTAATGTCATTAAATTTTGTCACTCAAAAGCATGTAGATGTTTCTTTTCTACAAAGAAAACAGTTATGAAATCTTGCAGTGTTGATTTTATTGACTCACTTTATTTAAAGATAGCTATACATTTTAAAAAAGTTGTGAAAATTGTCAAAAATGGGGTTCCATTTTTAAGCGAAACAGGATGCCTCTGAATCCTATCATTGTCATTGAAATTTTTAATTGTTGAGGAATTGAGAAATGATGCATATGAAAACACAAGGATTTATAAAGCTAGAATAAAAGTTTTTCATGGCAAATCAATTTTGAGAAAAACTTTTGAAATTAGTTAAAAAGTTCTGCTTTATAATTCTCATCTTCACCTATTCACTAGAAAATTGAGATTTAGGTGGCATGGCCTTTTTATTGTCAAACATGTGTATCCTTATGAGGTCATAGACATTGAGAATCCTAGGAATGATAGTATATTTAAGGTCAATGGATAAAGACTCAAACCATTTTTGGAAAATCAAGTTGTTGAGTTCTTTGTGTTCCCGGTTAAGTGGCGGATAATAGTACTCCGTGACTCTTAAGTCGGTTTGTTTTCCAATTTTTCATAATAACTGATTCCTTCTCCTTTTAAAATGGATGTTATTCTCTCGAATTTAAGAAATTATTTTTCTTCTCTCCCTCAAAATGCTCTAACAAAAATCTATAAAGTTAGGTGTGAAAGACTGAGACTGTTAATGTATAAGGGTATCCCAGAAGATATACGCTGGATAATCGAAGCAAATGTTCGTTTAGTTAGTGAATCTTCAGATTCATTTGTCCCATACATGCCGGGTCTTGGTAAAAGTTTGTATTCAGAAAAGAGAAGAACAAAAAGAATGCAAGTTTGTCATAAGTGTGCACGATGAAATTGTAACACGTGATGTCGTTCTTTGGGGATGGTCTCTGTAGACAGAGAAGATAAAAAATTCTTTATTAAGAATGGACTGAGTAAGCAGTCATTAGATAATATCTTATTGACTCTTGAGACGCATTCTTGTGGATATGTGTAGCGTGAACTTCTTAATTTGTGGAATCTCTTCAAGGATGAGCAAGAGCGTTATAGTCTTGGGAATCTGACTCAAAAAGACCCTGTTTGCCAATTTATAAGAAAATTAGATGAGAAGCTTATCCTCGACTCATAGAAGGCGTTTAAGCCGTTACTGGACATAAAACTAGAGGAAGATGTGAGCCACAATCACAACAACATGTATATATTATCTTGTATATCTTCAAAAAAAAAATAAAAGAAAAAAGAAAAAAAATAAAAAAGAAAAAAAAGAGAAAAAAGGAGGGTGAAACTTCGGTTGTACTTAGTCTTTAATTAGATTAGGAGCCCTGGGTAGATGCCCATCCCGTCATTGACTCGGGTGGACCTTCGCACTCTAGTCTGTAAATAAGGTTTGTGTGCCATGCTCTATAGAGAGTCGCGCAAGAATTCCCAAGTTTTAACTGTAGGCTCTGCTTGCTGATGAACAGATAGAAGCGTCCCATGTTTGCATTCTCGTGTGACAATTCCTTTGAGCTGGATCTTTTTATTTAATGCCATGGGCTCTCCAGTGACCTCTCATTGGCTGTGGTCATTGGTGGTAGCTGTCAGATTTATGCACTTTAATTAGTTGCGTCGTAGCTCAATCCAAAATATTCCACAAGCAGGAGGGAGAAGAATTCCCAGATTGGCTAAGTCGTCTTGGTATTACTGCACTCATGACGCGCAGTATAAAGATACGCCATGAAAACTTGTACATAAAGGTATGTCATCATTTGTTATTATAATTTTATCTTTGTATGATTTTGTTGTATTTTGGTTTTGGACAGACGATCCTTTGGGCAGGGTCCTTCAGGGGTTTCTAGACTTCTTTACCCTGATGGTTTTCTTGAAGTCTAATAAAAAAATAAAATAAAATAAAATAAAATAAATTGTGTTTCTTAATTTCAAACTTTTTTGACAATAGCCAACTTACCCATATAGGTGCTATCATTACCTTTTTCCATTCTCTTCCCAATTTAAACACTTCATTTTCTTCACTTTCCTCTAACCCATAATCATTCAGAGGGAGTGTGAGTGTAGAAATGGAGGGATCTTCTTCTTCTGTTCGTAGATTTACCAGTATCTGTGTATTTTGTGGAATAAGTTATGGGAAGAGTTTAGAGTTTGTAAATGCAATAAGCACTGTTGGTAAAATACTTGCTGCAAGAAACATTCGTGTAACATATAAGGGAGGTAGCATTGGATTAATGGGGGCTGTATCACTTTCTGCACATATAAGAGGTGGTTAAGTTTTAGGTGTCATTCCTGAACCTTTAACTCGAAGGAACATCACTGGAAAGACAATTGGGCTAGAACTTCAAGTATCATTTATGCATGGACAAATGAAGGCAATGCTTGAAAATTCTGATGCATTCATTGCCTTACCGGGTGGTTTTTGTACTTTGGAAGAAGTTTTTCAAATTATCTCTTGGGCTTAACTGAACATCCACCATAAACCCATAAGTTTGTTGAATGTTAATAATTTCTTTGATAATTTGTTATCTTTTGTTCACTATGCTGTGGAACAGAAATTTATCACACCTTCGGCAAGACAACTCCTTATCTTTGTTTCCACTGCTGATGAGTTGATTGATAAATTAGAAGCTTTTGTTTATAAACCTGATCCAGTAACAGCTTAGATAGATTAGTCAGAAGGAGGCGGTGAGGGAAGCAGTATGAAAGGCAAGCCAGATCAGACACTTTAACTATTTAAATAATTATAAGCTTTGGTTTTATTTATTATACTTTGTTTCTGTTTAAATTTATGTTAGGTCTCTCTTTTCAGTAATTGCTACAACAGGTATTATCTTTTATCCTTTACTCATCTATATTTTAACATTGTGGACAATGTTGTGATCTGATTAGGGGGAAGGAAAGTTGTTCAAAAAACAAATTAGGAAGTATGATATGATTGTCAGTAACTTACTAAACTAGTTAAGGATGGCAGAGTAAGGAGTAAATTATGCTCTTGAGACGCATCTTAGTTGGGGAGTATGTTTATTGATATGATTGTTAGAAACCTACTCACAGTAAAACCAGTTAAGGATGGCAGAGTAAGGAGTAAATTTTACTCTTGAGACGCATCTTAGTTGGGGTAGTAACTAGTTTGTGTGGAAGTAGCAATTCAAATTCAGGGAAATTTTCATGATTGAGTAAATTGTCTTCTTTCTTAAAGATCACATGCTTGGTTATGGATGTTGAATTGGTGGACTGAAAATGATAGAATTATGTCTTGTGAGATTTTAAGCCTATTGATGAATGGATTGAACATTTGTACCATTCTCTTCTTTCTTGTATGAATTTCACTCATGGAATTGTTACTCTAGAACTTACTTTGATTCTTTTTGAGACTACATTTTCATATGTATACATGATTGAGGCATTTTTCTTGAAATAACTACTTTAACCAAATAGCCAAGAATGACTGGCGCACAAATAGGTAGCCTTGCTCAGCAGCATATTGTCTTAATATGATATCAAGCACTCTTATGACTTCTTGAAAATTCTTTGATTTTTAATATGATATCAAGTACTCTTATGGCTTCTTAGAAATTTTTTGATTCCTGCCAACGTAAGGCATTGGAAATGGCCTATTTCCCCTTGCTTAACCCTTTTGACTTTATTTGACCATTCTTTGTTTCGAACTCTTATCAATCAATTTTGAGGCATTCATTATTGCTTTATATTTAGCCTAATTGATGCTAATTGTATCCAATATTATTTTTGTGGGTGAGTTTTAGATGATTGGGCCTCATTGAGCTTAGTTGTAAAAACTTCATTAATTTTCAGAATTTAGCTCATTTTGACCTTTCTATCTCATACAGGCCACATCTTGGGCTACAAATATCACATTTGGATGATTTTGGTGTCCCCTGAAATATAAGACAAAGATATACAATTTTGTGTCTAATGCAATTTTTCTATTTCAGATGGATCCAAGGAGAAATTAAGCCTCAAAATCAGGACATTGTTGCTGTCACAAAGTTTGGACCTTCCCTCACTAATTTGGGCTCAACTCTCTCAATTTAAGCCCAAATAAGGCAAATTGTATGTCTATGAAAAACTTATTCAGAGGGCTACAGTTTGGGCCAGGGGTAGATTAAGAATTATAGAAAAATTTTTAGTTACAAATAGGTGAATGCAGAATACGAAAAAGACTTTTTGAATTACTTTGTTTAGTTTTACGGATTGAAGAAAGAGTTCTTTTCTCTATTTTTGTTTTCCCTTTTCTGTCTTATCTCTTCTCTTAAGGTTCTGCATTTTTCTTGAAGTTTGATTTCCAATGGTGTTGGCCATGGAAGGCTAAAGATTCAATCAATCCAAGGAATTCAATGATTGTGGTTAGAGTTCTGAGTTCTATTGTTTAAATATGATTTCTGTTTGTGTTCTCTCCTCTTCTTCTTCTTCAATTGTGATTTATCTGTACAACATGATTATGTTGATCAAGATCTAGATTTGATTGAATCTAGATTAAGTTTTCAAAATTGAAGAATGAATGAAGATTGATTAATCTGAATCTAATGGAGAATAGATCATCGATGGGTAATCTATGTTAATTCAAAATTGTGCCTAAATCAATTTTAATCAAGAATTGCGATTGTGATTCTGTTTTAGTTGATGAAATTCTAGGTGATTATCTAGTTGAATTTGAATTAACAGAGGTGTATGCAGACAGAATTCCATTCTCTTTGAACTATGATTAACTTTGCCACTTGAGTTGAAGACCTTGGATTGGTGTTTCCATAATTGAATTTTCTTCTAATTACTGTTTGAATTTGTATTCTGCTACTTGATGAACAAAATCCCCTACCTATTGATAACTTCTACTAATATGCTTGAGAAATCTAAATTGATCTTTGGGATATGACCTAGGTTATGCACTATGTTATATTTTATTTTAAATCCTCGTCTATTTTGAGGTGAGTACGACATCGTCCATCAAAATTTGGCGCTGTTGCCGGGGATCTATTTTTGGTTTCCTAGGCTTATTAGGAGTTCCTAATAGTTTGCTACTTTCTTTGCTTGAGTTCTGCAGAATCATTGTTCTTTGAAGGTTGTGAACAACTTTGCTGATATTGCTAATTCTGCCATTGGAGTTGAGCTACAACTGTGTGTCAAGCAAGTTGCTACATAATTCTATTTTCTACATAATTCTATTTTGTTCTGCTCATTTTATTGTTCCATTGTGTTTTCTACTGCAATACACACCATTGTTCAATTCTGCTGCATTACATTTTGCAGTCCATTGATTTCTGTTACTGTTCCATTGGCGTTACTGTTCCATTGGCTTTTGCTGCTGTTAACCATCCTTTTGTTGATCTTATTGCCAATTGCACTACAAGACCTCATTGGGAGAAAAAGTGCAATCTGTCCAACTCTGATTGAGCTGAAACTTGGTCTCCAAGGGTAAAACATCATTTGGAGCAAAGTGATCTCTAAGGATCAGGTACTCAGATTTTAGCCAATTTTCATTTTTTGGTAAGGTTTTTGGGCAGTTTTGTAATTTCTGGAAAAATGGCCTAATTTTAGATTGAGTTGAGACTTGTTCCTTTGAAGGAAAATGAAATTTTAAGTAAGGCTTCAGTGTAACTGAAGGTCACTCATTTTTAAGCCAAATTTCATCATTTAGACCACTTTTTTAATTTTTGAGCAAGACTCAACCCTTTGATCCTGGATGTGGTAAAGAAGGAGGTGACCAAGCTTCTGCAAGTTGGCATCATCTATCCTATATCAGATAGTTCTTGGGTGAGTCCAGTTGAAGTGGTTCCAAAGAAGTTAGGAATCACAGTAGTGAAGAATGATAGAGATGAGCTGATTCCTGCTAGAGTGCAGAGTAGTTGGAGAGTTTGTATTGATTACAGGCGGCTTAACCAAGTGACCAAAAAGGATCATTTTCCTTTGCCCTTTATTGATCAGATGCTTGAGCGCTTGGCTGAAAAATCTTACTACTGTTTTCTTGATGGCTTTTCAGGTTATTTCCAGATCCACATAGCACCAGAGGACTAGGAGAAGGCCACATTCACCTGCCCCTTTGGCACTTTTGCCTACAGAAGGATGCCTTTCGGCCTATGCAATGCCCCTGGAACTTTCCATCAATGCATGGTAAGTATCTCTACAGAGTTTTTAGAGGATTGCATTGAGGTGTTTATGGATAATTTTACTGTTTATGGTTCCTCCTTTGATGCCTGTTTGGACAGTTTGGATAAAGTTTTGTATCAGTGCATTGAGACTAACCTTGTTCTTAATTATGAGAAGTGTCATTTTATGGTAGAACAGGGCATTGTCTTAGGCCATGTGATCTCTCAGAAGGGTATAGAGGTAGATCTTGCTAAAATTGATGTTATTTCCCAGTTACCTTACCTCTCTTGCATGTGAGAGGTTCGTTCTTTTCTTGGCCATGCAGGTTTCTACAGGAGGTTCATTAAAGATTTCAGCAAAAAGGCCCTTCCACTGTCCTACTTGTTGCAGAACGATGTTGTTTTGATTTTGATGATAGGTGTAGAGAGGCTTATGATTGCCTCAAAAGAGCTTTGAACAACACTCCCATCATTCAGCCACCCGAGTGGACATTCCCTTTTGAACTCATATGTGATGCATCTAACTATGCAATGAGAGCTGTCCTTGCACAGAGAATTGACAGGCTGCCTCATGTCATCTCCTATGCTTCCAGGACCTTAGATGCTGCCCATGCTAACTATACTACCACTAAGAAAGAGTTGCTTGCTATTGTATTTGCACTTGATAAGTTTAAATCATATTTGCTTGGCTTTAAAGTGGTTATCTTTACTGATCATGCAGCCTTAAAGTTCCTGTTGAAGAAAGCAGATTTGAAGCCTAGGTTGATTAGATGGATACTGCTTCTCCAGGAGTTTGATGTAGAGATTAGAGATAGGAGTGGAGCAGAGAATTTGGTGGCGGATCATTTGAGCAGGATCGAAAGAATTGTTCACCCTTCTCCTATCAGAGATGATTTTCCAGATGAGCAGCTTATACAGCTGCATAATATATTACTTTCCCTTTGGTTTGCTGATTTAGTTAATTACTTGGTTGCATCTGTTTTTCCCCCTCATGCATCTAGAACACAGAGAGCTAAGCTTAAGAGTGATGGTAAATATTATGTTTGGGATGATCCATATTTGTGGAAATTTTGTAGTGACCAGGTGATTCGCAGATGTATACCTGACCATGAGATCCAGTCAGTTCTTCACTTCTGTCATGTCTCTCCAGTCAGAGGACACTTTGGACTACAGTGGACAACTAGGAAGGTGTTAGACTCTGGATTCTACTGGCCCACCATTTTCAGAGATGCGCATCAGGCTTTCACTACTTGTGAGCAGTGCCAGAGAGCAGGAGTGGCCATCACCCGCCGACAGGAGATGCCCCAGCAGCCCATTCTTTTCTGCGAGGTCTTTAATGTTTGGGGTATCGATTTTATGGGCCCTTTCCCTGTCTCTTTTGGTTTTTCCTATATTTTGCTTGCAGTTGATTTTGTCTCTAAATAGGTGGAAACCAAGGCCACCAGGACTAATGATGCTCGAGTTGTGTGGATTTTGTCCGGTCTAACATCTTTTGCATGTTTGGAGTGCCTTGAGCTATTATTAGTGACCAGGAGACTCATTTTTGTAACCGAACTATGGAGGCCTTGTTTCAGAAGTATGGGGTCATGCATAGAGTGTCTACAACATATCATCCCCAAACTAATAGGCAGGCCGAGGTTTCTAACTGAGAGATAAAGCAGATTTTGGAGAAGATAGTGCAGCCAAATAGGAAGGATTGGAGCCGCTGGTTAGAAGATGCTCTTTAGGCTCATCGTACCGCTTACAAGACACCTATAGGGATGTCTCCCTTCAGGGTTGTCTTTGGTAAAAGCTGTAACACCCTAACTTTTGGGATAATTATAATATAGTCCCGAAATGTATTGTTTTGTGAATTCTGTGAGCAGTAAATTAAATTTGACTGTTCCGTGAGTGTTGTAACACCCTAACTTTTGGGATAATTACAATATAGTCCCGATTTGTACTGTTTTGTGAATTCTGTGAGCAGTAAATTTAATTTGACTGTTCCGTGAGTGTACTTGATGTTGTATGTGATTTGCTCGACCTAAGAAAATAATAATTTTTCGTGGGATAAATCTTATTTTAATTAATTGAGAGTGGGGATCTTACTAAATCCAATTCGATTGATATATAAATTAATAGCGTAATTTTTCAGATTTAAGCGTGTAATAAAATAATTTTATATTTTTATAATATTATTTTATATTACAAGATACCTCTTGTCTTAAAAATAGTAAAAATGCACTTCGATTTGACCATAGATCTTTAAAAGTCTTTGTGGGACCCGCGTGTAGAAAAAATAGTCAACTGTGCTGACTGTACAATTTCTAACCAATGAGAGCAAGTCAACAAAGGTAGGCTTGACTTTCCAAACCAATAGGAATTGGACACCTAAGGGAGCATGTGTTTTCATTTGGACCGTTGGATGAAGACTTAATGATGAAGCCTTTAATCTAAGCCGTTGATCTAATCAATGATGAGATTAGAATGATAGGTTTTTGACCAAGTGATATCTACCCTAGATCTAATCAATGGTTAGGAATTAAAGATGAATCAAGGGCTAGAATTGAGTCAAAGATTGTAGGCTTGAAAATGGTTAGTAACCTAATTAAGCTTAATCTAACTAATCTAATTACTTAATTAGCATACTAAGTGAACTAGCTTAATTATGAATTAATTATAATCTAAATACTAATTAGCTATATTAATATTGATTAAAGGATATAATATATGTTAATATATACTAAGTTAATTAGTTATGTTAGTAGTATGTTAATTAAGAATGGTTAGGATAATTAACCTAACTAATTGCCTAATTAACTAACATATAATTAGGTGTAATTGGAGGACAATTAAGACATTAAGAAGATGAAGGAGCACACGGTTTTTGGGCTGCATAAGGAGGCAAGGTGGCTTGGTTCTACAAGGTTCAAGAAGGATCCAACATGACTAGGCCATGTGCTAGCTAGTGTGAACACAATTGTGATATTTTTACCAAGCAAATTCACTCACTCAAGCTCACCTAAAGGCCACTCACGGCTGCTGCACTCTTTATTCACTCTTCACTTTTGTTTTTCACACTTATCACATTAGCTATCCATTTCTCTCTCTAAAAACACCAAAAACTCAAGAACACTTCTCTTCCATTTTCTCTCTCTATTTCGGCCAGCCCCCCCACATACTCACCCAAGCCTTTATAATTTTAGATCATCACATTTCTTGAACCCAAATACCATTCTAAGCATCTTTCATTCACAAACTTTTCCCAAATTCCTACTCCATCTTGCCTAAAATTCCACTTCTTGCTTACTTACTTAAGGGTAAGTTTGGTTTCTATGATTCAAAATTGAAATTTTGATTTTTTTAACCATGATTGTTCCATGGTTTTCCTATTTTGTACCTTGTATGTGTATTTACTAATTGTTTGAGAATTTTAGGAATTTTTTTGGAGGTCACACGAAATTTGGAGGAAAGGAAGGAATCTTACCGATTGTTTTGTCTACAAGAGGTAAGAGGGAGATTTAATCTCATCAACCCTAAGTGGTGATGAGAAAATGGATTGTGTTTGTGTGTAGAATCCATAAGGATTCGGTTGTATGGTTTATTTGTGGTTTTTATTATTTTTGATTGTTTAAATGCTTTACTAATTGTGATTTTAATTTGCTATGCATGATTATAGTTTTTATTATTTTTGCTATGCATGATTATGGCTTAAAATATATTGTATGTGTTTTATATGTGATTAAATAATTGGATGTATTTATAATAATGTATTTATTTAAGTAGGATGTGAATAACATGTACGAAATGCATGAGTGTTCCAAAGAACACATTTGAGGCTCACGGCCTTCTCACAAAAATAGAGGACCAAAATGTTCTCACAATTTTCTAAATCAAGGATTTAATGAACCTAGGTAAATAATGGATGATTTAAGTTAATTGTGGCCAAAATGCCATTTAGTGTATAACCAAATGCCATATTATTTTGATTTGGCCAACATACCATTTTATTTACTAAGATAGGTTAGGTAATTATTTTATAACATAAATTGATTCCAAAGAATCATTGAGAAAATCAAAGGAATTAATTCTGTTCTAGAATTTTAACTTAGCAGAATTCAGTTTAAGTAAGAAACTAATCAGACACTTGACAAGTACTAACGTAGAGCTCATACTATAAATTTTGAAGCGCGTTAGTGAATTTCAAAGTGAAATTATTGGGTAAAAATAAAATAAACTATATTTAGAGGAAAACGTTAAAAATACCTTATACTGACTTTATAGGCAAAATGCTGCCAAAATTTATTAAAATCAGACGCATAAAATGAAAAGATTCCATACTATATTTAGAATACAAGGAAAATACATTACGTATTTTAAAAGTACTAGATATAGTTTTATACATATTAAAAATGACAATTTTAAGCTATTCGGTTAAGAAAATGAATTAAAAATCCTACGCGATTGAGAAAATGATTCAAAAATAATTTACGATGTTTAAAAATGTCAAAATATCTTTACGCGATTTAAAAACGTTTGTGAAAACGTTGAGATTGTGAAAATGCGATAAAATTCCTACGCGATTGAACAAAATGGTGAGTTTTTGCTGTCAGGCCAAAGTGGTGGACCCAGACATGTTGTAGTGTAGTACTGTCAGGTGGGACGTACTATACTTTGTTATCTGGTGACTAGGGGTATTTTGGTAATTTCTCATAAATATGGTAAAATTTGGATAATAGGGGTATTTCTGTAATTTTAGCTCATGTTTAGAGTATTGTGCCAATTTAGGTTATAATTGGTGATTGATTGACGAGGCGAATTACACCGTATTTGGTGTGATAAGCGTAGTGTGGTTCATTTATGAACTTGGAGGCATTAGTGTGCGGAGAATTCCACATGCGGACGGTGGGTTGCTCCTCTGGGCCGTGGTAAGCAGCAAAACACTAATGATCTTGACAAGCACTATTCTTAGTCGAGATCTTGAGGGGACTATTGAGTACTATGCCTGTGGTACACGATGTTTGGACTGTGTACTGCTACACGATGTTTTGGACTGTGGGCTATAGACACGACGTGTTGACAGTGCAATAGCTTGGTTGGGTAGCCATAAAGTATTATTAGTTTCTGATCGGGTCATTCTCTCAGATATCCGTGTTTAGCTCCATGGAGTAGGAACGAGTCAGTGTGTGTATCATTCATCATCTGTATCTTAATGTTCATGCATTATCTGCATTTTACTGTTTATTATAATCTGTGATAAATTATATGATTTATTGTTTTAATATATTATGCATGACATTGTGATAGGTATTATTGTTATATATTACTTGATATATTATGCATGATGTATTGGTATGTACCGTTGTGATAACTATTTTGTACTGTCGTTTTCTTTATTGCCATGCGGGTAGTGATGTAGATTGTCTCACCTCTCTATATGTTTTCTTGATATTACTGTATTACTTCCGTAAAGAGTTTGAGGTAGAGGAGGATCAGCCTCTTAAGGTGCAGTACCCTGACGAGCAACAGTCGGGCGACATCTACGAGGAGGAGGAACCAGTGGATCACACTGATCGTCAAGACTGATCTTGAGATCATGGTACTGCCAGGATTCTTCGGGTTCGTGCGACTGGAGTTTCACGGGGGTTCCGAGGCATGGCGTATGCATGCTGACCGAGGGGCAGTAGCTTATGTGGGACGATTGACTGTGTCCCTATGTAGGGAGTATGACGGGGAGGTCATATTCACTACTATGCTTTATTTACATTTAGAGTTACCTTTGACCATTAGGCATTATTGGCAGGGAGTTTTCCAGGCGCCTAGTGAGTTGAGTAGCGAGTCGACAACTCAGACTCGTGTCCGAAGTGCTGTGAGATCTCATAGATGCACACTTTTTGATGGTTATTCTGGAGGTGACGGATGGTGATTCATCGGAGGGTTTGTTATCTACTGGGATGCACTTGGGCAGTACTATGTTTCAGCTTTGTGTCAACTCTTTATTGCTTTATTAAATACTTGTAGTTTGTAAATTATGCTTGTACTAAAAGAGAATCATATGTATATTATGGTGAGTTTATGTTTGTTATATCTTGTGTTTCGTGTTATTTTATTTAATGTCATAATTATAAAAAGGAAAAAAAAATATTCCTCAAATATTATGTAAGTATCAAATGTTTTACAACTTGGGTAAGAGTTTTATTTTTATTTTATTTCTTTGCATTCATAAATGTGGCATCCCCACAAGGGTGTTACAAGTGTACTTGACTGTTGTGTGTGATTTGCTCCGAGCCAGGGAAATAATAATTTTCTGGCCGAAAAAATCTTATTTTAATTAATTGGAGCTGGGGGATCTTACTAAACCCAATTATGATTGATATATATATTAATCTCGTAATTTTTAGGATTTAACTGTGTAATAAAATAATTTTATATTACAGTACCTACTGTCTCAAAAATAGTAAAAATATGCTTCGATTTGACCACAGATCTTTAAAAGTACTGTGGGACTCGCGTTTAGGAAAAGCAGTCAACTGTGCTGACTGGACAAATTCTAGCCAATGAGAGCAAGTTAACAAAAGTGGCTTGACTTTTTAAACCAATAGGAAAAGGTCAACAAAAGGAGCATGGACTTTGATTTGGACCGTTGGATGAAGACTTAGTTAGGAAGCCTTTGATTTCAATCGTTGATCAAATCAATGGTGAGATTAGAATTCAAGATTTATAACTAATTAATATCTACCTTAGATCTAATCTATGACTAGGAATTAAAGATGAAATCAATGGTTAGAATTAAGTCAAAAATAGTAGGCTTGCATTTGGTTAGTAGTTAATTAAGCTTAATTTGACTAAACTAATTACTTAATTAGCAAACTAAGTGAACTAGTTTAATTCTTAATTAATTATAATCTAAATATTAATTAGATATACTAATATTGATTAAAGGTTATAATATATGTTAATATATATTAAACTAATTGATTACATGATTAGAATGTTGATTTAGTTTTAATAGGATAATTAACCTAATTAATTGCCTAATTAATTAGCATGTAATTAGGAGTAAATGGAAAACAATTAAACCCTTAAAATGCCAAGGAGTTACACGGTTGGGCAGCAGCCTTTGGAGGCTTGGATGGCTTGGTTCTACTAGCTTCTTGAACCCTCCAAATTGTCATAAACCATGTGCACCATCATGTGCATTCAATTGGATATTTACCTAGCAAAATCCAACACTCAACCTCACCCAAAAAGCCACTCACGGCAGCAGCCCCTTCCATTTCTCTCTTAATATTTGTTTCACACTTATCCTAATTAAAAGCTTTCATTATCTCCAAAATTCCCAAGAACACCAAGCATATTTTCTCTTTTATTTTCTCTTCCTTTTCTTTCTCTCTAATTCGGCCAAGCCCTCATCCCACACAACCAAACCTCTATAATTTTATCTCTTCATATTTCCTAAACCAAAATCCTATTCTAAACACTTTTCATTCACAAATTTTTTTCAAATTTCTACTCTATCTTGTTCAAAATCCAACCTTTTGCTTACTTTCTTAAGGGTAAGTTTTGATTCTATGGTTCAAAATTGGATTTCTAATTTTTCTAATCATGATTGTTCCATGGTTTTCCAATATTGTACCTTGTATGAGTTTTTACTAATTGTTTAAGAATTTTAGGGATTTGTTTGGGAGATTACACAAAATTTCAAGAAAGAAGGAAACTAACCGATTAATTGTCTTCAAGAGGTAAGAGGGAGATTTAATCTCATCAACCCTAAGTGGTGATGGGAAAATGGATTTGTTTGTGTATGGAATCCATAAGGATTCATTTGTGTGGTTGTTTATTGTATTTATTATTTATTTGTGTAATTGTTTAAATGCTTTCCTATTTGTGATTTATTTTGCTATGCATGATTATAGCTTTCATTATTTTTGCTATGCATGTTTATGGCTTTAAAATATATTGTATGTATATTATATGTGATTATATAATTGCATGTGTGTTATAATTGTATAATTATTAAAATAGGATGTGAATAACATGTACGATTTGCATGAGTGTTCCAAAGAACACACTATGAGGCTCACGGCCTTACACCAAATAGAGAACCAAAATGTTCTCAGTAATTTTCTAAATTACTGATTTAAGGAATCTAGGTAAAATAATCAAATTAAAGTTGATTTAAGTTAATTGTGGCCAATATGCCATTTAGTGTATAATCAAATACCATTTTATTTTTGATTTGGCTAACATGCCATTTTATTTGCTAAGATAGGTTAGGTAAGTGATTTACAACATAAATGGATTCCAATGATTCATTGAGAAAAATAAAAGGAATAAATTCAGTTCTAGAATTTTAACTTAGCAGAAATTAGTTTAAATAAGAATTAAATTAGACGCTTGAAAAATACTAACATAGAGCTCATTCCATAAATTTTGAAGCGCGTTAGTAAGTTTCAAAGTGAAATTATTAGGTAAAAAAAAACTATATTTAGAGGAAAACGTTAAAAATACCTTATACTGATTTTATAGGCAAAATGCCGCCAAAATTTATTAAAATCAGACGCATAAAATGAAAAGATTCCATACTATATTTAGAACACAAGAAAAATACTCTACGTATTTTAAATATACTAGATATAGTTTTACACATATTGAAAATAATAATTATAAGCTATTCGGTTAAGAAAATGAATTAAAAATCCTACGCGATTGAGAAAATGATTTAAAAAGATTTTACGATGTTTAAAAACGTCAAAATATCTTTACGCAATTTAAAAATGTTTGTGAAAACGATGAGATTGTGAAAACACGATAAAATCCCTACGCGATTGAACAATACTGTGAGTTTTGCTGTCGAGCCAAAGTGGTGGACCCAGACATATTGCAGTGTAGTACTGTCAGGTGGGACGTACTATACTTTGTTATTTTGTGACTAAGGGTATTTTGGTAATTTTTTGTAATTATGGTAAAATTTGGATAATAAGGGTATTTTTGTCATTTTAGATCATACTTAGAGTGTTGTGCCAATTTGGGTTATAATTGGTGATTGATTGACGAGGCGAATTACACCGTGTTTGGTGTGATAAGCATAGTGTGGTTCATTTATGAACTTGGAGGCATTAGTGTGCGGAGGATCCCATATGTGGACAGTGGTAGCACCTCTGGGCCGTGGTAACGGGCAACACACTAATGATCTTGACAAGCACTATTCTTAATCGAGATCTTGAGGGGACTATTAAGTACTATGGTACACGATGTTGGATCGTACTTGCTACACGATGTTTTGATTGTGGGCTATAGACACAAAGATTGGACAAAGGCAATAGTTTGGTTGGGTAGCCATAAAGTATTATTAGTTTCTATTCGGATCATTCCCTCGATATCCGTGTTTAGCTCCATGGAGTAGGAACGAGTCGGTGTGTGTATCATTCATCATCGCATTTTAAATGTTTATTATGTTCATGCATTATTTGCATTTTCTTGTTCATGCATCCTCTCGCACTTTCTTGTTTACCATATTCTCGTGATAAATTGTATGATGTATTGCTTTAATATATATTGTATGATATGATGATATATGTTATTTAATATATATATATATATATATTGCTTTGTTATATTATGTATAATGTATTAAATTGCTACACTGTATATGATGTAATAGCATGTGTTATTGTAATATCAGCTTGCCATTGTAATACCTGGTTGTATTGTCATTTTCTTAATTGCCATGCGGGTAATGATGTTGATTGTCTCACCTCTTTATTGTATTGTTCTGTTTTGTTTTCTACTTTATGTTTATATCATCGAAGACTAGAATGGCAGCAAGGCGAGATCAATTAGGTTTCTTTAGACTTCAGTTTCTCGAAGGCGCTGAGGCTTGGTATGTCCACTGGGACACAGGACACATAGAGTACAGTGGTAATGTGACTTTATCAGTAAGTAGGACTCAACATGGGATTGTTACTACACGTTATACAGT
Source organism: Ormosia semicastrata (assembly GCA_029884595.1). Taxonomy (NCBI): domain Eukaryota; kingdom Viridiplantae; phylum Streptophyta; class Magnoliopsida; order Fabales; family Fabaceae; genus Ormosia; species Ormosia semicastrata. Next base: position 60,314,588 of record JAQQTO010000060.1, read on the forward strand.
TGCTTTCGTAGAGATCATTTTACCTATTAGGGAGTTGTGGGACGAGTTTCACTATACCCCTAGAGAGAACTTCGATACACTTTTGGGTCGAATTTCTATCGGTCAAGACATTCCTAACTAAGGAATTTGTCTTATGACGAGGGCTCATATCTTAGGTGTTATGTTTGAGTAGTATACTTGTCTTTTATTGTTTCTATTAAATATTAATAGTTGTAAATTAATTGTATACTTCAGACAAGAATCACATGTATATTATGGTGAGTTTATGTTTGTTATATTTTGTGTGCCGTGTTATTTTATTTAATATTATAATTATGAAAAGAAAAAAAAATATATATATATATACCACAAATATTATTCAAGTATCAAGTGTTTTACAACTTGGGTAAGGATTTTATTTATTTTTATTTTTCTGCATCATAAATGTGACATCCCCAGAAAGGGTGTTACAAAAGCTACCACCTTCCAGTGGAGATAGAGCATCGTGCATACTGGGCAGTGAAGAGTTGCAACTTAGCATTTGACCAAGCGAGTTCAGAGAGGAAGCTTCAATTGCAATAACTTAAGGAACTTCGTTTGGAGGCTTATGAGAATTCCAAGATCTATAAGGAAAAGACTAAGCATTTCCATGACAAGATGATTTCTAGAAAGGAGTTCTCCATTGGTCAAAAAGTACTTTTGTTCAACTCTCGCCTTAAACTCATGCCCGGTAAGCTCCGTTCTAGGTGGGATGGCCCTTTTGTTGTCACTAACATCTTTCCTTATGGTGCAGTAGAGATTTCAAATGAGGCCACCAACAAGAGTTTCAAGGTTAATGGGCACTGTCTTAAGCCCTTTCTTGAGAGCCCCACGAACTCTGCACTTTTGGAGGAGCTCTCCTTGGAAAAGCTCACATTTCCCCAAGTGTAGATCTTTCCACCTTGATGAGGGTGTTTTCCTCCCTTGCTCTTTTATTTCACATGCCTACTTGTCTTTTGCTGTGTTTACATTGAGGACAATGTGAAATTTAACCAGGGGGGAGGAATTTTATGTTTTCTATCTTCTGTTTCTGTTTTGCTACTATTTTTTATTTTTTTTGTCATAAATTTTTTACTATCATAACTGTTTTTGTTTTTTGTTTTATGCTATTTTCGGCTTTGCTATTTTACATTTTCGTTATTTTTCGATTCAATATTCTGTTTCTATTTTTTGTTTCTCGCTATTATCCGATTCTCGTATTCTGTTTCTATTTTCTATTTTTGCTATTTTTTGTTTTTGTATTTTGTGTTAATTTGCTATTTTTGTTTTTGTTTTTTGCTTTTAATTCTATTTTCTGTTTACAAAAAAAAAAAGAGTGTGTTTTGATTTGCTTTCTAATGATGTTTTGAGGTTTGTGAAGTTGAAAAGTTTGAGACAATTGAAATTCAAGGTTCATAACATGAATGAATAAATTTTCTTTCTTCTTGAATTTGATATACTTGGTGGTGAATGTTTGAATTGATGGATTAAGTTTGATAGATGCATACCTTATGAGATTTTGAGCCTATTGGTAGATTTAACATTTGCACCATTCTCTTCTTTCTTTGTGTGATTTTCACTCATGTCATTTGATCACTCTAGAACTTGCTTTGATTCTTTTTTAGGCTACATTTTTCACATGCATGCATGAACATGATTGAGACATTCTTTCTTGATTAACTACTTTGGCCAAATAGCCAACCTTGCATCATTTTCCTTTGTTTAACCCCCTTGAGCCTACTTGTCTATTCTTTGTTTTAGCTCATTTTATGCCTTATGTGAAAAATCATGTTTTTACCTTACCTTAGGGAATAGGAGAGCATTGGTTCATTTTCATTGGAGGAGCTCTTTTGGCTTGTGGACAGAAGTTCAAGTGTGGGGGTTGTGTAATTTGATGTGCAATGTGCAAGATGTTTGGTGAGATAAAAAAAAAGAAATGAAAAAAATAAACAAAATGAAGAAAAAGAAAGAGAAAGCCAAATAAAAAAAATAATGAAGAAAAAGAAAGGAAAGAAAAAGAATAAATTCAAAAAAATATATAAATATGAGAAGAGAAGGAAATATGTAAAGAGAATATGCATTATTTGAAGTTGGGGAATAAAATTTCATATTTCTTATTTGTCATTTGAGTTCCTCCCCAATGCTCTTTCATTCTCTTTGGTATTTATCTTGCCATATCCATATTGTTTCCTTCCCTTACCTTGGCCCCATTACAACCTTGAATAAAGTCCTCTTGATTTGTGTATGCATGTGTTTGAGTAGTGGAGAAGTAGAAGATAAGCAAGCTTATGGTAGTGAAATTGTTCATGAGTTGAATTGAGTGAAATACTTATCTTGTAAACACTTGAGGGATTGAGAGTGTATCTTGTGAGGATCTATCATTCTTGATTCATGCTTTTCAAGTTGAAGCTACCTTGCTTGTTGGTTTGAGATGTGAAGAAATTTTAATTCATGAATGTTTATTCCCTTGAATCTTTTATTGCTCCTCTTGCTTATAAGCTTTTGCATTCTTGAATGTCATTGGAATTTGAGTGTTTTAGAATTTTTAGCTTTTGAGTTTTTGTTTTTCTTTATTCCTTAGTTTTGGTCTCTTGTATTTTGCCTGGGAGTGCAAAAGTTTAAGTGTGGGGGAATTTGATCAATCAATTTTGAGGCATTCATTATTAATTTATATTTGGCCTAATTAATGCTAATTGTATCCAATATTATTTTTGTGGGTGAGTTTTAGATGATTGGGCCTCATTGAGCTTAGTTGTAAAAACTTCATTAATTTTTGAAATTTAGTTCATTTTGACCTTTTTGTCTCATACAGGCCACGTCTTGGGCTACAAATATCATATTTGGATGATCTTGGTATCCCCTGAAATCTGAGACGAAGATATACAATTTTGCGTCTAATGCAATTTTTCTATTTCAGCTGGATTCAAGGCCAAATTGAGCCTCAAAATTAGGATGTTGTTGCCATCACAAAGTTTGGACCTTCCCTCACTAATTTGGGCCTAACTCTCTCAATTTAAGCCCAAATAAGGCAAATTATATGTCTATGAAAAGCTTATTCAGAGGGCTACAGTTTGGGCTAGGAGTAGATTAGGAATTATAGAAAAATTTTCAGTTACAAATAAGTGAATGCAGAATACGAAAAGGACTTTTTGAATTACTTTGTTTAGATTTACGGATTGAAGAAAGAGTTCTTTTCTCTCTTTTCGTTTTCCCTCTTCTGTCTTATCTCTTCTCTTAAGGTTCTGCATTTTTCTTGAAGTTTGATTTCTAATGGTGTTGGGCATGGAAGGCTAAAGATTCAATCAATCCAAGGAATTCAATGATTATGGTTAGAGTTCTGAATTCTATTGTTTAAATATGATTTCTGTTTGTGTTCTCTCCACTTCTGCTTCTTCAATTATGATTTGTCTGTACAACATGATTATGTTGATCAAGATCTAGATTTGATTGAATCTAGATTAAGTTTTCAAAATTGAAGAATGAATGAAGATTGATTAATCTGAATCTAATGGAGAATAAATCATCGATTGGTAATCTATGTTAATTCGAAATTGTGCCTAAATCAATTTTAATCAAGAATTGCGATTGTGATTCTGTTTTAGTTGATGAAATTCTAGGTGATTATCTAGTTGAATTTGAATTAACAAAGGTGTATGCAGACAGAATTCCATTCTCTTTGAACTATGATTAACTTTGCCACTTGAATTGAAGACCTTGGATTGGTGTTTCCATAATTGAATTTTCTTCTAATTAGTGTTTGAATTTGTATTCCGCTACTTGATGAACAAAACCCCCTACTTATTGATAACTTCTACTAATATGGTTGAAAATCCGAATTGATCTTTTGGAGATGACCTAGGTTATGCACTATGCTATATTCCATTTTAAATCCTAGTCTATTTTGAGGTGAGTACGACATCGTCCATCAAACTCATTATTTGCCTTAAATGAAAAATCATGTTCTTACTTGGCCTTTGGAAATAAGAGAACATTAGCTTTGTCATTGGATGAGTTCTTGAATAAGTGTGGGGGTGTGTGTGCAGAATGGTTGGTAAAAAAATGTTTAATTAAAAAATATATATATATTATGTTCATCTTCAAAATAAAAAAATAAAAAAAAGTGTAAACAAGGGCCAACAAGGCAATAAAGGAAAGGAAAAGAATATGTAAAGGAAATTTGTATTAGGTGGAGTTGGGATGAACTTTCATGCTTGTCAATTGAACTCAGCTCTCATACTCTTTTATTCTTTGGTATTTAACTTGTCATATCCATATCACTTCCTCCTTTATCTTGACCCCATTACAACCTTAAATAAAGTCCTCATGACTTGTGTGTGCATGTGTTCTAAGTAGTGGAGAAGTAGAAGATAAGCAAGCTTATGGTAGTGCAATTTTCATAGGTTGAATTAAGTGAAATACCTACCGTTTTAAACACTTGAGGGATTAGAGTGAATCTTGTGAAGATCTATCATTCTTGACTCATGCTTTTTAATTGAAGTTTCCTTGCTTGTTGGTTTGAGATGTGAAAAAACGTTACCTCATAAATGTTTTGATCCCTTGAATGATTGGTTGCTCTTCATTCTTAAATATTATTAGAAATTCAGTTTTTTAGAGTGTTTAGCTTTTGAGTCTGTGTCATTTTTTTCCTAGTTTTGGTCTTGTGTGTTTTGCCCAAAAGTGCAAAAAGCTAAGTGTGGAGGAATTTGATAATCATATATTTGATACATTAATAAACTCTTATTTTTAGTCATTTACACTCTTCATGTACATAATTGATTGAACTTGGTTATGTTTTGTAAGTTTGAACTCAAATTAGACTTAATTGATTTTTTCTAGCAAGATTTTTGTCTTACACTATTTCTGTATTTTGGTCATATCTTGAGTTGAAGATGTCTAATAATTATGTATCTTACTTATAGGAAAGATAAGAGAAAGCTCTATAACTTTCATAGAGCTCTAGGTCAACTTTCATTGGGCTTGGAAGTTAGAATATGGGTTTTGTGATTGGAACCTGAATAGTATACAGTAAGCAGGGCATAACTCAGGCTGTAAGAACTGAATTGGGCTGAAATTTTGGCATCTTCAAGTAAGACCCATATCTACAACTTTCATGAAGAACACAAGACCCAATTCAGATTGCTTAGAGGTCATATTGGGCTTATAATGCAGAACAGAGGAACTGTAGCTGGGCCTGAGTATTATGCAGTAATCAAACCATATCTCGAGTTGTAGGAATGCTTTTGGGCTGAAACTAATGGTATTTGAAAGATAAGACAAAAGCCTACAACCTTCATGAATACCACTTGGTGAGAAAATGACGAATGCAATGAGTTCAACACTAAATGATTTCAGAGATAAAGAATCTCAATAATTTATCACTCATCCAAAGTCATTTGGCATTTTCCACTCATTTCCACTCATCCACTCACTTATGAATCAGCCACCTTGTCATTTTGTATCCCTAATCCTCTATAAAAGGGAACCTTGGCTGATCATTTAAGAATCTTGGTCTTAGAGATCAAGATCATACTATTGTGTTGTTCGTTTATCTTGTTGTAGTTTTCTTTTGTTCTAAATTGAAGTTATGTTCTTCTTCTTCTTCTTCTCTCTTCCTTTCTTCTTGTCTATGAGTAACTAATTTTCATTTTACTTGGGTGAAAGAGTGAAGCTCTTAGTAATGAAATAAGGTTAGATTAATCTCTTTCTTGTGCTTAAATGATATATTATCAAGTGGTCATTATATGTATTATATTTTGTTTCCAATCAATTTAGAAACCCTCCTTGTAAAGCAGATATCTTGATTTGTTGTAGACAAAATATTGACACAATGAATGCTTGAGCCCATTTATAAGTGGTGGTGTTAATAGATGATTAAAAGAATCATAATATAATTACATATATAATCTTAAATGAACTTTGAATGTTGTATTTTCTGATTGGAACCTTCATTATGTGTGGTTTTTAATTGAGTTATAAAAAGAATTAATGTTATCCTTAATTTACTTACCAAGAGTGGATCTCTTAACCCAAGTAAGTCCTTTTTATTTGTGACCAAAATTTATTACCTTTATTGTTGTGACAAAATATTTACCTTACATCAAAGAATTTTTCTTCATCAATTCCCTGTGGATCGACCTTGGGTTCCTGAGAATTTATTACTTGAAACAACCTACACTTGGGTTTGCAACTTTTAATTCGCATCACCTCAAAACTAATACTATAAGTATATTCAGATTACACAAAAATATTCAAGTTTCGGCATGTCACAGTTAAACTATTAATTTTCTTGATAATTAACTATACTAATTTTATTGCTTATTTAAGCCTTGTGAGGGATAATAATATTTCCAAATATAAATATACACCTGAAATGTCCAATTATATACTTGGTATGTACAAACCATACTAACATTAATATTCCACACAAACTAGTACATTACTATACAAGTGGTACACATCAAGTCTTTATAAGCATATGTCTAATATCCCTTCTAAATTAAATATGACAGTGTTTATTTTGTATTCTGTATTTATAAGACATACGCATAATTTATTAAATTGTTATTAGGGATGTACGTGAAATTAAAATTTTTGTATACAAGGGACATACGTGAAATTAAAAATTTTTGCGTACAAATTGAATTATTTATTTACAACGAATTTGAAAGACTGACAGAAGAATTTCTAGAGCGTTGAAATTTCTTAAAAACATTTATAAGATACAATAAATGAAAATTTAAGAAAAGTTAAGTAAAATAATAATTTAAACCCTAAGTAACTAAGCTAACTAATTGGTTAGTAATTTAGTTAGTTTGTGGAACTAGATTAGTAACTAAGTTAGGTTAGTTTGATTGGAGTAACTAAGTGTCATCATGAACCAACCATGAACTAATGAAAACCTAGCCATTTGGTAAGCTTTCTATTGGTTAGAAACTTGGAGAAGTTACACTTGTTAGACTTGTCATTGGATGGTTGGAAAATATAAAAGGAAAAGAATTGAAAGGAAAAAGAAAAAAGATGAACACTTAAAGATCCTAGAGGTTTCGGCCAAGGAAGAAGGAGGAGGAAAAAGAAAAGAAAAATAAGAGAAAAAAGAAGAAAAAGCCAAGACACAAGAATGATCAAAGGTTTCCAAGTTCATCCACCAAGTGATTAAGCCAAGAATTTCACCTTTTTCATCTTAGTTTCATCTAACTTGAGGTCAGGAGTCATACATTTTCTCTTAAATTTCTTGAGTTGTTCTTATCACTAAAAGTGTTTTAGTATGTTTTTCACCATGCCTTCGGATCAAGAAGTCTTGTTTATGACTATTTTTGTTAGTTTGGAATCCTAGGTTAGTAAGACTTAAATTGTGTTCTTGAGACTTTGTTTGGGTTTCTATGAAAGATTATTGAAGAATAAGGTTGTTGGTGGAGAAAGAACCATAAGGGTGATGTTAATTTTGAAGAAAAATGATCAAGAAAAAAATATTTAAGAACAAGGGTTTTATTCAAATTAATTTGGGAATTTTGGTCTAAACTTTGGTTTAATGTGAAATTAATGCTAAAAATGGTTTTTTGAGGCTAGAAGTAGTCTAGAAATGATGAGAATAAGAAGAAAATTTTCTTTGTCCCAAAATGGGTATTTCGTCTAAGCATAGATATTAGGGTTAGAATTGCTTGATGATAAATTATATTGGATTTTGTTGTTATAATTATGAAAAAAATATAAATTTTATTTATGTTGAAATCTTGAGTAAATGATTGATTATGTTAATGTCATAAATTATGAACTATGGATGTAGTTTTTGTGAAAGAATGATATTCAAAGTTGTGACATTTTATTAATTGGCTTTGAGCCTAAAGATGTGACATTAATAATTAAGAAAAAAGAATGTATGCCTTCTAGGACCCATTAAGAAGAGTCCATAGGGCTAAGGCACAATAGAACTTAATGGAAAGTCTTACATGGGTCTCTTTTATTGGGTTCCTCGATTAGAATGACCACAACTAGGGGATGCCCTAGAAAGTTTGAGATCTCAGCTATAATATGTTATGTTATTGGCCATGTGAGCAAGAAGAGAAAGTAAAATTTAATGGAATGTGAAATGATACTATTTAGTATGTAATTTATTGATAATAAAGTAAAATTATGTAGTACTCTATTTGAAATTTATTTTTTGCAGTGAATATACCTGGACATAACATAGTTCAAAATAAATGCTTTTGATAAACTGTATGATTTCTCTACTGAGAATTTTAAATTCTCACCCCTTATTTGTTATGTTCAAAAGAACCAGATGGTATGCATCACATTGCTGATTGATATTGATGCTCACTGTGTTTTTCACTCTGACACTAAAGAAATTCATATAGTGATAAATGGCATTAACATGCACTACTTTATCATGCATGATTCAAACTACTGACAAGCATGCATGATGTGACTGCATATATATGTAAATAGTTGACTTGGCTGCTTTTTGGGTGTGCTTTGTCTAGTGATGTACTGACCAACATTGATGATTTAGACATTTTAGATATTTTTTTTGTACTTTTGAACCCGCACAGGGTTTGTAAATATTTTAGATAGATGTATTGGCACACCATATGTAAATATGAAATACAAATGCTGGTAGTGTGCTGTTAAATTTTCTATTGTACTTTGTTAATTTTGTGTTTCATTTATGCGTTTATCATATGAATTATAAACAGTAAAAATATATATTTGGGAATTACAAATTATTTTATTTAAATATTAAATAATCTTCACTACGTATTTAATCTGTTGCACTTATTTAATTAAAAACTAAATAAATAATGAAATAGGTAATATTCTATTAACATTAAGTAAATATAAATATAAATGAGGTAACGTATCAATTATTTAGTATATTATTAAAATATAATTAAATTATAGATAGAATGTTATAATATGTGTAACATCCTCTTCAACATGTTAGACTTGTAAATAGCTACAGAGGTAGCTTAGTACTTGCTTAACATGTCTGTTTAATTTTGTGACAATCTGAGTTAGTTTAGGCACTTTGCTGTAGTCCGAAAGGTGAAAAATAGCTTAAAATGACCTAGATATTAGTTTAAATGACTAAGCTAATGGAAATAAATGTGCATAATTTATTTTTAAGTCAAAAATATGTATTCAGTGATATAGTTAAAGTTTGAGAATAATCAGAGTCTGTTTGTTATTTTTAGGCATACTGGTTGTGTGTTTTAATGTCGGATTGACTAGTCACAGATATGAAAAATTATGATACTGGTGAAATGACTTTTTTTAATGAATCTTAGTATTTATTTTAAAGTTGTTGGAACTTAATTTAGCTAAAGTTAAGTATTTTTAGTAGATTAGGAAGTATCAGTGTTATAACATAAGGCCCTTAACACTCCACGGTTATAGCCTTCATTTTTGACTTCTTTATGTGACTTTGTTGTCATAATTCTCACTTTTTCTCTTCTCTTCACGACTGGACAAAATAGCATGGAAAGTGGAGGTTTTGAGTTATGAAAAGGAGAGCAAGAAGCATAAGAAGAAAGGGAAATCCAAGGATAAAGGTTGAGACTCAAATCTGTAACATCAAGGCAGCTTGAAAGTAGGGGTTTTTGAGCTTGAACTTCATCTTTTCTCATTTTTCCATGTTTTGGCTATTTGAGATCTAATATGCCAAAATGAGTTCTTGTGGCGTTTTAAGTGATTTTCTTGCTTGGATAAGTTTTAAATGTGTTACCAAGTGACCTCAATACTCAAGAGGGGGTGAATTGAGTATGAAAACTAAGTTCGCAAATCTTTCGCAAATCGTTTGATAAGCAATTTTCGTTGAAGCTAATTGATGATTAGAGATGATTGGATATAAGAGATAAACACTTTCACTTATAAATGCAATAGCCAAAGGTACCAATATTCAAGCAAATCAATGAAATAGTACTCAATGTAAAGAGAAGGGTTTAGAGAAAACAAACACAATGATTTATCCTGGTTCGATCACCAATCCATTTGTGATCTACGTCCAGTCCTCAAGCAACCGCTAAAGATTTTCCACTATTTCTTCAAGTTTCAATAGGTGCTTAATAACCTTTACAACCTTGAGCACTCAACACTTTGGGATACCTCACCCTTGGAGCTTGAGTCTCTTCAACTAAGGGATACCTCACCCTTTACACTTTTGGAGGGATGCCTCACCCTCTTTACAAAGCAATAATGATAGATTGAATGAAGCTCTCACTAGAGTAGATGATTACAAATTGAAGCTCTAATATGCTCTCAAAGATTTTTTACGTTTTTATAAAAAACAGAGCAAGAAATGGATTTGAGGATTGATTCACGTTTGAAAGTATTGGTGATTAGTTTTTGGTTCAAGGTCAACCTCAAATGAAGACCCAACATTGGTATTTATAAGTTTCTCAATAAATGAAGCCGTTGGGGGGTTTTGGGCATGCATTTAATGCATTTAATATAGCCATTGGACGTTGTCAGGGTGCGTGTAATCGATTACTGATGCGTGAAATCCGTAAGTGTACGGTTTCGTCGTCAAGTAATAAAAAGATCGAATCCATAGGGACTGTGTTTATGAATACCAATTAATTAATTAATTCAATTCAATTAAACAAAAGGGAATATGATTGTTGATTAAGAAGAACATAGTAACAAAGCAATTAAATACAAATCAAAGTGCAGAATTTAGAATAAAAATAGCAAGTTATCAAGAAAGGTATTCAGATTCAAGAAAGCTTCCAAGATTGGGATACCACAATGATACAAGATAAATTCTAATTGACAACCCTTTTTATTAAATCTGAAATTCAATTGAAGGTGAATTACCCTAAATTAGTTAATGTTCTTTCTCAAGATACAAGATCCGTGCCCAATTAAACCAATTCCTACTCTCGTGGTAATTGAATTTAAATTGAACCCATTACGCTTTGTGGTAATTCATTGAATCCTCGAAAGGCTAAAACTACTCTCGTGATTTAGACCTTAAGTTCAATTCTTATAGTTCCAACCCCTAGGTTCACCTCTCAGTACGTCCCTAAATGCCTATGAGATGCAAATAAGTGGCCAGCAAATTCACATGAATAAAAGTAATAAGAATTGAATCAAAGAATATTCAAGATCAATAAAAGGGGAAACAATGTCAATTAATCATTATCAATGTATCAAAGGGCATTGTCCAATCCTAGAAACAAAAGAAACTACTCAGACATAGAGAAGAAGAAATCAGAAAATATGTTCTTAAACATCCAAACCCGTAATCCAAGAGAGAAGAGAGAAGTAAGATGAAGAACCCCAAAGCCTCCAATGTGCCTCCTCCAAAACCAAATTAGAACCCCCTCCATTCTATTCAGAACATCTATTTATAACTTAGGGTTTTTATTCGCTAAAAAGCCCCCCAAAAGAAATAAAAATAAAAACTTAAAAACTACTGCGCACTGCGATCTCCGGCCATGGATGGTTCCACGGCCAGGCCGTGGAACTCATTGGAGTTCTCTTTTCCTTCTTTAAGTTGTCCTTTGATCCATGGTCGTGGTTTGATCCACGGGCAGGCTGTGGATCCCTCTGGAATGGCTTTTTGCACCTTTATTGCTATCCATTAAGCTCCAACTTCAAACATGCAAGCATTCCATTCAATCCAAGGCCAATTCAACATTAATCCTGCACAAGAACACCGAAAACACCACAGTTATCCGAACTAAGGGAAAAATAAATTAAAAGGGAAACTAAAATGCCTAAAATGCTCAAGAATGCATGCAAAACAAGAACAAAACATGATGTTGTTTCACACACATCAAATCCCCCCAAGCTTAAGACTTTGCTTGTCCCCAAGCAATAATTAATGCCAAACCAAGAAATGGGATCAAAAGACAATAAAGAATAAGGAACCCGAAAAAATAATATCCAAGCAATAGACTAAGGCAAACAAAGAATCTAAGAGGTAATCAAAATCAAGTCCAATTAGAGGCTAAGTTCTCAGAAATCATGCATCCTCACTGATTGAATTAAGTTCACTCCACTAACTACACTTAAAGTGTTTAAGGGTGAAAACCATACGCTCAAAATCCATCAAAGAAAATGCACTTCCATATGCTTGATAAGAAACCAAATTTCTACTAATAATCAGCATGCATGCAAGAATCAAAAGGTCTTTCAAGGGTTGTAATGGGGCTATGGGAATGATGTTAGGTAAGGTAGAGAAAGGAAGATATGCACAAAGGGCTCATCAAAATTTTCAATAAGCACAAGAAATCCAATAAAACATAAATGGAGCAAAGGCAATATTTCAATCTAAAACATAACTCCACATTTCAAAGAATTTTCTTCCTTACTTTTCCTTCTTCTCTTTCTCCTTTTTTTTTTATTCAAGCTTCTTATGATTTTCTTTTATTTGCACTTTTTTTTTTAGAAAGAGAAATGTCATTCACATATGATTCCCAACACACTTTTCACAACTTTCAAACCCACTTTGCTCCATCTAATATTCAAATGATTACCAATAATATATCATCATAGGCATCAAAAAAATTAATTATGCAATAAGCTCAAAATGGGCAACTAGTGGATGAAAGTGTAACAAATTTAGAAGGCCAGAAAAATACCTAAGATGCCTTAATCATATTCAAGCATGCAACCAAAAATTTCACCTCAAAATGGTTTCAAATCAAGTTCTAGAGTACAAGATCAATGAGGAATATCACTCAACACAAAGAATGGGAGCAGAAACCATATAGTGCATATATCCCATATAGTCTCAAAACTCACATTTAGAGGTTTAAAAATTCAATAAGAAGCACAAATTCAGAGAACATATGCTAATTATCAACTATCAAAAGATCACCTCTACTATCAAATTAAAACAATGCCTGTAGCCTATCACAAGAATCAATAATTGGGTTCCAAATCGATACCATCTCAAAATCCTCAAAAAAGAAGGGCACAAGTTCAATAAGAAGCATAAGAGATATGATGAATGAGAAAATGCAATGCAAAACAAGGCATGAGAATGCATGAGACTCTAAATGACAATACCAATTATCTAAAATGAAAATAAAAATATGAAAATATCCCCCCCAAAGCTTAGAACCTACATTGTCCCCAATGTAAAAATCTAAAACAAGAGAAGGGTAAAAAGAAAAGAAATGAACTCACTGCGGTGGTGGAAAATGGTTTTAACTCAAATGCCAACCATGAATGGCCCGGATCATGCTCTCCATACTCTGAACTGTCCCTTCCAAGGTTTACAGGCGGGCTATCAGTAGCCTGACCCTGCTGATGAAGCTCCTCTAGCATGTGGTGCTGCTGCGCCTGCTCAGCATGAAGTGCCTCCAAAGAAGTATAAATCTGTGTGAGACCATCCTTGGAAGGACCTGCAGAAGAAGAAGAAGAAGGACGAGAGGTGCCTGCCCTCGGTGGAGGGTGAAGAGGGCGCTGAACATCAATAGGTTCATCTGTTGAACTCCCAGGTGTGCGCCAATTTGCACGGTTGCGCACAGTAATAGCAGGTGGGTTAGGAAGGGGTAAGGGCTGAGCACTATTAGGCAAATGGAGGCAGAAATTTCCATCCTCTTTGACAATCATCGTAATTGCTAAACAAGACTCGAGATCAATCCTAGAGTTTCCTCGAATTGCCTCCAGACCATCCAAATCATATTCAAAGAAATTGGCTATCACCGTGATAAGCCCACCAATAACAATGTCCCCAGATTGGGCTCTAGCAACCCTAAGCAAATGCCTAGCAAGAAAAGATCCAGTGTCCAGTTTGACATCATTAAGAATGGCCCATATAAAAGTATCTTCGTCAGCATGAATATTGTCATCACTATCCCTACGCCCAAATAGAGTATGAGCCATGATTCGATGGAGATAGCGAAGGCAAGGATTCGGCAGAAAAGAAGCCTTACAATTTGAGGAATCATATGAACCTGACCCACGAGAGATATGAGCCCAAAAAGAAATTACGAAAAAACCACTTGGGTGCCTCCTTTCCCCCCAGCAGGCAATCCAAAAATCTCATTAAACTCCTCTAAATTAAAGCAATGCTCATTATTGAACAGTCGGAAAGTGATCCGGCCTTCAGAGCAACCTTCCCCCTGAAGTATATGAGCCTCAATAGAGCTAAGAAATTCCAATGTAAGCTCAGTGTAAATGGGACACTTTAAATTCAAAAAATAAGTCAATCCTGCTTTATCAAGCATCCAATCAAAATCATCACGCAAGCCTAAGGTATCAAGAACAACATCATCCATATACCTAGTGCTAATTATCCTTCTATTCACCAACACATTGTAACGATCTTTCTGCTCATTATCCCTAAAATTAAAACCATGGGGATTAGGGGGATTACCTCTTGGAGCAGCAGTACCTCTACCTCGTGTCCTTGAACTTGAACCAGCTTCGCTCTTCTGACGCTTGTTCGTCATTCTGCCTAGCCACACCAAATCAATTAAGCACAACAAAAACCCTCTGTGCAGCACTATTCACGTATGGAGGCAAATTTGCCAAATTGGGGGTTTGCCAAATGGAAGAAGGGAATGGTTGGGTAGAGGTGAGGAAGGGGAGAAATGGTAGGAAAATGAAAGAAAAGGGATGAGTGGTGGAGGAAAGAAGTGGTTTGGAAGGTTTGGGTATGGTGGGTTATGGTGGAGAAGGAAGAAGAAGAAAGGGGGAGAATGGGGGAAAAGTTGGCCTTGAGAGGGAGGAAGAAGATGGTGAATATAGAAATGTGAGGGAAATAAGGATGAATAGGGGTTTGGGAGAATGGGTATAGGGGTTGAGGGAGAGAAGAAGGAGAAGAAGTAAAGAAGAAGTGGGGAAATGAAGAAGGGAAGGGAAGGGGCGTGGTTTTTGAAAACTAGTAGCAGCGATCCACGACCGTGGATTGATCCACGGCCAGGCCGTGGACGCTGCTGACTTCTGGTGTTTTTTTTTTCAAAATAGAGAGTTCCACGGCCAGGCCGTGGAATTCTTTGACTTTTCTCTCTTTTTTTTTTGAAACACTGAGATCCACGGCCATGGATTGATTCATGGCCTGGCCGTGGATCTCTCTGACTTATACCTTCTCCTCTGGTTTGCATTCCATGGCCATGGAATTTTCCATAGGCGGGATGTAGAACCTTCTGACCTCTCTCTTCTTCTAAATATGTCTTCAAAAAGGGGGTCAAACCTAAACAAAATCCAAAAGACAAACATCAAAACAACAATCTATCACACTGATAGCTACATAGAATGCAGTTATTTGTGCCCTATCCTTGTGCTAGAATGAATGCTATGTCCTTGTTTAAATGCATATTTGGAGGGTTTTGTGCTTATATTTGATATATTCTGAATCTAAGCCTTTCTGATGTGTTATTATGCAAAACTGAGCCTTAATGATCATGAATTGAGTAGATTTATATATGTTATTGATTTGGTATTTTCTCTATGATAGGAGGGGCTCCAAACAAGGTTAAATATGGAGCAATTGAGCTTAAAGAGGAAGAGGAAGCCAAATTGACATTCCAGCAAGCAACACCGCGGCGCAAGGCAGAGCACGCCGCGGTGCAAAGAGGATTTTCAGCCTGGTCATACTTGGACCCAGGGCAAGAGAGCCGCGGCGTAGTGAAATGAATGTTGCGGCGGTAAATAGACCGATCCATTGTGTGCCGCGGCGCACATATGTGGCCGCCGTGGCATGAAGGCGGCTGCTGAGCCTATAAATAGATTTTTACACATTTTTCTCATAATTCTCTCCCTTCTCTCTCCGTTTTCTCTATGTTTTTCTAAGTTTTGGCCATTTGGCCATCTCTCTTTTTTTAGGTTTAGTTAGTTTAGGTTAGTTTTAGGTTAGATAGCTTAGCTAGATCTTCATGGATGGTGGATTGGAGGCTAGGATCAAAGGATTGAAGGAGGATTCAAGCTTCAGAGACAAATCAATGAGCTTCTTTCTCTCTTTTCCCTTTCTCTCTTCTCTTCCTTATCTTTTGTATAGCTAAGCTTTGTTTTAGGAATATTTTGGATCCTTTTATATATATTAATGATGTGTTTTTCTCTAAGTTTGTGTGAATGTTTGATTATGGTTCAATCATTATCTGTGTTTAATGTTTGTTCTTGGTTGGCCTCAATTGCATGATCATAATATTGGCAAATGAACTAGACATAGGGATTTATTGATATGGATATAGTGTGGTTGATATATGTTCGGCGAGTTCAATTGGCTTGGATGAGTTGATTCGTTAATAGGATAGAAATATACCTATTAACCATGTATAGTGTGTGATTAAGAATATATCGTTTATGAGTGGAAGTTGCGTTGGCTCTCAAGGAAACTTAGTGAGTTGGGCAATTGAAACCAGGGTTGATTGACCTAGACATAGGCTTTTGACTAATGAAGATTCTCAAGCTAACCTAATCAATGCATTTGTATTTATGAGGGGAATTGCATGTTGTTGGTAGATGTATGGGGTGAAGGAGGATTTCCTGAAACCTAACCGCTTTTAGGTTTATTGCTTTTGTAGGTTATATAGTTTGTATATTATTTTCTGATTTTTATGTCCTTGTCTAGAATTGATTAAGCTATTGGTTGGTATTTAGCTTTATATCGTAATATCCTCGTGGGAACGAACTTTTACTCTGTATCTGTATTACTTGTACGATCCGTGCACTTGCGGTTAGCAAATGGGCAACACGTTTTGACCCTGAACAAGTTTTTGGCGCCGTTGCCGGGGATAGTTTTTATATTGCTAATATCAACAATGAGTTTGATTAGTTCTAATTCAAGTTGTATATAAGTTGTATATAATCTATGTTTTGTTTCTGTTTTGTTTTAGTTTCAAATAAGAAGTTGGGTGATTTCATTCATACGAGGCCCTTGAGGGAATTCGCGACTCTTGAAAGGATTACCCTTGGATCAAGTTCTTGAAGACTACTCATCCGCGTCATTTCAATTTTGGTGACAAAGTCCTGCTGGGACTATAACTCAGGCCCTTCGTGGGAGGGTATCCCATGTTTATGTTTTATTCATGCTTTTACTTTATGCATAAATAGTTAGTATGTTATGTTTTGTATTTGTGTATTAATATGTTAATATGTTTATGTTAGTTGTGTTTTGTTATTTTTGTTAGTATGTTCATGTATATAAGTGTTATAGTATGTTAGTTTAGTAGTTTATAGTTTTTGTTAGTTGTTATGTGTTAGTTGTGTTAGTTCTTGTTTGTGTATGTTTTCGTATTGTTTGTGTTAGTTAGTATATAGGTTAATATGTTAATTAGGTTAGTTTAATGTTTTTGTTTTTTTCTAGTTTTAAGTGTGTTTAGTTTGTATATATGTTAGTAAGTTGTTTATATGTGTTATTACGTGTGTGTTGTACATTTTTGTAATTTAGCTTTTTGAACAAGTTTTGTTGCAGCTAGAGACCCATAAGAGCCAAACCCACCAGCAAAACTGTGTTTACTGCTAAATTTAGCAATTTGTGTAGTTACGCCGCGGTGTAGGGTAGTACGCGCCACGGCGCAAGGGGCGTTTCTGCATAATTATGCAGCTTTTTGTGAGCGCCGTGACCTCAGCATGGGTACGCCGCGGCGCTGATCCCCTATTTTTGCTATTTTTGTTTTTATTTTTGTTATTTTCTCTGTTTTTAAATATTTAATAATGCTCAATACTAGTCTCAGGTTCCCTATAAGCCATGTTCTTTAAAGATACAATTCATTTTAGGTTTGGGGGAATATCTTTACATGTTTAATTCTTTTATGCTTAATGTTAACATGTATTGGTATTTTGAGTATGCAGTGTTTTAGTCATTATATTTTCATGATTATATTTTGTTTTGACTATCACTGATGTGCTGATGACAAGATTTTCAATTTTCACTTTATGCAAATGATGTGTGCATGCTTGAATTGAGAAGTTGAATCTATTTGAATGCATGACATGTTGCAAGAATGCTGATGTTGTTTTTGGTTGTCCATGATTTGAAAGGTTGCTATTTGCCGCCTTTTCAGTGAAACCTTATGTGATCTTGATGCATGTGAAACAATTTAGTCAATTTTGATGCATGATTTACATCTCACTTAGATGCAAGTGTAACTTTGAAAATGATAAGAGTGCATGTTTTGAGAATGTTTATGGATGTACATGTAGAGTTTTGATTATCCTTGAAATTGTTTTTGAACTCTCTTGAGGCGAAATCCTAAGTTATGCATGATTGAGGAGATGATTAGGGCATTGTTTGGACCGATTGAGCCTTAAAAAGCTTACCCTGATATGATGATATCCTTAGGTCCCTTTTTGAAGCCTTACACTGTTTGGCCTTATTTGTTTTTCATAACCATTATGTTCGTTAACCTGTTAACCGTTCTAATGCATGTGAAAGCATGTATTTTCTTCCTACTCTTATTGTTTGTTGAGTATATAATGTGTTATTTCTTGAAATGAGTCTGATGATTAGGGGTATGAATATTCAATTCAAAATGAGCCTAAAGGAACCAGATGCAAAACAAAGAAAAGAAAAAGCATTGCTTTGCAAAAATAGAAGAAAGAAAAGAAAGAGAAAATAAAAAGAAAAATGAAAATGAAAAGAAAAGCAAAAGCTTAAGAAAAGTAAAGTTCAAAAAAGCATCAAAAATGGTTCTGGCAAGTTTTCTGCATTCACAATTGAATACCCTACTAGTATCAGTTTGTGGCTCATGTCTTGGAATATCATGTTTATGTGTCTCAATATTTGTATTGTATCTTTCCCGTTCATTTCTTTTGCCCATACCATTGGCCTAACAATATAAGCTGATAAGTCCCTTTTGATCCTCAATCTTGTGTGATTTACATTAGTGGAGAGAGAGTTGATTTACAATCTTGTGGATTCTGTGAAGCATATGCATGTATGCTTATAAACTTATCTGGATGTGTATGACTTGATTAGAAGATGTTTATCTTGTATGTTTATGATAAATGTGAATTGCATTAAGAGTTTTCTGGCTTGTTAGCATGTTTAGGATTGTATATGTGTGGATCTGTTTACGGGGCATTTGCACTTTTTGAGGATTGATGCAGTCATTACACACTAGTATTTGTTTTTAAAAGATTGAACATAAGAAGATTGAAATATATTTGCTGAATGAAAAATTGATTTTAATGTTTAAGTGATTGACTTAGTTCTATTTTGTTTTGCTCGAGGACTAGCAAAATGTAGGTTTGGGGGTGTGATAGCTACATAGAATGCAGTTATTTGTGCCCTATCCTTGTGCTAGAATGAATGCTATGTCCTTGTTTAAATGCATATTTGGAGGGTTTTGTGCTTATATTTGATATATTCTGAATCTAAGCCTTTCTGATGTGTTATTATGCAAAACTGAGCCTTAATGATCATGAATTGAGTAAATTTATATATGTTATTGATTTGGTGTTTTCTCTATGATAGGAGGGGCTCCAAACAAGGTTAAATATGGAGCAATTGAGCTTAAAGAGGAAGAGGAAGCCAAATTGGCATTCTAGCAAGCAACGCCGCGGCGCAAGAAGGAAAGCAGCACGCGCATGGCAAGCAAAGAGGATTTTCAGCCTGGTCATACTTGGACCCGGGGCAAGAGTGCCGCGGCGTAGTGAAGTGAACATTGTAGCGGTAAATAGACCGATCCATTGTGCACCGCGGCGCGCATATGTGGCCGCCACGGCGTGAAGGCGGCTGCTGAGCCTATAAATAGATTTTTACACGTTTTTCTCATAATTCTCTCCCTTCTCTCTCCGTTTTCTCTCTGTTTTTCTGAGTTTTGGCCATTTGGCCATCTCTCTCTTTTTAGGTTTAGTTAGTTTAGGTTAGTTTTAGGTTAGATAGCTTGGCTAGATCTTCATGGATGGTGGATTGGAGGCCAGGATCAAAGGATTGAAGGAGGATTCAAGCTTCAGAGACAAATCAATGAGCTTCTTTCTCTCTTTTTCCTTTCTCTCTTCTCTTCCTTATCTTTTGTATAGCTAAGCTTTGTTTTAGGAATATTTTGGATCCTTTTATATATATTAATGATGTCTTTTTCTCTAAGTTTGTGTGGATGTTTGATTATGGTTCAATCATTATCTGTGTTTAATGCTTGTTCTTGGTTGGCCTCAATTGCATTATCATAATATTGGCAAATGAACTAGACATAGGGATTTGTTGATATGGATATGGTGTGGTTGATACATGTTCGGCGAGTTCAATTGACTTGGATGAGTTGATTCGTTAATAGGATAGAAATATACTTATTAACCATGTATAGTGTGTGATTGAGAATAGATCGTTCATGAGTGGAAGTTGCGCTGGCTCTCAAGGAAACTTAGTGAGTTGGGCAATTGAAACCAGGGTTGATTGACCTAGACATAGGCTTTTGACTAATGAAGATTCTTAAGCTAACCTAATCAATGCATTTGTATTTATGAGGGGAATTACATGTTGTTGGTAGATGTATGGGGTGAAGGAGGATTTCCTGAAACCTAACCGCTTTTAGGTTTATTGCTTTTGTAGGTTAGATAGTTTGTATATTATTTTCCGATTTTTATGTCCTTGTCTAGAATTGATTAAGCTATTGGTTGGTATTTAGCTTTATATCAGTATATCCTTCTGGGAACGAACTTTTACTCTGTATCTGTATTACTTGTGCGACCCGTGCACTTGCGGTTAGCAAATGGGCAACACGTTTTGACCCTGAACACACACCAAATTAAAAGAAAAAGATGAAATAAAGCAGAAAAACAAGAAAACATAGGTTGCCTCCCAAGAAGCGCTTGTTTAAAGTCATAAGCTTGACTCCTATGCTCTCATCACTTTGCAGTTGGGTCACGGAGGGCAATGTTCATCCTCCTCTCAAGTTGCTCCTCCGCTAGATAGTGCTTCAACCGCTGACCATTAACTTTGAAAGTCCCTCGCTCTTCATTCCAAACTTCCACAGCACCATAGGGAAACACTTTCTTCACCAAAAATGGCCCCGACCATCTTAACTTAAGTTTTCCTAGAAAGAGTTTCAATCTAGAATTGAAAAGAAGCACCAGTTCTCCTTCACGAAACTCTCGACGAAGAATATGCTTGTCATGCCACCTCTTGGTTCTTTCCTTGTATGACTTGGCAGTCTCATAAGCATCCAATCTCAGCTCATCAATCTCATGAAGTTGAAGCTTTCTCTTTTCTCCTGCTACTTTTAAGTCAAAATTCAGGAGCTTAATAGCCCAAAAGGTTTTATGTTCAAGCTCAATGGGTAGATGGCAGGGCTTCCTATAAATCAGTCGAAAGGGTGTCATCCCAATGGGAGTCTTGTAAGCAGTACGGTAAGCCCAAAGAGCGTCATCAAGCTTCAAAGACCAATCCTTTCTTGAGCTAGACACAGTCTTTTCTAGAATACTCTTTATCTCTCGATTAGATACCTCCACTTGGCCAGAAGTCTGAGGATGGTAAGGTGTAGCAACCTTATGAGTGACTCCATATTTCTTCAAGAGGTTCTCAAATTGTCTCTCTATGAAATGTGAACCTCCATCACTTATCACAGCCCTAGGAACTCCAAACCTTGGAAAAATGACCTTCTTGAATAGCTTGATCACGGTCTTTGCATCACTTGTTGGAGATGGAATGGCCTCCACCCACTTAGATACGTAATCAACAGCTACCAGAATGAACTTATTGTTACAGGAGGATGGAAAAGGGCCCATGTAGTCAACTCCCCAAACATCAAATATCTCCACCTCAAGAATAGTATTCATTGGCATCTCATGCCTCTTGGAGATACTTCCAGCTCTCTGACATGGATCACATGATAACACGTAATTCCGAGCATCTCTGAAGATATGAGGCCAAAAGAAACCAGACTGAAGAACTTTGGCTGCCGTCTTGGAGGCACTAGCATGTCCTCCATAGGATGCAGAGTGACAACAACTCAATATACTCGGAGCCTCTTCCTCGGAGACACATCTCCTATAAATACCATCAGCACACCTCCGGTATATGTATGGGTCATCCCACACAAAATTTTTCAGATCGGAGAAGAACTTCTTCCTCTGCTGATAGTTAAGCTCAGGAGGTAAAACCTTGCTAACCAAATAATTTGCATAGTCAACATACCAAGGAGCACTCTCTGCAAAAACTGTAAACAATTGCTCATCAGGGAAAGAATCATTAATAGGCAATTCGCTCTCCCTAATCACCGGTTGCTCAAGCCTTGATAAATGATCTGCCACTTGATTCTCCGTCCCTTTTCTATCCAGAATTTCCAAATCAAACTCTTGTAGGAGAAGGATCCAACGGATAAGTCGAGGCTTTGCTTCCTTCTTACTCATGAGATACCTAAGTGTCGAATGATCAGTGTACACGGTCACCTTTGACCCCACTAGATAGGACCTGAACTTCTCAAAAGCAAAAACTACCGCTAGCAACTCTTTCTCTGTAGTGGCATAGTTTGCTTGAGCTCCATCAAGTGTCTTGCTAGCATAGTAAATTGCATGCACTTTCTTGTCCTTTCATTGCCCCAACACAGCTCCTACGGCATAGTCACTGGCATCACACATGACCCCGAAAGGTAAATTCCAATCCGGTGTTTGCAAAATGGGAGCAGTGATCAAAGCTTCTTTCAACCTGCAAAAGGCATTCAAACAGTCACTATCAAAATTAAATGAACATCCTTCACTAAGAGATTAGACAAAGGTTTAGCAATTTTAGAAAAATCTCTAATGAATCCCCGGTAAAAATCGGCATGTCCCAAGAAACTTCGCACTCCCTTCACATTCACCGGTGGAGGCAATTTCTCAATCACTTCAATTTTCACCTTATCCACCTTAATTCCTTTTCCAGAGACCAAATGTCCAAGCACTATCCCCTCTTGTACCATAAAATGACACTTCTCCCAATTCAAGACAAGATTAACCTCCTCGCTTCTCTGTAAAATCTTAGACAAATTAAACAAACAATCATTAAAGTTAGTACCATATACTGAAAAATCATCCATAAAAACTTCCATGATGTTTTCAATAAATTCAGAAAATATTGCAGTCATGCATCTCTGAAAAGTAGCAAGGGCATTACATAAACCAAATGACATTCTCCTATAGGCAAAAGTGCCATAAGGGCAAGTAAATGTGGTTTTCTCCTGGTCACTAGGATGAATAGGGATTTGGTGGAATCCTGAATAACCATCTAAGTAACAAAAGTGTGTATGTCTAGCTAGCCTCTCAAGCATCTGATCAATGAAGGGAATAGGGAAGTGATCTTTCCTAGTTGCACTATTCAACTTTCTATAATCAATGCACATCCTCCAACCTGTGACTGTCCTAGTGGGAATCAATTGGTTTTTCTCATTTTCAATTACAGTCATCCTCCATTTCTTAGGAACCACATGCACAGGACTAACCCATTCACTATCAGAAATTGGGTAAATTACCCCAGCATCAAGCAACTTAAGTACCTCTTTTTTAACAACCTCTTTCATATTAGGAATCAACCTACGTTGATGCTCAACAGAGGGTTTATGATCAGGTTCCATCAAAATTCTATGCATGCAAAAGGAAGGATTTATGCCTTTAATATCATCAAGAGTATATCCTATGACCTTTCTATGCATCCTAAGAGCCCTTAGCAATTTCTCAGTCTCTAACTCATTCAAGCTAGCACTAACAATGACAGGATAAGAAGAGTTGGGACCAAGAAACTCATACCTGAGAGTGGAAGGAAAAGTTTTAAGTTCTACCTTAGGAGCCTTTTCCTCTTCCCAATCTTCAGACTTAGGCTTTGGCTCAAGTTTTTCCACCTTGGCTTTGCTAGGAGGAATTTTTGAGGTTACCTCCAATAAGCGAGCATACTCAGCAACCTCTCCTCCAGAATCAATAGAGCCGCCATCAACCAAACATCTTTCCAATGGATCTTCCAAATGAATTATGGTGGACTCTTCCTCCAATTAATCCAGTAACAAGAGTCCTCAAAAGAAGGTTGTTTAACAGATTTAGAAATATCAAACTCAGCCTTATTATCACCAATAGTTAAAGACAATTTGCCATTCTTAACATCAATTATAGCACCAGCAGTAGCTAAGAAAGGCCTACCAAGAATAATGGGGATTTGGGAATCCTCCTCCATTTCAAGCACAACAAAATCAGCAGGTATGAAAAACTTACCAACACGGATAGGAACATCCTCCAAGATGCCTACAGGATACTTGACGGACCGATCTGCCAATTGAAGTGAGATAGTTGTGGGTTTTAACTCACCCACCTCCAATTTCTTACACACAGAAAGGGGCATAAGACTAACACTAGCCCCCAAATCACACAGAGCTTTATCAAAGTCAGTGTTGCCAATCAAACAGGGAATAGAGAAGCTACCTGGATCGTTTAACTTAGGAGGTAATTTATTTTGAATTAAGGCACTATACTCCTCAGTTAAAGCTACTGTCTCATAGTCTTCTAGCTTCCTCTTATTAGACAAGATGTCCTTAAGAAACTTAGCATAGGTAGGCATTTTTTTTAACGCCTCAGTGAAGGGTACATTAATGTACAATTTCTTAAGAACCTCTAAGAACTTCCCAAACTGCTTATCTAACTTCGCCTTAGCTAATCTTTGAGGAAAGGGAACTGGGGGTTTGTAAGGTTCAGGGGGTACATACTTAGACACCTTCTCAGTGATTTCCTCCTCTTCTAAGGGTTGTGTCTTAGTCTCTTTTTTCTCATTCCCCTCATCTCTGTTACTCTCCCCATTACTCTTAGGATCCTCTAACTTCTTTCCACTCCTCAAACTCACAGCTTTACAATGTTCATTGCCTGGGTTGACTTCAGGTTGACCAGGAAACTTACATTGCTGCCTAAGAGAAGCGCTTGCTTATTAGGCAATCTCGGTTTCCAACATCTTATTATGAATGGCTAAATTGTCAACCTTAGCTGACAACTCTTTAATTGCCTCAGTCACAACTTGCCCATGGTGCCGAAACTCCTCATTCTGCTTAGACTGGCTCTCAACAAAATTCTCAAGAAGAGACTCAAGTCTAGATTTCTGTACCTGTGGGACTCCAGAAGAGGGTTTAGCATTACCTTGCCCAGCTTGGTACTGACTATTCCAGTAAGAGAAGTTAGGATGTGACCTCCAAACGGGGTTGTAAGTTTGAGAATACGGATCATTCCTCCCCTTTTGGCTGAAGTCATAGAAATTGTGGCATGATTCCACTGCCTCCACCGGTGCACCATGTGAGGATCCCATTCCAACTTGGCATTCAACACCAATATGTCCCTGTGCTCCACAAATCTCACAAAAATTGTTAGAGGCACCTATGACATTAACATGAGCTTTCTCAAGCATGTCAAAACATTTATTCAAAGAATCAAACTTTGACATTTTTAAATCAACACCATCTACCTCAAACTTACCTCCCGAGAGCTTTCTCGGGTTGTGCCCTCTTTCATTGGCCCATTGGTGATGATTTGAAACTACACTCTCAATTATCTCATAAGCCTCTGTAAGCCTCCTATTCATCAGAGCTCCACCAGCTGCGGAGTCAAGAGACACCTTCGAAGAATATTCTAAACCATTGTAGAAGGTGTGGATGATCAACCACTTCTCTAACCCATGGTGTGGGCAGGCTTCCAGTAAAGCCTTATATCTATCCCAAGCTTCTGACAATGACTCGCCATCTTTTTGAACAAAGCTTGTGATTTAGGTCCTTAGATGAGCAGTCTTGGAAGGTGGAAAGAATTTATCCAAGAAGGCTTGCTCCAATTGGTCCCAAGTAGTTATCGTCTCAACAGGAACAGACTTCAGCCAAGCTCTAGCTCTATCTCTCAATGATAGAGGAAACAGGCAGAGACAAATGGCATCAACAAAGGCGCCTTCAATCTTGAAGGTCTCACAGAACTCCAAGAACATATCCACATGTTCATTAGGATCCTCTGACGGTAATCCTCCAAACTGGTTCTGCCTTATCATAGAAAGTAGGGCAGGAGGTATGGTGAAGTGCCTGGCTTCAATGTTTGGCCGAACAATTCCAGATCACAAACCCCGAGCATTAGGGGCTGCATACTCTTTTAACAGTTTATTATCCTCAGCTGCTGCCATGACAAGTGTTGGTTCAGATATTTCACTTATTCTTTGCCTTTGTTGTCTTCTCCTTCTACGTAAAGTTCTTTCAATTTCAGGATCTGCTTCAATAAGAATCCCAGAATGTCTAGAACTTTGCATAAACAAGAGAAATTACCTGCAGAGAGTCAAAGAGAAATAAAAAATGTAAGAACCAAATAAAAGAAAAAGGTTTAAAATAATTAAATTAAAAATTAAAGTGATATTTAAGAAAAACACAGTCCCCGGCAACGGCGCCAAAAACTTGATGCGTGAAATTCGCAAGTATACGGTTTCGTCGTCAAGTAATAAAAAGATCGAATCCACAGGGACTGTGTCTATGAATACTAATTAATTAATTAATTCAATTAAATTAAACAAAATGAAATATGATTGTTGATTAAGAAGAACGTAGTAACAAAGCAATTAAATAAAAATCAAAGTGCAGAATTTAGAATAAAAATAGCAAGTTATCAAAAAAGGTATTCAGATTCAAGAAAGCTTTCAAGATTGGGATACCACAATGATACAAGATAAATTCTAATTGACAACCCTTTTTATTAAATCTGAAATTCAATTGAAGGTGAATTACCCTAAATTAGTTAATGTCCTTTCTCAAGATACAAGATCCGTGCCCAATTAAACCAATTCCTACTCTCGTGGTAATTGAATTTAAATTGAACCCATTACGCTTTGTGGTAATTCATTGAATCCTCGAAAGGCTAAAACTACTCTCGTGATTTAGACCTTAAGTTCAATTCTTTTAGTTCCAACACCTAGGTTCAGCTCTTAGTACGTCCCTAAATGCCTATGAGATGCAAATAAGTGGCCAGCAAATTCACATGAATAAAAGTAATAAGAATTGAATCAAAGAATATTCAAGATCAATAAAAGGAGAAACAACGTCAATTAATCATTATCAATGTATCAAAGGGCATTGCCCAATCCTAGAAATAAAAGAAACTACTCTAACATAGAGAAGAAGAAATCAAAAAACATGTTCTTAAACATCCAAACCCGTAATCCAAGAGAGAAGAGGGAAGTAAGATCAAGAACCCCAAAGCCTCCAATGTGCCTCCTCCAAAACCAAATTAGAACCCCCTCTATTCTATTCAGAACATCTATTTATAACTTAGGATTTTTATTTGCTAAAAAGCGCCCCAAAAGAAATAAAAATAAAAACTTAAAAACTGCTGCGCACTGCGATCCACGGCAGTGGATGGTTCCACGGCCAGGTCATGGAACTCACTTGAGTTCTCTTTTCCTTCTTTAAGTTGTCCCTCGATCCATGGTCGTGGTTTGATCCACGGGCAGGCCATGGATCCCTCTGGAATGGCCTTTTTGCATCTTTATTGCTATCCATTAAGCTCTAACTTCAAACATGCGAGCATTCCATTCAATCCAAGACCAATTCAACATTAATCCTGCACAAGAACACCGAAAACACTGCAGTTATCTGAACTAAACGAAAAATAAACTAAAAGGGAAACTAAAATGCCTAAAATGCTCAAGAATGCATGCAAAACAAGAACAAAACATGATGTTTCACACACATCAATTACATTGTTGTTCTTGGCTTTCTGGGCTCTGTGTAATCGATTACATTATTGGTGTAATCGATTACATGGCTTCTGACTTTGCTTTTAATCGATTACAATACCCATGTAATCGATTACATGACTTCTGACTTGCTGTGTAATCGATTACAATATCCATGTAATCGATTACATGACTCTTTGAACGTGTTCTTGCCTTTCTGGGCTTATTGTAATCGATTACATTTATTGTGTAATCAATTACATGGCCTCTGACTTGCTTGTAATCGATTACATTGCTCATGTAATCGATTACAAGGCCTCTGTTTGCTGTGTAATCGATTACAAACATCATGTAATCGATTACATTGGCCTTTGAACACATTTTTCAAGTCCAATAAAGCTTGTAAGCCATTTCTAACACCTCAAGACACTTGATTAAACATAAATCCTTTTAAGAGTGTTAGATTTAAGATTGAAACTCAAGTTTCTTGAGAAGCCATGTTTAACTTTGAAATTTCTCACTTTTATTTTGAAATGATATATTGAAAAACCATTTGAGAAATCTTGAGAGCATTTAACATAAAAGTTCTAAGTCTTATAACTACATAAACCTCTTGACTTCTTTCTTTGATCTTGATTTTTCCTTTTGCGCTTGATCTTCACTTTTGCACTTGATCTTCGCTTTTGCCTTTGTTATCATCAAAAACCATTTGACATGTTTTAGGGACATAAGCATTCACATTCTCCCCCTTTTTGATGATGACAAACTGATCATAGGAAAAAAAAGAGTTTTTGCATTTGTATATAATAGACATTTAGGCGCAATGCTCCCCCGGAGTTTATGCATGATATTGGGTTAGATTTTGCATATAAAAAGCTTAAGAGCTCAAAAGCTCAATAACTCCCCCGTATTCATGCAACCTTAATTACTCATGCAACCTTTAATTAGATTTCATTTCATTTTCCTTATGTTCTCCCCCATTGACATTATCAAAAAGACATAAGCATTTAAAGAAAAATGGACAGCATGACGGCTATATTTTATGATTCCCCAGATTTTTCCAGAACAAGAAATCCAAAGAGATTAATCAGTCCAATCAATTTATCAAACAGCCAGACATTCAAAGAATAGAAGCAAAGTTGAAACAAGTTTATATATCATTAATCAGCATGTACACAATAACTTTTCACAACCAGTATAGCCAAAAACCAAAAACACCAGAAATGTATACCAATGTTATATAATCAGAGTCAAAACAAAAAAAAAATACAAGGTAGTTATCAAAAACATCAGGGCAATGGGCCATGATCACTATCGATGGCCTCGTCATCATCCTTTGTCGGATCCATGACAATGTCTCCTAGATCAACGTTATCATCGCCGGGCTCAAGATTGTTGTCAGAGTCTAGAAGCTCCTCATCATCAGCAGGAACGCCAGATGGACTAGCAAAGGACAGGGGAACCAGAGAGGCAGAGGATGTGAGAGGGGGAGCAGCAGCACTCAGAGGAATGGGAGGTCCACCCAAGAGGGATCGAATCGAGGCAAGCTCCTGATCTGAGTAGTCCATCCTCAGCTCAAGGTGATCTATCTTCTGCTCAAGGTGATCCATGCGAGTGTCAACATTAGCGCTCAGGTTGCGCATCTCTTGAAGCAGAAGGTCAAGGGTAGCTGGAGTGGGAGCAGGAGCAGGGACAGGATGCTAAGCCTCCTTATCATCGTCACTATCTGGATCATGATGGATATGACCAAACGTGCCATGAGCAATGTAATGCTACCTATCATCCACTTTGTAGAGCTGGAGCTTCTTCAGGGTATGCAAGCCAATGGATTGCAGTCCTTTTGAGCTGGTGTCCTTGGACTCTTCAGCTAGCGAAATGTGACAATGCTCTAGGATGGTGGTTACCAACATGGCAAATGGGAGAGTAGAGTTCTTCTTTTTCTTAACATCTAACATATGCTCTATAATGTAGTAACCCCAGTTTATTGGCCACCCTGTGGTCATTGCCCATAAGGCAACCACATCATCCTTGAGGACTTGGGAGTAATTCCCTCCCCTGGGAATCAATCCTCGGACCAAAAGGTAGTGGAGAACCCTGTTCTCCATAGTGAGGCCAGTGGCCATGATTCTTCTTTTAGGATCACTAGGGGGTAGTAGCCAGTCCTAATTAATGAGAGAAGAGCAGCCTTATGCTCAAACTCATGCCCCCAGACATTTGCATTCCCACAGAAGTGAGCTCCATCAGGAGTGAGCTTTGTTAGCCTATACCACTCAGCCATTGTTATCCTTATTTGTTGCTTTTTCACTTCAGAGATTATGCAATTATCTTCAAATTTCAGGTTGGCATAAAAGACTCTCACAAGGTTTGGGTAGATAGCCTTCTCTATACTTAGGAAACCTAGAAAGCCTAAATTTTCTATGGTTCTAAAGCTCTCTAAAGGTTCACTCTCGCAGAAGGTGATGGGAAGATACCTGGGAGAGATGATCTTGCGAAGATGGAAGTTCTTCTGGAACAACTCAGCTCGCTTCATTGTGGAGAAGTGTCTCGTGAGGTCCAGGCCAGAGCTATTGCGAGAAGCACCACCAGAGGACCTTCCAATGGCAGCCCCTATTCTTGGGCGCTTTGAGCGATGAGAGGATTCAACCATTGATGAGAAGGAGTGGAGTGGGATGAGTGGTAAGTGTTTGGGGATGAGTGAGGAGAGAGAGAGAGATGAAATTAGGGCAGAGAAGTGGGGATTTGGTTCGTGAGAGGTGATGGGGAGATTTGAGCGAGGGATGTGAGGAGATTTTGAGAGATGGGCTGTGTGGAGAGGAGTTTTCCGAGATTGAGAGAGGTGAAATGAGGGGTTTTGATGGAGATTTGAGTGAGAAATGAGAGATTTAGAGGTTTGGGTTGCGTGGGAGCAGACGAGGAGGACGAAAAATATGAAAATGTTTTGAAAAATGAGCTCTACGCGCGTCAGAAACCTTTTAAAAAACCCTGAGTAATCGATTACATTGGGTGTGTAATCGATTACATGCATTCTGGTGGGTATGTAATCGATTACATTTTTGGTGTAATCGATTACCACGCTTCTGGGGAACCTTGTAATCGATTACATAGTTGATGTAATCGATTACTTGAGTTCTGAGTTGATTGTAATCGATTACAAAAGTTGTGTAATCGATTACATGCTTGACAGAACCTGTGTAATCGATTACAAAGGCATTGTAATAGATTGCCAGCACTCTTTAACTCAAATTTTGCATTCCAATCAGCATATAATCAATTTTAATCCATCCAAATCAGTTCCAAAGCAACTTAGATCAATTCAAATCATCATGCAAACATATAATCTAATCATATTATGATTCAACTCACATAATTGATCAAAATTACCATTTTTATCACGAATTACACCATTTTTGGTGAAATTTTGAGGATGTTGAGTTGCTTGGGAGTCTTGGGCATGAGGGAGCACCTGCAAAACAACTTAGGGGAAATCTCCGATGCTCAAGTCAGTATTGGATTC
Source organism: Ormosia semicastrata (assembly GCA_029884595.1). NCBI lineage: Eukaryota > Viridiplantae > Streptophyta > Magnoliopsida > Fabales > Fabaceae > Ormosia > Ormosia semicastrata. The sequence continues at coordinate 60,345,637 of JAQQTO010000060.1, forward strand.
AAATATGATGAAAAATTCAGAGATTGTGCATCAATATGGCATGATTATACAAAAAAATACAAGTTAGATACCGGTTTTATGATTATGCAAATAGTCAATTTATGCATGATTGATCCAATATACCAAGTTCATTTCTTATATAGAAAAATGCTTCTTTTGCTAGGGGTTTAGTGAAAATGTCAGCTAGTTGCTTAGTGGTGTCTACAAACTCAAGCATACAATCACCCTTTTGAACATGGTCTCTAATGAAATGATGTCTTATTTCAATATGTTTAGTCCTAGAATGCAAAATGGGATTTTTGGACAAATTGATTGCACTAGTATTATCACATCTTATGGGGATGTGATCAAGTTCAAGACCATAGTCCAAGAGTTGTTATTTCATCCAAATGATTTGAGAACAACAACTCCCAGCTGCAACATATTCAGCTTCAGCTGTAGACAATGCCACACTATTTTGTTTCTTGCTATGCCAAGAAACTAGTGAGCTTCCAAGCAAGTGGCATGTCCCACTAGTGTTTTTTCTATCCATTTTGCATCCAGTAAAATCAGAATCGGAATACCCAATAAGGCTGTATGAGGCACCTTTAGGGTACCATAAACCCATTTGTGATGTGCCTATTAGATATTTCATTTTCCTTTTAACAGCGCTTAGGTGTGATTCTTTAGGATTAGCTTGATATCTAGCACACATGCATACACTAAACATTATATCAGGCCTACTTGTAGTGAGATAAAGGAGTAAGCCAATCATACCTCTATATTTCATAATTTCTACTGATTTACCTCCTTCATCCTTGTCCAAATAGTAAGAGGTGCCCATAGGAGTAGTCATATGCTTGGCATTGTCCATTCCAAACTTCTTGAGCAGCTCCTTGCAATACTTGGATTGACTTATGAAAGTTCCTTCTCTCGTTTGCTTAATTTGGAGACCATGGAAGAAGTTGAGCTCACCCATCATAGACATTTTAAACTCACTTTGCATAATATTTGAAAATTCTTTACAAAGAGAGTTGTTAGTAGCTCCAAATATAATGTCATCAACATAGATTTGAACTAGAAGTATGTCATGTATTTTATGTTTTATGAATAGGGTAGTGTCAACTTTGCCTCTAGAAAAACCTTTTTCTAAAAGGAATTTGCTCAATCTTTCATACCAAGCTCTAGGAGCTTGTTTCAAGCCATACAAGGCCTTTTTCAGTTTAAAAACATGGTTGGGCATTTCAAAATCCTCAAAACCAGGAGGTTGTTCTACATATACCTATTCTTGTATAAAACCATTTAAAAAGGCACTTTTGACATCCATTTGATAGAGTTTGAAATCCATGATGCAAGTATATGCAAGTAACATTATAATGGCCTCTAACCTAGTTATGAGAGCATAAGTTTCTTCATAGTCTATGCCTTCTTCTTAATTATATCCTTTAACTACAAGCCTAGCTTTATTTCTTATTATTAAGCCCATTTCATCAAGTTTGTTCCTAAAGACCTACCTGGTGCCAATTATAGGATGATCATTGGGCCTTAGAACTAATTCCCAAACTTGATTTCTCTCAAATTGGTTTAGTTCTTCTTGCATGGCCAAGATCCGATGCTCATCATTAATGGCCTCATTTATGTCTTTAGGTTCAACTTGAGAGACAAACGCTAGGTGATTACATGTATTTCTAAGTGAGTTTCGAGTGATTACCCCTTTTGATACATCACCAATCACCTTGTCGAGAGAGTGATATCTTGAAGTCCTCCATTCCTTGGGTAGGTCTGAGATTTCTGAATCTTTTTGCCATGAGTGATCAAGGAGTCTTTCTTCTTGCTTCTTGGACTCTTTCTCTTGATTTTTCAAGTGCGTTTTTGCCAAGATTTCTGCAACATCATCAACAATATTCTTTCTCAGCTCATTTGGGTTAGTTTCATCAAATACAACATGTATGGACTCTTCTATGGTCATAGTTCATTTATTATAGACTCTAAAGGCCTTACTATGTATAGAATAGCCAATGAATATTCTCTCATCATATTTTGCATCAAACTTCCCCAAGTTATCCTTTCCATTATTCAAAACAAAGCATTTACATTCAAAGACATGAAAATGTGACACATTTGGTTTCCTTCCTTTGTACAATTCATATGGGATTTTCTTTAAAATTGGCCTTATTAGGGCTCTATTCATAACATAACAAGCGGTGTTAACTGCATCCGCCCAAAAGTACTTAGGAAGGTTGGCTTCATTGAGCATAGTTCTTGCCATTTCCTCTAAAGTCGATTTTTCCTTTCTATAACACCATTTTGTCGTGGTGTTCTAGGGGCAGAAAAATTATGCTCAATGCCATGTTCATCACAAAAAGTTTCAAATTCATGATTTTCAAATTCACCACCATGGTCACTTCTTATGGATGCAATACAAAAATCTTTTTCGTTTTGGATAACTTTGACAAGTTTTCTAAATGATTAAAAAGCATCATTTTTGTGGGCCAAGAATGATGTCCATGTAAACCTAGAAAAATCATCCACAATCACTAATGCATAGTAATTCCCACCAAAGCTCATAGTTCTAGAGGGACCAAAAAGATCCATGTGCAAAAGTTGTAAAGGTCTAGAAGTTAAAACCATGTTTTTAGCTTTAAAAGAGACCTTTACTTGTTTTCCCTTTTGACATGCATCACAAAGTTTGTCTTTTTCAAATTTGAGCTTTAGAAGACCAATTACTAGTTCTTTAGAAACCAATTTGTTTAAGTGATCCATGTGAATGTGAGCAATTCTTCTATGCCATAACCATGAATCATTTTCTTTACTCATAAAGCATTTAGCATCATTTGAGGAGATATCATCGAGACTAATCATATATATATTATTGACTCTATGACCAACAAACTTAACTTGCTTATCATCCTTTCCCTCAATTATGCAACAAGAAGAATTAAATATAACTCTATTGCCTTTATCACACAATTGACTAATACTAAGCAAATTATGTTTAAGTCCTTCAACAAGCAAAACATTATCAATAGATGATGAAGGGACCTTACCAACTTTGCCAATTCTAAGAATCTTCCCTTTGTTGTTATCACCATATGTAACATGACCATGTTTCCTGTGTGTAAGGGAGGAGAACTTGGAGCCATCACCGGTCATGTGCTTGGAGCAACCACTATCAAGATACCAACTTGAGCTCTTGGTCTTCAAGCACACCTATAACACACATTCAAGTTTTAACCTTTGGTACCCAAATTGTCTTGGGTCCTTGTGTGTTAGAGTTAGGCATAGTGCCTTTAGGAACCCAAACTCTTTTTATTCCAACTTTAGTGTTTATGTTCTTTCTAACATTGCAAGTTGATGCACTATGCCCTTTCCTACCACAGTGAAAACATTTAACAAAGGGACTACTTGAAGTATTTGAGGAAACAAATAAGTTATTATAAGATTTTTGACGGTTGTTTGGATTAAATCCCAAACCGGCTTTTTGAAATACACATTTTTATTTCCTTAGCAACACATTCAAGTTGTCTCTTCCAAAAGTGAATTTTGCAAGAGTGTTGTTCAAGTCTTCAATTTCTTTTTCAAATACTTTGCATGATGAACAAGGTAATGATATGGATGTGTTATCATGTGAGGAACATGTCATGCACAGTGAATTAGCATCTATAAGTCCTAAGGTCTCATTTTCAATCTTAAGCTCATTTATCTCCTTACTTAAGATAGAAACTTTGTTTACCAATAAGGAAATTGTTTTGTTAGAGGACAAAATCATTTTTGTGAGCCTTAAGGATTCATCATGCAATTCTTGAAAGGCATCTTGCAATTCGTCATATGAAGGTAGAGATTCTGAGTTAGAAGAAGTTACCTCGGTGTCGCTCTCTTCACTTTCTTCTCCTTGAGCCATGAGACAAAGAAGAGCTTCTTCATCCTTTGAATTGTCAGAAGAGCTTAAGTCATTGTCCTCCCAAGCTATGTATACTCTCCTTCTTTTCTTTTCTTTGGAGGGCCTTTTCTTAAACTTTTCCGTCTTCTTGAGATACATAGGGCACTCCATTTTCATGTGTCCCGGTTTTCCACATTCATAGCATTTTGGAGGAGTAGAGGATCCTTCTCCTTTGTGATACACTTTCTTTTGAGGAAATGGTGGTCTTCTTTGAAATCCCTTTTTCTTTAGGAATCTTCCAAATTTTCTCACAAGGAGACTAAGATTCTCCTCACTTAGCTCAACACTTTTAGCATCCTCTTCACCATCTTCATCATCATCTTCAATTGCAGAGGAGGTGGCTTTGAGTGCGATTCCCTTCTTCTTTTTGTCATGCTCTTCATTTTGATTGAGCCTATTTAGTTCCAGCTCATGTTCTTGAAGTTTTCCGAATAAGGTGGCTAGAGACATTGTTGATAAATCTCTTGATTCCGCAATCGTCGTTACTTTGGGTTGCTAATTCCTGCTTAGACATCTCAAGACTTTGTTAATAAGATCCTCATTAAGAAATGTCTTTCCCAATGAGATAAGATGATTAACAATATGAGTAAACCTCTTTTGTATATCTTGAATACTTTCACCTTGGTTCATTCTAAACAATTCGTATTCATGAGAAAGAGTGTTTATTCGAGATCATTTTACCTCACTAGTACCTTCATGAGTTACTTGTAGGGTCATGAGTTACTTGTAGGGTATCCCACATTTCTTTTGTGGTTTTACAATTTGACACCCTAAAGAATTCATCATACCCCAAGGATGTGGTGATGATGTTCTTGGCTCTCAAATTGTATTGAACCTTCTTTTTATCATCATCGGTCTATTCATTTCTAGGTGTATTGATTTTCACACCATCTTTAGTTTGTGTAGGAACAAAAGCACCATTTTCAACGGCGTCCCACACATCTAAATCAATAGCTTCAATGAAAATTTTCATCCTTTCTTTTCAATAGGCATAATCATCCCCATTGAAATAAGGAGATTTGTTTATAGAAGAACCTTCATTTGAAAAACCATTTGAAGTCATCACTTCTCTTGAAGCTGCTAAGTTCTTTATACAAGAGTCTAGCTCTGATACCACTTGTTACCAAGTGGCCTCAATACTCAAGAGGGGGGTGAATTGAGTATGAAAACTAAGTTCGCAAATCTTTCACAAATCGTTTGATAAGTAATTTTCGTTGAAGCTAATTGATGATTAGAGATGATTGGATATAAGAGATAAACACTTTCACTTATAAATGCAATAGCCAAAGGTACCAATATTCAAGCAAATCAATGAAACAGTACTCAATGTAAAGAGAAGGGTTTAGAGAAAACAAACACAATGATTTATCCTGGTTCGATCACCAATCCACTTGTGATCTACGTCCAGTCCTCAAGCAACCGCTAGAGATTTTCCACTATTTCTTCAAGCTTCAATAGGTGCTTGATAACCTTTACAACCTTGAGCGCTCAACACTTTGGGATACCTCAGCCTTGGAGCTTGAGTCTCTTCAACTAAGGGATACCTCACCCTTTACACTTTTGGAGGGATGCTTCACCCTCTTTACAAATCAATAATGATAGATTGAATGAAGCTCTCACTAGAGTAGATGATTACAAATTGAAACTCTAATATGCTCTCAAAGATTTTTCACGTTTTTATAAAAAACAGAGCAAGAAATGGATTTAAGGATTGATTCATGTTTGAAAGTATTGGTGATCAATTTTTGGTTCAAGGTCAACCTCAAATGAAGACCCAACATTGGTATTTATAAGTTTCTCAATAAATGGAGCCGTTGGGGGGTTTTGGGCATGCATTTAATATAGCTGTTGGACGTTGTCAGGGTGCGTGTAATTGATTACACAACATATGTAATCGATTACATTGTTGTTCTAACGTGTTCTTGGCGTTTTGGGCTCTGTGTAATCGATTACATTATTGGTGTAATCGATTACATGGCTTCTTACTTTGCTTGTAATCGATTAAAATACCCATGTAATCGATTACATAACTTCTGACTTGCTGTGTAATCGATTACAATATCCATGTAATCGATTACATGACTCTTTGAATGTGTTTTTGCCTTTCTGGGCTTATTGTAATCGATTACATTTATTGTGTAATCAATTACATGGCCTCTGACTTGCTTGTAATCGATTACATTGCTCATGTAATCGATTACAAGGCCTCTGTTTGCTGTGTAATCGATTACAAACATCATGTAATTGATTACATTGGCCTTTGAACACATTTTTCAAGTCCAATAAAGCTTGTAAGCCATTTCTACCACCTCAAGACACTTGATTAAACATAAATCCTTTTAAGAGTGTTAGATTTAAGATTGAAACTTAAGTTTCTTGAGAAGCCATGTTTAACTTTGAAATTTCCCACTTTATTTTGAAATGATATATTAAAAAACCATTTGAGAAATCTTGAGAGCATTTAATATAAAAGTTCTAAGTCTTATAACTACATAAACCTCTTGACTTCTTTCTTTGATCTTGATTTTTCCTTTTGCGCTTAATCTTCACTTTTGCACTTGATCTTCGCTTTTGCCTTTGTTATCATCAAAAACCATTTGACATGTTTTGGGGACATAAGCATTCACAAAATGGTGTTTATAACTTGTTCATACTAAGAGTTTGGATTAAAAACTAAAAATTCTCCATTTAGCAAGTGTTGATTTTCTGGGTTTGGATGAGTGATTTGATGTAATGATCCATTTTTGATGAAATCAATTAGTGTTTCATGTTTCCCTCATGTTTGTGAACTTGTTTGGGACTAAAATTCGCCAAGGAACAAATTTGAAGTGATCAAATTTCGTATCTTGGCCAATAGAATAGTGCTCTTTGTTGCAAAGTTACGCAGAACTTGCTGCTGGGTGCTCGGCACTCAAGCGCGTGCTACCCAGAAGAACATGTTATGGTGCTTGCGCTCCCAAGCGCACAGCCCTTATGCGCTCAGGTGCTCAAGACAGGGCAAATCTTGTTTTTAGCATTGTGATGCTAATTTAATTCCCTACTTGTTGGGATCATTTGTGCAAGTCTTTTAGGGTGTATTGAGGCACTTTTTAGGATATTTCTTGGAGAGAATTATCAACTTGCATATATGAAAAATTTGGGAAATTCTCAGACATTCAAGTGTGATAGAATGCCTAGGTTAGTGTTTAGAGCTTTGGTCTAAATCACCTATGAGTGATTATGGGATGTTCTAGATACTGTGTAGTAAGAGATATGAATCTTGCTACCTTCGTTAGATAAGTGAGGCTAGGATTCTTATATCTAGTGTTTAAAATGTGGCCCGGATATTTGGTTTTCAAACTGGGTATTTGCTTGTTTCCTATGTATTGTGACCTTAAATGGTGTGCACAACTATATGATCTGAGAATGAGGTGTTGGATCTAAATTCTCCTTGCATTTATTCTTGCATGGTCTGGGTTACTGGTATAAAGGTGGCAATAGTACTCTTACGTGATAAAAGGAAAGTGTCTACCTATTACCAAGCGGGTTTATGCTTTTAGCTTATCATGCTCTGTATATACAAGAAATATAGGTTTCTGGGAAATAAGTAAGTAGCTTGTGTTTTCAAACTTTAAAACCTGCATTGGCATATTCATAATATTTGGACTTTGTTTAAGCATAACTATACTTCATAACATAAAGCATTGCATAGTTAACAATTGTATGGGCAGTTGTCATTGCTTGACCGATTGATTGTTTGGTTGCTTATTCGATAGTATCTTAAGATTGTATGAGCAATTCTTTGATATTGTTGTTTATCAAATATTCTTTTATATAGAGAGTATTTTGTGTTCAATTTATTTATTTGTTGTAAATGATTAACTGCTAGTCTTAGTATGCTTATAGTGAGAAATTGTGATTTCTCACCCCTGTGTGTTTCATATAAATCTAGGTGAAGTCCTTAAAAATGAAAAGGGCAAAAAAAAGAAGAAGCAGAAGGCTTAGTTTAGCAGCTTTATTTCGTTTTGAATCAAATTGTATATTTGTACTTTTTTGATTGTTTGTAAAAGCTTATGTATACAGTATAACTTGTTAGCCAGTGTTGTATGTATATATGACATTTTTATCATTCGTAATTCTCTATAATGTCTATACAAGTTATTATGAGCTTTTATTTTATGCATTTTTAGAAGTGACATGCTGAATGCGATTTATTTTGAAATATTCCATTTATTTTACGATAATTCGTATTAGGGGTGTTATATTATGGTATCAGAGCAGTTCATCCTATTGAGCCGGGGTGTGGACTGACTATGCTTAGGCATGTTTAGGAGTTCCTCTTTGTGTTATGCATTTCTTTGTCTCTCGTGTGAGATATTTGATTGAATTGTATGACCTACATTTGATATGTCTATTTTAGCTACTGTTGCATGATTACATGATATTGGAATTAGCTACCTCAATATGTATTATTCTATGTTTATAGGAAACTATGGCAGCACGAGGGCGACCGTGTGGGAGCAAGAACAGGAACTCCAGAAATGAAGGCCCTAACATGGTTGGAGCCTTTATGGCAATGCCTAAGGCAATGAGAGACCAAACAGCCGTTACTGCCACTGCTATGCAAAAGCAAATAGCCGCAACAATTGAAGCTATAAGAGAGTAACCAGCTGCGACAACAAGGATGGTTGAGAGAATGACTACTACTCAACATCAACCACCTACACCACTACCACACCACCAGGGGCAACCACACTAAGAGGTAGCTAGGAGAAATTAGAATTTCCAAGACCTCTCAGAGTTCAAGAAATCAAATATATCTCCCTTCAAAAGGGAGTACAATCTAGTCAGAGCTGAGGGTTGGCTCAAAGAGATAGAGAAGATTTTTACTTTTATGACTTGCTTAGACGAGCATAAGGTGCTTTTTGCTCATACATGCTAGAGGAAGAGGCAGAGTGTAACACCTCAAAAATTATTTATTTTATCATAAATAATCATTTTATAATATTTATGATTTTTGAGAATTTTTCTAGATTTTTTCAGAAATGATGAATATTTTAATATATTTTTCATTTTACGTGCACACTGAGCAGAGTTAGTGTAGCACCCCAAAAATTGTTTGTTTTGTGATGAATAGACATTTTCTAATATTTGTGATTTTTGATGATTTTTGTGAAATTTTCTGAAAATGTTGAATATTTTAATATATTTCTCGTTTTACGTGTGCATTGAGCGGAGTTAGGAAATCAGAATATTTTTCCTGAGGCTGGTAAACTTTGAACTGTGAAAACATCGATGAGAGATCTTACTAAACCCGAGGCCGAGCACAGTTTACGAGGTTTACGTCTTTCGAGATTTTACCTGATAAGTAAAATCGCTGTACATCTGGTTAAATTTTAAATTTAACTGTACCCCTTATCATCCATTGAACAATAAATATTGACTCCATAAATATCAATAATTTTCTGTTGGATAACAACTTGTAGTAAAAATCCTTATCATTTCATCTAAAATCTACTTTATGTCAAATCAGTTTGACTTTTTACAAAAATTACATACACATTTAACCTTAGCATTTTGGAGGGAAATTTCCCCCCATTTTCTCCTCACTCTCCACGGCAGCAGCAGCTTTTGGAGAGCCCAAAATTCTGTTCTTCCATTTATCTCCCTTACTCCTATAACATAAACATTATTATCTCTCTTCTCCTTCTCTTTTTCCCCTCTCCCTCACGTATCTTCTTCTTCTTTTCATCTCATATTTCCCTTCCCATTTTCACTCCACAGTAGCCACATCCCCTCCACCCACATAATCCATTTGATTTTCGAGCTCACACACCCCATAGATTCCCATCTCGTTTGAAGACTCATTGGTGATGGAATCATCTTCAAGAGCTCACCATTCTCTCCACCTTCATCCCCTTCCACCATTGAAGCTCAAAGCTTGGAGCTTTAAGGTAAAACCTCATGGCTTTCTCTGCCTCTCTCCTCATTTTCGTGACCCATGGTCATTTTGGTGACCATGGATATCTATTTCAAGTTTGGTTTTGATTTTGTAAGTTTGAATGTTCTAGGGTTTTTAGGAAGCTAAGAATGAAATTTCAAAGCAAAAGGGAGCATCCTTTCTTTGTGTTTCTCTTAGGTAAGAGGAAGATCCATTCTCTTCAACCCATTTTGGTGGTTAAGAACTTGTTGTTGTGTTGGTGGGGCGAAACCCATTTTGGGAGACCCCTTTTTTGATTATTTTTGGTTGAATTTTAGGTGTTTGGATGGTATGTTTTTGATGTGCATTGATGGATTTTGGGATGATTGAGGATTGGAATGGCTTTCTGGTGATTTCTGCGTCCACAGAGTGATACACGGCCGTGTATCTCCCTGTGTGCCTAAAACGTGCTTTTTGGTGCACTCTAGAGGAGTACACGGCCCAGGCCGTGTATGACCACATGGCCGTATACTCGGGGCCGTGTATTTTACACACAGTCATGTAACATCAGCAAATAGATTTGAGGCTTTTCTAGCCCCTTGAAGGTCCCCTTGGGCACTTGACTCAAGGCTTTTGGACTAATGTAAGTGTAATAATCTTGAATAATTAGATGACTAGAAATAATTAGGGATTCATAAAGAGGGAAAAACAAGGAGCGGGAGTATGCCTTACAACTTATAAGCAACTTTGAATAGAGATAGAACATGAGTGTGTTAAAGGTTGCGAGCGATATAATGAAATTAAGAATTGAATTATTGAGGGCTTTGAATAGGGTGTGAATGCCTAGAAACTTATTATTGACTTAGTATGGACCCTTGAATGGGATCAAATATTGATGATAAATGACATAACATGTGATCTTAGACCTGAAATGCTATGATTGTGAATTTATAAATGTACATATGAGTATACGTTGAATCGATGTGCATTAAGCATGATTGAGTCATGCATTGAAAAAGTCCGTTGGACAATTTGTAAGGCCAAGTAGCCTAGGAGTTGAATCACACCTTCGTGCGGGTGCGAATAGACAAGTGTAGGTCATTTGTTGACCTTGGGGGCGTTGGGGTGCGGGTACCTCGTAATGGACATTTGGTAGCTCTTCTGTCTGTGGGGCAGACCAATGCAAATGCACCGACGATCCAGACCCGGACACTGTCCTATATCGAGATCTGTGTAGAATGTCTTGTACAATGCCATGATGCACATTTTGATAAATTGAAAATTTTAGTACTTGAAGGCCTCGGCAACTGCGATACAAACATATCTCCTGATCATTTTCTCCGACTGTTTTATGTCTAGCTCTATGGAGTAAGTTTTTTTTGGTATCATGTGCATGTGCATAATGAGTCGCCATACCATTTGATAGTTACTTGTTCATATGGAAATTTAATACGTTGTTTCATCACTGCTATAGCTGCCTATATATGCTAAATTGCTTATTATCTATTTTAATGCTAATTATCATTTCTGGAATGTTATGTGGACGTCATGCGCTGTTTGTTTTTTACTGCCTCAATTGGTAATGAATGTTGAATGTCTTACCTCTTTTCTTATGTTTCTACTATTTATGTATATCTATATATGTGATTCTCTGAAGACGGGGGTGAAGAAAAGGAAGAACCCGATTTCCCCGGCTTCTGGCCTAACCTTGACTAGCATCCTTCTGATCATGACGGTCCGACCTCATGGATTTTTGGGAAACATGCGTCTGACATTCGTTGGGGGTCCAAACTGTTGGCATATGAACTTCAGCTCTGATCGCTGTGTCTACTTGGGAGACATGTCATTGTCGCTGGCTTAGGGGCGTCATGAACTGCCGATCTTTACCTGTTGCATCAGCTTACGCTTGGAATTTTATCTGCCCATCAGGGAGATGTGGGGTGCCCGCTATTACACCCCACAGGAGGATACATTTGATTCCACTGCTCGGGCTCCGGCCTGTAGCTCGGTGGCTCCTATGGCGGTCTCCTCAAATGAGGAAGATCCCGAGGAGGATATTGCGGAGGATCCTGATGAGGATCCTGACACGATTCCTCCTTATTTGAGGGACTGATCTTGCTAGTAGCTACTGATGGCTCCCCGTGTTTTATTTTGGGGGCCTAATGTTTTATTATTTTGGTGGGCTGTATATGCATGATCCTGTGGGCAGGTATAGTTTTACTTTTTGGTATATCAGGCTTTGTAGCTAAACGGATTTGATATAAATATATATATATGAACATCACATTTTGGGGGCTGGTAAAGCTTAGGCTTCATTTTGATGAGCCTTGATGTAATTATTAACTCATAGTTTGAATCTAAATGGTATATATATATATAGGCCATATCTAGTGAAAGGAGTTTTTATTGTGAGAGGGTAAGAGGAGTAAATCTTAACCATACAACCATACATGGATGGTCAAGATTACAAGTTACTTGAAGGTCATGTGACCACTTAAAAAAGTCACATGCATTTATGTTCTAATCTTAACCATTCATGAAAGATCTAATGGTCAAAATTCACTCCTCTCACCTCTCACAATAAACACTCCTCTCACCTGAGTAAGATCCTATATATATATATATATGATGTATTTTCTGAATGGATGTATGGACTAGTCTTTATGTTTTCTGTTAAAGTTTATGTTCTCTGCTTACGATTAGACAAAAATATATGTACGTACTTATGAATCTTTATAAATGTTAGTACCTTTGAATACTGAATTGATGAGCAAGTTATTGAGTATATATATATATATATATATATATATATATATATATATATATATATATATATACGTACAAAAAAAATATGTACCAATTTATTTATACAACTAAAATCAAACAAGTTTAATGATGTAATGAATCGGGTCTTACTTTATTATACTATTAATTTCCACAAAAGTATTTAATTGACAATATGACGTTCCTTCTCAAAAAGGGGCATTATATTAAGTTGGTATTAGAGCCCCGATTTATGTTTCTTTGGGTCTTGTGATTGAGTCTGTCTTGTTTCTGCTGTGTGTTCTCTGAAAAGTAAACATAGAGATGTATTGTTTGGTATTCCTAATGGATACGATTGACTTTTCTCGTGTTTTCAGTTAATCCGATCTGAGAAAGTAAGATGGCACGAAGAGAAGACATGGTAGCTGTTATAACGGCGATGCAGAGGATGGCTGAGGCCATCGCACAACAAACTGAGCAAGCTACTCAACAACAAGAGAGAGTTGCTCAACAACAAGAAAGGGCTGCTCAACAGCTCGAAGCTACTGCAGATGCTCAGAACTTGGCAGAGTTTCATCGCCACAATCCTCCCTAATTCAAAAGAGAGTTCGATTCAGACAAAGCTAGTCTGTAGATCAAGGAGTTAGAGAAAGTTTTTCGAGGCATGAACTGCGTTGAGAACAAGAAGGTGAACTATGCTTCCTTTATGTTGGTGGGCAATGCTGAAAACTAGTGGAATGGAGTGCAGAGAATGTTAGAAGCTACAAACCGCGAGATCACTTGGGAACTACAAGCAGAAGGATTGAGGTATGAGGTGAAGAAGGCTGTTATCACCCTAAAGATCAATAAGTTCTCGGAACTACTAGACACGTGCTGTGAAGTAGAAGCTCTGGAGCAATCTAAAGATATGAGGAATAGGAACTTTGGGCCTACGAGGTTCCAAAGGGGCGGTGGCAATAGTTCTAACCGCTTCCAAAAGAAGCCTTATTCCCGACCAACGGGAAATCAGCAATAGACCACGGGTGGAAGCTCTGGTGGAGGTTCTGGTGGGAATCGAACCGAATCGAATGTGACATCTTCCTAGAGATGCATGAAGTATGGGAAGGATCACCTGACAAGGGATTATTCCATCAAGGGAATTATCTGCTATAGATGTGGCAAGCCTGGCCACATAACCCGAGACTACAATCAAGCGAAGGCTGAACCTTCAGTCAATGCTGCAAGAGCTAAGAAACCACAAGCAGGAGGGCGAGTTTATACCATGAGCGGAGCTGAAGCCTCCGAGTCTGAAGACTCTATTCAAGGAGAAGGCACCATAGAAGGTAACCTTTTAACTATACTGTATGACTTTGGGGCAACCCATTCTTTCATATCTTATGACTGTGTACTACGACTTGGCTTACCAGTGTCTACCTTACCTTTTGACTTAACTATTTCTACCCCCACTGATAAACCGATAATTACTACCAAAGTCTGTTTAAATTGTCCTTTGATTATTAAAGGTCGAATCTTTTCTTTCAATTTGATCTGTTTACCCCTTTCTCAACTAGATATAATTTTAGGGATGGATTGGTTGTCTTCCAACCATGCTCTATTAGATTGTTCAAGAAAAACCATAGTTTTTCCCATAGATGAGGATTCTAGATTTTTGACGGCTAACCAAGTTCAAGCTTTCTTGAAAGAAAGAGCTCACGGATACATGCTACTGTCTTCTTTAAAAGTCGAGAGCGAGGTTGATGTGAACACAATTCCAGTGGTGAGTGAATTTCCTAAAGTCTTTCCTAAGGATGTACCTGGTTTACCACCAGCACGAGAAATAGAATTCGCCATTAACCTTGTACCGGGAGCTGGTCCCGTGTCTATAGCACCTTATAGGATGGCACCAACAGAATTAGCTGAGCTTAAGAAGCAGCTAGAGGAGCTTTTGGAAAAGTAATTCATCAGACCGAGTGTGTCACCGTGGGAAGCACTAGTGCTGTTAGTTTGCAAGAAGGATGGTTCATCAAGATTGTGCGTGGACTACAGATAGTTGAACAAAGTGACGATCAAGAATAAATATCCACTCCCAAGAATTGATGACTTAATGGACCAACTGAAGGGAGCAGCAGTGTTTTCAAAAATTGACCTGCGATCTGGGTATCATCAAATACGAGTAAAGACGGAGGACATACTTAAGACTGCTTTTCGTACCCGATATGGCCATTATGTGTATCTTGTGATACCATTTGGCATGATGAATGCACCAGCTATCTTTATGGACTACATGAACTGAATCTTTCATCCTTACTTGGACAGATTCGTTATGTTCTTCATTGATGACATTCTGGTATACTCTCAGAATCAGGAGGATCATGCTGAACACCTCAGTATAGTCCTCCAGATTTTGAAGGAGAAAGAACTGTATGCCAAACTGTCAAAATGTGAATTTTGGCTGGAAGAAGTTAAGTTTTTGGGCCATGTGATCTCAAAGGATGGGATTGCAGTGGATTCATCAAAAGTAGAGGCAGTTCTACAGTGGGAACGACCAAAGACAGTGACAGAAATTTGAAGCTTTTTGGGTTTGGCTAGATACTATAGGAGGTTCATTGAGGGATTCTCCAAAATTGCAGGACCTCTCACTCAACTCACAAGAAAGAACCAAGCTTTTGAATGGACTGAGGCTTGCGAAGAAGGATTCCAGGAATTGAAGAGACGACTAACTACCTCGCCAGTGTTAGTGCTACTCGATCCGAATGAACAGTTTGAAGTGTATTGTGATGCTTCATACCAAGGGCTAGGAGCTGTGCTTATGCAACATAGAAAGGTAGTGGCTTATGTTTCAAGGAAATTATGAGTACACAAGAAGAACTACCTGATGCACGACTTGGAGTTAGCGGCTGTGGTTTTCGCTCTGAAGATATGGAGGCATTTTCTCTATGGAGCAACGTTCAACATCTTTAGTGATCACAAAATCTTGAAGTATTTGTATGATCAGAAGGAGTTGAATATGAGGCAGCGAAGGTGGCTGAAGTTCCTGAAAGACTATGATTTCTAACTTCTGTATCATCCCGACAAGGCAAACGTCGTGGCAGATGCCTTGAGTAGAAAAATGATCAGTGTCTCTTCCCTGATGATCAAGGAAAATGATCTAATAGAGCAGTTCAGAGATGTATGGTCTTTTGTGGAGTTAGAACCAAGAAAGATCTGCATGAATATGGTTAGCATCTCAAGCGAGCTAATGGATGACATACGGGAAAAGCAGAATGTTGACAAGTTCTTACAAGAAGTGAGAGAGCAGGTGAAGTAAGGTAACGAAACAACATTTGCGGAAGGAACAGATGAAATTTTGAGATTCCGAGGTAGGGTCTGTATTCCCCGTGACCAAGAGCTTAAAGAGTATATTATCAATCATGCTAACACAAGTCAGCTGAATATGCATCCGGGTATAACAAAAATGTATCAAGACTTGAAGAAGTTATTTTGGTGGCATGGAATGAAGAGTGATGTCACTAGACGTGTATTAACTTGTCTGGTTTGTCAAAAAGCTAAAGTGGAACATCAAAGACCGACAAGATTGCTACAACCATTGTCTATTCTTGAATGGAAATGGGACAACATTGCAATAGATTTTGTAGTGGGTTTGCCAAGGACAAGAAAAGGTCATGACTCGATTTAGGTAATCGTGGACCGACTCACGAAATCAACATATTTTCTCCTGATCAACATAAGATACAAACTGGAGAGACTAACCCAGATCTATATTAGAGAGATTGTTAGACTGCACGGTGTGCCTACAAGTATTGTTTCAGATAGGGATCTGAGATTTATTTCAAAGTTCTGGCAGAGTCTACAAGAAGCATTAGGGACAAAGTTACGTCTAAGTTCTGCCTACCACCTACAGACCGATGGCCAATCGGAAAGAACGATCCAATCATTGGAAGATTTGCTTAGAGCTTGCACCATAGAGCAGACTGGAAGTTGGGATGATGTTCTACCGTTGATAGAATTTACCTATAACAACAGCTATCATTCGACCATAGGGATGGCACCCTATGAGGCTCTGTATGGACGACGGTGCCGAACGCCACTGTGTTGGTACCAAGACGGCGAGCGCCTTACTATTAGACCAGATGTTATATAGCAGATAATCGAAAAGGTTAAGATGATTCAGGAGAAGATGAGGACAGCTTAGAGTCGACAAAAGAGTTTTGCAGACTAAAGGAGAAAGCCTCTTGAGTTTGAGGAAGGCAAGCATGTATTTCTGAAACTCACACCTACGACTGGGGTAGGCCGGGCCTTGAAATCTAAAAAACTTACTCCAAAATTTCTTGGACCATACCGGATTATTCACCGAGTAGGTCCAGTAGCCTATCAAATAGCCTTACTCCTTTTCCTCTCAAACATTCACAATGTCTTCTATGTATCACAACTGCGAAAATACATTCCTAACCCAAGTCATGTCATAGCACCAGACGCAGTACAATTAAAAAAGAACTTAACCTATGAGGCACCTCTTGTAGGAATTGAGGATAGAAGGATAAAGAAAGAAACTAAAAGACAAGGAGATCTCATTGGTGAAGTAATCTGGAACGAAATAACTGGAGATGCAACATGGAAGCTAGATGACAAGATGAAGGAGCAATACCCACAACTATTTTAAGGTATGAAAATTTCGAGGACAAAATTTCTTTTTAGAAAGGGAGAGTTGTAACACCCCGAAAATTTTTTGTTTTATCATAAATAATCATTTTACAATATTTATGATTTTTGAAAATTTTTCTGGATTTTTCTAGAAACGATGAATATTTCAATATATTTTTCGTTTTACGTGCACACTGAGCAGAGTCAGTGTAACACCCCGAAAATTGTTTGTTTTGTGATGAATAGACATTTTCTAATATTTGTGATTTTTGATGATTTTTGTGAAATTTTCTGGAAACGTTGAATATTTTAATATATTTCTCATTTTACGTGTGCATTAAGCGGAGCCGGAAAAGTAGAATATTTTCCCTGAAGCTGGTAAACTTTGAACTGTGGAAACGTCGACGAGGGATCTTACTAAACCCGAGGCCGAGTATAGTTTACGAGGTTTACGTCTTTCTAGATTTTACTTGATAAGTAAAATCACTGTACATCCGGTTAAATTTTAAATTTAGCTGTACCCCTTATTATCTGTTGAACAATAAATATTGACTCTATAAATATCAATAATTTTTCGTTAGATAATAACTTGTAGTAAATATCCTTATCATTTCATCTAAAAATGTAATTTATGTCAAATCAGTTTGGCTTTATGCAAAAATTACATACACATTTAACCCTAGCATTTCGGAGGGAAATTTCCCCCCATTTTCTCCTCACTCTCCACGGCAGCAGCAGCTTTTGGAGAGCCCAAAATTCTGCTCTTCCATTTATCTCCCTTACTCCCATAACATAAACATTATTATATCTCTTCTCCTTCTCTTTTTCCCCTCTCCCTCACATATCTTCTTCTTCTTTTCATATCATATTTCCCTTCCCATTTTCACTCCACATGACCACATCCTCTCCACACACATAATTCATTTGATTTTCGAGCTCACACACCCCATTGATTCCCATCTCGTTTGAAGACTCATTGGTGGTGGAATCATCTTCAAGAGCTCACCATTCTCTCCACCTTCATCCCCTTCCACCATTGAAGCCCAAAGCTTGGAGTTTTAAAGTAAAAGCTCATGGCTTTCTCCCCCTCTCTCCTCATTTTCGTGACCTATGGTCATTTTGGTGACCATGGATATCTATTTCAAGTTTGGTTTTGATTTTGTAAGTGTGAATATTCTAGGGTTTTTAGAAAGCTAAGAACGAAATTTCTAAGCAAAAGGGAGCATCCTTTCTTTGTGTTTCTCTTAGGTAATAGGAAAATCCATTCTCTTCAACCCATTTTGGTAGTTAAGAACTTGTTGTTGTGTTGGTGGGGTGAAACCCATTTTGGGAGACCCCTTTATTTGATTATTTTTGGTTGAATTTTAAGTGTTTGGATGGTATATTTTTGATGTGCATTGATGGATTTTAGGATGATTGAGGATTGGAATGGTTTTCTAGTGATTTCTGCGTCCACAGAGTGATACACGGCCTAGGCCGTGTATGGATACACGGTCGTGTATCTCCTTGTGTGACTAAAACGTGCTTTCTGGTGCACTCTAGAGGAGTACACGGCCCAGGCCGTGTATGACCACACGGCCGTGTACTCGGGGCCGTAATTTTTATACACGGCCGTGTAACATGATCAACAAATAGATTTGAGGCTTTTCTAGCCCCTTGAAGGTCCCCTTGGGCACTTGACTCAAGGTTTTTGGACTAATATAAGTGTAATAATCTTAAATAATTGGATGACTAGAAACTAATTAGGGATTCATAAAGAGGGAAAAACAAGGAGCGGGAGCATGCCTTACAACTTATAAGAAACTTTGAATAGAGATAGAACATGAGTGTGTTTGAGGTTGCGAGTGACATAATGAAATTAAGAATTGACTTATTGAAGGCTTTGAATAGGGTGTGAATGCCTAGAAACTTATTATTGACTTAGTATGGACCCTTGAACGGGATCGAATATTGATGATAAATGACATAACATGTGATCTTAGACTTGAAATGCTATGATTGTGAATTTGTAAATGTACATATGAGTATGCGTTGAATCGATGTGCATTGAGCATGATTGAGTCATGCATTGAAAATGTCCGTTGGATAATTTGTAAGGCCAAGTTGCCTAGGAGTTGAATTACACCTTTGTGCGAGTGCGAATAGACAAGTGTAGGTCATTTGTTGACCTTGGGGGCGTTGGGGTGCGGGTACCTCATAATGGATAGTTGGTAGCTCTTCTATCCATGGGGCAGATTGATGCAAACGCACCGATGATCCAGACTGAGACACTGTCCTATATCAAGATCTGCGTAGAATGTCTTGTACAATGCCATGATGCGCATTTTGATAAATTAAAAATTTTAGTACTTGAAGGCCTCGGCAGCCGCGATACAGACATATCTCCTGATCATTCTCTCCGACTGTTTTGTGTCTAGTTCCATGGAGTAAGTTTTTTTTGGTATCATGTGCATATGCATAATGAGTCGCTATACCATTTGATAGTTACTTGTGCATATGGAAATTTAATGCATTGTTTCATTACTGTTATGGCTGCCTATATATGCTAAATTGCTTATTATCTATTTTAATGCTAATTATCATTTCTGAAATGTTATGTGGGCATCATGCACCGTTTATTTATTACTGCCTCAATTGGTTATAAATGTTGAATGTCTTACCTCTTTTCCTATGTTTCTACTATTTATGTATATCTATATATGTGATTCTCTGAAGATGGGGGTGAAGAAAAGGAAGAACCCGATTTCTCTGGCTTCTGGCCCAACCTTGACTAGCATCCTTCTGATCATGATGGCCCGACCTCATGGATTTTTGGGAAACGTGCGTCTGACATTCCTTGGGGGTCTAGAATGTTGGCATGTGAACTTCAGCTCTGATCGCTGTGCTACTTGGGAGACGTATCGTTGTCACTGGCTTGGGGGCATCATGAACCGTCGATCTTTACCTGCTGCATCAACTTATGCTTGGAATTTTATCTGCCCATCAGGGAGATGTGGGGTGCCCGCTATTACACCCCACAGGAGGATACTTTTGATTCCACTGCTCGGGCTCCGGCCCGTAGCTCGGTGGCTCCTATGGAGGTCTCCTCGGATGAATAAAATCCCGAGGAGGTTCCCGAGGAGGATCTCGCGGAGGATCCTGATGAGGATCCTGACACGATTTCTCCTCATTTGAGGGACTGATATTACTAGTAGCTACTGATGGCTACCCATGTTTTATTTTGGGGGCCTGATGTTTTATTATTTTGGTGGGCTATATATGCATGATCCTGTGGGCAGGTATAGTTTTGCTTTTTGGTATATCGGGCTTTGTAACTAAACAAATTTGATATAAATATATATATGAACATCACATTTTGGGGGGCTAGTAAAGCTTAGGCTTCCTTTTGATGAGTCTTGATGTAATTATTGACTCATAGTTTGTATCTAAACGGTATATATATATATATATATATATATATATATATGATGTATTTTCTATATGGATGTATGGACTAGTCTTTATGTTTTTCGTTAAAGTTTATGTTTTACGCTACGATTAGACAAAAATATATGTACGTACTTATGAATCTTTATAAATGTTAGTACCTTTGAATACTAAATTGATGAGTAGGTTATTGAGTATATATATATATATATATATATATGTACAAAAAAAACATATTCACCAATTTATTTATACAACTAAAATCAAATAATTTTAATGATGTAATGAACAGGGTCTTACTTTTTTACACTTTTATTTTCCATAAAAATATTTAATTGACAATGTGATGTTCCCTCCCAAAAAGGGGCGTTACACAGAGGATTGATGGGTGGATACCAAGAGAGCTCTTTAGGCTTCAAGGACTCATATGACGTGAGAAATCTTTAGAAGTTCTTTTCTGAGGATGTTCTTTCCACAAAACCTTCAGAATGCCAAAGAGATGGAATTTCTAAAGTTAGAACAGGGGGACATGTCTGTTGGCTAGTACGTGGTCCAATTTAACGAATCGTCTAAGTTCTCTTCTTGCATCAAACTTAACCCAGATGAATCATGGAAGTGTGTTAAGTTTGAGGAAGGACTGAGGGAAGACATTCAAAATACCATCCAACCATTTGAAATTTGAGACTTTGAAACTTTGATTAACAAGTGCCAGATAATCAAAGGGCGTGCTAAGAAGATTTCAATAGAGCCTAAGTCACAAAACCTTCAAAAGAGGAAGTGGGGTGATGACAAGTTCAAGAAGGGATCTTCTAAATCTTGCTTTACTCAGGACAAGGGTAAGCAAGCTCAGAAGGAGTTTGTGGGACCTAAGTGTTCCAAGTGTGGGAAACAGGACGGAGACAACCCTTGCTTGGTGTGCTATGTTTGTGGATAGCTTGTGCATTTTGCGAAGGAGTGTCCATCAAAGAAGGAAACTGCGCCTAACCAGAAACCACAAGCCAAAGAGAGAGTTTACACTCTAGGTGGTGAAAAGGTTATTCAGTCTTCCGATCTTATTGAAGGTAAATGCACTATTCATAATCATCTTTTAATTGTGTTGTATGATTCAGGATCATCCCACTTCTTTGTTTCTAATGATTATGTGAATGAGTTGGATTTACCTGTCTCTGAACTTTTATATGACTTATTTGTATCTACGTCTACTGGTAAACTAGTTACAACATCCAGAATGTGTCTTGATTGTTGTGTAAAGGTAGAAGATATGATTTTTAGTGTAAACATCATTTGTTTTCCTCTTGTAGATATTGATGTCATCCTTGGCATGGATTAGTTGTCCGCCAACCATTTAGTGTCGAACTGCTCAGAAAAAATCCTAGTTTTCTTGTTAGATGTACCTACCAGAGTTATTCCATTTGAGTTTATGTATCTCAATGCGAATCAGATTAATCTTTGTTTGGAGGAGGGATCTCTAGGATATGTTCTCTTATTTTCACTAAGTGCTAAGGTTGAGCAAAGCCTAGGTGAAATATTTGTGGTGAGTGAATATCCTGAAGTTTTCCTAAGTGACATAATGGAGTTGCCACCCGAGTGGAAAATAGAGTTCTCTATAGACTTAGTGCCTGGAATGGGACCTATCTCTATAGCACTCTATAGAATGGCGCCACTAGAGTTACCGAAACTCAAGAAGCAAATCGAGGATTTATTGGATAAGCAATTCATTAGGCCGAGTGTTTCTCCGTGGGGAGCACCTGTGCTTTTAGTGAAGAAAAAGGATGGTACCATGAGGCTTTGTGTGGATTATAGATGGCTAAACAAGGTGACCATTAAAAATAAGTATCTGTTGCCTAGGATAAACGATCTAATGGATCAGTTGAGAGGAGCTGCGATTTTCTCAAAGATTAACCTTAAGTCAGGTTATCATCAGATAAGGGTTAAGGAAAAGGATATCCCTAAGTCAGCTTTTAGAACTAGGTATGGGCATTATAAGTACCTCGTGATATCCTTTGGGTTGACGAATGCACTAGCAGTGTTCATGGATTACATGAACTGGATCTTTAGACCCTACCTAGATTAGTTTGTTGTGGTGTTTATCGATGATATCTTGATCTATTCTAAAACAATGAAGGAGCATGAACAGCATTTGAGGATAGTGTTGTAAACCCTTAAGGAGAATAAGTTGTTTACTAAGCTATCTAAGTGTGAGTTCTGGCTTTCATAAGTGCAGTTTTTGGGACATGTGATATCTTAGGGTAAGATTTCTGTGGACCTAAGCAAAGTTAATGCAGTATTGTAGTGGGAGAGACCCACCACTGTAACCTAGATCAGAAGCTTCATAGGCCTAGCGGAGTACTATAGAAGGTTCATAAAGGGTTTTTCTTAATTAGCGCTACCCTTGACTAGATTGACTAGGAAATGTAGTTCTTTCGAATAGACTCAGGCTTGTGAGAGTAGTTTCTAAGAGCTAAAAGTGAGGTTGACTACTACAATGGTGTTGGTAATTCTGGATCCTTTAGAGAACTTTGAGGTATATTGTGATGCTTCGAAGATAGGCTTGGGTTGTATTTTGATGCAACATAGAAGAGTTGTTGCCTATGCATCAAGGCAGTTGAGACCTCATGAGGAGAACTACCCTACTTATGATCTAGAGTTAGCTGCAGTAGTGTTTGGCCTAAAAGTTTAGAGACATTACTTGTATAGAGTTCAGTTTAAGGTGTTCAATGATCACAAGAGTTTGAGGCACTTGTTTGATCAGAAAGAACTAAACATGAGACAATAAAGATGGATGAAGTTTTCGAAAAACTATGACTTTTAGTTAAAGTACCATTCGAGTAAAGCCAATATGGTGGCTAATGCACTAAGCAGGAAATCCCTACATGTGTCCCAGATGATGATCCAAGAAAGTGAACTTCTTGAGAGTTTTAGAGATATAAATCTTTCAGTAACTGTGTTACCACATAGTCTTAGTGTGAGTCGAGTGGACATAGTGGGTGACTTTTGGACTCAGATCTTGGAAGCTCAAAAGGAAGATGAGTCTCTTAGTGATGTAAGTGAGCAGATATTTTTTGGTAATCCTGGAGAGTTTAATATGTCGGATGATGGGATGATTAAGTTTAGAGGTAGACTTTGCATTCCTTATGAATCTAAAATCAAGGAAAGGATCCTTGAAGAAGCTTACTGTAGTCAATACACTATCCATCCTGGGGCCACTAAGATATATCAAGACTTGAAGAAGTTGTTTTGGTGGTCTGGTATGAAAAGGGGTATAGCTGAGTTTATGTCTAGACGTCTCACTTGTCAGAAGGTCAAGATAGAACACCAGAAACCCTCTAGACCTCTTTAATCTTTAGTAATCACTGAGTGGAAGTGGAATAACATTACAATGGAATTTGTGATGGGCTTGCCCAGGACTCAGTTAGGATTGGATGCAATATGGCTTGTAGTGGATAGACTAACCAAGTCTGCCCATTTTATACCTATTAGAGCTAACTACTCTATGGATAGACTTGCTTAGTTATATCTTCAGGAGATAGTTAGGATGCACGGTATTCCCCTTAGTATAGTTTCTGATAAAGACCCTAGATTTAAATCAAGATTTTAGGGAGCCTTGCAAAAAGCTTTTAGAACAAAGCTTAGTTTAAGTACAACATACCATCCACAGACTGAAGGTCAATTATAAAGGACTATTCAAACCCTTGAGGATATGCTAATAGCAAGTGTGCTAGAGCAAAAAAGGAGTTGGGATAAGCTCTTACCCTCAGTGGAGTTTGCCTACAACAACAGTTTTATACTAGCATAGGTATGACACTATATGAAGCACTTTATGGTAGAAAGTGTAGGTCCCCTTTGTGTTAGTATGAGATTGGAGAGAGAACTATCTTAGGACCTGAGTTAGTACAATAGACCATAAATCAGATTAAAATGAACCGGGATAGGTTGGTTATGGCTCAGGGATTGATAGAACATTGAGAACATGGAAGTTGAACCCTCGTTTCATTGGTCCCTACCAGATCCTAAAGAGAATTGGACCCGTAGCCTACCAAATTGCCCATCCACCCAGTTTGTCAAACCTTCATGATGTTTTCCATGTGTCACAGTTCAGGAAGTACAATCCAAATCCTTCACGTGTCATAAGAAATGAATCTGTCCAGTTAAGAGAGGATTTGTCTCATGTTATGCGGCTGATGAGGATCGTGGACAGAGGGGACAAAGAGCTTAGAGGTAAGCGGATTCCTCTGGTGAAGGTTCTTTGGGATGGTGTTAGCTTTGAGGAGGCGACTTGGGAGTTGGAGTCCCACATGTAGCAAGACTGCCCGCAGTTGTTTATTTGAGGCAAGCAATTTTGGGGACAAACTTTTAAAAAAGGGGGAGAAATGTAACATCATCTTCAACATGTTAGACTTGAAAATAGTTACAGAGGTAGGTTAATACTTGCTTAACATGCCTATTTAATTTTGTGACAATTTAAGTTAGTTTAGGCACTTTGCTGCAGCCCGAAAGGTGTAAAGTAGCTTAAAATGACCCAGATATTAGCTTAAATGACTTAGCTAATGGAAATAGATATGGATAATTTATTTCTAAGTTACACATATGTATTCTATGATATGGTTGAAGTTTGAGAATAATCAGAGTTTGTTTAGTATTTTTAGGTATATACTGGTTGTGTGTTTTAATACCGAATTGACTAGTCACAGATATGAAAAATTGTGATACTGGTGAAATGAATTTTTTAATGAACCTTAATATTTATTTTAAAGTTGTTGGAACTTAGAAAACTTGATTTAGTTAAAGTTGAGTGTTTTTAACAGATCGAGAAATACCAGTGTTATAACATAAGGCCCTTAATACTCCACGGTTACAGGCTTCATTTTGGACTTCTTTTATGTGACTTTGTTGCTCATAATTCTCACTTTTTCTCTTCTCTTCATGGCTGGAGAGAAACAATAGGGAAAGTGGAGGTTCTTAGTGGTGAAAAGGAGAGCAAGAAGCATAAGAAGAAGAGGAAATCCAAGGATAAAGGTTGAGACTCAAATCTGTAACATCAAGGCATCATCAAGGCAGCTTGAAGGTAGGGTTGTTGAGTTTGAACTTCATATTTTCTTATTTTTCCATGTTTAGGCTATTTAAGATCTAATATGCCAAAATGAGTTCTTGTGGTATTTTAAGTGATTTTCTTGCTTGGATAAGTTTTAAATGATGTTTATGACTTGTTCATGCTAAGAGTTTGAATTAGAAACTGAAAATTCTTCATTCAGACCTAAAATGCTCTAAGTGTTGATTTTAAGGGTTTGGATGAGTGATTTGATGTAATGATCCATTTTTGATGAAATCAATAGGTGTTTTATGTTTCCCTCATGTTTATGAACTTGTTTGGGACTTAAAATCACCAAGGAATGAATTTGAAGTGATCAAATTTCATATTTTGGCCAATGGAACAGTGCTATTTGCTGCAAAATTATGTAGAACTTGCTGCTAGGCTCTCGGTGCTCAAGCGCTTTACCCATGCGTGCTCAAGCACGTGCTGCCCAAAAGAACACGCTATGGTGCTTGCGTGCCCAAGCGCGTAGCCCTCACGCGCTTAGCCTGAGACAGGGCAGATCTTATTTTTAACCTTGTGATGCTAATTTAATTTCCTACTTGTTGGAATCATTTGTGTAAGTCTTTTAGGGTGTATTGAGGCATTTTTTGGGATATTTCTTAGAGAAAATTATCAACTTGCATATATGAAAAGTTTGGGAAATTCTTAAACATTCAAGTGTGACAGAATGCCTAGGTTAGTGTTTAGAACTTTGGTCAACATGAAGTTAATTTCTAAATTACTTGTAAGTGATTGTGGGATGTTTTAAATACTGTTTAGCTAGAGATATGAATCTTACTACCTTGGTTGGATAAGTGAGGCTCGGATTCTTATATCTATTATTTAAAATGTGGCCCCAATATTTGGTTTTCAAACTAGGTATTTGCTTGTTTCCTATGTATTGTGACCTTAGATGGTGTGCACAACCATATGATATGAGAATGAGGTGTTGAATCTAAATTCTCCTTGCATTTATGCTTGCATGGTCTAGGTTACTGGTATGGGGGTGGCAATAGTACTCTTACGCGGTGAGAGGAAAGTGTCTACCTATTACCAAGCGGATTTATGCATTTAGGCTTATCCTAATCTGTATATACAAGAAATAGAGGTTTCAGGGAAATAAGTAAGTAGCTTGTGTTTTCAAACTTTAAAACCTGCATTGACATTGCATATTCATAATATTAGGACTTCATTTGAGCATAATCATACTTCATAACATAAAGCATTGCATGGTTGACAATTGTATGGGTGTAACGCCCCTTTTCAGGAGGAGACGTCACATTGTCAAATACCATGCGAAAAATAAAAATGTAATAAAGTAAGACCCGGTTCATTACATCATTAATCTTATTTGATTTTAGTTGTATAAATAAAATGGTGAATATTTTTTTTTGTACGTATATATATATATATATATATTTATACTCAATAACCTGCTCATCAATTCAGTATTCAAAGGTATTAACATTTATAAAAGATTCATAAGTACATACATATATCTTTGTCTAATCATAAGCAGAAAACATAAACTTTAATGGAAAATATAAAGACTAAACCATACATCCATGCATAAGATACGTCATACATATATATATTTATGTACTGTTCAGATACAAACTATGAGTCAATAATTAGATCAAGGCTCATCAAAAGAAGCCTAAGTTTTACCCGCCCCCAAATATGATATTCATATATATAGATTTATACCAAATTTGTTTAGTTACAAAGCCCGATATACCAAAAAGCAAAACTATACCTGCCCAAAGGATCATGCATATACAGCCCACCAAAGTAATAAAACATCAGGCCCCCAAAATAAAACACGAGTAGCCATCAGTAGTTACCAGTAATATCAGTCCCTCAAATGAGGAATCATATCAGGATCCTCTTTAGGATCCTCCGCGAGATCCTCCTCGGGAACCTCCTCGGGGTCTTCCTCATCCGAGGAAACCTCCATAGGAGCCACCGAGCTACGGGCCAGAGCCCGAGCAGTGGAATCAAAAGAATCCTCATGTGAGGTGTAATAGCGGTCACCCCACATTTCCCGGATGGGCAGATAAAATTCCAAGCATAAGCTGATGCAGCAGGTAAAGATCGGCGATTCATGACGCCCCCAAGCCAGCGACAATGACATGTCTCCTAAGTAGACACAGCGATCAGAGTTGAAGTTCACATGCCAATAGTATGGTCCCCCAAGGAATATCAGACACACGTTTCTCAAAAATCCATGAGGTCGGGCCATCATGATCAGGAGGATGCTAGTCAAAGTTGGTGGGCCAACAGCCGGGAAAATCAGGTTCTTCCTTTTCTTCACCCCCGTCTTCAGAGAATCACATATATAGACATACAGAAAATAGTAGAAACAACAGAAAAGAGGTAAGACATTCAACATTCATTACCAATTGAGGCAGTAAAGAACAGACGGCGCATGACGCCCACATGACATTTCAGAAATGGTAAATAGCATTAAAACAGATAATAAGCAATTTAGCATATATAGGCAACTATGGTAGTAACGAAACAACATATTAAATTTCCAGATGAACAAACAACTATCAAATGGTATGATGACTCACTATGCACATGCATATGATACCAACAATCCTACTCTATGGAGCTAGACACAAAACATTCAGAGAGAATGATCAGGGGGACATGCCAGTATCTCGGCAGCCATAAATACAAGTGCTTTTCTAGAAAATTAGTTGATCATTTTGCGTAATAAGGCTTTATACAGCGGCATTCCCACAAGATCGCGATATAGGATAGTGCCTCACGTCAGGATCGTCGGTGGGTTTGCATCGGTTTGTCCCACGGTCCAGAGGGGCCACCAACTGCCTACTGTGAGACGCCCGCACCCCGACGCCCCCAAGGTCAACCACAGGACCTACACTAGTCTATTCGCACCCGCACAAAGGTGTGATTCAACTCCTAGGCAACTTGGCCTTCACAATAGTCCAACAGACATTTCAATGCATGACCCAATCATGCTTAATGCACATAGATTCAATGCATACTCATATGTACATTTTACAAACTCACAGTCATAGGGTTTTAGGTCTAAGATCATATGTTATGTCATTTATCATCAATATTCGATCTCATTCACGGGTCCATACTAAGTCAATAATAAGTTTCTAGGCATTCACACCCTATTCAAAGTCATCAAGTAAGTCAATTCTTAATTTCATTGTGTCGCCTGCAACCTCGATCACACTCATGTTCTATCACTATTTAAAGTTCTTATAAGTTATAAGGCATGCTCCCATTCCTTGTTTTTCCCTCTTTATGAATCCCTGATTAGTTTCTAGTCATCCAAGTATTCAAGATTATTACACTTACATTAGTCCAAGAGCCTCGAGTCAAGTGTCCATGGGACCTTGAACCTCTAAGGGGCTAGAAAAGCCTCAAATCCCTTACTGATTAAGTTACACGGCTAGTGTAAAATACATGGCCCCGAGTACACGGCTGTGTAGTCATACACGGCCTAGGCCGTGTACTCCTCTGGAGTGCACTGGAGACACGTTTCAGTCATGCAGGGAGATACATGGTCTTGTATTCATACACGGCCTAGGTCGTGTATCCCTCTGTGACGCAGAAACTCACCAAAAAACCATTCCAAACCTCAATCATCCCAAAATCCATCAATGTACATAAAAAATATACCATTCAAACACTTGAAATTCAACCAAAACAATCAAACAAAGGGGTTCCCTAAAATGGGTTTCACCCCACCAACACAAACAACAAGTTCTTAACTACCAAAATGGGTTGAAGTGAATGGATCTTCCTCTTACCTTAGTGAAACACAAAGAAAGGATGCTCCTTTTTGCTTAAAAATTTCATGCTTCACCACCACAGAAACCTTGGGTGTTCAAATTCACAAAATCAAGATCAAAGAGAGGAAATGGTAGCCATAGTCACCAAGGTGACCATGGAACACGAAAATGAGGAGAAGAGGAGAAGAAAGTTGAGAGCTTTTAGCTTAAAGCTGCAAGCTTTAGGCTGGGCTGCCAACCACGAAAATGGAGGAGCCAAGGTGAGTTCCACAAGGAGGAAAGCTTGAGGATGGAGATGGGAAAGCAATGGTCTATATTGGGTTGAGCAAAGGAAGCTTGAGAATCAACAATGGAGTATTTGTGTGTGGGAGAAGAGGAGAAGAGGGAGTGAGCTGCGTGAGGGAGAGAAAATGAGAGAGTGAAAATGTGTTGTTTCTCCCCCCAAAACCGTGCAACAATAGGAGAGAAGAGAAAGAAAAATGGTTGGAGGAAGCTTCCTTGAGAAGCTTCGCACGCTTCTCGATAAAGTGAAGTGTGTGGTCACTTAAATGATATCATTAAAATAACTAAATAGAAATAATCTACTAGAACTATTTCTCAGTGAACAAAATTACAGTCAGTGTAAATAATATTTTATTATTTCTCAGATGATTAATTATTTGTGATTTTATTTATCAGATAAAATCTCGTAAAATGTAAACCTCGTAAATTATGCTCAGCCTCAGGTTTAGTAAGATCCCCCGTCGACAGGTTGACAGTTCAAGGTTTACCAGCCTCAGGGAAAACATTTCATTTTCTGGGCTTCGCTCAATGCACATGTAAAACGAGAAATATATTAAAATATTTAACGTTTCCAGAAAATTCCACAAAAATCACAAATATTAGAAAATGTCTATTCGTCTCAAAACAAATAATTTTTGGGGTGTTGCACTGATTCTGCTCAGGTGCACGTAAAATGAGGAATATATTAAAATATTCATCATTTCTGGAAAAATCTGGAAAAATTTCCAAAAATCATAAATATTGTAAAATGATTATTTATGATAAAACAAATAATTTTCAGAGTGTTACAATTCTCCCCTTCTAAAAGAAATTTCGTACTCGAAATTTTCATACCTTAGAACAGTTGTGGATGTTGCTCCTTCATCTTGTCTTCTAGCTCCCATGTTGCATCTCCAGTCATTTCGTTCCAGATTACCTTTACCAATGAGATCTCCTTGCCTCTTAGTTGCTTTATCTTTCTATCCTCAATTCTTACAGGAGGTGCCTCATAGGTTAAGTTCTCTTTTAATTGTACTGCATCTGGTGCTATGACATGACTTAGGTCAGGAAGATTGATTGCTACTGCAAGTGCACGAATCGCTCAAGTAATACAGATACAGAGTAAAAGTTTGTTCCCATGAGGATATTACGATATAAAGCTAAATACCAACCAATAGCTTAATCCATTCTAGTCAAGGATACAAAAATAAGAAAAGCAATAAACTAAACTAAACCTAATCTACAAAAGCAATAAATATAAAAGCGATTTGGTTTCAGGAAATCATCCTTCACCCCTTACATCTACCAACAACATGCAATCCCCCTCATAAACACAAATGCATTGATTAGGTTAGCTTAAGAATCTTCATTAGTCAAAAGCCTATGTCTAGGTCAATCAACCCTGGTTTCATTTACCCAGCTCACTAAGTTTCCTTGAGAACCAGTGCAAACTCCACTCATGAACGATCTATTCTCAATCACACACTATACATGGCTAATAGGTATATTTCTATCCTATTAACAAATTAACTCATCCAAGCCATTTGAACTCGTCGAACATGCATTAACCACACCATATCTGTATCAATAAATCCCTATGTCTAGTTCATTTACCAATATTAGGATCATGTAATTGGTGATCAGCCAACCACAAGCATTAAACACAGATAATGATTGAACAGTAATCAAACATCCACACAAACTCAGAGAAGAACACATCATTAATATATATAAAAGGATCCAAAATATTCCTAAACAAAGCTTAGCTATACAACAGATAAGGAAGAGAAGAGAGAAAAGGGAAAAGAGAGAAAGAAGCTCATTGATTTGTCTCTGAAGCTTGAATCCTCCTTCAATCCTTTGATCCTTGCCTCCAATCCACCAGAAATGAAGATCTAGCCAAACTATCTAACCTAAAACTAACCTAAACTAACTAAACTACAAAACCTAAAAAAGGAGAAAATGGAAATGGCCCAAAAATGGCTAGCTCAAAGAGAAAAATGCATAAAATCTATTTATAGGCTTAGCTGGCCGCTTCAGCGCTGCGGCGCCCACATACGCGCCTCGCGGTGTCCAATGGGTTGGTCTAATCTACGTCGCGGCGCCCACTTCATCTGGGTCGTGGCGCTCTTGCCTCGGGACCAAGTATGGCCTTTTGAAAATCCTCTTAGCGCCGCAGCGCGCAACACCTTGCGCCGCGGCGTTAACCACTGAATTGCCAGTTTGGCTTCCTCTTCCTCTTTAAGCTCAATTGCTCTATATTTGACCTTTTTTGGAGCCCTTCCTAACATAGAAAAAACACCAAATCAGTAACATATATAAATTTACTTAATCCATAACAATTAAATACAGTTTTGTACATTAACACATCAGAAAGGCTTAGAATCAGAATATGACAAATATAAGCACAAAACCCTCTAAATATGCATTTAAACAAGGACTTAGAATTCATTCTATCACAGAGATAGGGTCCAAATAACTGTATTCTAAGGAGTTATCACACCCCCAAACCTACATTTTGCTAGTCCTCGAGCAAAACAAAATAGAACTAAGTAAATCACTTAAACATTCAAAACAAATTTTTATTCAGCAAATATATTTCAATCTTCTTTTTCATTTAAAAAAAACAAATACTAGTGTGTAATGACTGCATCAATTCTCAAAAAGTGCAAATGCCCCATAAACAGCTCCACATAAATACAATCCTTAATAACTCTTCAGAAACAATCCAAACAACTCTTCATGCAATTCACATTTTCAGAAACATGCAAGATAAACTTATCCTAATCAAGTTATACATATTCAGATAAGTTTATAAGCATACATGCATATGATTCACAGAATCCACAAGATTGTAAATCAACTCTCTCTCCACTAATGTAAATCATGGAAGATTGAGGATCAAAAGGGACTTAATCAGCTGCTTATAATGTTAGGCCAATGGTATGGGCGAAAGAAATGAACGGGAAAGATACAATACAAATATTGAGACACACAACATACTACTTCAAGGCATAAGCTACAAACTGATACTAGCAGGGTATTCAAAAGTGAGATCAGAAAACTTGCCAGAACCATTTTTTTTCCCGATGCTTTTCAACTTCACTTTTCTTAAGCTTTGCTTTTCTTTTTCATTTTTCTTTTGATTTTCTTTATTTTACAAAGCATTGCTTTCTCTTTTCTTTGTTTTGCATCTGGTTCCTTCAGGATCATTTTGAATTGAATATTCATACCCCTAATCATCAGACTCATTTCAAGAAATAGCATACTATGTACTTAACAAACAATGATGGTAGGAAGAAAATGACATGCTTTCACATGCATTAGAATGGTTAACAGGTTAACGAACACAATGGTGATGAAAAACAAATAAGGCCAAATAGTATAATGCTTCAAAATGGGACCTAGGGATATCATCATATCAGGGTAAGCCTTTTAAGGCTCAATCGGTCCAAACAATGCCCTAATCATTTCCTCAATCATGCATAACCTAGGATTTCGCCTCAAGAGAGTTCAAAAATAATTTCTAGGATAATCAAAACTCTACATGTACATCCATAAACATTCTCAAAACATGCACTCTTATCATTTTCAAAGTTACACTTGCATCTAAGTGAGATGTAAATCATGCATCAAAAGTAACTAAATTGTTTCACATGCATCAGGTCACATAAGGTTTCACTGAAAATAGGGCAAATAGCAACCTTTCACATCATGAACAACCAAAACAACACTAGATTCTTGCAACATGTCATGCATCCAAATAGATTCAACTTTTAATTCAAGCATGCATAACATTATTTGCATAAAGTTAAAAATTGAAAATCTTGTCATCAGGGCATCAGTGATAATCAAAACAAGATATAATCATGAAAATATGATGACTAAAACTACTGCATACTCAAAATACCAATACATGTTAACATTAAGCATAAAAGTAACAGAACATGTAAAGATATTCCCCCAAACCTAAAATGAAATGTATCCTTAATGAACATGGTCAATAGGGAACTTGAGACTAGTACTGAGCATTATTAAATACTGAAAAAAAAGAAAGAGAAAATAAAAGAAAAAAATAAAAACAGGGGTCCAACGCCGCGACGCCCCTATACCTGGGCCGCGGTGCTCACAAAAAGCTACAAAATTCTATAAAAAATGCCCTACGCGCCGCGGCGCACACTACCTAGCGCCGTGGAATGACAACCTAAGCTGCTAAATTTAGCAACAAACACAGTTTTGCTGCTGGGTTTAACTCATAAGGGTCTCTAGCTGCAACAAAACTTGTTCAAAAAGCTAAATTACAAAAATGTACAACGCACACATAACAAAACACAAAAACGACTTACTAACCTATATACAAACCTAAACAAACTCAAAACTTAAAAACAAAAACAAACAACAAATAATTAACATAACTAACATACTAACATACTAACTAAAACATATTAACAAAACTAACAAACATGAACATCTATATACAAACATACACAACACAGCATACTATGTATTTATGCATAAAGTAAAAATAATAAAGCAAACATAAACATGAGGTTTTCTCCCACGAAGGGCCTGAGTTATAGTCCCAGCACGACTTTGTCACCAAAATTGAAGTGCCACGGATGAGTAGTCTTCAAGAACTTGATCCAAGGGTTATCCTTTCTAAGAGTCGCGAATTCCCTCAAGGGACTCATACGAATGAAATCACCTAGCTTCTTATTTGAAACTAAAACAAAACATAAAAGAAAGATAGATTATATACAACTTATGTATAACTTGAATTAGAACTAATCAAACTCATTGTTGATATTAGCAATATAAAAACTATCCCCGGCAACGGCGCCAAAAACTTGATTACTACCGCAAGTGCATGGATCGCTTAAGTAATACAGATACAAAGTAAAAGTTTATTCCCACGAGGATATTACGATATAAAGCTAAATACCAACCAATAGCTTAATCTATTCTAGTCAAGGACACAAAAATAAGAAAAGCAATAAACTAAACTAAACCTAATCTACAAAAGCAATAAACATAAAAGCGGTTAGGTTTCAGGAAATCATCCTTCACCCCTTACATCTACTAACAACATGTAATCCCCCTCATAAACACAAATGCATTGATTAGGTCAGGTTGAGAATCTTCATTAGTCAAAAGCTTATGTCTAGGTCAATCAACCCTGGTTTCATTTGCCCAGCTCACTAAGTTTCCTTGAGAACCAGTGCAAACTCCACTCATGAACGATCTATTCTCAATCACACACTATACATGGCTAATAGGTATATTTCTATCCTTTTAACGAATCAACTCATCCAAGCCAATTGACCTCGTCGAACATGCATCAACCACACCATATCCACATCAACAAATCCCTATGTCTGGTTTATTTGCTAATATTAGGGTCATGCAATTAGTGATCAGCCAACCACAAGCATTAAACACAGATAATGATTGAACAGTAATCAAACATCCACACAAACTCAGAGAAGAACACATCATTAATATATATAAAAGGATCCAAAATATTCCTAAACAAAGCTTAGCTATACAACAGATAAGGAAGAGAAGAGAGAAAGGGAAAAGAGAGAAAGAAGCTCATTGATTTGTCTCTGAAGCTTGAACCCTCCTTCAATCCTTTGATCCTTGCCTCCAATCCACCAGAAATGAAGATCTAGCCAAACTATCTAACCTAAAACTAACCTAAACTAACTAAACTACAAAACCTAAAAAAGGAGAAAATGGAAATGGCCCAAAAATGGCTAGCTCATAGAGAAAAATGCATAAAATCTATTTATACGCTCAGCTGGCTGCTTCAAGGCCACGGCGCCCACATACGCGCGTCGCGGTGCCTAATGGGTCGGTCTAATCTACGTCGCGGCGCCCACTTCATCTGGGTCACGGCGCTCTTGCCTCGGGTCCAAGTATGGCCTGCTAAAAATCCTCTTAGCATCGCGGCGCGTAACACCTTGTGCCGCCGCGTTAACCATTGAATTGCCAATTTGGCTTCCTCTTCCTCTTTAAGCTCAATTGCTCCATATTTGACCTTTTTTGGAGCCCTTCCTAACATAGAGAAAATACCAAATCAGTAACATATATAAATTTACTTAATCCATAACAATTAAACACAGTTTTGCACATTAACACATCAGAAAGGCTTAGAATCAGAATATGACAAATATAAGCACAAAACCCTCAAAATATGCATTTAAACAAGGACTTAGCATTCATTCTAGCACAGAGATAGAATCAAAATAACTACATTCTAAGGAGTTATCAAAGATATCTTCGCAGTTGTGACACATGGAAGACATTGTGAATGTTTGAGAGGAAAGGGGGTAAGGCTATTTGATAGGCTACTGGACCTACTCGACGAATGATTTGGCATGGTCCAAGAAATTTTGGAGTAAGTTTTCTAGATTTCAAGGCCCAGCCTACCCTAGTCGTAGGTGTGACTTTCAGAAACACATGCTCGCCTTCCTCAAACTCAAGAGGTTTTCTCCTTTGGTTTGTATAACTCTTTTGTTAGCTCTGAGCCGTCTTCATCTTCTCCTGAATCATCTTAACCTTCTTAGTTGTCTGCTGTATAACATCTGGTCCGATAGTAAGGCACTCGCCGTCTTGGTACCAGCATATGGGTGTTCGACACCGTCGTCCATACAGAGCCTCATAGTGTGCCATCCCTATGCTTGAATGGTAACTGTTGTTGTAGGTGAATTCTATCAACAGTAGAAAGTCATCCTAACTTCCAAGTCTATTCTATGGTCTAAGCTCTAAGCAAATCTTCCAAAGATTGGATCGTCCTCTCTGATTGACCATCGCTCTGTGAGTGATAAGTAGAACTCAGACGTAACTTCGTCCCTAATGCTTCTTGTAGACTCTTCCAGAAATTTGAAGTAAATCTTTGATCCCTATCCGAAACAATACTTGTAGGCACACCATGCAGTCTAACAATCTCTCCAATATAGATCTGGGTCAGTCTCTCCAGTTTGTATCTTATGTTGATCGGGAGAAAATGTGCTGGCTTCGTGAGTCGGTCAACAACTACCCAAATCGAGTTATGACCTTTTCTCGTCCTTGGCAAACCCACTACGAAATCCATTGCAATGCTGTCCTACTTCCATTCAAGAATAGATAATGGTTGTAGTAATCCCGCTAGTCTCTGATGTTCCACTTTAGCTTTTTGATAAACTAGACAAGTTGATACGCGTCTAGTGATGTCACTCTTCATTTCATGCCACCAAAACAACTTCTTCAAGTCTGGATACATTTTTGTTATGCCCGGATGCATACTCAGCTAACTTGTGTGAGCATGGTTGATGATATACTCTCTAAGCTCTTGGTCACGGGGAATACAAACTCTCCCTCAGAATCTCAGAATTCCGTCCGTTCCTTCCGCAAATGTTGTTTCATTGCCTTGCTTCATTTGCTCTCTCACTTCTTGTAAGAACTTGTCAACCTTCTGCTTTTCCCGTATGTCATCCATCAGCTTGCTTGGGATGGTAACCATATTCATGCAGATCTTTCCTGGTTCTAACTCTATAAAAGACTATACATCTCTGAACTGCTCTACTAGATCCTTTTCCTTGATCATCAGGGCTGAGACGCTGATCATCTTCCTACTCAAGGCGTTTGCCATGACGTTCGCCTTGCCGGGGTGATATAGAAGATGGAAATCGTAGTCTTTCAGGAACTCCAGCCACCTCTGTTACCGCATGTTCAACTCCTTCTGATCATACAGATACTTTAAGCTTTTGTGATCACTAAAGATGTTAAACGTCGCTCCGTAGAGAAAATGCCTCCATATCTTCAGAGCAAAAACTACAGCCGCTAACTCCAAGTCACGCGTCAGGTAGTTCTTCTCATGCACTCGCAATTGCCTTGAAGCATAAGCCACCACTCTTCCATGTTGCATAAGCACAAATCCTAATCCTTGGTGTGAAGCATCACAATACACTTCGAACTGTTCATTCGGATCGGGTAGTACTAACACTGGTGAGGTAGTCAGCCGACTCTTCAACTCTTGGAAACTCTGTTCACAGTTATCGGTCCACTCAAAAGCTTAGTTCTTTCTTGTGAGTTGAGTAAGAGGTCCACCAATCTTGGAGAATCCCTCAATGAACCTCCGGTAATACCCTGCCAATTCCACGAAACTACGAACCTCCGTCATTGATTTTGGCCTTTCCCATTGTAGCATTGCCTCCACTTTTGATGGATCCACCGTAATCCCATCCTTCGAGATTATATGACCCAAAAATTAACTTCTTCCAGCCAAAATTCACATTTTGACAATTTGGCATACAGTTCCTTCTCCTTCAGAATCTGAAGAACTATACTGAGGTGCTCAGCATAATCCTCCTAATTTTGAGAGTATACCAGAATGTCATCAATGAAGACCACAACGAATCTGTCCAAGTAAAGATGAAAGATTCGGTTCATGTAGTCCATAAAGATAGCTGGTGCATTCGTCACGCCAAACGGCATCACAAGGTACTCGTAATGATCGTATCGGGTACGAAAAGCAGTCTTGGGTATATCCTCCGTCTTTACTCGTATCAGATGATACCCAGATCGCAGGTCAATTTTTGAAAACACCGCTACTCCCTTTAGTTGGTCCATTAGGTCGTCAATTCTCGGGAGTGGATATTTATTCTTGATCATCACTTTGTTCAGCTGTCTGTAGTCCACGCATAATCTTGATGAACCATCCTTCTTGCGAACCAACAACACTGGTGCTCCCCACGGTGACACACTCGGTCTGACAAATTACTTTTCCAAAAGCTCCTCTAGCTATTTCTTGAGCTCAGCTAACTCCGTCGGTGCCATCCTATAAGGTGTTATAGACACGGGACCAGCTCCCGGTACAAGGTCAATAGCAAACTCTATTTCTCGCATCGGTGGTAGACCAGGAACATCCTTAGGAAAGACTTCGGGAAACTCATTCACCACTGGAATTGTATAAACATTAACCTCACTCTCAACTTTCAAAGAAGACAGTAGCATGTATCCGTGAGCTCCTTCTTTCAAGAGAGCTTGAACTTGATTGGCCGTCAGAAATCTAGAATCCTTATCTATGGGAAAAACTATGGTTTTTCTTGAACAATTTAATAAAACATGGTTGGAAGACAGTCAGTCCATCCCTAAAATTATATCTAGTTAAGAAAGGGGTAAATAGATCAGATCGACAGAAAAGGTTCGACCTTCAACAATCAAAGGACAATTCAAACAGACTTTAGTAGTAACTACCAGTTTATCAGTGGGGGTAGAAACAGTTAAGTCAAAAGGTAAGGTAGACACTAGAAAACCAAGTCTTTGTACACAGTCATATGATATGAAAGAATGGGTTGCCCCAGAGTCATACAGTACAGTTAAAAGGTTACCTTCTATGGTGCCTTCCCCTTGAATCAAGTCTTCGGATTCAGAGGCTTCAGCTCCGCTCATGGTATAAACTCGCCCTCCAGCTTGTGGTTTCTTAGCTCTTGCAGCATTGACTGAAGGTTCAGCCTTTGCTTGATTGCAGTCTCTGAA
This sequence comes from Ormosia semicastrata, assembly GCA_029884595.1. Classification (NCBI taxonomy): domain Eukaryota; kingdom Viridiplantae; phylum Streptophyta; class Magnoliopsida; order Fabales; family Fabaceae; genus Ormosia; species Ormosia semicastrata. The sequence goes on from JAQQTO010000060.1 coordinate 60,384,900, forward strand.
GATGTGTCCAGGTTTCCCACATCAAAAACAGATGATTCCTTTAATAGAACAATCTCTTGTTAGGTGATCCTTCCCGCACTTCAGGCATTTGGAGGGATACGCCACACCTTAGCCGGTCCGGTTTCCAGTAGAACCTCCACCAGAGCTTCCACCCGTGGTCTGTTGCTGATTTCCCGTTGGTCGGGAATGGGGCCTCTTTTGGAAGCGGTTAGAACTGTTGCCGCCTCCTCTTTGAAACCTTGTAGGCCCAAAGTTCCTGTTCCTCGTATCTCTAAATTGCTCCAGAGCTTCTACTTCACAGCATGTGTCTAGTAGCTCTGAGAATTCATTGATCTTCAGGGTGATCACAGCCTTCTTCACCTCATACCTCAGTCATTCCATGAATCTTCGGTATTTCCAGGCTTCATTTGGTTGATGTTGAAAGTAAGATGAAAACTGGGACAAGTTTTCGAATCTGGCTGCGTATTCACTAACAGTCATATTCCCTTACCGTAAGTTGAGGAACTCTGACTCCTTAGTGTGTCTTGCACTCACAGGAAAATACTTATCCAAGAATTTATCCTTGAATAAGTCCCAAGTGATCTCGCGGTTTGCAGCTTCCAGCATTCTCTGCACTCTATTCCACCGATTTTCAGTATTGCCCACCAGCATAAAGGTAGCATAAGTCACCTTCTTATTCTCAGTGTAGTTCATGCCTCGAAAGACCTTTTCTAACTCCTTGATCCACAGACTAGCTTTGTCCGGATCGAACTTTCCTTTGAATTGGGGAGGGTTGTGGCGATGAAACTCTGCCAAGTTCTGAGCATCTGCCATAGCTTCAAGCTGTTGAGCAGCCCTTTCTTATTATTGAGCGACTCTCTCTTGTTGTTGAGTAGCTCGTTCAATTTGCTGTGCGATGGCTTCAGCCATTCTCTGCATCGCCTCAATAGCAGCTGCCATTTATTCACGTCGTGCCATCTTACTGTCTCAAGTTAGAGTAACTGAAAGACACAAGGAAAGTCAGTTGCATCCACTAGGATTACCAAACAACACATCTCTGTGTTTAGTTTTCAGAGAAACACACAGCACAAGCAAGACTGCTCAATCACAAGACCTAAAGAAACATAAACCGGGACTCTGATACTAACTTAATGTAACGCCCCTTTTTAGGAGGAGACGTCACATTGTCAAATACTATGCGAAAAATAAAAATGTAATAAAGTAAGACCCGGTTCATTACATCATTAATCTTATTTGATTTTAGTTGTATAAATAAAATGGTGAATATTTTTTTTTGTACGTATATATATATATATTTATACTCAGTAACCTGCTCATCAATTCAGTATTCAAAGGTATTAACATTTATAAAAGATTCATAAGTACGTATATATATCTTTGTCTAATCATAAGCAGAAAACATAAACTTTAACGGAGAACATAAAGACTAAACCATACATCCATGCATAAGATACGTCATACATATATATATTTATGTACTATTCAGATACAAACTATGAGTCAATAATTACATCAAGGCTCATCAAAAGAAGCCTAAGCTTTACCCGCCCCCAAATATGATATTCATATATATAGATTTATACCAAATCCGTTTAGTTACAAAGCCCGATATACCAAAAAGCAAAACTATACCTGCCCAAAGGATCATGCATATACAGCCCACCAAAATAATAAAACATCAGGCCCCCAAAATAAAACATGGGTAGCCATCAGTAGCTACCAGTAATATCAGTCCCTCAAATGAGGAGGAATTGTATCAGGATCCTCCGCGAGATCTTCCTTGGGAACCTCCTCGGGGCCTTCCTCATCCGAGGAAACCTCCATAAGAGCCACTGAGCTACGGCCCAGAGCCCGAGCAGTGGAATCAAAAGAATCCTCATGTGGGGTGTAATAGTGGTCACCCCACATCTCCCGGATGGGCAGATAAAATTCCAAGCGTAAGCTGAAGCAGCAGGTAAAGATTGGCGGTTCATGACGCCCCCAAGCCAGTGACAATGACAAGTCTCCCAAGTAGACACAGCAATCAGAGCTGAAGTTCACATGCCAACAGTCTGGTCCCCCAAGGAATGTCAGACGCACGTTTCCTAAAAATCCATGAGGTCGGGCCATCATGATCAGGAGGATGCTAGTCAAAGTTAGGTCAGAAGCCGGGAAAATCAGGTTCTTCCTTTTCTTCACCCCCGTCTTCAGAGAATCACATATATAGACATACAGAAAATAGTAGAAACAACGAACAAGAGGTAAGACATTCAACATTCATTACCAATTGAGGCAGTAAAGAACAGATGACGCTTGACGCCCACACGACATTTCAGAAATGGTAAATAGCATTAAAATAGATAATAAGCAATTTAGCATATATAGGCAGCTATGGCAGTAACAAAACAACATATTAAATTTCCAGATGAACAAACAACTATCAAATGGTATGACGACTCACTATGCACATGCATATGATACCAACAATCCTACTCCATGGAGCTAGACACAAAACATTCGGAGAGAATGATCAAGGGGACATGCCAGTATCTCGGCAGCCTATAATACAAGTGCTTTTCCAGAAAATTAGTTGATCATTTTGCACAATAAGGGTTTATACAGCAGCATTCCCATAAGATCGCGATATAGGACAGTGTCTCACGTCAGGATCGTTGGTGCGTTTGCATCGGTTTGTCCCATGGTCCAGAGGGGCTACCAACTGCCCGCTGTGAGACGCCCGCGTCCCAACGCCCCCAAGGTCAACCACAGGACCTACACTAGTCTATTCGCACCCGTACAAAGGTGTGATTCAACTCCTAGGCAACTTGGCCTTCATAATAGTCCAACAGACATTTCAATGCATGACCCAATCATGCTTAATGCACATAGATTCAATACATACTCATATGTACATTTTACAAACTCACAGTCGTAGGGTTTCAGGTCTAAGATCACATGTTATGTCATTTATCATTAATATTCGATCCCGTTCACGGGTCCATACTAAGTCAATAATAAGTTTCTAGGCATTCACACCCTATTCAAAGTCATCAAGTAAGTCAATTATTAATTTCATTGTGTCACCCGCAACCTCTATCACACTCATGTTCTATCTCTATTTAAAGTTCTTATAAGTTGTAAGGCATGCTCTGGTTCCGTGTTTTTCCCTCTTTATGAATCCCTGATTAGTTTCTAGTCATCCAATTATTCAAGATTATTACACTTACATTAGTCCAAGAGCCTTGAGTCAAGTGCCCAAGGGGACCTTGAACCTCCAAGGGGCTAGAAAAGCCTCAAATCCCTTACTGATCAGGTTACACGGCCTATGTAAAATACATGACCCCGAGTACATAGCCGTGTGGTCATACACGGCCTAGGCCGTGTACTCCTCTAGAATGCACCAGAGACACGTTTCAGTCACGCAGGGAGATACACGGCCATGTATTCATACACGACCTAGGCCGTGTTTCCCTCTGTGATGCAGAAACTCACCAAAAAACCATTCTAAACCTCAATCATCCCAAAATCCATCAATGTACATAAAAAATATACCATTCAAACACTTGAAATTCAACCAAAACAATCAAACAAAGGGGGTCCCCAAAATGGGTTTCACCCCACCAACACAAACAACAAGTTCTTAACTACCAAAATGGGTTGAAGTGAATAGATCTTCCTCTTACCTTAGTGAAACACAAAGAAAGGATGCTCCTTTTTGCTTAGAAATTTCGTGCTTCACCACCACAGAAACCTTGGGTGTTCAAATCCACAAAATCAAGATCAAAGAGAGGAAATGGTAGCCATAGTCACCAAGGTGACCATGGAACACGAAAATGAGGAGAAGAGGAGAAGAAAGTTGAGAGCTTTTACCTTAAAGCTCCAAGCTTTGGGCTGGGCTGCCAACCATGAAAATGGAGGAGCCAAGGTGAGTTCCACGAGGAGGAAAACTTGAGGATGGAGATGGGAAAGCAATGGTCTTTATTGGGTTGGGCAAAGGAAGCTTGAGAATTAACAATGGAGTATTTGTGTGTGGAAGAAGAGGAGAAGATGGAGTGAGCTGCGTGAGGGAGAGAAAATAAGAGAGTGAAAATGTGTTGTTTCCCCCCCTCCAAAACCGTGCAGCAATAGGAGAGAAAAGAGAGAAAAGTGGTTGGAGGAAGCTTCCTAGAAGCTTCCTTAAGAAGCTTTGCACGCTTCTCGATAAAGTGAAGTGTGTGGTCACTTAAATGATATCATAAAAATAAGTAGATAAAAATAATCTACTAGAACTATTTCTTAGTGAACAAAATTACAGTCAGTGTAAATAATATTTTTATTATTTCTCAGATAATTAATTATTCTGTGATTTTATTTATCAGATAAAATCTCGTAAAACATAAACCTCGTAAACTATGCTCAGCCTCGAGTTTAGTAAGATCCCTCGTCGACAGGTTGACAGTTCAAGGCTTACCAGCCTCAGGGAAAACATTTCGTTTTCCCAGCTCTGCTCAGTGCGCACGCAAAATGAAAAATATATTAAAATATTCAACATTTCCAGAAAATTCCACAAAAATCATCAAAAATCATAAATATTAGAAAATGTCTATTCGGCACAAAACAAATAATTTCTGGGGTGTTACACTGATTCTGCTCAATGTGCATGCAAAACGAGGAATATATTAAAATATTCATCATTTCTGGAAAAATCCAGAAAATTTTTATAAATCATAAATATTGTAAAATGATTATTTATGATAAAACAAATAATTTTCAGGGTGTTACAATGGGCAGTTGTCATTGCTTGACTGATTGATTGTTTAGTTACTCGTTCGATAATATCTTAGGACTATATGGGCGATTCTTTGATATTGTTATTTTTCAGATATTCTTTTACATAGAATGTATTTTGTGTTCAGTTGATTTTTTTGTTATAAATGATTAACTATTGGTCTTGGTATGCTTATATTAAGAAATTGTGATTTCTCACCCTTGTGTGTTCCATGTAAATTCAGGTGAAGTCCCTAAGAAAGGAAAGGGTAACAGAAAGAAGAAGCAAAAAGCTTAGTTTATCAGCTTTTTTTTTTTAATCAGATTGTATATTTGTACTTTTCTAGTTGTTTGTAAAAGTTTATGTATTCATTTTGGCTTATTAGCCAGTGTTGTATGTATATATGACCTTTTTATCATTCGTGGCTCTCTATAATGACTATATAGGTTATTATGGGTTTTTATTTTATGCATTTTTAGAAGTGACATGCTTAATGAAATTTATTTTGAAATATTTTGTTTATTTTACAATAATTCGTATTATGGTGTTACAATATGTATATATAAACTATATACAAACCACTACGTAATAATAAATACATGGTAATGGTAAAAAGAATAGGCTATTCTATACTACTTCCACATCCTCGTCTCTACTCCATAGATGGGTCTCTTGCTGGAACTATCATGGAAAGAAAAGATTAAAAGGGGTGAGAGTTTTAGAAATTCTCACTAGTTCTAACATATATGTGTCATAATAACAATTCCAGTTGCTTAGGGGAATAAAATCAATTCTTAAAATATCTCATAGAAAGGTGGTTAATGCCAAAATGATTCGTTTCTCTTCCTGAGGCCAGAAATTCAATTTTAATCATTGACTAACAACTCATATTCAAATAATATAAGTAGTGTCATACACATCATCAATAAATTATAGGAATCATCAAGAATGTATCACTATTACTAGAATATTTATAATTTCTCAAGATGCAAATATTCATTATTAAATCAAAGATTTATATAAATAACAACCTCATGATGATGTGTAAATACTCAACAATGCGTAAATCTTTCTTTAGTGCTAATAAATTATTATCTATCTAAGCATATTCCCAAGACCCAAGTCCTTTTATATCAATAGGTAGGAAGGGCATGTTACATCCTCACACTACCTTGCACTCAGTGATAGACTACTTATCAGGCCTGAGTATTCATCCTATATATAATAGTACTTTGTTACACAGCACTACCCCAGGTAACCCTGGCCAGATCTATAAAGAATCACATGATCACCTCCTATATGAGGATTATTTCCTTTCACGAAGGATTCACATCTCGGATCACCCCCATACAAGGATCATTTCTAAAAATTCCATTACTAAATATCTAATCTAGGATCACCCCCTTTCTAGGATCATTTCCAAAATCCATCACTGGCCAAATTGATCTATGAGCTACCCTTTGTAAGGGAATAGCATTTAAGGATCACCCCCATACGAGGATCATATCCAATATCTTTTAAACTTTGAGCATATTATATGTCAATTCAATACTAGCTCAACTTTAATATTCTAAAGGAGCAATTTACAATTTTTCATTTAATACTAGCTCAGCTTTAACTTTATAAAGGAGAAAATCATTTTCTAGTACACGTCATAAATATAGCAAATGTACATCTCAAATTATCTCATCACATAGATATATCTAGTGCACAATATTATCTTTTCACATGTTTATTAAGTGTACATTCATAACATAAGTCACTTCACTTATTGAACTTAATCAACTCTCATCATATCACATAGTATAGATGTATCCAATTAGTTTATTGTGCAGTAGAGAACACTATTTACTCAAAACAGGGGACTGATAATCGATTATCATGGCTTCGTAATCAATTATCGCCCACATTTTATCTTATTCTGTAATTTGATAATCAATTATCTTACTTTGATAATTGATTATCACTATCTTTCATGCCAATTCTGGAACTTGGTAATCGATTATCAGATGCTCGATTACCATCAACTTTTAATTCAATTATGTAATATGATAACCAATTATCAAAATATGATAATCAATTATCAAAATATGATAATCGATTATCATCTTCAGTAATGTCTTATTTCAATTCTATAACTTAGTAATCAATTATCATACTTTGATAATCGATTACCATTTTCAGTAATGCCTTTCTAGAGGCTAATATTCGATTATCAATCTACCATAATCGATTATCATCTATTTTTCATTAACTATAATAGGTTTCAAGACATGGTGCTCTCACAAATAATCACCAAAATTTAGATGTAACTCATTTCTTGTCAAATTCTAATCAAAATATCATCAAGTATTCAACATATACTCAAGTCAGATTCCATAAGGTTTAACAACAATGATTAATCCAATAAAATTTCTTATTTCATCTACCTCAAATCCTTAAGGTTTTATAGATATCCTCAAGTTCAACAATCATATATATATAAACCTTCAATTTAACATGAAACTCACAAGAACAATCTCAAACCAATCCTCTATTACAAGATTTGAGAAGCAAGAAGAGAAAAGAGTAAAGTAGAGATGTATAAACCCCTACCTAAGATCCCTTGTTAATGGTGTTTATTTTTTCTCTCCTTTGCTACTCATCTATTCCCTTGTTGATGATGCTTCTTTTCTTTCTTCTCTTCTTTTTGCTGTTGTAGTCATGTGAGAATGAGAGGAAAAGTAAGAAAATGTGTTTGTGAGTGAGGCGGTGGAAAACTGATGGAGAGATAAGGATGAAATTGAAAGTTAATGTGATGTCATCATAGGGTAGAAAGGATTTATCTCTTAATGATACTTTAATCTTTTATTGATGAGTTTTCTAACTTCTATAGGTGCCATAGAAAATTCTAGGACTTCATTTAGTTCCTATACTCATCATTTAATAATATCTATACTCACTATTAATAGCCATTAAGCTCTATTACTCTTCCCTAAGTTAAGATAAACTTAAAGAGTTAAGTTTATATGCTTACAGGTATCTGCCTTAATCTGTAATCATTTCTAGAATAATCTTATCCTCTATTTAATATCTCCACAAAATATCATGATTTTTCAAGCTACTCTCCTATTTAATTTTGACCTTTGAACACTCATTCTATTTATTAAAAAACTAAACTAATTCATTTAATTCCTAAAAAATTATCATAACTCATTCTAATTATTTATGATCTAGAAATAAATTTTTCATATTTATTTCCATTATCTAAGCAGTTTATGCTAAGTTTTGAGTTAATATGAACTATTTTCCATGTCCTGTGTTATAGCATTATGCCCAAACTAAATCAGAAAATCACCAGAATTAACAGGTAACTCTCATCAGTGTTAATAAGCTATTATAACAATCATTAAGACTAATAGGTCAAGGGGGATGCTACAATTCTCCCATTCTTTTAAAAATTTTATCCTCAAAATTTAGTTATTTGATATGAAATGCTCTAGGTAGTCTCGCATCATACTGGACTCTAACTCCCAAGTAGCTTCCTCTAAGTCAATCCTATCCCATATCACCTTCACCAAGGGAGTTTACTTTCCTCTGAGTTCTTTGATTCCTCTATCCACGATCCTTATAGGTTTTATTACATAAGTTAAATAATTTCTTAATTGTACTAATTCATTTTCCAGAATGTGTGAAGGATCAAGATTATATTTTCTGAGTTGAGAGACATGAAAGACATTGTGAAGGTTGGACAAATTGGGTGGAAAGGCTATTTAATAAGCAATGGGTCCAATTCTTTTTAGAATTTGGAAAGGACCATGAAACCGAGGGTTTAACTTTCGAGATTTCATAACTCTACCATCCCCAGTAATAGGAGTAACTATCATAAATACATATTCTCCTTCCTCAAACTCCAGAGGTCTCCTTCTTTTATCCACATAACTCTTTTGTCTACTTTGAGCAATTGTCAACCTATCTCTGATCATCCTAATCTATTCAGTGGTTTGTTGCACTAGTTCTAGACCTAGAATGGTTTTCTCACCTGTTTCATACCAACACAGAGGCAATCTACATTTTTTGTCATACAAAGCTTCATAGGGTGTCATTCTTATATTGGTGTGATAGCTATTGTTGTAGGAAAACTCTACTAAAGGTAGAAACCTATCCCAACTACCTTGTTGTTCTAGCACACATGCAACTAAGCATATCTTCTAAGGTTTGGATAGTTCTTTCAATTTGCCCATCAGTTTGTAGATGGTAAGTTATATTGAAGCACAACTTAGTCCTAAAAGATTTCTACAAGGATCCCTAAAATCTATAAGTAAATGTAGGGTCTTTATCAGACACTATACTTGAAGAGATTTCATGCAATCTAACAATCTCTTGATGTAACACCCTGAAAATTAGCTCATTTCTTGACATATATTCATTTTATAATATTTATGATTTTTGTGAATTTTTCTGGAATTATTTGAATTATTTGATTATTTTAATATTTTCTTGGTTTACGTGAGCACTGAGCGAGACAAGAAAAGTAAAATATTTTTCCTGAGGCCGAAAAACTTTGAACTATGGAAGTGTCGACGGGGGATCTTATTAAACCCGAGACCGAGCACAGTTTATGAAGTTTTTGTTTTTTAAAATTTTATCTGATAAATAAAATTACGGTATGTTTTATTATCCATTGGACTATGGATACTAACTCTGTCAACTGTGACTATTATCCATTAGATAATAGCTTGCAATAAAAATCTAGTAGATTATTTTCATCTAGTTACCTTTATGATATCATCTAAGTGACATCATCACCCTTCACTTTATCGAAAAACGTGTAAAGCTTCTCAAGGATGCTTCAAGGAAACTTCAAGGAATCTTCCTACCAAGCATCACACACTCTCTCCTCTCACTTTGGCTCCATAGTTGGGAGGGAAAATATGACCAAAGTCATCATCTTTTCCCATTTCCCCTATCACTTTCATTTCAAACACATTTCACTTTTTCTGTCTCTCTCCTTCTCTTTTTTCCTTTTCTTCCTCACGTCCTCCCTCTCCATCCACATGGCCAAGCCACCATTGGAGACCATTCAAGCTTGTTTATTCAAGCCAACCTAGGATCTTGACTCCTCTCCTCAGCTTGAAGCTATTTTCTTTGGTGAAGACTGCTTAATTCCTCCATCTTTATCACTTTCTATCATGTCTTAAAGCTTGAAACTTTGAGGTAAAGCTCTTGACTTTCTTCCTTTTTCTTCCCATTTTCCTGACCCTTGGTCACCATTGTGATCAAAGACTCTTCCTTTCAAGATTTGGTTATTGATTTCTTGAAGTTGACCTTCTTAGGGTTTTCTTGGTAGGGGTGGACGAAATCTTGTAAGGAAGCATCAAGAAGCTTGCTTTGTTTGTTGTCTCTTGAGGTAAGAGGGAGATTAACCTCATCAACCACTCGTGGTGGTAAGGAACACATTTTTGGGTTGATGGTGAGGAATCCATTTGTGGGTTGCTCACTTTGTTTTTGTGGTTTTTGATAATGATGTGATTTGGATGTGTTGTATGATTTTCTATGCTTGGTATCGTGTATCCTGATAGATTTGAAATGTCTAAATGCTTGGATATGTTTTTGGATGGCAAGGGATTCTTACCCATTTGATTTGGAGGCTTGTGGAAGCAAATTTTCAATTTTCTGGTGCTAGATCCATGGGTCGTGTGGCTTTACACGGCCTAGGTCGTGTTTCTTGCTAGAAACACAACTCACACATCACAGGGCAGTGGAGTACACGGCCCAGGCCATGTTGGATGACACGGCCGTGTAATCGAGTAGCTCAGATTGGGACTTTGTTGTTTTTCCAGAGAAGTACACGGCCCGGGCCATGTAATGTGACATGGCCGTGTTGGGCAGGCCGTGTAATTGAGGTGATGAGAAATGGTTGGGTTTTCTAGTCCCTTGAAGGCCCATGGCCTCATTGGGCATAAATCCTTTTAAGAGTGTTAGATTGAAGATTGAAACTTAAGTTTCTTGAGAAGCCATGTTTAACTTTGAAATTTCCCACTTTATTTTGAAATGATATATTGAAAAACCATTTGAGAAATCTTAAGAGCATTTAACATAAAAGTTCTAAGTCTTATAACTACATAAACCTCTTGACTTCTTTCTTTGATCTTGATTTTTCCTTTTGCGCTTGATCTTCACTTTTGCACTTGATCTTCGCTTTTGCCTTTGTTATCATCAAAAACCATTTGACATGTTTTGGGGACATAAGCATTCACAAAATGGTGTTTATGACTTGTTCATACTAAGAGTTTGGATTAAAAACTAAAAATTCTCCATTTGGCAAGTGTTGATTTTCTGGGTTTGGATGAGTGATTTGATGTAATGATCCATTTTTTATCGAATCCTTCGTCGGATAGGTCCGACAGTATACTAAATTACACTGAATGCAATGCGATTAGAAAAGAACTTGCCCTATGAGACATTTTCTGTTAAGATAGAGGATAGATGGTTTGATGGATCAATAGAAGGAAGCTGTTGTTTTCTCCAAGATCAGTCTCATTTTGGTTGTCATCAAGTTTGTTTGAAGGTAGAAGATGTTTTCAAGACAACTTTTCAGACGTGTTATGGGCACTATGAGTGTTTAGTAATGTCGTTCCGTGCAACGAACACTTCGGTAGCGTTCATTGATTACGCGAATAGGATCTTTCTTCCCTATTGAGACATATTTGTCGTTGTCCTTGTTGACGACATTCTAATCTATTCTTCAAGTTAGGAGGAACCTGCTGAACATCTTAGTGTGATTCTTCAAATTCTGAAGAAGAAGAAGAAGAAGAAGTTATGCATGAAGTTGTCTAAGTGCGAATTTTGGTTAAAGGCAGTTCAACTTTTGAGGCATATGATTTCAAAGGAAGGAAATTGTTGTGGATCCATCGAAAGTTGAAGCAATTCTTCAATGGGAAAGACCAACAACCGTAACAGAGATTTGTAACTTTATGGGATTAGCTGGTTAATGTGGGAGACTCACCGCAGAGTTTTCCCAAAATGGCGGGACCTCTCATCCAGCTCATATCAAAGAGTTAAGTTTTGTATGGGCCGATGCATGTAAATGAAATTTTCAAGGGTTGAAGAGACACTTGACTACTTCTCTAGTGATGTTTCTACCCAAATCCCAACGAACCTTTTGAGGTGTCTCATGATGCTTCACGTTAGAACTTAGAACCTATGCTTGTGTGAAGAAAGAGTAATAGCGGATGCCTTAAGAAGAAAAACGTACTTAGTTTGTCTACTATAGTGAATAAGGGAAATAAATTGATAGAGCAACTAATGATGTGCGGTTGTTTGTGGATTTGGTTGATTCGATTGCTGAAGACTCAAAAGACGTAGAATTTTTATTAATCGACTTACGAAGTCAGCGCACTTCTTGCCTATTAATATGAGATACTCAATGGAAATAAGTGGCCTTAATACCGGTAATCTGGATTGATGCAACTGGAGATGCAGCATGATGACTAAAAGGCGAGATGAAAGAACAATAGCCGCGTTTGTTCTAAAGTATAATAAATTTCAAGGATGGAATTTTTTTTAGAAGGAGAGAGTTGTGACACCTAGAAAATTAGCTCGTTTCATGACATATATTCATTTTATAATATTTGTGATTTTTAGGAATTTTTCTAGAATTATTTGAATTATTTAATTATTTTAATATTTTCCTCAGTTTGCGTGCACGCTAAGCGGGACAGGAAAAATAAAATATTTTTCCTGAGACTAAAAAACTTTGAACTATGGAAACGTCGACGGGAGATCTTACTAAACACCAGACCGGGCACAATTTATGAAGTTTTTTTTTCGAGATTTTATCTGATAAATAAAATCGCGATACGTTTTATTATCCGTTGGACTATGGATACTGATTCTGTCAACTGTGACTATTATCTATTGGATAATAGCTTGCAATAAAAATTTAGTAGATTATTTCTATCTAATTACTTTTATGATATCATCTAAGTGACATCATCACCCTTCACTTTATCAAAAAACGTGTAAAGCTTCTCAAGGAAGCTTTAAGGAAACTTCAAGGAAGCTTCCTACCAAGCATCACACTATTTCTCCTCTCACTTTGGCTCCACAGTTGAGAGGGAAAATATGACCAAAGTCATCATCTTTTCCCATTTCCCCTATCACTTTCATTTCAAACACATTTCACTTTTTCTTTTTCTCTTTCTCTCTCTTTCTCTCTCTTTTCTCCTTTTCTTCCTCACGTCCTCTCTTCCTCCTCCCTCTCTATCCACACGGCCAAGCCACCATTGGAGACCATTCAAGCTTGTTTGTTCAAGCTAACCTAGGATCTTGACTCCTCTCCTCACCTTGAAGCTCTTTCCTTTGGTGAACACCTCTTGATTCCTCCATCTTCATCACTTTCTATCAAGCCTTAAAGCTTGAAACTTTGAGGTAAAGCTCTTGACTTTCTTCCTTTTTCTTCCCATTTTCATGACCCTTGGTCACCATTATGATCAAAGACTCTTCCTTTCAAGCTTTGATTATTGATTTCTTGAAGTTAACCATCTTAGGGTTTTCTTGGTAGGGTGGATGAAATTTTGCAAGGAAGCATCAAGAAGCTTGCTTTCTTTGTTGTCTCTTGAGGTAAGAGGGAGATTAACCTCATCAACCACTCATGGTGATGAGGAACACATTTTTGGGTTGATGGTGAGGAATCCATTTGTGGGTTGCTCACTTTGTTTTTGTGGTTTTTGATAATGATGTGATTTGGATGTGTTGTATGATTTTCTATGCTTGGTATCGTGTATCTTGATGGATTTTAAATGTCTAAACGCTTGGATATGTTTTTGGATGGCAAGGGATTCTTACCCATTTGATTTGGAGGCTTGTGGAAGCATATTTTCAATTTTTTGGTGCTAGATCCACGGGCCGTGTGGCTTTACACAGCCCAGGCCGTGTTTCCTGTTAGAAACACAGTTCACACGTCACAGGGCAGTGGAGTACACGGCCCAGGCTATGTTGGATGACACGGCCGTGTAATTGAGTAGCTCAGATTGGGACTTTGATGTTTTTCCAGAGAAGTACACGGCCCAGGCCGTGTAATGTGACACGGCCGTGTTGGGCAGGCCGTGTAATTGAGGTGATGAGAAATGGTTGGGTTTTCTAGTCCCTTGAAGGCCCATGGCCTCATTGGGCATAAATCCTTTTAAGAGTGTTAGATTGAAGATTGAAACTTAAGTTTCTTGAGAAGCCATGTTTAACTTTGAAATTTCCCACTTTATTTTGAAATGATATATTGAAAAACCATTTGAGAAATCTTAAGAGCATTTAACATAAAAGTTCTAAGTCTTATAACTACATAAACCTCTTGACTTCTTTCTTTGATCTTGATTTTTCCTTTTGCGCTTGATCTTCACTTTTGCACTTGATCTTCGCTTTTACCTTTGTTATCATCAAAAACCATTTGACATGTTTTGGGGACATAAGCATTCACAAAATGGTGTTTATGACTTGTTCATACTAAGAGTTTGGATTAAAAACTAAAAATTCTCCATTTGGCAAGTGTTGATTTTCTGGGTTTGGATGAGTGATTTGATGTAATGATCCATTTTTTATGAAATCAATTAGTGTTTCATGTTTTCCTCATGTTTGTGAACTTGTTTGGGACTTAAAATCACCAAGGAACAAATTTGAAGTGATCAAATTTTGCATCTTGGCCAATGGAATAGTGCTCTTTGTTGCAAAGTTACGCAGAACTTGCTGCTGGGCGCTCGGCATTCAAGTGCTCTGCCCATGCGCACTCAAGCACGTGCTACCCAGAAGAACATGCTATGGTGCTTGCGCTCCCAAGCGCACAGTCCTTATGCGCTCAGATGCTCAAGACAAGGCAAATCTTATTTTTAGCATTGTGATGCTAATTTAATTCCCTACTTGTTGGGATCATTTATGCAAGTCTTTTAGGGTGTATTGAGGCACTTTTTAGGATATTTCTTGGAGAGAATTATCAACTTGCGTATATGAAAAATTTAAGAAATTCTCAGACATTCAAGTGTGATAGAATGCCTAGGTTAGTGTTTAGAACTTTGGTCTAAATCACCTATGAGTGATTGTGGGATGTTCTAGATACTGTGTAGTAAGGGATATGAATCTTACTACCTTTGTTAGATAAGTGAGGCTAGGATTCTTATATCTAGTTTTTAAAATGTGGCCCGGATATTTGGTTTTCAAACTGGGTATTTGCTTGTTTCCTATGTATTGTGACCTTAAATGGTGTGCACAACTATATGATCTGAGAATGAGGTGTTGGATCTAAATTCTCCTTGCATTTATTCTTGCATGGTCTGGGTTACTGGTATGAAGGTGGCAATAGTACTCTTATGCGATAAGAGGAAAGTTTCTACCTATACCAAGCAGGTTTATGTTTTTAGCTTATCATGCTCTGTATATACAAGAAACATAGGTTTCTTGGAAATAAGTAAGTAGCTTGTGTTTTCAAACTTTAAAACCTGCATTGGCATATTCATAATATTTGGACTTTGTTTAAGCATAACTATACTTCATAACATAAAGCATTGCATGGTTAACAATTGTATGGGCAGTTGTCATTGCTTGACTGATTGATTGTTTGGTTGCTTATTCGATAGTATCTTAAGATTGTAAGAGCAATTCTTTGATATTGTTGTTTATCAAATATTCTTTTATATAGAGTGTATTTTGTGTTCAATTTATTTATTTGTTGTAAATGATTAACTGCTAGTCTTAGTATGCTTATAGTGAGAAATTGTGATTTCTCACCCCTGTGTGTTTCATATAAATCTAGGTGAAGTCCCTAAAAATGAAAAAGGCAACAAAAAGAAGAAGCAGAAGGCTTAGTTTAGCAGCTTTATTTCGTTTTGAATCAAATTGTATATTTGTACTTTTTTGGTTGTTTGTAAAAGCTTATGTATACAGTATAACTTGTTAGCCAGTGTTGTATGTATATATGACATTTTTATCATTCGTAACTCTCTATAATGACTATACAAGTTATTATGAGCTTTTATTTTATGTATTTTTAGAAGTGACATGCTTAATGCGATTTATTTTGAAATATTCCATTTATTTTACGATAATTCGTATTAGGGGTATTATATTATGGTATCAGAGCAGTTCATCCTGTTGAGCTGGGCTGTGGACTGACTATGCTTAGGCATGTTTAGGAGTTCCTCTTTGTGTTATGCATTTCTTTGTCTCTTGTGTGAGATATTTGATTGAATTGTATGACCTACATTTGATATGTCTGTTTTAGCTACTGTTGCATGATTACATGATATTGGGATTAGCTACCTCAATATGTATTATTCTATGTTTACAGGAAACTATGGCAGCATGAGGGCGACCGTGTGGGAGCAGGAACAGGAACTCTAGAAATGAAGGCCCTAACATGGTTGGAGCCTTTATAGCAATGCCTAAGGCAATGAGAGACCAAACAACCGTTACTGCCACTGCTATGCGAAAGCAAATAGCCGCAACAATTGAAGCTATAAGAGAGTAATCAGCTGCGACAACAAGGATGGTTGAGAGAATGACTACTACTCAACATCAACCACCTACACCACCACCACACCACCAGGGGCAACCACACTAAGAGGTAGCTGGGAGAAATTAGAATTTCCAAGACCTCTCAGAGTTCAAGAAATCAAATATATCTCCCATCAAAAGGGAGTACAATCTAGTCAGAGCTGAGGGTTGGCTCAAAGAGATGGAGAAGATTTTTACTTTTATGGCTTGCTCAGACGAGCATAAGGTGCTTTTTGCTCATACATGCTAGAGGAAGAGGCAGAGTGTAACACCTCAAAAATTATTTATTTTATCATAAATAATCATTTTACAATATTTATGATTTTTGAGAATTTTTCTAGATTTTTTCGAAAATGATGAATATTTTAATATATTTCTCATTTTGCGTGCACACTGAGTAGAGTCAGTGTAACACCCCAAAAATTATTTGTTTTGTGATGAATAGACATTTTCTAATAGTTGTGATTTTTGATGAATTTTGTGAAATTTTTTGAAAATGTTGAATATTTTAATATATTTTTCGTTTTACGTGTGCATTGAGCGGAGCCAAGAAAACAGAATATTTTTTCTGAGGCTGGTAAACTTTGAATTGTGAAAATATCGATGAGGGATCTTACTAAACCTGAGGCCGAGCACAGTTTACAAGGTTTACGTCTTTCAAGATTTTACTTGATAAGTAAAATCGCTATACATCCGGTTAACTTTTAAATTTAACTGTACCCCTTATTATCCGTTGAACAACAAATATTGACTCTATAAATATCAATAATTTTTTGTTGGATAACAACTTGTAGCAAAAATCCTTATCATTTCATCTAAAATCTACTTTATGTCAAATCAGTTTGACTTTCTGCAAAAATTACATACACATTTAACCCTAGCATTTTGGAGGGAAATTTCCCCATTTTCCTCTCTCCATCTCCATGGCATGACTTTTGGAGAGCCCAAAATTCTGCTCTTCCATTTATCTCCCTTACTCCCATAACATAAACATTATTATCTCTCTTCTCCTTCTCTTTTTCCCCTCTCCCTCACGTATCTTCTTCTTCTTTTCATCTTATATTTCCCTTCCCATTTTCACTCCACAGCAGCCACATCCTCTCCACCCACATAATCCATTTGATTTTCGAGCTCACACACCCCATAGATTCCCATCTCGTTTGAAGACTCATTGGTGATGGAATCATCTTCAAGAGCTCACCATTTTCTCCACCTTCATCCCCTTCCACAATTGAAGCTCAAAGCTTGGAGCTTTAAGGTAAAAGCTCATGGCTTTCTCTCCCTCTCTCCTCATTTTCGTGACCCATGGTCATTTTGGTGACCATGGATATCTATTTCAAGTTTGGTTTTGATTTTGTAAGTTTGAATGTTCTAGGGTTTTTAGGAAGCTAAGAACGAAATTTCTAAGCAAAAGGGAGCATCCTTTCTTTGTGTTTCTCTTAGGTAAGAGGAAGATCCATTCTCTTCAACCCATTTTGGTGGTTAAGAACTTGTTGTTGTGTTGGTGGGGTGAAACCCATTTTGGGAGACCCCTTTTTTGATTATTTTTGGTTGAATTTTAGGTATTTGGATGGTATGTTTTTTATGTGCATTAATGGATTTTGGGATGATTGAGGATTGGAATGGTTTTCTGGTGATTTCTGCATCCACAGAGTGATACACGGCCTAGGCCGTGTATGAATACATGGCCATGTATCTCCCTGTGTGACTAAAACGTGCTTTTTGGTGCACTCCAGAGGAGTACACGGCCCAGGCCGTGTATGACCACACGGCCATGTACTCGGGGCCGTGTATTTTACACATGGTCATGTAACATGATCAGCAAATTGATTTGAGGCTTTTCTAGCCCCTTAAAGGTTCAAGGTCCCCTTGGGCACTTGACTCAAGGCTTTTGGACTAATGTAAGTGTAATAATCTTGAATAATTAGATGACTAGAAATAATTAGGGATTCATAAAGAGGGAAAAACAAGGAGCGGGAGCATGCCTTACAACTTATAAGAAACTTTGAATAGAGATAGAGCATGAGTGTGTTAGAGGTTGCGAGCGATATAATGAAATTAAGAATTGACTTATTGAGGGCTTTGAATAGGGTGTGAATGCCTAGAAACTTTTTATTGACTTAGTATGGACCCTTGAACGGGATCGAATATTGATGATAAATGACATAGCATGTGATCTTAGACCTGAAATGCTATGATTGTGAATTTATAAATGTACATATGAGTATACGTTGAATCGATGTGCATTAAGCATGATTGAGTCATGCATTGAAAAAGTCCGTTGGACAATTTGTAAGGCCAAGTTGCCTAGGAGTTGAATCACACTTTCGTGTGGGTGCGAATAGACAAGTGTAGGTCATTTGTTGACCTTGGGGGCGTTAGGGTGCGGGTACATCGCAATGGACAGTTGGTAGCTCTTCTGTCTGTGGGGCAGACCGATGCAAATGCACCGACGATCCAGACCGGGACACTGTCCTATATCGAGATCTGTGTAGAATGTCTTGTACAATGCCATGATGCGCATTTTGATAAATTGAAAATTTTAGTACTTGAAGGCCTCAGCAGTCGCGATACAGGCATATCTCCTGATCATTCTCTCCGATTGTTTTGTGTCTAGCTCCATGGAGTAAGTTTTTTTTGGTATCATGTGCATGTGCATAACGAGTCGCTATACCATTTGATAGTTACTTGTTCATATGGAAATTTAATACGTTGTTTCATCACTGCTATAGCTGCCTATATATGCTAAATTGCTTATTATCTATTTCAATGCTAATTATCATTTCTGGAATGTTATGTGGACGTCATACGCCGTTTGTTCTTTACTGCATCAATTGGTAATGAATGTTGAATATCTTACCTCTTTTCCTATGTTTCTACTATTTATGTATATCTATATATGTGATTCTCTGAAGACGGGGGTGAAGAAAAGGAAGAACCCGATTTCCCCGGCTTCTGGCCTAACCTTGACTAGCATCCTTCTAATCATGACGGCCCAACCTCATAGATTTTTGGGAAACGTGCGTCTGACATTCCTTGGGGGTCCAAACTGTTGGCATGTGAACTTCAGCTCTGATCGCTGTGTCTACTTGGGAGACATGTCATTGTCGCTGGCTTGGGGGCGTCATGAACCGTCGATCTTTACCTATTGCATCAGCTTACGCTTGGAATTTTATCTGCCCATCAGGGAGATGTGGGGTGCCCGCTATTACACCCCACAGGAGGATACTTTTGATTCCACTGCTCGGGCTCCGGCCTGTAGCTTGGTGGCTCCTATGGCGGTCTCCTCGGATGAGGAAGATCCCGAGGAGGATCTCGCGGAGGATCCTGACACGATTCCTCCTCATTTGAGGGACTGATATTGCTAGTAGATACTGATGGCTACCCGTGTTTTATTTTAGGGGCCTAATGTTTTATTATTTTGGTGGGCTGTATATGCATGATCCTGTGGGCAGGTATAGTTTTGCTTTTTGGTATATCGGGATTTGTAGCTAAACAAATTTGATATAAGTATATATATATATGAACATCACATTTTGGGGGCTGGTAAAGCTTAGGCTTCCTTTTGATGAGCCTTGATGTAATTATTAACTCATAGTTTGTATCTAAATGGTATATATATATATATATATAGGGGGCATATCTAGTGAGAGGAGTTTTTATTGTGAGAGGGTAAGAGGAGTAAATCTTAACCATACAACCATACATGGATGGTCAAGATTACAAGTTACTTGAAGGTCATGTGACCACTTAAAAAAGTCACATGCATTTATGTTCTAATCTTAACCATTCATGAAAGATCTAATGGTCAAAATTCACCCTTCTCACCTCTCACAATAAACACTCCTCTCACCTGAGTAAGATCCTATATATATATAATGTATTTTCTGCATGGATGTATGGACTAGTCTTTATGTTTTCTATTAAAGTTTATGTTCTCTGCTTACGATTAGACAAAAATATATGTACGTACTTATGAATCTTTATAAATGTTAGTACCTTTGAATACTGAATTGATGAGCAAGTTATTGAGTATATATATATATATACGTACAAAAAAAATATTCACCAATTTATTTATACAACTAAAATCAAACAAGTTTAATGATGTAATGAACCGGGTCTTACTTTACTACACTTTTAATTTCTGCAAAAATATTTAATTGACAATATGACGTTCCCTCTCAAAAAGGGGCGTTATATTAAGTTGGTATCAGAGCCCCGGTTTATGTTTCTTTGGGTCTTGTGATTGAGTCTGTCTTGTTTGTGCTGTGTGTTCTCTGAAAAGTAAACACAGAGATGTATTGTTTGGTATTCCTAATGGATACGACTGACTTTTCTCGTGTTTTCAGTTAATCCGATCTGAGAAAGTAAGATGGCATGAAGAGAAGACATGGCAGCTGTTATAGCGACGATGCAGAGGATGGCTGAGGCCATCGCACAACAAACTGAGCAAGCAACTCAATAACAAGAGAGAGTTGCTCAACAACAAGAAAGGGCTGCTCAACAGCTCGAAGCTACTGCAGATGCTCAGAACTTGGCAGAGTTTCATCGCCACAATCCTCCTCAATTCAAAGGAGAGTTCGATCCGAACAAAGCTAGTCTGTAGATTAAGGAGTTAGAGAAAGTCTTTCGAGGCATGAACTGCGCTGAGAATAAGAAGGTGACCTATGCTACCTTTATATTGGTGGGCAATGCTGAAAACTGGTGGAATGGAGTGCAGAGAATGTTAGAAGCTACAAAATGCGAGATTACTTGGGATTTATTTAAGGACAAATTCTTGGATAATTATTTTCCTGCGAGCGCAAGGCATGTGAAGGAGTCAGAGTTTCTCAACTTATGGCAAAGGAATATGATCGTTAGTGAGTATGCAGCAAGATTTAAAAACTTGTCATAGTTTTCAACGTGCTTTCAGCACCAACCGAATGAAGCCTAGAAGTGTCGGAGATTTACAGAAGGACTGGGGTATGAGGTGAAGAAGGCTGTTATCACCCTAAAGATCAATGAGTTCTCGGAACTACTAGACACGTGCTGTGAAGTAGAAGCTCTGGAGCAATCTAAAGATACGAGGAATAGGAACTTTGGGCCTACAAGGTTCCAAAGGGGTGGTAGCAATAGTTCTAACCGCTTCCAAAAGAAGCCTTATTCCCGATCAACGGGAAATCAGTAATAGACCACGGGTGGAAGCTCTGGTAGAGGTTCTGGTGGGAATCGAACTGAACCAAATGTGACATCTTCCTAGAAATGCATGAAGTATGGGAAGGATCACCTGACAAGGGATTGTTCCATCAAGGGAATTATTTGCTATAGATGTGGCAAGCCTGGCCACATAACCCGAGACTACAATCAAGCGAAGGCTGAACCTTCAGTCAATGCTGCAAGAGCTAAGAAACCACAAGCAGGAGGGCGAGTTTATACCATGAGCGGAGCTGAAGCCTCCGAGTTTGAAGACTTGATTCAAGGAGAAGGCATCATAGAAGGTAACCTTTTAATTGTACTGTATGACTTTGGGGCAACCCATTCTTTCATATCTTATGACTGTGTACTACGACTTGGCTTACCAGTGTCTACCTTACCTTTTGACTTAACTATTTCTACCCCCACTGATAAACCGATAGCTACTACCAAAGTTTGTTTAAATTGTCATTTGATTGTTAAAGGTCGAATCTTTTCTTTCAATTTGATCTGTTTACCCCTTTCTCAACTAGATATAATTTTAGGGATGGATTGGTTGTCTTCCAACCATGTTCTATTAGATTGTTCAAGAAAAACCATAGTTTTTCCCATAGATGAGGATTCTAGATTTCTGACGGCTAACCAAGTTCAAGCTCTCTTGAAAGAAGGAGCTCACGGATACATGCTACTGTCTTCTTTGAAAGTCGAGAGCGAGGTTGATGTGAACACAATTCCAGTGGTGAGTGAATTTCCTGAAGTCTTTCCTGAGGATGTACCTGGTTTACCACCAGCATGAGAAATAGAATTCGCCATTAACCTTGTACCGGGAGCTGGTCCCGTGTCTATAGCACCTTATAGGATGGCACCAACAGAATTAGCTGAGCTTAAGAAGCAGCTAGAGGAGCTTTTGGAAAAGCAATTCATCAGACCGAGTGTGTCACCGTGGGATGGTTCATCAAGATTGTGCGTGGACTACAGATAGCTGAACAAAGTGACGATCAAGAATAAATATCCACTCCCAAGAATTGATGACTTAATGGACCAACTGAAGGGAGCAGCGGTGTTTTCAAAAATTGACCTGCGATCTGGGTATCATCAGATACGAGTAAAGACGGAGGACATACCTAAGACTGCTTTTCGTACCCAATATGGCCATTATGTGTATCTTGTGATACCGTTTGGCGTGACGAATGCACCAGCTATCTTTATGGACTATATGAACTGAATCTTTCATCCTTACTTGGACAGATTCGTTATATTCTTCATTAATGACATTCTGGTATACTCTCAGAATCAGAAGGATCATGATGAACACCTCAGTATAGTCCTCCATATTTTGAAGGAGAAGGAACTATATGCCAAACTGTTAAAATGTGAATTTTGGCTGGAAGAAGTTAAGTTTTTGGGCCATGTGATCTCAAAGAATGGGATTGCAGTGGATCCGTCAAAAGTAGAGGCAGTTCTACAGTTGGAACGACCAAAGACACTTACAGAAATCTGAAGCTTTTTGGGTTTGGCTAAATACTATAGGAGGTTCATTGAGGGATTCTCCAAAATTGCAGGACCTCTCACTCAACTCACAAGAAAGAACCAAGCTTTTGAATGGACTGAGGCTTGCGAAGAAGGATTCCAAGAATTGAAGAGACGACTAACTACCTCGCCAGTGTTAGTGCTACCCGATCCGAATGAACAGTTTGAAGTATATTGTGACGCTTCATACTAAGGGCTAGGAGCTGTGCTTATGCAACATAGAAAGGTAGTGGCTTATGTTTCAAGACAATTGCGAGTACACGAGAAGAACTACCCGACGCACGACTTGGAGTTAGCGGCTGTGGTTTTTGCTCTGAAGATATGGAGGCATTTTCTCTATGGAGCAACATTCAACATCTTTAGTGATCACAAAAGCTTGAAGTATTTGTATGATCAGAAGGAGTTGAACATGAGGCAACGAAGGTGGCTGGAGTTCTTGAAAGACTATGATTTCTAACTTTTGTATCATCCCGGTAAGGCAAACGTCGTGGCAGATGCCTTGAGCAGAAAAATGATCAGTGTCTCTTCCCTGATGATCAAGGAAAAGGATCTAATAGAGCAGTTCAGAGATGTATGGTCTTTTGTGGAGTTAGAACCAAGAAAGATCTGCATGAATATGGTTAGCATCTCAAGCAAGCTAATGGATGACATACGGGAAAAGCAGAAGGTTGACAAGTTCTTACAAGAAGTGAGAGAGCAGATGAAGTAAGGTAACGAAACAACATTTGTGGAAGGAACAGACGGAATTCTGAGATTCCGAGGTAGGGTCTGTATTCCCCGTGACCAAGAGCTTAAAGAGTATATTATCAATCATGCTAACACAAGTCAGCTGAATATGCATCTGGGCATAACAAAAATGTATCAAGACTTGAAGAAGTTATTTTGGTGGCATGGAATGAAGAGTGATGTCACTAGACGTGTATCAACTTGTCTGGTTTGTCAGAAAGCTAAAGTGGAACATCAAAGACCGGCAGGATTGCTACAACCATTGTCTATTCCTGAATAGAAATGGGACAACATTGCAATGGATTTTGTAGTGGGTTTGCCAAGGACAAGAAAAGGTCATGACTCGATTTGGGTAATCGTGGACCGACTCACGAAATCAGTATATTTTCTCCCGATCAACATAAGATACAAACTGGAGTGACCCAGATCTATATTGGAGAGATTGTTAGACTGCACAGTGTGCCTATAAGTATTGTTTCAGATAGGGATTCGAGATTTACTTCAAAGTTCTGGCAGAGTCTACAAGAAGCATTAGGGACAAAGTTACGTCTAAGTTCTGCCTATCACCTATAGACTAATGGCCAATCGGAAAGAACGATCCAATCATTGGAAGATTTGCTTAGAGCTTACACCATAGAGCAGACTGGGAGTTGGGATGATGTTCTACTATTGATAGAATTTACCTACAACAACAGCTATCATTCGAGCATAGGGATGGCACCCTATGAGGCTCTCTATGGACGACGGTGCCGAACGCCACTGTGTTGGTACCAAGACGGCGAGCGCTTTACTATTAGACCAGATGTTATACAGTAGATAACCGAAAAGGTTAAGATGATTCAGGAGAAGATGAGGACGGCTCAGAGTCGACAAAAGAGTTTTGCAGACTAAAGGAGAAAGCCTCTTGAGTTTGAGGAAGGCAAGCATGTATTTCTGAAAGTCACACCTACGACTGGGGTAGGTCGGGCCTTGAAATCTAAAAAACTTACTCCAAAATTTATTGGACCATACCGGATTATTCACCAAGTAGGTCCAGTAGCCTATCAAATAGCCTTACCCCTTTTCCTCTCAAACATTCACAATGTATTCTATGTATCACAACTGCGAAAATACATTCCTAACCCAAGTCATGTCATAGCACCAGACGCAGTACAATTAAAAGAGAACTTAACCTATGAGGCACCTCTTGTAAGAATTGAGGATAGAAGGATAAAGAAACTAAGAGGTAAGGAGATCTCATTGGTGAAGGTAATCTGGAACGAAATAACTGGAGATGCAACATGGGAGCTAGATGACAAGATGAAGGAGCAATACCCACAACTATTTTAAGGTATGAAAATTTCGAGGATAAAATTTTTTTTTAGAAAGGGAGAGTTATAACACTCCGAAAATTATTTGTTTTATCATAAATAATCATTTTACAATATTTATGATTTTTAAAAAATTTTTTGGATTTTTCTGGAAACGATGAATATTTTAATATATTTCTCGTTTTATGTGCACACTGAGCAGAGTTAGTGTAATACCCCAAAAATTGTTTGTTTTGTGATGAATAGACATTTTCTAATATTTGTGATTTTTGATGATTTTTGTGAAATTTTCTGGAAATGTTGAATATTTTAATATATTTCTCGTTATACGTGTGCATCAAGCGGAGCCGGGAAAACAGAATATTTTTCCTAAAGCTAGTAAACTTTGAACTATGGAAATGTCGACGAGGGATCTTACTAAACCCGAGGCTGAGCACAGTTTACGAGGTTTACGTCTTTCGAGATTTTACCTGATAAGTAAAATCGCTATACATCTGGTTAAATTTTAAATTTAGCTGTACCCCTTATTATCCGTTGAAAAATAAATATTGACTCTATAAATATCAATAATTTTTCTTTGGATAATAACTTGTAGTAAAAATCCTTATCATTTCATCTAAAAATCTAATTTATGTCAAATCAGTTTGACTTTTTGCAAAAATTACATACACATTTAACCCTAGCATTTTGGAGGGAAATTTCCCCCCATTTTCTCCTCACTCTCCACGGCAGCAGCAGCTTTTGGAGAGCCCAAAATTGTGCTCTTCCATTTATCTCCCTTACTCCCATAACAAAAACATTATTATCTCTCTTCTCCTTCTCTTTTTCCCCTCTCCCTCACGTATCTTCTTCTTCTTTTCATCTCATATTTCCCTTCCCATTTTCACTCCACAGTAGCCACATCCTCTCCACACACATAATCCATTTGATTTTCGAGCTCACACACCCCATAGATTCCCATCTCATTTGAAGACTCATTGGTGTTGGAATCATCTTCAAGAGCTCACCATTCTCTCCACCTTCATCCCCTTCGACCATTAAAGCTCATAGCTTGGAGTTTTAAAGTAAAAGCTCATGGCTTTCTCCCCCTCTCTCCTTATTTTCGTGACCCATGGTCATTTTGGTGACCATGGATATCTATTTCAAGTTTGGTTTTGATTTTGTAAGTTTGAATATTCTAGGGTTTTCAGAAAGCTAAGAACGAAATTTCTAAGCAAAAGGGAGCATCCTTTCTTTGTGTTTCTCTTAGGTAAGAGGAAGATCCATTCTCTTCAACCCATTTTGGTAGTTAAGAACTTGTTGTTGTGTTGGTGGGGTGAAACCCATTTTGGGAGACCCCTTTGTTTGATTATTTTTGGTTGAATTTTAAGTGTTTGGATGGTATGTTTTTGATGTGCATTGATGGATTTTAGGGTGATTGAGGATTGGAATGGTTTTCTGGTGATTTCTGCGTCCACAGAGTGATACACGGCCGTGTATCTCCCTGTGTGACTAAAACGTGCTTTCTGGTGCACTCCAGAGGAGTACACGGCCCAGGCCGTGTATGACCACACGGCCGTGTACTCAGGGCCATGTTTTTTACACACGGCCGTGTAACATGATCAACAAATAGATTTGAGGCTTTTCTAGGCCCTTGGAGGTTCAAGGTCCCCTTGGGCACTTGACTCAAGGTTTTTGGACTAATATAAGTATAATAATCTTGAATAATTGGATGACTAGAAACTAATTAGGGATTTGTAAAGAGGGAAAAACAAGGAGCGGGAGCATGCCTTACAACTTATAAGAAACTTTGAATAGAGATAGAAGATGAGTGTGTTAGAGGTTGCGAGCAACATAATGAAATTAAGAATTGACTAATTGAAGGCTTTGAATAGGGTGTGAATGCCTAGAAACTTATTATTGACTTAGTATGGACCCTTGAACGGGATCGAATATTGATGATAAATGACATAACATGTAATCTTAGACTTGAAATACTATGATTGTGAATTTGTAAATGTACATATGAGTATGTGTTGAATCGATGTGCATTGAGCATGATTGAGTCATGCATTGAAAATGTTCGTTGGATAATTTGTAAGGCCAAGTTGCCTAGGAGTTGAATCACACCTTTGTGCGGGTGCGAATAGACAAGTGTAGGTCATTTGTTGACCTTGGGGTGTTGGGGTGCGGGTACCTCGCAATGGACAGTTGGTAGCTCTTCTGTCTGTGGGGCAGACTGATGCAAACGCACCGATGATCCAGACTGAGACACTGTCCTATATCGAGATCTGTGTAGAATGTCTTGTACAATGCCATGATACGCATTTTGATAAATTAAAAATTTTAGTACTTGAAGGCCTTGGCAGTCGCGATACAGACATATCTCCTGATCATTCTCTCCGACTGTTTTGTGTCTAGCTCCATGGAGTAGGTTTTTTTTGGTATCATGTGCATATGCATAATGAGTCGCCATACCATTTGATAGTTACTTGTGCATATGGAAATTTAATGCATTGTTTTATTACTGTTATAGCTGCCTATATATGCTAAATTGCTTATTATTCATTGTAATGCTAATTATCATTTCTGAAATGTTATGTAGGCGTCGTGCGCCGTTTATTTTTTACTGCCTCAATTGGTAATGAATGTTGAATGTCTTACCTCTTTTCCTATGTTTCTACTATTTATGTATATCTATATATGTGATTCTCTAAAGACGGGGTGAAGAAAAGGAAGAACCCGATTTCTCTGGCTTCTGGCCCAACCTTGACTAGCATCCTTCTGATCATGATGGCCCGACCTCATGGATTTTTGGGAAACGTGCGTCTGACATTCCTTGGGGGTCTATAATGTTGGCATGTGAACTTCAACTCTGATCGCCGTGTCTACTTAGGAGACATGTCGTTGTCACTGGCTTGGGGGCGTCATGAATCACCGATCTTTACCTGCTACATCAACTTATGCTTGGAATTTTATCTGCCCATCAGGGAGATGTGGGGTGCCCGCTATTACACCCCACAGGAGGATACTTTTGATTCCACTACTCGGGCTCCGGCCCGTAGCTAGGTGGCTCCTATGGAGGTCTCCTCGGATGAGGAAGATCCCGATGAGGTTCCCGAGGAGGATCTCGCGGAGGATCCTGATGAGGATCCTGACACGATTCCTCCTCATTTGAGGGACTGATATTGCTGGTAGCTACTAATGGCTACCCGTGTTTTATTTTGGGGGCCTGTTTTTTTATTATTTTGGTGGGCTGTATATGCATGATCCTGTGGGCAGGTATAGTTTTGCTTTTTGGTATATCGAGCTTTGTAACTAAACAAATTTGATATAAATATATATATGAACATCACATTTTGGGGGCTAGTAAAGCTTAGGCTTCCTTTTGATGAGCCTTGATGTAATTATTGACTCATAGTTTGTATCTAAACGGTATATGTACTTGAAGGTCATGTGACCACTTAAAAAAGTTACATACATTTATGTTCTAATCTTAACCATTCATGAAAGATCTAATGGTCAAAATTCACTCCTCTCACCTCTCACAATAAACACTCCTCTCAACGAGTAAGATCCTCGTATATATATATATATATATATATATATATATATATATATATATATATATATATGATGTATTTTTTGCATGGATGTATGGACTAGTCTTTATGTTTTTTGTTAAAGTTTATGTTTTCTCGCTACGATTAGACAAAAATATATGTACGTACTTATGAATCTTTATAAATGTTAGTACCTATGAATACCGAATTTATGAGCGTGTTATTGAGTATATATATATATATATATATATATATATATATATATATATATATATATATATACGTACAAAAAAAAAACATATTCACCAATTTATTTATACAACTAAAATCAAATAATTTTAATGATGTAATGAACCGGGTCTTACTTTTTTACACTTTTATTTTTCGCAAAAATATTTAATTGACAATGTGATGTTTCCTCTCAAAAAGGGGCGTTACACAGAGGATTGATGGGTGGATACCAAGAGAGCTCTTTAGGCTTCAAGGACTCATATGACGTGAGAAATCTTTAGAAGTTCTTTTCTGAGGATGTTCTTTCCACAAAACCTTCAGAATGCCAAAGAGATGGAATTTCTAAAGTTGGAATAGGGGGACATGTCTGTTGGCTAGTACGTGGTCCAATTTAACAAATCGTCTAAGTTCTCTTCTTGCATCAAACTTAACCCAGATGAATCATGGAAGTGTGTTAAGTTTGAGGAAGGACTGAGGGAAGACATTCAAAATGCCATCCAACCATTTGAAATTCGAGACTTTGAAACTTTTATTAACAAGTGCCGGATAATCAAAGGGCGTGCTAAGAAGCTTTCAATAGAGCTTAAGTCACAAAACCTTCAAAAGAGGAAGCGGGGTGACGACAAGTTCAAGAAGGGATCTTCTAAATCTTGCTTTACTCAGGACAAGGGTAAGCAAGCTCAGAAAGAGCTTGTGGGACCTAAGTGTTCCAAGTGTGGGAAACAGCACGGAGACAACCTTTGCTTAGTGTGCTATGTTTGTGGTCAGCTTGTGCATTTTGCGAAGGAGTGTCCATCAAAGAAGGAAACTGCGCCTACCCAGAAACCACAAGCCAAAGAGAGAGTTTACACTCTAGGTGGTGAAAAGGTTATTCAGTCTTCCGATCTTATCGAAGGTAAATGCACTATTCATAATCATCTTTTAATTGTGTTGTATGATTCGGGAGCATTCCACTCTTTTGTTTCTAATGATTATATGAATGAGTTGGATTTACCTGTCTCTGAACTTTTATATGACTTATCTGTATCTACGCCTACTGGTGAACTAGTTACAACATCCAGAATGTGTTTTGATTGTTGTGTAAAGGTAGAAGATATGATTTTCAGTGTAAACATCATTTGTTTTCCTCTTGTAGATATTGATGTCATCCTTGGCATGGATTGGTTGTCCACCAACCATTTAGTGTCGAACTGCTTAGAAAAAACCCTAGTTTTCTTGTTAGATGTACCTACCAGAGTTATTCCATTTGAGTCTATGTATCTCAATGCGAATCAGATTAATCTTTGTTTGGAGGAGGGATCTCTAGGATATGTTCTCTTGTTTTCACTAAGTGCTAAGGTTGAGCAAAGCCTAGGTGAAATATTTGTGGTGAGTGAATATCTTGAAGTTTTCCTAAGGGACATAATGGAGTTGCCACCCGAGTGGGAAATAGAGTTCTCTATAGACTTAGTGCCTGGAATGGGACCTATCTTTATAGCACCCTATAGAATGGCGCCACAAGAGTTACGAAAACTCAAGAAGCAAATCGAGGATTTGTTGGATAAGCAATTCATTAGGCCGAGTGTTTCTCCGTGGGGAGCACCTGTGCTTTTAGTGAAGAAAAAAGATGGTACCATGAGGCTTTGTGTGGATTACAGATGGCTGAACAAGGTGACCATTAAAAATAAGTATCTGTTGCCTAGGATAAACGATCTAATGGATCAACTGAGAGGAGCTGCGATTTTCTCAAAGATTGACCTTAGGCCAGGTTATCATCAGATAAGGGTTAGGGAAGAGGATATCCCTAAGTCAGCTTTTAGAACTAGGTATGGGCATTATGAGTACCTCGTGATATCCTTTGGGTTGACGAATGCACTAGCAGTGTTCATGGATTACATGAACTGGATCTTTAGACCCTACTTAGATCAGTTTGTTGTGGTGTTTATCGATGATATCTTGATCTATTCTAAAACAATGAAGGAGCATGAACAGCATTTGAGGATAGTGTTGTAAACCCTTAAGGAGAATAGGTTGTTTACCAAGCTATCTAAGTGTGAGTTCTGGCTTTCATAAGTGCAGTTTTTGGGACATGTGATATCTCAGGGTAAGATTTCTGTGGACCTAAGCAAAGTTAATGCAGTATTGTAGTGGGAGAGACCCACCGCTGTAACCTAGATCAGAAGCTTTATAGGCCTAGTGGAGTACTATAGAAGGTTCATAAAGGGTTTTTCTCAATTAGCGCTACCCTTGACTAGATTGACTAGGAAATGTAGTTCTTTCGAATAGACTCAGGCTTGTGAGAGTAGTTTCCAAGAGCTAAAAGTGAGGTTGACTACTACACTGGTGTTGGTAATTCTGGATCCTTTAGAAAACTTTGAGGTATATTGTGATGCTTCGAAGATGGGTTTGGGTTGTATTTTGATGCAACATAGAAGAGTTGTTGCCTATGCAATAAGGCAGTTGAGACCTCATGAGGAGAACTACCCTACTTATGATCTAGAGTTAGCTGCAGTAGTGTTTGGCCTAAAAGTTTAGAGACATTACTTGTATAGAGTTCAGTTTAAGGTGTTCAATGATCACAAGATTTTGAGGCACTTGTTTGATCAGAAAGAACTAAACATGAGACAATAAAGATGGATGAAGTTTTCAAAAAACTATGACTTTTAGTTAAAGTACCATTCGAGTAAAGCCAATGTGGTGGCTGATGCACTGAGTAAGAAATCCCTATATGTGTCCCAGATGATGATCCAAGAGAGTGAACTTCTTGAGAGTTTTAGAGATACCACATAGTCTCAGTGTGAGTCGAGTGGACATAGTGAGTGACTTTTGGACTCAGATCTTGGAAGCTCAAAAGGAAGATGAGTCTCTTAGTGATGTAAGTGAGCAGATATTTTTAGGTAATCCTGGAGAGTTTAATATGTTGGATGATGGGATGATTAAGTTTAGAGGTAGACTTTGCATTCCTTATGAATCTAAAATCAAGGAAAGGATCCTTGAAGAAGCTTACTGTAGTTAGTACACTATCCATCCTGGGGCCACTAAGATATATCAAAACTTGAAGAAGTTGTTTTGGTGGTCTGGTATGAAGAGGGGTATAGCTGAGTTTATGTCTAGATGCCTAACTTGTCAGAAGGTCAAGATAGAACACCAGAAACCCTCTAGACCTCTTTAATCTTTAGTAATCACTGAGTGGAAGTGGAATAACATTACAATGGAATTTGTGATGGGCTTGCCCAGAACTCAGTTAGGATTGGATGCAATATGACTTGTAGTGGATAGACTAACCAAGTCTGCCCATTTTATACCTATTAGAACTAACTACTCCATGGATAGACTTGCTTAGTTATACCTTTAGGAGATAGTTAGGATGCATGGTATTCCCCTTAGTATAGTTTCTGATAAAGACCCTAGATTTAAATCAAGATTTTAGGGAGCCTTGCAAAAAGCTTTTAGAACAAAGTTTAGTTTAAGTACAGCATACCATCCACAGACTGAAGGTCAATAATAAAGGACTAGTCAAACCCTTGAGGATATGCTAAGAGCAAGTGTGCTAGAGCAAAAAAGGAGTTGGGATAAGTTCTTACCCTCAGTGGAGTTTGCCTACAACAACAGTTTTATACTAGTATAGGTATGACACTGTATGAAGCACTTTATGGTAGAAAGTGTAGGTCCCCTTTGTGTTAGTATAAGATTGGAGAGAGAACCATCTTAGGACCTGAGTTAGTACAGTAGACCATAAATCAGATTAAAATGATCCGGGCTAGGTTGGTTATGGCTCAGGGATTGATAGAACATTGAGAACATGGAAGTTGAACCCTCATTTCATTGGTCCCTACCAGATCCTAAAGAGAATTGGACCCATAGCCTACCAAATTACCCATCCACCCAGTTTGTCAAACCTTCATGATGTTTTCCATATGTCACAGTTCAGGAAGTACAATCCAAATCCTTCACGTGTCATAAGAAATGAATCTGTCCAGTTAAGAGAGGATTTGTCTCATGCTATGCGGCTGATGAGGATCGTGGACAGAGGGGACAAAGAGCTTAGAGGTAAGCAGATTCCTCTGGTGAAGATTCTTTGGGATGGTGTTAGCTTTGAGGAGGCGACTTGGGAGTTGGAGTCCCACATGCAGCAAGACTGCCCGCAGTTGTTTATTTGAGGCAAGCAATTTTGGGGACAAACTTTTAAAAAAGGGGGGAGAAATATAACATCCTCTTTAACATGTTAGACTTGAAAATAGTTACAGATGTAGGTTAATACTTGCTTAACATGCCTATTTAATTTTGTGACAATTTAAGTTAGTTTAGGCACTTTGCTGCAGCTCGAAAGGTGTAAAGTAGCTTAAAATAACCCAGATATTAGCTTAAATGACTTAGCTAATAGAAATAGATATGGATAATTTATTTCTAAGTTACACATATGTATTATATGATATGGTTAAAGTTTGAGAATAATCAGAGTCTGTTTAGTATTTTTAGGTATATACTGGTTGTGTGTTTTAATACTAAATTGACTAGTCACAGATATGAAAAATTGTGATACTGGTGAAATGAATTTTTTAATGAATCTTAATATTTATTTTAAAGTTGTTGGAACTTAGAAAACTTAATTTAGTTAAAGTTAAGTGTTTTTAACAGATCGAGAAATACTAGTGTTATAACATAAGGCCCTTAATACTCCACGGTTACAGGCTTCATTTTAGACTTCTTTTATGTGACTTTGTTGCTCATAATTCTCACTTTTTCTCTTCTCTTCATGGATGGAGAGAAACAATAGGGAAAGTGGAGGTTCTTAGTGGTGAAAAAGAGAGCAAGAAGCATAAGAAGAAGGGGAAATCCAAGGATAAAGGTTGAGACTCAAATCTGTAACATCAATGCATCATCAAGGCAACTTGAAGGTAGGGTTGTTGAGCTTGAACTTCATATTTTCTCATTTTTCCATGTTTAGGCTATTTAAGATCTAATATGCCAAAATGAGTTCTTGTGGTATTTTAAATGATTTTCTTGCTTGGATAAGTTTTAAATGATGTTTATGACTTGTTCATGTTAAGAGTTTGGATTAGAAACTGAAAATTCTTCATTCAGACCTAAAATGCTCTAAGTGTTGATTTTAAGGGTTTGGATGATTGATTTGATGTAATGATCCATTTTTGATGAAATCAATAGGTGTTTTATGTTTCCCTCATGTTTATGAACTTGTTTGGGACTTAAAATCACCAAGGAATGAATTTGAAGTGATCAAATTTCATATTTTGGCCAATGGAACAGTGCTATTTGCTGCAAAATTATGTAGAACTTGCTGCTGGGCTCTCGGCGCTCAAGCGCTCTACTCATGCGTGCTCAAGCGCGTGCTGCCCAGAAGAACACGCTATGGTGCTTGCGTGCCCAAGCGCGTAGCCCTCACGCGCTTAGCCTGAGACAGGCCAGATCTTGTTTTTAACATTGTGATGTTAATTTAATTTCCTACTTGTTGGAATCATTTGTGCAAGTCTTTTAGGGTGTATTGAGGCACTTTTTGGGATATTTCTTAGAGAAAATTATTAACTTGCATATATGAAAAGTTTGGGAAATTCTTAAACATTCAAGTGTGACAGAATGCCTAGGTTAGTGTTTAGAACTTTGGTCAACATGAAGTTAATTTCTAAATTACTTGTGAGTGATTGTGGGATGTTTTAAATACTGTTTAGCTAGAGATATGAATCTTACTACCTTTGTTGGATAAGTGAGGCTCGGATTCCTATATCTATTGTTTAAAATGTGGCCCCGATATTTGGTTTTCAAACTAGGTATTTGCTTGTTTCCTATGTATTGTGACCTTAGATGGTGTGCACAACCATATGATATGAGAATGAGGTGTTGAATCTAAATTCTCCTTGCATTTATGCTTGCATGGTCTAGGTTACTGGTATGGGGGTGGCAATAGTACTCTTACGCGGTGAGAGGAAAGTGTCTACCTATTACCAAGCGGATTTATGCTTTTAGGCTTATCCTGATCTGTATATACAAGAAATAGAGGTTTCTGGGAAATAAGTAAGTAGCTTGTGTTTTCAAACTTTAAAACTTGCATTGACATTGCATATTCATAATATTAGGACTTCATTTGAGCATAATCATACTTCATAACATAAGGCATTGCATGGTTAACAATTGTATGGGTGTAATGCCCCTTTTCAGGAGGAGACGTCACATTGTCAAATACCATGCGGAAAATAAAAATGTAATAAAGTAAGACCCGATTCATTACATCATTAATCTTATTTGATTTTAGTTGTATAAATAAAATGGTGAATATTTTTTTTTGTACGTATATATATATATATTTATACTCAGTAACCTGCTCATCAATTCAGTATTCAAAGGTATTAACATTTATAAAAGATTCATAAGTACGTACATATATCTTTGTCTAATCGTAAGCAGAAAACATAAACTTTAACAGAGAACATAAAGACTAAACCATACATCCATGCATAAGATACGTTATACATATATATATTTATGTACTGTTCAGATACAAACTATGAGTCAATAATTACATCAAGGCTCATCAAAAGAAGCCTAAGCTTTACCCGCCCCCAAATATGATATTCATATATATAGATTTATACCAAATCTGTTTAGTTACAAAGCCCGATATACCAAAAAGCAAAACTATACCTGCCCAAAGGATCATGCATATACAGCCCACCAAAGTAATAAAACATCAGGCCCCCAAAATGAAACACGGGTAGCCATAGTAGCTACCAGTAATATCAGTCCCTCAAATGAGGAATCGTATCAGGATCCTCTTTAGGATCCTCCGCGAGATCCTCCTCGGGGTCTTCCTCATCCAAGGAAACCTCCATAGGAGCCACCAAGCTATGGGCCGGAGCCCGAGCAGTGGAATCAAAAGAATCCTCATGTGAGGTGTAATAGCGGTCACCCCACATCTCCTGGATGGGCAGATAAAATCCCAAGTGTAAGCTGATGCAGCAGGTAAAGATCGGCGATTCATGACGCCCCCAAGCCAGTGACAACGACACATCTCCTAAGTAGACACAGTGATCAGAGTTGAAGTTCACATGCCAACAGTCTGGTCCCCCAAGGAATTTCAGACGCACGTTTCTCAAAAAACCATGAGGTCGGGCCATCATGATCAGGAGGATGCTAGTCAAAGTTGGTGGGCCAAAAGCTGTGAAAATCAGGTTCTTCCTTTTCTTCACCCCCGTCTTCAGAGAATCGCATATATAGACATACAAAAAATAGTAGAAACAACGGAAAAGAGGTAAGACATTCAACATTCATTACTAATTGAGGCAGTAAAGAACAGATGGTGCATGACGCCCACATGACATTTCAGAAATGGTAAATAGCATTAAAACAGATAATAAGCAATTTAGCATATATAGGCAACTATGGTAGTAACGAAACAACATATTAAATTTCCAGATGAACAAACAACTATCAAATGGTATGATGACTCACTATGCACATGCATATGATACCAATAATCCTACTCCATGGAGCTAGACACAAAACATTCAGAGAGAATGATTAGGGGGACATGCTAGTATCTTGGCAGCCATAAATACAAGTGCTTTTCCAGAAAATTAGTTGATCATTTTGCGCAATAAGGCTTTATACAACGGCATTCCCACAAGATCGTGATATAGGACAGTGCCTCACGTCAGGATCGTCGGTGGGTTTGCATCGGTTTGTCCCACGGTCCAGAGGGGCTACCAACTGCCCGCTGTGAGACGCCCGCGCCCCGACGCCCCCAAGGTCAACCACAGGACCTACACTAGTCTATTCGCACCCGCATAAAGGTGTGATTCAACTCCTAGGCAACTTGGCCTTCACAATAGTCCAACAGACATTTCAATGCATGACCTAATCATGCTTAATGCACATAGATTCAATGCATACTCATATGTACATTTTACAAACTCACAGTCATAGGGTTTTAGGTCTAAGATCATATGTTATGTCATTTATCATCAATATTCGATCTCGTTCACGGGTCCATACTAAGTCAATAATAAGTTTCTAGGCATTCACACCCTATTCAAAGTCATCAAGTAAGTCAATTCTTAATTTCATTGTGTCGCCTGCAACCTCTATCACACTCATGTTCTATCTCTATTTAAAGTTCTTATAAGTTATAAGGCATGCTTCTGTTCCTTGTTTTTCCCTCTTTGTGAATCCCTGATTAGTTTCTAGTCATCCAATTATTCAAGATTATTACACTTACATTAGTCCAAGAGCCTTGAGTCAAGTGTCCAAGGGACTTTGAACCTCTAAGGGGCTAGAAAAGCCTCAAATCCCTTACTGATCAGGTTACACGACTTGTGTAAAATACATGGCCCCGAGTACACGGCCGTGTACTCCTCTAGGGTGCACTAGAGACACGTTTCAGTCACGCAGGGAGATACATGGTCATGTATTCATACACGGCCTAGGCCGTGTATCCCTCTATGATGCAGAAACTCACCAGAAAACCATTCCAAACCTCAATCATCCCAAAATCCATCAATGTACATAAAAAATATACTATTCAAACACTTGAAATTCAACAAAAACAATCAAACAAAGGGGTTTCCCAAAATGGGTTTCACCCCACCAACACAAACAACAAGTTGTTAACTACCAAAATGGGTTGAAGTGAATGGATCTTCCTCTTACCTTAGTGAAACACAAAGAAAGGATACTTTTTTTTGCTT
Organism: Ormosia semicastrata; assembly: GCA_029884595.1. Lineage (NCBI taxonomy): Eukaryota > Viridiplantae > Streptophyta > Magnoliopsida > Fabales > Fabaceae > Ormosia > Ormosia semicastrata. Next base: position 60,422,338 of record JAQQTO010000060.1, read on the forward strand.
AAAAATTTCATGCTTCACCACCACAGAAACCTTGGGTGTTCAAATCCACAAAATCAAGATCAAAGAGAGGAAATGGTAGCCATAGTCACCAAGGTGACCATGGAACATGAAAATGAGGAGAAGAGGAGAAGAAAGTTGAGAGCTTTTAGCTTAAAGCTCCAAGTTTTGGGCTGGGCTGCCAACCACGAAAATGGAGAAGCCAAGGTGAGTTCCACAAGGAGGAAAGCTTGAGGATGGAGATGGGAAAGTAATGGTCTATATTGGGTTGAGCAAAGGAAGCTTGAGAATCAATAATGGAGTATTTGTGTGTGGGAGAAGAGGAGAAGAGGGAGTGAGCTGCGTGAGGGAGAGAAAATGAGAGAGTGAAAATGTGTTGTTTCCCCCCCCCCCCAAAACCGTGTAGCAATAGGAGAGAAAAGAGAAAAATGGTTGGAGGAAGCTTCCTTGAGAAGCTTCGCACGCTTCTCGATAAAATAAAATGTGTGGTCACTTAAATAATATCATTAAAATAACTAAATAGAAATAATCTACTAGAACTATTTCTCAGTGAACAAAATTACAGTCAGTGTAAATAATATTTTATTATTTCTCAGATGATTAATTATTCTGAGATTTTATTTATCAGATAAAATCTCATAAAATGTAAACCTCGTAAATTATGCTCAGCCTCGGGTTTAGTAAGATCCCCCGTCGACAGGTTGACAGTTCAAGGTTTACCAGCCTCAGGGAAAACATTTCGTTTTCTCGGCTCTGCTCAATGCACACGTAAAACGGGAAATATATTAAAATATTTAATATTTCCAGAAAATTTCACATAAATCATCAAAAATCACAAATATTAGAAAATGTCTATTCGTCTCAAAACAAGCAATTTTTGGGGTGTTACACTGATTCTGCTCAGTGTGCACGTAAAATGAGGAATATATTAAAATATTCATCATTTCTGGAAAAATCCAGAAAAATTTCCAAAAATCATAAATATTGTAAAATGATTATTTATGATAAAACAAATAATTTTCAAGGTGTTACAATTCTCCCCTTCTAAAAGAAATTTCGTCCTCGAAATTTTCATACCTTAGAACAGTTGTGGATGTTGCTCCTTCATCTTGTCTTCTAGCTCCCATGTTGCATTTCCAGTCATTTCTTTCCAGATTACCTTTACCAATGAGATCTCCTTGCCTCTTAGTTGCTTTATCCTTCTATTCTCAATTCTTACAGGAGGTGCCTCATAGGTTAAGTTCTCTTTTAATTGTACTGCATCTGGTGCTATGACATGACTTGGGTCAGGAAGATTGATTACTACTGCAAGTGCACGGATCGCTCAAGTAATACAGATACAGAGGAAAAGTTCGTTCCCACGAGGATATTACGATATAAAGCTAAATACCAACCAATAGCTTAATCCATTCTAGTCAAGGACACAAAAATAAGAAAAGCAATAAACTAAACTAAACCTAATCTACAAAAGCAATAAATATAAAAGCGGTTTGGTTTCAGGAAATCATCCTTCACCCCTTACATCTACCAACAACATGCAATCCCCCTCATAAACACAAATGCATTGATTAGCCTAGCTTGAGAATCTTCATTAGTCAAAAGCCTATGTCTAGGTCAATCAACCCTAGTTTCATTTACCCAGCTCACTAAGTTTCCTTGAGAACTAATGCAAACTCCACTCATGAACGATCTATTCTCAATCACACACTATACATGGCTAATAGGTATATTTCTATCCTATTAACAAATTAACTCATCCAAGCCTATTGAACTCGTCGAACATGCATTAACCACACCATATCTATATCAATAAATCCCTATGTCTAGTTCATTTGCCAATATTAGGATCATGCAATTAGTGATCAGCCAACCACAAGCATTAAACACAGATAATGATTGAACAGTAATCAAACATCCACACAAACTTAGAGAAGAACACATCATTAATATATATAAAAGGATCCAAAATATTCCTAAACAAAGCTTAGCTATACAACAGATAAGGAAGAGAAGAGAGAAAGGGAAAAGAGAGAAAGAAGCTCATTGATTTGTCTCTGAAGCTTGAATCTCCTTCAATCCTTTGATCCTTGCCTCCAATCCACCATAAATGAAGATCTAGCCAAAATATCTAACCTAAAACTAACCTAAACTAACTAAACTACAAAACCTAAAAAAGGAGAAAATGGAAATGGCCCAAAAATGGCCAGCTCACAGAGAAAAATGCATAAAATCTATTTATAAGCTTAGTTGGCCGCTCAGCACTGCAGCGCCCACATATGCGCGTCGCGTGCCCAATGGGTCAGTCTAATCTACGTCGCGGCGCCCACTTCATCTGGGTCGCGACGCTCTTGCCTCGGGTCCAAGTATGGCCTGTTGAAAATCCTATTAGCGCCGCAGCGCGCAACTCCCGCGGCGTTAACCACTGAATTGCCAATTTGGCTTCCTCTTCCTCTTTAAGCTCAATTGCTCCATATTTAACCTTTTCTGGAGCTCTTCCTAACATAGAGAAAATACCAAATCAGTAACATATATAAATTTACTTAATCCATAACAATTAAACACAGTTTTGCACATTAACACATCAGAAAGGCTTAGAATCAGAATATGACAAATATAAGCACAAAACCCTCCAAGTATGCATTTAAACAAGGACTTAGCATTCATTTTATCATAGAGATAGGGTCCAAATAACTGTATTCTAAGGAGTTATCACAACCCCAACCTACATTTTGCTAGTCCTCGAGCAAAACAAAATAGAACTAAGTAAATCACTTAAACATTCAAAACGAATTTTTATTCAGCAAATATATTTCAATCTTCTTTTTCATTTAAAAAAACAAATACTAGTGTGTAATGACTGCATCAATTCTGAAAAAGTGCAAATGCCCCATAAACAGCTCCACACAAATACAATCCTTAATAACTCTTCAGAAACAATCCAAACAACTCTTCATGCAATTCACATTTTCAGAAACATGCAAGATAAACTTATCCTAATCAAGTTATACATATTCAGATAAGTTTATAAGCATACATGCATATGATTCACAGAATCCACAAGATTGTAAATCAACTCTCTCTCCACTAATGTAAATCATGCAAGATTGAGGATCAAAAGGGACTTAATCAGCTTATAATGTTAGGCCAATGGTATGGGCGAAAGAAATGAACGGGAAAGATATAATACAAATATTGAGACACACAACATACTACTTCAAGACATGAGCTACAAACTGATACTAGCAGGGTATTCAAAAGTGAGATCAGAAAACTTGCCAGAACCATTTTTTTTCCCGATGCTTTTTAACTTCACTTTTCGTAAGCTTTGCTTTTCTTTTTCATTTTTCTTTTGATTTTCTTTATTTTGCAAAGCATTGCTTTCTCTTTTCTTTGTTTTGCATTTGGTTCCTTCAGGATCATTTTGAATTGAATATTCATACCCCTAATCATCAGACTCATTTCAAGAAATACATACTATGTACTCAACAAATAATGATGGTAGGAAGAAAATGACATGCTTTCACATGCATTAGAATGGTTAACAGGTTAACGAACACAATGGTGATGAAAAACAAATAAGGCCAAATAGTATAAGGCTTCAAAATGGGACCTAGGGATATCATCATATCAGGGTAAGCCTTTTAAGGCTCAATCGGTCCAAACAATGCCCTAATCATTTCCTCAATCATGCATAACCTAGGATTTCGCCTCAAGAGAGTTCAAAAACAATTTCTAGGATAATCAAAACTCTACATGTACATCCATAAACATTCTCAAAACATGCACTCTTATCATTTTCAAAGTTACACTTGCATCTAAGTGAGATGTAAATCATGCATCAAAAGTAACTAAATTGTTTCACATGCATCAGATCACATAAGGTTTCACTGAAAATGGGATAAATCGCAACCTTTCACATCATGAACAACCAAAACAACACTAGATTCTTGCAACATGTCATGCATCCAAATAGATTCAACTTTTAATTCAAGCATGCATAACATCATTTGCATAAAGTTAAAAATTGAAAATCTTTTCATCAGGGCATCAGTGATAGTCAAAACAAGATATAATCATGAAAATATGATGACTAAAACTACTGTATACTCAAAATACCAATACATGTTAACATTAAGCATAAAAGTAACAGAACATGTAAAGATACTCCCTCAAACCTAAAATGAAATGTATCCTTAATGAACATGGTCAATAGGGAACCTGAGACTAGTACTGAGCATTATTAAATACTAAAAAAAAGAAAGAGAAAATAAAAGAAAAAAACAAAAACAGGGGTCCGGCGACCACGATGCCCCTACACCTGGGCCGCGGTGCTCACAAAAAGTTACAAAATTCTATAGAAAATGCCCTACGTGCCATTGGCACAAGACACTACCTAAGCGCCTGGCATGCATGACAACCTAAGTCTGCTAAATTTAGCGAAGAAACACAGCTTTTTCTTCTTGGGTTTGACTCATAAGGGTCTCTAGCCGCAACAAAACTTGTTCAAAAAGCTAAATTACAAAAATGTACAACGCACACATAACAAAACACAAAAACAACATACTAACCTATATACAAACCTAAACAAACTCAAAACTTAAAAACAAAAACAAACAACAAATAATTAACATAACTAACATACTAACATACTAACTAAAACATATTAACAAAACTAACAAACATGAATATCTATATACAAACATACACAACACAACATACTATGTATTTATGCATAAAGTAAAAATAATAAAACAAACATAAACATGAGGTTTTCTCCCACGAAGGGCCTGAGTTATAGTCCCAGTAGGACTTTGTCACCAAAATTGAAGTGCCACGGATGAGTAGTCTTCAAGAACTTGATCCAAGGGTTATCCTTTCCAAGAGTCGCGAATTCCCTCAAGGGCCTCATATGAATGAAATCACCTGGCTTCTTATTTGAAACTAAAACAAAACATAAAAGAAAGATAGATTATATACAACTAATATATAACTTGAATTAGAACTAATCAAACTCATTGTTGATATTAGCAATATAAAAACTATCCCCGGCAATGACGCCAAAAACTTGATTGCTACCACAAGTGCACAGATCGCTCAAGTAATACAGATACAGAGTAAAAGTTTGTTCCCACGAGGATATTACGATATAAAGCTAAATACCAACCAATAGCTTAATCTATTCTAGTCAAGTACACAAAAATAAGAAAAGCAATAAACTAAACTAAACCTAATCTACAAAAGCAATAAACATAAAAGCGGTTAGGTTTCAGGAAATCATCCTTCACCCCTTACATCTACCAACAACATGCAATCCCCTTCATAAACACAAATGCATTGATTAGGTCAGCTTGAGAATCTTCATTAGTCAAAAGCCTATGTCTAGGTCAATCAACCCTGGTTTCATTTGCCCAGCTCACTAAGTTTCCTTGAGAACCAATGCAAACTCCACTCATGAACGATCTATTCTCAATCACACACTATACATGACTAATAAGTATATTTCTATCTTATTAACGAATCAACTCATCCAAGCCAATTGACCTCGTCGAACATGCATCAACCACACCATATCCATATCAACAAATCTCTATGTCTAGTTTATTTGCCAATATTAGGATCATGCAATTAGTGATCAGCCAACCACAAGCATTAAACACAGATAATGATTGAACAGTAATCAAACATCCACACAAACTCAAAGAAAAACACATCATTAATATATATAAAAGGATCCAAAATATTCCTAAACAAAGCTTAGCTATACAACAGATAAGGAAGAGAAGAGAGAAAGGGAAAAGAGAGAAAGAAGCTCATTGATTTGTCTCTGAAGCTTGAATCCTCCTTCAATCCTTTGATCCTTGCCTCCAATCCACCAGAAATGAAGATCTAGCCAAACTATCTAACCTAAAACTAACCTAAACTAACTAAACTACAAAACCTAAAAAAGGAGAAAATGGAAATGGCCCAAAAATGGCCAGCTCACAGAGAAAAACGCATAAAATCTATTTATAGGCTCAGTTGGCCGCTTCAGGGCCGCGGCGCCCACATACGCGCGTGTGCCTAATGGGTCGGTCTAATCTACGTCGTGGCGCCCACTTCATCTGGGTCACGGCGCTCTTGTCTCGGGTCCAAGTATGGCCTGCTAAAAATCCTCTTAGCGTCGCGGCATGCAACACCTTGCGCCGCGGCGTTAACCATTGAATTGCCAATTTGGCTTCCTCTTCCTCTTTAAGCTCAATTGCTCCATATTTGACCTTTTTTGGAGCCTTTCCTAACATAGAGAAAATATCAAATCAGTAACATATATAAATTTACTTAATCTATAACAATTAAACACAGTTTTGCACATTAACACATCAGAAAGGCTTAGAATTAGAATATGACAAATATAAGCACAAAACCCTCCAAATATGCATTTAAACAAGGACTTAACATTCATTCTAGCACAGAGATAGGGTCCAAATAACTGCATTCTAAGGAGTTATCAAAGATATCTTCGCAGTTGTGACACATGGAAGACATTGTGATTGTTTGAGAGGAAAGGGGGTAAGGCTATTTGATAGGCTACTGGACCTACTCGACGAATGATTTGGTATAGTCCAAGAAATTTTGGAGTAAGTTTTCTAGATTTCAAGGCCCAGCCTACCCCAGTCGTAGGTGTGACTTTCAGAAACACATGCTCGCCTTCCTCAAACTCAAGAGGTTTTCTCCTTTGGTCTGCATAACTCTTTTGTCAGCTCTGAGCCGTCTTCATCTTCTCCTGAATCATCTTAACCTTCTTAGTTGTCTGCTGTATAACATCTGGTCCGGTAGTAAGGCACTCGCCATCTTGGTACCAGCATATGGGTGTTTGACACTGTCGTCCATACAGAGCCTCATAGTGTGCCATCCCTATGCTTGAATGGTAACTGTTGTTGTAGGTGAATTCTATTAACGGTAGAAAGTCATCCTAACTTCCAGTCTATTCTATGGCCCAAGCTCTAAGCAAATCTTCCAAAGATTGGATCGTCCTCTCTGATTGACCATCGCTCTGTGGGTGATAAGCAGAACTCAGACGTAACTTCGTCCTTAATGCTTCTTGTAGACTCTTCCAGAAATTTAAAGTAAATCTCGGATCCCTATCCGAAACAATACTTGTAGGCACACCGTGCAGTCTAACAATCTCTCCAATATAGATCTGGGTCAGTCTCTCTAGTTTGTATCTTATGTTGATCGGGAGAAAATGTGCTGGCTTCGTGAGTCGGTCCACAATTACCCAAATCGAGTCATGACCTTTTCTCGTCCTTGGCAAACCCACTACAAAATCCATTGCAATGCTGTCCCACTTCCATTCAGGAATAGACAATGGTTGTAGTAATCCCGCTGGTCTCTGATGTTCCACTTTAGCTTTTTGATAAACCAGACAAGTCGATACGCGTCTAGTGACGTCACTCTTCATTCCATGCCACCAAAATAACTTCTTCAAGTCTGGATACATTTTTGTTATGCCCGGATGCATACTCAGCTGACTTGTGTGAGCATGGTTGATGATATACTCTCTAAGCTCTTGGTCACGGGGAATACAAACTCTCCCTCAGAATCTCAGAATTTCGTCCGTTCCTTCTGTAAATGTTGTTTCATTGCCTTGCTTCATTTGCTCTCTCACTTCTTGTAAGAACTTGTCAACCTTCTACTTTTCCCTTATGTCATCCATCAGCTCGCTTGGGATGGTAACCATATTCATGCAGATCTTTCCTGGTTCTAACTCCATAAAAGACTATACATCTCTGAACTGCTCTACTAGATCCTTTTCCTTGATCATCAGGGCTGAGACACTGATCATCTTCCTACTCAAGGCATTTGCCATGACGTTCGCCTTGCCGGGGTGATACAGAAGATGGAAATCGTAGTCCTTCAGGAACTCCAGCCACCTCTGTTGCCGCATGTTCAACTCCTTCTGATCATACAGATACTTTAAGCTTTTGTGATAACTAAAGATGTTAAACGTCGCTCCGTAGAGAAAATGCCTCCATATCTTCAGAGCAAAAACTACAGCCGCTAACTCCAAGTCATGCGTCAGGTAGTTCTTCTCATGCACTCGCAATTGCCTTGAAGCATAAGCCACCATGCGTCAGGTATGAAGCGTCACAATACACTTCGAACTGTTCATTCGGATTGGTTAGCACTAACACTGGCGAGGTAGTCAGCTGACTCTTCAACTCTTGGAAACTCTGTTCACAGCTGTCGGTCCACTCAAAAGCTTAGTTCTTTCTTATGAGTTGAGTAAGAGGTCCAGCAATCTTGGAGAATCCCTCAATGAACCTCCGGTAATACCCTGCCAATTCCACGAAACTACGAACCTCTGTCATTGATTTTGGCCTTTCCCATTGTAGCACTGCCTCCACTTTTGATGGATCCACCGTAATCCCATCCTTCGAGATTACATGACCCAAAAATTTAACTTCTTCTAACCAAAATTCACATTTTGACAGTTTGGCATACAGTTCCTTCTTCTTCAGAGTCTGAAGAAATATACTGAGGTGTTCAGCATGATCCTCCTGATTTTGAGAGCATACCAGAATGTTATCAATGAAGACCACAACGAATCTGTCCAAGTAAGGATGAAAGATTCGGTTCATGTAGTCCATAAAGATAGCTGGTGCATTTGTCACCCCAAACGGCATCACAAGGTACTCATAATGACCGTATCGGGTACGAAAAGCAGTCTTGGGTATATCCTCCGTCTTTACTCGTATCTGATGATACCCAGATCGTAAGTCGATTTTTGAAAACACTGCTACTCCCTTTAGTTGGTCCATTAGGTCGTCAATTCTCGGGAGTGGATATTTATTCTTGATCGTCACTTTGTTCAGCTGTCTATAGTTCACGCATAATCTTGATGAACCATCCTTCTTGCGAACTAACAACACTGGTGCTCCCCACGGTGACACACTTGGTCTAATAAATTACTTTTCCAAAAGCTCCTCTAGCTATTTCTTGAGCTCGGCTAACTCCGTCGATGCCATCCTATAAGGTGTTATAGACACGGGACCAGCTCCTGGTACAAGGTCAATAGCAAACTCTATTTCTCGCACCGGTGGTAGACTAGGTACATCCTCAGGAAAGACTTCGGGAAACTCATTCACTACTGGAATTGTATTCACATCAACCTCGCTCTCGACTTTCAAAGAAGACAGTAGCATGTATCTGTGAGCTCCTTCTTTCAAGAGAGCTTGAACTTGATTGGCCGTCAAAAATCTAGAATCCTCATCTATGGGAAAAACTATGGTTTTTCTTGAACAATTTAATAAAACATGGTTGGAAGACAGTCAGTCCATCCCTAAAATTATATCTAGTTAAGAAAGGGGTAAATAGATCAGATCGACAGAAAAGGTTCGACCTTCAACAATCAAAGGACAATTCAAACAGACTTTAGTAGTAACTACCAGTTTATCAGTGGGGGTAGAAACAGTTAAGTCAAAAGGTAAGGTAGACACTGGTAAACCAAGTCTTTGCACACAGTCATATGATATGAAAGAATAGGTTGCCCCAGAGTCATACAGTATAGTTAAAAGGTTACCTTCTATGGTGCCTTCCCCTTGAATCAAGTCTTCAGATTCGGAGGCTTCAGCTCCGCTCATGGTATAAACTCGCACTCCAGCTTGTGGTTTCTTAGCTCTTGCAGCATTGACTGAAGGTGCCTTTGCTTGATTGTAGTCTCTGAAGATGTGTCCAGGTTTCCCACATCGAAAACAGATGATTCCTTTAATAGAACAATCTCTTGTTAGGTGATCCTTCCCGCACTTCAGGCATTTGGAGGGATACGCCACACCTTAGCCGGTCCGATTTCCAGCAGAACCTCCACCAGAGCTTCCACCTGTGGTCTGTTGCTGATTTCCCATTGGTCAGGAATGGGGCTTCTTTTGGAAGCGGTTAGAACTGTTGCCGCCTCCTCTTTGGAACCTTGTAGGCCCAAAGTTCCTGTTCCTCGTATCTCTAGATTGCTCCAGAGCTTCTACTTCACAGCATGTGTCTAGTAGCTCCGAGAATTCATTGATCTTTAGGGTGATCACAGCCTTCTTCACCTCATACGTCAGTCCTTCCATGAATCTTCGGCATTTCCAGGCTTCATTTGGTTGATGCTGAAAGTAAGTCAAAAACTGGGACAAGTTTTCGAATCTGGATGCGTATTCACTAACAGTCATATTCCCTTGCCGTAAGTTGAGGAACTTTGACTCCTTAGCGTGTCTTGCACTCACAGGAAAATACTTATCCAAGAATTTATCCTTGAATAAGTCCCAAGTGATCTCGCGGTTTGCAGCTTCCAGCATTCTCTGCACTCCATTCCACCATTTTTCTGCAGTGCCCACTAGCATAAAGGTAGCATAAGTCATTTTCTTATCCTCAGCGCAGTTCATGCCTCGAAAGACCTTTTCTAACTCCTTGATCCACAGACTAGCTTTGTCCAGATCGAACTTTCCTTTGAATTGGGGAGGGTTGTGGCGACGAAACTCCGCTAAGTTCTGAGCATCTGCCATAGCTTTGAGCTATTGAGCAGCCCTTTCTTGTTGTTGAGCGACTCTCTCTTGTTGTTGAGTAGCTCGTTCAGTTTGTTGTACGATGGCTTCAGCCATTCTCTGCATCGCCTCAATAGCAGCTGCCATTTATTCGCGTCGTGCCATCTTACTGTCGCAAGGTAGAGTAACTGAAAGACACAAGGAAAGTCAGTTGCATCCACTAGGATTACCAAACAACACAACTCTGTGTTTAGTTTTCAGAGAAACACATAGCACAAGCAAGACTGACTCAATCACAAGATCCAAAGAAACATAAACCGGGACTCTGATACTAACTTAATGTAACACCCCTTTTTAGGAGGAGATGTCACATTGTCAAATACCATGCGAAAAATAAAAATGTAATAAAGTAAGACCCGGTTCATTACATCATTAATCTTATTTGATTTTAGTAGTATAAATAAAATGGTGAATTTTTTTTCTACGTATATATATATATTTATACTCAGTAACCTGCTCATCAATTCAGTATTCAAAGGTATTAACATTTATAAAAGATTCATAAGTACGTACATATATATTTGTCTAATCGTAAGCAGAAAACATAAACTTTAACGGAGAACATAAAGACTAAACCATACATCCATGCATAAGATACGTCATACATATATATATTTATGTACTATTCAGATACAAACTATGAGTCAATAATTACATCAAGGCTCATCAAAAGAAGCCTAAGCTTTACCCGCCCCCAAATATGATATTCATATATATAGATTTATACCAAATCTGTTTAGTTACAAAGCCCGATATACCAAAAAGCAAAACTATACCTGCCCAAAGGATCATGCATATACAGCCCACCAAAGTAATAAAACATCAAGCCCCCAAAATAAAACACGGGTAGCCATCAGTAGCTACCAGTAATATCAGTCCCTCAAATGAGGAGGAATTGTATCAGGATCGTCTTCAGGATCCTCCGCGAGATCTTCCTCGGGAACCTCCTCGGGGTCTTCCTCATCCGAGGAAACCTCCATAGGAGTCACCGAGCTACGGGCCAGAGCCTGAGTAGTGGAATCAAAAGAATCCTCATGTAGGGTGTAATAGTGGTCACCCCACATCTCCCGGATGGGCAGATAAAATTCCAAGTATAAGCTGATGCAGCAGGTAAAGATTAGCGGTTCATGATGTCCCCAAGCCAGCGACAATGACACGTCTCCCAAGTAGACACAGTGATCAGAGCTGAAGTTCACATGCCAACAGTCTGGTCCCCCAAGGAATGTCAGACGTACGTTTCCCAAAAATCCATGAGGTCGGGCCATCATGATCAGGAGGATGCTAGTCAAAGTTGGGCCAGAAGCCGGGAAAATCAGGTTCTTCCTTTTCTTCACCCCCATCTTCAGAGAATCACATATATAGACATACAGAAAATAGTAGAAACAACGAAAAAGAGGTAAAACATTCAACATTCATTACCAATTGAAGCAGTAAAGAACAGACGGCACTTGACGCCTACACGACATTTTAGAAATGGTAAATAGCATTAAAATAGATAATAAGCAATTTAGCATATATAGGCAGCTATGGCAGTAACGAAACAACATAGTAAATTTCCAGATGAACAAACAACTATCAAATAGTATGACGACTCACTATGCACATGCATATGATACCAACAATCCTACTCCATGGAGCTAGACACAAAACATTCAGAGAGAATGATCAAGGGGACATACCAGTATCTCGGCAGCCATAAATACAAGTGCTTTTCCAGAAAATTAGTTTATCATTTTGCGCAATAAGGCTTTATACAGCGGCATTCCCATAAGATCGCGATATAGGACAGTGCCTCACGTCAGGATCGTCGGTGCGTTTGCATCGATTTGTCCTATTGTCCAGAGGGGCTACCAACTGCCCGCTGTGAGACGCCCGCATCCCAACGCCCCCAAGGTCAACCACAGGACCTACACTAGTCTATTCGAACCCACACAAAGGTGTGATTCAACTCCTAGGCAACTTGGCCTTCATAATAATCCAACAGACATTTCAATGCATGACCCAATCATGCTTAATGCACATAGATTCAATGCATACTCATATGTACATTTTACAAACTCACAGTCATAGGGTTTTAGGTCTAAGATCACATGTTATGTCATTTATCATCAATATTCGATCCCGTTCACGGGTCCATACTAAGTCAATAATAAGTTTCAAGGCATTCACACCCTATTCAAAGTCATCAAGTAAGTCAATTCTTAATTTCATTGTGTCGCCCGCAACCTCTATCATACTCATGTTCTATCTCTATTTAAAGTTCTTATAAGTTGTAAGGCATGCTCTGGTTCCTTGTTTTTCCCTCTTTATGAATCCTTGATTAGTTTCTAGTCATCCAATTATTCAAGATTATTACACTTACATTAGTCCAAGAGCCTTGAGTCAAGTGCCCAAGGGGACCTTGAACCTCCAAGGGGCTAGAAAAGCCTCAAATCCCTTACTGATCAGGTTACATGGCCTGTGTAAAATACACGACCCCGAGTACACGGCCGTGTGGTCATACACTGCCTAGACCGTGTACTCCTCTGGAGTGCACCAGAGACACGTTTCAGTCACGCAGGGAGATACACAGCCGTGTATTCATACACGGCCTAGGCCGTGTATCCCTCGGTGATGCAGAAACTCACCTAAAAATCATTCCAAACCTCAATCATCCCAAAATCCATCAATGTACATAAAAATATACCATTCAAACACTTGAAATTCAACCAAAACAATTAAACAAAGGGGTTCCCCAAAATGGGTTTCACCCCATCAAGACAAACAACAAGTTCTTAACTACCAAAATGGGTTGAAGTGAATAGATCTTCCTCTTACCTTAGTGAAACACAAAGAAAGGATGCTCCTTTTTGCTTAGAAATTTCATGCTTCACCACCACAGAAACCTTGGGTGTTCAAATCCACAAAATCAAGATCAAAGAGAGGAAATGGTAGCCATAGTCACCAAGGTGACCATGGAACACGAAAATGAGGAGAAGAGGAGAAGAAAGTTGAGAGCTTTTACCTTAAAGCTCCAAGCTTTGGGCTGGGCTGCCAACCACGAAAATGAAGGAGCCATGGTGAGTTCCACGAGGAGGAAAGCTTGAGGATGGAGATGGGAAAGCAATGGTCTTTATTGGGTTGAGCAAAGGAAGCTTGAGAATCAACAATGGAGTATTTGTGTGTGGGAGAAGAGGAGAAGAGGGAGTGATCTGCGTGAGGGAGAGAAAATGAGAGAGTGAAAATGTGTTGTTTCCCCCCCCCCCAAAACCGTGCAGCAATAGGAGAGAAGAGAGAGAAAAGTAGTTGGAGGAAGCTTCCTAGAAGCTTCCTTGAGAAGCTTCGCACGCTTCTCGATAAAGTGAAGTGTGTGGTCACTTAAATGATATCATAAAAATAAGTAGATAAAAATAATCTACTAGAACTATTTCTTAGTGAACAAAATTACAGTCAGTGTAAATAATAGCATTTAAGGATCACCCCCATATGAGGATCACATCCAATATCTTTTAAACTTTGAGCATATTATATGTCAGTTCAATACTAGCTCAACTTTAATATTCTAAATGAGCAATTTACAATTTTTCATTCAATACTAGCTCAGCTTTAACTTTATAAAGGAGAAAATCATTTTCTAGTACACGTCATAAACATAGCAAATGTACATCTCAAATTATCTCATCACATAGATATATCTAGTGCACAATATTATCTTTTCACATGTTTATTAAGTGTACATTCATAACATAAGTCACTTCACTTATTGAAGTTAATCAACTCTCATCATATCACATAGTATAGATGTATCCAATTGGTTTATTGTGCAGTAGAGAACACTATTTACTCAAAACAGGGGACTGATAATCGATTATCATGGCTTGGTAATCAATTATCACCCACATTTTATCTTATTCTGTAATTTGATAATCAATTATCTTACTCTGATAATCGATTATCACTATCTTTCATGCCAATTCTGGAACTTGGTAATCGATTATCAGATGATCGATTACCATCAACTTTTAATTCAATTATGTAATATGATAATCAATTAACAAAATATGATAATCGATTATCAAAATATGATAATCGATTATCATCTTCAGTAATGTCTTATTTCAATTCTATAACTTAGTAATCAATTATCATACTTTGATAATCGATTACCATTTTCCAGTAACCCCTCTCTAGAGGCTAATATTCGATTATCAATCTACCATAATCGATTATCATCTATTTTTCATTAACTATAATAGGTTTCAAGACATAGTGCTCTCACAAATAATCACCAAAATTTAGATGTAACTCATTTCTTGTCAAATTCTAATCAAAATATCATCAAGTATTCAACATATACTCAAGTCAGATTCCACAAGGTTTAACAACAATGATTAATCCAATAAAATTTCTTATTTCATCTACCTCAAATCCTTAAGGTTTTATAGATATCCTCAAGTTCAACAATCATATATGTATAAACCTTCAATTTAACATGAAACTCACAAGAACAATCTCAAACCTATCCTCTATTACAAGATTTGAGAAGCAAGAAGAGAAAAGAATAAAGTAGAGATGTATAAACCCCTACCTAAGATCCCTTGATAATGGTGTTTATTTTTTCTCTCCTTTGCTACTCATCTATTCCCTTGTTGATGATGCTCCTTTTCTTTCTTCTCTTCTTTTTGCTGTTGTAGTCATGTGAGAATGAGAGGAAAAGTAAGAAAGTGCGTTTGTGAGTGAGGCGGTGGAAAACTGATGGAGAGATAAGGATGAAATTGAAAGTTAATGTGATGTCATCATAGGGTGGAAAGGATTTATCTCTTAATGATACTTTAATCTTTTATTGATGAGTTTTCTAACTTCTATAGGTGCCATAGAAAATTCTAGGACTTCATTTAGTTCCTATACTCATCATTTAATAATATCTATACTCACTATTGATAGCCATTAAGCTCTATTACTCTTCCTTAAGTTAAGATAAACTTAAAGAGTTAAATTTATATGCTTACAGGTATCTGCCTTAATCTGTAATCATTTCTAGAATAATCTTATCCTCTATTTAATATCTCCACAAAATATCATGATTTTTCAAGCTACTCTCCTATTTAATTTTGACCTTTAAACACTCATTCTATTTATTAAAAAACTAAACTAATTCATTTAATTCCTAAAAAATTATCATAACTTATTCTAATTATTTATGATCTAGAAATAAATTTTTCATATTTATTTCCATTATCTAAGCAGTTTATGCTAAGTTCTGAGTTAATATGAACTATTTTCCATGTCCTGTGTTATAGCATTATACCCAAACTAAATCAGAAAATCACCAGAATTAACAAGTAACTCTCATCAGTGTTAATAAGCTATTATAACAATCATTAAGACTAATAGGTCAAGGGGGATGTTACAATTCTCCCCTTCTTTTAAAAATTTTGTCCTCAAAATTTAGTTATTTGATATGAAAAGCTCTAGGTAGTCTCGCATCATACTGGACTCTAACTCCCAAGTAGCTTCCTCTAAGTCAATCTTATCCCATATCACCTTCACCAAGGGAGTTTGCTTTCCTCTGAGTTCTTTGATTCCTCTATCCACGATCCTTATAGGTTTTATCTCATAAGTTAAATAATTTCTTAATTGTACTAATTCATTTTCCAGAATATGTGAAGGATCAAGATTATATGTTCTGAGTTGAGAGACATGAAAGACATTGTGAAGGTTGGACAAATTAGGTGGAAAGGCTATTTAATAAGCAATGGGTCCAATTCTTTTTAGAATTTGGAAAGGACCATGAAACCGAGGGTTTAACTTTCGAGATTTCATAACTCTACCATCCCCAATAATAGGAGTAACTATCATAAATACATATTCTCCTTCCTCAAACTCCAGAGGTCTCCTTCTTTTATCCACATAACTCTTTTGTCAACTTTGAGCAATTGTCAACCTATCTCTGATCATCCTAATCTATTCAGTGGTTTGTTGCACTAGTTCTAGACCTAGAATGGTTTTCTCACCTGTTTCATACCAACACAGAGGCAATCTACATTTTTTGTCATACAAAGCCTCATAGGGTGTCATTCTTATGTTGGTGTGATAGCTATTGTTGTAGGAAAACTCTACTAAAGGTAGAAACCTATCCCAACTACCTTGTTGTTCTAGCACACATGCAACTAAGCATATCTTCTAAGGTTTGGATAGTTCTTTCAATTTGCCCATCAGTTTGTAGATGGTAAGTTATATTAAAGCACAACTTAGTCCTAAAAGATTTCTACAAGGATCCCCAAAATCTATAAGTAAATGTAGGGTCTTTATCAGACACTATACTTGAAGAGATTCCATGCAATCTAACAATCTCTTAATGTAACACCCTGAAAATTAGCTCATTTCTTGACATATATTCATTTTATAATATTTATGATTTTTGTGAATTTTTCTAGAATTATTTGAATTGTTTGATTATTTTAATATTTTCTTGGTTTACGTGAGCACTGAGCGAGACAGGAAAAGTAAAATATTTTTCCCAAGGCCGAAAAACTTTGAACTATGGAAGTGTCGATGGGGGATCTTACTAAACCTGAGACCGAGCACAGTTTATGAAGTTTTCATTTTTCAAAATTTTATCTGATAAATAAAATTACGGTACATTTTATTTTCCATTGGACTATGGATACTGACTCTGTCAACTGTGACTATTATCCATTAGATAATAGCTTGCAATAAAAATCTAGTAGATTATTTTCATCTAGTTACTTTATGATATCATCTAAGTGACATCATCACCCTTCATCTTATCAAAAAACATGTAAAGCTTCTCAAGGAAGCTTTAAGGAAACTTCAAGGAATCTTCCTACCAAGCATCACACACTCTCTCCTCTCACTTTGGCTCCACGGTTGGGAGGGAAAATATGACCAAAGTCATCATCTTTTCCCATTTCCCCTATCACTTTCATTTCAAACACATTTCACTTTTTTTGTCTCTCTCCCTCTCTTTTCTCCTTTTCTTCCTCACGTCCTCCCTCTCCATCCACATGGCCAAGCCACCATTGGAGACCATTCAAGCTTGTTTGTTCAAGCCAACCTAGGATCTTGACTCCTCTCCTCAGCTTGAAGCTATTTTCTTTGGTGAACACTGCTTGATTCCTCCATCTTCATCACTTTCTATCATGTCTTAAAGCTTGAAACTTTGAGGTAAAGCTCTTGACTTTCTTCCTTTTTGTTCCCATTTTCGTGACCCTTGGTCACCATCGTGATCAAGGACTCTTCCTTTCAAGATTTGGTTATTGATTTCTTGAAGTTGACCATCTTAGGGTTTTCTTGGTAAGGGTGGACGAAATCTTGTAAGGAAGCATCAAGAAGCTTGCTTTCTTTGTTGTCTCTTGAGGTAAGAGGGAGATTAACCTCATCAACCACTTGTGGTGGTAAGGAACACATTTTTGGGTTGATGGTGAGGAATCTATTTGTGGGTTGCTCACTTTGTTTTTGTGGTTTTGGATAACGATGTGATTTGGATGTGTTGTATGATTTTCTATGCTTGGTATCGTGTATCTTGATAGATTTGAAATGTCTAAATGCTTGGATATGTTTTTGGATTGCAAGGGATTCTTACCCATTTGATTTGGAGGCTTGTGGAAGCAAATTTTCAATTTTCTGGTGCTAGATCCATGGGTTGTGTGGCTTTACATGGCCCAGGTCGTGTTTCCTGCTAGAAACACAACTCACACATCATAGGGCAGTGGAGTACACGGCTCAGGCCATGTTGGATGACACGGTCGTGTAATCGAGTAGCTCAGATTGGGACTTTGTTGTTTTTCCAAAGAAGTACACGGCTCAGGCCATGTAATGTGACATGGCCGTGTTGGGCAGGCCGTGTAATTTGACATAGCCGTGTAATTGAGGCGATGAGAAATGGTTGGGTTTTCTAGTCCCTTGAAGGCCCACGGCCTCATTGGGCACTCAATAGGAGGCTTTGTATCAAACTAGAACTTAGTTAATTACATGAGTAGACACTTAATTAGGAGTTCATAATGTGGAAAGAATAAAGAACAAAACTTTATCCCATAGCCTAGGGTGAGGATTGGACAAAGAAAGAACATGAGCATAGGTGAGGTTGTGAAGAACCTAAATAATTAGTTTAAGTGGGCTATGTATAGAACTAAGGGAAGATAATCATAATGTTATGATTTGAGGGGTAATGACTTTTAAAAAAATACCAATGGAAATAATTTTAGGGATAATTGGAATAATAGAAGGTGATTTATTAGTGGTGAATCTAGTTGACTTGAGTTTTATACTTTTAGAATATAAGACGATGTACTTAAGGTTGTAGTGAACTTCGTTTTATGAAAAGGTGTTTTTCAGTTCTTATGCCTTGTGTCTTTATTATTTGATAAGTCGATGTTATTCATTGAGAAGAGAATTTTGAAACTCATGTTTTATAATGTCAATCTTTTTATAACTTGGTTAAAGTTGGTTTTTATGAAAAAGGAGTCGGTTGGTATGTAATGCCCTTCAGATGGGGTGTTATATTAGGTGGTATCAGAGCAGTACATCCTGTTGAGACCGGGTATGGACTGACTGTGCTTAGGTGGGTAGGAATTTCTGTGTGTGTTATGTATTTCCTTGTCTCTTGTTTGAGATGTTAAAAGAGGAGTGCATAATTTACTTCAGGTTGGACGTTAATAGTTACTGTTACATATTCACATGATATTGAGGACTGACTAACTCAATATGTAATATTCTGAGTAGCCAAGAAACTATGACTTCAACTTGGTGAATTAGGAGAAATTGGAGTTCTTCTAGTAAGAGTCCAGTGGGATGACTAAACTCGTGCCGAATTGTTTTTAT
Source organism: Ormosia semicastrata (assembly GCA_029884595.1). Classification (NCBI taxonomy): domain Eukaryota; kingdom Viridiplantae; phylum Streptophyta; class Magnoliopsida; order Fabales; family Fabaceae; genus Ormosia; species Ormosia semicastrata. The sequence continues at coordinate 60,441,714 of JAQQTO010000060.1, forward strand.
CTACACCTTAGGAGTGGTACTTTTAGTCTGAGTAGAGTTCAAGTCTGAGTCTTTTGGGTTTATGGGTAGATTTACCTTGTTTGTGTTGTGTGTTTCTCTGTAAACTAAATACAGAGATGTATTATTTGGTCTTTGAAAGGAGACGACATTGTTTGAAATGGCTACTTCTTGTTTCCATTATGCTTGATTCATCTGTTCTTGAAGGAAAGGCAATGGCTCGCGACAAATGTACGCGTGGGAATGTGGAACGCGACAACGAAGGGATGGCTGCGACTATGGAAGAAATACAAGGAATAGCTGAAACAATAATACAATAGAATCAGAGGATCATCCAACAGCAGGAATTGATAGCCAAGGCTCAGATTTTGTTAGAGTTGAATCAATCTCAAGATATTGAACCATGTAACGTGGGACCATGTTGGTTCTGAAAAAGGGGAGATCGTAAGGTCAAGCAATTTCAGTAGGAATCGTATTCACGACCACCAAGAAATCAACAACAACAGCAATCGTATAGAGGTAGTGCTAGTGGTAGTAAACCCAGTCAGCCCGTGGCACTTTTACTGACATGTAAGAAGTGTGCAAAAAGTCATGTAATAAGGGATTGTATGATCAAGGGAAAAGTTTGTTTCAAGTGTGGGAAGCTAGGACATGTGGCTAGGAATTGTACTTTGCAAAGGACGAAGTCTTCCATTAGTGATGTACGTGCTTCAAAATCTCACAAAGAAGGGAGAGTCAATTCCCCAAGTGGAGAAAAAGCATCCCAGACTGAAGACCTAAACAAAAGAGACTGTGCCACAGGAGATGACCCTTTGATTATGTTGTATAATTCTTGGGGTAACCCATTTCTTTATGACATGTAGTTGTATGGATCAATTACGGTTGTCCGTATCTTCGTTATCTTTTGACGAGATTATTTCTACTTCTACTACAAAGACCTATTGTTGATAGTCAAGTTGTTTAAATTATCCTATGACTTGTTAAAGACTGAATCTTTTTTGTTGATTTGATTTGTTTACCTTTTTCATAAATTTGATGTGATCTTGAAAAAGGATTGGTTATCTTCCAACCACATCCTGTTAAATTGTTCCAATAAGACTTTAGTGTTTCTTGAGACAGAGATTTTTTTATTTGAATCCATGAAGCTCATTCCTAAATTTTATTGGACCATATCGAATCCTTCGTCGGATAGGTCCGACAGTATACCAAATAGCTTTATTATTATTCTTTCTAACCTTCACGAAGTTTTTCGTGTATCTCGATTGAGAAAATATGTCCCTAATCCAAACTATGAAATTACGCTGAATGCAATGCGATTAGAAAAGAACTTGCCCTATGAGACATTTTCTGTTAAGATAGAAGATAGATGGTTTGATGGATCAATAGAAGGAAGCTGTTGTTTTCTCCAAGATCAGTCGCATTTTGGTTGTCATCAAGTTTGTTTGAAGGTAGAAGATGTTTTCAAGACAACTTTTCAGATGTGTTATGGGCACTATGAGTGTTTAGTAATGTCGTTCTGTGCAACGAACACTTTGGTAGCATTCATTGATTACGCGAATAGGATCTTTCTTCCCTATTGAGATATATTTGTCGTTGTCCTTGTTGACGACATTCTAATCTATTCTTCAAGTCAGAAGGAACCTGCTGAACATCTTAGTGTGATTCTTCAAATTCTGAAGAAGAAGAAAAAGAAGTTATGCATGAAGTTGTCTAAGTGCGAATTCTGATTAGAGGCAGTTCAACTTTTGAGGCATATGATTTTAAAGGAAGGAAATTGTTGTGGATCCATCGAAAGTTGAAGCAATTCTTCAATGGGAAAGACCAACAACCGTAACAGAGATTTGTAACTTTATGGGATTAGCTGGTTAATATGGGAGACTCACCGCAGAGTTTTCCCAAAATGGCGGGACCTCTCATCCAGCTCATATGAAAGAGTTAAGTTTTGTATGGGCCGATGCATGTAAATGAAATTTTCAAGGGTTGAAGAGACACTTGACTACTTCTCCAGTGATGTTTCTTCCCAAATCCCAACGAACCTTTTGAGGTGTCTCGTGATGCTTCACGTTAGAACTTAGAACGTGTGCTTGTGTGAAGAAAGAGTAATAGCGGATGCCTTAAGAAGAAAAACGTACTTAGTTTGTCTACTATAGTGAATAAGGGAAATAAATTGATAGAGCAACTAGTGATGTGCGGTTGTTTGTGGATTTGGTTGATTCGATTGCTGAAGACTCAAAAGACGTAGAATTTTTATTAATCGGCTTACGAAGTCAGCGCACTTCTTGCCTATTAATATGAGATACTCAATGGAAATAAGTGGCCTTAGTACCGGTAATCTGGATTGGTGCAACTGGAGATGCAGCATGATGACTAAAAGGCGAGATGAAAGAACAATAGCCGCGTTTGTTCTAAGGTATAATAAATTTCAAGGACGAAATTTTTTTTAGAAGGGGAGAGTTGTAACACTCAGAAAATTAGCTCGTTTCATGACATATATTCATTTTATAATATTTGTGATTTTTATGAATTTTTCTAGAATTATTTGAATTATTTAATTATTTTAATATTTTCCTCAGTTTGCGTGCACGCTAAGCGAGACAGGAAAAATAAAATATTTTTCCTAAGACTAAAAAACATTGAACTATGGAAGCGTCGATGGGGGATCTTACTAAACCCGAGACCGGGCATAGTTTATGAAGTTTTTTTTTCGAGATTTTATCTGATAAATAAAATCACGATACGTTTTATTATCCGTTGGACTATGGATACTGATTCTGTCAACTGTGACTATTATCTATTGGATAATAGCTTGCAATAAAAATTTAGTAGATTATTTCTATCTAATTACTTTTATGATATCATCTAAGTGACATCATCACCCTTTATTTTATCGAAAAACGTGTAAAACTTCTCAAGGAAGCTTCAAGGAAACTTCAAGGAAGCTTCCTACCAAGCATCACACTCTCTCTCCTCTCACTTTGGCTCCATGGTTGGGAGGGAAAATATGACCAAAGTCATCATCTTTTCCCATTTCCCCTATCACTTTCATTTCAAACATATTTCACTTTTTCTTTTTCTATTTCTCTCTCTTTTCTCCTTCTCTTCCTCACGTCCTCTCTTCCTCCTCCCTCTCTATCCACACGGCCAAGCCACCATTGATGACCATTCAAGCTTGTTTGTTCAAGCCAACCTAGGATCTTGACTCCTCTCCTCACCTTGAAGCTCTTTCCTTTGATGAACACCTCTTGATTCCTCCATCTTCATCACTTTCTATCAAGCCTTAAAGCTTGAAACTTTGAGGTAAAGCTCTTGACTTTCTTCCTTTTTCTTCCAATTTTCGTGACCCTTGGTCACCATTATGATTAAAGACTCTTCCTTTCAAGCTTTGATTATTGATTTCTTGAAGTTAACCATCTTAGGGTTTTCTTGGTAGGGGTGGATGAAATCTTGCAAGGAAGCATCAAGAAGCTTCCTTTCTTTGTTGTCTCTTGAGGTAAGAGGGAGATTAACCTCATCAACCACTCATGGTGATGAGGAACACATTTTTGGGTTGATGGTGAGGAATCCATTTGTGGGTTGCTCACTTTGTTTTTGGGGTTTTTGATAATGATGTGATTTGGATGTGTTGTATGATTTTCTATGCTTGGTATCGTGTATCTTGATGGATTTGAAATGTCTAAACGCTTGGATATGTTTTTGGATGGCAAGGGATTCTTACCCATTTGATTTGGAGGCTTGTGGAAGCATATTTTCAATTTTTTGGTGCTAGATCCATGGGCCGTGTGGCTTTACACAGCCCAGGCCGTGTTTCCTGCTGGAAACACAGTTCACACGTCACAGGGAAGTGGAGTACACGACCCAGGCTATGTTGGATGACACGGCCGTGTAATTGAGTAGCTCAGATTGGGACTTTGATGTTTTTCTAGAGAAGTACACGGCCCAGGCCGTGTAATGTGACACGGCCGTGTTGGGCAAGCCATGTAATTGAGGTGATGAGAAATGGTTGGGTTTTCTAGTCCCTTGAAGGCCCATGGCCTCATTGGGCACTCAATAGGAGGCTTTGTATCAAACTATAACGTAGTTAATTACATGAGTAGACACTTAATTAGGAGTTCATAACGTAGAAAGAATAAAGAACAAAACTTTATCCTATAGCTTAGGGTGAGGATTGGACAAAGAAAGAACATGAGCATAGCTGAGGTTGTGAAGAACCTAAATAATTAGTTTAAGTGGGCTATGTATAGAACTAAGGGAAGATGATCATAATGTTATGATTTGAGGAGTAATGACTTTTAAAAAAATATGCATAGAAATAATTTTGGGGATAATTGGAATAATGGAAGGTGATTTATTAGTGGTGAATCTAGTTGACTTGAGTTTTATACTTTTGGAATATGAGACAATGTACTTAAGGTTATAATGAACTTCATTTTATGAAAAGGTGTTTTCCAATTCTTATGCCTTGTGTCTTTATTATTTGATAAGTCGATGTTATTCGTTGAAAAGAGAATTTTGAAATTCATGTTTTATAATGTCAATCTTTTTATGACTTGGTTAAAGTTGGTTTTTGTGAAAAAGGAGTCGGTTGGAATGTAATGCCGATCGGAGGGGGTGTTACACTTGAAGGTACAACTGAGCTAATTTATCCAAGGAATAATTAGCTCTTACTGGTAAAAAGTGGGCAGATTTAGTTAATCTATCCACTATGACCCATATCACATCATAGCTTGATTGGGTTCTAGGTAATCCCATTACAAAATCCATTGAAATACTTTTCCATTTCCATTCTCGGATTTCTAATAGTTGCAATGGTCCAGAAGGTTTCTAGTGTTCTATCGTAACATTTTGGCAAACCAAACACTTGGACACATACTCAGCTATGTATACCTTCATCTTGGGCCACCAAAATAATTTCTTAAGATTTTGATACATTTTTGTTGAACCTGGATGTATTGTGTATTTACTCTTACGAGCCTCTTCTAGAATTCTTATTTTGATTTCAGTATCCTTTGGAATACAAAGTCTATTCCTAAACATAATCATTCCATCATCTGCTTTACTAAATTACTTTTGCTTTCCTAACAAGATTTGTTTACTTATTCCTTCTAAGGTTTCATGTTTTTCTTGAGTTTCTTTGATTTAAGTCTTCAAATCATTAGTTCTTTCTAATTTACTCATGCAGAGACTATGTGGTGCCACAGTTACTGCCAAACTCAAGTTTCTAAAACTTTTCAAAAGCTCCATTTCTTGACCCATCATTTATGACACATGTAGAAATTTTCTACTAAGTGCATTGACCCACTACATTAGCTTTACCCGGATGGTATTTCAGTTCAAAATCATAATCCTTCAAAGATTCCATCCATGTTCTTTGCCTCATGTTTAATTCTTTTTTATCAAATAAATATTTTAAACTCTTATGATTGCTAAACACCTCAAACTTAACTCCATATAGGTAGTGCCTCTAAATTTTTAAGGCAAAAACAACTGATGTTAACTCCAAGTCATGAGTAGGGTAATTCTCCTCATGAGGTCTTAATTACCTAGTAGCATAGGCAACTATCCCTCTATTCTACATCTGAACACAACCTAATCCTTTCTTTGAAGCATCACAGTATACTTCAAAAATTCTCTTGAGAATTTGAAATTACTAGCACAGGTGTTGTAGTCAACTTATGTTTCAACTCTTGCAAACTAGCTTCACATTCTAGTGATCAATTAAATGAGCTACCTTTTCTAGTTAATCTAGTCAAAGTTAAGGCTATTTGAGAGAATCCTTTTATAAACCTCCCATAATATCCAGTCAGTCCTTAGAAACTCCTGATATCTATTACAACAGTAGGCGTTTACCATTGTACTACTGCTTCTACCTTGCTAGGATCCACTAATACTCCTCCTTGGGATACCACATGACCCAAGAATTGTACTTCCTTCATCCAAAACTCACACTTTGTCAATTTGGAAAACAATTGTTTCTCATTTAAGATTTCCAAAACAATCCTAAGATTCTGCTCATGTTCTTCTGCTATCTTTGAATAAATAAGAATGTCATCTATAAAGATAATTACAAACTTATCTAGGTATGGCCTAAAGATTCTGTTCATTTAATCCATGAACATTGCAGGTGCATTTGTCAAGCCAAAGGACATTATAAGATATTCATAATGTCCATACATAGTCCTAAAAGCATAGGGACATCCTCTTCCCTAACTCTATTATGTTGATACCCAGATATTCAATCAATTTTTGAGAAAACAATGGCTCCCCTCAATTGATCTATCAAATCATCTATCCTAGGCAAAGGGTACTTATTCTTAATGGTTACTTTATTTAACTGCCTATAGTCTACACACAACCTCATACTATATCATCTTTCTTTTTTACCAGGAGCACTGGTGCTCCCCAAGGTGACACGCTGGGTCTGATGAATTTCTTATCTACTAACTCTTCTATTTGGTTTTTGAGTTTTTCCAGCTCTAAATGTGACATACTATAAGGTGTTATAGATATAGGTCCAATTCTTGGTACCAAATGTAACATCCTCCCTAACTTATTAGCCTTAAAGATTAATATAATAATTTGTTACTATTTGTATTAGTTATCTATTAATTTTGATGATTTTTTTAGTTAGTTTGGGCATAATATTATAACCCAAGACGTGGAAAAATAGCTTATATTGTAACACCCTTATGGGTATGTCACATTTATGATGCAATAAAATAAAATAAAATAAAATTCGTACTCAAGTTGTAAAACGTTTGATACATAAATAATATTAGTGGTAATTTTTTTTTCCTTTTATACTTATAACATTAAATAAAATAACACAGAACACAAAATAAAATAAACATAAACACACCATAATATACATATGATTTTTGTCTTAAATACACATATAATTTACAACTACAAATATTTAATAAAGCAGTAAAAAGTTAATATAAAACTAAAACATAGTATTGCCCAAGTGCACCTCGAAAGATTTCTAACCCTCTAATGAATCGTCCTCAGAGAGATCATCGAAAGACAGAACTCCCGGAGGTCCCACAGCTCTACAGACACGAGTCCGGGCTATTGACTCACTACTGAGCTCGCTAGGCGCATGGAAGATTCCTTCCCAGTAACGCCTAAGAGTAGGAGGCAACTCTAGATGTAAGTATAAAGTAGTAGTAAATATAACATCTCCATCAAACTCTCTACATAGGGACACAGTCAAACGTCGCACGTAGACTACAGATCCTCTATCCTCTCGCATACCCTAGGCCTCCGAACCTCCGTGAAACTCAAGTCTCACAAACCCGAAGAATCCCGGCAACGCCATAATCTCAAGATCAGTCTTGATGGTGAGAATGATCTACCGGCTCTTCTTCCTCGTACAGCTCGCCCGGCTGTCGCTCGTCTGGATACTGTATCTCAAGAGGTTGTTCCTCCTCCTCTTCCCCAAACTCTTTATGGAAATATAATAATAATATAGAGAAAAGCATATAGAGAGGTGAGACAATCTATATCATTACCAGCATGGCAATAAAGAAAACGACAATATAAACAAATATTTAAAATAACACGTACCATTATATCATATACAGTATAGCAATTAATACATCATGCATTTTATCACAGATTATAATAAGCATTACAATGCAGATAATGAATGAACACACACTGACTCGTTCCTACTCCATAGAGCTAAACACAGATATCTGAGAGAATGATCCGAAAAGAACTAATAGTACCTCAGGCTGCCCAACCAAACTATTACACTGTCAAACGTTGTGTCTATAGCCCACAGTCCAAAACATCGTGTAGCAGTACACAGTCTAAAACATCGTGCACTACAGGCATTGTATATAATAGTCTCTACCAGACCTCGATTAAGAATAGTGCTTGTCAAGATTATTAGCGTGTTGCCCGTTACCACGGCCCAGAGGAGCAACCAACTGTCCCCATGTGGAATTCTCTGCACACTAATGCCTCCAAGTTCATATAATGAACCACACTACGCCTATCATACCACAACACGGTGTAATTCGTCTCATCAATCAATCACCAATTATCAACCAAATTGACACAACACTCTAAGCATGATCTAAAATTATAAAAATATCCTTAATATTCATATTTTACCATATTTATGAAAATACCCTTAGTCACAATATTCCAAAATATAGCCTGTCTCCACTTGATAGTACTATCTCACCACATGTCTGGGTCCACTACTTTGGCCCGACAGTAAAACTCATCGTATAGTTTAATCGCGTAGAAATTTTATCGCATTTTCACAATTGTATCGCTTTTACAAACGTTTTAAAATTGCATAAATATATTTTGACATTTTTGAACACCGCGTAATATTTTTAAATCATTTTCTCAATCGCATAATATTTTTAAATTATTTTCTTAACCATATAGCTTAAAATCATCATTTTAAATATGTGTAGACTATATCTAGTACTTTTAAACTATGTAAGGTAATTTCCTTATGTTATAAATATATTATGGAATCTTTTCATTTTATTTATCTAATTTTAGTAAATTTTGACAGCATTTTGCCTATAAAATCAGTATATGGTATTTTTGACATTTTCCTCTAATTACTGTCAATTTTAACTTTACCCAATAGTTACACTTTGAAACTTGCTAACGCGCTTCAAAACTTATAAAGTGAGCTCTACGTTAGTATTTTTCAAGCGTTGGCTTTAATTCTTACTTAAAATAAATTATGCTAATTTAGAATTCTAGAACTAAGTTCATTCCTTTTATTTTCTTAAAGATTCATTGGAATCAAATTCTTTTGTAAATTAATTACCTAACCTATCTTAGAAAATAAAATGGCATTCAATTATACGTTGAATGGCATGTTGGCCATAATTAACCTAAATCATTCTTGAATTTATTATTTCACCTAGATTCTTTAAATCATTGATTTAGAAAATGGTTGAGAACATTTTGGTTCTCGGTTTAAAGGTAAGGTCGTGAGCCTCATTGTGTTCTTTGGAACACTTATGCAAATCGTTATATGTTATTCACATCCTACTTTAATAGTCATATAATTATAAACACATACAACTATAAACACATACAATATACATACAATATATTTTAAAACTATAGACATGCATAGCAAATAAAATAAATCACAAATAGGAAAGCATTAAAACAACCACACAAATAAGAAAAACAACAAATAACCACACAAATGAATCCTTATGGATTCTTCACACACATACAATTCCATTTTCTCATCACCATACAGGATTGATGAGATTAAATCTCCCTCTTACCTGTTGAAGACAAAGATCTCTTAGTCTCCTCCTTCTCCTTGCTTTCTTGAAAACCAACACAAAATCCTAATAATTCTTAAATAATTAGTAAAAACACATACAAGGATCAAGATTGAAAAACCATGGAACAATCATGGTTTAGAAAATCACAAATCAACTTTTAAACCATAAAATCAAAACTTACCCTTAGGAAAGTGAACAAAAGCTTTGATTTTGAACTAGATAGAGTTGGTTTTTGACAAAACCTTGTGAAGGAAAAATGTTTAGAATATGATTTTTGTCTAGGAAAAGTGAAGAGGTAAAATTATAGAAGTTTGATGGTGGTGTTTGGGTGCTTGGCCGAAATCTAGGGAGAAAATGGAAGAGAAAGTTACTTGGTGTTCTTGGGAATTTTGGAGAGAATAGAAAGCTTTGATTTGGAAAAGTGTAAAAGTGAAATTTGAGAGTGTATTGGGAGGGGGCTGCCGTGTGGTTATTGTGAGTGAGGTTGAGTGTTTAATTTGGATAGTAAATATCCATTTGTGTTCACACTAAGTAAGCATATGGCTTATGTCATTTGGATGGTTCAAGAACCATGTAGAACTTGTGAATTTTGGCCTCCATGGCCGTGGGTTTCCTAGGGGTTTAGGGGGTTTAATTTGTTTCAATTAAAGACTAATTCGTGCTAATTAAATAGGTAATTAATTAGGTTAAATCTCCTAATAATATTTAATTAACATTCTAATTATATAACTAATTAGTTTAATATATATTAGCATATATCATAGCCTCTAAACAATATTAGGATATCTAATTAATATTTAGATTATAACTAATTAATAACTAGGTTAGCTTACTTAGTTTGCTAATTAGGTAATTAGATTAACCAAATTAGGTTTAATTAGTTACTAAACAAAGTCAAGCCACTGTATTTGACCTAATCCTAACCATTGAATTCAACTTTAATTCTTAGCCCTTGATGTAATCTAAGGTGGATATTGCTTAATGATAAAACTTGAATTCTTATCTCACCATGGATTTGATCAACGGTTATGATCAAAGGCTTCCTAACGAAGTCTTCATCCAACGGTCCATATTAAAGTCCATGCTTCTTTCTTTGACCTATTCCTATTGGTTAGAATTTTTCAAGCCACCTTTGTTGACTTACTCCCATTGGCTTAGAAATTTGCCCAGTCAGAATCGTTGACTGCTTTTCTAAACGCGAGTCCCACAAACTTTTAAGGGTCTATGGTCATTTTGAAGCAGATTTTTACTGTTTTTGAGATAGTAGGTACTGTCAAATAAAATAATATTATAATAATATAAAATTATTTTATTACACGCTTAAATCCTAAAAATTAAAAGATTAATATATATATCAATCGAATTGGGTTTAGTAAGATCTCCAAACTCTAATTAATTAAAATAAGATTTTTTCATCGAGAAAATTATTATTTCCTGCTCTGAGCAAATCACATACAACGGATCAAATACACTCACAAAACAGTCAAATTTAATTTACTACTCACAGAATTCACAAAACAGTACATTTCAGGATAATATTGTAATTATCCCAAAAGTTGGGGTGTTACAACTCTTCCCTACTAATAAGAATTTCGTCCCTGAAATTCATCATACATCAAAACAATTGAGGGTATTGATCCCTCATCCTATCTTCTAGCTCCCATGTAGCATCTCCTGTTACATCATTCCGTATCACCTTTACCAGCTCAATCATCTTCCCTCGAAGTTGTTTCACTCTCCTGTCCTCGATCTTAACAGGAAGTATTTCATACGTCAAATTATCCTTCAGTTGCACTTTATCTGGCTGTATAACATGGGTTGGATCTAGAATGTATTTCCTCAGCTGACACACATGGAATACATTATGTAGATTGGATAGAAAATGTGGTAAAGGTATTTGGTAGGCTACAGGACCTATCCGACGAATAATTTGATAAGGCCCTATGAATTTAGGAGTAAGCTTCCTAGACTTGATAACTCTTCCGACACCAGTTGTAGGCGTTACTCGTAAGAATACATGCTCACCTTCTTCAAATTCCAAAGGTCGCCTTCGTTTATCAGCATAGCTCTTCTGTCGGCTCTGAGTCGTTCGAATCTTCTCCTGAATCATTTTCACCTTTTTCTGTAGTCTGTTGCACAAGATCAAGCCCAATAGTCATACTTTCCCCATCCTGATACCAACACAAAGGTGTTCGGCATCGTCGTCTATAAAGAGCTTCATAGGGTGCCATCCTTATACTCGAGTGAAAACTATTGTTGTAGGTGAATTCTATTAAATATAGAAATTCATCCCAAATCCCTTGTTGTTCCAATACACAAGCACGCAACAAATCTTCCAACGACTGAATTGTTCTCTCCGTCTGGCCATCAGTCTGTCGATGATATGCAGAACTCAATCATAGTTTAGTTCCCATGGCTTCTTGCAAACTTTGCCAGAACCTCGACGTAAACCTCGGATATCTATCAGACACTATACTCGCAGGTACACCATGAAGTCTAACCACTTCGCTGATGTATATCTGGGTTAATCGCTCCAACAAATACTTAATATTGATCGGCAAGAAGTGCGCTGACTTCGTAAGCCTATCAACTATAACCCATATAGAATCATGACCCTTCCTCGTCCTTGGCAATCTAGTAACAAAATCCATCGAGATACTATCCCATTTCCACTCTGGAATAGTTAAAGGTTGTAACATACTAGCAAGTCGTTGATGTTCCACTTTTGCCTTCTGACAGACAAGACGTCACACGTTCTGCTACATCTCTATTCATTCTTGGCCACCAAAACATCCGCTTCAAGTCTTGATACATCTTAGTCATCCCCGGATAAATACTCAAATTAATAATATGAGCTTCATCCAAAATTGCTTTCTTAAGATCGAGATCATCAGGTATACAAACTCATCCTTCAAATCTTAAGATTCCATCAGATCCTTCCTCCACCGTCGCTTTATGACCTTGCTTCAACAATTCCTTTTCATTCTATAAAAACAAATCTTCATCTTGCTTCTCTCGGATTACTTCTAGCAAGTCATTCAAAACTACAACTTTACTTACACGAATCTTTCCGGGTACCAACTCCACGGACAACCATAGATCTCTAAATTGATTAATCAGCTCCTCCTCCTTTATCATCATGGTAGAAACACTAACCACCTTTCTGCTCAAGGCATTCGCCACCACATTTGCCTTTCTTGGATAGTATTGAAGCTAAAAATCATAGTCCTTCAAAAATTCCAACCATCACCTCTGTCTCATATTCAATTCCTTTTGATCAAACAAGTATTTTAAGCTCTTGTGATCGCTAAAGACATTAAACATAGCTCTATACAGAAAATGCCTCCACACTTTCAACGCAAAGACTACTACGGCTAGTTCCAAATCATGGGTTGGGTAGTTCTTCTCATGAACCTTCAATTGTCTTGAAGCATAAGCTACTACATTCCGATTCTGCATCAACATACATCCTAACCCTTGGTAAGAAGCGTCACAATACACCTCAAAAGATTTGTTAGGATCTGGTAAAATTAACACTGGTGCAGTCGTCAATCTCTTCTTCAGCTCTTGGAAACTCGCTTCACGTTCCTCTATCCAATCAAAAGCTTGGCTCTTCCTTTTAAGTTGTGTAAGTGGTCAAGCTATCTTGGAAAAACCTTCAATAAACCTTCGGTAATATCCAGCTAATCCAACAAAACTTCGAACCTCAGTCACTGTCTTAGGCCTTTCCTACTGTAAAATGGTCTCTACCTTTGATGGGTCTATCGTAATACCTTCCTTGGAAATTACGTGACCTAGAAATTGAACTTCTTCTAACCAAAACTCGTATTTTGCCAATTTCGCATACAGCTTCTTCTCTTTCAAAATCTGGAGAACTATACTGAGATGTTCAGCATGCTCTTCTTGACTTTGAGAGTATATCAGAATGTCATTAATAAAGACAACGACAAATCTGTCTAGGTACGGATGAAAAATCCTATTCATATAATTCATGAATATTGCAGGAGCATTCGTCACTCCGAACGGCATCACTTGATACTCATAATGCCCATAACGAGTTCGGAAAGCTGTCTTAGGTACATCTTCTACCTTGACATGAATTTGATGATAACCTGATCGCAGATCTATCTTAGAGAACATAGCGGCTCCCTTCAATTGATCCATCAAATCATCAATTCTCGATAATGGATACTTATTCTTTATAGTAACTTTGTTCAACTTACGATAATCAACAGAAAGTCGAGAGGTTCTATCCTTCTTCTTGACTAGTAGCACTGGTGCTCCCCATGGTGAAACACTAGCTCGCACAAACTGTTTCTCCAACAGTTCCTCCAATTGCTTCTTCAACTCTGCCAACTCTGCAGGCGACATTCGGTATGGTGCAATCGAAATAGGACCTGCTCCCGGCACCAAATCAATAGAGAACTCGATCTCCCTTTCTGGTGGCAAATCGGGTACATCATCAGGAAAAATCTCTAAAAACTCATTGACGATAGGAATAGCGCTCACATCTTTCTCACTCTTGACTTCTAGAGAAGATAGCAACATAAACCCCTGAGCTCCATCTCGTAACAATGACTTGACTTTAACAGCAGTCAAGAACCCAGAACCTTCTTCCTTAGGAAAAACTATGGTTTTGCTTGCACAATCTATAAGGATATGGTTAGAAGATAACCAATCCATACCTAGTATTACGTCTATCTCAACAAGAGGTAAACAAATCAAATTGATCGAAAATATACAATCCTTTATAACAATAGGACAGTTCATACATATTTTGGATGTTACAACAGGCTTGGCAGTTGGCGTAGAAATAATCAATTGAAAAGTCAGAGAAGACACAGGCAGTTTCAATCGTTCCACACAATCATATACAATAAATGAGTGTGTTGCACTCGAATCATATAGCAAAGTCAGGTGATTACCTTCAATGACACCTTCCCCTTAAATAAGATCTTCAGATTGAGAAGCTTCAGTTCCAGTCATTGTATATACTCGCCCTCTAGATCGCGTCTGAGTAGCACGAACATTACTTACAGCAGGCTTCCTCTCTAGCTGAGTGCAATCCCTAGAAACATGTCCAGGTTTTCTACAGTTAAAGCAGATCGTTCCTCTGATTGAATAATCTGTAGAGATATGGCCACTCTTGCCACATTTAAAACACCTTGGCGTAAACGCCACATTCTAACCAGCTCGGTTTTCGCTAGAACTTCCCCCAACAAATGGACGTTGAGGCTGACTTCCCGATGGTCTCGCATAAGGCTTGCACTGAAACCGGGTATTACTGTTATTACCTCCCCTTTGAAACCTAGTTGGTCCGAAGTTACGATTTTTGGGATCTCGGGACGGCTCCAACTCCTTGAGTCATCGACAAGTATCCATTAGAACAAGAAACTCCCTCATTCTCATTGGTAGCACTGCTCGCCTCAGTTCTACCCTCAGTCCATCTTCAAACTTACGGCATTTCCATACCTCATCAGGTTGAATTTGAAAATACCATGAGAACTGTGATAAGCTCTCAAATTTAGCAGCATATTCTCCTACAGTCATATTCTCCTGACGTAGACCAAGAAATTCCATCTCCTTGGCATGTCGGGCACTACCAGGAAAGTACTTCTCTAGAAATACTTCACTGAACACTTCCCAAGTAATCTTAGTCCCTTCAGCTCGCAACAATTGGCGGGTTCCTCTCCACTAATTCTCAGCATCTCCTCTAAACATAAATGTAGCATATGTCACCTTCCTATTCTCTGCGCACCCCATTCCTTCAAAAACTCTTTCCAAATCTTGAATCCAAAGACTCGCCTTCTCAAGGTCAAACTCGGCTCTGAACTGCGGCAGGTTGTTGCGCCTAAACTCAGACAAATTTAGAGCATCAGCAGTTGCATCTTGCTATTGAGCTACTAGTTGATTTTGCTGGGTAATCACTTCTGCCATTTGCTGCATAGCCAGGAAAGTACTTCTCCTGAAATACTTCACTGAACACTTCCTAAGTAATCTTAGTCCCTTCAGCTCGCAACAATTGGCGGGTTCCTCTCCACTAATTCTCAGCATCTCCTCTCAACATAAATGTAGCATATGTCACCTTCCTATTCTCTGCGCACCCCATTCCTTCAAAAACTCTTTCCAAGTCTTGAATCCAAAGACTTGCCTTCTCGGGGTCAAACTCGCCTCTGAACTACGGCGAGTTGTTGCGCCTAAACTCAGACAAATTTAGAGCATCAACAGTTGCATCTTGCTATTGAGCTACTAGTTGATTTTGCTGGGTAATCACTTCTGCCATTCGCTGCATAGCCTCAGCAGCTGCAATCATTGGATCCACATCACGTTCTATATTCGCACGCGTTCGTCTTCCTCCAGACATCCTCTTTCTTCAATAAGGCAAAACAATGTCAGATGTAACCTTTCGGAAATAAATTATAGAGAATCACACAACACAAACAAAAACAGACCTAACCACAACCCCAAAAGACTCTAACTTGGGCTCTGATACTAACTAATGTAATACCCTTATGGGGATGTCACATTTATGATGCAATAAAATAAAATAAAATAAAATTCTTACCCAAGTTGTAAAACGTTTTAAACATAAATAATATTAGTGGTAATTTTTTTTCCTTTTATACTTATAACATTAAATAAAATAACACAGAACACAAAATAAAACAAACATAAACACACCATAATATACATATGATTTTTGTCTTAAATACACATATAATTTACAACTACAAATATTTAACAAAGCAGTAAAAAGTTAACATAAAACTAAAACATAGTATTGCCCAAGTGCACCTCGAAAGATTTCTAACCCTCTGATGGATCGTCCTCAGAGAGATCATCGAAAGACAGAACTCCCGGAGGTCCCACAGCTCTACGGACACGAGTCCGGGCTATTGACTCACTACTGAGCTTGCTAGGCGCATGGAAGATTCCTTCCTAGTAACGCCTAAGAGTCAGAGGCAACTCTAGATGTAAGTATAAAGTAGTAGTAAATATAACATCTCCATCAAACTCTCTACATAGGGACACAGTCAAACATCCCACGTAGACTACAGATCCTCTATCCTCTTGCATACGTCAGGCCTCCGAACCTCCGTGAAACTCAAGTCTCACAAACCCGAAGAATCCCGGCAATGCTATAATCTCAAGATCAGTCTTGATGGTGAGAATAATCTACCGGCTCTTCTTCCTCGTACAGCTCGCCCGACTGTCGCTCGTCTGGATACTATATCTCAAGAGGCTGTTCCTCCTCCTCTTCCCCAAACTCTTAACAGAAATATAATAATAATATAGAGAAAAGCATATAAAGAGGTGAGACAATCTACATCATTACCAGCATGGCAAAAAAGAAAACGACAATACAAATAAATATTTAAAATAACACATACCATTATATCATATACAGTATAGCAATTAATACATCATGCATTTTATCACAGATTATAATAAGCATTAAAATGCAGATAATGAATGAACACACACTGACTCGTTCCTACTCCATAGAGCTAAACACGGATATCTGAGAGAATGATCCGAAAAGAACTAATAGTACCTCAGGCTGCCCAGCCAAACTATTACACTGTCAAACGTTGTGTCTATAGCCCACAGTCCAAAATATCGTGTAGCAATACACAGTCCAAAACATCGTGCACTGCAGGCATTGTACATAATAGTCTCTACCAGACCTTGATTAAGAATAGTGTTTGTCAAGATCATTAGTGTGTTTCCCGTTACCACATCCCAGAGGAGCAACCCACTGTCCCCATGTGGAATTCTCCGCACACTAATACCTCCAAGTTCATATAATGAACCACACTACGCCTATCACACCACAACATGGTGTAATTCGTCTCATCAATCAATCGCCAATTATCAACCAAATTGACACAACACTCTAAGTATGATCTAAAATTATAAAAATACCCTTAATATCCATATTTTATCATATTTATGAAAATACCCTTAGTCACAATATTCCAAAATATAGCCTGTCTTCACTTGACAGTACTATCTCACCACATGTCCGGGTCCACCACTTTGGCCCGATAGTAAAACTCGCTGTATCGTTTAATCGCATAGAAATTTTATCACATTTTCACAATCGCGTCGCTTTTACAAACGTTTTAAAATTGCGTAAATATATTTTGACATTTTCTCAATCGCGTAAGATTTTTAAATCATTTTCTTAACCATACAGCTTAAAATCATCATTTTAAATATGTGTAGACTATATCTAGTACTTTTAAACTACGTAAGGTAATTTCCTTATGTTATAAATATATTATGGAATCTTTTTATTTTATTTATCTGATTTTAGTAAATTTTGGCAGCATTTTGCCTATAAAATCAGTATATGGTATTTTTGACATTTTCCTCTAATTGCTGTCAATTTTAACTTTACCTAATAATTACACTTTGAAACTTGCTAACGCGCTTCAAAACTTATAGAGTGAGCTCTACGTTAGTATTTTTCAAGCGTTGGCTTTAATTCTTACTTAAAATAAATTATGCTAATTTAGAATTCTAGAACTAAGTTCATTCCTTTTATCTTCTTAAAGATTCATTGGAATCAAATTCTTTTGTAAATTAATTACCTAACCTATCTTAGAAAATAAAATGGCATTCAATTATACGTTGAATGGCATGTTGGCCATAATTAACCTAAATCATTCTTGAATTTATTATTTCACCTAGATTCTTTAAATCATTGATTTAGAAAATGGTTGAGAACATTTTGGTTCTCGGTTTAATGGTAAGGCCGCGAGCCTCATTGTGTTCTTTGGAACACTCATGCAAATCGTTACATGTTATTCACATCCTACTTTAATAGTCATATAATTATAAACACATACAACTATAAACACATACAATATACATACAATATAATTTAAAGCTATAGACATACATAGCAAATAAAATAAATCACAAATAGGAAAGCATTAAAATAACCACACAAATAAGAAAAATAATATACAACCACACAAATGAATCCTTATGGATTCTTCACACACATACAATTCCATTTTCTCATCACCATACAAGGTTGATGAGATTAAATTTCCCTCTTACCTGTTGAAGACAAAGATCTCTTAGTCTCCTCCTTCTCCTTGCTTTCTTGAAAACCAACAAAAAATCCTAATAATTCTTAAATAATAGTAAAAACACATACAAAGATCAAGATTGAAAAACCATGGAACAATCATGATTTAGAAAATCACAAATCAACTTTTAAACCATAAAATCAAAACTTACCCTTAGGGAAGTGAACAAAAGCTTTGATTTTGAACTAGATAGAGTAGGTTTTTGACAAAACCTTGTGAAGAAAAAGTGTTTAGAATATGATTTTGGTTTAGGAAAAGTGAAGAGGTAAAATTATAGAAGTTTGATGGTGGTGTTTGGGTGCTTGGCCGAAATCTAGGGAGAAAATGGAAGAGAAAGTTACTTGGTGTTCTTGGGAATTTTGGAGAGAATAGAAAGCTTTGATTTGGAAAAATGTAAAAGTGAAATTTGAGAGTGTATTGGGAGGGGGCTGCCATGTGGTTATTGTGAGTGAGGTTGAGTGTTTAATTTGGATAGTAAATATCCATTTGTGTTCACACTAAGTAAGCACATGACTTATGTCATTTGGATGGTTCAAGAACTATGTAGAACTTGTGAATTTTTGCCTCCATGGCTGTGGGTTTCCTAGGGGTTTAGGGGGTTTAATTTGTTTCAATTAAAGACTAATTCCATGCTAATTAAATAGGTAATTAATTAGGTTAAGTCTCCTAATAATATTTAATTAACATTCTAATTATATAACTAATTAGTTTAATATATATTAGCATATATCATAGCCTCTAAACAATATTAGGATATCTAATTAATATTTAGATTATAACTAATTAATAACTAGGTTAGCTTACTTAGTTTGCTAATTAGGTAATTAGATTAACCAAATTAGGTTTAATTAGTTACTAAACAAAGTCAAGCCACTACATTTGACCTAATCCTAACCATTGAATTCAACTTTAATTCCTAGCCCTTGATGCAATCTAAGGTGGATATTGCTTAATGATAAAACTTGAATTCTTATCTCACCATTGATTTGATCAACGGTTATGATCAAAGGCTTCCTAACTAAGTCTTCATCCATCGGTCCATATTAAAGTCCATGCTTCTTTCTTCGACCTATTCCTATTGATTAGAATTTTCCAAGCTACCTTTGTTAACTTGCTCCCATTGGCTTAGAAATTTGCCCAGTCAGAATCGTTGACTACTTTTCTAAATGCGGGTCCCACAGATTTTTAAGGGTCCATGGTCATTTTGAAGCAGATTTCTACTATTTTTGAGATAGTAGGTACTGTCAAATAAAATAATATTATAATAATATAAAATTATTTTATTACAGAGTTAAATCCTAAAAATTAAAAGATTAATATATATATCAATCAGAATTAGGTTTAGTAAGATTCCCCAGCTCCAATTAATTAAAATAAGATTTTTCTGGTCAGAAAATTATTATTTTCTTGGCTCGGAGCAAATCACATATAACAGTCAAATACACTCACAAAACAGTCAAATTTAATTTATCACTCACAGAATTCACAAAACAGTACATTTCAGGATAATATTGTAATTATCCCAAAAGTTAGGGTGTTACACATATTAGCTCAAAACTTTGCATAAACTGCTTAGATAATGAAAATAAATATGAAAAATTTATTTCTAGGTCACAAATAATTAGAATGAGTTGTGGTAAATTTTGGAGAATTAACTAAAATAGTTTGGCATTTTTAATAACACAGGATGAGTGTTTAAAGGCCAAATAAAATAGGAACGTAGCTTAGAAAATCATTAAATTTGGTGGAGATGTCAAATAAAGGATGAAGATTATTTTGGAAATGATTATAGGTTAAGGCATGTAACATCCTTCCTAACCTAATAGTTTTAATCATGGTTAAGGAAGCTCAAACTCTAGCATAAGTGTTGAAATGACAGAGATAAATGTGGAAAAATTTATTTCTAGGTCGTAAATGATTGGAAAGAGCTGTGATAAATTTTTGAAGACCAAATGAAATATTTGGCATTTTTAATAATATTGAATGAGTGTTTAAAGGTCAAATTGGACAATTGAGTAGCTTAGAAAACCATAAAATTTTATGAAAATATCAGGTATAAGATGAAGAATATTTTGTTAAAAAATATCAGTTAAAGTAAATATCAGTTAGTTTATTTGCTTAATTCTTAGGTTTAACTTAACTTTAAAAAAATAATGGAGCTTAACTAATAAATAGCAATGTATGAAAAATTATGAAATCATGGATATAAGGATTGAGTGAAGTCCTAAAATTTTTCATAACACTTATGGAAGTTAGAAAACTTAGTTTTGGAATATTAAAGTATTTCTAAAAGATACAGAAGTTCTAGCCCAATTTTCTATCTTTATCTCTTCCTCCACCACCTCCCTCTCTGCTTCTTATCTTTAATACTTTTGACTTTTCCCTCAAGTTATATAATAGAAAGGTGGAAAAATGTTAAAACAAGTCTTTTCTTTTCTCGAGGTAGAATTCTAATTATTTACAATACTAGAAATTCATAAACTTTTGTTATCAAAGATCATGAGTTATATTTATAAATACTTTCAAATACGAATTTCAGAATATATTCAACTTTTGATCTTATAAGATAACATCTTCAAAACACTTTGTTTATATGCAAAATTCTAATCCAGTGCTGATTTACACACTCATTCCCACATAACTCATATCATTGTACCATAATAGGTAAGAGTCACCTCATATAACTTAGGACATCAATTCTAATGGTAAGGAGTGAATTAGGGCCTTACACTACCACTTAATAGGGTAATAGTCTACTTTCAGGTTAGTACACAACAACCTATTTATGACAATGTATTTCTTTGTCATTACAGAACTATTTTGAGTAACCCTTATATACATACATGAGGAAAATATATGACATATGAGGAAACATAATGAGGAATTTCAATGAATTGAGGATCTCCTTCCTCATAGAGGATCATTTCCACAATTCATAAATATGAATTTTGGATCCCCTTCCCCTAAACAGGATCATTTCCAAAATCTAGGTGAATTGATATTTCAATTCAGAAGGGCTATCCATGTGCATGGGAATAGTAATTCAGGACCATTTTTCCTTCCCATTCAAGGATAAATGTACAAATTCTCTTATTCAATTCAAATTCCAATTCTATTCTAGGTCAACCTAAAGAAATAAAAGGAGTATAACATAGTGGTCATATCATTTTAGCTCAACTTTCATAATAAAGGAGTAAAACTTAATCACTCCACAAGTGAAATAAGCATACTACTCAATACATCACTTTGCAAGTGCATAAAAGGTTACCTCTATACATAACTAATGCACAAAGTTCTCATTCCTAGGTTAAATAATTTATCTTAGTGAAAACCATCAAAATCTCATCATTTGGTTAAAATAGAGTAATTTTATTCAAATAATTTTCCCTGTTGTTCGAATAAAACACTAATTGTTTTTTTTTTTGCATTTTGGAAGTGTTTATTTGAATAACTCCTAGTGTTATTCGAATAACACTTCAAAAACTCACATTTTGATGTAATCTAACTTGTATTATTCGAATAACACCTCCTATTATTTGAATAACACCATGAGAATTTCACTTTCTGATACATCATGTGATGCTTTATTCGAATAGCCTTTGGCTTATTCGAATAAGGCATTGCAGAGATGCATTTTCTGATGCATCGATAGCCCTGTTCTCTGTTTCATTCATTTCCATACCCATTTCTTTTACAACTAACACAAGTTTAAACCATAACCAAATAGTAAAGCCATGGAAAAATCATCAACAACTAACAGAAGTAGTTGTATTCATACACAAACAAGTTCATGCCAATCTATGCTAAGATCTCACAAATCACAACTCTATGTCCATACAACTATGCTTTCAAGGAGCTTTATGAAAAACTTCATACAAAAATCACTCCAAGCAAGTTTTCAAGAAACAAAGAATGTTAAATCATATAGAAGTAATAAAACAACCCCTACCTCAACTCATTTTATGAAGTTATTTCTTTCTTATCTTTGATCCTTCCTTTATTTCTCTTCTTCCTTTATTGTTGTTTCTTCTTTCTTCCCTTCTTCTTTCTCTCTGTTTTTCATTTATATTTCTCTTCCTTTCTCTATTTTCTTTTCTTTATTTCTTATCCTTGTCAATTTTCTTTCTTTTTCGATACTGAACGTGATTGGCGAAAGTGAGAAATGAGAAGAGTGAAAGTCAAAGAAGAGATAAAAGTGAGAGTGAAAAGGAAATGGCAACTTGGTTGGAGAGATATGTAACATCCTAATATCGGTACCCTAGTATATCTAACATATACTTGGATAAACAGTATCAGTCATGCTACTTCTAACTTAGTCTTTAACAAATCCATAATATTTAAACAAATAATTATGGAGAGTCATATCTAAAAGTCATACATATAAGTATTATACATACAACTTTTTAAATCCTCAAAGCAAATATAAATAAATACATAAGCTTTGAACTGAAAATATATAAAAAAAAACTAAACTAAACTCTTCTAGTTCTTTTCTTACTTCGTCTTCTTACCCACTTATAGGGCCTTGACCTGCTAACCATGAAACATAGTGGAGTGAGAATATAAAGATTCTCAGTAATAATATATATATCTCTTGGTACTAAAACATATATACACAAAAGTACATTTATAAATTAAAACTCATATATTTACTTTCGATATTAAACAAATGTCTACACAAATGTAAAATATCAAAAGTTCTCTCATGCCTCAACTTTACTCTTTAAAGTGGGCATACTATACTTACTCTTCTTTAACCTGACATAGGATATGTTCATCTTTAGTCTAGCATAGAATATACTGATCCATGGCCTAACATAAGACATACTCCTCCATAGCCTAGGGTAAGATATACTGATCCACAGTCTAGCATAGGACATACTTATCCATAGCCTAGCATAAGATATACTGATTCATAGCCTAACATAAGATATACTCATCCATAGCCTAGCTCAGGACTTTCTCTAGTCCACCGCCTAGCTTAGGACTTTCTCTAGTCCACCGCCTAGCTTAGAACTTCCTTTAGTCCACCGCCTAGCTTAGGACTTCTCTTAGTCCACCTCCTAGCTTAAGACTTTTCTTAGTCCACTGCCTAGCTTAGGACTTTCTCTAGTCCACTGCCTAGGTTAGGACTTTCTCTAGTCCACCTCCTAGCTTAGGACATTCTCTAGTCCCCCGCCTAGCTTAGAACTTTCTCTTGTCCACCGCCTAGCTTAGGACTTCTCTTAGACCACTACCTAGCTTCAGACTTCTCTTAGTCTACCGCCTAGCTTAGAACTTTCTCATGGTTCAACCTCACTTAAGGGAACCAATTACTAGGATTCAACCTTATTGTGTAAGGGAGCCAACTTACTAGCTATTTAGGCCCTATGTCACTCAACTCTAACTATTAAAGAAGCTACTAGTATTTCTGGGGTTCAAACCATTCCAAAAATACCTAAATTCTTGCCTAAAAAAGCTAATTTTCACATATGCACCAAATGCACATCCTAACATCTAGAATTCTGAAATTTCTACCACTTGAAGCCTTACATCTTAGGTTTCAAATGCAACAAGAATTAGGTCAATCCGATGTCTGTAGCTCAAGTTATGCAACAAAAATCACAGGTTATTCAAAATGACCTATTTCTGCTGACTTATGGGTAAGTGAGGCGGCCTCCCAAATTTTGTGTCACGGCACCTCACTCTTGGGTGCCTGAAAACTGAAAGCAGAGAATGTAGTTCTGTGGCACCTCACTTTTTGTGCCGCGGCACCTGTGGAGAATTTTCGTTTCTGCAGAAACCTAGCTCGGGAGCCACTTTTTCAACCCATGTCAAAGGGTTTTCCACCCTTAACTAGATTTCTAATCATCTTAGGATCCTCAAACAGTAAACTTAACTCAATCAACTTAGATTATTATCAAAATCAATTAATCACAACCAAAATCTCATCTTTTCCAAACCATTTCCAAGTTCCTCAATCATGAACCAATATGGTTTATATCGAGTCATAAATGACCATCTAACACTCACTAAGCTAAAACTGTCCTAACTTAATCCTTGGAAACAAGAATCAATATTAGAACATGGATTTGACTATCCAAACCCCTTTTCTATTCAAAAATAACCCTTTCCATTGAAAAGGAAACAAGAGAAAAAGGTGTATAGAAATCCCCTACCTCTTGTAGACACTTGATCCTTGATGCCTTGCTCTTGATCTTGCCTTGGATCCTCTTCTTTTTCCTATTCCCCTTTCTTTCTTCTCTCCTTTCTCTATTTTCTTTTTCTATTTTTCTACCTTTTGTAACCATAGAGAAGGAGAGATAAAAGAGATAGGAACAAAGGTAATTTTTTCATTTTGACATTTTGTTGTAACTTCTTGATTTGTTAAGAATACTTAGATCTCACCAAATTAAGTTTTCTAACTTCCAACATATTTGAAATAAATCCTAAGATTCATTAAAAATCATGTTTCACCAATTCTCTATTTTTTCATATCTACTGGGGTTCAATCCGACATTAAAAGCATAACTAATATGCCTAAAAATACCAAACAAACTCTGATTGCTCTCAAATTTTAACTGCACCATACTTAACTTATTTGTGACCTAGAAACAAGTTATCCATACTTGTTTCCCTCAACTTAGCCTTTAAAGCTATTTTCTAATTTATTTTAGGCTACTTTTCATCTTTTGTATTGTAACAAAGTGCCTAAATTAACTCAGTTTGTCACAAAATTGAACTGGTATATTAAGCAAGTATTAGGCTATCTTTGTAACCCGTTTACCAGCCTACCATGTTACTGAGGGTATTACAAGATAAGGATGGAATCCTACTGAAACCACTGTATCTCTTAAGAATACTTTAATCCTCCATAACTTAGTTTTCTAACTTCCATAAGTATCATAGAAAATTTTAGGATTTTATTTAATTCCAAAACTCATCCTTTGATAATTATCTGTATACACCTTCAATAGCTATTGAGCTCTAATACTTGAGTTAAGTTAAACTTGATGAGATAAACTAATAGGCTTACAGGTATCCATTTTAACCTATAACCATTTATAAAACAATTTCCATCATCCACTTAACATCTTCTCAAAATCCCATTATTTTTTAAGTTACTTTCTTTTTTAACTCGACCTTTTAAACATATATCCTATGTTATTAAAAATACCAAACTTATTCAAATAATTCTTCAAAATTCACCATAAGTCATTCTAATTATCTATAACCAGAAAATAATTTTTATTTCTATCATCTAGGCAATTTATGCTAAATTCTGAGCTAATATGGGCTATTTTCCACTTCTTGGGTTATACCTCCATACTTAAACTAACTCAGAATAATCCCAAAATTAATAGATAATTAGCACAATTATTACTAAGCTTCTATATCAATTCTTAAAACTATTTGGTCAGGGAAGATGTTACATTAGAGCTCAGTTGCCTCAACAACCCCCTCAACAACTTTGGCCTGGAGCCACATTACCTCAGCTTTGCGCAAATCGAGTTCTTCGTTGACCTGAGCAAGTTGCTCGTCTTTTTAAGCCACAACTAACTCGATCTCCTTCCTTTCACCCCAGAGGTCGTCCAGCTCCTTTTCTAGCTCTTGAGTCTGATGAGCATACTCAAAAGCGGACTCCAGAAAGCGTAGACTAGAAATATTGCGCAAAGCCCACACCTAGGCATCCCGGATAAGATCAATCAAGTCATGCTCGATTAGGACATCCTGGTCAACTTAGGACAAAAGGGCTTTGTTAATGATCTACCTAGGATCAACCCCCTTCCCCAAATCGACCTTCTAGCATTACAGAAGGGGGCACCCTCCGGGATTTCAGTCTCTCGGTCAGCAGTAAGATCAAGAGGAGCAACCTCGGTCATCGGTCTTTTTCCTTATTACTTCTTACAATCGCCCCCTTTCTCTTTTGTGGTAGAAGAGATTGAGCAGGTGATCCAGCATTAGCCTCTTACGTAGCAGGTTGAGGAGAAGGAATAATGACCACCAGCTAAGATCCGAACCCCAATGCTTGATACTCGTAAAATACACTAAGATCAAGTGCACTCTATTGCAAAGTAATATAGGACTTGAGTCTCAGTTGTCGATCCCACGAGGAATAAGATGTAATTACTAGATTCACTAAACTCTTGGTTATTTACAAAATTGTAAGTGTGAGCGAAATTCAAAATAAAATCAGAAAACAAATAAAGAATAATAATGAATAATCAAACAATATAGAGATTATCAAATGGAGAGAGACTAAGGCACAATGTTCACTTGAATCCAATTAATCATATTTTCATTTATTTATGATATAAGGTAATTCTCTTGCTAATATTCTTTTAATTACAATTGAATCCCAATGGTCATGGATAAACAATATTCTAGTCCTAAATTATTCACCTATTTGGTCATTTAGTTAAATTAATTAAGAATGCATTAAGCCTCAATTCAAGAGATGAACTAACATATCATTAATTCGATTGATAAAATAAATTGATGTTTGGTCATTCACTAATCTAATCCTAGGTTTATTATATAGGTCCACTCATTAGATACGAATGGTCACCAGTCAAATAATGAATTAAACATGCCAAAAATGATCAAGTTCTGACAAGTATAGAAGCAATATAATAGACTCAAAAGAAATTACCTTAGTCAAAGTTGAATTGAAAATCAATTAATTAGGAAAACAAGATCCTCCATAACCCTAGCTATGGGATTAGTTACTCATGCTCAATAACAAACTCATATCAAAATATAAATCCATGGAAAGAAAAACCTGAAGAAAGGAGAAAAACTAGAGGGAAGAGAAACCAAAATCCCTTTTATGGAAATTGTGATCTTCAAGCCTTCAAGAATGTTGTCCTCTCTTCGTGGCCATCCTCTAAAGATTCTTGGAAATTCTCTCTTCTGAATTGTCTCTCAAAGTCTGCCATCGCAAAAGTTCACTCAGGTTTAGGGATTCGCTTCTATTTATAATATTTGGGGCGAAAACTGCTATTTTTATGTATAGGAGACCTCAAACGGCATCTAAGCTTGACACAACTATGTGACTTAAAAAATCACTTAATTTGCAGCATAAGGGGAGACACGGCCGTGTGACCTAGAGATATGGTCGTGTCTCCAAGTTAAAAGCATTTTCCAAGTTAGGCAGAGGCTTGTCTAACTTCAGATGTTAAAAACCCTATCAAAACGTCACCGTTTGGATAAGTGGACTTCATGAAAGTTGAAGGATTTTGTCTTAGATTTCTAATGCCACCAGTTTTAGTCTATTATGACTCCTATAGCCCAAGATACGACTCAATCTTTGCAAACTACTTAGGTTCCAGTGATAGCACCTCTATTCTGACTTCCAGGCCTAATATGACCCACTAGACATTCGATTCAGCTCTGGGGCTCTGCATCAAAGTTGTAGAGCTTCCTCTCAGCTTTCCTATAAGATAAAGTTCATAATTTTTAGATGTTTATAACTCAAGTTTTACCCGAAATACATAAATAGTATAAAATTGTCATAATGCTGAAAAATACAACTAATCCCAATTTGAACCCAACTTATAAATGGTGGCCAAAATCAATCGATTAAGCACAAAAGAGGTCTAAAATGCTGAATATGAAGTATATGAAAATGGTGTTTATCATCTTACATCTTTTCTCTTTACCAATCAATTGAGGTCACTTATCTTTTCATCACTCAAATTTCTCTTGAAAAATGCAATACCATAGGCTTGTTTATCAATCTCATCTCCACTTCCAAGTTCACATACATAACAAGAATCAAAAGGGCTTTCTTTAGTTGTAATGGAGCCAAAGGTATAATGAAAGGTAGGAAAAAGATAAATGGGGGTAAATAATGTTCATGGATAAATCGATACAAACCAAAATCAGGTTGAAAAGATAATAAATAGAACATAAGAACAAGGGTATAAAAGATTTTCACTTTCAACCCAATATTCTCATTATTCTTCACTAACAATTCTTTTCTTTTTTCTTCCTTTTCCATTTTTTTCTTTTTTACCCTTGAAGACAAAAATAACCCTTAATGACTTTTCAATTAACACATTAGTTGCTCCAAAGAATCAAATCTGATTATTCAATTAGGTATCCAAAGAAATCAATTTTAGGCTCAAATGGAACAACTAAGGGATTATTGTCTCAATACAACTCTAAAAGTCAAGAAAGAATTAAGCCTAATTGTCTTAATCATATTCAAGTTTGTATGTGAATCATTAAAGTCTCAACAAGATATCAAAGTGAGTTCTAGCGCACATAAATCAAAAGAAAACTCACTCCAAAAGAAAAATAGGATTTTGTTATGAAAAATCCATATATTAAAGCTTAAAACTCACTTTCTAGCTAATGTTAATAAAGAGAATAAATGCAAGCAAACATGAGTAATTTTTAACTAAGATGCTAAATTTCACTTTACTTAATTGAAAAAGATTACTTCACACATAATCAGTTCATGATTAATGAATTCTCTTCTTAAACATATCTCTATCAACTTAGTATTAATCAAGAAATTAACACATAATTCCTTCTTGATTACTAGTAATACTGAAATGTTCATTGATTTCACAAAAATTTTAAGAGTACCCCTCACACTTAAGATAAACATTGTCCTTAATGTGAAAAAATAAAAATAAAAATAACATAACAGGGGATAACGAAACTTCCCTAAAAATTAAACACAAAATCACGAGGGAGGTAGAGCCTGGGGAAGGCATGTAGCAATGAACTCAAACATCTAATCCAACTAAGCGGTAACATGTTGTTGAAACTGCATAAGAAAAACAAAAGGGTTGAGACAATTTTTTTTATTATATATGGGAAAAACAAAGCAAAAACTGAAAAACCAAATGTAAAAAACTAAAAGTGCTATGAAAAGGGATAGAAACACAGGTTGCCTCTTATGAAGCGCTAAGTTATAGTCATTAGCTTGACTATGGGTAGGTTCCAAGCTTAGGTGATGCCAATGGAGTGGTGCTCAGTTCCTACTCCTTCTTCACAGTGTTTCACTCTCTAGCCATTAATCAGGAATGTCTTATGGCCTTCTTTCTTCACCTTAAGCACACCGTACAATGAGACATAAACAATCTCATATGGTCCACACCCTTTTGACGAAAACTTACCAGGAAGAAGATGAAGATATGAGTTACAAACAAGAATTTTATCCCCAAGCTTAAACTCACGTTGCTCAATACACTTATCATGCCGCTTCTTTGGTCTCTTCTTACAGAGTTTGGCATTCTCAAAGTTGGTGGCAGCCTTGGGCAAAATATTTTTTGGCATATCATCAATTACAAATTCCTGCATATGTGAAAACACAGCACTATTCGCAACATTAGTAGCATCTATACAATTACATTGAATTAAAGGAATTAGGATTTTTTTTTTAGAATTGAGAACGTTAAAAACCACTTCCTCATCATTTAATCGCAAGGTCAACTTGCCTTGATGGACATCAATCGTGACTCTTCTAATAGCTAGGAATGGGCGCCCAAGTAGAATTGGGATCTCTGAGTCCTCCTCCATGTCCAACACAATGAAGTTAGCTGGAAAAATGAATTTGTCCACCTTCACCAAAATATCTTCCAAAACACCATGAGGGTAAATGATGGATCTATCTGCCAGCTATAGTAAAATGTTAGTGGGCTTAGGTTCCTGCATAACTAATTTCTTAAACATAGAGAGAGACATTAAATTAATACCAGCACCCAAATCACATAATGTTTTCTCAAAATAAGAGTAACCAATAGAGCAAGGAATAGTGAAACTCCCTGGATCTTTTAATTTTGGTGGTAGCTTCTTCAAGAGAATGGAAGAGCACTCTTCATTCAGACATATCGTCTCAAATTCCTTAAGCTTGCATTTTTTTATAAGTATTTCCTTAAAGAATTTTGCATACTTGGGCATTTGAGAGATGATTTCAACAAATGGAATATAAATTTATAATTTCTTGAACATCTCTAAGAATTTAGCAAATTTCTTGTCTGGCTTAGTGCTCTTGAGCCTTTGAGGGAATGGAATAGAAGGCTTTTATGGCTCACTTACATGTACTATAGAGGGTGCTTCACTTGCCTTCTTGATTTCCACATTAACTGATTCACTAAGAGTATCTCCATGCTCTTGTATTTCCTTCTCCTTTTTGTTGAGGGGCTTCCCAAGTTCCTTTCCACTTCTCAAGGTAATTGCATTGACTTGTTCCTTCAGATTAGGCACGGTAGTACCAGGTAATGTCCCTAGTGCCCTTTCTGACATCAAGGTAGCCAACTAGCTAATTTGAGTTTCCATGCTCTTTATTTGGGCCTCTGAATTTTGTATGTATTTCATAACAAAGTTTTCAAAACTTTACTTCTCTTCAGGTGCTTGGAAACCTGGGGGTGGTTGCATTGTTGATTGCCCTACTTATTTTCCCATTTGAGATTGGGGTGATCATTCTAACTGGGATTGTATGTATTTGAATATGGATTGTACTGCAGTTGGTTGAAATTACTAACAAAATTTACTCCTTCGGGCTTGGGGGCAAAGGGACTACCAACTTGACAATTTGAACTGTTATGTCCCCATCCGCCACATGCTTCACATATGATTACTGGGGCTGCACTATTTGTCACCATCAGAGTCTCAACCTTCTTTGTTAATCTTCTAATTGACTCAAATGGCAGTAGAGGAGTTAACAACAAGCACACCAACTTGTTTCTTAAGCACCTAGAGCTTATTTTGCCTTTGATAACTGTTCAGTGCCATTTCTTCAATCAATGCATGATTTCAATAGGTGTTTTCCTCCATATTGTACCTCCCGTAGTAGCATCAATAAGTGAACTATTGGCAAGCAACAAACCATTGTAAAAAGTCTATAACTGTTGCCATAAAGGTAATCTATGATGTGGACATCTCCTTATCAACTTTTGAAAACTTTCCCAAGCTTCATAGAGAGTATCCATATCAAACTACACAAAAGAATAAATATCATTCCTTAACTTAGCATATTTAGAAGGAGGAAAATACTTAGCTAAACATTGTTAGGTCAACTGAGCCCATGTGGTGATGGAACCCCTTAGTAGTGACATTAACCATTGACTTGCTCTGTCCCTAAGAGAGAAAGGAAAGAGTTGCAATCAGATTGCATCATCTGTCACCCCATTATATTTTATGGTGTCACATAACTGTAACAACTTGGCCAAATGTTGATTTGAATCATCCGATGGTAATCCACCAAACTGAACAGAAGTTTGAATCATGGTGATCAATGCTAGTTTAATCTCAAAGTTGTTAACCACCACGGCTAGTCTTGTAATTCTCCCTACGTATCCTCCAGTCGTGGGCATAGAATATTCAAGCGTTGTTCGCTCTACTAGGGTAGCTCGTTCTTCACGATTCCCATATCCTATCTGTCTTTCCATCCTGATTATAGCTTCTTCAATCATAGCTTCAGTATAAGATTGCTTCCTTAACCTGCGAGCTATTTTATTAATTTATGGATTAAATGTCAGATTAGGAGATTGAGAACGAGTAAGCATAAACAAGAAATATAAGAAAGGAGATGAAGTGACAAACGAAATAAAAATAAAATAAGAAATAAAACAAAAGTGCATCTAAATTAATTAGAGATTTTTGCCTCTAATATTACCAAACTTATTCCTCGACAACGGCACCAAAAACTTGATACGCATAAAATACACTAAGAGCAAGTGCACTCTATCGTAAAGTAGTATAGGACTTCAGTCCCTATTGTAGATCCCACGAGAAATAAGAAGTAATTACTAGATTTGCTAAATTCTTAGTTATTTAGACAATCGTAAATGTGAAAGAAATTCAAAATAAAATCAGAAAATAAATAAAGAAGAACAATGAACAATCAAACAATATAGAGATAATCAATTAGAGAAAGACTAAGGCACAAGGTTCACTTGAATCTAATTAATCAAATTTTCATTCATTTATTATATAAGATAATTCTCTTCCTAATATTCTCTTAATTGCTATTGAATCCCAATGGTCATGGATAAAAAATATTCTATTCCTAAATTATTCACCTATTTGGTCATTTAGTTGAATTAATTAAGAATGCATTAAGCCCTAATTCAAGAGATAAACTAATATATCATCAATTCGATTGATAGAATAAATTGATGTTTGGTTATTCACTAATCTAATACTAGGTTTATTATATAGGTCCACTCATTGGATGCGGATGGTCATCGGTCAAACAATAAATTAAAACATGCCAAAAGTGATCAAGTTCTGATAAGAATACAAGCAATATAATAGACCCAAATTGGGAAATACAAGTATACTAAACATATGTTTGATGAGATACCTAATAATGGTTTTATCGAGTCATAGGGCTTATCTAGGACATCTTTACAATAGATGACCTTATCATTATCGGCCTACTCAACCAAAAAGTTGAGGACATTAGCCTCATCTTCAAACAAGGCAGACATCAGAGTCTCAATTTCCTCTAGAATCTAGTCCCAAACCACCTATGCCTAGTACAAAAATAATCTTGGTTTGCCTTCAGGGGTAACAAAAAAAGGCATTACCCTTAGAGCTCATTCAACCCTGAAGAAATCCTTCTTAACATTCTTGATGGATTTTTGTAAGGCTTGAACACCTTACATCCTACTTACGCCCTTAAAGTGACCCATCCTTTTTGGAAGTTGTTCCTGGAGGACGAAAACCGAGTGTAGAGAAAGAAAAGTGACTTTATTGAATATGACCATCTGAAGGTTCTGTAGATAAGCTCAAAAGTTCAGATGAAACCCCAAGTATTTGGGTGCAGTTGGGTTAAAGACACATGCAAATGATTGAGGACTCCAATCTCAAACTCTGAGAACATAAGTTGGACATCGATGCGAGTAAATAGAGCTTCATACATATACATGAAATGGTCACCCTCTGTTCTCGTTGAACAGACCTTCTCCTAGTCAGTCGGAGCTCAGATAGCGTGCTCTCTTTCTCTTAACCTATCCTCTATTAAGTGTAAATATTCCTACTTGGCACAAGCATCCTCTGAGCTCTCCATGCTGGAGGGAGTGCCTAATACTTCTCAGTCTACCCACTAGTAAAGAGTGACATTTCTAAGGAAGACGAACTCTCTAGCCTCATTGGTAGCATTACCTACAAAGGTCACACTCATGTTAGAATCAGAAAAGGTTTCATTATAACTCTCTAACTCCCTCAAGAGTACGAAGAACGAACGTGTTGGTCTTAGCCTTGCAAGTTCCCTAACACGATCCGCCCTCTGTATCATTTCCAGGATGTCAATCTCAAGTGGAGGCCTTAGATCTCTATTAGAATCTCCACCATGAGAAGAACATCCCTGCCGCACCTAAGGCAGTAGAGACAGCGCATTACTAAGAATTTTTAAGGAAATACTCTCCTCATCACTATTTTGTGGCATTAGAGCCCTCTCTATGGTATTTTCAAAAGGAAAAAGAATGAAAAAAAAAAATACCTTGAAAATGAGTGAGAAGGTTTAGAAAGAGGTAGAAACCACCAATAACCACCACCACCTGAACTTGCCAGAGAAGGAGACAAAAATGATAAGAAGAAAGAAGAGTGAGGGGTTTTACCCTCACTCCCTATGTATAGGCACCAGAAAACCTTCCTTAACCATTGCCATAAGGAGGGGTAAAATTAGAAGTTCGCATTAAATTTGAAATAGTAATCATGGCTACGAAACCCAAATGAAGATTTCCAATATCTTTTGATCACATGGCAAATTGTACCTGATAAAGTAGTCTAGAGGACAATGCTCAAAGTTGAAGTGAAGTATGACGTTGCAAGAAGATATTCAAACTGGATCACGGACTTATGTCATGATATAATGATATGTTTGAAATATAGATCTTGGTTCAAGATCAAATTACTTTCAAAGTTAAATGAGCCCCACAAATAAAATATGTATGGGGGCAACCTACTATGAATCTCGAATGACGATGTATTGACTTTATGCAGAGTGATCCATTTCGGATTTGAGCATTATTCATTAACATTGGGGACATTCTACCATATATCATGCACATCGGCCCTTTGGTAAAAACATCGCGAGATCTAACATTTATATCATGACTTGGATTCATTTGTTCTATGTATGTCATTTGCTCCTGTTAAACTCAGATATCTTGACACTCAGTTGTAACATCTAAGTGCCAAGTTAGGAGCAACTATTCTAAATTGGGTTCTAGGTTAGCAGTTGGTGTGCTACAGATTGTGATTAAGAATAGTTGTTAAGTTCCATAAAAAATATAAAAACCTTACAACCAGTTGTAGTTAGTAAAGGTCGATCCATAGAGAACCAATTAATTTGACATTATCAATCAATTCCAAATTTAAACTCTGATGAATAATGAACAGTAAAAATGGGGTTTGTTTATTAAAACTAAGAACAGAAATTGAATATAAAGCAACAGTAGTAAACACGATTTGATTTACCAATTTAAAGACATTGGTTAAGAGATGGAATCCACCACTAAATTTATATGATAATGCTAACCTACGTATCCTTTATATCAACATGGTCAATTATGTTCTTATGCAATTGTGAGATTAATTCTCTATTTTCCTTAGGTTTTGGTTAATTTAGCAACTGCTCAAATTAATCCCTAATCACTAGTTAGCTATAAAGCAACCGCTCTTATATCTACCTAATGATGACATTAAGATTCAAAAAACCAATTACACTAAGGTCTAATCACACACTAGAATTGAATTACTTAGATCATATGTCTCACTAGTCCTACCACCGCAACCGCGCATAGCAATCCTAGTTTTACCACTTTCGAAAATAGCAAAGAGTATAAAAACCTTTATACCGAATTAAGAATAGAAACATATGAATAAGAACATAACTGTATTGAATATAAAGGAATATGAAGGATTCACATAATCAACACTACAGTTTCATCTTCTCTTAAACAAATAAGAACTTAGCCACACATGGTGAATTCAATTTCAAAAGAAAAACTAAAGAAAGTCATCATCAAGAACACAAGTGCAGAAGAAAAATTGAATATTAAACTAGTTTCTAATGATCACCATTCGTTGATCTCCGATAATTCGAACCCGAATCTTCAATCTTTGATCCAACCTTTCTCTCCTAGTTCTTCGATAGCTTGCAGTCCAAAGATATCACTTGTGGAACCCTAAATAGCCTTATATAAACCTTTGGATACCTAATTCTTCATTAAGATTCGAAACTGATTTCCTAATTCGCAGACACGGTGACACGGCCTACCATGTGTCTCAAGACATGGGCCGTGTACTCAGATCTAGATCTCTTTTTGTGATGACAGAGAAGGACACGGCCCCCTAGTGTCTAGGGACACGAGCCGTGTCATTTAGTTTCTTCATATTCACCCTGATTCTTTATATATAATCTTCTCTCTTTACTTTTAGGGGGTGATATTGATCTCCTTAACTCCTTAACTCTCTCCTCAAGTGTATACTGAGCTTAGTTTGAATCTAATGGACTGAGACACTTAAAGATCTCTGAAAAACACAACGCAATTATGAGTGCTTATAAACATACTTAGGCAAAGTTTCACAATAAGACTTCGATTAGGCTTCATATCTAGAAACTCAGCTAAAAGTTAACAATTAAGCATATACAAAGTCCAATTAGCTCAAAGACAAGGTATTCAAGATATAAAAATAATTGATAGATCAAATACCCCCACATTTAGCCTTTTACACTATTGGGCAAAAATATATAATCAAGCACATGTGTCTCACCAGACAATGAAAGTGCAGAATAATGAGTAAAGACCTACACCTCTTAGTCTTTCCAAGGAATCTAAGCAATCAGGAATTTCCTCCCTCAACAATCCAAATCAGCAAGTAAATTCAATCAAATATCAAGGATAAATCAATAGGATAAGTCCTCACTGGTATACCCTTCGACTCAAGTGTCTTGGGCTTGTGTTTACTCTCAACCTACTCATGAAAACATGCCCTACCATAAGTTTGGCAAGCCTCTACTTCTCTACCACTTAAGCCACATGCACAGAAAGATCAAAAGGTCTTTATTTAGGTTGTAATGGGGTCAGGGTCAAGGTAAGATACATCAAGGATAAACAAAGTTAGACTTGTTGGGAATTCTGGCATAAAAAATACAGCGCAAAAAAGGGGACCATGAAACGTGATTTTCAAGTATACCTCTTAAAGCCAAAAGAATGATGATCAATGCAAACCACTAACACCGTAACAGCGACGATGTCTCTATGTAGTCCACACGAACAGACCCACGAATGTCCAACATCCGCTTGGAGTCCCGCATGTCCAACGTAGTGCTAGCTGGGAGGAGAAGAAAATATGTCACCCTCTTTCACTATATGTGTGCATCAAGGTTAAAATCCATGCCCTTATGCCCTTTTTATAGAAGAAGCCTCCAATAGCTTCTTTAAAAAGCTTTCTATTAGCTTCTCCAAGAAGCCTTGCATTAGTTTGTCTACAAAGTCTTGAATTAGCTTCTCCAAGAAGCCTTGCATTAGCTTCTCCAAGAAGCCTTGCATTAGCTTCTCGAAGAAGCATTGAATTAGCTTCTCTAAGAAGCTTTACATTAGCTTCTCCAAGAAGCCTTACATTAGCTTCTCCAAGAAGCTTTGCATTAACTTCTCCAAGAAGCTTTGCATTAGCTTCTCCGAGAAGCCTTTCCATTAGCTTCTTTGAGAAGCCTCTAATAGCTTCTTTTAGAATCCTTGAGTGAAAGAGTAGTAGTAGGGTTAGTGTGAAGCCTTGGGCTCATCTGTTATGAGTTTTGGCTCACGATAGAATACCCAGTCCAACTTGGATTCTATTTACTCCAATGTAGTCTGTTCTAAGTGTGTGACCCTATAGGTTCTCATGACGTTGGTAGTAATATTAAAATCCTATTTTAATATTACAAGCAGTGAGCGGTATCTAGCAACACATTGCTGCTACCCAAGTAATGAGAATGTTAGTGATTTGACATAATTTTTTTGTGATCAATGTTTTCATGTAATCTAGTTCCTTTGTACAGATATCTAGATTAAACACAAGTCATGGAATATGTCACTCTTGTATAGTTCAATCTTTCATTTCCTGATACTCGAGTAGATGTAGTAAATGAGATCAATATCTCATATTGACTCATTTAAGCATAGCCATGCATTTCGTAATCTCACTCAATCAGGGGCCCCAAAGATATCACTTCTGTTATGTAGGAGGGACAAATCCCATCTAGGTCATTCACATCCCTCCACATGATTCACAGTATGTCCAATAACTAACTTTATAATCACCTTGTTATAGATGACGTTTGATGGCATCAAAACTTATAACTCCTCATATAGGAATCCTAGTGATTTCAAGTCAAAGGACCACATACACCATTATCACTAAGAGAATCGCTTATGACACTCACGTAACGATCCATATAGCGTTCTCATGGCATGTCAATCCAGTACATCATTACTCTTAATATATATACTCATGTGAAGACTTGATATCTCATATCCATGACCCGTGAGATGTGGCCATCATTCTATGCACATACTAGTCTCAATGCATTATTGTTGTCCTAATTAACAATAATACTTGGCTAGGGACATTTAAGAATAGTATTCTAATTTTATCCAATAGGATCTCATGATCAAGTCATCCACTTGATGTCCTATGGCATCAAACTTACTATTCTAAGGACTTTATTATGTTTATCATAAATAATACAATAAATGAAATGCCTCATATAAAAAAAATAGCATAATACAATGTATGTAATTATAGATGAAATATATCGGCCTTTAGGGCGTACACCAATAATCTCCCACTTGCACTAGAGCCAATCAGGCATACGTCTAATGCCTAAAGATCTAGTGTGACCCTCATGCTTCTGCTATGCATGAGGTTTCATCAGTGGATTAGTAATGTTATCATCTGTTTGTACTTTGCATATCTTCACATCTCCTCCATCAATGATCTCTCGAATGAGATGGAAGCGCCTAAGTATATGTTTGGATCGATGGTGAGATTTAGGCTCCTTAGCTTGTGCAATGGCTCCATTATTATCACAATAGAGGTCCACTGGGTCCACAATGCTAGGAATAGTGCTAAGTTCAGTAATGACCTTCTTGATCTAAACGGCCTCCTTTGCTGCATTGGAGGCAATAATATACTCAGCCTCTGTGGAAGAATCGATGACTATATCTTGCTTTGAACTCTTCCAGCTCATAGTCCCACCATTTAGGCAAAAAACTTAACCCGATTATGATCTGGAGTCATCTTTATCGGTTTGGAAGCTAGCATTAGTGTAACCCTTTACAACTAGCTCTTCCTCGGCTCCATATACTAAGAATGAATCCTTAGTCCTTCTTAAGTACTTAAGGATGTTCTTCACAACAGTCCAGTGACTCTCATCGGGATCAAACTGGTACCTGTTTGTCATGCTCAAAGTATACGAGATGTCTGGCCAAGTACATAATATGCCATACATGATAGATCCAAATGTAGATGCATATGAAATCTTGCTCATACGATTCCTCTCATCCTGGGTGGAAGGGGATTGAGCCTTAGATAGGCTTACACCATGTGACATAGGCAAGAGTCCTTTCTTGGATTCATGCATGTTAAATCGTCTTAACACTTTGTCTATGTATATAGTCTGACTTAGGCCAAGCAATCTCTGTGATCTATCTCTATAGATCCTGATACCTAACATATAGGTGGCTTCACCTAAGTCCTTCATAGAAAAGTAGTTCCCTAACCAAGTCTTTACAGACTGTAGGATAGGGATGTCATTTTCGATGAGTAGTATGTCATCTACATACAACACCAGAAAGATAATTGTGCTTCTACTAACCTTCTTATAGACACAATATTCTTCTTCATTCTTGATGAAACCAAATTATTTTATTGTATCATCAAAACGAAGATTCCAACTTCTAGAAGCTTGTTTCAATCCATAAATAGATCGTTGCAACTTACACACCTTTCCAGCATCCTGTAGAGTAGCAAAACCCTCAAGTTGTGTCATGTACACATCCTCGATAAAATTTTCATTAAGGAAAGCAGTTTTGACATTTATTTTCTAGATTTCATAATTGTGGTATGCTGCAATAGCAAGCAAGATTTGAACGAATTTAAGCATCGAAACTAGGGAAAAAGTCTCATCATAATCTACACCATGAATTTGTTTGAAACCCTTAGCCACCAATCGTGCCTTAAAGGTATGCACGTTACCATCCATGTCAGTTTTCTTCTTGAAAACCCACTTGCACCCAATGGGTTTTACCCCTTCAGGTGGGTCAACCAAGGTCCATACCTAGTTGGCATACATGGATTCCATTTCAGATCTCATGGCCTCAAGCCATTCTCAGATTCTGGGCCCATAATGGCTTCCTGGTAAGTCACAGGTTCATATTGATCCATGAGCAATACGTTACCTTGCTGAGTCATGAGAAATCCATATCTCTCTAGTTGATGATGTATCTTGTTAGACCTACGCAGGTCTTGTGCTACTAGAGCAGGTTATTCTTCCACAACATTTTGTGGAGGCTGGTCTATTTTCACCATCAGTTTGTTGCTACTCTATGAACCTTGAACTTCTTCAAGTTCTATTTTCTTCCCACTAGTTCCTTTGGAGATAAACTCCTTTTCTAGAAACACAGCAGTTCGTGTGACAAACACTTTGCCCTCGATAGGATTATAGAAATAGTATCCCTTGGTTTCCTTAAGATAACCGATAAAGAAGCATTTATCTGATTTAGGTCCAAGCTTATCAGAAACTTAATGTTTCACATAAGCTTCGCAACCCCAAATCTTCATGAAAGACATATTGGGTTGTTTGCCTGTTCATATCTCATATGGTGTCTTTTGAACCGCTTTAGATGGAACATGGTTAAGTGTGAAAGCTGCTGTTAATAGAGCATGTCCCCAGTAAAAGCTTGGAAGGTTGGCATGACTCACTATGGATCGAACCATGTCCAACAGGGTCCAGTTCTTCCTTTCAGAAACATCATTCCATTATGGCGTTCCTGGAAGAGTGAGTTAAGATATTATCTCACACTCTTTCAGATGATCATCAAATTGTTGGCTTAAGTATTCTCCTCCTCGATCTGATCAAAAAATTTTAATACTCTTGCCAAATTGGTTTTGTACTTCATTCTTGAACTCTTTGTACTTTTCAAAGGATTCTAATTTGTGCTTCATAAGATATACAAATCTATATCTACTGAAATCATCAGTAAATGTAATGAAGTATTAAAAATCACCTCTAGTTAGTGTGTTTAATGGCCCACATGCATCACTATGTATAAAGCCTAAAAGATCACTAGCCCTTTCAACTTGTCCAGTGAACAGGCCTTTGTCATTTTTCCTAAAACAAGATTCACATATCTCATATAATTTGAAATCAAACGAGTCCAAGAATCCATCTTTATGGAGTTTAAAGATGCGTTTCTCATTTATGTGGCCCAAACGACAATGCCAGAGAAAAGTTAGGTTCAAATCATTTGATTTAAACCTCTTTGTATTTATGTTATAGACGGGTGTTTCGAGATCAAGGACATAAAGTCCGTTACTCAATTATGCACTACCATAAAAAATATCATTCATATAAATGGAACAACATTTGTCCTTTATAATAAAAGTAAAGCCTTTCTTGTCTAAACAAGAAACAGAAATGATATTCCTACTTATAGAAGGCACAAAATAATAATTTTCTAACTTAATTACAAGGCCAATGGGTAAAGATAAAAGATAACTCCCTACGGATAAAGCAGCAACCTTTTCTCCATTTCCCACTCGTAGGTCGACTTCACCCTTAGTCAATAGTCTACTCCTTTTGAGATCCTTCACATTCACACAAATGTGAGATCCACATCTAGTATCTAATACCTATGATGCAGAAGTAGATAAATTGACTTCTATAATAAAAATACCTAAAGTGGAAGTCTCACTTCCATTCTTCTTCTTTAGCTCTTCCAGGTATCTACCACAGTTCATTTTCTAATGTTTGGTCTGACCACAGTGGAAGCACACACCTTCCTTAGCCACTCAACCCACTGGTTTCAAGCCAAAAGTGCTAGGCTTGGATTTTTCCTTGCCCTTACCCTTCCACTTGTCCATAGCAGGTAGCTCGGGAGCAGGTTGTTCTAGAACATATAGCTTTTTCTTTTGTTTGAGGACAATCCTCAAATTCTTGTACCAGTCTAGGAAATTTGTCCTAGACAACTTATCCTTCTCAAGGACGGATCGCAATGATAAGTTACTTGAGGTGTTTGTTGCCATGGTAATCTATCAAAAGAAATACGCAAAATATATGTATCATGCCATAAACATATTTAACGAAGTCTTTAATTAAATATATCTCCCACTATTTTATTCAAATCAATGACTCTCAGGAATGACTCAGAAAATCCTATCGAAAGATTTCCTAGTGGGCTAAGATCCATATTTCACCTTGCTTTGAGTCAGCTTTGGCTGATCACCCAAAATTTGGTTATTTAGGTAGGAAACACTTTCCAATTACATCATATGCAACTCTTGGATGGTTAGGTGAATAACACTTATTCTAATCCATCTAATGGACTAAAGCCCAACTCCATGCCTCTAAGCCTTAAATCCTATTGAAATGGCTTAGTTAAGTCAGACCCAATGGTTGACAGTTGAATATTACTTTTATCCCATCGCGCCTTAGTCATATAGATAAAGGCACCCTGCTTTGGCAGACCTACACTTAATTGATACTAGTCTTTATGAGTGCCAAGCATTGGAAGGCATCACATCGTGGCTTAATATTTGCTTTGAGGGATTTTTATTATTATTATTTGATCTCACCGTTTGTTAAACTATTTAACATACCATCAACAACCATGCATCTCATATATATAAAGCATATAAATAATGTGACATGGTTATGGCCCCTAACGCAATAATTCTCCCAAGCCAATGAGAGTATTATTAACTAAACTTAGGGAGGGAACCAGCTTCACCAAGCGTCTCCCACCAACGTCCTCATTTGATGTTGTCTTCTTGCCTCCACATCAAGATTACATTATATAAAAACCTCTTTTACATTCGATGGGAGTTACGTGAGAAGAGAATGTACAATTAGAATGTAGAGAGAAAGGCACGACATGCAAGTCGTATTTCAAATAACCAAAATAGCATAAAAGGAGGACTAAGGCCATAACCATGCACGATGCACCACAAAGTACATAAAAACTCTAAACAATAATACATTATTATTTTATGAGTTATAAAAACGGAATTGAATCTTTCGACTAACACACACTACGAAACGAGGCCTGACCACGAGGTTCCCGCTGCCCGGGCAGCAGCCGGACCTCTTGTGCCTCCTTGACGGCTAGGGTATCAACACTTGAACCCTATAGCCGCGACGATATGAACACATCATGTTGCAGGACCCCTTTGCATCGCCATATACTATCCAGAAATAAGGGCTGCTTGACATCAACATTTGATGCCGCCGCAGACCAGAAACAAGGTTTCCAGAACGCTGTATATATCACATATATACTAGAGAACTTCGTAAAAATAGAATAACTAAACATGTTATTTCATACAACATTGAACAGAAAAACCAAATCATGGTTTAGCAAGTGGCTCTGATGCCACTGTTGGGAATTTTGGCATTAAAAATGCAGTGAAAAAAAAAGGAATTCCCACTAAGGATCCATGCGAAAAGGGGACCATGAAATGTGATTTTCGAGTATACCTCTTGAAGCCAAAAGAAGGATGATCAACGCAAACCACTAACATCGTAACAGCGATGATG
Source organism: Ormosia semicastrata (assembly GCA_029884595.1). NCBI lineage: Eukaryota > Viridiplantae > Streptophyta > Magnoliopsida > Fabales > Fabaceae > Ormosia > Ormosia semicastrata. The sequence goes on from JAQQTO010000060.1 coordinate 60,484,841, forward strand.
TCTCTACGTAGTCCACACGAATAGACCCACGAACATCCAATGTCTGCTTGGAGTCCCACCTCTCCAACACAGTGCTAGCTACGAAGAGAAGGAAATTTGTCACCCTCTTTCATGATATGTGTGCATCAAGGTTACAATCCATGCCCTTATGCCTTTTTTTATAGAAGAAGCCTCTAATAGCTGCTTTAATAAGCTTTCTATTAGCTTCTCCAAGAAGCCTTGCATTAGTTTCTCTAAGAAGCCTTGAGTTAGATTCTCCAAGAAGCTTTACATTAGCTTCTCCAAGAAGCCTTGCATTAGCTTCTCCAAGAAGCCTTGCATTAGCTTTTCCAAGAAGCTTTACATTAGTTTCTCCGAGAAGCCTTTCCATTAGCTTCTCTGAGAAGCCTCTAATAACTTCTTTTAGAATCCTTGAGTATAAGAGTAGTAGTAGGGTTAGTGTGAAGCCTTGGGCTTATCTGTTATGAGTTTTGGCCCACGATAGAATACCCAGTCCAACTTGGATTCTATTTACTCCAATTTAGTCTGTTCTAAGTGTGTGACCCTATAGGTTCTCATGACGTTGACAGTAATATTAAAATCTCATTTTAATATTACAAGTAGTGAGTGGTATCTAGCAACACATCGCTGCTACCCAAGTAATGAGAATGTCAGTGATTTGACATAACCTTTCTATGATCAATGTTTTCGTGTAGTCTAGTCCCTTTGTCCAGATTAAACACAAGTCATGGAATATGTCACCCTTGTATAGTTCAATCTTTCGTTTCCTGATACTCGAGTAGACATAATAAATGAGATCAATATCTCATATTGACTCATTTGAGTATGGTCATGCATTTCGTAGTCTTACTCAATCAGGGGGCCCGAAGATATCGCTCCTGTTATGTAGGAGGGACAAATCCCATCTGGATCACTCACATCCCTCCATATGATTTGCAGTATATCCAATATCTAACTTTATAATCACCTTATTATAGATGACGTTTGATGGCATCAAAACATACAACTCCTCATGTAGGAATCGTAGTGATTTCAGGTCAAAGGACCACATACACCATTATCACTATGAGAATCGCTTATGACACTCACGTAACGATCCACGTAGCGTTCTCATGGCAGGTCAGTCTAGTACATCATTACTCTTAATATATATACCTATGTGAAGACTTGATATCTCCTATCCATGACCCGTGAGATGTGGCCATTAGTCTACGCACATACTAGTCTCAATGTATTATTGTTGTCCTAATTAACAATAATACTTGATTAGGGATATTTAAGAATAGTGTTCTAATTTTATCCAATAGGATCTCACGATCAAGTCATCCATTTGATGTCCTATGGTATCAAACTTACTATTCTAAGGACTTTATTATGTTTATCATAAATAACACAATAAATGAAATGCCTCATATAAAAAAATAGCATAATACAATGTATATAATTATAGATGAAATATATCAGCCTCTAGGGCATACACCAACAAGACCATAGGAATTAGAAGAGCAAAGGGGAATATATTTAATCATTACAATAAAAGACACCCAAACACTCTTCAACCTTGATTTTCTTTTTGCATCTTTTCTTTTTTCTTGTCCTTTCTCCATACAATAGTCGAATTTCTTTTTCTTTTCTTGTTCTTTTCTTTCATTCTCACTTTCAAGCTCCTTTTTTTTTATCACATTCAAGCATCTTTTTGTTTTTCCAATATATATTTTTTATATGCATACATTGCTAGGCAAACATATTGTTAAATCCCCTACACTTATTCAAGACCAATTCCCAACACAAGTACCAAGCTCTTTTACTCCCTAAGGTAGGGTAGCGTGATGGTTTTTCGTTTTTAGGCTTATATTGAGCTGTAAATGAAGAAAAAGTCAATTAGGCTCAAAAGGGGTGAACAACGAATAAAAATGCAAGGATGACTATTTGGCCAGTAGCTATTAGAAAGAAATGCCTTTTTCATTTCAAAAATATACAATGGTCTTTTGCAACTTAAAAGAGAGTCAAACCAAGTTCTGAAGAACATATAATCATGAGTGGAACCACACAATAAAGAACCAAAATGGCCTAAAATTAGCCATTCACATCAAGGCCCAAGATCTCACTTAGGTTTCAACTTATCACTTTTGAATTAACTCCTCAATTTTTCAAAACCATACTTAACAAATTTGAATTCAAGAAAATCCACTCCTTTATGCTTAAAAACTTATCAAATTAGATCAAAAAAATGTTATCCTTTACTCACCATTCAAATCACTTTAAAAATCCATTGGAACAATATTCACCAGATATGCAATTAAAAACATGACCCCCCACACTTAAACCAGTTATTGTCCCTAATGTCAACGCATACACATAAATAAATTAGAGAAAATCAGCAGTGCATAGCAAAAATAGTAAGAAATTAGATCCATAACCATTAATCAAAATTCGTAGTCCAAACAAGGATCCAATATAATGCGAAAATATCCATATAAAATCAAATTAAGATCCCAAAAGAACAAGGGCCCAAAATATAAGGGGAATACATCAAGATGGGGGAGGAGTAAGGCAATCTCTGAAGCAAAGCATCTAATTTGCTATTGATGCTATCCATCCTCTGAGTAGTGAAGTCCTCCAATGCCTGTAATTGGTCATCTAATTGCTGGAATCAAGTGGCATGATCCAACTCCAGATGATCAAGACAGTCCAGGATGTCATCATAAGAAGTAGCTCAAGAAGTAGCATGGAATCACAACTCTATGCTACCTTCATGCTAATGGGTGATGGCAAGAATTGGTGGAAAGCCACTCGAAGGATGTTAATAGATGAAAGGAAAGAAATTATGTGGGAGCTGTTTTGCGAAGTATTTCTAGAGAAATATTTTTTGGAAAGTGCGAGACATGCTAAGGAGATGGAATTTCTAGGTTTACATCAAGGTGGAATGACTGTCAGTGAATATGCTGCGAAGTTTGAGAGCTTGTCTAAGTTCTCAAGGTATCTCCAAATCCAGCCATACGAGGTTTGGAAGTATCGTAAATTCAAAGAAGGTTTGAGAATCGAGCTCAAGAGAGGAGTGATATCAATGCGTGTGAACCAGTTTTCAACATTGATGGACATGTGTTGTAGGCTGGAAGGGTTGGAGCTAGCACGTGATAACAGGAACCGCAACTTTGGACTGACTAGGTTCCAAAGAGGAGGCAACAATAATAACAACCGGTTTCAACGAAAACCATATTTTCGACCCTCTAGAAGTCAGCAGCAACAACAACATCAGCAACCTCGTGGAGGTGGTCCAAGTGGAAATCGATTTAATCAGATTGCAGCACCGCCAACAAAATGCTTGAAGTACGGGAAGGGTCACCTGACGAGAGATTATTCGATTAGAGGTATAATTTGTTTCCGATGCGGTAAGCCTGGTCATGTCTCTAAAGATTGTAATCAAGCAAAGATGGAGCCTTCGGTGAGCAATGTTCAAGCAGTGAAGCCAGAAGGTAGAGGAAGAGTTTATACAATGAGTGGAGCTGAGGCCTCCTAGTCCAAGAATCTTATTCAGGGATAAGGTGTCATCACAGGTAATCTTTTAACTGTACTATATGATTCGGGTGCAACTTATTCATTTATTGCATATGACTGTGTGGATTGTTTGGGATTGCTTATGTCTTCTTTAAACTTTCAACTGATTATTACCACTCCTACTGCCAAACTAGTTAGTACTATAAAAATATGCCTGAATAGTTCTATTACTATTAAAAATTGAGTCTTTTTTGTTAATTTGATTTGTTTCTCTCTTGTTGATATCGATATAATCTTAGGAATGTATTGGTTATCTTCTCACCGTATCCTATTAGATTGTTGTAGAATGACTTTAGTATTTCCTGATAAGGTTTCTGGATTTGTAACTGCCAAACAAGTCGAATCTTTATTGAGGGATGGAGCTCAAGGATACATGATGCTATCTTCTTTAGAAGTTAAGAGTGAGAAGGATGTGAACACTATTTCTGTTGTGAACGAGTTTCCTGAGGTTTTCCCTGATGATGTACCTGGATTACCACCAGAAAGAGAGATAAAGTTTTCTATCAATCTTGTACCAGGAGCGGGTCTCATATCAATTGCATTGTATCGTATATCACCATCGGAGTTAGTAGAGTTGAAAAAGCAGCTTGAAGAGTTATTGGAAAAATAGTTTGTAAGACCTAGTGTTTCACCCTTGGGAGCTCTAGTGTTGCTAGTCAAGAAGAAGGATGGAACTTCACGTTTATGTGTTGATTATCGCCAGTTGAACAAGGTCACAATAAAGAATAAATATCCACTCTTGAGAATTGATGATCTAATGGACCAACTGAAGGGAGCAGTAGTCTTTTCAAAGATAGACCTGTGATCAGGATATCACCAGATTCATGTTAAGGTAGAGGATATACCTAAAACAGCTTTTCGGACGCATTATGGTCATTATGAATATCTCGTAATGCCATTTGGTGTGACGAATGCTCTTGCTATATTCATGGATTACATGAATAGGATCTTTAGTCCATACCTGGATCGGTTTGTCGTTATTTTTATCGATGACATTCTGATCTACTCTCGAACTCAGGAAGAGCATGCTGAACATCTCAGTATAGTTCTCCAGATTTTGAAAGAGAAAAAGCTATACGCAAAATTGTCAAAATGTGAATTTTGGTTAGACAAAGTTTAGTTTCGGGGTCATGTAATTTCTAAGGATAGGATTGTAGTGGATCCAATCAAGGTGGAGACGATTCTTCAATGGGAAAGACCAAAGACTATGACAGAGATCCAGAGTTTTGTTGGATTAGTCGGATAATATCAAAGATTTATTGAAGGTTTTTCCAAGATCGCCAGACCTCTTACGCAACTTACAAGGAAGAACTGAGTTTTTGATTGGATGGATAAATGTGAAGAGAGTTTCCAAGAGTTGAAAAAGAAGTTGACTACTGCATAGGGATGGCAACGGGGTGGGGCGAGGACAGGTAGTAGCCCCCCGTCCCCCGCCCCCGTGAATAATATCCGCCCCCGCTCCCGCTCCCGCCTCCATATTCGTGCGGGTACCCGTTTATCTTTCCCCCGGTAGCGGGTATCCATGATATCCGCGGTACCCAATAAATTGTAAAAAAAATTCAAAAAATTCAAAAAAATAAAATAAAAATATAAAAAAATGAAAAAAAGTATAATACTATAATTTTTTAAAATTTGTCCAACATAACTTAATCTAAAAATAATGTCAAACACCTAAAATACTTTTAATTTATATAACTTTATAATATTTTAATTTATATAATTAAGTTTTTTAATAATTTTATATAAAATATTTATATAAATTTTTTGCGGGTACCCGCGGGTACGGGGGGAACCACCCCCGCCCCCGTCCCGTTTATTAAACGGGGATAACACTAAACGGGTATTTATATCCGCGGAAAAAATTTGACGGGTATTACCCGTCCCCGTCACAGGTATTACCCGCAGGTACCCGCGGGGGCGGGTAAAATTGTCATCCCTACTACTGCACCAGTGTTGATTCTACCAGATCTGAATGAATCTTTTGAGGTGTACTGTGATGCTTCTTATCAAGGGTTAGGATGCGTGTTAATGCAGAATAGAAATGTTGTAGCATATGCTTCTAGACAGTTGAAGGTTCATGAAAGAAATTATCCAACACATGAGTTGGAGTTGGCCGCAATTGTTTTTGCACTGAAGATTTAGGGACACTTTTTGTATAGGGCTACATTCAACGTCTTCAGCGACCACAAAAGTTTAAAGTACTTGTTTGATAAAAAAGAATTGAATATGAGGCAGAGAAGATGGTTGGAATTCTCAAAAGATTATGATTTTCAACTCCAATATCACCCTGGAAAAGCAAACGTTGTAGCAGATGCTTTGAGTTGAAAGATGCTCAGTGTTTCTACTATGATGATTGAAGAGGAAAATTTGATTAAACAATTTAGAGATATGTGGTTGTCAGTGGAATTGTCACCTGGAAGGATGCGTCTGAACACGGTCACTATTCTAAATGATCTATTGGAGGAAATTTGAGAGAAATAGAAGGATGACTAGTTTTTGCAGAATGAGAGAGAATTTTTGAAGCAAGGCCATAAGGCAACCGTTGTGGAAGGATCTGACTGAATCTTAAGGTACAAAGGCAAGATTTGTATACCCGATGATCCCGAGCTTAAGAAGGTAATTCTTGGTGAAGCTCATACTAGCAGATTGAGTATACATCCTGGGATGACCAAGATGTATCAAGATCTAAAGCGTTTGTTTTGGTGCCTGGAATGAAGAGAGATGTTGCTGAATAAGTAGCATCTTGTCTAGTATGCTAGAAAGCAAAGGTTGAGCATCAAAGACCGGTAGGTATATTACAGCCCCTTACTATTCCAAAATGGAAATGGAATAGTATTGCAATGGATTTTGTCACTAGTTTGCCAAAGACTAGAAAAGGTTATGATTCAATTTGGGTCATTGTTAATCGGCTTACGAAGTCTACTCACTTCTTACCAATCAATATTAAGTATCTAATGGAGAAGTTGACCCAGTTATATATTGGTAAAATAGTTAGACTTCACGGTGTACCTACTAGTATCATATATGATAGAGATCCGAGGTTTACATCGAGGTTTTGGCAAAGTTTACATGAAGCAATGGGGACTAAACTGTGTTTGAGTTCAGCTTATCATCCACGGACATATGGACAAACGGAGAGGACTATACGATCTCTAAAGGATCTACTGAGAGTTTGTGTGTTAGAACAATGAGGGAGTTGGGATGAATTCCTACCTTTGGTTTGTAACACCCCTTTTTGGGAGGGAATGTCACATTGTCAATTACAATGCGGAAATAAAATTATATAAGTTAAGACCCAGTTATTATTATTGTAATACAAATTTACTTAATTATAGTTATGTAATTAAATTGGCGAATATTTTTTTTTGTTAGAATGACAATAATTAATAACCACAGTGACGAAACATAAATGGGAATAGAGAGTAAACAGAAGTAAAGCATACACTGGAATTAACTTTGCATATTCATGTATATATATATTTGTCAAACTGTTTGGTTACAAAACCTGGTATACCAAAAGCAAAACTATACCTGCCCCAAAGGATTATACATACACATCCCCACGGTATCAGAAATATACAGCCCACTACAAAAGACATCAGGCCCCCAAAATAAAAACACTGGCAGCCATCAATAGCTACCAGCAACATCAGTCCCTCAGATGAAGAGGAATCATGTCAAGATCCTCCGCGAGGTCATCCTCAGGGACCTTCTCGGGGTCTTCCTCATCCGAGGAAACCTCTATATGAGCCACAGAGCTACGGGACGGGGCCCGACCTGTGGAATCAAAAGAGTCCTCCTGCGGAGCGTAGTAGCGGTCACCCTACATCTCCCGTATGGGCAGATAAAACTCCAAACGCAGGTTGATGCAGCAGGTAAAGGTCGGTGGCTCATGACGCCTCCAAGCTAAAGCAATCAACACGTTTCCCAGGTAGACGCAGCGCTCGGAGTTAAAGTTGATGTGCCAGCATTCTGGCCCTTAAGGAAAGTCAGGCGCACATCACCTAGAAATTTGTGCATGCGTGCCTCTATGATTCATAGTAGATGCTAGTCGCGAGCAGGCCAGAAGCTGGGGAAATCGGGAGCTTCGCCCTCCTTGCCATCATCTTCGATGGAACATAATATACAGATGGGAAATAATAGAAAGACAGGGAAGAGGTAAGACATCTTACCATCATTACCAATTATAGCAACAAGAAACAAAATGGCGCAAAGCGCCCACATAGCATTTTTTACAGCAATAATGATAATAAACATTAAGTAGCAGTAATAATCAACCAAGCAGTTCCAAGCAGTTATATATATCAGTAATACAATAGTTCCAATTATAATAATAATAAATGCTAGATAATTCATGGACCCACTATGCACATGCATACAAAGTCAAAATCTTACTCCATGGAGCTAGACACAAACAGTCGAAGAGAAATATCAGGAGACACGTCTATAGCTCGGCTGCCACAGCCAAAGTGCTATAACTCAACAGTTTATCCACGTGCACATCATGGCATTGTACAGACAGTCTACGCTAGATCACGATATAGGACAGTGCCCAGTCAGGATCGTTGGTGCGTTTGCATCTGTCTGCCCCACGGACAAAAGAGCTACCAACTGTCCATTGTGGGGTACCCGCACCCCAACGCCCCCATGGTTAACAATAGACCTACACTAGTCTACTTGCACCTGCACAAAGGTATGTTCAACTCCTAGGCAACTCGGCCTTAACACAGTCCAAACGAACATTTATGATGCATACAGACTCCATGCATAATCAGGTATTATCATCATCACATACTCTTTCACAATACGCCACAATTGGCCAAAGTAAGCATCAACATGAATATTGGTCGCTCACATGGACCCACAATATTATAATATTAAAATTAAATAAATTAATATATTTTTAAGGTTTATTATGAATTCTTACTTAAAATTAGTCTTTCTTTCAAGGTTCATCTCTAATTGAATTCTCATAATTAATTAAATTTTCTAATGTATTTTATTCTCATACACTTAGGAGGTTATTCTAAGATCTCAAAGTCTCACACTCTCTTGTTCTTGCCCTAATTAAAATTTTCCTAAGTCTTATGAAAATTCCATTCTTGGTTCTTTAAAATTTATAAATCTCAGAGTACAATCAAATTTTCCAATTTACTAATCCTTGCATCCTATTACCATTAATTTAATCACTAGGTGTTAGGTGATAAATTTTAATTTTGGATTCGACGGAGAAAATGCCTCTAATGTACAAATGTGAGGCTACCTTTTGATGAAAAATAATATGACAGAATGATGAAAGATGTCAGCCATAATGTGATTTGGTGATGAAAATGGCTAAGTTACAATTTGACAGAATCAATGTTGATAGGAAAACATTATTTGACAAGAATGGCTAAAAGTCAAGTTCTGTCGAATGAAGATAAATTCTGTTGAATGATGCATAAAGCTGTCGAATATGCTAGAAGGTCAGTTCTGTCGAACGATGTATAAAGTTGTTGAATATGCTAGAAGGTTAGTTCTGTCGAATGATGTACAAAGCTGTCGAATATGCTAGAAGGTCAGTTCTGTCGAATGATGTATAAAGCTGTCGAATATACTAGAAGATCAGCAGAAATCCTAATTCGACGGATGGGTGTTGACGTTGGAGAAATCTTCTAAGTGTTGAACCGACAAAAGTACTAAATGGTCAGAAATTCTTATTCGACAGATATTGACATTAGAGAAGTTTCTCTCGTGTTGAACCGACGAAAATGCTAAATGGTTAGAAGTTGGTTTTGTCAAAAGTTGGGCAAGGTACTAGTGTCGAATATGTGACATACAACTGCCGTATAAGTTTCTAATTTTTAGGAGTCAATTATTTTCATAGTTTACCTATAAATATTAGGATTCACGATGTACAAAGGGTTGGATACTTGATTAAAATCCTAAACATCTCACTCAAGTAGATACACGGATACATATCAAATTTTTCTCTTCATTAATTACATAATGTACACTTGATTAATTATGAATTCCAATTGTTACAATTGTTCACAAAGAACCCCAAATTTTGGGCCTAAAAACCGTAGCCACCCAAGGGAAAATCCAACATCAATTTCTTCTATTTCATGCATTCTATTCCAATTCGATATATCAATATACACAAACAAACAATCTAATAGCATAAACACATTATAAACAACATGCAAACATACTAATCATGCAAACAAAGAATAACCCTCAATAGGGTTTTCTCACAATCAATCACAAACAAGGTTTCTAAATGCTAATAGAGGTTGAGGAGGAGTGTCTTCCTCTTACCTAAGTGAAGAACAAATAAAGAATTCCCTTGAAGCCCTTTGGATTTTCGAATTTGGTTCCTCCAAGAACCCTAAAATTTCAAACTCATTAAAATAGCACCATTGCTTGAAAAATAAAGCATGGGTGGTCATAAGGAAGACCATAGAAACGAAAATAAGGAAAGGGAAGTGAAGAATTAAGAACTTACCCAAAGAACCCTAAGCTTGAAACTTGAAGAAAATGGTGAAAATGATGGATTTTCAAAGAACTACCAACTAGAAAAGTGTTTAGGAGAGGGAGATGATTAAGAAAATGGGGTTGGATGAAAATTTTGTGATGGATGAGGGCATTATGGAGTGGTGGTCGTGAGCCTTGGTTGAGAGAAGGAGCAGAAAAAGTTGAAAAAGATTAAGGTAGAGAGAGAAAGTGCATAGGAAATAAAGGTGGTAGCTTTTGAGTGTTTGAATTTGGTGTAGTATAATTAATTAAGTGAAAAGCACAAATTTCCCCCACATTTGGGTGCTGCTGCCATGACCATGGAGAGAGGAGAGAGGGAGTGATTAGCTTCCTTTGGAAGCTTGGAGGAAATTTCCAAGAAGCTTCCTTGAAGCTTCCTTGAGAAGCTTTGCACAATTCTCAATAAAGTACATAGTAAGCTTGTCTCCTTAATTAAATACATCTGACATATGATTAATTACACTGTTAGAATTATTTTTCCAGTGAATAAAAGTTACAGTTGATGAAAATAATATTTTATTATTCATCAGATGATTTTATGATACAGTGATTTTATTTATTAGATAAAACCACAAAAAATACAAACCTCGCAAACTCTGCCTAGCCTCGGGTTTAGTAAGATCCCCCGTCGACACGTTGACAGTTCAAAGTTTACCAGCCTCAGGGAAAACATTTTGTTATCCTGGCTCCGCTCAGCGCGCACATAAAACGAGGAATATACTATAATATTCGACATTTTCAGAAAAATCCACAAAAATTTCTAAAAATCACAAATATGGAAAAATGACTATTCATCACAAAACAAACAATTTTTCAGAGCGTTTGACTGACTCTGCTCAGTGCGCACGTAAAATGAGAAATATATTAAAATATTCAGCATTTCTGAAAAATTCCACAAAAATTTCCAAATTTTATAAATATTATAAAATGATGGTAAATGATAAAATAAACAATTTTCAGGATGTTACAACACTCCCCTTCTAAAAAGGAATTTCGTCCTCGAAATTTGCATACCTTAGAATAACTGTGGTTGTTGCTCCTTCATCTTGTCTTCTAACTCCTAGGTTGCATCTCCAGTCACCTCGTTCCAGATTACCTTCACCAATGAGATCTCCTTGCCTCTCAACTGCTTTATCCTTCTATCCTCGATTCTTACAGGAGGTGCCTCATAAGTTAAGTTCTCTTTTAATTGTACTGTATCCGGTGCTATGACATGACTTGGGTCAGGAAAGTATTTTCGAAGTTATGACACATGGAAAACATTAAGAATGTTTGAAAGGAAAGGAGGTAAGGCTATTTGATAGGCTACAGGACCTACTCGGCGAATGATTTGGTATGGTCCAAGGAATTTTGGAGTGAGTTTTCTAGATTTCAAGGCCTGGCCTACCCTAGTCGTAGGTGTGACTTTCAAGAATACATGCTCACCTTCCTCAAACTCAAGAGGCTTTCTTCTCTTATCTGCGTAACTCTTTTGTCGGCTCTAAGCCGTCTTCATCTTCTCCTGAATCATCTTAACCTTATTAGTTGTCTACTATATAATCTCTGGTCCAATAGTAAGGTGCTCGCCATCTTGGTACCAACACAAAGGTGTTCGACACCGTCGTCCATACAGAGCCTCATAGGGTGCCATCCCTATGCTTGAATGATAACTGTTGTTGTAGGTGAATTCTATCAATGGTAGAACGTCATCCCAACTTCCAGTCTGTTCTAGGGTACAAGCTTTAAGCAAATCTTCCAAAGATTGAATTGTCCTCTCTGATTGACCATCGGTCTGTGGGTGATAAGCAAAACTCAGACGTAACTTTGTCCCTAACGCTTCTTGCAGACTCTTCCAGAACTGTGAAGTAAATCTCAGATCTCTATCCGAAACAATACTCGTAGGCACACCGTGCAGTCTAACAATCTCTCCAATATAGATCTGGGTCAGTCTCTCCAGTTTGTACTTTATGTTGATCGGGAGAAAATGTGCTGATTTCGTGAGTCGGTCCACGATTACCCAAATCGAGTCATGACCTTTTCTTGTCTTTGGCAAACCGACTACAAAATCCATTACAATGCTATCCCACTTCCATTCAGGAATAGACAATGGTTGCAGCAATCCTGATGGTCTCTGATGTTCCACTTCAGCTTTTTCACAAACCAGACAAGTCGATACGCATCTAGTGACGTCACTCTTCATTCCATGCCACTTGAACAACTTCTTCAAGTCTTGGTACATTTTTGTTATGCCCGAATGCATACTCAGCTGGCTTGTGTGAGCATGGTTGATGATATACACTCTAAGCTCTTGATCTCGGGGAATACAGACTCTACCTCGGAATCTCAGAATTCCATCTGTTCCTTCTGCAAACGCTGTTTCATCGCCTTGCTTCACTTGCTCTCTCACTTCTTGTAAGAATTTGTCAACCTTCTGCTTTTCCCTTATGTCATCCATCAACTCGCTTGAGATGGTAACCATATTCATGCAGATCTTCCCTGGTTCTAACTCCACAAAAGACCATACATCTCTGAACTGCTCTAGCATATCCATTTCCTTGATCATCAGGGCAGAGACACTGATCATCTTTCTACTTAGGGCTTCTGCCACAACATTTGCCTTGCCAGGGTGATACAGAAGTTGGAAGTCATAGTCCTTCAGGAACTCCAGCCACCTTCGCTGCCTTATGTTCAACTCTTTCTGATCATACAAATACTTCAGACTTTTGTGATCACTGAAGATATTGAACGTCACTCCATAGAGAAAATGCCTCCATATCTTCAGAGCAAAAACTACAGCCGCTAACTCCAAGTCATACGTCGGGTAGTTCTTCTCGTGCACCTGCAATTGCCTCGAAGCATAAGCCACTACTCTTCCATGCTGCATAAGCACAGATCCTAGTCCTTGGTATGATACATCACATTACACCTCAAACTGTTCATTCGGATCAGGTAGCACTAACACTAGCGAGGTAGTCAGCCGATCCTTCAACTCTTAGAAACTCTGTTCCTTGTATCTCTAGATTGCTCCAGAGCCTCTACATCACAGCAAGTATCTAGTAATTCTGAGAACTCCTTGATCTTCAGGGTAATTACAGCCTTCTTCACCTCGTACCTTAGTCCTTCTATGAATCTCCGACATTTCTATGCTTCATTTGATCGATCTTGAGAGTATGTTGAAAACTGTGACAAGTCTTCAAATTTGGCCACATACTCACTAACGGTCATATTCCCTTGTCGTAAGTTGAGAAATTCTGACTCCTTCGCTTGTCTTGCACTTGCAGGAAAATACTTATCCAAGAATTTCTCCTTGAATAAGCCCCAAGTAATCTCGCGGTTCATAGCTTCCAGCATCCTCTGCACTCCATTCCACCAGTTTTCAGAATTGCCTACCAGCATAAAAGCTGCATAGGTCACCTTCTTGTCCTCAGCGTAGTTCATCCCCCGAAAGACTTTTTCTAACTCCTTGATCCATAGACTAGCCTTGTTCGGATCAAATTCTCCTTTGAATTGAGGAGGGTTGTGGCGTCGAAACTCTGCCAAGTTCTGAGCATCTGCAGTAGCCTCGAGCTGTTGAGCAACTCGTTCTTGTTGTTATGCAACTCTCTCTTGCTGCTGAGCAGCTTATTCAGTTTGTTGTGTGATGGCCTCAGCCATCCTCTGCATCTCTGCTATAGCTGCTGCCATGTTTTCCCTTTGCGCCATTTTACTTTCTCAGATCGGGTTAACTGAAAACACAGAAAAGTCGCCGCGTGCCGGTCGGGGGACGGATTGGGAACGGGCCCTTCGGGGCCTCTTCCCCGGGCGTCGAACAGTCGACTCAGAACTGGTACGGACAAGGGGAATCCGACTGTTTAATTAAAACAAAGCATTGCGATGGTCCCTGCGGATGTTGACGCAATGTGATTTCTGCCCAGTGCTCTGAATGTCAAAGTGAAGAAATTCAACCAAGCGCGGGTAAACGGCGGGAGTAACTATGACTCTCTTAAGGTAGCCAAATGCCTCGTCATCTAATTAGTGACGCGCATGAATGGATTAACGAGATTCCCACTGTCCCTGTCTACTATCCAGCGAAACCACAGCCAAGAAGAAAAACCTATATAGCATGGGATGAAAATGACATTGATTCAACTGACAGCTCAGATAGCGAGGAAGCTCAACTATATCTCATGGCCAAAGGAGAAGAAGAAGAAAGCAAAAATGAGGTAAATTCTAATACTACTTTATTGCCTTCTTACGATGAGTTACAAGATGCCTTTGAAGAATTGCATGACGAATCTTTAAAACTCACAAAACTAATTTCTTTTTCCAAGAAAACAATTTCTTCTTTAGAAAATCAAATTCTTGTTTTAAATAAAGAAATAGAAGAATTGAAAGTTGAAAATGAAACTTTGGGAATCATTAATGCATGCACAAATCATTCTTCACATGCTTCTACATCTTTATTTTGTTCTTCATGTCATATGCTTGAAAAAGAAATTGAAGACTTAAAGAACACTCTTTCAAAATTCACCTTTGGAAGGGACAATTTAAATATTTTATTAGGAAAACAAAGAGTAGTTTTTCAAAAAATCGGGATAAGTTATAACCCAAAAAATCAACAAAAACTCTATAAAAATTTCTTTGTGCACTCTAGTGTTTCAAGTAGTTTTTTTATTAAATGTTTTTACTGTGGAAAGAAAGGACATAGTGCATCAACATGTAATGCAAGGAAAAACATTAATACAAAAATTGGAACGAAAATGGTTTGGGTTCCCAAGGGTACTATACCCAAAACTGACACACAAGGACCCAAGAAAGTTTAGGTACCAAAGGTTAAAAACTAAACATGTGTCGTAGGTGTGCTTGAAAGCCAGGAGTTCAAATTGGTATCTCGATAGCGGCTACTCCAAGCACATGACCAGGGACAACTCGAAATTCGCCATGCTTATTCCCAAGAATCATGGACACGTTACTTATGGTGATAACAACAAAGGAAAAATTCTTGGAATCGGCAAAGTCGGTAAGAACCCTAACTCCTCTATTGAAAATGTGTAGCTTGTTGAAGGATGGAAACATAACTTGCTTAGCATTAGCCAATTATGTGATAAAGGAAATAGGGTAATATTTGATTCAAATTATTGCATAATTGAAGATAAAAATGATAAGCTTGTTAAATTCATTGGTCATAGAGTAAACAACATTTATATGATTAGTTTTGATGATATATCTTCAAATGATGCGAAATGCCTTTTAAGTAAGAATGATGATTCATGGTTATGGCATAGGAGAATTACACATATTCACATGGATCACTTAAAGAAGTTAGTCTCTAAAGAGCTAGTAATTGGACTACCCAAGCTTAATTTTGTAAAAGATAAATTATGTGATGTATGTCAAAAGGGTAAACAAATAAAGGTCTCTTTTAAAGCAAAAAATATAGTTTCAACTACTAGACCTTTACAACTTTTGCACACGGATCTATTTGGACCTTCTAGAACTATGAGCTTTGGTGGGAATTACTATGCTTTAGTGATTGTGGATGATTTTTCTAGGTTTACATGGACTTTATTTCTTGCAAAAAAAATGATGCATTTCTAGCTTTTAAAAGACTTGCCAAAGTTATTCAAAACGAAAAAAGTTTTCAAATCTCTTCTATAAGAAGTGCTCATGGTGGCAAATTTGAAAACAATGTTTTTAAAAATTATTGTGATGAACATGACATTAATCATAATTTCTCTGCCCCTAGAACTCTGCAACAAAATGGAGTTGTAGAAAGAAAAAATCATTCTTTAGAAGAAATGGCAAGAACTATGCTTAATGAGGTTGCTCTTCCTAAGTATTTTTGGGCGTATGCTGTAAGTATAGCTTGTTATGTAATGAACAAGGCCCTTATAAGGTCTATTTTAAAGAAAACGCCATATGAGTTATACAAGGGAAGAAAGCCAAATGTCTCACATTTTCATGTTTTTGGATGCAAATGTTTTGTTTTAAATAATGAAAAAGATAACTTAGGCAAGTTTGATGCTAAGTCTGATGAAGGTATATTTCTTGATTATTCAAATCATAGTAAAGCTTTTCGTATATATAATAAAAGAACTATGACTATTGAAGAATCTATACATGTTGCATTTGATGAAATTGACCTAAATGGATCGAGAAAGGATCTTGTTATTGATGATGTTGCAGAAGTCTTGGCGGAAACATATTTGGATAGTAAGGAAAAAGAAATCAAGGAGCAAGAAGATAAACAAAGACAAGAAGATTCACAAGCCTTGGAACTTCCCAAAGAATGGTGAACCTCAAAATATTATTCCCTTGATAAAATAATCGGTGATGTATCTAAAGGTGTAAGTACTCGTAATTCTCTTAGAAATGCTTGTAATCACTTAGCTTTTGTTTCTCAAATTGAACCTAAGGATTTAATTGAAGCTTTTGATGATGAACATTAGATCTTAGCTATGCATGAGGAATTAAATCAATTTGAAAGAAATCAAGTTTGGGAATTAGTTGCTAGGCCTAATAATCACCCTATAATTGGCACTAAATGGGTTTTTAGAAACAAACTTGATGAAAATGGGTTAATAACTAGAAACAAAGCTTGACTGGTCTCTAAAGGTTATAATCAAGAAGAAGGAATAGATTATGAAGAAACCTATGCACCGGTAGCTAGATTAGAAGCTATTAGAATGTTACTTGCTTATACTTGTATCATGAATTTCAAATTATATCAAATGGATTTTAAAAGTACTTTTCTAAATGGCTTTATTCAAGAGGAGGTATTCGTTGAACAACCTTCAGGTTTTGAAAATCATGAACTACCCAACCATGTTTTTAAACTTAAAAAGGCTTTATATGGCTTAAAGCAAGCTCCTAGAGCTTGGTATGAAAGGTTGAGTAACTTTCTTTTAGAAAATAAATTTTCAAGAGAAAAAGTTGATACTACCCTTTTCATTAAAAATAAATAGCATGATATTCTTCTTGTGCAAGTATATGTGGATGATATTATTTTTGTGCTAATAATGAATCCCTTTGCAAAGAATTTGCTAAGACAATGCATAATGAATTTGAAATGTCGATGATGGGAGAGCTGAATTTCTTTCTCGGACTTCAAATCAAACAAACGAACAAAGGGACATTCATAAGTCAAACCAAATACTGCAAGGAATTGCTCAAAAGGTTCAAAATGGAAAACGCTAAACACATGGCTACTCCAATGGGCACTTCTTGCTATTTGGATAAAGATGAAGAAGGTAAATCAGTAGAAATAACAAAATACAGAGGTATAATTGGATCTCTCCTTTATCTTACTACTAATAAGCCAGATATTATGTTTAATGTATACATGTGTGCTAGATATTAGGCAAACCCTAAGGAATCTCATTTAAGTGTTGTTAAATGAATAATGAAATACCTAGTAGGCACTTCACAAATGGGCTTGTGGTATCCTAAGGGTGCCTCATGTAGCCTAATAGGCTATTCTGACTCTGATTTTCCTGGGTGCAAATTGGATAGAAAGAGTGCTAGTGGGACATACCACTTGCTTGGTAGTTCTTTAGTTTCTTGGCATAACAAGAAACAAAATAGTGTGGCTTTGTCTACTGCTGAGGCTGAATATGTTGCAGTCGGGAGTTGTTGTGCTCAAATCCTATGGATGAAGCAACAACTTTTAGACTACGATCTTCAGCTTGATCACATCCCAATAAGATATGATAACACTAGTGCAATAAATATCTCTAAGAATCTCATTCTGCATTCCAGAACAAAGCATATAGAGATAAGACATCACTTTATCAGAGATCATGTACAAAAAGGGGATTGCATTCTTGAGTTTGTTGAAACAACTAAGCAACTTGCAGATATTTTCACTAAACCCTTAGCAAAAAAAGTATTCTTTCATATTAGAGGATAATTGGGCATAATTGATCAATCCAATATATAATTATTTGAATTTATTGCTTAAATATTACTTTTATCTCCCTTGAATCTTTTACTGACTTAAGCTTCGGAGATATCCCAAATCTTATTTTGCAGGTACTTTATATTTGGGTAAGTTAATTCTCTTTTAAATCACATTCTAAACGTAGGTTTTGCTGTGCCTTTTGATAGTTTTATTCGAATAAAACTAAGTTTATTCGAATAAACTGACTCCTATGTCAGTTTAATATTTGCTGCTATCTCTGTCTATTTGAATAAATTTCAGATCATTCGAATAAGCAGAAGCTTATTTCATCAGTCTTATTTGACTGATCTCTGTCTATTCAAATAAAATCAAGCTTATTTGAATAACCAGAGACCTGGTTTATCAGTCTTTTTTGGCTAATCTCTGTTTATTCGAATAACCTCTAGGTTATTCGAATAAATGTTGTTAAATGGCCAAAATGTTTGCCTTACCAGATACTCTATTCGAATAGGTTCACCCTCTATTCGAATAAAACCCTAGCAGAAATTACTTGACCCTTTGGTTTTTACGCAAGGTTTATTTGAATAAACCTCTGTTTATTCGAATAAACATGGGTCTCTCTTTAAATGGCCTTTGCGCGCCCAACCGTTTCACCTCCCTGTTTCCTCTTCTGCTTTTCACCTTCTTTGCCCATGCCTCCATCATTTCTCTACTCTCATCCATCTTTGCTCTCGTCTCTCTCTCTTCCTAACCTCCACACACCATGACCTCCTCCTTAAGCAAGCGCCCTAGCACGAAGACTACACCTTGCAACAATCTACTTGACTTAAGAAGGCTCTCCTCCAACGAAGAGCACCGTGGCCACTTCATTACGCACTTCTGGGAGCGTAACCTTGTCCAGCCCAAATATCTTGACCTCTCATTCTTTCAGCAACACAGAAGCTTTGACCTTTTCACTCTGTTGCAAAACCAGGGGGTTCTGCAGCTCTGTTCTCATCGGGCCACTCTCTACCCAGCTCTGGTGAAGATATTTTTCTGTAATCTGGCATTTGATGGCCAGACCCTCCTCTTCGAAGTCTGCGATCAAAACATTGTGATCACTTCGTAGGACTGGCAGACTTTGTTTAGGTTGCAGTTCACCGGCACACTCGTTGAAGATGATGATAACCCCTTTCTTGAGGAGTTCAACAGAATTTGAGCGATTGAGGACCTGCTGAAACCTGGTCTAGCTTTTCCTGACAAGGGCCTCAAGGGTGGCATGCTGAAGAGCAAATATAGGCTTCTGTATTATGCCTTTGCTCATATCTTGGCTCCCCGTAGTGAAAATTACGCCTACCTCAGTGAAGATGACATCTTCTTGCTTTGGATTCTGAAGAATGGTCATCAGATCAACTAGCCTGTGTTTATCATGAAACACATGATGACGGCTAAGGGCAAGGAAAAATCTAACTTGCCTTATGGTATTCTCATCACTACCTTGCTCAGCAAGTATCCTCAGGTCTTGGAGACTGAGCGAGTCATTGCCTTGACTCATCACAATGTCTTCGGCTCCCACATCTTGCGCAAAATGAAGATGATCCAAACCAATGAAGGCTGGGTGTACCCAGATGAGGTTGCTGAGGATGAGTTAGACCTTATTGACGCCCCTGCTGCACCTGTTGTCCCTGCTGATGCACCTGTTGCTGCTCCTGCTCTAGTTACCGTAGAGCAGATCATGGCCACCTTGCATGATAACCGAGCATATATGGAACATACATTCTCTATTCTTTTTGATAGAATAGAAGATATTGAACGTGAGGTTGCTGCCCTCCGATCTGCTTCACCTGCTCCTGCACCAGCTTCTTCACCACCGCCTCCGGATACTTTCTTTTAAGAGTTGTTTAGATCTTAGGATCCTTGTTTTTGCTTATGCTTTATTTGTTTCTGGCCTCTGTATTTGCATCACTCTTTGATTAATGAATAAATAAAGTTTTGGTCTATTTTCTGAGTATGTTTTATAATTATTTATTTCTCTTTCCTGCTTTTACATCCAGATATTTGTTTCTGGGACTTACCCCTCTTTTTGCTCATGACAAAAGGGGGAGAAATATTTGATTTTAATTAAAAAGACAGATATTTGAATTGAGAAAAGATAGGTAAAACTTAAAACGAGATTGGATTCAAATTGAAAGGGGGTGCTGCGTACATATCTGATATACATTACCTCTTATAATTAAAGAGAGGGTGTAAGCTTTTATACCTCTTTATGAATTCCAATTGTATGTACTAATTCTTTTCTCATTGATAGTTTGTCATCATCAAAAAAGGGAAGAATGTGACTGGACATATGCCTTTTGTAACATCCCAAAAATTAATTATTTCATTATAAATAATTATTTTATAATATTTATGATTTTTGAGAATTTTTCTGAGTTTTTCTGGAAATGATGAATATTTTAATATATTCCTTGTTTTACGTGTGCATTGAGCGGAGACGGGAAAATGAAATATTTTCCCGAAATTTGGTAAACTTTGGATTTGTGGAAACGTCGACGGGGATCTTACTAAACCCGAGGTGGACACAAGCCATTACTGAGATTTATATTTTTGAGATTTTATCGATAAATAAAATCACTGTATCATAAAATCATCTGATGAATAATAAAATATTATTTTCATCAACTGTAACTTTTATTCACTGGGAAAATAATTCTAACAGTGTAATCAATCATCTGTCAGATGTATTTAATTAAGGAGACAAGCTTACTATGCACTTTATTGAGAATTGTGCAAAGCTTCTCAAGGAAGCTTCAAGGAAACTTCTAGGAAGTTTTCTTCCTAACCACTTTTCTCTCTCCTCTCTTCTTGGTGCTGCACGATTGGCTAAGAGGGATATTACATTTTCACTTCTCCCGTTTTCTCTCATTCACGTTGCTCTTTTTCTCTTCCTCTCATTCTCTTCCTCTCTTCTCCGTACGGCTACACACCCACAAACACCATTGTTGATTTTCAAGCTTCCCTTGTTCAAGCCAAACTTAGACCATTGTTTCCCTCTCCATCCTCAACCTTTCCTCTTTGTGAAACTCCTCCTTTCTCCTTCATTTTTGTGGTTGGCAGCCCAACACCAAAGCTTCAAGCTTTAAGGTAAAGTTCTCAACTTTCTTCTCCTTTCTCCCCATTTTCGTGTTCCATGGTCACATTGGTGACTATGGATGCCATTTTCACTCTTTGATCTTGATTTTTATGGATTTGAACACCAAGGTTTTTGGTGGTGGTGAAGAACGAAATTACTAAGCAAAACAGAGCATCCTTTCCTTGTTCTTCACTAAGGTAAGAGGAAGACACTCCTCCTCAACCTCTATTAGCATTTAGAAACCTTGTCTGTGATTGATTGTGAGGAAATCCTATTGAGGGTTATCCTTTGTTTGCATGATTAGTATGTTTGCATGTTGTTTATAATGTGTTTATGCTATTAGAATGTCTGTCTGTGTATATTGATATATTGGATTGGATTAGAATGCCTGAAATGGAAGAAATGATGTCGGATTGGTTCGCGGATGGCCACGGTTTTGAGCCCAAAAATTTGGGGATTCTTTGTGAACAATTGTAACAATTTGAACTTCTGACCATTTAGTAGAATGTCAATGTCCGTCGAGTTTAGACTTTTGACCATTTAGTACAATGTCAATATCCATCGAGTTAGGATGTCAATATTCGTCGAGTTAATATGTCAATATCCGTCGAGTTAGGATGTCAATATCCGTCAAGTTAGAATGTCAATATCCATCGAGTAGAATTTCTGACCATTTAGGAGAGGAACTTCTCCAATGTCAAATCCGTCGAATAGAATTTCTGACCATTTAGTAGAGAAACTTCTCCAAATCCGTCGAGTAGAATTTCTGACCATTTAGTAGAGAAACTTCTCCAAATTCGTTGAGTAGAATTTCTGACCATTTAGTAGAGAAACTTCTCCAAATCCATCGAGTAGAATTTCTGACCATTTAATAGAGAAACTTCTCCAATGTCAATATCCGTCGGGTTAGAATGTCAATATCGGTCGAGTTAGCATTTTTGACCATTTAGGAGAGAAACTTCTCCAATGTCAATATCCGTCGAGTTAGGAGTTCTGACCATATAGTACTTTCATCGGTTCAACACTTGGAAGATTCCTCCAATGTCAACACCCATCCGTCGAATTAGGATTTCTGCTGACCTTCTAGTATATTCGACAGTTTTGATCTCCATTCGACAGAAATTGATTTTTAGCCATTCTTTTCAAAATTGTAACTCAGCCATTTCTGTCACCAAATCCCCATTATGGCTGACATCTTCCATTATTCTGTCATGCTATTTTTCGTCGAAAGGTAGCCTCACAATTGTACACTAGAGACAATTCTCCGTCGGATCCAAAATCATAATTTATCACCTAACACCTAGTGATTAAATTAATGGAAATAGGATGCAAGAATTAGCAAATTGGAAAATTAAATTATACTGAGATTCATAAATTTTAAAGAACCTAGAATGGAATTTTCATAAGACTTTGGATAATTTTAATTAGGGTAAGAACATGAGTGTGAGATTTCGAGCTCTTAGAATAACCTAAGTGTGTGAGAATAAACTACCTAAGAGAATTTAATTAATTAAGAGAATTTAATTAATTAAGAGAATTCCTTTAGAGACAAACTTTGTAAGAAAATCTAAACCTAAACAAGAATTCATAATACACTTTAAAAATGTATTAATTTATTTAATAACAATATTATGTTATTGTGGGTCCATGTGAGTGGCCAATGATTGTGTTGATTCTTACTTTGGCCAATTGTGGCATATGATGGAATAGTATGTAATAATGATCATACATGATTATGCATAGAGTCTGTATGCATTGTAAATGTCCGTTGGACTGTCGTAAGGCCTAGTTGCCTAGGAGTTGAACACACCTTAGTGCGGGTGCGAATAGACAAGTGTAGGTCATCGGTTGACCTTGGGGGCGTTAGGGTGCGGGTACCTCGCAATGGACAGTTGGTAGCTCTTCTGTCCGTGGGGCAGACCGATGCAAATGCACTGACGATCCGGACTGAGATACTGTCCTATATCGTGATCTAGTGTAGACTATCTGTATAATGCCATGATGTGCACGTGGATAAATTGAGAATTATAGCACTTTGGCCTCGGCAGCCTAGTAGCAGACATGTCGCCTGATCTTTCTCTCCGACCGTTTGTGTCTAGCTCCATGGAGTAGGATTTTGACGTTGTATGCATGAGCATAGTGGGTCCATGCATTATCTGACATTCATTCGTTATTATAACTTGGAATTATTGCCTTACTATTATATATATATGACTGTCTGGAACTGCTTATTTGTTTATTTCTACTATTTAATGCTTATGATTATTATTTGGAAATGCTCTGTGGGCGCTTTGCGCCATGTTGTTTCTTGTTGCTATAATTGGTAATGATGGTAGGATGTCTTACCTCTTTATTGTACTTTTCTTGCTCTATGTCAATTTTTGGTTAAAGACTGTAAGTGGGAACGAGGTTGGATTCTTTTGGATTTTCTTGGTTTGACCCACGGTATCCGGTGATGTCGTCGCGAAGGGAGTTCTATTGGGTTCGTTCGACCATGAAGAGGACTGCGATTGAAGATCTTATTCTGTAACTCTCGCTACACCGGTGAGCTCCCGAAGTTGCCTCACACATTCGGGATCCGATGGAGTGCCCAACTCCTTAGTCGTAGATATGTTGTGGGTAGTTTATACTTTCTTTTACATTACTTGTAAAAAGTCTATTTTTGGGTATATGTATGTTTTAAGGTGATTATTCAGTCTAAAATATTGTAAATTGAGTACATCTTATAATTCATATTTTAACTAGTTGTATATGTAACTATTCATTCGTGGCTCCTATTTTCCTCGTATGCGAAATGATTAATATTTTTTTGTAAAGTTTGTTATTTGACAATGATTGCACGCCGAAATTTAGTGACCGTGACATAATGACGATTGTGCCATGGTTACTAAATCGAGGGGTGTTACACCTTTGAAGACTTGTTTTGATGATAACAAACATGAAGACTAAAATGAAGATGATGGAAAAACCAAATCCAAGATCTTATGAGAATAGCTTTAGGACTTAGAGTCTTTTTGTACGGAGCTCACTTTAATATCTCACTATTTTGAAAGAAAAGATACTAAATGTTTTAAAATATTAAATGTTTTTAGAATTGGTTCTTAATTGGTTTATTTGAATAACATCTTCTCTATTCGAATAAATCCTTTTTCAGTTGTTTCTGTTTTTCAACCATTATTCGATTAATACAAGTTTTATCTGAATAAAGGCTTTCAAATATTACTTCGTGGTTATGTTTTTCAAACTGTTATTCGAATAGCAGTTTGGCTATTCGAATAAAAGAGCCTCTCAGTACTGTTTTGATAAAAACATTATTTGAATAACTCAGTGGTTATTCAAATAATCCCTTTTCTTTGAGACTTTGTTGTTTACAGTGTTATTTGAATAACACAGTGATTATTCGAATAACCCATTTAGTTTACTTTTCATGATAGTTTCATGAACAGTGTTATTCGAATAGCAGTTTCATCTATTCGAATAAACACGTCGTTTAAGTACTGATATGGAAACAAACAGGCTTTTAATTTGCTTTAAAAGAGATTTAATTACACCCAACAACATTTCGTTTGAAATTTTCTCTATGAATAGAAGCCTTGGGTCACGTCTAAAATTGCCTATCTCTCTGAATTATTTTCTACTTGCTCTAACTTATAAAATTATTTTCTACGCTATATTTTCGATTTAAACTTTGAGATATTTCTGTGAGAGCTCCATTAGCACTTCAATTTGTATAATTTGCTCTGAGTGAGAGTTTTTCTTCATCTACTTTCTGCTATTCTATATTGAGGGTGAGGTATCCCTCAAGGTTTGTATAAGGGTGAGGTATCCCTGCAGGCTGAGGCTTTAGCACAAGGGTAGAGTTTCCCTGTGTGTGAAAAGTGTTCTTTTGTGTAACGGTTGCAAGCACCTATTGAAGCTTGTATACATAGTGAAAAATGTTGGCTATTGTTTCGAGGACTGGACGTAGACCACAAGTGGGTTAGTGGTCGAACCAGGATAAATACTATGCCTGCTTCTCTTTTCTTAATCTCTTTATTTTATGTAATTTTATTTTATTACACATTTATTTTTCGCTGTTCTTAAAGTTTCTTTTCTTCATCTCGTTCCTTCTGTGCATTTATTTAATAAGTTTCAATATTTGTATTTTAATTAAAAGAGGTTTTGCGAAAAGTTTTATACTCAATTCACCCCCCTCTTGAGTACTGGAAGCCACTTGGTAACAGTCCCGACTATTTCATATAATGCTTGTGTAGACTTAGAACTCTCCATGCCTATTGGAGAACTGTAGGACATGGTTTACAGTTTGTTTAACGAAGACTCTACGGAGTCAACTGCTCGAACTCCTATAGGTAGAGACACGCCTTGACCAGAGAACATGTCTGTAGAGGATCTTGGAGAGAATCAGGTTCAGGACCTTACTCTCCAAGATTTTGGGCTTAAGCCAGGTCAAGTTTTTATATGGTAATTATGTTCTATTTAGAATATATAAGTTTTCTGTAATGGAGATTTTATGAATCTATGTTATGCACGAGAGTTATATTATGTACAATCCTTATATCTTGTGTTTCTCTAATTTTGTAACAGTTTATGTTTTTTCGCAAAAAAAAAATTTTGAAACCTGTATTAAAATAATAAATATTTTATAACTTGGGAAATTAGTTAACTAATTATGAAAAGTTAGTCTGAAATGTGATACCCTTAGGAAGGGGGTGTTACACTTGGCCTTGAATATGGATGGTCATGTGTGGGCAAGTTTGGTGGCAATCAATCACTGTTCCATTGCCAACCATGACTTTAAGGGCCTGAGTATTTTCAGTAGGTAACTGTAGAAATTTGGCTACTCTTGATTGAACAAAATTATGTGTACTTCCTCCATCTATTAAAATGGTAACCTGAGAGTGTCCAATTGAGCCATAAAGGCGAAATGTTTCGGGTACAAGAGTGCCAGAAAGAGCATTCAAACTAATCTCAGCATTGGCTGGGTCATCAAATAATGGGGTAGGGTCAGGATGAAAAGAAGATGGAGGCTCAGGAGGTGGGTCCTCCTCATCATCATCAGCAATAAGTAAGAAGAAATGTGCCTTACATTTATGGGTGGGTCCCCATTTCTCGTCACAGTTATAGCATAACCCCTTCTCATGTCTAGTGGCCATTTCCTTTGGGTTAAACTTTTTGGAATTTAGTTTTGATGGAGTGGGTAACAGGGGTTGGGATGTTGGGGTGGTTTGGGTTGTAGGTGTCACAATGGATGAAGAAGATGGGAAGGAGGTTCAACCTTTATAGCCACGTTTTCTATCATTGATTTTCTCCTCTTGGAGCTTTGCTAAAGTCGTTGCTTGTGTGAGTGAAATGGGCTGCAACTCCTGAACTTCACGTTGGATCTCTGGAGAAAGGCCAGAGATGAAACAACTGAATAGGAATGAAGGTGGTAAGCCCACAATACAATTAGCCAACCGTTCAAACTCTGTGAGATATTCATTTACAGTGCCACGTTGGGATAGTTCAAACAAAGCACCTTTTGGATCATCATAGAAAGAAGGTGCAAATCTTGTTTCCAAAGCTTGCAATAAAGCTAGCCAAGACATGATAAAACCATTATGAAATATCCATTCGTACCTGCTAAGCGCTGGACCATCCATGTAAAACGATGCAACTATGATGCATTCTTCATCAAGAGTTCTCTGATAATAAAAAAAAAACTATGAAATCTTAAAAATCCATCCCATTGCGTCTTGCCCATCAAAACGAGGTACTTCCAACTTAATATGTGGTCATTGGTTATTGTAGGGTGGTGGTGGTGGGGGGTTCTTGCGGTGGGTGTTTGGGTGGCGAGATGATTTAGTTGTTCTAGGATGTTATCAATCTTGAGGGAAAAGACATTTTGGTTAGTGGTGAGGGTGGTTTATGCTTGGGCGAGACGAAGAACAGCTTCTTCGAGGCGCTCGGTGGCTGTTTTGGAGCGGGTATTATGGTCAGCCATGGCAGGTCAGACCAATTGATGGAGCAGTGTTCTTCCTTGAATTCGAGGACAAGGAAACCTCCGAGAAATTAGAGAGAGAGATAAGAATTTTGGTAATATTCTTTCTGCCTTCTTTCATTCGTTCATGGAGTATTTAACAAAAAGCATGTGCCAATCATTGGACAACCGTAATTCAAGGAAATAGAAAAAAGGAATCTAACACATTTAAAAAGAAATGCAACAAAACAAATGGCAGCTCTAACAGACTCGGTGCCTAAGTTTCATCAAAATTCCCTAGCCTACACATAGTCATTCAAGTAGCTGGGTCTCCTTGAGGTCCTTCTGGGTCGGGTAGCCAATTAGGCTGGTAATTGGGCCTGAGTGCTAACAAAGTTATACATAGGTCAGATTTGAAATCCAGGCATAATAAGAGAAGTTAGATGTCCTTTAGTAAGGGTAATTAGTTAATATAAAGCAAATAGTATTGATGCATTTGGATGTACTTAAAAAACATGACTTGCATACAGAATCATGGAACACATCTGGTAATTTGAATAATGATAACGTTGGCTCCTATATCATCAATGCTAAACTGCAGATAACCACTCGGTTGTAGCCTCTTCATAGAACAAAATTGATACCATTCTTGGCCAAAACTACATTTAACCCTGTTGTCACCTCTATCTACCTAGTGTAATTTCACAACAAAGTCATTCCCTTCTTCATCAAACAATATACATTCCAACATTAGTGGTTCCATGCTTGAACAAACAAATCTCGACGGTATATGTATAAAAGTAAAATTCGTGACAGAAATTAGAAAAGGTTAATAAATTATAGAAAACAACTGAAATGCTTAATGAAAAATATATGTAAAAAGTATGTGTCTCACCAAAGGTTGCTTGGCAGAAGGTATTGCAAGGGTTACGACAACATCCCATCCAGGATCATACACTGTTGGATCAAGTTTGGGATAGGTAATCTTTTCATTAGACGTGCTATGGATAGTGAAATTGAAACTACCCCGACCCATGAACTCCATTGTCATAAAGTGTATAGTTGTGATGCTATAAAATGACTTCAACTGCCTAAGTCCAGACCACATTTGTGCCTTGTTCTCATAATGATACATGCCAATCTCAAATGTGTCCTACAGGGTCTGTCAAGTACACCAATTCACCGATTTGTTGACGAAATTGCTAGTAGAAATTGTTGGAGGAGCCGCGCATTTTCCTAATGCAATAAAAGAAAGATAGTGATTACAAAAATATGTGGAAATGTGATAACATTATATGTAATAACTTCATTGGATCTAGAGGAACTATAAATCTTGCCAAGGGTGTCCATTATTCTAACCACTTCCATGTGCCTTAAGCTTTTCTCGCAAGAGACAAGGTGCATATGATATAATTATAATAACAAAAGTGAGTAAGGAAGAACTACTCTCATCAATGGAGACACCTTCACTTACTAATGATAACCCAACTCTCATCACCTCCCCCTTTCTATTCCTAACTTCTGTACTAGAACCTCTTTAGCTAGAATCGAAAACCTTATAGAATATTCCCATGTCCCTAAAGATGCAAAAATAACTTTATCTCTTCCTCCTCTTTCAAGTTCGTAAAATGTCTTTCAAAGGCATAACTCCATTGCCAGGTCAATCAAAAGGTTGATTTCTATCAATAGAATTAATGTGAAAGAAGAAGTCTAATCGTCTAAGTTGGACCAATGTACTCGCCAGGCCATAATTGTTGAATAGTATGTGAGCTTAGAGATCCCTGAAAACCTAATCAATGGACGAAGAAATGAAGGATTCACTGCCATTCATTTTGGAGCAATCATACTTATTCTTTCACTTCATGGGACAAAAGGGGTTCCTTTAGTTGCTAGAATTTCTCTATTGGACACATGCTATATCCATTATGAGAATGTAATAATAGGAATCCTATTAACTACCCTTCATGTTAGAAGTTTAGTTTTAACCAAGTTTCTAAATTACAATGTCTTTTTAAGATACCCAACTCTTTCAACCAAAATGAAAGTCCAACTCCAACTTATTGGAGTTGAGCAAGTTCTAGAAGCTCTAACTGCAACCCTTCACCACCAAATAATCTACAGATTCCAAGACCATTCAATAGATTTGCCATTACCAAGATGTTCTGATGATGCCTTGTTCATCATAGCCAACCAAGAAGAAGTACCTTCCATCATCCAAATCCTGAGATAGATTCCTTGGGATGAGCTAATCAAGATGATTCCTTTAGAATGGATCAATAATTATGAGAAACACCATCTCAATAAGGAGTTTGTCCACTCAATGGATGCTTTTTTCAGAAAATTAACTAATAGCTCTGTAAAAACCATTTTTAAGAAGCCAAAGCAAGAATCCAGCACGACTCCTCCAATTTTTGAATCATTGACTATCCTACTAGTCAACAAAGAAGATTGATGCCTGATTTATAGTTTCAGATCAGACAAAGACCTTGTCTTCACTGACAATAAAGGTGGACATTTTATTTGGGATGTTGACCTAAGTATGTGTGACCCCGACTGTGATTATTGGATGCATGATGATAGCGATGATGATGATGATGATGATTTTTATAAGGAAGACTACTAGAAAAAGAAGAAGAAAGGTCCTTGCTGGCCACTGCCTCCTCCTAAAAGGAGATCTGACCCAGAAAATAGTCTTTGGGTAAGGATACATAAGAAGCATGAATCCTTTTGATATATAATAAAGCCTTATGAATCTTAAGAGAAGAAGGATACTTGTCGCTAAGAGAAGATCCTCCAAAGGATCCCTCCTCGTAACTTGGCCTCCACCAAAGTCCCTCTATAGACCCTGTAGAAAAGAGATACCATCTACTATAATTCTAACAACTGTTCCACTTCCATCAATTCCATGCCTGATGTTCTCATTATCCTCCCCACAATATGACCAAGACTTTTCCAGTCTAAAGAAAAAGACAGACCCTATTTAAAAAATCTCTTCAAGAGCCTTTGTTCAGCCTTCAAAAGGAAGTCCTAATGGGAAAATAAGGACACCAAACTAGGTAGAAGAAGTACTAAACTGGAAGACTGAAAAAGCCAGAGCTCATAAAGTGGCCCTTAGAAAGATGGATGTAAAGATAGAAAAAATTGCAGCTAGTGTCGAGAACACTGATGCTCACTTACAAGTTTTGTCTAAAAAGATGCAAAAACACTATAAGAATCTACAAGCTCAAATTTCTCAGCTAGACCATGATTTGACAAGAATATTAGAGACAAGAGATTTCATTAAGATGTTTGATCATATAAAAAGGGAAATTAGGAAACTCCATGGACAAATCAAAGAAATGGATGATTATATCAAAGCCCAAAGAACCTCTGAATCAGAGATACATCTTTCTTCAATTTCTCCTCATTTCCCAACTTATTATGCTCCCCAGTCTCACATTCACCATTCTTTCCATCATAACCACCAGAAATATTCCTCCTTTTGTATACAGACCCAAATCTCAAAGAACCTCCTCTTCTACGTCAAGAGGAAAAAAGGTGCAAATGAGCATTTCCTCATTAGATGCAGCATAAGAAAAATCTCCAAAACATTCTCCTTTGAAAAAAGCCTCCAAACAAGAAGCCATTTCTTTTCCTTCACAAGCAATGGCTACTACCTTGACTACCACAACTTTGCCAACTGACTCACGAGAAAACTCATCTCATGATTTAGAAGGATTTGACTATCCAACAAATCCAAAACCATCAATCCTAAAATCAAACACACAGTATGAACTATCAATCCTAGAAGAAGAACAATAATCAAAAGTATTCATTTCAAGATCAGATTCCTAATCAGAAAAAGAAATGGCAGACATTTCCAAAATCTTAATGGCCGCATCTTAAGAATTAAGAAAAACCAAAACCCAGGTGTTCTATGAAGAACCTGAATAAGAAGCTGTCAGCTACTCTTATTCTTAGGAAGATATCAAAAGCACCAGACTAATAAATGAACCTTGTTTCACATTTGATGATGTTCCTCCTAACAAATGGCAGAAAAGACTCCTTGATTTTGGAGCTTGGCTTGATACTCAGATGATAAAAATAGATTCTAATTCATACAAAGTCATAGAAGAATTTTGCTTCCATATGACGGGAACCTTAAAAGAATGGTACCTAAATTTAGGAGACTTCAAGCAAGACCAGTTTCATTAGCTACCTAATACAACTTCAATCTTGGGAGCTCTTCACCATGAGTACATAAAAGACATGATTTTGTTTGACAAAAAAGTTAGACAATAATACTTTGAGATGAGATATTGCTCTCTCAAAGTCAAAGACATAGAAATACACTACCAATGCATGTCTTAGAGGTTCTATCTCCTAAATGGTTAATGATTTAAGCCTCAAAAGCACTTATGTTGCTTTTCTTCCTCCAGAAATCCAACCAGAACTCCAAAGAATATGGCTATTACAACTCTAGAGGATTTCAGCACCATGTTCCTTGGTGAAATTCATCAAATGACCTTGAGTACCCTTGAAAAGCTCTACACATAGCACCAGTTCTTTCCCGACACTATCCAGCAGAAATCCAAGTTTAAGAAAGCCTATAGAAAGTTTTATTTGGAGATTCAATGCAAAGACAAGGACTGTATCTGCACAACTAAGAAGAAGAATCATAAGTAGAGATTTAAGAAGTTTTCTAGCAAGAAAAGTGGCAAGGAGAAGAATATCAAATTCTTCAAAAGAAAAGAAAAGCGTAGGAAAAACAAATCTAACCAATGCTTCATCTGTGGATAAAAGGAGCATTTCTCAATGAACAATCTGAATAAATTAGTCAAAGTTTCCAAGCTAAACAATTCTCTTATGCCACTAGAAGATGCTGACATCGAGTCCTTCTACTGAGAGCAAGACTTTGCAGATGATGACACAATGTTTGCTCTACAAGACTCATCCTATGAATTAGATGAAGAATCAGATGAAGGATCAGATGGAGAGTATTATCCTATATATTCTTTGCATGAGATTGATAGTGTTCCAACTCCTC
Organism: Ormosia semicastrata; assembly: GCA_029884595.1. Lineage (NCBI taxonomy): Eukaryota > Viridiplantae > Streptophyta > Magnoliopsida > Fabales > Fabaceae > Ormosia > Ormosia semicastrata. The sequence goes on from JAQQTO010000060.1 coordinate 60,516,867, forward strand.
CTTAACCTCACGTTGAGATCTAAATATTGGCTTCTAAGTTCTCACATCCTCTGAAAGTCATAGCTTACATGGACATCAGAGCACAAAGAACAATGATGAATCCTAATATCCTCCCAAAGGATTAGTGGACCAATCATACAATTTATTTCATGGCTGCTGATGGAAAAGTTTTTCGCACTTATCTAATCACCAAGTCAAAGATTGGTATTAGATTTTTCCCAGAATGCATAGTGTGGACCAAAGTAATAAGAAATTGAGTTACCAAACAAAGACATCTTGATTGGCATTGATGTTTATTCAGTTGCCTCAAAGTTACAAATATATCCTATAGGAATACAATTCAAACGTGAATTCAAGCAATATTCCATAGTTCACAAACTATTTTCTCTCACAGATGTTCCTCTAAGATATGAAAAAATCAAAGCAAAGCTTTTGACGTTATACACAGAAAACCAAGAAGAATTCTAACATCCAAAGCCTTTACAAAAAAATGAAGAATTCTTTGTTCAACTACTTTTTAAGTTGAATGAAGATATCAACCCTACAAAGGCTACTCATCTTGGATTGACTCCTTCAGACCTCACCCTTGCAAGGGAAGAATGTTCACAACTCCTCAAGCAAGGATTGATTGTGCCAACAAAATCAGAATGGGCATATCAAGCATTCTACGTTGAAAAAAGATCAAAAAAAGTCTGAAGTAAAAAAAAGGTTAGTAATTGACTACCGGCCTCTAAATCATTTTCTAAAAGACGACAAATTTCTAACTCCAAAAGTTGCCTCATTTCATACTTTCATCAAAGACTTGCAAGTCTATTCCAACTTTGATGTGAAGTAAGGATTTGGGCAATTGGGCCTCGACTTGGTAGACCACGACAAGATCACCTTATGTATTTCAAATACCCAATATTAGTGGAAAGTCCTACCTTTTGGCCTTAAAGTAGCCCCATCAATGTTTCAAAAGGCCATGACCAAAAATTTTGAGCCCATACTCCATAGTGTATTAATCTACATTGATGATGTGTTCCTATTCTCAAAAGATGAGCAAGCCCATGAACACCTTCTAGACTAGTTTTATTAGACTACCCAACAACATGGAATCATGTTATCTAAAAAGAAAAGTCAATTTGGACAAAAGGAGATTGACTTCTTAAGAATGCACTTCTCTAAATGAAAATATCAACCTCAGTCTCACATTGCTGAAGAACTCCTCAACTTCCCTAATGAAAAGTTGACCACAAAGCAAATTCAATAGTTCTTAGGCATTATTAATTACCTCAGAGACTTTATCCTCAAGTTGCCAAATACACATTGTCCAAGCTGCTCAAGAAGAATCTCCTCAACGAGGAAAAAATCAAATAAAGACAATCAAGGCATTGAAGAAAGTTACATAGAATCCTCCTACTCTCAAGATTCCAAGCACAAGAAAAAATGATTTTGCAAACTGATGTAAGTGATAAATATTGGGGTGCAGTGCTGATTAAAGAACTTAACAACAAAAAGCATTATTATGGATATGCAAGCAGGTAATTCAAAGATGTTGAGATGCATTATCACACCATATACAAAGAAGCCCTTGTAGTCAAAAATGGGGTCCAAAAGTTTGATTTTCATTTAAGAGGATATCAGTTTGAAATTCATATGGATAGCTTATCATGCCCTAAAAATTACCACAACTCATTGTAATTATTTGGGATCTAGAAATAAATTTTTTCATAATTATTTTCATCATCTAAGCAGTTTATGCTAAGTTTTGATTTAATATGAGTTATTTTCTACGTCCTGTGTTATAGCATTATGCCCAAATTAACTTAGAAAATTACCAGAATTAACAGGTAACTTACATAAGTGTTAATAAACTACTGTAATAATCATTAAGGTTAATAGATTATGGAGGATGTTACATAGCTCCTCCTTTCCAAGGATCCTTGAGTTCAAAAACAAAATACCTCTAGACCCTCAAATTCCTAGACAAAAAAATTGGTTTTCTAGATATGACTTCCTTGTCAAGCATATCAAGGGAAACCAAAATCTTGTGCCTGATTTTTTATCCAAGCTGAACCTAGTAAAAGTTGTTACCACATTATTATATTATGTCCATGATCTCTATACAAGACATCACAACTTGGAGCCCCTTTTAGATACCTCAATATATGAAGAACAACCTCCTAATGAGTGGTTCGGGGAGATGACATGAATTGACTAACCACATTGACAGAGAAAGGAATACCAAGACAAGTAACCATGAGGTAGTTAAGCTTGCCAACTAACTTTCTATATCATTTAGGGTCAAACGTAGCATCTCCCTCATCTGGTAAGAGTTTGACATTAGGGACCATAGGTGCTTCAATAGGTTTGGCTCCAAGCATACTTGTTTCTCTGAGTAAATCAAGCACATACTTCCTCTAAGTAAGAAAAATACCATTCAAACTCCGCATCACTTCAATGTCTAAGAAGTATTTCAAAGCACCCAAGTCCTTAGTATGAAATTATGTTTAAAGAAAGTCCTTAAGCTTTCTGATCCCAATCTCATCGCTCCCAGTAATGATAATATCATCCACATAAATCACCAAGAAAATACAGCCACTCTGAGAGCATCGAAAGAATACTGAATGATCAAAAGTACATCTCTGTAATCCAAAATGAAGAATAACTTAACTAACCATGCTCGTGGAGCTTGTTTAAGACCATATAATGACTTCTTTAGTTTGTAAACTTTACCATTCTCCCCTTGAGCAGAAAACCTAGGAGGTTGCTCCATATATACCTCCTCCTACAGGTCACCATGGAGACAGGCATTCTTGACATCAAGTTGGTGCAAGGACCAATGATGACTAGCTGCAAGAGAGATAAAGATACGAACAGAGGCAAGTTTAGCAACAAGAAGAAGGTAACAGAATAATCAATGCCATAAACTTGAGCATAACCTTTAGTAACAAGAAGAGTTTTTAAATGTGCCACAGAGCCATCAGGATTAACCTTCACAGTATACACCCACTTATAACTAATTGCCTGTTTACCTGCAGGTAGAGAAACTAACTCTCAAGTGTCATTGTGTTCAAGAGCATGCATCTCATTTAACATAGCCTGACACTACCCCTCATTAGACAATGCCTCAGCAATAGTATTAGGAAGGGTAAGAGAATTAAGAGAAGCAACAAAAGACTGACCAGAACTAGATAAACTAGCAAAAGAAACAAAGGAAAAAATGGGATAAGTACAGCTATGTTTACCTTTTCGAAGAGAAATTGGGAGATCAAGACTTGAATTAGGAGGAGCAGGATCCAAAGAGGAAGTAGAAACTAGAACAGGAAATGAATCCGTAGGGTCTGGAGTAGTAGGACCGACCATAGTAGGTTGCTGGTTCTGCCGAACATAATGGTGGAGCATAAGAGGACAAGGGAAGGGACGAGACCAAGAAGAAGGAGAAGATGAGATACCCGAAGTAGGAAAAAGAATATACTAGAAAGTCTTCATCATTATCTAAGGGAGAGGAATGGGTAGACTCAGAAGAAAAAATAGTTGTTTCAAAGAATGTCACATCTGCAGAAACAAGATACTGACGTAAATTAGGAGAGTAAAAATGGTACCCTTTTTTACTTCGAGAGCAACTAAGGAAGATACATTTGAGGGAGCGAGGATCCAACTTGGAGACCTGAGAGTGAACATCCTACACAAAACAAGTGCAACAAAAAATTTTAGGAGGGAGAGCAAATAGAGATTGAGAGGGGAAGAGCAAGGAATGAAGGATTCGACCATTAAGAATAGATGAAGGTAGACGATTAATTAAATAACACGCAGTAGATACAACATCAACCCAAAAGTTTTTAGAAACTTTCATTTCAAATTAAAGAGTGCAAGTAACTTCAAGTAAATGTCGAATCTTTCTTTCTGCCACCCCATTTTGTTGAGGGGTGACAATGCATAAGGTTTCATGAATAATGTCATGTTCTTGCAAGAAAAATAAAAAAAAAGGGTAGACAAGTATTCTTTAGCATGATCACTACGAAGAGTATGAATAGTAATATTAAATTGAGTTTGAACTTTAGCATAAAAGGAATGAAATATATTAAACACTTCTGAATGATTTTTCATTAAATAAAGCCAAGTAACACGAGAGTAATCATTGACAAAAGTAACAAAATAATGAAAACCAGCCTTAGACTCAATGGGACAAGGCCCCCAAATGTTAGAATGAACTAAAGTAAAAGGAAAAGTAACAGGCTTATTGACCCTAGGAGGAAAAAATCCTCGATGATGTTTAGCAAACTGACAAGATTCATAATTCAAAACAAAAGAAGACTCTAAACTAGGACACAACTTCTTCAATGTCTGCAAAGGTGGATGTCCAAGCTGACAATGAAGATGAAACGGAGAAATGGAAGCAGAACAAGCAACCGACAGTGGGCCCAGATTGGCGGACTCCAAAACATATAAGCCATTGGATTCATGACCTCTACCAATCACATTCTTCGTCTCAAGATCCTAAAATAAATAATACGTAGAAAATAAGTGAACACTACAATTCAAACTATTGATAATTTTACTGACAGACAAAATATTAAAAGGAAAATGCGATAAACATAAGACAGAATGTAAGGGAAGAGAGGATGAATAATTGGCAACTCCACTACCAATAATAGGGGTTGAGAAACCATTAGAAAGAGTGACATTTGGTAAAGAATAAGTGGGAAGAAAAGAGGATAGAACACTAGTATTACCTATCATATAGTCTGCTGCACCAGAATCAATGACCCAGGTACGGGAGGAAGAAGTGAGACAAGCAATGAGATTACATGACTGGACAATAGTAGCAATGGAAGAAGGACCACTACCCTGTGAGGCCTGGAATTAAGTGTAAGCCTCAAATTCAGCACTAGACATGGTGATGGTTCTGAGACCCTGTGTTTGAGGAGCAGTGACGTGTGTGGAAAAGAGACTTTCATAAATTGCTGCATGAGTATAACGTTGACCTTGGGAGGAACCAGGTTTCCCATTCAACTTCCAATAATTCTTCTTAATATAGCCTTCCTCCCTATAGTAATAACAAAGATAAGAACCACCATCACAACCACCAAAATGACCACCTGTTGTACCATGACTACCATGGCCTCCACCTCTACCTATTCTACTACCACCTCGACCAACCAAAGCATCTAATGATCCAAAAAAAGAATCAGAATGTAACTCATGATGAGTGCGTATGAGGCGGCGATAAACATTAGCAAGGGTCATATGATTAGAACCAATCAAGAGTTGATCATAAGCGGTACTAAACTCAAAGGATAATCTAGACAAGAAACTCACAACTGCCAACTACTCCCATTGTAGGCGCATCTGTTTAACATTAGTAGAGATAGGTTGGAGGGCATTCAATTCCTCTTAGGTACGCTTAAAGTCAGTAAAATACCCATGAAAGGACTTATCCTATTGTGCCGGTCTATGAAACACCTATGACACCTCATAAAGACGAGTTAAGTTGGATTTCCCAAAATAAAGAAACTTCATATACTCCCATAACTCTTTCATAATATCATAGTGAGAAACAATATGCTTAATGGAAGTATCAAGGGTTTTGTTGATCATACCAAATAGTTGGTTATCTTCCTACAACCAACTATCATGCCTGGTTATGGATGTTGGTGGGTCATTTTTCAGATGATCTTCTTTCTCAATCCTAATGAGAAACATGGTGATAGTTTTACGCTATTCTGCATAGTGTTTCCTATTAAACTTTTCATTAGTAATACGGACAGAAGCAGAGATGACCTCAGGCATCACAGTAGGTTTCATAGACTTATTAGATTCATCAAAACTGGTGGAACTGGAATTATGATCAGAATCAGCCATCAGAGAAAAAAAGAGACAACAATATACACTACAAACAACATGAAAATCTCTAGGTTCAAAGAAAAACACCCAAATTGCACTAGAAACACTCAAACAACACTGGAAAATGCATCAACTAAATTGAAAGCACCCAAATGGAACCCAAAAATACATCAATGGGACTGGGTATGAAAAAGAGCTTCAGAGCACGCCTGAAAATGCCTAAATCGTGGACTGGGCTCGCTAGGTTCTAACAGAAACTCCAAATTATGACTGAAAACACAAAAAATGCATCACCCCTGGCCGACAGCGACACCTCTAGTCCCCAGAAATACTAGTCATGGCTCCCCTAGCCAATGGCGATACCCCTGGTCGCCAAAAACAGCAAGCGTGGCACCCACCTAGCCATTGGTAAACTCATCTAGCGTGAAACCCTCACGCCCAAACACCCACAAAAAATGTCGATCTAGACCTTAACAGTACTGGGAAAAATCAATCAACCCTAACGAAGAGTAGATCGGTAAATTCTGAGCACGAAGGTTCCATGTGTCCATGGTACCTTTGTGGACTTGTACATGACATAACATGACATTATGTTCATGGACTTGTACTAAAAGCTGAAAGTCCTATGCTAGGAGTTAACTCCCTATGGCGATGAGCTCATTGGATTCACTGGTGAAAAGATTACTCCAGCAGGATATTTTGAGACTCACCTAACCTTAGGGAGCACTAAACTCTTCAGAATTGTCAAGGTCGGGTTTTTGGTTATAGACTGCCCCTCAGTGTATAACATCATCTTGGGTAGTCCTACTCTGAATGCCCTTAGCACTGTGGTGTCTCCTACCCATATGGCTATGAAATTCCCCAGTAAGATTGATGAGCTTATCACTTTCAAGGGCGACCAGATCGCAGTGCAAAAATATTATAATGAGAGCCTCAAGATTTGAAGAGTCCCCAAGAAAGTGAAAACTAGTACATCTAGCCCAGCTCTGGATCAAGTCAACATTCTTATGACAGAGTTAGACGTATAAGAAGAAATCAGGGGTATCAGTCCCCATCTAGAGGGTGAACTACATCCACTTCAACTTCGTGTCAAGCCAGATTAGGTCACCAAGATTAGAGCGAATATGGAAGAAGAAGAGAGACACTAGTTGATTAAGCTCTTGCATAAAAATAAAGATATCTTTTCCTGGACGTCCTCTAACATGCTTGGGCTTGACTTCACCTTCATCTGCAATTGCTTTTTTATTAGAGAGGATGGGAGGTCAGTGTCCCAGAAAAAAAGAAAAGTTGGCCCAAAAAGACAACAGGTTATTGAAAAGCAGGTTAAGGAGCTACTCAATGCTGACTTCACCAAGGAAATATCCTACACTACATAGCTATCTAACGTGGTCTTAGTGAAGAATTCAAATGAAAAGTGGAGAATGTGCGTGGACTACATGGACTTGAACAAGGCCTGCCCTAAATATCTGTATCCATTTTCCAATGTAGATAAATTGGTTGATAGCTCTTTCAAATTTTATGGTGGGGAGGACAGACCAGCCTATCCGGCAGGTACTACACAAACCAGACTTAGCAAGAAGAATGATTTCCTGGTCCATTGAGCTTTCTGAGTTTAGAATCGCGTATGAGCCTCAGCTAGCAATAAGAGCTTAGGCACACTCTAACTTTCTAGAAGAACTCACATTAGATCCCGGTGACCTTTAAGGAATTTCTTGGATCATATTTATTGATGGATCCTCAAACCCCAAGGGAAGTGCTGTTGGGGTGATTTTAGAAAATTATGAAGGGGTGACAGTGGAAAACTCCTTGAAGTTCGAGTTCCTAACCTCGAACAATCAGGCCAAGTATGAAGCATGTATTATCAGATTGACAATGGCCAAGGACATGGTAGCGGCTAAGATCACACTTTGTAGTGACACCCAACTTGTTACCTCCTAGATCCGAGGTGATTATCAAGCCAAGGAACCCCTCATTCAGAGATATTTGGCCAAAGTCCAAGAACTCCTTAAGAACTTCCAGGATGCCAAGATAGAGCACATTCCTAGAGAGTAGAACTCCAGGGCAGACCTGTTGTCCAAACTGGTCAACACTAAGAGTCCAAGTAATAATTGTTCTATGATCCAAAAGACCCATTCTCAACCTTCTATCTCTGATGCAACCATTTTCTAAGTGGAAGAAGAAGAGCATACATGGATCACTCTAATCGTGAGTATCTACAGCCTAGATCTAGGCCCGAGGACCTCAAAGAAGCCTCCAAACTGATCAGAATTACAGTCAGGTACACCATTTACAATGGATAGTTATACCGATATGGTTTCTCCTCTCTTTTCCTCTCCTTAAATGTCTCACAACAAAAGAAGCAAAATATGTTCTGGTTGAGGTCTACGAGGGGAGTTGTGGACACCACTTAGGGGGAAAAGCCTTAGATCTAAAGGCACTTAGGGCCAAATACTATTGGCCAACTATGGAGGTCGACTCCCTTGCATATGTTCGGGTTTGTGATAAATGTTAGCGCCACTTGGACCATTATCAGACTACCCCAGAGGAATTATCCACAATGTTTGTACCCTGGCCATTCTATAGATGCGGTATGGATATCCTGGGTCTGTTCCTTCAAGTACCTGGTCAACTGAAGTACTTGGTGGTGGCTGTGGACTATTTCACTAAATGGATTGAGGAAGAGCCCCTAGTCAGGATCTCCTCTGCTCGGATCCAAAAGTTCACCTGGCGCCACATCATCACCAAGCTTGGGATTCTGGAGTCCATTATGATGAATGATAATCACATATTTGATACAATAATAAACCCTCATTTTTAGTCATTTACACTCTCCATGTACTTAATTGATTGAGTTTGGTTATGTTTTGTAAGTTTGGACTCAAATTGGACTTAATTAAATTTTTCAGCATAATTTACGTCTTACACTGTTTTTGTATTTGGGCCATATCTTGGGCTATAGGCAGTATTTGGAGGAGATTCTAATGGCATTTGAAAGATAAGAGAGATTTCTACAACTTTTATGAATACCTTAAAGGCCTAATCACACGTTTGAATAACTCAAATTAGAGTTGAAGCAAGAACTAAGGTGCTGATCCTGACAGCTTGACCTATGCATACTGTTCATAACATAGCTCAGGCTATAGGATGTCAAATGGGCTTAAATGTTCATGGTTTATAGTTAAGGCCCAAATCTACAACTTTCATGTTGAACATTTTTCCATAATCTGAGGTCTAATGGGTCATATTGGGCTTGGAAGTCAGAACAGAGGAGCTGTCACTGGGCCTGAGCAGTATGCAGTATTCAGACCATATCTTAAGTTGTAGGAATTCTTTTGGGCTCAAACTAATAGCATTTGAAAGCTAAGATCCAGGCCTATAACTTTCGTACAGACCAGTTGGTGAAAAAATGACAAATATAATGACTTCAAAGCTAAATTATCTCAAAGACAAAGAATCTCCATAATTTTCTACTCTTCAAAAGTTATTTGGCATTTTTCACTCATTTTCCACTCATCCACTCATTCATGACTCAGCTTCCTTGTCATTTGTATCCCTAATCCTCTATAAAAGGGAGCCTTGGCTGATCATTTAAGGGGTTAAGGTGTTAGATACCAAATTCATGCCATTTTGTTGTTTGATTATCTTGTTGTAATTTTCTTTTGTTCTAAATTGAAGTTATGTTCTTCTTCTTCTTCTTCTTCTCTCTTCCTTTCTTCTTGTCTATGAGTAACTAAGTTTCATTTTGCTTGGGTGAAAGAGTGAAGCTCTTGGTAATGAAATAAGGTTAGATTAATTTTTCTCTTGTGCTTAAATGATATATTTTCAAGTGGTCATTATACGTATTATATTTTGTTTCCAATCAATTAAAAAACCCTCCTTGTAAAGTGGAGTTCTTGATTTGTTGTAGACAAGAGATTAGCACAATGAATGCTTGAACCTATTTATAAGTGGTGGTGTTAGAAACTCTCCTTGTAAAGTGGAGATCTTGATTTGTTGTAGACAAGATTTTGACACAATGAATGCTTGATCTCATTTATGAGTGGTGATGTTAATAGATGATTAAAGGAATCATAATATAATTACGTATATAATTTTTAATGAACTTTGAACATTGTATTTTCCGATTGGAACCTCTATTATGTGTGGATTCTAATTGAGTTATAAAAAAATTAATCTTATCCTTAATTTATTTACCAAGAGTGGATCTCCTAGCCCAAACAATTCCTTTTTTTATTTGTGACCAAGTTTTATCACCTTTATTATTATAACAAAATATTTTCCTTACGTCAAATAAATTTTTCTTCATCAATTCCCTGTGGATCGACCTCGGACTCCCGAGAATTTATTACTTGAAATAACCTGCACTTGGGTTTGCAACTTAACTTTTAATACCGCATCAAGTTTTTGACGTCGTTGCTTGGGACTTGATTTGAAGAACAAATGTATGGTGTAAATATTTTGTATATATATTCTACTCTTTTAATTTTTTTTTTGTACTTACGAACGTACTAACTTAGTGGGAAAAACTCTCCCTAATCTCTCTATAATCTTTAATCATTAACGAAATAATCTTTTTTCTTCTCTTCTCTCTCGCCAGAGCAAAAAATCAGCTCTGTCAATTCTCTGGTTTTCATATTTTAAATTTACTTTCTGCACTTTAATTTCTGTACTTTACTTTCTGTATTTTATTTCTAACTTTCTAATTTATTAACCTACTAACCTTTTAATTTTCTTGCTTACTAACTTACTAACTATCTAACTTTTTACTTTATCTGCTTCTAACTTTTTAATTTACTTGCTTCTAACATTTTAATTTATCTGCATACTAAATTTTAATTTTTCTGCTTATTAACTTATTTTGTGGTTGGTTTATACCACACATTTGTTAATATATATTTGGTGGCTAGTTTATACCATATCTTTGTTAATATTTAATGGACGGTTTATACTGCTAGCTTGTATATTTTATTTTATATTTTAAGTTACTTGTTTATGCTTCATTGGTATCGTGATTTAAATTCTGGTCGTTTGGTTAAAGTTAATCCTAATACTTTACATATTGATTTGTCTGAATCACAATCATACACATAAAATACAATGGCTGAAAATGAAAGTGTGCATGATGAACATGAAAATCAACCGTTGCGAACCATGCGTGAGTATTTGCAACCATGTCGAAATTCTAGTCCATCATGTTTTATCTTTCCACTTAATGCTAACAATTTTAGATTCAAGTCAGGTATGATTTCTTTACTTCCTAATTTCCATGGTTTAGAATCCGAAAGCCCATATTTATATCTAAAAGAATTTGAGGAAGTATGTACTGCTTTTCATGATCAAACTTGCACTGAAGAAGTTGTTAAGCTTAAATTGTTTCCTTTTTCTTTAAAAGATAAAGCAAAAGCTTGGCTTAACACTTTGAAACCAAGATCAATTGGCACATGGCTAGAAATGCAAGGTGAGTTTTTAAAAAAAAAATTTCCAACACATAAAACCAATGCTTTGAAAAGACAAATCCAAAATTTTTCCCAAAATTCAAATGAAGCATATTTTCAAAGTTGGGATTGTTTTAAATATTTGTTGAATTCTTGCCCACATCATGGTTTCGAAAAATGGCGCACTATAAGCTTCTTTTATGAAGGGTTAACACCTGAAACTAAACAATTTGTGGAAACAATGTGCAATGGTGAGTTTCTTGATAAAGAACCTGAAGAAGCTTTAGACTATTTAAACCAATTGGCTGAAAATTCTCAATCTTGGCATGGTACTAATCCTTCTAAAAATTTAATTAGATCTAACCTTGCTAGTGCTAGTAAAGGAAAATATCACCTTAGTCAAGAAGAAGATCTAAATGTAAGGAATTTGGCTAAAAAGATTGAAGCTATGGATTCAGGGAAAGTAAAAGAAATTAAATCTGTGCAAAATGAAGAAATTTGTAGCATTTGTGATGAATTGGGACACTCAACAAATGAATGTCCAAAAATTCCTGTTATTAAAGAAGTTGTGCATGAGTAAGTAAATGTAATGATCAATTTTAAAAAGCCATTCACTTCTTCTTTTTCAGATACATACAATCCGGGATAGAGAAATCACCCAAACTTCAGTTGGAGGACCAACAATTAGGCACAATTCATGCAACCACCACCTCCTCAAGCACAATAGGATTCATAAAATTCTCAAGGATATGCACCTTATGTCCCACCATATAGGAAAAACCTTGAGGGAACATTGCATATATTCATGGAAAAGTAAGAGGCCATTAATAACCAAAACACTCAAGCCATGATTGATATAAAAGACACTCTTGCTAAACTTTCTTCTGCACTTGCCATTCATGAGAAAGAAAATTTTCCCTCTCAACCTCAACCAAATCCCAAGGGTCAGTATAGCCTAAATGAGGGTAGTTCAGAAAGCCAACAAATAGATTAAGTCCAGTCAGTGATAACTCTTAGGAGTGGAAAGGTTGTTGAAAAATAAATTCCTAAAACTTATGAGAAAAATGATGAGTCAAGTCTCAAAGATGAGGAAGGAGTTGATAAGCCACCTAGCCAAAAAGAGACCAAACCCTTGCCTTCACCCTCATATCCTCAAGCATTAAACAATTCAAGTAAAGTGAACTATAACAGTGACATTTTTGAAATCCTTAAACAAGTGAAGGTCAATATTCCTCTATTAGATGCTATCAAATAGATTCCTTGTTATGCCAAATTTTTGAAGGACTTGTGCACTGTTAAAAGAAAACATAATGTGAAAAAAAAATACATTTTTGACTTAACAGGTAAGCTCCATTATTCAGAACAATAATGTGTTAAAATATAAAGACCCTGGTTGTCCTACAGTTTCATGCATTATTGGTGAACATAAAATTGAACGAGCTTTACTTGATCTTGGTGCTAGTGTTAACTTGCTTCCATATATAGTTTATCAGCAACTCAACCTGGGTGAGTTAAAACCAACTTCTGTAACTCTTCTACTTGCCGATAGATCAATTAAAATTCCAAAAGGAATAGTGGAAGATGTGTTGGTTCAAGTTGATAGATTCATATATCCTGTGGATTTTATTATCTTGGAAACTGAACCTATGAAAAATAGTAGTAAGTCAATTCCTATTATTTTAGGTCACCCATTTTTAGCAACATCTAATGCTTTGATAAATTGTAGAAATGGAGTGGTGAAGCTAACTTTTGGAAATATGACACTGGAGCTTAATGTTTTCAACATGTGCAAGCAACCACAAGAAGTTTATGATGAAAATGAAGAAGTTGAAGGGATTGAGGCCATTATAGATGATCATCTTCAAACCAGGAGTTCTTCTGATCCATTAGAAATTTGTTTAATTGATTCATTTTATTCAGCTACACATTTAGATGATGATGTTTCTGAAATATGCTCTTTGCTTGACTGTACACAGGAAATGGAATACAAAGGAAAGAAGCCAAGATTTGAAAAGCTAAAACCCATGAATGATGATACCCATGAAGAAGTGCCCACACTGGAACTAAAGCCATTACCTGCTGGGTTAAAGTACACATTTTTGGGAGAAGAACAAAGCTTTCCAGTGGTAATTCCCTCATCCCTAACCAAAGAACAAGAAGGTATGTTGATAGAAGTACTTAAAAGGCATAAAAGTGCAATTGGATGGACATTAAAGGACATGAAAGACATTAATCTATTAATTTGTACACATAGAATACATTTAGAGGATAATGCTAAAACATCTCAACAACCTCAAAGAAGATTAAATCCATACATGAAAAAGGTAGTTAAAGCTGAAGTTCTTAAATTACTTGATGTTGAAATTATCTATCCTATCTCTGATAGCCAGTGAGTAAGCCCTACACAAGTTGTGCCTAATAAATCTGGAATAACAGTGGTTGAAAATGAAAAAGGAGAATTAATACCTACCCGAGTCTCATCTAGTTGGCATATGTGTATTGATTTTAGAAAATTGAATGCAGCCACTAGGAAAGATCATTTCCCTTTGCCATTTCTTGATCAGATTCTGGAAAGAGTAGCAGGACATCCCTACTATTGTTTTCTTGATGGTTATTCAGGGTATAATCAAATACCAATTGCATTGGAGGATCAAGAAAAGGCCACTTTTACTTGTCCCTTTGGCACTTTTGCATATAGAAGAATGCATTTTGGTATTTGTAATGCTCCCTCAACTTTTCAAAGATGCACGTTAAGTATTTTCAGTGACATGATTAAGCATTATTTAGAGGTTTTCATGGATTATCTGACAGTTTTTAGAAATTCTTTTGAAAATTGTCTTGATAATTTGGAAAAAGTTCTTAAAAGATGCGAAGAAAAAGAATTTGTGTAAAGTTGGAAAAAATGTCATTACATGGTTACCTCAGGAATAATGTTAGGTCATGTGATATCTTCTAAAGGAATTAAAGTTGATAAGGCCAAAGTTGAATTAATTGCTCATTTGCCTTCCCCAAAAATAGTCAGAGAAGTTCATTCCTTTTTAGGACATGCAGGATTTTACAGAAGATTCGTAAAGGACTTTAGTGCAATATCTATACCTTTATGTAATTTTCTAACAAAAGATGCACCATTTGATTGGAACCAAGATTGTTAGAAATCTTTTAAAAAATTAATCAGTCTTTGGATTTATGCTCCTATCATACAATCTCTTGACTGGTCTTTGCCTTTTGAGTTGATGTGTAATGCTAGTGATTTTGCTGTTGGTGCTGTTTTAGGACAGAGAAAGGAAGGTAAGCCTTATGTAATTTATTACGCAAGTCAAACTTTGAATAGTGCACAAATGAATTACACCTATACTAAAAAATAACTACATGCTGTAATTTTTATATTGGATAAATTTTGAGTTTATTTAATTGGTTCTTCCACTGTTGTTTTCACTGATCATGTTGCTGTTAGATGTTTAATGTCTAAGCGGGATGCCAAACCTAGGTTGATACGGTGGATCTTGTTGCTTCAAGAATTCAACATCACAATAAAAGACAAGAAAGGAGCCGAAAATGTTGTTGCAGATCTTTTGTCCAGACTTACAACAGGCTCATCTTTTGATAGCACACCTATCAATGATTCTTTTCTCGATGAATTTTTATTTTCTGTCAATTCCATGCCTTGGTTTACTAACATTGTCAATTTTCTTGTAACAGGTAAGATGCCGCCTCAATGGATGCATCAAGACAGAAAAAAGTTTTTGATTAAGGTAAAAAATTTCTATTGGGATAACCCATATTTGTTCAAATATTATCTTGATTAAATCTTTCAGAGATGTGTACCCGACAGTGAGGTAAGCAGTGTCATTAAATTTTGTCATTCAGAAGCATGTGGAGGTCATTTTTCTTCAAAGAAAACAGTTGTAAAAATCTTGCAGTGTAGATTTTATTGGCCCACATTATTTAAGGACAGCTGTATTTTTTGTAAAAATTGTGAAAGTTGTCAGAAATTGGGTTCCATTTCTAAAAGAGACATGATGCCTTTGAATCCTATCATTGTCATTGAAATTTTTTATTGTTGGGGAATTGATTTCATGGGTCCATTTTCAACATTATTTGGATTTGTGTATATTTTGGTTGCAGTTGATTATGTCTCAAAATGGATTGAGACAATTCCATGTCGACACAATAATCACAAAATTGTTCTAAAATTTTTAAAAGAAAATGTTTTGAGTCGATTTGGAATCCCTCGAGCTATCATCAGTGATGGGGGAAAATATTTTTGTAATAAACCATTTGAATCTTTAATGAAGAAATATAGCATCACACACAAAATTGCTATCCCTTATCACCCTCAGACAAGTGGATAAGTAGAATTAGCAAATAGGGAGATTAAACAAATTTTGAAAAAAATGGTTAACCCAAATCGTAAAGATTGGTCTTTAAGATTAAATGATGCACTTTGGGCTTACCGTACTGCTTTCAAAACATCTTTAGGCATGTCACCCTATTGGTTAGTCTATGAAAAACCTTGTCACTTGCCTGTAGAATTGGAGCATAAAGCATTTTGGGCCATTAAAGCTTTCAACTCAAATCTTGATGATGCTTCCAAGTTACGCAAATTGCAATTGAATGAACTTGAGAAATTGAGAAATGATGCATATGAAAACTCAAAAATTTATAAAGTTAGAACAAAAATTTTTCATGACAAATCAATTTTGAGAAAATCTTTTGAAATTGGTCAAAAAGTTCTGCTTTATAATTCTCGTCTTCACCTATTCCCTAGAAAATTGAGATCTAGGTGGATTGGTCCTTTTATTGTCAAACATGTGTATCCTCAGGGGGCCATAGACATTGAGAACCTTAGGAATGGTAATGTATTTAAGGTCAATGGACAAAGACTCAAACCATTTCTGGAAAATCAAGTTGTTGAGGTAGAATCCATCTCTCTTTCTAATCCTTGTTATGAGTAGTATTTATTTTAATTTTGCTTCTTTCTTTTTGCAATTCTTTGTGTTCCCGGTTAAGCGGCGAATAATGGTACTCCGTGACTCTCAAGTCGGTTTGTTTTTCAGTTTCCCATAATAACTGATTCTTTCTCCTTCAAAATGGATGTCATTCTCTCAAATCTAAGAAAGCATTTTCCTTCTCTCCCTCTAAATGCTCTAACAAAAGTCTATGAAGTTAGGTGTGAAAGATTGAGACTGTTAATGTACAAGGGCATCCCGAAGATATATGCTGGATAATAAAAGCAAAGGTTTGTTTAGCTGGTGAATCTTCAGATTCATTTGTCCCATACATGCCGGATCTCGGTAAAAGTTCATTTTCAGAAAGGAGAAGAGCAAAAAGAATGCAAGTTTGTTACAAATGTGCACGATGGAATTGCAACACACGATGTCGTTCTTTGGGAATGGTTTTCGTAAATCGAGAAGATAAAATTTACTTTATCAAGAATGGACTGAGTAAGGAGTCATTAGATGATATCTTATTGACTCTTAAGACGTATTCTTGTGGAGTTGTGCATCGTGAACTTCTTAGTTTGTGGAATCTCTTCAAGGACGAGCAAAAGCGTTACAGTCTTGGGAATCTGACTAAAAAAGACCTTGTTTGCCAATTTATAAGAAAATTGAATGGAAAGCTTATCCTCAACTCATAAAAGGCATTTAAGTCGTTACTGGACGTAAAACTAGAGGAAGATGTGAGCCACAATCACAACAACATATATATATTATCTTGTACATCTTCAAAAAAATGAAAAAAATGAAAAAAATGAAAAAAATGAAAAAAATGAAAAAAAAAAAAAAAATGAAAAATGAAAAAAAACAAAAAAGAGAAAAAAGAAAAAAGAGAAAAAAAAGAAAAAGAAATAAAAGAAATAAAAATGAAATAAAAAAGAATAAAAAAGGGCGAAACTTCGGTTATACTTGGTCTTTAATTAGATTAGGAGCCCCTGCCAGTGGCAGTCCCGTCATTGACTCGGGTGGGCCATCGCACGCCGGTCCGCAAATAAGGTTCGTGTGTCATGCTTTGTAGAGAGCCACACTCCACAACCCAATGTTCACCATCTAGGCACTGTGGAGTTAATGGACAGGTAGAAGCGTCTCACTTTGGTTATTAGTGAGATGTAACCCGCGGCTGCCAAAGCATATGAGGCATCTGAGCTTGATCCTCTCTTTTATTAGAAGGGGCTCTCAGCGCCCTAGGATGGAGCGTTCTGGATCTTGGACATTGCGGGTTTCAGATTTTAGCATCTTTGTTGATGTTACGAACCCAAGTGTGAGCTCTCTAGGTTCTAGATCCAGGATGGAAACCCACGATGGTTTCTTTATTCTCTTTTCTTCAAATAAGCGGGAGGGAGAAGATTAGGAAGTGTGTTTATTAATATGTTTGTCATGAATAATTGTGTGAATAATTGTGTACAGTTATGTGAATAATTGTGTAAAAAAAATGCTTGAAAAAAAATTAGGAAGTGTGTATATTAATATGTTTGTCATGTTTACTAACAACTAAACCAGTTAAAGATGGCAGAGTAAGGAGTAAATTTTACTCTTGAGATGCATCTTAGTTGGGGTAGACAACTAGTTTGTGTGGAAGTAGCAATTCAAATTCAGGAAAATTTGCATGATTGAGTTAATTGTCTTCTTTCTTAAAAATCACATGCTTGGTTATAGATGTTAAATTGGTGGACTGAGAATGATAGAATTATGCCTTGTGAGATTTTGAGCCTATTGATGAATGGATTGAACATTTGTACAATTCTCTTCTTTCTTGTGTGAATTTCACTCATGGAATTGTTACTCTAGAACTTGCTTTGATTCTTTTTGAGACTACATTTTCATATGCATACATAAATATGATTGAGGCATTTTTCTTGAAATAGCTACTTTAATCAAATAGTCAGCCTTGCTTAGCAGCATATTGTCTCAATATGATATCAAGTACTTTTATGACTTCTTAGAAATTCTCTAATTCCTGCCAACGTAAAGCATTGGAAATGACCTATTTCCCATTGCTTAACCCCTTTGAGCTTATTTGACCATTATTTGTTTCGAACTCATTATGTGCCTTAAATGAAAAATCATGTTCTTACCTGACCTTAGGGAATAAGAGAACATTAGCTTTGTCATTCGATGAGTTCTTGAACAAGTGTGGGGGTGTGTGTGTAGAATGGATGGAAAAAAATTTTTAAAATGTATATATTATGTTCATCTTTAAAAAAAATAAAAAAATAAAAAAAATTGTGTAAAAAAGGGTTAACAAGGCAATAAAGAAAAAAATATGTAAAGGAAATTTGTATTAGGTGGAGTTAGGATGGACTTTCATGCTTGTTAATTGAACTCAACTCTCATGCTCTTTTATTCTCTTTGGTATTTAACTTGTCATATCCATATTACCTTCTCCTTTACCTTGACCTTATTACAACCTTGAATAAAGTCCTAATGATTTGTGTGTGCATGTGTTCTGAGTAGTGGAGAAGTAGAAAATAAGCAAGCTTATGGTAGTGCAATTTTCATGGGTTGAATTGAGTGAAATACCTACCTTTTAAACACTTGAGGGATTGAGAGTGAATCCTATGAAGATCTATCATTCTTGACTCATACTTTTTAATAGAAGTTTCCTTGCTTGTTGGTTTGAGATGCGAAGAAAAGTTACCTCATAAATGTTTTGATTACTTGAATGATTGGTTACTCTTCATTCTTAAATATTATTAGAAATTGAGTCTTTTAGAGTGTTTAGCTTTTGAGTTTGTTTTCCTAGTTTTGGTCTTGTGTGCTTTGCCCAAGAGTGTAAAAAGCTAAGTGTGAGGGAATTTTATAATCACATATTTGATACATTAATAAACCCTCATTTTTAGTCATTTACACTCTCCATGTACTTAATTGATTGAGTTTGATTATGTTTTGTAAGTTTAGACTCAAATTGGACTTAATTGAATTTTTCAGCATGATTTACGTCTTATACTATTTTGTATTTGGGCCATATCTTGGGCTGTAGGTAGTATTTTGAGGAGATTCTAGTGGCATTTGAAAGATAAGAGAGAGCTCTAAAACTTTCATGAATACCTTAAAGGCCTAATCACACATTTGGATAACTCAAATTAGAGTTGAAACAAGAACTAGGGTACTGATCCTGATAACTTGACCTATGCATACTGTTCATGACATAGCTCGGGATATAGGATGTCAAATGGGTTAAACTTTTGATGGTTAATAGTTAAGACCCAAATATACAACTTTTATGTTGAACACATTTCCAGAATCTAAGATCTAATGGGTCATATTGGGCTTGGAAGTCAGAATAGCAATATGCAGTAATCAGACCATATCTTAAGTTGTAGGAATGCTTTTGGGCTCAAACTAACGACATTTGAAAGCTACGATCCAGGCCTACAACTTTCATGAAGACCACTTGGTGAAATAATGACTAATGCAATGACTTCATAGCTAAATGATTTCAGAGGCAAAGAATCTCCATAATTTTCCACTCATCAAAAGTCATTTGGCATTTTTCACTAATTTTCCACTCATCCACTCACTCATGACTTAGCCCCCTTCTCATTTTGCATCCCTAATCCTCTATAAAAGGGAGCCTTAGCTGATCATTTAAGGGGTTAATGTGTTAGATACCAAATTCAAGCCATTTTGTTGTTTGATTATCTTGTTGTAATTTTCTTTTGTTCTAAATTGAAGTTATGTTCTTCTTTTTCTTCTTCTTCTTCTTCTTCTTCTTCTTCTTCTTCTTCTTCTTCTTCTTCTTCTTCTTCTTCTTCTTCTTCTTCTTCTTCTTCTTCTTCTTCTCTCTTCTTCTCTTCTTGTCTATGAGTAACTAAGTTTCATTTTTCTTGGGTGAAAGAGTGAAGCTCTTGGTAATGAAATAAGGTTAGATGAATTTTCCTCTTGTGCTTAAATGATATATTTTCAAGTGGTCATTATATGTATTGTATTTTGCTTCCAATTAATTTAAAAACCCTCCTTGTAAAGTGGAGTTCTTGATTTGTTGTAGACAAGAGATTGACACAATGAATGCTTGAACCCATTTACAAGTGATGGTGTTAGAAACTCTCCTTGTAAAGTGGAGATCTTGATTTGTTGTAGACAATATTTTGGCACAATGAATGCTTGATCCCATTTATGAGTGGTGGTGTTAATAGATGATTAAAGGAATCATAATATAATTACGTATATAATTTTTAATGAACTTTGAACGTTGTATTTTTCGATTGGAACCTCCGCTATGTATGGATTCTAATTGAGTTATAAAAGAATTAATCTTATCCTTAATTTATTTACCAAGAGTGGATCTCCTAACCCAAGCAATTCCTTTTTATTTGTGACTAAGTTTTATCAACTTTATTGTTGTAACAAAATATTTTCCTTACGTCAAATAAATTTTTCTTCATCAATTCCCTGTGGATCGACCTCGAACTCCCGAGAATTTATTATTTGAAACAACCTGCACTCGGGTTTGCGACTTAACTTTTAATACCGCATCAATGAACAACGGCTCCACGATCCACGGCCGTGGCAGCTACCACAGGCTGGCTGTGGATTTTACTGACTTTCTCTCAATCATGTGTAAATGGTCAAAATACTCCACGGTCATGGCAGGTTCCACGGGCTGGCAGTGGAGCTTGCTGTTTTGCTTGTTTCTCTCCAGCAACAGATTCCATGGGTGTGGATCATTCCATGGCCAGGGTGTGATTCTTTCTGCACCTCCTCTTTTAGTTTAACTCCTTATATTTTGGTGCTTCAAAGTCACAAATCCACTCACCTATGAAATATAAAAACAAAACGCAGTCATCTGAACTAAAAGAATAAAAACCTAAGATATATATCAAAAATCAACACAAAATATGCAATAATTAAATGCTAGCTAAGACAAAATTATATGCATGCTTCACAAACATCAAACTCCCCCAAGCTTAAGACATTGCTTGTCCTCAAGTAAAACTTGTGTGAATTGAACAAAACATAACTAATAAAACAAAGCAATGACTTATTATCCCCAGCAAAACATCTTATCTCCAGCAAAACATCTTATCTTGTCTTGTAATGGTATTCAGTGAGCACAACCTCACTATACATTTTACTGTGACTTGACTTGTGAGTACCTCAGTGCAATAGTGTAAGTGTAATTAACCCCAAGGTATTGGACACCAAGTCAAGTTATTTACTCTTTCCATTTTATTTCGCCAAGTTCACTACTTAGCAGGCACCTACCTGCTAACAAGGCTCATCCCCCTTTTGTGCTTTGCACCTTCCACACTTAGTCTCAAAGGAGCACTTGATTTCAAGATTAATAAGTATTTCCCCAGTAATCAACTCGGTCTCAAAGGGGTACTTGGTTGCTTTCTTGCGATATACAAACAATCTTTTCTCTTTTTTTTCAAGTGTTTCTCCAGTAACCAAGTGCAGTGAGGGTCCTTTTGGGAACTCAAGTACTCAATTGGTATTTTAAAACTTTCCTTGGATACCTCAACACTCAGAGTCAATTGTTAAGTGACAAGAGATTCTCACAAGGCAAGACAAAACAGTGAAAGGTCAATCCAAAAGTACTCATTGAGTACCATCACAGATATCAAGAAATAATGTGCTAAGGAAATGAGTCAAAGCAAAAAAAAATATTAAAATGCTTGCCATTTTTTTTATACATGTTAGTTCAAAGAAAAATAAATGGATCCTAAAGATGCAAAACTAGAATTAAAATGCAAAACAATGCTAGAATGCACTAACTAACTAACTCCCCCAAGCTTAAGACCAACATTGTCCTCAATGTAAATAGAAGCAAGGAGGGAGTAATCAACACATAACTTACTCAGGTGGTGGAAAATTGCCCTGGGACAAGTGCCAGTTGTAAATAGCCTGCACCATCCCCTCTATACTCTGCAGACGACCATCAGTAGCATACCCCTGCTATTGCAACTACTCCATCAGTAGGCACTGCTACACCTGTTCAGCCGAATAGCTTCAATGGAGGTTTGGAGCCTAGTATAGGCATCCTCTGAATTACTTCAAGAAGAAAAAGCAGAAGGCCTAGAGGGGCCAACCTATGGGACTTGGCGAAGAGGGTGCTGCTCATCCAGAGGCTGAGGATCATTACCACCAGGATGGATCCAGTTAGCCAGATTTTGGATAGAAATGCGCTCAGGGTTAGGTAGTGGGAGGCCAGCCCGACCATTAAGACATACGCAATAGATATCATGTTCCTTAATAATCATCTTAAAAGAAAGACATGACTCTAAATCGATCTGGGTACTGCCCGTGGCTTCTTGAAGGCCATCTAAGTCATAATCAAAATAGAGGGCTATTGGGGTAATGAGCCCCCCAACAACAATCTTACTAGCATGAGCATTTCCTACCTTAGCAAAATGTCAGGCTAAAAAAAACCCAGAATCCATGTGGATCTCATTGAGCATGGCCCATAAAAATAGGAGCTCGTCCTGATGGACCACCCCATCACAGTCTTTGAGCCCAAAAATAGTATGTAATATAACATGGTGCAGATAACGAAAACAGGGATTTTCCATAGCAGTGGCCTTGTTCTTAGAGGAATCATAAGGGCTCCCCTCAGTTATGCTCTCCCAAAAAGTATCAGCCCTAAATTCCCTCGGGGTTCTCCGTTCCCCTCCCGTGGGCAACCCGTAAATAGCATTAAATTGTGTCAAGTTAAGTGTGTGTTCATTGTTGAAGAGACGGAAAGTGATTTGTCCCTCTATGCATCCTTCCCTATACAACACATTAACCTCAATAGAACTCAGGAATTCAAAGGTTAATTTGAGATAAGTGGGGTATCTCATCCTAACAAATTCACTCCAGCCTACCCTACCTATCATCCAATTAATATCTTCCCTAAGCCCCAAAGCATTGAGCACATTATCATCTGGATATCTAGTGTTATAGATTTTTCTTGTAGCCAACAGATTATACCTAGCTTTCTATTCATTATCTCTAAACTCTATGCTATAAGGATTAGAGGAAGCAGGATTACCTCTAGAAATGCTCTTCCCTTTGCCTCTTGCCCTAGAGTTTGAACCAACTTCAACCATTTGTCTCTTAGAAGCCATTGTCCCACAAAAATCAACAAAAGCAATGTGCTTAGTAAAATTGCCCCCCTCCTCTTAGTGAATTTCGAATTTGGGGTTAGGGTTATGAGAAATTGGGGCTTTTTGAAATTGGAGGAATTTTGGGTGAATGGAAGGTGGGTAATGATGTTTGATGGTTGTTGGGTTTCTGGCTTGGTTAGACGGTGGTTATGGTAGAAATAGGTGGAAGAGTGGTGGTGGTAAACTTTGGGTGTAGTTATGGAGGAAAGAAGAAGATGAGTGGTGAATGTTACGAAATGGAGGATGAAGGGAAGAGTGGGTGTGCATATGGTGAAAGAGGAGATGTGGTGGGGGTCCTCTTTGCTTAGTTGGTGGAGGGAATGGTGGAGTTTTGGTGAAGGAGGGGAGCTTGGGACGGCAGCTACGGAGGAAAGAAGAAGATGAAGGAGAAGAGAGGAATGAAATGAGTGGTCATGCCACTTAAAAAAAAAATTGGGCAGGCTCTATGATTGTGGCACGTTCCACAGCAAGGCCGTGGAGCTTGCTGTCTAACCCTTTTGTTTTTGTTTTTTTTATTTTTGAATTTTTTTTTTGCTAAAAACTTGCTAACCTGGAATTGCAGCACTCCATGGACGTGGTACATACCACGGGAAGCCCGTGGAGCTTTCTGTCTTGGGCAACTTTACTACGCACAAGGTCCCACGACCGTGGTAACTGTCACAGGTTGGTCATTGTGCTTACTGACTTTGAGACAATTTGCTGCCTATTTGTAGCAGAGATGGTCCACGGGTGTGGTAGCTACCACAGGCATCCCGTGGAGCTTTCTGCATAGCCCAATATTCAACTTTTAAAAGTTTAATGAAGTGCATTTGATTCTAAAGTTCAATTGGCTCAAGCCGAGCTTTGCTCCTCGTAATAATCCTTAGAAAATAATGAAAGATCATTAATGAATGACTAAGAAAAACCAAAATTTAATAAACAAGGATATGAAGAATTTGACAGAAATAAACTTGGGTTGCCTCCCAAGAAGCGCTTATTTATGGTCTTAAGCTTAACTCCTGCAATTCTCAGTTTGAAGCACTTAGGTTGAGAAGGTTGTGCATCACTCCTTTCTCAATAAGTTCATTAACAAAGTAACTCTTCAACCTTTGTCCATTCACCTTGAAAGATCCTATGGCTTCGTTCCATACCTCTACAGCTCCCTAAGGAAACACTTGGCGAACTTGAAACGGCTCGGACCACCTAGACTTGAGCTTACTTGGAAATAACTTCAATCTTGAGTTGAAAGTAGTACAAGATCTGCTTCATTGAATTCTCTACGTAATATATGCTTATCATGCCAACGCTTAGTCTGTTCCTTATAAGTCTTGGCATGTTCATATGCATTAAGCCTCAGTTCATCCAGCTCATGAAGTTGTAACTTCCTTTTCTCCCCAGCTGCCTTCATGTTAAAGTTCAATAGCTTGATGGCCCAAAATGCCTTGCGCTATAACTCAACTAGAAGATGACACGACTTACCATAAATCAACCGGAATAGAGTTATTTCGATGGGAGTCTTGTAAGCTGTTCTATATGCCCATAAAGCGTCATCAAGCTTCAAAGACTAGTCCTTTCTTGATTTTGAGACGGTCTTCTCCAATATACTCTTGATTTCTCTATTAGAAATCTCTTCTTGTCCGCTGGTTTGGGGATGGTATAGTGTAGCGACTTTGTGAGTCACTCCATACTTCTTCAAGAGGTTTTCAAATTGTTATTCAATAAAATGTTAAGCTCCATCACTTATAACTGCTCTTGGGACTCCAAACCTTGGAAATATGATCTTTTTTGAATAGCTTCATTACGATTTTGGCATCACTTGTTGGGGACGGCACAACTTCCACCCATTTTGAGACATAGTCCACCACCACAAGAATGTATTTATTGCTACAAGATGGTGGAAATGGTCCCATGTAATTAACTCCCCAAACATCAAAAATCTCAACTTCCAAGATAGTGTTGAGAGGCATTTCATGTCTCTTGGATATATTTCCAATTCTTTGATAGCTGTCACAAGAAAGAATATACTTACGGGCATCCTTAAAAATGTTAAGCCAATAGAACCCAGCTTGTAAGACTTTTGCAACTGTCTTTGAAGTACTAGCATGACCTCCATAACTAGAAGAGTGACAATGATAGAGTATGTTTTTAACTTCATCTTCCGGGATACACCTCCTATACACTATATTAGCACATCTTCTATAAAGGATTGGTTCATCCCAAGCATAGTTTTTCACATCAGCAAAGAACTTCTTCTTTTATTGATAGGTGAGTTCCGGTGGTAATACTCCACATGCGAGAAAGTTCACAAAGTCCGCATACCAAGGAGCATCGAGGTGGGCCATAACTAACAATTGTTCATCAGGGAATGAGTCATCAATGGGCAACTCTGCCTCTCCATCTACATGCAGCTCTTGATGCAACCTTGAAAAATGATCTGCTACCACATTTTTAGCACCCTTCTTATCCTTGATCTCCAAATCAAACTCTTGTAAGAGTAAAATCCATCGGATGAGTTGGGGTTTGGCTTCCTTTTTGCTAAGCAGATATTTGATAGTCGAATGGTCCGTGTAGACAATCACCTTAGAGCCCACAAGATAATATCTGAATTTATCAATGGTATAAACAACAGTTAGTAGCTCCTTTTCAGTGGTGGCATAATTCACTTGAGCATCGTCCAAGGTTTTGCTGGCATAGTGAATAGCATGCATATTCTTGTCCTTCCTTTGGCTAAATACGGCTCCTATTACATAGTCACTTGCATCGCATATGATCTCGAAGGGAAGACTCCAATTAGGTGTTTGCATTATAGGAGCTAAAATCAGAGCTTCCTTCAACCTGTGAAAAGCATCCAAACAAGCTTGATCAAAATCAAATTCAGCATCTTTAATAAGCAAGTTTGTTAAAGGTTTAGAGATTTTTGAAAAGTCCTTTATGAACTGCCGGTAAAAACCAGCATGTCCTAAAAAACTATGCACTCCCTTCACATTGGTTGGAGGGAGCAATTTCTCAATCACTTCCACCTTAGCCTTATCAACCTCAATGCCCTACTCGGACACCATGTGTCCCAACACTATACCTTTTTTTACCATAAAGTGACATTTCTCTCAGTTTAGGACTAGATTTACCTCCTCACACCTCTGCAAAACTTTAGACAAGTTAAACAAGCAGTTATCAAAACTTGTTCCATACATAAAAAAGTCCTCCATGAACATTTCCATTATATTTTCAATAAAATTAGAGAAAATAGTTGTCATACAATGCTGAAAAGTAGCAGATGCATTGCAAAGACCAAAAGACATATGCTTATAAGCAAAAGTGCCATATGGACATGTGAATGTGGTCTTTTCTTGATCGCCAGGATGTATCAGGATTTGATAAAAACCAGAGTATCCATCCAAATAGCAGAAATATGAATGCCTAGCTAACCTTTCAAGCATTTGATCAATAAAGGGGAGGGGAAAATGATCTTTTCTTATTGCTTTGTTCAGCTTCCTATAGTCGATACACATTCTCCACCATGTTACTGTCCTAGTAGGGATTAACTCATTATTTTCATTTTTAACCATAGTCATCCCTCCCTTTTTAGGAACTACTTGGACAGGACTTACCCATTCACTATCAGAGATTGGGTATATCACCCCTGCATCTAACAATTTAAGCACTTCTTTCTTGACCACCTCTTTCATGTTAGGATTTAATCTCCGTTGATGCTCAATAGAGGTTTTATGGTCATTTTAAAGCAAAATTCTGTGCATGCAGACAAAAGGGTTAATGCACTTAATATCATCAATAGTATACCCAATGGCCTTCCTATGCAATCTGAGTTCCCTAAGAAATTTTTCGATTTCAAATTCATTCAGATTTGCATTGATAATCACAGGGTATGTAGAGTTGGGACTAAGAAATTCATACCTTAGGGGTGAAGGAAGAGGTTTAAGTTCTACCTTTTGCACGCTTTCTTCCTCCCAATCTGTTGATTTTTGTTTGGGCTCCAACTGTAACGCCCCTTTTTGGGAGGGAACGTCACATCATTTAATCTCGATGCGGAAATAAATAATATAAACTACAGTGCGAAAAACAAAAGTATAAACTTAGACCAGGTTCATTATATAAATATAAACTTGCTTGATTGAAATGGTATAATTATATTAGTGATTTTTTTTTTGTTATAAAATAATATTAAAATATAGTGACGAGACATAGTTACAGCAAAAAGTAAAATAATGCAAACCATACATTCGAACAACGAACAACATATATATATATATACATATATATATATATATATATATATATATATATATATATATATATATATATACATATATATATATATATATATATATTTCATTATATTAAACTTGTTTGGTTACAACACCTGATATACAAAAAGCAAAACTTTGCATGCCCCAAAAGATTATACATGTACAGCCCACCAAAAAGATAAATCATCAGGCCCCAAATGAACACAGATAGCCATCAGCGACTATCGACAGTATCAGCCCCTAAGAAGAAAGAGAAAGAACTGTGTCATGATCCTCCTCAGGGTCTTCCTCGTCAGAGGAAACCCTTATCGGAGCCACTGAATTATGGGCGGGGACTCGGGCAATAGAGAGGAATGAATCCTCCTATGGGGAGTAATAACGTTCACCCCACATATCCCTAATGGGCAAATAAAATTCTAAATGCAAACGAACACTACAGGTAAAGATAGGAGGATCATATCGCCCCCAAGCTAGTGACACCGTCACGTCTCCAAGGTAAACACAGCGATCGGTAGCTAGGTTGATATGCCAGCAATCTGGACCTCTGAGAAAAGTCAGTCGCACATATCCCAAAAAGCCTTGCAGATGGCTCATCATGATCAAAACAAGTATTAGTCGAAGTCAGGCCAAAAACTGGGGAACTCATGAACTTCACCCTCTTTACCAACGTCTTCGAAGAAACATAAATATAGACAGAAATAGTAGAATTATAGAAAAGAGGTGAGACATCCTACATTCATTACCAATTATGGCAGTAAAAAAACAAAACGGCGTAGGACGCCCACATAGCATTACAAGAGTAATAAATAGTAATCAAGAGGCAAATATTAAACAACTTAACAATTCCAGGCAGTTATACATCAATAAAGTAACAGTTCCAATTATCATAAAAATTAAATGCCAGACAAGATATTGACTCACTATGCACATGCATACGATATCAAAATCCTACTCCATGGAGCTAGACACAAACATTCGAAGAGAAAGATCAGGAGATATGTCTGTAACTCGGCTGCCGCGGCCAAAGTGCTAAAGTGATCAATTTATCCACGTGCACATCAAGGCATTATACAAGACATTCTTCACTAGATCGCGATATAGGACAGTGTCTCGGTCCGAATCGTTGGTGCGTTTGCATCGGTCTATCCCACGGTCTAGAAGAGCTACCAACTGACCGTTGTGAGATACCTGCACCCCGACGCCCCCAAGGTTAACAGTATGACCTACACTAGTCTACTCGCACCCGCACTAAGGTGTGTTCAATCTCCTAGGCAACATGGCCTTAACAACAGTCCATCAGAATTTCATAATGCATGATGACTCAATGCATATACCCTGTAAATTTACTAATAATATACTTTCCATATCATGCCACAATTCGACTAAGATAAGCATCAACACATTCTTGGTCTCACTCATGGACCCACAATAAATATTATTAAGTCCTTAAATAATACATTAACCTTTTAGGGTACATTATGGAATTATGCCTAAATTTCTACATACTTCTTAATAAGTTTCTCTTTTAGATGAATCCTCTCACATTATTCATTTAATCATCATTATTTTAATTAAGTAAGTCCATTACTAAATTTTAAACCTAATTTCCTTAGAATGATTTAAATTGAATTATTCAACATTCTTACTTACACTCATGGTCTTACTTTAATTAAAAATTATTCTAAGTTTTTGGATAAAAATTCATTTTTGGTTCTTTCCATTTTATGAATCCCTAATTAATTCCTAACTATCCAATTAATTAAGTTCCACTTCAAATTAATATTTCTTATGAAATTCTTCTCTAGAGGAATTCTCTTGATTGTTAAGTTTCTTACTTTAAGTTTATTCAAAGAGTCACTTTTAGGTTGTCAAATAGGTTTTTATCCATTACATTATTAGTCATTTAGTCACTTGATTATTTAAATTCCAAGGTTGTATGATGTTACATAATTTGATCCTAAAATGGCCCTAGAGGTCATGGCCTCCCAAGGGTGGAACCCTAAGTTTTTCTTACTCCATTACATTTTATTCTCTTGATTAATTATGTTTCCATCCTAGTTACAAAATTTCAACCATGATCACCCCTTTTGAGGGTCATGGTCGTGAGCCTCCATGAGAAAGCAAGGGACTTTTATTTCCATTTCATTTTTTCAATCCATCTAAATCAAACCAAGGTCATCAATATACATATACCATCAACCAAATACATCAAACAAAATAAAATCAACACATAAGCATAAAAATCAAACATCAAAGAGAGTAACCCTAACAAGGGTTTCTCATAACTAACACAAAAACAAGTCTCTCACTACCAATAGTGGTTAAAGAGAATCATCTCCCTCTTACCCAAGAGAAAACAAGAAAAGGAATCTCCTTTGTAGCTCCTTGATGAATTCGGTTACACCCCTTCAAAACCCTAGAAATTTCAATTTCAACCAATCAACACCAATGCTTGAAAAATAGAAAATAAATGGTCATGAAGATGGCCTTGAAAATAAAAATGAAGAAGAAAAGGTGAGGAACCAAGAATCTTACCCTAAAGCTTCAAACTTGAAGCTTGAAGAAGATGATGAAGATGGAAGCTTTTTCAAGTAGATTCAAACTAGAAAGTGTTTAGAATGTGATAGAGATTGAGAAATATGGTTGCTTTGGAATTTTGCAATGGTGGACAGCAATGGAAGGGGGGTGGCCGTGTGGTGTGGTGGTAGAGACAATGAGGAGAAATTTTGAGAGAAGAAGAAAGAAGAAAATATAAAGAGAGAAGTTGATAGTAAAGAAATGGTAACTTTTTAGATTTGAAATTAGAAAATGTAATGATAAATGAAAAGCTAATTTTTGGCACCAAATGGCCTTCACGGCCGTGTGGTGAGAGGGAGGAGAGAGGGAGTGTGTAGCTTCCTTGAGAAGCTTGGTAGGAAGCTTCGCACGTTTCTCCATAAAGTAAAAAGTAAAGTTGTCTCTTAAAGTAAACACTCTAGAAAAGATGATTAACACTCTACTAGAGCTATTATCCAGTGAACAAAAGTTACAGTTAATAGAAACAGTATTTATTGTTCATCGGATAATTTTTACGGTACAGCGATTTTATTTATCAGATAAAATCTTGAAAAACGTAAACCTCGTAAACTGTACCCAACCTTGGGTTTAGTAAGATCCCCCGTCGATGCTTCCACAGTTCAAGGTTTACCAGCCTCGAGAAAAATATTTCATTTTTTCGGCTCTGCTCAATGCGCACGCAAAATGAAAAATATATTAAAATATTTGATATTTTGAAAAAATTCACAAAAATTCTCAAAATTCACAAATATTAGAAAATAACTATTTATCATGAAACAAATAATTTTCGGGGTGTTACACTGACTCTGCTCAGTATGCACGTAAAATGAGAAATATATTAAAATATTTGACATTTCTGGAAAAATTGAGAAAAATTCTCAAAAATCATAAATATTGTAAAATAATTATTTATGATGAGACAAATAATTTTCGGGGTGTTATAACTTTGCCCTTCTAAAAAGAAATTTCGTTCTCGAAATTTTCATACCTTAGAACAGTTGTGGATGTTGCTTTTTCATCTTGTCTTCAAGTTCCCATGTCGCATCTCTGGTCGTTTCGTTCTAGATCACTTTCACTAATGAAATTTCCTTTCCTCTGAGTTGTTTTACTCTTCTATCTTCAATCCTTACAGGAGGTGTCCCATAGGTTAAGTTCTCTTTCAGTTGTACTGTGTCCGGTGTTATGGCATGGTTCGGGTCAGGAATATATTTTCGTAGTTGTGACACATGAAAGACATTGTGAAGGTTTGAAAGAAAAGGTGGTAAGGCTATCTGGTAAGCTACTGGACCTATCCGGTGAAGAATTTGGTAAGGTCCAAGGAATTTGGGAGTAAGTTTTCTAGATTTCAGAACTCGATCGACCCCAGTCGTTGGCGTGACTTTCAAAAATACATGCTCGCCTTCCTCAAACTTAAGAGGCTTTCTCTTCTTGTCCGCATAGCTCTTCTACCGATTTTGAGCCGTCCTCATCTTTTCCTGAATCATTTTGACCTTCTCAGTCATTTGCTGTATAATATCAGGTCCAACAGTAAGACGCTTTCCGTCTTAGTACCAACACAAAGTGGTTCGGCACCATCGTCCATACAGAGCTTCATAGGGTGTCATCCCTATGCTTGAATGAAAACTGTTATTGTTGTTGGGAATTTTTGCGGATACATCACGCAGCGGAAAATAGGGATTCCCACTAAGGATCCATGCAAAAAAGCCATAATCTGAGTTTTTAAATGATTTACCTCTTGAAGTGTGAATCACCAATACCGTAATAGAAACGATGTCTCTGCGGTATCCACACGAACAGACTCACGAACGTCCAATGTCCACAAAGAGAATCCTCACGTCTCTCACACAGTGCTAGCTATGAAGAGAAGAGAAGAAACCTGTCACTCTCTCACCCACTTTTCTATAGGTGCGGCTAGGGTTCTGAATTGTGTATATTAGCAGCCCCCTTAGCAGTACTATTTATAATAGTGACTGCCTTAAGTGAGTGTGAGCAGCAGCAAGGTAAGCTATGCAACCCTAGACCCATCTGTTATGAGTCTGGCCCATATGTGTGTGACCCTGCAGGTTCTTATTACGTTGGCAGTAATATTAAAATCCCATTTTAATATTACAAGCAGTGAGCGGTATCTAGCAACACATCGCTGCTACCCAAGTAATAAGAATGCCAGTGATTTGATATAACCTTTCTGTGACCAATGTTTCCGTGTCGTTTAGTCCCTTTGTCAAGATATCTAAATTGAACACAAGGCATGGAATGCATCACCCTTGTATAGTCCAATCATTCATTTCCTGATATTCGAGTAGACTTTGTAACAACAAATGAGATCAATATCTCATATTGACTCATTTGAGCATAGCCATGCATTTCGCAGTCTCACTCAATCAGGGGGCCCGAAGATATCGCTCTTGTTATGTAAAAGTGACAAATCCCATCTAGGTCACTCACATCCCTCTGCATGATTCGCGGTATATCCAATAACCAACTCTATAATCACCTTGTTACAGATGACGTTTGATGGCATTAAAACACACAACTCCTCATGTAGGAATCATCGTGATTTCAGGTCAAAGGACTACAAACACCATTGTCACTATGAGAATCGCTTATGACACTCACGTAACAATCCATGTAGCGTTCTCATGGTGGGTCAGTCCAGTACATCATTACTCTAATATGTACCCATGTGAAGACTTGATATCTCATATCCATGACCCGTGAGATATGGTCATTAGTCTATGCACATACTAGTCTCAATGTATTATTGTTGTCCTAATTAACAATAATACTTGACTAGGGACATTTAAGAATAGTGTTGTAACCAAAAGGATCTCACGATCAAGTCATCCACTTGATGTCCTATGGCATCAAACTTACTATTCTAAGGACTTTATTATGTTTATCAAAAAAGAACACAATAAATGAAATGCCTTATATATAAAATAGCATAATAGAATGTATGTAAATACAGAAAATGTATTGGCCTCTAGGGCATACACCAACAATTGTAGGTAAACTCTACCAACGGTAAAACTTCATCCCAACTTCCAGTCTGTTCTAAAGTGCAAGCCCTGAGTAAATCCTCCAACGATTAGATCGTCCTTTCTGATTGCCCATTGGTTTATGGATGGCAAGCAGAACTCAATCGTAGCTTTGTTCCCAATGCTTCTTGCAAACTTTGCCAAAACTTTGAGGTGAACCTTGGATCCCTATCCGAAACAATACTGGTAGGCACACCATGTAGCCTAACAATCTCACCGATGTACAGCTGGGTCAGCTTCTCCATGTCGTATCTTATGTTGATCGGTAGGAAATGTGCTGACTTCATGAGTCGATCAATGATTACCCATATTGAGTCATAACCCTTTTCTGGTTTTTGGTAATCTAACCACAAAATCCATCGCAATGCTATGTCACTTCTATTCGGGAATAGATAGAGGTTACAACAGTCCTGACGCTCTTTGATGTTCCACCTTTGCTTTCTGGAAAACCAGACAAGAAGACACATATCTGGTAATATCGCTCTTCATTCCATGCCACCAAAATAACTTCTTCAGGTCTTGGTACATTTTAGTTATCCCCGGGTGCATACTCAACTTGCTCGTGTGAGTGTGTTCGAGAATATACTTTCTGAGCTCCTGATCCCTGAATATACAAACTCTACCTCAGAACCTTAGAATTCCATCTGTTCCTTCCTCGAATGTTGTCGCATTGCCCTACTTCATCAGTTCTCTTTCTTCTCACAAAAACTTATCAATTTTCTACTTTTCCCAGATGTCTTCCATTAATTTGCTTGAGATAGTAACCATGTTCATACAAATTTTTCCCGGTGCTAATTCCATGAAAGACCATACATCTCTAAATTGCTCTATCAAATCTTTTTCCTTAATTATCATGGCTGAGATACTGAGTATCTTCCTACTCAATGCATCTGCCACGACGTTTGCCTTTCCAGGGTGATACAGAAGTCAGAAATCATAATCCTTTAGAAATTTCAACCACTTGTGCTGTCTCATATTCAACTCTTTTTAATCATATAAGTACTTCAAGCTCTTGTGGTCACTAAAGACGTTGAACGTCGCCCCATACAGGAAGTGTCTCCATATCTTCAAGGCGAAAACTACAGCTGCTAATTCTAAGTCATGTGTTGGATAGTTCTTCTTATGCACTTGCAATTGTCTCAAAGCATAAGCCACCACTTTTCCATTTTGCATAAGCACAAGTCCTAATCCTTGATATGAAGCATCGCAGTACACTTCAAAGAGTTCATTCAGATCGGGTAGAACTAACACTGGTGAAGTAGTTAGCCATCTCTTCAATTCTTGGAAACCTTCTTCGCAAGCATTAGTCCATTTAAAGGCTTAGTTCTTTCTTGTGAGCTGAGTGAGAGGCCCTACTATTTTAGAGAATCCTTCAATAAACCTCCAATAATATCCAGCCAAACCCATAAAGCTTCAAATTTCTGTCACTGTCTTTGGTCGTTCCCATTGTAGAACTGCTTCTACTTTTGACGGATCCACAGCAATCCCTTCCTTCGAGATCACATGGCCTAAAAACTTGACTTCGTCTAGCCAAAATTCACATTTCGATAATTTGGCATACAGCTTCTTCTCCTTCAGAATCTGGAGAACTATACTGAGGTGTTCAGCATGATCCTCTTGATTTTGAGAGTAGATCAGAATGTCATCAATGAAGACAATAATGAATCTGTCCAAGTAAGGACAAAAGATCCTGTTCATGTAGTCCATGAATATGGCAGGTGCATTCATTACACCAAACGACATCACAAGATATTCGTAATGACCGTATTGGGTACGAAAAGTCGTTTTGGGAATATCCTCTGCTTTTACTTGAATTTGATGGTAACCCGATCACAAATCGATTTTAGAGAATACTGCTGCTCTTTTTAGTTGATCCATTAAGTCATCTATCCTCGGAAGTGGATACTTATTCTTGATTGTGACCTTATTTAGTTGACAATAGTCCACACACAATCGCGAGGTACCATCCTTCTTTCGGACTAGCAACACTGGTGCTCCCCAAGGTAACACACTAGGTCTAACGAACTACTTTTCCAAGAGCTCTTCCAACTGCTTCTTAAGCTCTGCTAACTCTGATGATGATACTCTATAAGGCACTATAGATACAGGACCAGATCCAGATACAAGGTCAATAGCGAACTCTATTTCCCATTTTAGTGGTAAACTAGGTACATCATTAGGAAAGACTTTGGGGAACTCGTTAATCACTGGAATTGCGTTCACATCAGCCTCGCTCTTGACCTTCAAGGAAGACAATATCATGTATCCCTAAGCTCCTTCTTTCAAGAAAGCTTGAACTTGGTTGGCCGTCAAAAATCTAGAATCCTCATCCATGGGAAAAACTATGGTTTTACCAGAGCAATCCAACAGGATGTGGTTGGAAGATAACTAATCCATTCCTAAAATTACATTTAACTGAGAAAGGGGTAAACAGATCAAATCAATAGAAAAGATTCAACCATCAATAATCAAAGGACAATTCAAACAGACTTTGGTAGTAACAATAGGTTTATCAGTGGGAGTAGAAATAATCAAGTCAAAAGGTAAGGAAGACACAGGTAAACCAAGTTGTCGCACACAGTCATAAGAAATGAAAGAGTGGGTTGCCCCAGAGTCATATAGTATAGTTAAAAGATTACCTCCTATGGCACCTTCTCCCTATATCAGATCTTCAGATTTGGAGACTTCGGCTCCACTCATGGTATAGACTCGACCACTGTGGCTTTGTAACTCATGCGGCGTTGACTGAAGGCTCAGCCTTAGCTTAGTTGCAGTCTCTGGAGACATGTCCAGGCTTCCCACATCGAAAACAGATGATCCCTTTGATGGTGCAGTCTCTTGTTGCGTGATCCTTCCCGTATGTTAGACATTTCAAAGAAAATGCCACATTCTGTCCAGTTTGGTTGCCACCAGAACCTCCACTGGAACCTCCACCTGATGTCTACTACTGATTTTCTGGTGGCCGGGAATAAGGCTTCTTTTGGAAATGGTTTGCGTTGCTGCTACCTCCTCTTTGGAACTTAGTAGGTCCAAAGTTTTGATTTCTTTAGTCTCGAGCTTGATCTAGAGTTTCCACCTGGCAACATGTATCTATCAGCTCTGAAAATTGGTTGATCTTTAAGGTGATGACTGCTTTTTTCGCTTCGTGCCTCAGTCATTCCTCAAATTTTTGACATTTCCACACCTCATCCGGCTGGTGCTGGAAATATGTCGAAAACTTGGATAAGCATTTGAACTTTGCAGCGTATTCACTGACAGACAAGTTTCCTTGCCTCAAGCTGAGGAACTCCATTTCTTTTGCATGTCTGGCTCTCGCGGGGAAATATTTTTCTAAGAATTTATTCTTGAATACCTCCCAAGTGATTACGTAACTTTCAGCTTCTAACACTCTCTGTGCCCCATTCCACTAGTCTTCAGCATCCCTAACTAGCATAAAAGTGACATAAGTTACCTTCTTGTCATTGGCACAGTTCATGCCTCTGAAGATTTTCTCCAGCTCCTTAATCCACAAACTATCTTTCTCTGGATCAAATTCTCCTTTAAACTGAGGAGGGTTGTGGCGACGAAACTCCACCAAATTTTGTGCATCAGCCGCAGCTTTGAGCTGTTGAGCAGCTCTCTCCTGTTGTTAGGCAGCTCTCTCAGTTTGTTGGGCAATAACTTTTGCCAATCTTTGCATCGCTTCAATCGCTGCTGCCATATCTCTGCCTTGTGCTATTTCGCTCTTTTAAGTAATACTAACTGAAACACACAAGGAAGAATTAGATGTACCCTTTTGAAACATAAATCACAGAGAATCACACAGCACAAACAAGTCAGACCTAACCACAAAGACCTAAAGAAAACATAAACCAGAGCTCTCATACTAACTAAATGTAACGCCCCTTCTTGGGAGGGAACATCACATCATTTAATCTCGATGCAAAAATAAATAATATAAACTACAGTGCAGAAAACAAAAGTATAAACTTAGACCCGATTCATTATATAAATATAAACTTGCTTGATTGAAATGGTATGATTAAATTAGCAAATATTTTTTTTATAAAATAATATTAAAATATAGTGACGAGATGTAGTTACAGCAAAGGGTAAAATAATGCCACCATATATTCGAACAAGATGGATATATATATATATATATATATATATATATATATATATATATATATATATATGTTTCATTATATTAAACTTGTTTAGTTACAACACCTGATATACAAAAAGCAAAACTATACATGTCACAAAAGACTATACATGTACAGCCTACCAAAAAGATAAATCATCAGGCCCCAAAAGAACATAGATAGCCATCAGCGACTATCGACAGTATCAGCCCCTAAGAAGAAAGAGAAAGAACCATGTCAGGATCCTTCTCAAGGTCTTCCTCATCAGAGGAAACCGTCATTGGAGCCACCGAATTACGGGCAGGGGCTCGGGTAGTAGAGAGGAATGAATCCTCCTGTGGGGAGTAATAACGTTCACCCCACATATCCCTAATGGGCAAATAAAATTCTAAATGTAAACGAACACTACAAGTAAAGATAGGCGGATCATATCGCCCCAAAGCTAGTGACACCATCACGTCTCCAAGGTAAACACAACAATCCTTAGCTAGGTTGATATGCTAGCAATCTGGACCTCTGAGAAAAGTCAGTCGTACATATCCCAAAAAGCCTTACAGATGGGTCATCATGATCAAAATAGGTACTAGTCGAAGTCAGGCCAAAAATCGGGGAACTCGTGAACTTCACCCTCTTTACCGACATCTTCGAAGAAACATAAATATAGACAAAAATAGTAGAAATATAGAAAAGAGGTGAGACATCCTACATTCATTACCAATTATGGCAGTAAAGAAACAAAATGGCGTAGGATGCCCACATAGCATTACAAGAGTAATAAATAGTAATCAAGAGGCAAATATTAAACAATTTAACAATTCCAGGTAGTTATACATCAATAAGGTAACAATTCCAATTATCATAAGAATTAAATGCCAGATAAGATATTGACTCACTATGCACATGCATACGATATCAAAATCCTACTCTATGGAGTTAGACACAAACATTCAGAGAGAAAGATCAGGAGACATGTCTATAACTCGACTATCGCGGCCAAAGTGCTAAAGTCATCAATTTATCCACGTGTACATCAAGGAATTGTATAATACATTCTTCACTAGATCGCGATATAGGACAGTGTCTCGGTCTGGATCATCGGTGCATTTGCATCGGCCTATCCCACGGTCTAGAAGAGCTATCAACTGACCATTGTGAGACACCCGTACCCCGACGCCCCCACGGTCAACAGTATGACCTACACTAGTCTACTCGCACCCGTACTAAGGTGTGTTCAATCTCCTAGGCAACATGGCCTTAACAACAGTCCATCAGACTTTCATAATGCATGATGACTCAATGTATATACCTTGTATATTTAATAATAATATACTTTCCATATCATGCCACAATTCGGCTAAGATAAGCATCAACACATTCTTAATCTCACTCATGGACCCACAATAAATATTATTAAGTCCTTAAATAATACATTACACTTTTAGGGTATATTATGGAATTATGCCTAAATTTCTACATTCTTCTTAGTAAGTTTCTCTTTTAGAGGAATCCTCTGACATTATTCATTTAATCATCATTATTTTAATTAAGTAAGTCCATCACTAAATTTTAAACCTAATTTCCTTCAAATGATTTAAATTGAATTATTCAACATTCTTACTTACACTCATGGTCTTACTTTAATTAAAAATTATTCTAAGTTTTTGGATAAAAATTTATTCTTGGTTCTTTCCATTTTATGAATCCCTAATTAATTCCTAATTATCCAATTAATTAAGTCCCACTTCAAATTAATATTTCTTATGAAATTCTTCTCTAGAGGAATTCTCTTGATTGTTAAGTTCCTTACTTTAAGTTTATTCAAAGAGTCACTTTTAGGTTGTCAAATAGGTTTTTATCCATTACATTATTAGTCATTTAGTCACTTGATTATTTAAATTCCAAGGTTGCATGATGTTACATAATTTGATCCTAAAATAGCCCAAGAGGATGTGGCCTCCCAAGGGTGGAACCCTAAGTTTTTCTTACTACATTGCA
Organism: Ormosia semicastrata; assembly: GCA_029884595.1. Taxonomy (NCBI): domain Eukaryota; kingdom Viridiplantae; phylum Streptophyta; class Magnoliopsida; order Fabales; family Fabaceae; genus Ormosia; species Ormosia semicastrata. The sequence continues at coordinate 60,556,176 of JAQQTO010000060.1, forward strand.
TTTTATTCTCTTGATTAATTATGTTTCCATCCTAGTTACAAAATTTCAACCATGATCACCCCTTTTGAGGGTCATGGCCATGAGCCTCCATGAGGAAAGCAATGGACTTTTATTTTTATTTCATTTTTCCAATCCATCCAAATCAAACCAAGGTCATCAATATACATATACCATCAACCAAACACATCAAACAAAATAAAATCAACACATAAGCATAAAAATCAAACATCAAAGAGAGTAACCCTAACAAGGGTTTCTCACAACCAACACAAAAACAAGTCCCTCACTACCAATAGTTGTTGAAGAGAATCGTCTCCCTCTTACCAAAGAGAAAACAAGAAAAGGAATCTCCTTTGTAGCTCCTTGATGAATTCAGTTACACCCCTTCAAAACCCTAGAAATTTCAATTTCAACCAATCAACACTAATGCTTGAAAAAGAGAAAATAAATGGTCATGAAGATGGCCTTGAAAATGAAATTGAAGAAGAAAAGGTGAGGAATCAAGAATATTACCCTAAAGCTTCAAACTTGAAGCTTGAAGATGATGATGAAGATGAAAGCTTTTTCAAGTAGATTCAAACTAGAAAGTGTTTAGAATGTGATGGAGATTGAGAAATATGGTTGCTTTGGATTTTTGCAATGGTGGAGAGCAATGGAAGGGGGGTGGTCATGTGGTGTGGTGGTAGAGAGAAGGATGAGAAATTTTGAGAGAAGAAGAGAGAAGAAAATGTAGAGAGAGAAGTTCATAGTAAAAAAATGGTAACATTTTAGATTTGAAATTAGAAAATGTAATGATAAATGAAAATCTAATTTTTAGCTCCAAATGGCCTTCATGGCCATGTGGTGAGAGGGAGGAAAAAGGGAGTGTGTAGCTTCCTTGAGAAGCTTGATAGGAAGCTTCTTTGAAACTTCCTTGAGAAGCTTCGCACGCTTCTTGATAAAGTGAAAAGTAAAGTTGTCTCCTAAAGTAAACACTCTAGAAAAGATTAACACTCTACTAGAGCTATTATCCAGTGAATAAAAGTTACAGTTCATAGAAACAGTATTTATTGTTCATTAGATAATTTTTACGATACAGTAATTTTATTTATCAGATAAAATCTCAAAAAACGTAAACTTTGTAAACTGTGCCCGACCTCGGGTTTAGTAAGGTCCCCCATCAATACTTCCACAATTCAAGGTTTACCAGCCTCGAGGAAAATATTTCATTTTCCCGTCTCCGCTCAGCGCACACACAAAACGAAGAATATATTAAAATATTCATCATTTTTGAAAAAATCCACAAAAATTCTCAAAATCACAAATATTAGAAAATAACTACTTATCATGAAACAAACAACTTTTGGGGTGTTACACTGACTCTACTCAGTATGCACGCAAAATAAAGAATATATTAAAATATTTGACGTTTCCAAAAAAATTCAAAAAAATTCTCAAAAATCATAAATATTATAAAATAATTTTTTATGACGAGACTAATAATTTTCGGGGTGTTACACCAACTTTTCAGTTTTGGCTTTTTGTAACTGTGGGCATACGTCCAAGAGACGAGCATATTCACCAATCTCACCATCATCACTTGTTGAACCTTCGCCAATCAAACACATTTCCAATGGATCAACAGAGGAACATTTAGGCGCTTCCTCCTTTAGTTCCTGCTGTAACAAATCTATCTTACAACAAAGATCGTCAACAGAAGGTTGTTTTACAGGATTAGACAAATCAAACTCAACTTAATCATTACTAATTATCAAAGAAAGTGTACCACTTTTCACATCAATTATGGCTCCAGCAGTGGCCAAGAAAGGCTTTCCAAGAATGATGGGGATTTGAGAGTCCTCCTCCATCTCTAAAACCACAAAATCAATACCTATGGGGTATTTTACAAAACGATCCGCCAATTGCAATGAGATTGTTGTGGGCTTTAGTTCACCCATCTCCAGCTTTTTACAAACAGATAGGGGCATAAGACTGACATTAGCCCTAAGATCACAAAGAGCTTTATCAAAGCTCATGTTGCCGATTAAACATGGAATTGAGAAACTACTTGGATCTTTGAGCTTTGGAGGTAATTTATTTTGAATCAAAGCACTGCACTCCTCAGTCAAAGCCACAGTTTCATATTCTTCCAATTTTCTTTTATTTGAAAAAATATCCTTCAAGAACTTAGCATAAGTAGGCATTTGTTGTAAAGTTTCTATGAAAGAAATATTTATATACAATTTTTTCAAAACTTCTAAAAATCTGCCAAATTGCTTGTCAAACTTGGCCTTAGCTAACCTTTGAGGGAAAGGTACGGATGGTCTATAAGGTGTAGCTAGAGGTGTGTGACTAGGTTCCTCACCTTTTTCCTTGGTTTCTTCCTTATTCTCATCTTCCCTAAGTGATGGCCTAGTAACCTCAACTTCCTCACTACCATATTTCTTTTTGCTCTCTTTTCTTGCCTTAAGATCTCCTAATTGCTTACCACATCTCAAGGTAACAACCTTGCATTGGTCACTCGAATTTGTTTCAGGATGACCCGGAAACCTTCCTGGTGTTCTTCCAGAGGAACTAACTTGTTGTGCTATTTGGGTCTCTAACATCTTATTATGGATAGCTAGACTATCAACCTTAGATGCTAGTTGCTTAATTGCCTCACCCATGGCTTGACCCTGCTACCTAAATTCCTCATTTTGCTTGGATTGAGTCAAAATGAAATTTTCCATTAAGGTTTCCAAATTAGATTTTTGTACCTGTTGTTGAAATATAGGAGATGGCCTCGCATTGCTTTGCCCAGCTTGATTCTGATTAGTCCGATAGGAGAAGTTAGGATGATTCCTCCACTTCCAAATTAGAAGCATATTGTAATATATTATGGACCTCGGCCCTTTGAAATACATCGTGAGATCTGTCATTAACTCTGACTTAGATCCTTTTGACCACTGCGTGCCGTGTGCTCCTATCACACTTAGGTACCTTGACACCTAACTGTCTCATCTAAGTACCAAACTGGGGGCAACTATTCTAGACTATGACCCATACCATGATTAGTGGACCAACCCAACATGTGTACCATCGAAATCTGCCCTGGACATCCTAATTGAGCACTGGTGACACGTTTTCAAGACCTCGTTACCATGTCTATCAAACTACAGCATTGGGCAAGTGCATTAGGATCACGAGATTTGTGCAGATGATAAATCTCAAAATATCTGTAACTGCCAATCACAATCTTATGAAATTATAGCGCCCATAACTGCGTAAAACTGCTCATAATTGTAGTATCAATGTTCTAATTTTATAGGGATTTCCTGTTATAATTAAGGGAGACTAAACCCTAATTGTACTTTATAAATATCAGGCTCAAACACCTTCTACAGGTAACTTATTGCTTACAACATAACCCTACTTGGGCACAACATAACTTGAGTGTTAGAATCTCTTTGTAGGTACCAACCTCTCGGTTTCAACACGCTTCACTGCTGCTATGCAAGGAGGAAATCACTAGAACGTGTCTATCCAAGTGCAACTCAGTATCCACTATGGAACAGAGGAAGGGATTTTGCTTAACATGAATTTGGATGACATATAAAATGCAAATTATAACAAAATTTATTGAAAGCTAAGAATCCTTAAATGACAGATGCAAAGTGTACAAAACTCGGTGCATTATTCTACTTATATATGGAAAAAAAATGTGCACTATAACCCAAAGAATGAACACTCAGTGGAATTGAGTGGGAAACCCATGCAAAGAAAGATAATTTTAAGAATACCAAATAAAGTGAGAAGAAATTAACCAATGTAATAGGGAGCTAATATGATGAAAATAATGAAAAATTGTACTGCTAAGTTATGAGGACATTGTGTCGCATATGAATTGGTTTTGTTGAGGCACGTTTTTAGTCCACAGGGTGTCGTCGAAGCTATGTTCAACTGTCGTCCTCGTTGGTGGTGGTGGCCGCCAGTGGAGATGGTGAGGTGTTTGGTGGTTTCTACAGTAATAGGAAAGGGAGAGATAATAGTTTGGGGATGTATAAGAGAAAGGCAACAGCAACAAAAGAAACATGTATACAACCCGAACCTAGGTCGTTGCTAATATACACCCTACTAAGTTAGGGTGTATAATACATCGTCTATTTTATTTGTAATAGTAGATTTTTTTTGTAATTTTTTTGTTTTATGTTTATTTTTTACACATCACCACCACCACTGTTGTCGGCCGGCCACCGTCCTCCACCACCAGTCGGCTACCATCCTCCACTGTCCAACCACCTGCTACCACCTTTTTTTAAGTACTGTTTAGTTTTTTAAGTTGCACAACTATATAAATAATATAAATTATAATTGTACTAGTCCTTATATTTTTTATAAATAATTGTACATTCTAAAAACTCTACAGATTTTAAGCGATAATATTTACACATAATAATATTTAAAAAAAAAACCCTTTATAGTTTTTCTATGTAGGTGTATAAGGAATTTTTAAAAAATATATATATATTTTTAGCGGTAATGTTATTAGATTTTAAATGGTAAAAAAAAATATTACTAGATTTGAATTAGTAATATTTACACATAATAATATTTTTTTTAAAATATTATTTTTTTCTTAAAATCATAAATATGTAAGACTTAAACGTCATACAAAACTTTTAGCGGAAGCATTCATCAACATAAGGATTTTGAAAATTGAGATTTTCACATACCCGGATTCGATGAAGAAGCCATAAACTTCAAGTTTTGATAGAAATTGAAAAGAAAATTGGTTTCTCTCCCTTCACCCTACTTTCAAGACATACGTAATGATGGCGGCTTTTTTGTGAGCGTGAGCAGAAAAATAATGTGTCTTTCTAGGGCAAAGAGAGGACCAATTTATATGCATTTTCATTTAATCTGATATGTCCATTAAGCATCAGAACCAATAGGTGAGATTGACTCTCTTTAAAATTTAATTAAACAACAATTAGTATAATCCCTTAATTTTAGGCCACTAAAAAGGAAGTTACTAACGAGTAACTTTCCAATATTCTCCCACTTGACCTAAAATTTGAGGAAACCACAACATAAGTATAATGCATTAATCATTCCTACACTAAGTCTCACCCTTATGGATACATAATTACCTTAAATAGTAAAACACTAAGTGTGAGTTATGGCGGTCATGCATTAATTTGCAAAACATATTCCCTTCCATATACCACGAACACTAGTGCGTTACTATACAAGGTATATACGTAACATATAAAATTTCATACAGGTCCCATAAGTGTTTCTAGACCATTCACGTTATAACTCATAAATATAATTATGTACACAATAACTAGAAACAATCATTGAGGTTCAGAAACACATAAACATAATGAGCTCAGAGTATCAACATCATTTAAATACATTATTCAAAAAGAGAACAAGACTCATTCTATGTACATGTTCCTTAAATGTCTTGGATTGTAACCCTTTAGTTAACGGGTTAGTAATCATAAGGTCTGTTCTAACATGCTCTATAGATACTCTTTGTTTCTGATCTTCCTCCTTAATGGTAAAAAACTTTAATTCCATATGCTTGGCACCTCTTGAGTATTTGTCGTTCTTGGAGAAAAATACTGCTGCGGTATTATCACAATAAATTTTTAGCGGCTTGGCAATGGTGTCGACAACCCCAAGCCCTGAAACAAAATTTTGCAACCACAATGCATGAACTGTAGCTTTAAAACATGCTACGAATTCGGCCTCCATGGTGGATAAAGCAACAACAGTTTGCTTAGCACTTTTCCATGATATGGCCACTTCTCCAAGAAGGAATAAGTAGCTAAATGTGGATTTCCTACTATCAACACATCCACCAAAATCTGAGTCTGAATATCCAGTTACTTTTAATTGGTTGGATCTTCTGTACATAAGCATATAATCCTTAGTTCCTTGCAGGTACCTCGAGACTTTCTTTGCAGCTTTCTAGTGATCAATTCCAGGATTACTTTGATACCTTCCAAATATTCCAACCGCAAAACTGATATCTGGTCTTGTGCAGGTTTGCATATACATAAGACTACCCACCATAGAACCATACGAAATTGATTCCATTTGTTTTCGCTCTATGTCATTCTTTGGACATTGCATAAGACAGAATTTGTCTCCTTTTTGAATTGGTACAATTCCAGCAAAACAATTTTCCATGTTAAATCTCTCTAGAATTTTCTTAATATAGGCTTTCTGAGACAATCCTAATAATCCTTGTGATCTATCACGGAATATTTCAATTCCTATTACATAGGATGCCTCTCCCATGTCTTTCATTTCAAAATTCTTAGAGAGATAGTCTTTCATCTCATGCAACATACTCAAACTATTAGTTGCAAGCAAGATATCATCAATATACAAGACCAGAAACATAAACTTACTCCCACTGACCTTTCAGTATATACATCTATCAACTAAATTTTCTTGAAAACCGAAAGAGGTAACGGTATCATTGAACTTAATATATCATTGCCTTGAGGCTTGTTTCAGTCCATATATTGATTTCTTAAGCTTTTCAATTAGAAAACCTTCAGGTTGGTCCATATAAACTTCTTGTTCAAGACTACCATTCAGAAAGGTTGTTTTCACATTCATCTGGTGTAACTCTCAATCATAATGAGCCACCAATGCCATAATAATATGCAATGAATCTTTCTTTGAGATGAGAGAAAATGTATCATTATAATCGACACCATCCTTTTGAGTATATCCTTTAGTAACAAGTTAGGCTTTATATCGTTCGATATTGCCATTTGAGTCACGCTAGGTCTTAAAGACCCACTTACATCCAACTCGTTTAGCACCTCCTGGCAATTCAACAATGTCCCAAACCTTGTTTTCTTCTATGGATTTTAACTCTTCTTTCATGGCATAAATCCATTTCTCTGACTCAACACTATTTATGGCTTGTGAAAATAAAACTGGATCTTCATTAATTCCAATGTCTGATTCTTGCAAGTAAGTTTCATAATAGTTCAGAATAGACGATTTACTTATTCTTTGAGATCTTCTCAAAGGCACTTCTTGAGACTCATTTAATTCAGACCTTTGTGAGTTAGTTTCTTCATTGGGTGTGTTATCATTCAAACATTGTTCATTGTTGTCAGAATGTTCTGTAATAGCTGGAACAACATTTGGAACAACTATAGACGAAGGAACACTTACAGGTAAAGTAACATTTACCTTAATTTCCTTTATGTCAACATTCTGTCATTCCTCACTCCCACTAACTTCACCATTTTCAAGGAATTTTGCATTACTAGTTTCTATAATTCTTGGGCTATGATTAGGACACTAAAAGATATACTCTTTAGACTTCTCTGGGTAACTAATAAAGTAACCACTTACTGTTCGAGAGTCTAACTTCTTTTCAAGTGGATTATATACTCTTGCTTCTGCTGGGCAACCCCAAACATGCAGGTGCCTTAAACTCGGTTTCCTGTTTGTCTACAACTCAAAAGGAGTTTTAGGAACTGCCTTACTAGGAACCCTGTTTAATAAATACATAGCAGTCTTTAACGCATACATCCACAAAATTTTGGGTAATGAGGAGTTGCTCATCATACTCCTAACCATATCCATTAGTGTTCGATTACGCCTTTTTGCCACACCATTTTTTTGTGGTGTGTATGGCATTGTGTATTGTGAACGAATACCATGTCTTTCAAGAAAGTTTGCAAATGGAATTGGACATTGTCCCATTTCACCATGTTTTCCATAATATTCACCACCTCTATTAGACCTTACAACTTTCACTTTCTTGTCTAATTGACTTTCAACTTCATTTATATATATCTCAAAAGCATTAACTGCTTGAGATTTTTCCTTAAGCAAGTAGACATATCCATAACGTGAAAAATCATTAATACAGGTAATAAAATATTTTTCCCCACCAAAAGATGGAGCATCAAAAGGTCCACATACATCAGTGTGTATAATTTCAAGAAGCTGGCTGCTTCTTGTGGCCTCTTTCTTGTTATGTCTGGTTCGTTTTCCCTTAATGCAATTCACACATAAACCAAGATGAGTAAAATCTAGATTTTGTAGAATCTCATTCTTTACTGATCTTTCTAATCTTTCTTTGAATATATGACCCAAACGCTTATGCCATAAGTATGCAGAACTTTCATCAAGCATGTTATGCTTAATTCCAATACTTTGATGCTCAGTAAGCAGGGATTCAGAAAATTGATCATGAAGTCTCAATCTATATAAACCATCAATAAGAATACCACAACCAATAAATTTAGAATTCTTAAATAAATTGAAACAACCATGTCCACCATTAAATTCAAAACCATAATTATCTAACTTTGAAAGGGAAATTAAATTCCTAGACATTGAAGGTACATAAAGAGTCTTAATTAGGTCCAAATGATGACTAGTGTCTAAGATTAAACGATAAGTCCATATGCCTTCAATTGGAGCCTTCATACGGTTTCTCATATAGAGAAACATCTTACTTTCTCTTGTGGTTTGGATCGTAAGGAATCCCTGCATCACATTAGATACATGAGTAGTAGCACCATAATCAAGCCACCAAGAATTATGAGGGACATTAATTAAGTTTGATTCAAAAGTACATACATATGTTTCAAACGTACCTTTTTTTTCGAGCCAAGCCTTACGTTTAGGATAATCTTTCTGATAATGTCTTTCTTTAGCACAGAAATGACATTTATTTTGTTCCTTAGTACATCCCTTCTTCTTAAAGTTCTTGGCCTTTGCCTTCAGTGCATTGCCAGCTCCTTGAACTAGGTTGACAGAATGACTTTTCATATTCTTGAGTCTATTCTCCTCCTGAATGAGCTTTCTAACTAGTTCATTAACATCCCACTTATCCTTCATAGTGTTATAGTTAATTTGGAAAGCTCCATACTTAGAAGGCAGTGAGTTCAGAATAAATTGAACCATGAAAGAGTCATCCACTGCCATACCCAATGTCTTTAGTCTTGCTGCAATGTTAGTCATCTCAATGGTATGTTTTTGCATGCTCTGCGGCCCATCAAACTTCATGGTCGTGAGTTGAGCCATTAGTGTACCAGCAAGTGACTTATCAGCAGAGCGGAAATGTTCCACAAACTTAAGATATTTCATTGCACTTTCTATTTGTGGAATATTAGTCTTAATATTGTTTGCAATAGTCATTCGCATAAACATAAGGCACAATTTGTTAGACCGTTCCCATGCCTTAAGTTTAGACTTCTCTTCCTCAATACTGTTATTAGTAACAGTAGGTTTTCCTTCCAAAAATGATAAGTTAAGGTCCAAAACACCTAAGTGGAACTTTACTTGCTCACTCTATTCAGAGAAGTTCACACCATTAAAAACAGTAACAGATGAAGCTTGCGAAAGAAGAGAAATTTCTGCAAAATAAAATATTTTAGCCTACACTCAGATAAGAGAAACATCAAAGTATATTATAGTTCACCTTTGGGCAAACACTACAATACACTATCATAAATAAATGCCACTTTGATCATAATCAAAATTAAAATTCTCAACCAAACACATAAGTTATCTTTGGATAAATTACATATTTGATCCAAGAATTTTAATTTCTCATAATCATGTTTATTAATCATAGAATAAGATTTTCCTTTGGGCAAACCTAGTCCCATGATTAATTAAAGGTCACATTCTTTAATGGCATTTTCCATCATTCTAACTTGGCCACTTTGGTGTACACAAGTTTTAACCAAAAGACAACAATCTATTGGAAGTCACATTCACAATTCTCCTCAAATAACATTCAACCATATAATTAAATATACTTGAAAATAATTCAAATGATAAAATAATGCATATATATTATTATAATGAAAACCATCATTTGCATACAGCAAGTCTCAAAATATTGGCTTCCAAACCAATTCATCAATATAATAAGACATTACATATGTAATTGATCAAATTAACATATAATAACGATCATGAACTATACAAACATTATCATTATATATATGAACAATTTGAACTAATTATAATTCAATAACGCATCAACGAGAGTGCCGAAACTCAACCAAAAAAATTTGATACATGGCTAGCAATAGTGCATTGCGATTCATCACGTTATGGGTAAATCGATTCATCAACATAAAAAAATTAATAATCATGAATATACAACGAATTAATTTGATAATTCATAAATTCCCAATTTTAAAAAAATAGGTTTCATCATACTTGAGGAAGATTAAAACATCATTGATGAAAAATCATAAATTTCACAACCAAACGCTCTGATACCACATGTAAGACTTAAACGTCATACAAAACTTTTAGCGGAAGCATTCATCAATATAAAGATTTTGAAAGTTGGGATTTTCACATACCCGGATTCGATGAAGAAGCCATAAACTTCAAGATTTGACAGAAATTGAAAAGAAAATTAGTTTCTCTCCCTTCACCCTACTTTCAAGACATACGTAATGATGGTGGCTTTTCTGTGAGCGTGAGCAGAAAAAGAATGTGTCTTTCTAGGGCAAAGAGTTGATCAATTTTTATGTATTTTTATTTAAAATGATACATCCATCAAGCATCAGAACCAATGGGTGAGATTGACTCTCTTTAAAATTTAATTGAAAAGCAATTATTATAATCCCTTAATTTAGGCCACTAAAAAGGAAGTTACTAATGGGTAACTTTCTAATAAAATATGTATGTTAAAATTCCTATAAAATTTAATTGATAATATTTACATAATTATATAACTTAAAAATAAAAATAAAATAGATCAATAAATTATAAATCATTCATCATAATCATTAATATATTTTTAACACAATTAGTAACTATAATTTAAGAAATATACCATACACTCTCCAGACCATACACCCTTTAGAGAGTGTACATTAGAAATGACCCCTGACCTGATAAGCATAACCGCTTTTTGTTGGTCAAACCCGGTATTCACTACCCTGGCCCACCAACAAAAGAAATCAAAAGGAGTGGGCCACCGAAGTGGACCAAGGAGTGTTGACCATAGTGGATATTTGTTGGCTCTATGAACTCTTATCATAAGTAAATAAATAAATAAATAAATATATTATTATTATTATTATTATTATTCACATAAAAGAATTGAATATTTTAATATTAAGTAAGTTAATAGTTAAAAAGTAAATATGTACTAGAAAATATTTAATTATTTAAAACTTGTTAAAATATTTTAGAATTAACAATAAATTAAAATTATGTAAAATAAAATATCCAAAATCTAAATACATAATTATTTATATAAAATAATTTAATATGCTAATATTAAAAATAATAAATTAATATTTGAATATTAAATAATATATATTTTAATATTTATTCTCTTTTATTTATAGGTATAAATTTGTATAATACACATAAACACCGTGATGCTGTTATAATTGCATATCCAATATAAAAGTAATATTTATTTTAATAGAACAAAACATGATCAATTTACACTATTCATTCCATAGTAAGTAATTTTAATCAAACTTGCACGACAAGCGAAGTATGGTGGGGTGGGGGGGATTGACCCATTTGGTCAGTTGTATTTTATTTATTTTATTTTTTTGTGTGATAAATTAAGCGGGCCAAAACTTGCATGTTGATGCATAAGGTCAACTTGCATGTCTTAGAGTCTTTTTTTTATAGAAATAGAGTTGAGAAAACCGCAGTCTCAATGCACTTTCAAGCCTCTAAGTTCACTTTCTTAAAGTGTAAGAACATTATCTTCAACTATTAAGTCATTCCACTTATTCTTAGATTATGGAGCACTTTTATGTTTTCAACTAGTTTCAATAAAGGAAACTATCCAAAACACCCTTATCTTCTTGCCTGAACGTTGGAAGCAATTGTCATATTCACTATCTCTTATTTTTTATGCACCTCACTCTAGCCAACTCCTTATCCATGGCTTTTGTAACACTCATTTTATAATATTAGTGAATTTTATGAATTTTTGTGGATTTTTTTAAAAATATTGACTATGTTAATATATTTTTCATTTTACGTGCACATTGAGCAGAACCGGTGTAACGCTCCAAAAATTGTTTGTTTCATGATGAATAGTCATTTTATAATATTTGAAATTTATGTGAATTTTTCTAGATTTTTTTGGAATTATTGATTATTTTAACATATTTCTCGATTTGCGTACACACTGAGCGGAGCCGAAAAATAAAATATTTTTCCCGAGGTGGGTAAACATGAACTGTGGAAACGTCAACAGGGGATCTTACTAAACCCGAGGTCGGGCACTGTTTACGAGGTTTACATTTTTCATAATTTTATCTGATAAATAAAATCGTTGTACCGTGAAATTATCCGATGGATAATAAATATTATTTTCATTAACTGTAACTTTTGTCCAGTGAATAATAACTCTAGTAGAGTGTTAATTATTTTTTTCTAGAGTGTTCACTTTAAGAGACAACATCACTTTTTACTTTATCGAGAAGCGTGCAAAGCTTCTCAAGGAAGCTTCAAGGAAACTTCCTACCAAGCTTCTCAAAGAAGCTTCACTCCCTCTCTCCTCCTTGTGAGCCACACGGCCAAGTGAGGAAAAGATGACCAAAAGTCATCATCTTTTCCATCTTACACTCATTTACTCCTTCACTTCACAATTTCGCAAATTACTATCACTTTCTCTCTCTACCCTTCTCTTCTCTTTTTTTTTCTCTTCACTTTTCTCTTCTCCTTTTCCTCCCCAAACCTTGACCACACACTCACCATTTTTGTTTGCTTCAACTAATCATATTTCTTAAATCCTCTCATCATCCTAAGGCTTTTCTCCTTGGTGATCATTTTCAAAAACTCAACTTTCCCTCTCTATTTTCTCTCCTCTTCCACGGCCAAGACCACCATTGTTGGCCCTGCAAGCTTTTCATTCAACCAACCTCATTTCCTACCAGTTCTCATCACCTATAACATTTTCTCTTTTTTGACCACCACCAAAATCTACCAATTTTGTTTTCCTCCATCAAGTTCTAAAGTTGGAGACTTTGAGGTAGAAGTTCACAACTTTCTCATTTGTCCATCTCATTTTTGTGATCCATGATCACTTTGTTGATCATGGATGCCCTTTTCAAGCTTTGATTGTGATTCTTGTGAGTTTGATGTCCTTAGGGTTTTCTTGAGGGTGGAGGCCGAATTTCATAAGAAGCTTCAAGGGAGTTTCTTTTCTTGTTTTCTCTTAGGTAAGAGGGAGATCATCCTCATCAATCACCCATGGTGGTGAGGGACGAATTTGTGTGTTGAAATTGCAGGATCCATGTGTGGATTTCTCCTCTTGATTGCTTGATTTTTGATGATTTGTAATTATGTGCTTGTATGATGTTGTTACTTGGTGTTGTTATATTATCTTTGCATGAATAAACTGTGATATTTTGTGTGCTTGAAATCATGTGTGAAAAATAACGAATCTTTGCTTATGTTGAAGGAAGCTCACGGCCTTATGGCCTTAAATAATGAATCAAGAACCAAACCTTGTGTTAAAACTTAATCAATTAATTGAAGAGTTAATGGAATTCTTGGGTCTAGAGACCATGGTTGAGTATCTCGACTAAAAGGAGGCAAATTAGGAAAACTTGTGATTAGAATTGTGATGAATTGGAACTTAGAAGTTTAAGTGGAAAATGGATTGATTGAGGAATTAAAACAATGGATTAAGAAGATGAATATTGGATTCCATGAACTTAGGGCTCATGGCCATTTAGGGTAACCAAGAGGAAACTTTGTATTAAAAAGGAACTTTGAAATAATTAAGTGATTAGACATTCAATTAGGGATTCATAAGATGGAAAAAGAAAGGAAATGAAATTTTACCATAAAACTATGAGTAGATCTTGACCTTTAAAGAAAAATGAGTGTAAATGAGACTTTGAGAATCATAAGACATTTAGTTAAATAAGCTTTATTAAGAATAAAGAGAAGAACTAATTGAATTAAAGAAACAAGGATTAGGAGTGTAAGGGAGGATTTGAGAAATATAAAATACTTATTTTAGATGAATTTTATTAAGGACAAAGAGAAGAACAATGATAAAACCTTATGAAATAATGGTATGTCCAAAATTGATTATGAATGGCAACTTTGTTACTGGGCCCATGAGTGGGACCTAAATCTGTTAATGACTGTTTTGACTTATAGTTTTGAAATGCACGATTGAAATCCTCAGTGATAGCATGCATTTGGCATTGTGCTTTTGGAACCAAAATACCGGACCCAGAAACATCATATGGACGATTTACTCAGATGTGGTTTGCCCTTATAACCAGAAATGTCAGATAGACGAGCGAGTTAGATGAGACTGGTTATCAGAGGAAACCCAGATAACAGTGGTACTATGTAGTCATATAGACGGATATATAATATCACTGATGAAAATGGTATTGAACAATTGTATGGACAGTTGCTTTAATACCATTGGAAATGGTACAACGGTAATTTGATTCCATTGAATATGCATTCGATTGTTGTACAGTTTGTGGCATTTTATGCCTAAGGAGTGAGCGAGAACTTACAGGATAATGCGATCCATGATGGATCTCAGGGGGCGTCTGTGTGTGGTGATCCACTTAGTGATTATGTTATCACATTATATACCCCTGGCCATGGTGATCTGTTGCAACGCATGACGAGGACCCGACAAACACTATTACTTTTCGTGGTTCAGCGTAGACTGTCTTTTGAGGGGGGGCAGATCTTCTAGAATGCTCATCTTTGATTTCAAGTCTAGCTCTATGGAGTAGGAAATGAGTACATTGTGCACAAAGATGGTTAGTATACACATTGTGCATATGCATAGTCATTATACATATTGTCATGGCATGGTCAATATACATATTGTGGTGGCATAATTATTATTTATATATCTATGGTGGATATATGTTGTTATAGTGCTGTTAATATTTATATTATTGTGGGATATGCTTTCTGATGATATTTGTGAAATTGATAACTTGAATATATCTACATTATCTATATGTATGGAATGACTTCATCATTCGTATTATTTTTCCTTCGCTACCATACTGGTAATGATGTAGGATATCTCACCTCTTTGTTGTATTGTCCCGTTTTATTTTGTGTTCGATAAAGGCTGTGAAGAGAACACAGTTGAATTGGTAGGTTTTGGTTAAGTTGACTTTTTAATTCCTGTGATGGCGTTGAGACGAGATCTTCTTGGTTACGTGTGGGTGTAGCTTCATGGGGGCATTGATGCTGGGCGTGTCGACTGGGACACCGAAGTTTCATTGTGTATAGGGGTAGTGGCTCTGTCCACAGGTAGCACCTATCCCGAGATTACTATTTACGCTTTTGTGCTTTGGTACATCTCTTTTGTTATTTAGGTATGTAAGTGATACGTTTTCATGTTAATAGTACCTTATGTTCATTATATATATATATTTAATGTTTTTCATTCTGTGATCGTATTTTGGGTGCTATGTAATAAACATATTTCATTCATGGCTCATATTTTCTTTATATGCATAATGGTTAAATTTGAAAACTTGTCATTTGAGTTGTAGCACGCCAGAAATTTAGTGACCGTGGTATAATGACGATTGTATCGTGGTTACTAAATCGAGGGCTGTTACATTAGGTGGTGTTAGAACAGTTCAACCTATTGAGCCGGGGTATGGACTGACTAGGCTTAGACATGTTAGAAATTTCTTTGTATGTTGTGCACTTCCTTGTCTCTTGATTGAGATATTTGGGAAAGAAAGGCATGACTTGCCATAGGTTGAACGTTGGTAGCTACTGTTGCATAGTTACATGATATTGAGTATTGGCCTACTCAATGTGTAATGTTCTGTGTGGACGGGAAACTATGACTTTACCTAGGCGTATTACGGGAATAAAAGTTCTTTTAGTAAGAAGCTCAGCTGGTATGACTGAACTTGTTTAGGATTGGTTTGCATTTACACCCTTATTGTGTTACCTCTAGAATTGTTTGAGCCAATGGGTTAGAAAAAGGGTAGTTAAATAGGACTTGCAAGGTTTGTGGACTGAAGCATCCAAGAGGTTTTGGAGAACCGATTTTCTTGGGAATTGAATATCTGGCGTAGGTATGGTTCGACGAACTACTTGGGAGTTAAAGACTTACGGGAGATCGCGCCATAGAAGGAAGAATGAAGGAGCTCAAGTTAGAGTCCTTTGGGTTCATGGGTAGGTTGTCTTGTTTGTGCTGTGTGTTTCTCTGAATCTAAACTTAGAGGTGTATTGCTTGGTCTTCGAAAGGGGAAAATATTGCTTGAAATGGTTACTTCTTGTTTCCATGGTGTTTGATTTATCTATTTTCAAATGTAAGGCAATGGCTCGCGATAAACGTAGGCGTAGGGATGTGGAACGCAACAATGAAGAGATGGCAGCGATTATAGAAGCAATGCAAGGAATGGCAGAAGTAATAGTACAACAGAATCAGAGGATCATGCGGCAGCAGGAATTGATAGCCAAAGCTCAGATTTTGCTAGAGTTGAATAAATCTCAAGATATGGGACCACATGACGTCGGATCATATTGGTTCTGAAAGAGGAGAAATCGTAAGGTCAAGCGACTCCAGTAGAAACCGTTTTCACGACCACCAAGAAATCAACAAAACCAATAACCATATGGAGGAAGTGCTAGTGGTAGCAGACCTAGTCAACTCGTGACACTTTTACAGACATGTAAGAAGTGTGCAAAAAGTCATGCAACGAGAGACTGTACGATCGAGAGGATAGTTTGTTTCAAGTGCGGAAAGCTAGGACATGTGGCTGGGAATTGTACCTCGTAAAGGACGAAGCCTTCCGTTTGTGAAGTACGAGCTTCAAAATCTCGTGAATGAGGGAGAGTCAATTTCCCAAGTGAAGTAAAAACATCTCAGACTAAAGACCTGAACGAGGGAGATTTTACTACACTAGATGACCTTGTGATTTTATTGTATAATTCTGGGGGTAAACCATTTCTTTATGACACATAACTGTATTGGTCCATTGGGGTCATTTGTGTCTTCGTCATCTTTTGACTAAGTTATTTCTACTTCTACTACTAAGAACCTGTTGTTGGTAGAAGTTGTTTAAATTAGCCTATGTCTATTAAAGTCTGAATCTTTTCTATTGATCTGATTTGTTTACCTCTTTCACAAATTTGATGTAAGTTTGAGAAGGGATTGGTTATCTTTTAACCATATCCTGTAAAATTATTCTAATGAAATTTTAAGAGTTTGTTTTTGGAATTAGGTTGTCTGTGTATTTCTTTCCTTTCCACTTGAATATTGCTGTTCTCGTTTCTAAGCCTACTATCATAACACAAGTTTGTTTGAACTATCCTGGTCTTGTTAGAAATTGGAACCTTTCTGCCAATTTAATTGTTTGCCTTTTTCATAAATAGACCTGATCTCAGAAAGGAATTGGTTATTTTCTAACAGTATCTTGTTACTCTATTCCAATAAGACTTTAGTGTTTCTTGAGACAGACATTTCTGGGTTTGAATTCATGAAGCCCATTCCTAAATTTTATTGAACCATGTTAAATTCTTCATTAGATAGGTCCGGTAGTATGTCAAATGATCCTATTACCTTTCCTTTCTAATCTTCATGATGTTTTCTGTGTACCTCGATTGAGAAAATATGTCCCAAATCCAAACCATGACATAGCGCTGCATGCAGTACAATTAGAAAGAACTTGCCTTATGAGACAATTCCTGTTAAGATGGAGGATAGATGTTTTGGTGAATTAACTGAAGGAAGCCGCTGTTATCTCCAAGATCAGTTTGCATTCTGGTTATCATCAAGTTCACTTAAAAGTAGGAGATATTTCTGAAATAACTTTTCAGACGAGTTATGAGCACTACGAGTATTTAGTAATGCTGTTTTGAGTAATGAACGCTTTGGTAGTATTCACTGACTACATGAATAGGATCTTTCTTCCCTATTGAGACAGATTTGTCGTTGTCCATTGTTGACGACATTCTGATCTATTCTTGAGGTCCGGAGGAACCACACTGAACATACTGAACATATCTTGTCATTCTTGAAGTTCTGAAAAAGAAGAAGAAGTTATGCGTGAAGTTGTCCATGTGAATTCTGGTTGGAGGCAATTCAGCTTTTGGGCCACGTGATCTCAAAGGAAGGAATTGCTTTGGATTCTTCAAAAGTTGAAGCACTTCTTCAATGGGAAAGACTGACAGTCGTAACGGAGATTCATAGCTTTATGGGATTAGCTGGTTCATATGGGATTAGTTGGTTAATACGAGAGTCAAACTTTGTAGGGATTGATGTATATGAGGAAAGATTTTCGAGGATTGAAGGGACACTCGACTATGTTGCCGACGATGATTCTGCCCAATCCCAACGAACCTTTTGGGATGCCTGGTGATGCTTCGCATTAGAAGTTTAGAACGTGTGCTTGATCGGAATAGATAGAATAGTAACGTATGCTTCGAGACAATCGAGAGCACAAGAGAAGGATTACCTTACACTAACTTGGAGTTAGCCTTTGTAGTTGCATTAAAGATCTAGAAACATTCTATAAGGAACAATATCCACATGTATTCTAAGATAAACCAAATTTTGAGGACGAAATTTCTTTTTAGAAGGGGAGAGTTGTAACGCCTCGAAAATTTCTTATTTCATGATAAACACTCATTTTATAATATTTGTGATTTTTGTGAATTTTTTCAGAAATATTGAATATTTTAATATATTTCTCATTTTACGTGCGCACTGAGCAGAATCAGTGTAACACTCCAAAAATTGTTTGTTTCATGATGAATAGTCATTTTATAATATTTTGGATTTTTTTGAATTTTTCTGGATTTTTTCGAAACTGTTGATTATTTTAATATATTTCTCGATTTGAATGCGCACTGAGCGGAGCTGGGAAAATAAAATATTTTTCCCGAGGCTGGTAAACCTTGAACTGTGAAAACGTTGATGAGGGATCTTACTAAACCCAAGGTGAGACACAGTTTACGAAGTTTACATTTTTTAAGATTTTATCTGATAAAGAAAATCACTGTACCGTGAAATTATCCGATGGACAATAAATACTATTTTCATTAACTGTAACTTTTATCCACTGGATAATAACTCTAATAGAGTGTTAATCATTTTTTTCTAGAGTGTTCACTTTAAGAGACAACATCACTTTTCACTTTATCAAAAAGCGTGCAAAGCTTCTCAAGGAAGCTTCAAGGAAACTTCCTACCAAGCTTCTCAAAGAAGCTTCACTCCCTCTCCCCTCCTTGTGAGCCACACGGCCAAGTGGGGAAAAGATGACAAAAAGTCATCATCTTTTCCATCTTACACTCATTTACTCCTTCACTTTACAATTTCACAAATTACTGTCACTTTCTCTCTTTACCCTTCTCTTCTCTCATTTTCTTTTCTTCACTTTTCTCTTCTCATTTTCCTCTCCAAACCACTGGCCACACACCCACCACCATCACCTCTCCATTTTTGTTTACTCCAACTAATCACATTTCTTAAATCTTCTCATCATCCTAAGGCTTTTCTCCTTGGTGATCATCTTCAAAAACTCAACTTTTCCTCTCCATTTTCCCTCCTCTTCCACGACCAAGACCACCATTGTTGGCCCTCCAAGCTTTTCATTCAACCAATCTCACTTCCTACCATTTCTCATCACCTAGAACATTTTCTCTTTTGTGACCACCACCAAAATCCACCATTTTCGTTTTCCTCTATCAAGCTCTAAAGTTGGAGACTTTGAGGCAGAAGTTCATAACATTCTCATTTGTCCATCTCATTTTCGTGATCCATGATCACTTTGGTGATCATGGATGCCTTTTTCAAGCTTTGATTGTGATTCTTGTGAGTTTGATGTCCTTAGGGTTTTCTTGAGGGTGGAGGCCGAATTTCACAAGAAGCTTCAAGGGAGTTTCTTTTCTTGTTTTCTCTTAGGTAAGAGGGAGATCATCCTCATCAACCACCCATGGTGGTGAGGGACGAATTTGTGTGTTGAAATTGGAGGATCCATGTGTGGATTTCTCCTCTTGATTGCTTAATTTTTGATGATTTGTAATTATGTGCTTGTATGATGTTGTTACTTGGTGTTGTTATATTATGTTTGCATGGATAAATTGTGATATTTTTTGTGCTTGAAATCATGTGTGAAAAATATGGAATCTTTGCTTATGTTGAAGGAAGCTCACGGCCTTGTGGCCTTAAATAATGAATCAATAACCAAAGCTTGTGTTAAAATGGAACTTAATCAATTAATTGAAGAGTTGATGGAATTCTTGGGTCTAGAGACCATGGTTGAGTGTCTCAGTTAAGAGGAGGCAAATTAGGAAAACTTGTGATTATGAATTGGAACTTAGAAGTTTAAGTGGAAAATGGATTGATTGAGGAATTAAAACAATGGATTAAGAAGATGAATATTGGATTCCATGAACTTAGGGCTCACGACCATTTAGGGTAACCAAGAGGAAACTTTGTATTAAAAAGGAACTTTGAAATAATTAAGTGATTAGACATTCAATTAGGGATTCATAAGATGGAAAAAGAAAGGAAATGAAATTTTACCATAAAACTATGAGTAGATCTTGACCTTTAAAGAAAAATGAATGTAAATAAGACTTTGAGAATCATAAGACATTTAGTTAAATAAGCTTTATTAAGAATAAAGAGAAGAACTAATTGAATTAGAGAAACAAGGATTAGGAGTGTAAGGGAGGATTTGAGAAATATAAAATACTTATTTTAGATGAATTTTATTAAGGACAAAGAGAAGAACAACGATAAAACCTTATGAAATAATGGTATGTCCAAAATTGATTATGAAAGGCAACTTTGTTACCGGGCCCATGAGTGGGACCCAAATCTGTTGATGACTATTTTGACTTATGGTTATGAAATGCACGATTGAAATCCTCAGTGATAGCATGCATTTGGCATTATGCTTTTGGAACCGAAATACTGGACCCAAAAACATCAGATGGATGATTTAGTCAGATGTGGTTTGCCCTTATAACCAGAAACGTGAGATTGACGAGCAAGTCAGATAGGACTGGTTATCAGAGGAAACCTAGATAACAGTGGTACTATGTAGTCGTATGGACGGTTATATAATATCACTGATGAAAATGGTATTGAACAATTGTATGGACAGTTACTTTAATACCATTGGGAATGGTACAACGGTAATTTGATTCCATTGAATATGCATTCGAGTATTATACAGTTTGTGGCGTTTTATGCCTAAGGAGTAAGTAAGAACTTAGAGGATAGTGCGATCCATGATGGATCTCAGGGGGCGTCCATGTGTGGTGATCCACTTAGTGATTATGTTATCGCATTATATACCCCTGGCCGTGGTGATCCGTTGCAATGCACGACGAGGACCCGACATGCACTATTGCTTTTCGTGGTCCGGCGTAGACTGTCTTTTGAGGGGGGACAGATCTTCTGGAACACTCATCTCTGATTTTGAGTCTAGCTCCATAGAATAGGAAATGAGTACATTATGCACAAAGATGGTCAGCATACGCATTGTGCATATGCATAGTCATTATACATATTATCATGGCATGGTCAATATACATACTGTGGTGGCATAATTATTATTTATATATCTATGGTGGATATCTATTGTTATAGTGCTGTTAATATTTATATTATTGTGGGATATGCTTTTTGATGATATCTATGAAATTGATAACTTGAATATATCTGCATTATCTATATGGATAGAATGACTTCGTCATTCGTATTATTTTGCTTCACTGCCATGTTAGTAATGATGTAGGATATCTCACCTCTTTGTTATATTGTCCTTTTTTATTTTGTGTTCAATAAAGACTGTGAAGGGGACATAGTTGAATTTGTTGGTTTTGGTTGAGTTGACTTTCTAATTCCTGTGATGGCATTGAGACGAGATCTTCTTGGTTACGTGTGGGTGCAGCTTCATGGGGGCATTGATGCCTGGCGTGTCGACCGGGACACCGAAGTTTCATTGTGTATAGGGGTAGTGGCTCTGTCCATAGGTAGCACCTATCTCAGGGTTACTACTTACACTTTTGTGCTTTGGTACATCTCTTTTGTTATTTGGGTATGTAAGTGCTACGTTTTCATGTTAATAGTGCCTTGTGTTCATTATATATATATTTAATGCTTTTCATTCAGCAATCATATTTTGGGAGTTATGTAATAAATATATTTCATTCGTGGCTCATATTTTCTTTATATGTGGTGTGGTGTGAAATATGATTAAAAATTAATATTAAAAACAGTTGCCAAATTCCACCAAAAATATAAAAACCTCGCAACCAGTTGTAGTAAGTAATATCGATCCACAGAGAACCAATTCAATTGACACTATCAATCTAATTCCTAAATTAAACTCTGATGAACTATAAACAGTAAAATGTAAAAAAAAAGGTTTTGTTAATTAAAACTAAAAGAGAAATTAAACTTAAACTAAAACAATAAACACAAATTGAATTACCAAGTTAAAGATATTGGTTAAGAGATGGAATCCACCACTAGATTTATATGATTATGCTAACTCACATACTCTTTATACCAACATGATCAATTTTGTTCTTATGTAATTGTGAGATAAATCTCTTGTTTTCCTTAAGTTTCGCTTAATTCAGCAACCGCTCAAATCAAACCCTAACCATTAGTTATTTGTAAAGCAACCGCTCTTACACCTACCTAATGATTGCATTAAGAATTAGAAAATCAATCACACTAAGATCTAATCACACACCGAGATTAAATTACTTAGATCATATGTTTCACTAGTTTTACCATCGCAACCGCACATAGCAATCCTAGTTTTACCACTCTCGAAGTTTGGCAAGAATATAAAAACCTTTATATTGATTTAAGATTAGAAACATATGAATAAAAACATAATTGTATTGATATAAAGAAATATACAAGATTCACATAATCAAAACTAGAGTTTCATTTTCCCTTAACCAATCAAGAAGTTTAGCCACACATGGCAAAGTCAAAATCACAAGAAAAACAGAAGAAAAACATAGTTCAGAACGAAAGTGCAAAAGAAAACTGAAGATCAAACTAGTTTCCAAAAGTTGGGGATGATCAATCTCCGATTGCTCGAACTCGAGACTCCAATCTTCGATCCAATCTCCCTTTTCCCTTAGTCTTTGTGTTTCCCTCAATTCCCTTGACGGCTCTCTCTGTCCAGATCTTCTTTAAGGGCTCTAAGAAACCCTATTTATAGGTTTGGAAACCTAATTTAGCATTAAAACTTGAATTTAAATTTCTGATGCGACGACACGGGCCGTGTCATTTGACATAACCCAACCCGTGTCTGAATCTAGTGACAAAATTCTAACTAATCTCAAAGTCAGAGAAGAACACGGCCCAACCCGTGTCATTTGACATGGTTCGTGTTATATGACATGGCCCATGTTATCCAAAAATAGGATTTGACCTGTCTTGAAATAGTCAGAGGAGTACACGGCCCACCCCGTGTCATATCACACGGGCCGTGTCACTCACTTTCTTCAAATGCGACCTTGATTCTTCATAAATGCCCTTCTTCCTTTGCTTCTAAGGGTAAAACTGGTCTTTTTAAGTATTCATCTCTCTCCTCAAATGGTCATCAAGCTTGGTTTGATGCTAATGGACTCAAACACTCAAAGATATCCTGAAAAGCATAATTCATTTATGAGTGTTTATAACCACATTTAGCATAGTTTCACAATAAACATCCAAAGACAACTCTAAATCAGAAACTTAGCTAAATGTCAACAATTGAGCACATATTGAGTTCAATTAAATCAATCATAAGGCATTTAAAGTATGAAAATAATCGACAGATCAAATACCCCCACACTTAGCCTTTTGCACTCCAGGGCAAAACATAGGACCAAACGAAGGAACAGAGAAAACAAAATAAATTCAAAACCTAACAATTTAAAGAACTCAATTTCTAATGATATTCAAGAGAGGGACAAAAATTTTATAAGCAAGAAGAGCAAGAAAAGGTTCAAGGGATCAAAACATTCAAGAGATAACAATTCTTCACATTTCCAACTAACAAGCAAGGCATCTTCAATTTGAAAAGTATGAATTAAGAATGATAGATCCTCACAAGATACACTCTCAATCTCTCAAGTGTTTACAATGTACGTATTTCACTCAATTCAACTCATGAAAAATGCACTACCATAAGCTTGCTTATCTTCTACTTCTCCACTACTCAAACACATGCACACACAAATCAAGAGGACTTTATTCAAGGTTGTAATAGGGCCAAGGTAAGGGAAGGAATAATATGGATATGGTAAGATGAGCACCCAAGAGAATAAAAGAACATTGGGGAGAAACTCAATTGACAAACATGAAATTTTTATCCCCTCAAATCTATATAATGCACATTCTCTTTACATCTTCCATTCATTTTTCTTTCTTTTCTTTTACAATCTTTCTTGAATTTTTTTCTTTTTCTTTGCATTTTTTTTTCAACACCTTGCATATTACACATCAACTTACACAACCCCCACACTTGTCCTATTAAACACTTGCAACCAAAAGAGCTCCTCCAATAAAAATGAACCAATGATCTCCCATTCTCTAAGGTAAGGTAAAATCATGGTTTTTCACATAGAGCATATGATGAGATAAGACAAAGAATAGGCAAGGCTCAAGGGGTTAATCAAAGGGAAATAATGCAAGGTTGGCTATTTGGCCAAAGTAGTTAATCACAAAAGAATGCCTCAATCATGTTTATGTATGCAAGTGAAAATGTAGCCTAAAAAAGAATTAAAGCAAGTTCTAGAGTGATCAAAGACAACTCTAAATCAGAAACTTAGCTAAATGTCAACAATTGAGCACATAGAGTTCAATTAAATCAATCACAAGGCATTTAAAGTATGAAAATAATTGATAGATCAATATGCATAATGGTTAAATTTGAAAACTTGTTATTTGAGTTGTAGCACGCCAAAAATTTAGCAACTGTGGTATAATGACGATTGTGCTGTGGTTACTAAATCGGGGGGTGTTACATTAAGTGGTATCAAAGCAGTTCATCCTGCTAAGTCGGGGTATGGACTGACTAGGCTTAAACATGTTAGAAATTTCTTTATATGTTGTGCACTTCCTTGTCTCTTGATTGAGATGTTTGGGAAAGGAAGGCATGACTTGCCATAGGTTGAACGTTGGTAGCTACTGTTGCATAGTTACATGATATTGAGTATTGGCCCACTCAATGTGTAATGTTCTGTGTGGATGGGAAACTATGACTTCACCTAGGCGTATTAAGGGAATAAGAGTTCTTTTAGTAAGAAGCTCAGCCAGTGTGACTGAACTTGTTTAGGATTAGTTTGCATTTACACCCTTATTGTATTACCTCTAGAATTGTTTGAGCCAATAGGTTAGAAAAAGGGTAGTTAAATAGGACTTGCAAGGTTTGTGGACTGAAGCGTCTAAGAGGTTTTGGAGAACTAATTTTCTTGGGAAAGGAATATCTGGCATAGGTATGGTTCGAGGAACTTCTTGGGAGTTAAAGACTTACGGGAGATCGCGCCATAGAAGGCAGAATGAAGGAGCCTCAAGTTAGAGTCCTTTGGGTTCATGGGTAGGTTGTCTTGTTTGTGCTGTGTGTTTCTCTAAAGCTAAACTCAGAGGTGTATTGCTTGGTCTTCGAAAGGGGACAATATTGCTTGAAATGGTTACTTCTTGTTTTCATTGTGTTTGATTTGTCTATTTTCAAATGTAAGGCAATGGCTCGTGGCAAACGTATGCGTGGGAATGTGAAACGCAACAACGAAGAGATGGTTGCGACTGTAGAAGCAATGTAAGGAATGGCAGAAGCAACAGTACAACAGAATCAGTGGATCATGCGGCTGCAGGAATTAATAGTCGAAGCTTAGATTTTGCTAAAGTTGAATAAATCTCAAGATATGGTGTGATTGACATTGACTAAATGCAAATGGTTTTGATTTTGACAAATAAGAAAGCAATGGAAACACAATGATCAAGTCACAAGGAATTTAGGATTAGCATGTAGGTCATAGATCTTGTGTAAAGGTATATTAAGGATTCACTCCAAGCTCATATGGCTCTCTTAAAATGAGTTTGCAAAATGGTTTTTAAGTAAGGATCAAGAGGTTTTTTGAAACACCTCTTTGAAATCTTATATCCTTTTTCAAGTCAATTTCCTTGTATGAGCCAAAACTGAAATAAGTCATTTTGTGAACTGACCAAATTTTTAGTGAAGTGTAAACTGTTATCTGTCTTGTCAAGAGCCAAATTCTAAGGCCCCTAACCGATTAGGAGCAGCTTCTAATCGGTTATTTTGTTAAAATAGAGGCATTGCCTCGTTATATTTCATATGCCTAACTGATTAGGCAAGATGACTAATCAGTTATTTGAATAAACAGAACCATTCCTTTTGTTTTGAAACAGTGCCTAACCGATTAGGTAAAAGCCCTAATCGGTTATTTGCTTTCTCAGAAGCCAAATTAATTAAGTCCTAACCGATTAGCATAAGGCTCTAATCGGTTATTCTTTATCTCAGAAGCAAAATGAATCGGGTCCTAACCGATTAGCATGAGGCTCTAATCGGTTAGCAGCTTTCCCAGAAATCAATTTTATTATGTCTTAACCAATTAGGACACATCTCTAACCGGTTATTTAACAAAATAGAATCATTTCTTTTAAGCTTAAAAGGGCCCTTAACCGATTAGAATACTTGGCTTAACCGATTAGCTTGTTTTCTTGAAAAATCAGAAGAAGCACATAACGACTATATTAATGAGCATTTAATGCTCTCATCTACCACCAATGGCTATCAATGGCCCTTAACTAAAAATTTAGGTGTTGGGCTTTAATGAGGAGTTAGAAAAACTGAGACTAACAATCTGAGAATCACTACTGAGCATTAAAATGAGTTTTTTCTCATCATTTCACAAAATCCTCTATTTTGAGCTTCAACTTGTGTGAATCCTTAATACCATAATTTTTCAATTTGTATAATATGCTCTAGAGAGAGTTTCTTCCATCTAAATCTTGTACAATCTGTTAAGAGGGGGTGAGGTATCCCTCAAAAATTGTAAGGGTGAGGTATCCCTTGAATATAGAGGCTCAAGCACAAGGGTGAGGCATCCCAAGGTGTGTTGAGTGCTCCAATTCGTAAAGATTGTCAAGCACCTGCTTTCAAACTTGAAGATATAGTGGAAAATCTCAAGTATTTGCTTGAGGACTGGACGTAGATCATAAGTGGATTGGTGATCGAACCAGGATAAACTATTGTGTTTGTTTCTCTAAACCCTTCTCTTTACATTTGTGCACTGTTTTATTATATTGCTTGAATATTGTCTCCTTTGGCTATTATATTTATAAGTGAAAGTGTTCTTCTCATTTATTAACGAAAATTATTTATCCAACGTTTTGCAAAATATTTGCGAACTTATTTTACATACTCAATTCACCCCCCTCTTGAGTATTGAGGCCACTTGGTAACAAGTGGTATCAGAGCTAGACTCTTGTATAAAGAGCTTAGCAGCTTCAAGAGAAGAAATGACTTTAAATGGTTTTTCTAATGAAAGTTCTTCTATAAATAGACCTCCCTTTTTCAATGGGGATGATTATGCATATTGGAAAGAAATAATGAAAATTTTTATTGAAGTTATTAACTTAGATGTGTGGGATGTCATTGAAAATGGTGCTTTTGTACCCACACATACTAAAGATGGTGTGAAAATTAATACACCTAGAAATGAATGGACCGATGAGGATAAAAAGAAAGTTCAATACAATTCGAAAGCGAAGAACATCATCACTACATCCTTGGGGTATGATGAATTCTTTAGGGTATCAAATTATAAAATATCTAAAGAAACGTGGGATACTTAACAAGTAACTCATGAAGGTACAAGTGAGGTAAAGCGATCTAGAATAAATACTCTTACTCATGAATATGAATTGTTTAGAATGAACCAAGGTGAAAGAATTCAAAAGATACAAAAGAGATTCATACATATTGTTAATCATTTTATCTCATTGGGAAAGATATTTCCTAATGAAGATCTTATTAATAAAGTCTTGAGATGTTTGAGCAGGAATTGGCAACCAAAAGTAACGGCTATTGCGGAATCAAGAGATTTATCAACAATGTCTCTAGCCACCTTATTTAGGAAGCTTGAAGAACATGAGTTGGAACTAAATAGGCTCAATCAAAATGAAGAGCATGACAAGAAGAAAAAGGGAATTACACTCGAAGCTACTTCTTCTACAATTAAAGATGATGATGAAGATGGTGAAGAGGATGCAGAAAATCTTGAGCTAAGTGAGGAGAATCTTAGTCTCCTTGTGAGGAAGTTTGAAAGATTCTTAAAGAAGAAGGGATTCCAAAGAAGACCACATTTTTCTCAAAAGAAAGCTTATCATAAAGGAGAAGGATCCTCTACTCTTCCAAAATGTTACGAATGCAAAAAATCGGGGCACATAAAAATGGAGTGCCCTATGTATCTTAAGAAGACAGAGAAGTTTGAGAAAATGTCTTCCAAAGAAAAGAAAGGAAGGAGAGCATATATAGCATGTGAGGACAATGACATAAGCTCTTTCAATAGCTCAGAGAATGAAGAAGCCCATCTTTGTCTCATGGCTCAATGAGAAAAAAGTGAATAGAGCGACACTAAGATAGCATCTTTTAACTTAGAATCTCCACCTTCTTATGATGAATTGCAAGATATTTTTCAAGAATTGTATGATGAATCTATAAGGCTCACAAAAATGGTTTTATCTTCTAACAAGACAATCTCCTTATTGGTAAACAAAGTTTCTATTTTAACTAAGGAGATTAATGAGCTTAAGATTGAAAATGAGACCTTAGGACTTATTGATGCTAACTCATTGTGCATGACTTGCTCCTCATATGATAACACATCCATATCCTTACCTTGCTCATCATGTAAAGCATTTGAGAAAGAAATTGAAGATTTAAACAACATTCTTGCAAAATTTATATTTGGAAGAGACAACTTGAATGTGTTGTTAGGGAAACAAAAATGTGTTTTTCAAAAAGCCGGTTTGGGATATAATCTAAATAATCATCAAAAGTCTTATAAGAATTTCTTTATTTCCTCAAATACTTCAAGTAGCCCCTTTGTCAAATGTTTTCATTGTGGTAAGAAAGGGCATAGTGCATTCACTTGCAATGTTAAAAAAGAACATAAACACCAAGGTTGGAATCAAAAGGGTTTGAGTTCCTAAAGGCACCATTCCTAACTCTAACACGTAAGGACCCAAGATAATTTGGGTACCAAAGGTTAAAATTTGAATGTGTATTGTAGGTGTGCTTGAAGACCAAAAACTCAAGTTGGTATCTTGATAGTGGTTGCTCACATGACCGGTGATGGCTCCAAGTTCTCCTCCCTTGTCCCCAAGAAGCATGGTCATGTCATGTATGGTGATAACAACAAAGGAAAGATCCTTGGTATTGGTAAAGTTAGTAAGATCCATTCCTCATCAATTGATAATATTTTGCTTGTTGAAGGACTCAAACATAATTTGCTTAGCATTAGTCAATTGTGTGATAAGGGCAATAGAGTTATATTTGATTCAATTTGTTGCATAATTGAGGGAAAGGATGATAAATAAGTTAAGTTTGTTAGTCATAGGGTTAATAATATATATGATTAGTCTTGATGATATTTCCTCAAATGATGCTAACTGCTTTATGAGTAAAGAAAATGATTCATGGTTATGGCATAAAAGAATTGCTCACATTCACATGGATCACTTAAACAAATTGGTTTCTAAAGAACTAGTAATTGGTCTTCCAAAGCTCAAATTTGAAAAAGACAAACTTTGTGATGCATGTCAAAAGGGAAAATAAGTAAAGGTCTCTTTTAAAGCTAGAAATATGGTTTCAACTTCTAGACCTTTACAACTTTTGCACATGGATCTTTTTGGTCCGTCTAGAACTATGAGCTTTGGTGGGAATTACTATGCATTGGTGATTGTGGATGATTTTTCTAGGTTTGCATGGACATTATTCCTAGCCCATAAAAATGATGATTTTCAATCATTTAAAAAACTTGCTAAAGTTATCCAAAATGAAAAAGATTTTCGTATCGCATCCATAAGAAGTGACCACAGTGGTGAATTTGAAAATCATGAATTTGAAACTTTTTATGATGAATATGGCATTGGGCATAATTTTCCTGCCCCTAGAACACCACAACAAAATGGTGTTATAGAAAGGAAAAATTGATCTTTAGAGGAAATGGCAAGAACTATGCTCAATGAGGCCAACCTTCCTAAGTACTTTTGGGCGGATGCGATTAACACCGCTTGTTATGTTATGAATAGAGCCCTGATAAGGCCAATTTTAAATAAAACCCCATATCAATTGTATAAGAGAAGGAAGCCAAATGTGTCACATTTTCATGTCTTTAGATATAAATGCTTTGTTTTGAATAATGGTAAGGATAACTTGGGGAAGTTTGAAGCAAAATCTGATGAGGGAATTTTTATTAGCTATTGTCGCAACCGTCCAGAAAGGTGCCGTGAAAATAAAAAGAAATGGAATAGTGCAATCACTTTATCCATTAAATGGAATGGTGCAATTGGAAACCTGAGAGATGGTCTACGTTTTAGAGTTCATGGTTTGGGGGTTGATTACGGGTAGGGAAGGTATTAGCACCCTACATCGTCCATTCTAAGAACGGTTACCTATTTAATCTAATATTATTTGCAAGATTAATTAAATTGGTCCTTTAAAAAAGAAAAGAAATATTTTTTTTTTGTTTTTACTTTAACATGTCCTATTTTGTCAAGCATAATATCAAGAATAATAAATGACTATGACCAAAAATGGGTGGCTAAATAGCCATTATTTTGGAACAAATTCTAAATCTACAACATATTATATAAAAGTGGTGAATCAAAATTTTATTTTTTTGAAGAGAATTAATTTTCAAAATAAAATGGCCAAATAAAATATTATTTCAATGAATAAATTTTAATTCAAAGAAATTTGTTTGAGGTAAGAGAATGTTTTTTTTTTAAGAGTAAATGGCCAAATAAAATCTCGTTTATAATCAAGAAAAAATATTTTTAGGCACAATGAGATTTTTTGTTTACATTTTTGTTTACCACAATTATGATGTTGAAACTGTATGAAATTATTCACTTTTATTTGAATATTTTATTTTACAAAAAAAGTTTTATTTTGGTTTATTAAAAAAAGGTTGTATTTTAGTTTACATAATTATTTTAATTTTTATGTAGGGATTAGACCTCGCCAGCGCTCTTGGCAAAATTTAATATAAAGTCTCAAGATTATCAGAAAGAGTGTATTTGATCGGGGCTCCGATCCTCTCCCAATTTTTTCGTCGTCGGCCATTTTAAATTGTTTAATTAATATATTAATACAAACATAAATGAGTTAAATTAAAATACAGGTGATATAAACCCCAAAATTAGCAAATACATATCAAACAAAAAGAAACAAATAAATAAACAACTTAAATAATAAATAATATAAAAAAAAAAAAAAAAGAAAGTAAAAGAAAAAAAAGTAAAAAAAGTAAAAGAAATAAAAAATGGAAAAGAGACTTATAGTCTCTGAAAGAGGTAACGAAGCAGAGAAAAATGGGGGTCCTGCAAATCACATACAGAGGCAAAGGTGGAAGGAGACGGTGGCAATGGAGGGACGTCACAACTGCTCGGGGAAGCGCCCGGTGGTGTGGCTGGTGTGCAAATCTAGGCCGGAGATCATGTGACGCGGTGGCCAACGCGAGGTCGCGTGGCAGAGGCACGGCGCAAGTCATCTGAGGCCATCGATCTGCAACGACGGGACGTGTGTGGCACGAAGACGACGAGGCAGTGTGGTGGAGCTCCGGCGAGGTGCGACAGTTCACACGTGGAGATCTAATCGTGGTACGTTCTCGCGGGTCGTGGACGGCGTACAGTGGTTGCGAGTTTCGGGCGCCTGATGGGTCGCGCGTGTGGGTCGTAGGTCCTGGGCGGTAGGTGACGACGTGAGCGGCGGTGCTTCTAGGTTCATTTGGGTGCTGGAGGAAGGGCTGGCTATGGGTGGCTTAGAGGGTGGTTTGTGGTGGGTTATTGAAGGTGGTAAGAATGGTGGCTTGTGGGTTGAAGGTGATGATGGTAGATGGTGAGTTTATGGTGGGTTGTTGGTGGTGGTTCACTGAGTTGACTCAGTTGAGGTGTATGATGGTTGAAATTGGTGACTGCTGATGGTGAGAAGATTTTTCTTGTCAGTGGAAATTTTTTTGCCTAATCCGTCTGTGTAGCTTTCCTTCTTCGTTTCTGTCTATGGCTTTTTATTCCCCTTGTGCTTGAGATTCATTACCATTTAATTTGTAATAATTTCTTTTCCATTTTATGATGGTTGGAAGGCAAATGGAAAAGAAAACTATAGAAGTTTTTAATCCAGTTTAATGCAGCTCTTTGTGGAGGCTAGGGTTTGAAGGTTGCAGGAATAAGAAAGTTAGGTTATGGGTTGAGAAGAGAATTGGGTCATGGATTGAGATGGAAATTGGGTCATGGGTTGACTGTACAGAACAAAGCTAGTGATTTTCTTTTTCCTTTTTTTCTTTTTTTTCTTTTTTCTTAAAATCAAATTCATTTTTTTATTTTACTTTTTAAATAAATAAAACAAATTAAAAACAAAAACAAAAATAAAAGAAAATGGAAAAAATTGGGTATCAACAGTTGCCCCTCTTTGCTTTACATTTAGAATAAATGAAAGGCAGAGGAATTGATTCAATTTTGTCCATGAAAAAAAAAACTTGTGCAGATTGATGCAAAAACAAGGTAAAAGCATAGGGTATGAGGACCCCGAAAGATATAGGCATGAGTATATAGACCCAGAGACCTAAAGGAAATGAGTACGGGGACCCATTGGAGTTGGATAGAAAGATAAAAAGCTTACGGAGTCAAGTATCCGTCGAAGCATAACAAAAAGGTAGGAAAACTTGCGAAGCCGGGTATCTGCCGAAGCTTAATAGAAAACTTAAAGCAGAAAGGTAAAAAACTTGCAGAGTCGAGTATTTGCCAAAGCTTGACAGAAAGCTTAAAGCATGAAGATAAAAAGCTTGCGGAGTAAGGTATCCGCCGGAGCTTAACAAGAAACTTAAAAGCAATGGATATAGGGACCCAAAAATATAGAACAATGAGTACGGGGACCCAAAACAAAGGGTAAAAAGCTTGCAGAGTGAAGTATCCGCTGAAGCTTAACAAAAATAAGGTAAGACGCTTACGGAGTCAGGTATCCACTGAAGCTTAACAGAAAACTTAAAAGCATTGGGTATGGGGACCCAAAAAGGTAAAAAGCTTGTGGATTCAGGTATCCGCTGAAGCTTAACAAAAACAAGGTAAGAAGCTTACAGAATCGGGTATCCGTTGAAGCTTAACAAAAACAAGGTAAGAAGCTTACGGAGTCGAATATCCATTGAAGCTTAACAAAAACAAGGTATAAAGCTTGTGAAGTCAGGTATCTGCCGAAACTTAGCAAAAAAACTTAATGGTGATGGGTACGGGGACCCAAAAACAATGGGTACGGGGACCCAAAAAAGTTAAAGCAAGAAGAGATTATGAATGCTTATGTCTCTAAGGCATGTCAAATGGTTTTTGATGATAACAAAGGCAAAAGCGAAGATCAAGTGCAAAAGAGAAGATCAAGCGCAAAAGGAAAAATCAAGATCAAAAGAAAGAAGTCAAGAGGTCTATGTAGTTATAAGACTTAGAACATTTATGTTAAATGCTCTCAAGATTTCTCAAATGGTTTTTCAATATATCATTTCAAAATAAAAGGGAAATTTCAAAGTTAAACATGGCTTTCAAGAAAACTTGAGTTTCTATCTTGAATCTAACACTCTTAAAAGGATTTATGTTTAATCAATTGTCTCAAGGTGTTAGAAATGACTTACAAGCTTTATTGGACTTGAAAAATGTGTTCAAAGGCCAATATAATCGATTACATGATGTTTGTAATTGATTACACAGCAAACAGAAGCCATGTAATCGATTACATGATCAATGTAATCGATTACAAGCAAGTCAGAAGTCTTGTAATCAATTACACAATATATGTAATCGATTACATCAAGCCCGGAAGGCAAGAACACGTTCAAAGAGTCATGTAATCGATTACATGGAGATGGTAATCGATTACACAGCAAGTCAGAAGCCATGTAATCGATTACATGAATATTGTAATCGATTACAAGCAAAGTCAGAAGCCATGTAATCGATTACACCAATAATGTAATCGATTACACAGAGCCCAAAAAGTCAAGAACATGTTGGAACAACAATGTAATCGATTACATAAGTTGTGTAATCGATTACACGAACCCTGACAACGCCCAACGACTATATTAAATGCATTAAACGCATGGTCAAAACACCCCAACAGCTCTATTAATTGAGAAACTTATAAATACCAAAGTTGGGTCTTTATTTGAGGTTGACCTTGAATCAAAAACTGAACACTTATACTTCCAAACATAAATCAACACTCAAATCCATTTCTTGCTTTGTTTTCTGGTAAAAACGTGAAGAATCCTTGAGAGCATATTAGAGCTTCAATTTGTAATCATCTGCTCTAGTGAGAGCTTCATTCAATCTATCATTACTGCTTTGTAAAGAGGGTGAGGCATCCCTCCAAAAGTGTAAAGGGTGAGGTATCCCTTAGTTGAAGAGACTCAAGCTCCAAGGGTGAGGTATCCCAAAGTGTTGAGTACTCAAGGTTGTAGTGGTTGTCAAGCACCCATTGAAGCTTGAAGATATAGTGAAAAAACTCAAGTTGTTGCTTGGGGACTGGACATAGATCACAAGTGGATTGGTGATCGAACCAGGATAAATCATTGTGTTTATTTTCTCCAAACCTTTCTCTTTATATTAAGTACTATTTTATTGATTTGCTTGAATATTGGTACCTTTGGCTATTGCATTTATAAGTGAAAGTGTTTATCTTTTATATCCAATCATCTCTAATCATCAATTAGCTTCAACGAAAATTATTTATCAAACGATTTGCGAAAGATTTGCGAACTTAGTTTTCATACTCAATTCACCCCCCCTCTTGAGTATTGAGGCCACTTGGTAACAAGTGGCATCAGAGCTAGACTCTTGTATAAAGAGCTTAGCAGCTTCAAGAAAAGTGATGGCTTCAAATGGTTTTTCAAATGAAGGTTCTTCTATAAACAGACCTCCTTATTTCAATAAGGATGGTTATGCCTATTGGAAAGAAATGATGAAAATTTTCATTGAAGCTATTGACTTAGATGTGTGGGACGCTGTTGAAAATAGTGCTTTTGTCCCAACACAAACTAAAGATGATGAGAAAATTAATACACCTAGAAATGAATGGACCGATGATGATAAAAAGAAGGTTCAATACAACTTGAGAGCCAAGAATATCATCACCACATCTTTGGGGTATGATGAATTCTTTAGGGTGTCAAATTGTAAAACCGCAAAAGAAATGTGGGATACTCTACAAGTAACTCATGAAGGTACTAGTGAGGTAAAACGATCTCGAATAAACACTCTTACTCATGAATATGAATTGTTTAGAATGAACCAAGGTGAGAGTATTCAAGATATGTAAAAGAGGTTTACTCATATTGTTAATCATCTTATCTCATTGGGAAAGACATTTCCTAATGAGGATCTTATTAACAAAGTCTTGAGATGTCTAAGCAGGAATTGGCAACCCAAAGTAACGGCGATTGCGGAATCATGAGATTTATCAACAATGTCTCTAGCCACTTTATTTGGGAAGCTTCAAGAACATAAGCTGGAACTAAATAGGCTCAACCAAAATGAAGAGCATGACAAAAATAAGAAGGGAATCGCACTCAAAGCTACTTCCTCTACAATTGAAGATGATGATGAAGATGGTGAAGAGGATGGTGAAAGTGTGGAGCTAAGTGAGGAGAATCTTAGTCTCCTTGTGAGAAAATTTAGAAGATTCATAAAGAACAAGGGATTTCAAAGAAGACCACCCTTTCCTCAAAAGAAAGCGTATCACAAAGGAGAATGATCCTCTACTCCTCCAAAATGTTATGAATGTGGAAAACCAGGACACATGAAAATGGAGTGTCCTATGTATCTCAAGAAGACGGAGAAGTTTGAGAAAAGGCCTTCTAAGGAAAGGAAAGGAAGAAGAGCATATATAGCTTGGGAGGACAATGACTTAAGCTCTTCCGACGATTCGGAGAATGAAGAAGCTCATCTTTGCCTCATGGCTCAAGGAGAAGAAAGTGAAGAAAGCGACACCGAGGTAACCTCTTCTAACCTAGAACCCTCACCTTCTTATGATGAATTGCAAGATGCCTTTCAAGAATTGCATGATGAATCTTTAAGGCTCACAAAAATGGTTTTGTCTTCCAATAAAATAATCTCCTTATTGGCAAACAAAGTTTCTATTTTAACTAAGGAGATAAATGAGCTTAAAATTGAAAATGAGACTTTAGGACTCATTGATGCTAATTCATTATCCATGACTTGTTCCTCATATGACAATACATCCATGTCATTACCTTGTTTATCATGCAAAGCTTTTGAAAAAAAAATTGAAGATTTGAATAACACTCTTGCAAAATTCATTTTTGGAAAAGACAACTTGAATGTATTGTTAGGGAGACAAAAATGTGTTTTTCAAAAAGCCGGTTTGGGATTTAATCTAAACAATCATCAAAAGTTTTATAAGAACTTCGTTGTTTCCTTAAATACCTCAAGTAGTCCCTTTGTCGAATGCTTTCACTATGGTAAGAAAGGGCATAGTGCATCAACTTGCAATGTTAGAAAGAACATAAACACTAAAGTTGGAATAAAAAGAGTTTGGGTTCCTAAAGGCACCATGCCTAATTCTAACACACAAGGACCCAAGACAATTTGGGTACCAAAAGTTAAAACTTGAATGTGTGTTGTAGGTGTGCTTGAAGACCAAGAGTTCAAGTTGGTATCTTGATAGTGGTTGCTCCAAGCACATGACCGGTGATGGTTCCAAGTTCTCCTCCCTTACACACAAGAAACATGGTCATGTCACATATGGTGATAACAACAAAGGGAAGATTCTTGGAATTGGCAAAGTTGGTAAGGTCCCTTTATCATCTATTGATAATGTTTTGCTTGTTGAAGGACTTAAACATAATTTGCTTAGTGTTAGTCAATTGTATGATAAAGGTAATAGAGTTATATTTGATTCTTCTTGTTGCATAATTGAGGGAAAGGATGATAAGCAAGTTAAGTTTGTTGGTCATAGAGCCAATAATATATATATGATTAGTCTCGATGATATCTCCTCAAATGATGCTAAATGCTTTATGAGTAACAAAAATGATTCATGGCTATGGCATAGAAGAATTGCTCACATTCACATGGATCACTTAAACAAATTGGTTTCTAAAGAACTAGTGATTGGTCTTCCAAAGCTCAAATTTGAAAAAGATAAACTTTGTGATGCATGTCAAAAGGGAAAACAAGTAAAGGTCTCTTTTAAAGCTAAAAACATAGTTTCAACTTCTACACCTTTACAACTTTTGCACATGGACCTTTTTGGGCCCTCTAGAATTATGAGTTTTTGTGGGAATTACTATGCATTAGTAATTGTGGATGATTTTTCTAGGTTTACATGGACATTATTCTTGGCCCACAAAAATGATGCTTTTCAATCATTTAGAAAACTTGCCAAAGTTATCCAAAATGAAAAAAGTTTTTGTATTGCATCCATAAGAAGTGATCATGGTGGTGAATTTGAAAATCATGAATTTGAAACTTTCTGTGACGAACATGGCATTGAGCATAATTTTTCTGCCCCTAGAACACCACAACAAAATGGTGTTGTAGAAAGGAAAAATCGATCTTTAGAGGAAATGGTAAGAACTATGCTTAATGAGGCCAACCTTCCTAAGTACTTTTGGGCGGATGCAGTTAACACTGCTTGTTATGTTATGAATAGAGCTCTAATAAGGCCAATTTTATAGAAAACCTCATATGAATTGTACAAAGGAAGGAAACCTAATGTGTCACATTTTCATGTCTTTGGATGTAAATGCTTTGTTTTGAATAATGGAAAGGATAACTTGGGGAAGTTTGATGCGAAATCTGATGAGGGAATATTCATTGGTTATTCTATTCATAGTAAGGCCTTTAGAGTCTATAATAAATGAACTATGACCATAGAAGAGTCCATACATGTTGCATTTGATGAAACTAACCCAAGTGAATCGAGAAAGGAGCTTGTTGATGATGTTGCAGAAATCTTGGCAAAGACGCACTTAGAAAATCAAGAGAAAGAGTCGAAGAAGGAAGAAGAGAGACTCCTTGATCACTTATGGTAAAAAGATTCAGAAATCTTGGATCTACCCAAGGAATGGAGGACTTCAAGATATCATCCTCTCGACAAGGTGATAGGTGATGTATCAAAAGGGGTAATCACTCGAAACTCACTTAGAGATGCATGTAATCACCTAGCCTTTGTCTCTCAAGTTGAACCTAAAGATATAAATGAGGCCATTAATGATGAGCATTGGATCTTGGCCATGCAAGAAGATCTAAACCAATTTGAGAGAAATCAAGTTTGGGAATTAGTTCCAAGGCCCAATGATCATCCTATAATTGGAACCACATGGGTCTTTAGGAACAAACTTGATGAAACAGGCTTAATAATAAGAAACAAAGTTAGGCTTGTAGCTAAGGGATATAATCAAGAAGAACGCATAGACTATGAAGAAACTTATGCTCCCGTAGCTAGGTTAGAGGCCATTAGAATGCTACTTGCATATGTTTGCATCATGGATTTCAAACTCTATCAAATGGATATCAAAAGTGCATTTTTAAATGGTTTTATACAAGAAGAGGTGTATGTCGAACAACCTCCTGGTTTTGAGGATTTTGAAATGCCCAACCATGTTTTTAAACTGAAAAAGGCCTTGTATGGCTTGAAACAAGCTCCTAGAGCTTGGTATGAAAGGTTGAGTAAATTTCTTTTAGAAAAAGGTTTTTCTAGAGGCAAGGTTGACACTACCCTTTTCATAAAACATAAAATGCATGACATACTTCTAGTTTAAATCTATGTTGATGACATTATATTTGGAGCTACTAACAACTCTCTTTGTAAAGAATTTTCAAATATTATGCAAAGTGAGTTTGAGATGTCTATGATGGGTGAGCTCAATTTCTTCCTTGGTCTCCAAATCAAGCAAACAAGAGAAGGAACTTTCATAAGCCAATCCAAGTATTGCAAGGATCTGCTCAAGAAGTATGGAATGGACAATGCCAAGTATATGGCTACTCTTATGGGCACCTCTTGCTATTTGGACAAGGATGAAGAAGGTAAATCGATAGAAATTACGAAATATAGAGGTATGATTGGCTCATTCCTTTATCTCACTGTAAGTAGGCCTGATATAATGTTTAGTGTATGCATGTGTGCTAGATATCAAGCTAATCCTAAGGAATCACACCTAAGTGCTGTTAAAAAAATAATGAAATATCTAATAGGCACTTCACAAATGGGTTTATGGTACCCTAAAAATGCCTCATGCAGTCTTATTGGATACTCCAATTCTGATTTTGCTGGATGTAAAATGGATCGAAAGAGCACTAGTGGGACATGTCACTTGCTTGGAAGCTCACTAGTTTCTTGGCATAGCAAGAAGCAAAATAGTGTGCCATTGTCTACAGCTGAAGCTGAATATGTTGCAGCTGGGAGTTGTTGTTCTCAAATCCTTTGGATGAAACAACAACTCTTGGACTATGGTCTTGAGCTTGATCACATCCCCATAAGATGTGATAATACTAGTGCAATCAATTTGTCTAAAAAT
This sequence comes from Ormosia semicastrata, assembly GCA_029884595.1. Classification (NCBI taxonomy): domain Eukaryota; kingdom Viridiplantae; phylum Streptophyta; class Magnoliopsida; order Fabales; family Fabaceae; genus Ormosia; species Ormosia semicastrata. The sequence goes on from JAQQTO010000060.1 coordinate 60,595,950, forward strand.
CCCATTTTGCATTCTAGGATTAAACATATTGAAATAAGACATCATTTTATTAGAGACCATGTTCAAAAGGGTGATTGTATGCTTGAGTTTGTAGAAACCACTAAGCAACTAGCTGACATTTTCACTAAACTCCTAGCAAAAGAAGCATTTTTCTATATAAGAAATGAACTTGGTATATTGGATCAATCATGCATAAATTAACTATTTGCTGCATAATCCTGAAACTAATGCATAAACTTGCATTTTTCTGCATAATCATGCCAAATTACTGTACAATCTCTGAATTTCTCATTATATTTGAATCCAATACTGACTTGAGCGTCGGAGATTTCCCCTAAGTTGTTTTGCAGGTGCTCCCTCATGCCCAAGACTCCCAAGCAACTCAACATCCTCAAAATTTCACCAAAAATAGTGAAATTCTTGGTAAAAATGGTAATTTTGATCAATTATGTGAGTTGAATCATAATACGATTGGTTTCTATGTTTGCATGATGATTTAAATTGATCTAAGCTTTTTTGGAACTATTTTGGATGAATTAAAATTGATTAATATGCTGTTTGGAATGCAAAATCTGAGTTAAAGAGTGCTGGTAATCGATTACATCAACTATGTAATCGATTACAATCAACTCAGAACTCAATTAATCGATTACATCAACTATGTAATCGATTACAAGGTTCCCAGAAAGCATGTAATCGATTACACCAAAAATGTAATCAATTACATACCCACCAGAATGCATGTAATCGATTACACACTTAATGTAATCTATTACACAGGGTTTTTTAAAGGTTTCTGACGCGCATAGAGCTCATTTTTCATAACCTATTCATCTTCTTTGTCCTCCTCCTCTGCTCCCACGCACCCCAAACCTCTCAAATTTCAAAATCTCTCATTCTCACTCAAATCTTCATCAAAATCCCTCATTTCACCTCTCTCAATCTCGGAAAACCCCTCTCCACACAGCCCATCTCTCCAAATCTCCTCACATCCCTCACCCAAATCTCCCCATCTTCTCTCACGAACCCCATCTTCATTTCTCTGACCTAACCTCGTCTCTCTCTCTCTCCTCACTCATCCCCAACCATTTACCACTCATCCCACTCTACTCCTACTCATTAATGGCTGAATCTTCTCATCGTTCAAAGTGCCCAAGAACAGGGGCTGCCATTGCAGGGTCCTCTGGTGGCTCTTCACGTAACATATCTAGCCTGGACCTCACGAGACACTTCTCCACTGTGAAGCGAGTTGAGTTGTTCCGGAAAAACTTCCAGTTTCGCAAGATCATCTCTCCCAGGTATCTTCCCATCACCTTCTGCGAGAGTGAACCTTTAGCGAGCTTTAGAACCATAGAAAATTTAGGCTTGCTAGGTTTCCTAAGCATAGAGAAAGCCATCTACCCTAACCTTGTGCGAGTCTTTTATGCGAACCTGAAAGTTGAGGATAATTGTATCATCTCTGAAGTGAAAAAGCAACAAATAAGGTTGTCAATGGATGAATGGTATAGGCTAACGAAGCTCACTCCTGATGGAGCTCACTTCTGTGGAAATGCCAATGTTTGAGGGCATGAATTTGAGCACAAGGCTGCTCTTATCTCATTAATTAGGACTAGCTACTCCCCCTAGTGATCCTAAACGAAGAATCATGGCCACTGGCCTCACTATGGAGAACAGGGTTCTCCACTACCTGTTGGTCCGAGGATTGATTCCCAGGGGAGGGAATTACTCCCAAGTCCTCAAGGATGATGTGGTGGCCTTATGGGCAATGACCACCGGGCGGCCAATTAACTGGGGATATTACATCTTAAAGCATATGCTGGACGTCAAGAAAAAGAAGAACTCTGCTCTCCCCTTCGCCATGTTGGTAACCACAATCCTCGAGCACTATCGCATTTCGCTGGCTGAAGAGTCTAAGGACACCAGCTCGAAGGGACCACAATCAATTGGGTTGCATACTTTGAAGAAGCTCCAGCTATACAAGGTGGATGATAGGTGGCATTACATCGCTCATGGTACTTTTGGCCATATCCATCACGATCCAGCTAGTGATGATGATGAGGAGGCTCAGCATCCTGCCCCTGCCCCTGCTCCTGCTCCCACTTCTACTACTCTTGATCTCCTACTCCAAGAAATGTGCAACCTGAGCGCAAATGTAAACACACGCATGGATCACCTTGAGCAGAAGATTGACCACCTTGAGCTGAGGATGGACTACTCTGATCAGGAGCTTGCCTCCATTCAATCTCTCCTGAGTGGACCTCCTATTCCTCAGAGCGCTGCTGCTGCACCTCCCACATCCTCTGCCTCTCCGGTTCCCCTGTCCTTCGCTGGTCCATCTGAAGTTCCTGCTGATGATGAGGAGCTTCTGGACTCTGACGACGATTTAGAGCCCAGCGATGATGATGATGATCTATGAGACACTGCTGCAGATCCCAAGGGTGATGTCTTTTGTGACAGCGAGGCCACTGACAGTGATCATGGCTCATTGCCTTGATGCTTTTTTTTTATAACTACCTTGTATTTATTTTTGTTTTGACTCTAATACTATAACATTGGTACACATTGATTAATGATAAATTCCCTTGTACATACTGATTAATGATATATGAACTTGTTTCTGCTTTGAATGATTGGTTGTTTGATAATATTGATTAGACTGATTAGTCACTTTGGATCTCTTGTTCTGGAAAAATTTGGGGAATCATGAAAAATAACTGTTATGCTGTCCATTTTTTCTTTAAAATGCTTATGTCTTTTTTATAATGCCAACGGGGGAGAAAATAAGAAAAAATGAAATGAAATCTAATTAAAGGTTGCATGAGTACGGGGGAGTTATTGAGCTTTTGAGCTCTTAAGCTTTTTATATGCAAAATCTAACCCAATATCATGCATAAACTCTGGGGGAGCATTGCGCCTAAATGTCTATTATATACAAATGTAAAAACTCTTTCTTTTTCCTATGATTAGTTTGTCATCATAAAAAAGGGGGAAAATATGAATGCTTATGTCTCTAAGGCATGTCAAATGGTTTTTGATGATAACAAAGGCAAAAGCGAAGATCAAGTTCAAAAGAGAAGATCAAGCGCAAAAAGAAAAATTAAGATCAAAAGAAAGAAGTCAAGAGGTCTATGTAGTTATAAGACTTAGAACATTTATGTTAAATACTCTCAAGATTTCTCAAATGGTTTTTCAATATATCATTTCAAAATAAAAGGGAAATTTCAAAGTTAAACATGGCTTTCAAGAAAACTTGAGTTTCTATCTTGAATCTAACACTCTTAAAAGGATTTATGTTTAATCAATTGTCTCAAGGTGTTAGAAATGACTTACAAGCTTTATTGGACTTGAAAAATGTGTTCAAAGGCCAATGTAATCGATTACATGATGTTTGTAATCGATTACACAGCAAACAGAAGCCATGTAATCGATTACAAGCAACTCAGAAGTCATGTAATCGATTACACAATATATGTAATCGATTACATCAAGCCCAGAAAGGCAAGAACACGTTCAAAGAGTCATGTAATCGATTACATGGAGATGGTAATCGATTACACAACAAGTCAGAAGCCATGTAATCGATTACATGAATATTGTAATCAATTACAAGCAAAGTCAGAAGCCATGTAATCGATTACACCAATAATGTAATCGATTACACAGAGCCCAGAAAGCCAAGAACACGTTGGAACAACAATGTAATCGATTACATAAGTTGTGTAATCGATTACACGAACCCTGACAACGCCCAACGGCTATATTAAATACATTAAATGCATGGTCAAAACACCCCAACGGCTCTATTAATTGAGAAACTTATAAATACCAAAGTTAGGTCTTTATTTGAGATTGACCTTGAATCAAAAACTGAACACTTATACTTCCAAACGTAAATCAACACTCAAATCCATTTCTTGCTTTGTTTTCTGGTAAAAACGTGAAAAATCCTTGAGAGCATATTAGAGCTTCAATTTGTAATCATCTGCTCTAGTGAGAGCTTCATTCAATCTATCATTGCTGCTTTGTAAAGAGGGTGAGACATCCCTCTAAAAGTGTAAAGGGTGAGGTATCCCTTAGTTGAATAGACTCAAGCTCCAAGGGTGAGGTATCCCAAAGTGTTGAGTGCTCAAGGTTAGAGTGGTTGTCAAGCACCCATTGAAGCTTGAAGATAAAGTGGAAAAACTCAAGTTGTTGCTTGGGGACTGGACGTAGATCACAAGTGGATTGGTGATCGAATCAGGATAAATCATTGTGTTTGTTTTCTCTAAACCCTTCTCTTTATATTAAGTATTGTTTTATTGATTTGCTTGAATATTGGTACCTTTGGCTATTGCATTTATAAGTGAAAGTGTTTATCTTTTATATCCAATCATCTCTAATCATCAATTAGCTTCAACGAAAATTGTTTATCAAACGATTTGCGAAAGATTTGCGAACTTAGTTTTCATACTCAATTCACCCCCCCTCTTGAGTATTGAGGCCACTTGGTAACAGAGATGGGTGCAGGTACCCATAAAAGTCAAAAAATTTGTGGAGTCAGGTATCTGCTGAACTTTAACAAAAAAACTTAAAGGCAATGGGTACGGGGAACCAAAAAGGTAAAAAGCTTACTGAGTCAAGTATCCGCTGAAGCTTAACAAAAATAAGGTAAGAAGCTTACAGAGTTGGGTATCCGTTGAAGCTTACAAAAAACTTAAAGGCAATAGGTATGGGGACCCGAAAATATAAAACAATGGGTATGGGAACCCAAAAAGGTAAAAAGCTTGTGGAGTCAGGTATTCGCTGAAGCTTAACAAAAACAAGGTAAGAAGCTTACGAAGTTGGATATCCGTTGAAGTTTAACAAAAACTTAAAGGCAATCGGTACGGGGACCCGAAAACATTAAAGGCAATGGGCACAGGGACCCAAAATCATAAAAGACAATGGGTATGTTGTCCTGACTTATCTCAGAAACTAAAAGCAATGGGTGCGAGGACCCAAAAAGAAAAGGTAAGGGACATAAGGCTCCGATTTGACTTAAAACAACATGTTGGACCTTTGTAGGTCAAGGCTAGCAAAATGAAATAGTGCATTATGCATGCTTCAGATGTATGCGAGTACGAAAAACTCTTTTTTTTTTGCTTTTCTCTTTTTTTGTCTTTTTTTTGTGTCTCCATGACCCCTGAGTACATGATTGCAATCATTTTCAAAGATGAACTGGAATGAGATTTATTGGCATCCTTTCATTTGTCTATTCAGCCGATGGTTGAAATGTCCAACTGGGATGATCCTTGAGGTGTGCATTAGATGTGATAGTGACTTGACTATCCTTTCTTTCCTCATCAATACTCTTATCAGGATTTCATTGTATTTCTCATAACCTTTCAAGCAAATCTAAATGCTTTTGCAATATTGTCACATTTTCACATCTCAATATAAGTCTATCATGAGAAATGCATCAACAATAAGTTGCAACGAAAAGGGGTTATCATTATGGAAAGGAAAAGTATAGGAAAAGTGATGCAAATTAAAAGTTTCAAACAAGTCTACAAACTTGATGTGGGATTAATTACTACATTGTGAACCCAAGTGCAGGTTGTCTCAAGTAATAAATTTCTCGGGAGTCCGAGGTTGATCCACAGGGAATTGTTGAAGGTTAATTAAGGTGAAGTAAATATTTTGTTACTACGGTAAAAATTATTTACTTGGGTTAAAAGATCCACTCTTAGTAAATAAAGTAAAAGTAAGATTAGTTCTTTTTATTACTCAATTAGAATCCTCGCAACATGGAGGTTCTAATCGGAAAATACAAAGTTAAAAGTCCAATTGAAATAATATACGTAATTATATTATGTTTCCAAAAAATATTAGCACCACTTATAAATGGGTTAAAGCATTCATTGTGCCAATATTTTGTCTACAACAAATCAAGAACTCCACTTTATAAGGAGAGTTTCTAACACCACCACTTGTAAATGGGTTAAAGTATTTATTGTGTCAATCTCTTGTCTACAACAAATCAAGAACTCCACTTTACAAGGAGGGTTACTAAATTGATTGGAAACAAAATACAATACGTATAATGACCACTTGAAAATATATCATTTAAGCAGAGATAGAAATTAATCTAACCTTATTTCATTACCAAGAGCTTCACTCTTTCACCCAAGTAAAATGAAACTTAGTTACTCGTAGATAAGAAGAAAGAAAGAGAGAAGAAGAAGAAGAAGAACATGACTTCAATTTAGAACAAAGGAAAATTACTACAAGAAAATCTAGTAACAAACTAACATCATTTTGGTACCTAACACCTAACACCTTTAATGATCTACCAGGGCCCCCTTTTATAGAGGATTAGAGATACAAAATGACAAGGAGGCTGAGTCATTAGTGAGTGGATGAGTGAAAATTTCCAAATGACTTTTGGTGAGTGAAAAATTATGGAAATTCCTTGTCTCTGAAGTCATTTAGCTCTGAAGTCATTGAATGCGTCAGAATAAGTAAATATGATCTTCATCAAAGTTGTAGACCTGGATCTTAGCTTTCAAATGGCTTTAGTTTGAGTCCAATATCATTTCTATAACTCTAGATACGTTCAAATTACTGCACACTACTTAGGCCTAGTCACAGCTCCTTTGTTCTGACTTGCAAGCCCAATATCACTCATTAAGCCTCCGATTCTGGAAAAGTGTTCAACATGAAACTTGTAGATATAGGTCTCAACTATTCAGCCCATTTGACAACTTCTAGCCCAAATATTGGCATGAACAGTACACATAGGTTAAGCTATCAGGAATAGCACTCTAGTTCTTGCTTCAACCCAAATTTGAGTTATCTACTCGTGTAATTGGGCCTTTGAGGTCTTCATGAAAGTTATAGAGCTCTCTCTTATCTTTAAAATGCTATCAGATTCACCTCATTTGACCACCTACATCCCAAGATATAGCCCAAATACAGAAACAACGTAAGACGTAAATTATGCCGAAAAATTCAATTAAGTCCAATTTGAGTCCAAACTTACAAAACATAATCAAACTCAATCAGTTAAGTACATGGAGAGTGTAAATAACTAAAAATGAAGACTTATTAATGTATCAAATATGTGATCATCAAATTCCCCCACACTTAACTTTTTGCACTCTGGGCAAAACACACAAGACCAAAACTAAAAAAAAATGAAACAAACTCAAAAGTTAAACACTCTAAAAGACTTAACTTCTAATAATATTTAAAAATAAAGAGTGACCAATCATTCAAGTAATCAAAACATTCATGAGGTAACATATCTTCACATCTCAAACCAACAAGTAAGGAAACTTCAATTGAAAAGCATGAGTCAAGAATGATAGATCTTCACAAGATTCACTCTCAATCCCTCAAGTGTTTAACAGGTAGGTATTTCACTCAATTCAACCCATGAAAATTGCACTACCATAAGCTTACTTATCTTCTACTTCTCCACTACTCAAAACACATGCACACACAAATCATGAGGACTTTATTCAAGGTTGTAATGGGGTCAAGGTAAAGGAGAAGGTAATATAGATATGATAAGTTAAATACCAAAGAGAATAAAAGAACATGAAAGTTGAGTTCAATTGACAAGCATAAAAGTTCATCCCAACTCAACCTAATACAAATTCTCTTTATATATTCTTTTTCTTTCCTTTATTGCCTTGTTGACACTCTTTTTCTTTTTACATTTTTTGATTTTTGATTTTTGATTTTTTTTTATTTTTGATTGATTTTTTTTATTTTTTTACAAAAAGAACATCATATATATATTTTTTTAACCATTCTGCACACACACCCCCACACTTGTTTAAGAACTCATCGAATGACAAAACTAATGTTCTCTTATTCCCTAAGGTTAGGTAAGAACATGGTTTTTCATTTAAGGCACATAATGAGTTCGAAACAAAGAATGGTCAAATAAGCTCAAAGGGGTTAAGCAAGGAAAAATAGGCCATTTTCAATGCTTTACGTTGGCAAGAATTAGAAAATTTCCAAGAAGTCATAAGAGTGCTTGATATCGTATTGAGACAATATACTGCTAAGCAAGGCTGGCTATTTGATTAAAGTAGTTATTTCAAGAAAAATGTCTCAATCATATTCATGTATGCATATAAAAATGTAGTCTAAAAAAGAATCAAAGCAAGTTCTAGAGCAACAATTTCATGAGTGAAATTCATACAAGAAAGAAGAGAATAGTCCAAATGTTCAATCCATTCATCAATAGGCTCAAAATCTCACAAGGCATAATTCTATCAATCTCAGTCCACCAATTCAACATCCATAACCAAGCATGTGATTTTTAAGAAAGAAGACAATTAACTTAATCATGCAAATTTTCCTGAATTTGAATTGCTACTTCCACACAAACTAGTTGTTTACCCCAACTAAAATGCGTCTCAAGAGTAAAATTTACTCCTTACTCTGCCATCCTTAACTGATTTAGTAAATTACTGACAAACACAACAAACATATTAATACACACACTTCCTAATTTTTTTTTTTGGTTTTTTTTTACATAACTATCCTTCCCCCTAACCAGATCACAACATTGCCCTCAATGTTAACAATTAAATCCAGATTGAAGAAATAATCATCAATATACATCAAAGAAATTATTGGGACAAAATTAAACAAAGTAATGGGGAGAAGTCACATACCCGAAATGCTTAGACGAGAAGAGAATAACTACATCTTGACAATGGTTAGCAATGACAAAAAAAAATGAAATAAATAAGCATGCAAACATTTTTTTTTGGGTTCTTTTGTTTTATAATTTTTTTTGTTGGCCGACACTATTTACATCCCCATACAAAGGCTCTGAAATTTGAGAGGCACTTAAGCCGACTCAATAAAACACGAAATACTAAAACCTTACCTCAGCTTTGGTAGACAGGATCGTTTACCAAAGTCTCTGCTACATCTGGATCCTTCAACTCAAGTTATAGCTTCAACCGCTAACCATTTACCTTCTTCCAAATTAATTTTATAAGAACAGACTAAGGGACAAACACCTTTTTTATCAGTAATGTTTCAACCTTTCTTAGAAAACTCCTTAAACTTTGGTTGCCATGCCTGAGTGTCATGATCCTGAGTTTTATTAAAAAAAATAGAAATATCAACTACATCAGAGGGATTACTGATAGAATCAAACTCAGAATTGACAAGAAATTTCTCAAGGGGATCAAAATCATAGGTTGTAGAAACTCCCTTATCCATGATTGAGTCAATCATGTATGTCTGGTGGCCCTCGTCATCATTTTTTGGCTTAACAAGACTTTTTGTCACCTTAGGTTCCTTGGGTAGCTCAGCATCACTACTATCTTCATTCTTTTCCACATCCTCTAGCTCATTCACACTCAAGGAGTTCATCACTTTGGACACTTAGCTCTTTATCTCCTTGCTTTCTTCAAGAACCTTTCCATTCCTAAGGGTTATCACTGACATGACTTAATCTATTTGTTGGTTTTCTGAATTACCCTCATTTAGACTGCACTGATCTTTGGGATTTAGTTGAGATTGAGAAGGAAATTTTTCTTTCTCGTGAATAGTGAGTGTAGAAGAAAGTTTAGCAAGAGTGTCTTTTATGTCAATCATAACTTAAGTGTTTTGATTAATAATGACATCTTGCTTTTCCATGAATGCATGCAATGTTTCTTCAAGGTTATTCCTGTATGGTGGGACATAAGGTGCATATCCTTGAGAATTTTGTGAATCCTACTGTGCTTAAGGAGGTGGTGGTTGCATGAATTGTGCTTGATTGTTGGTCCTCCAACTAAAGTTTGGGTGATTTCTCCATCTTGGATTGTATGTATCTAAAAAAGAAGAAGTGAATGACTTTTTAAAATTATTCATTGCATTTACTTGCTCTTGCACAACTTCTTTAAAAATAAGAATTTTTGAACATTCATTTGTTGAATGTCCCAATTCATCACAAATGCTACAAATTTCTTTATTTTGCACAGATTTGATTTCTTTTACTTTCCCTAATTTCATGGCTTCAACTTTTCTAGCCAAACTGGCGAACCTAGCATTTAGATCTTCTTCTTGACTAAGGTGATATTTTCCTTTACTAGCACTTGCAAGGTTAGATCTAATTGAATTTTAAGCCAAATGGTCTAAATAGTCTAAAGCTTCTTCAAGTTCTTTATCAAGAAATTCACCATTGCACATTGTTTCCACAAATTGTTTAGTTTCGGGTGTTAACCCTTCTTAAAAGAAGCTTATAGTGCGTCATTTTTCAAAACCATGATGTGGGCAAGAATTCAACAAATTTTTAAAACGTTCTCAACTTTGAAAATATGCTTCATTTGAATTTTGAGAAAAATTTTGGATTTGTCTTTTCAAAGCATTGATTTTATGTGTTGGAAAAAATTTCTTTAAAAACTCACCTTGCATTTCTTGTCATGTGCCAATTGATCTTGGTTTCAAAGTATTAAGCCAAGTTTTTGCTTTATCTTTCAAAGAAAAAGGAAACAATTTAAGTTTAACAACCTCTTCAGTGCAAGTTTGATCATGAAAAGCGGTATATACTTCCTCAAATTCTTTTAGATGTAAATATGGGCTTTCAGATTCTAAACTATGGAAATTAGGAAGTAAAGAAATCATACCTGGCTTGAATCTAAATTTTTTAGCATTGAGTGGAAAGATAAAACATGATGGACTAGAATTTCGAGATGGTTGCAAATACTCACGCATGATTCGCAATGGTTAATTTTCATGTTCATCATGCACACTTTCATTTTCAGACATTGTGTTTGATGTGTGTGATTGTGATCCAGACAAATCAATATATAAAGTACTAGGATAAACTTTAACCAAACGACCAGTATTTGAACAACGATACCAATTAAGCATAAATAATTAACTTAAAATAGAAAAGAAAATGTACAAGCTAGCTGTATAAACCGTCCATTAAATATTAACAAAGATGTTATATAAACCAGCCACCAAATATATATTAACACTAAGGTGTGGTAATAAACCAACCACTAAATAAAAAAATAACAAAGGTGTGATATGAACTAACCACCAAATATAAAAATAACAAAGGTGTGGTATGAACTAACGACCAAATAAAAAAAAATAACATATAGAAAATAAAATGCGAAAAGTAAATTACAGAAAAGTAAAAGGGAGAGTTTCTCCCACTGTTAGTATGTACAAAAAAAATAAAAGGGAGAGATTTCCCCCACAAAGTTAGTAAAGTACAGAAAAAAATAAAAAGGAGAGGTTCCCCCACTAAGTTAGTGCATAAAATAAAAGGGAAAGTTTCCCCCCACTAAGTTAATATATACAGAAAATAAAAGGGAGAGTTTCCCCCACTAAATTAATATGTACAAGAAAATAAAAGAGAGAATTATCTGCACTGTACAGAAATTAAAAGGGAGAATTACCCCAACTAAGTTAATAAAGTACAGAAAAAAATAAAAGGGAGAGGTTCCCCCACTCAGTTAGTATGAATAGAAAATAAAAAGGAGAGTTACCCACACTAAGTTAATATATACAAAGAAAATAAAAGGGAGAGGTTCCCCACTTGTTAATAAGTTAGTATGTACAAAAGAAAAAAAAAATTAAAAGAGTAGAAAATATATATAAAATATTTACACTAGAAATTTGTTCTTCAAATCAAGTCCCCGGCAACGGCGCCAAAAATTTGATGCAAATTAAAAGTTTCAAACAAGTCTACAAACTTGATGCGGGATTAATTGTTGCATTGCGAACCCAAGTGCAGGTTGTCTCAATAAATAAATTTCTCGGGAGTCCGAGTTCGATCCACAGGGAATTGTTGAAGATTAATTAAGGTGAAGTAAATATTTTGTTACTACGGTAAAAATTATTTACTTGGGTTAAAAGATCCACTCTTGGTAAATAAAGTAAATGTAAGATTAATTCTTTTTATAACTCAATTAGAATCCTCACAACATGGAGGTTCCAATAGGAAAATACAACGTTAAAAGTCCAATTAAAATAATATACGTAATTATATTATGTTTCCAAAAAATATTACCACCACTTATAAATGAGTTAAAACATTCATTGTGCCAATATTTTATCTACAACAAATCAAGAACTCCACTTTATAAGGAGAGTTTCTAACACCACCACTTGTAAATGAGTTAAAGCATTCATTGTGCCAATCTCTTGTCTACAACAAACCAAGAACTCCACTTTACAAGGAGGGTTGCTAAATTGATTGGAAACAAAATACAATACGTATAATGACCACTTGAAAATATATCATTTAAGCACAAGAGAGAAATTAATCTAACCTTATTTCATTACCAAGATCTTCACTCTTTCACCCAAGTAAAATGAAACTTAGTTACTTATAGATAAGAAGAAAGAAAGAGAGAATAAGAAGAAGAAGAATATGACTTCAATTTAGAATAAAGGAAAATTACTACAAGAAAACCTAGTAACAAACTAACATTATTTTGGTACCTAACACCTAACACCTTCAATGATCTGCCAAGGCCCCCTTTTATAGAGGATTAGAGATATAAAATGACAAGGGAGCTGAGTCATTAGTGAGTGGATGAGTGGAAAATGCCAAATGACTTTTGGTGAGTGAAAAATTATGGAGATTCCTTGTCTGTGAAATCATTTAGCTCTGAAGTCATTGAATGCGTTAGAATGAGTAAATATGATCTTCATCAAAGTTGTAGACCTGGATCGTAGCTTTCAAATGGCTTTAGTTTGAGTCTAATATCATTTCTATAACTCTAGATAAGTTCAAATTATTGCACACTGCTTAAGCCCAGTCACAACTCTTTTGTTCTGACTTGCAAGCCCAATATCACCCATTAGGCCTTTGATTCTGGAAAAGTATTTTACATGAAACTTGTAGATATAGGTCTCAACTATTCAGCATCAACATTGCAGCCCATTTGACAACCTCTAGCCTGAAAAATGACATGAACAGTACACATAGGTCAAGCTGTTAGGAACAGCACTCTAGTTCTTACTTCAACCTTAATTTGAGTTATCTACTCGTGTGATTGGGCCTTTGAGGTCTTCATAAAAGTTGTAGAGCTCTCTCTTATCTTTAAAATGCCATCAGATTCACCTCATTTGACCACCTACATCCCAAGATATAGCCCAAATACAGAAACAACGTAAGACATAAATTATGCTGAAAAATTCAATTAAGTCCAATTTGAGTCCAAACTTACAAAATATAATCAAACTCAATCAGTTAAGTACATAGAGAGTGTAAATAACTAAAAATAAAGGCTTATTAATGTATCAAATATGTGATCATCAAAAAATAATTCAAAAAGGATTAGAATTGAAAGGTTTACAAGAGAAATGTTTGGGGTGGAGTTTTCCAACTCTTCCAGTGATGCTCTTTAGGATAATTAGTGCTAATTTCCCATGTATGCAAACTTGAACACCCCTTTGTCTATTTCCAAGAATATGATTTGACCCAGTTTTCACGCATTGAGAGCTTTTCATGACAAGACTTCATATACCCAATTCGACCCAAGTCTTCGTGTATCGAAGCATTTGATGACAAATTCAGACTGCCTCAATTTTGCCTTAATGAACTCAAACTGCCCCAGTTTGTGACTTGAGGCAACTCCACTTCTTCGGATATGTCAGATACTATTTTTGACCTTGATTTTTGCCTAGGTCACTCTTTTTGAGTTTTCAACCTAACGGGTCGCCTTAACTTTTTGCCTAGGTCGCCTTTTCAGGTTTTCAGCCTTAGAGCCACTTTTCTTTTTTTCTTTCTTTTTCTTTTTTTTAATGTAGGAGCAAGGAATTGAAAACTCAAAAGAGCATGAACTTTTTGTCTCATAATTAAAGTTAATGAAAATGAAAATAACCCTTCATTGATCAAAATGGACTTTTTAGGCTTGTAACGTGGCCAAAGTTAAGGGTTATGAAAGAAATGATATAAGGCTCAAACAAGTGTTTAAAGGTTGAATGAGACTAAGGATCTTTAGCAAACTTTGTCAATTGCTTTTGGCATTGTCAAGAGTACTAAAACTTTTCATTTACTTTTGTATTCTTTCCCTTTTTATTTTCATCATTTGCCTACCTTCTTCTTTTCCTTTTTCTTTTTCTTTTTTTTTTCTTTTTTTTCTAACCCATAGTATAGAGGTGATCCTTGTCTGAGGTTCTTTAAAGAAAATTTTTAAGCTCAAAAAGGGGTAATAAGGGATATTGCAGATTGTGAAGGATAGAGAAAGATAGCCAATCTTTATTTTCAAATCATGACTGTTTAGTTTCAAAACTTTAATTTTGAAACCAAAAGATAATGCACAAGTGATTACTTATTTGTTCCTTTTCAAAAATCCTGCTTCCAATTGCTTGGTGACTTCCTCCTTTTATTTCAAAGTACATTCTCCTCAATTTCTACTTCTTCACCTCAGCATTGGGGTATAGCAGAATTTTGTGGGAAGCCATGCTCGGATCTAACCCTAACATATCTTGGTATAACCATACAAAAATGTCACAATAATTAGATCAGAACTCAACCAACTTGCTTCGATCATCTTTTTTCATGGAAGTTCCAACTTTAACTTTTTCTTTTTCGTCCTCTACCCCCGAATTAATCACTTCTGTTGACTCTCCATGGGGTTGAATTTCTTTAGCCTTTTGTTCCATTATTCTCATTAGCTCAGGAGAAGGTTCCAATTGTCATCATTATCCTTTTAACGGGATGGTCAAAATCATATAATGGGGTCATAGCACTATCATTTTCAAGAGAATCCCTTTCAGATCCACACAAGTAAAAAGGTAATGGATGAATGTTGATGTAATGGTTAGACAGAAACTAAAAGAATGGCAAGAAAATGCATTTATTGATAGTAAATATTGAGAAGGAAACATGTGAGCCCATTTTCTCAACATATCTTCCTAAAGCCTTGGGCAGAGTTATAGGATTATAGAATTACCTTGCATTAATCTCAAAGGTCATGGGAAAATTGTTGATCTCCTAATTGTTAAGCTCTGCATCTAGGGAACAAGGGCACACCGGATTGACACCAGAATTGATGGGTTGATCATCCTCGATAGTGGTTACTACACTTCAAAAGCTTTGTCGAATGTCACAGATGGGGATCCCCTCAGCTTTAGGTTCTCGATTTTCCAATCGGGCTAACCACTTCTCTTTTTTCTCTTCCATTATCCTCTTTTGTCGCCTTGGTGAGTTTGTATTTGGGTTTTGGGTCCATGGTTGGGTTAGTTGAGATTGCATGGTAGAGAATGTTTGGTTTAGGATGAGAGGTTGATAGGTGCTTAGCTAGGTTTTCCTTGGGCGACACTTCTCTGATCGGAAGTAACAGCATGGGCTTCTCCTTCTCTTTTCTTCCCTATTAGGGTCCTTTTAGCACTAATCATCTCTATTGAATTTTTAGCGATCTTCCCACTTCTCATTCCTCCCTCGACTTTTTCTCCAATGATGACCATGTCTGAGAAATTCAACGACACACTTCCTATCATCTTGTCATAGAAGGGTGATTGGAGGGTATCAATGAATGTGGCCACCATTTCTCTTTCTGTCAGTGGGGGTTCAACTTGAGCAGCTATCTCTCTCCACTGCTGAGCATATTCCTTAAAGGTTTTAGCTTCTTTCTTAACTATATTTTGTAACTATAGTCTATCTGGTGCCATATCGATGTTGTATTTATATTGTTTCAAGAAAGCATTAGCCAAGTCCTTGAAACATCGTATATGGACACGTTCCAGGTGTGTATACCAATTAGACGCTACCCTAACTAAGCTGTCTTGGAAGAAATGGATCAATAAGTTGTCATCATGAGCATGCAAAGCCATTTTACGGATGTACATGGTCAGATGGTTCTTTGGGCAAGTGGTTCCCTTATATTTGTCGAAATCTAGGAGTTTAAACTTCAGGGGAAACACCACATTCGAGACAAGGCAGAGTTCTGAGGCATTTAGAAGACCATAGCTACTTGCTCCTTCCATAGCTCGTAGTCTTTCTTCAAGAACTTCTAGTTTTTCCTTGAATTGAAGGCCTTCGGTTGAAGGATTCAGCAGAGAAATACCAGTAATCTTATGGGGGAAAAATTGTGGCATGTAAAAAGGAGGTTGGGCCGGAGTCAAGCTTTATGACCCTGATGTAGGTATTACCAATAATGAGCCGCTCTCAGGAGGGTTGGTAATTTGTGACAGCATAAAACCAGAGGGAAGGCCATAAGGTGGAATGAAAATAGGGTACTGAGGAATCTCACTGGTATTTGGCTGAGATCCTTGGGTAGTGTTTGGAGGGTTTGAAGTTGTTGTGACTGTCAGTGCACTGCCCTCAGGAGTATTGGTGGCTAATGGTGGCACATAACCAAGTGGAAGGCCATATGGTGGGAATGAATATGCATGTGTTTCTTGATGATTGGTAACAGGACTTTGTGCAGGATTATTTGAGTAGATGGTGAGTGGCATCATGGCCCCTTGAGAGGTGACGCTAGGATATTACCAAGGAATTGGCGTAAAGCCAGGCGGGTGAGCAGGTGTGGCTGAAGGATCATCATTTGCCCTTGAAGGAGTCCCTTTGTGTTCTTCATTCTTTCTAAAGCTTGCAGAACTTCCAAGACCTTGGCCACTTGTTCCTTTAGCTGGCTTACTTAGCTTCTCATCTCTTCTTGTAACTACCCCAGTTCATCCATGACTTTTGATTGGGAGCGAGCTCCTATACGGGTGTCGTAGAGACAATTTTTTTTATTATGAATATGATAAAAAAAAATACAAACATAAGTACACTAAAACAAGAGTAAAATTATACATGCGGAGACATGGTCCTAAGCTTGGTACCTGTCCTAAAAGATGGGTTCTATGTACCATGGTAGCTCTAAGGTTATTTCAGCAAGTGATAGCTTTGGTTCTAGACCCCTATCAGATAAAAGGTCCCCAAATTGTCCCTTGCTGTCACCAACACTTTGGCTAGCAAGAGTCCTCCATCCTCACCCATGATAGGTTACAAGCGGAAAGAGTTCAATTTGAGTGAGGGGTTTTCATGTGCCTATCCAGAGACCAAAGGTCTCTTAAAGCAACACTACTTCGCCCTCTATCTAAGCCTACAAGGTACAGAGCTCAGGTACAAAGCTTGTGTATGCAAGTGTACATAAGGGAACATGCAAGCAAATTTATTCATGATGCAAAAGTACAATGCATGTAATGTAAACAAAATGTACAACAATATGAAACAAATAAACAAACGAAACAAAAAAAATGGATCAATATAATTAAAGAGCAAATAACATGAGATTAAAACAAAGCTTAAACCTCTAATGTCCCTAGTAGAGTCGCCAGCTGTCGCAATCGTCCCGAAGAGCACCGCAAAAATAAAAAGAAAAGAATCAACCTCGGGGTGTTGGGAGTCGCCACCAATCGCTTTATCCATTAAATGGAATGGTGCAATTGGATACCTGAGAGATGGTCTACGTTTTAGAGTTCATGGTTCGGGGGTTGATTACGGGTAGGGAAGGTATTAGCACCTTACACCGTCCGTTCTAAGAATGGTTACCTATTTAATCTAATGTTATTTGCAAGATTAATTAAATTGGTCCTTTAAAAAAGAAAAGAAATATTTTGTTTTTTGGTTTTTACTTTAACATGTCCCATTTTGTTAAGCATAATATCAAGAATGATAAATGACTACGACCAAAAATGAGTGGCTAAATAGCTGTTATTTTAGAACAAATTCTAAGTCTACAACATATTATATAAAAGTGGTAAATCAAAATTTTATTTTTTGAAGAGAAGTAATTTTCAAAATAAAATGGCCAAATAAAAAATTATTTCAATGAATAAATTTTAATTCAAAGAAATTTGTTTGAGGTAAGAGAATGTTTTTTTTAAGAGTAAATGGCCAAATAAAATCTCATTTATAATCAAGAAAAAATATTTTTAGGCACAATGAGATTTTTGTAGTAATTTTTAAAAAAATGTCATCATGAAAAATAAAACTTTAATTCACCACAATCATGATGTTGAAACTGTATGAAATTGTTCACTTTTATTTGAATATTTTATTTTACAAAAAAAAGTTTTATTTTGGTTTATAAAAAAAGGTTGTATTTTAGTTTAAATAATTATTTTAATTTTTATGTGGGGATTAGACCTCGCCAGTGCTCCTAGCAAAATCTAATATAAAACTTCAAGATTATCAAAAAGAGTGTATTTGATCGGTGCTCCGATCCTCTGCCAATTTTTTCGTCGTCGGCCATTTTAAATTATTTAATTAATACATTAATACAAACATAAATGAGTTAAATTAAAATACAGGTGATATAAACCCCAAAATTAGCAAATACATATCAAACCAAACGAAATAAATAAATAAACAACTTAAATAATAAATAATGTAAAAAGAAATAAAAAGAAAGTAAAAAAAAGTAAAAAATGGAAAAGAGACTTATAATCTCTGAAAGAGGTAACGAAGCAGAGAAAAATGGGGGTCCTGCAAATCACATACGGAGGCAAAGATGGAAGGAGACGGTGGCAATGGAGGGATGTCACGACTGCTCGGGGAAGCGCCCGGTGGTGCGGCTAGTGCGCAGATCTGGGCCGGAGATCATGTGATGCAGTGGCCGGTGCGAGGTCGCGTGGCAGAGGCACAACGCAAGCCGTCTGAGGCCATCGGTCTGGAACGATGGGACGTGTGTGGCGCAAAGACAATGAGGCAGCGTGGTGGAGCTCTGACGAGGTGCGACGGTTCTTGCGTGGAGATCTAATCGTGGTGCGTTCTAGCGGGTCGTGGACGGCGCACAGTGGTTACAGGTTCTGGGCAGTTAGTGGGTCAGCGTGTGGGTCATGGGTCTTGGGCGGCAGGTGACGACGTGAGCGGTGATGCTTCTAGGTTCGTTTGGGTGCTGGAGGAAGGGCTGGCTATGGGTGGCTTAAAGGGTGGTTTGTGGTGGGTTGTTGAAGGTGGTGAGAATGATGGCTTGTGGGTTGAAGGTGATGTTGGTAGATGGTGAGTTTATGGTGGGTTGTTGCTGGTGGTTCACTGAGTTGACTTGGTTGGGGTGTATGATGGTTGAAATTGGTGACTGCTGATGGTGAGAAGATTTTTTGTGTCTGTGGGAATTTTTCTGCCTAATCTGTTTATGTAGCTCTCCTTCTTTATTTCTGTTTATGCTTTTTTATTCCCCCTGTGCTTGAGATTCATTATCATTTAATTTGAAATAATTTCTTTTCCGTTTTATGACGGTTGGAAGGCAAATGGAAAAGAAAACTGTAAAAGTTTTTAATCCAGTTTAATGCAGCTCTTTATGGAGGCTAGGGTTTGAAGGTTGCAGGAATGAGAAAGTTTGGTTATGGGTTGAGAAGAGAATTGGGTCATGGGTTGAGATGGAAATTGGGTCATGGGTTGACTGTACAAAACAAAGCTAGTGATTTTTTTTCCTTTTTTTCTTTTCTTTTTCTTTCTTTTTTCTTAAAATCAAATTCATTTTTTTATTTTACTTTTGAAATAAATAAAACAAATTAAAAACAAAAACAAAAATAAAATAAAATGGACAAAATTGGGTATCAACAGTTATTCTATACATAATAAGGCCTTTAGAGTTTATAATACACGAACTATGACCATAGAAGAGTCTATCCATGTTGCTTTTAATGAAACTAACACAAATGAGTCGAGAAAGGTGCCTGTTGATAATGTTGCAGAAATCATGGCTAGAACACACTTGGAGATTCATGAAGAAGAGCCTAATAAGTAACAAGAAAGACCTAGTGATCATGCAAGACAAGAGGATTTAGAAATCATGGATCTACCCAAAGAATGGAGGACATCAAGGTATCATCCTCATGACAAGGTGATTGGTGATGTATCAAAAAGGGTAATTACTCGAAACACTCTTAGAGATGCATGTAATCACTTAGCTTTTGTCTCTCAAGTTGAACCTAAAGACATAAATGAGGCCATTAATGATGAACATTGGATCTTGGTGATGCAAGATGAACTAAATCAATTTGAGAGAAGTCAAGTTTGGGAATTAGTTCTAAGGCCCAATGATCATCCCATAATTGGCACCAAATGGCTCTTTAGGAATAAACTTGATTAAACGAGCTTAATAATAAGAAACAAAGCTAGGCTTGTAGCAAAGGGCTATAATCAAGAAGAAGGCATAGACTATGAAGAAACTTATGCTCTCGTAGCTAGATTAGAGGCCATCAGAATGTTACTTACATATGCATGCATCATGGATTTCAAACTTTATCAAATGGATGTTAAGAGTGCCTTTTTAAATGGTTTTATACAAGAAGAGGTGTATGTAAAACAACCTCCTAGTTTTGAAGATTTTGAAAAGCCCAACCATGTTTTTAAACTGAAAAAGGTCTTGTATGGCTTGAAACAAGCTCCTAGAGCTTAGTATGAAAGGTTAAGCAAATTTATTTTGGAAAATGGTTTCTCTAGTGGTAAGATTGACACTACTCTCTTTATCAAGCATAAAAAAACATAACATTCTTCTTGTTCAAATTTATGTTGATGATATAATATTTGGTACCACTAACAACTCTCTTTGCAAGGAATTTGCTAATATTATGCAACGTGAGTTTGAGATGTCCATGATGGGTGAGCTAAACTTCTTCCTTGGTCTCCAAATTAAGCAAACAAAGGATGGGACTTTCATAAGTCAATCTAAATATTGCAAGGAGTTGCTCAAGAAGTTTGTAATAGAAGGTGCCAAGCATATGGCTACACCAATGGGCACCTCTTGTTATTTGAACAAAGATGAAGGAGGTAAATCTGTAGAAATCACAAAATATAGAGGTATAATTGGCTCACTTCTTTATCTTACAGCTAGTAGGCCAGATATCATGTTTAGTGTGTGCATGTGTGCTAGATATCAGCTAATCCTAAAGAATCACACCTAAGTGCTATAAAACGAATCATGAAATATATTATCGGCACTTCACAAATGGGTTTGTGGTACCCTAAGGGTGCCTCTTGTAGCCTAGTTGGTTACTCTAATTCTGACTTTGCTGGATGCAAAATGGATCGAAAGAGCACTAGTGGGACATGTCACTTGCTTGGAAGCTCACTAGTTTATTGGTATAGCAAGAAACAAAATAGTGTAACATTGTCTACAGCTGAAGCTGAATATGTTGCAGCTGGAAGTTATTGTGCACAAATCCTTTGGATGAAGCAACAACTTCTAGACTATGGTCTAGAGCTGGATCATATCCCTATACGGTGTGATAACACTAGTGCAATCAACTTATCTAAAAATCTTATTTTACACTCAAGAACAAAACACATTGAAATTAGGCATCACTTTATTAGAGATCATGTTCAAAAAGGTGATTACATGCTTGAATTTGTGGAAACCACTAAGCAACTAGCTAACATTTTTACCAAACTGTTAAACAAAGAAGCATTCTTCTATATAAGAACTGAACTTGGAATTTTGGATCTGTCCTACATTTAAATTCTGCATAATTAGATCATTTGTCAATAAATTGGGTATCTCTGCTACATAATTAATGTTTCTGATGCATATCCTAATATTCTGCTGCATTAAAATGTTAGTCTTCAATGTAATTTCATAAGTTAATCACTATTGAATCCGTCACTAACTTGAGCATCGGAGTGTCCCTTTTTTTTGTTTTGTAGGTACTTAATTCATGTTTAAGTCCCCCAATCTTAAAACTCAAGTTCCTACTATGGAAAAATGGTTTCTGAAGTTTTTTTTTTGAAGATGTTTGATCTGTTATTGGGCTGATTTTTTATGTCTAGAATGGATGAAAGTGAGGCAAAGTCAAGATGGTTCTCTGAAGAACTTTTGATCCCAGGTTCAGAGCAAAAAATTTGGACTTGAGTAAAACATCAACTTGTTGACTAATATTTGATGCTTGAAGTGAATGAAAATGAAGTCAAGCCAAAAATGAACTCCAAGAAGACTTGAATTTGTATGCTTAAGGATTATTCCCATGAAGCTTTTCTAATTCTGACAGTGAAATTACCAAGTAAAAGAAAATAATATCTTTTATTTGGCCTTTGGAAGTGTTTTGGAACCTTGAAGGGATCTCTATCAAGCCAAAATAATTAGTTAGGCCAAGCCTCTAATTGGTTACCCTGTGTTTAGAACCAATTTCGTGCTCTCTGTCAAGTAAAATAATCAGTTAGTTAATTGCCCCTAATCGGTTAGCACAAACCATGACCTCCCAATTGAATTGCCTAACCGGTTAGCACAAAGCACCTAACCGGTTACCCACTTTGCCTTAACCGGTTAGGACACCCCATTTAAACATCTCCCAGCAGCGTAGCTCACCATTCACATACCCCTATCTCCATTATCATCTTCATCTTCTCAAACCCTCTCACACCCACTCCCTCACATTTATCACTTACCACAAAACCACCACAAATTCAACATTTAAATTCCATTTCCCTTACTATCCACCACTTTCCATCATCTTTCTCAGATTAAAATTCTATTTTTCTTTCAAAATTTCTCATCTCCCCTCACACTTTCTCTCTCTTCCAACATACCCTAACCACCATTTTCACTCACCATGGCTAGCAACTCTTCCTTTCCCAAAAGGTCACGCACAAAAAACCCAAATGTCCCAAAGGAAACACCTCCTACAAACACTGACCAAGATTTCTCCATTGCCTTGAACCTTGGAAGATTTTTCACAACCCTGCTCAAATGAAGAAATACCAGTTGGAATTTCATGCTCGAGGCATCATTTCACCTAAATGGATGGACTGGACATTTTTCGTCAAAGAAAGATTCACTTCTCTTACAGAGCTCCTTGAATTCTATGGATTGAGAACTCTCGTCATTACCAATCCACGATATTTCTATCTTGAACCTACTAAAGTCTTTTTCTGCAATTTATCTATTATGGGCAAAAATTTAGTTTCTAAAATCAAAAAGCACAAAATTATTATGAATCCAAGTGAGTGGGTTCCTCTGTTTGGTCTTCCTCACTCTGGAGAAAAGCTTAAATTGGAAAAACATGGCTCATGGGAAAACTATAAGAGAGATCAAGCTGTCATGGGCATGCTTCAGCCTGGCGTTCAAATGCCAAAGGGGACTTTTACTGTCGGCATTTTGAAGTTACAGGATCGTCTTCTTCATTTTATTGTAACTCATATCCTAGCACCAAGGGCAAATAACTATGCCCTGGTTGAAGAGGAAGACATCTTCCTGATGTGGCTTCTCAAAGAACGTATAAAGATCAACTGGTCTTTTTACATTATGCACTACATGATGAAAGTTAAACAAAAGGCACTTATGGATCTTCCTTATGCCCTTTTGATTGCTCGAATCCTAGACCACTACAAGGTTCCCCTACTAGAAGATGGAATCGTAAATATTGCAGGTCCCCACAGGTTTGGACTTGCCTCTCTCAATAGAATGCAAGTGAAGAACATAAATGGCGAATGGACTTATGGTTATGCACGTGTGGCAGCAGCAGCACCACCAGAAGAAATTCCTGCTGATCCGACTGATGTCCCTATGGAAGAGACACCAAAAATGAGTAGCATCTCAGAAACCACAAGTGAAGCCCGCATTCTTGCAGCCATTGCAGATCTTTGAATTTACCAAGAGCATAGCAACTCAGTAATCTTTGATCATTTAAGTGCTGTGGAGGATCGCTTAGATAGGCTTGAGTGTCGCTACCCAGCACCCGAGGACTATAGGGCTTAGGCATGGACTATCTGTTTCTGTTATAGATGTATTTCTGAACTAATTGCTTACAACTCTGTTTTGAATATGATGTTGAGCTATGTCTTAAATGTTTTGGATATTATGTTAGAACCATGGTAGATTTATTTGGCATGATTAGTTATGAGATTCTGGATATTGGTATTATGGCATGTTTAAATGTTTTTGAAAGTTATCTTTGAACCATGACTTCAATCTTGGACATATTTAAATATGTTTTGAATGCTTGGTATCATATAACTTGTCCGTGTCTACATGGATTATTGGATTATCTGTTCTATTTTTTTTTATCATGACAAAAGGGGGAGAAGGATATAGGGGCTTTTTATTGAGAAAAGAAGGAAAAATAACTGAATGTTTTATGTTAAGTGTTGTCTGTTAATGGTCCTGGAATTCCAAAATAAAGGGGGAGCTGTGCATCTCTGATTCAAGCACCTCTTGAACAAAAGAGGGGGAGTAAGTCTCTGATCAATCAATTTTGAGGCATTCATTATTGCTTTATATTTGGCCTAATTGATGATAATTGTATCCAATATTATGTTTGTGGGTGAGTTTTAGATGATTGGGCCTCATTGAGCTTAGTTGTAAAAGCTTCATTAATTTTCAGAATTTAGCTCATATTGACCTTTCTGTCTTGTACAGGCCATATCTTGGGCTACAAATGTCTTATTTGGATGATCTTAGTGTCCCCTGAAAGCTGAGACGAAGATACACAATTTTGAATCTAATGGAGTTTTTCTATTTCAACTAGATTCAGGGTGAAATTGAGCCTCAAAATTAGGATGCTATTGCTGTCATAAAGCTTGGACCTTCCCTCACTGATTTGGGCTTAACTCTCTCAATTTAAGCCCAAATAAGGCAAATTATATGTCTTTGAAAAGCTTATTCAGAGGGCTACAGTTTGGGCTAGGGTAGATTAGGAATTACAGAAAAATTTTCAGTTACAAATAGGTTAAGGTAGAATACGAAAAGGACCTTTTGAATTTTTTTTTCAGTTTTACATATTGAATCAAGAATTCTTTTCTCTCTTTTCGTCTTCTCTATTTTTGTTTTCTCTCTTATCTAAAGGTTCTATATCTTTCCAATGGTGATGGCCATGGAAGGCTAAAGATCCAATCAATCCAAGGAATTCAATGATTGTGGTTAGAGTTTTGAGTTCTTTTGTTTGATTGTGATTTCTGATTGTGTTCTTCCCTCTTCTCCTTCTTCAATTGATTTATGATTATGTTTTCGAAATTGAAGATAGATTTGGATTGATTAATTTGAATCTAATGGAGAATAGATCATCGATTGGTAATCTATGTTAATTCGAAATTGTGTTTAAATCAATCTTAATCAAGAATTGCAATTGTGATTCTATTTTAGTTTATCAAATTCTAGGTAATTATCTAGTTGAATTCGAATTAACAAAGGTAAATGCATATAGAATTCTACTATCTTAGAACTATGATTAACTCTACCACTTGTGTAACATTCCGAAAATTCTTTATTTCATTATAAACGATCATTTTATAATATTTATGATTTTTAGGAATTTTTGTGGATTTTTCTGAAAATGATGAATATTTTAATATATTCTTCGTTTTACGTGTACATACATCGAATGAGCCGGGAAACTAGAATATTTTCCCTGAGGCTGGTAAACTTTAAATTGTCAATGTGTCAACGGGGGATCTTACTAAACCCGAGGCCGGGCACAGTTTGCGAGGTTTACATTTTTTTGAGGTTTTATCTGTTAAATAAAATTTCGGTATCATAAAATCATTTGATGAATAATAAAATATTATTTTCATCAATTATAAATTTTATTCACTGAGAAAATAATTCCACAGTGTAATTAATCATCTGTCAGATGTATTTAATTTGGAGACAAGCTTACTATGTACTTTATCGAGGAGCGCGTGAAGCTTCTCAAGAAAGCTTCCTCTAACCATTATTTTTATCATTTCTCTCTCCTCCCAAATTTGTGTTGCACGTTTGAAATTAAGGGGGTCTAATTCATTTCTTTTCCTCACATTTCCTCTCCTCCCAATACGCTGCTACTATTCACTCATCTTCTCTCTTCTCTTTCACCCTACAGCAGCAACACCACCCACACCTCCATTTTGTTCTTCAAACCGTCCCAATATTAGCACCATTTCGTGATTGGAGGACCACCATCATTGAGGAAATCAGCTTCAAGGTTCTGCCATTTCCTCTATCTTCTTTCTCCTACGTCTTTGAAGCTTAAAGGTTGGAGCTTTAAGGTAAAGCTCTTAGCTTTTTCTCCCTCTCCTCTCTTTTTCGTAAACCACTGTCATTTTGATGACAATGGGTATCCATTTTAATATTAGGATTCTGATTCTTGCAAGTTTAAATCTTTAAGGAATTCTGGAAGTGGAAACGAAATCCCGACCAAAAAGGAGCCACCTTTCTTTGTGCTTCTCCTGTGTAAGAGGAAGACACTCCTCCTCAACCTCTTTTAGCATTTAGGAACGTTGTTTGTGATTGGTACTGTGATTCGTCTGTGTTTGTATGTTGCTGGTGATGTATATATATATATATATGCTATTTGATTGTTTGTGTGTTTTGATATATATATGTCTGGAACGTATAATCTAAAAGGAACGTTGTCGGGCTGGCTCTCGAATGGCCACGCCTTGAGACTAAAATTTTGGGATTATTGGTGAGAAGTGGTAATGATTTGGGTTTCTGACCATTAAGTGCAATGTCAAAACCTGTCGTGTAGGAACCCTGGCCAAATCCGTCGAATGTGATGCCCGTCGAATTTGATTCCTGGTCATTTAGTGCATTATCAAAATCCGTCGAGTATGAACTTCTAGCCAAACCCGTCGAATGTGATGTCTTGATCACTTAGTAAAGTCAAAACCTGTCAAGTATGAACCCCTGGCCAAACCCGTCGAATTTGATTCCTGGTCATTAGTGCAATATCAAAAACCATCGAGTATAAACTCCTGACCACTTAGGAGAGAAACTCCTCCAATGCAAAATCCGTCGAATTTGAATGACCACATCCGTCGAGTGAAATATTCATCGAGTTAGAATGCCAATACCTATTGAGAGACATACCTGTTGAGTGGATCTTCTGTCCATTTATCAGAAGCTTCCCAAAGTTAATGTTCGTCGAGTTAGAATGCCAATACCCATTGAGAGACATACCTGTCGAGTGGATCTTCTGTCCATTTATCAGAAACTTCCCAAAGTTAATATTCGTTGAGTAGAACGTCAAGATCCGTCGAATTAGAGTTCTGACCACAGTGTTTTCATCGGTTCGACACTTGGGAGATTTCTCCAACGTCGACACCCACATCCGTCGAAATTGGACTTCTGCTGATCTTCTGGAAAAATTCGACAGTTTTGATCTCTGTTCGACAGAACCTCCATCCGACAGAAATTGGTTTTTATCCAATCTTGTTATAAAATGTTCTCCCATTTTTCATCCTTCTGCCATGTTAGTCTTCGTCGAATGGCAGCCTCAATTTTCCTCTAAATGCATAGTCTCCGTCGAATTCACAACTAGGGTTTATCACCCAATACCTAGCAATTAAATTTGTGACGTTGTTGGTGATTCTGGCCATGTATCTTCCTGGATTCAAAACCCTTGGATTAATAAAAGTACATAAATCATAAATGATTGGATGATTAGAGATTAAGTAGGGATTCATAAACAGGGAAGAACATGAGTATGGGTGAGCTTTTAAGGCACATAATGAATTTAAGGGTTGATTGTTATCATGACTATCAATGGAAATTGTGGATATCCTTAAAATGTACTATTGGATTGTTGTGGACCCATGAATGGGATCAGATATTGATGATAAATGATATGACATGCATTTGAAGCATGATGGACCTAGTTGGTCATGAAGAGTATGATTGTGTCATGCATTGAACAAAAAGAAAGAGATTATTCGTTGGACTTGGTTAAGGCCGGTAGCCTAGGAGTTGAACTTACACCTTTGTGCGGGTGCGAATAGACAAGTGTAGGTTACTTGTTGACCTTGGAGGCTTCTAGGTGCGGGTACCTCACAATGGGTAGCTGGTAGCTCTCTGTCTGTGGGGCAGACCGATGCAAACACACTGACGATCCGGACCGAGACGCTGTCCTATGTCGAGATCTGTGTAGAATGTCTTGTAAAATGCCATGATGTACAAAATGATAATTTGAGAATTTTTAGCACTTGAGGGCCTGGGCAGCCAAGAATACAGACATACCTCCTGATCGTTCTCTCCGACTGTTTGGTGTTTAGCTCCATGGAGTAGGATTTTGGTTATTGAGGGCAAGTGTGCATAGTGAGTCCATGAATCATCTAGCATGCATTGTTATTATAATTGAAACTGTTGTACTTCTGATATATCCGTATGTATACGACTGCCTGGAACTGTTTGGTTGATCATAATTGCTATTGAATGTTTATTACCATTATTGCTGTCATAAATGCTATGTGGGCGTTCTGCGCCGTTTGGTTTCTCGATGCTATGATTAGTAATGATGGTAGGATATCTTACCTCTTCTCTGTCTCTCCATTTCTGTTTTGTCCGTATGCTGCGTTCCATAGAAGATAACTGCAAGGAACCGGAAGCCCCTGACTTCCCTGGTTTTTGGCCTCATCTCGACTGAGCGACTGCAGAAGCGTATGGAGCCACGCACGCAAAGATTTTTGGGAGATGTGCGCCTGACCTTCTTGGGAGGGCCAGAGTGCTGGTACATCAACTATGATTCTAAGCGTTGCGTCTATACGGGGGATGTGTCGTTATCTCTAGCCTGGAGGCGTCACAAGCCGCCTGTCTTCACCTGCTGTATTAGTTTACGTCTGGAGTTTCAGCTACCGATACGCGAGATGTGGGGTGACCGTTATTTCACTCCGCGGGAAGACTCTTTTCGTTCCACCGCTCGGGCCCCGTCCCGTGACTCTGCGATCCCTATGGTGATTTCCTCTGACGAAGAAGATCCTGAGGAAGATCCCGAAGAAGTTCCTGAGGACGACCCCGAAGAGGATCTTGAAGAGGACCCTGACTCGATTCCTCCTCACTTGAGGGACTAACTTTACTTGTAGCTACTGAGGGCTACCAGTATTTTATTTTGGGGGCCTGATGTTTTGTCTGTAGTGGGCTGTATATTCTGATACCGTAGGGATATGTATGTATAATCCTTTGGGGGCAGGTATAGTTTTGCTTTTTGTTATGCCAGGCTTTGTAACTAAATAGTTGATAATTATATATATATGAATGAAATGTTAATTTCCCATGTATGTCTCGTCACCGTGGATATTGATTATCGTTAACGTAAATGTAATGAATAGAAAAAAAAATATACTTGCTAATTTACTTAACCAACTATAATTGAGTAAATGTATATATTATTAAAATGAACCGGGTCTTAACTCACATAAAATTTTATTTCCGCATTGTAATTGAAAGTGAGATGTTCCCTTGGGATTTAAAAAGGGGCGTCACAACTTGAATTGAAGACCTTGGATTGGTGTTTCCATTTTTGAATTTACTTCTAATTACTGTTGAATTTGTACTCTGCTACTTGATGAACAAAACCCCCTACCTATTGATAACTTCTAATATGCTTGAGAAATCCGAATTGATCCTTGGGAGATGACCTAGGTTATGCACTATGCTATATTCCATGTATGTCCTTAAGTGCATTTTGCTATTTTTTCTGCTACAGATTCTGCATTCTACTGCACTATTACATTGGATTCTGTTACATTGGATTACTGTTGCACTGGATTTGTATGAATTCATTGCATAATTCACATTTTGTTGCTTTGCATAATTCACATTTTGCTGCTTTGTCCTACCTACTGCTACCTTGCACTTTGCTGCTAGTCACTGTTCCATTGGCTTAGCTTCACTTGCTGCAAATTTCATGCCACCGTTACATTGGACTCAGCTACATTGCATTCTGTTATTGTGCATTGCATGATTGCCTCATACTCGTATTGCATTACTTAGTATACCACACTACTCATTCTACTGCAATTAACACAATTACTCACATACTTGCAATTCTGCTGCATAATTACTGTTCCATTGACTTTTGCTACTGTTGACCATCCTTTTGTTGATCTTATTGCTAATTGCATTGCAAGACCTAATTGTGAGTGTTATGCATTCATTTTGGGCGTATTCCTAGCTTCCTACCACTGTTTCATACACTGGTAGCACTCTTTCCCTAGTTTCTGGTGTAGGGGAGAACAAAGTACAATCTGGCCAACTCTGATTGAGCTAAAATTTTGATGAGCGATGTCGTACTTTCCTCAAAATAGACTAGGATTTAAATGGAATATAGCATAGTGCATAACCTAGGTCATCTCCCAAGGATCAATTCGAATTTCTCAAGCATATTAGAAGTTATCAATAGGTAGGGGGTTTTGTTCATCAAGTAGCAGAGTACAGATTCAACAGTAATTAGAAGTAAATTCAAAATTGGAAACACCAATCCAAGGTCTTCAATTCAAATGGCAGAGTTAATCATAATTCAAAGAGAGTAGAATTCTATATGCATTTACCTTTGTTAATTTGAATTCAACTAGATAATCACCTAGAATTTGATCAACTAAAACAGAATCATAATCGCAATTCTTGATTAAGATTGAATTAAACACAATTTTGAATTAACATAGATTACCAATCGATGATCTATTCTCCATTAGATTTAGATTAATCAATTCAAATTTATTTTCAATTTCAAAAACATAATCATAAATCAATTGAAGAAGGAGAAGAGGGAAGAACACAATTAGAAATCACAATTAAACAAAAGAACTCAAAACTCTAACCACAATCATTGAATTCCTTGGATTGATTGGATCTTTAGCCTTCCATGGCCATCACCATTGGAAAGATACAGAACCTTCAAAGAAGAGGGAAAACGAAAATAGAGAAGATGAAAAGAGAGAAAAGAATTCTTGATTCAATCTATAAAACTGAAAAAAAAAGATTCAAAAGGTCTTTTTTGTATTTTGCCTTAACCTACTTGTAACTAAATATTCTTCTGTAATTCGTAATCTAGCCCTAGCCCAAACTGTAGCCCTCTGAATAAGCTTTTCAGAGACATATAATTTGCCTTATTTGGGCTTAAATTGAGAGAGTTAAACCCAAATCAGTGAGGGAAGGTCTAAGCTTTATGAAAGCAACAACATCCTAATTTGAGGCTCAATTTTGCCCTGAATCCAGCTGAAATAGAAAAACTGCATTAGATGCAAAATTGTGTATCTTCGTCTCAGCTTTCAGGGGACATCAAGATCATCCAAATGTGACATTTGTAGCCTAAGATATGGCCTGTACAAGATAGAAAGGTCAATATGAGCTAAATTCTGAAAATTAATGAAGTTTTTACAACTAAGCTCAATGAGGCCCAATCATCTAAAACTCACCCACAAAACTTAATATTGGATACAATTATCATCAATTAGGCCAAATATAAAGCAATAATGAATGCCTCAAAATTAATTGATCAGTCTCCAAATCCTATTATGAATTCTGATTATTATTTGAACTAATCTTTTTCTCAATAATTGTTTGTCATCATCAAAAAAGGAGAGAATGTGATTGACATTGATTAAATGCAAATGATTTTGATGTCGACAAATAAGAAAGCAATGGAAACACAATGATCAAGTCACAAGGAATTCAAGATTAGCATGTAGGTCATAGATCTTGTGTAAAGGTGTATTAAGGATTCACTCCAAGCTCATATGGCTCTCTTAAAATGAATTTGCAAAATGGGTTTTAAGTAAGGATCAAAAGGTTTTTTGAAACACCTCTTTGAAATCTTATATCCTTTTTCAAGTCAATTTCCTTGTATGAGCCAAAACTGAAATAAGTCATTTTGTGAACTAACCAGTTTTTTAATGAAGTGTAAACTGTTATCTGTGCTGTCAGGAGCCAAATTCTAAGGCCCCTAACCGATTAGGAGCAGCTCCTAATTAGTTAGTTTGTTAAAACAGAGGCATTGCCTCGTTATATTTCATATGCCTAACCGATTAGGCAAGATGACTAATCAGTTATTTGAATAAACAGAACCATTCCTTTTGTTTTGAAACAGTGCCTAACTGATTAGGTAAGAGCCCTAATTGGTTATTTGCTTTCTCAGAAGCCAAATTAATTAAGTCCTAACTGATTAGCATGAGACTCTAATCGGTTATTCTTTATCTCAGAAGCAAAATGAATTAAGCCATAACCGATTAGCATGAGGCTCTAATCGGTTAGCAGCTTTCCTAGAAACTAATTTTATTATGTCCTAACCAATTAGGACACATCTCTAACTAGTTAGTTAACAAAACAGAATCATTTCTTTTAAGCTTAAAAGGGCCCCTAACCGATTAGAATACTTGGCTTAACTGATTAGCCTATTTTCTGGAAAAATCAAAAGAAACATGTAATGACTATATTAATGAGCATTTAATGCTCTCATCTACCCCCAACGACTATCAATAGCCCTTAACTATAAATTTAGGTGTTGGGATTTAATGAGGGGTTAGAAAAACTGAGACCAACAATCTGAGAATCACTACTGAGCATTAAAACGAGTTTTTCTCATCATTTCACAAAATCCTCTGTTTTAAGCTTCAACTTGTGTGAATTCTTAATACCACTCTTCAATTTGTATAATCTGCTCTAGAGAGAGTTTCTTCCTTCCAAATCTTGTACAATCTGTTAAGAGAGTGTGAGGTATCCCTCAAAAATTGTAAGGGTGAGGTATCCCTTGAATATAGAGGCTCAAGCACAAGGGTGAGGCATCCCAAGGTATGTTGAGTGCTCCAATTTGTAATGGTTGTCAAACACCTACTTTCAAGCTTGAAGATATAGTGGAAAATCTCAAGTATTTTCTTGAGGATTAGACGTAGATCACAAGTGGATTGGCAATCGAATCAGGATTGTGTTTGTTTCTCTAAACCCTTCTCTTTACATTTGTGCACTGTTTTATTGTATTATTTAAATATTGTCTCCTTTGGCTATTATATTTATAAGTGAAAGTATTCTTCTCATTTATCTAATCATCTCTATTCATCTAATAGCTTCAACGAAAATTATTTATCGAACGTTTTGCGAAAGATTTGCGAACTTGTTTTACATACTCAATTCACCCCCCCTCTTGAGTATTGAGGCCACTTGGTAACATATGGGACCACATGATGTTGGATCGTATTGGTTCTGAAAGAGGAGAAATCGTAAGGTCAAGCGACTCTAGTAGAAACCGTATTCACGACCACCAAGAAATTAACAACAACAACAACTATATGGAGGTAGTGCTAGTGGTAGCAGACCCAGTCAACCCGTGACACTTTTACCGACATGTAATAAGTGTGCAAAAAGTCATGCAACGAGAGACTGTATGATCGAGGGGATAGTTTGTTTCAAGTGCGAAAAGCTAGGACATGTGGTTAGGAATTGTACCTCGCAAAGGACGAGGCCTTCCATTAGTGAAGTACGAGCTTCAAAATCTCGTGAAGGAGGAGGGAGAGTCAATTTCCCAAGTGAAGTAAAAACATCTCAGACTAAAGACCAGAATGAGGGAGATTGTACTACACTAGATGACCCTGTGATTTTATTGTATAAATCTGGGGGTAACCTATTTCTTTATGACACATAACTGTATGGGTCCATTGGGGTCATTTGTGTCTTCATCATCTTTTGACTAAGTTATTTCTACTTCTGCTATTAAGAACTTGTTGTTAGTAGCCAAGTTGTTTAAATTAGCCTATGTCTATTAAAGACTGAATCTTTTCTATTGATCTGATTTGTTTTCCTCTTTCACAAATTTGATGTAAGCTTGAGAAGGGATTAGTTATCTTTTAACCATATCCTGTTAAATTATTCCAATGAAATTTTAAGAGTTTGTTTCTGGAATTGGGTTATCTGTGTATTTGTTTCCTTTCGAATCAAATATTGCTATTCTCGTTTCTAAGCCTGCTATCATAACACAAGTTTGTTTGAACTATCCTGGTCTTGTTAGAAATTAGAACCTTTTTGCTAATTTAATTATTTGCCTTTTTCATAAATAGACCTAATCTCAGAAAGGAATTGGTTATTTTCTAACCGTATCTTGTTACTCTGTTCCAATAAGACTTTAGTGTTTCTTGAGACAGAGATTTCTGGATTTGAATTCATGAAACCCATTCTTAAATTTTATTGAACCATGTTAAATTCTTCATCAGATAGGTCCGGTAGTATGTCAAATGATCTTGTTACCTTTCCTTTCTAATCTTCACGATATTTTTTGTGTACCTCGATTGAGAAAATATGTCCCAAATCCAAACCATGACATAGCGCTGAATGCAGTACAATTAGAAAGAACTTGCCTTATGTGACAATTCCTGTTAAGATCGAGGATAGATGGTTTGGTGAATCAACTGAAGGAAGCCGCTGTTATCTCCACGATCAGTTTGCATTCTGGTTATCATCAAGTTCGCTCGAAAGTAGGAGATATTTCTGAAACAACTTTTCAGACACGTTATGAGCACTACGAGTATTTAGTAATGCCATTTCGAGTAACGTACGCTTCGGTAGTATTTACCGACTACATGAATAGGATCTTTCTTCCCTATAGAGACAGATTTGTCATTGTCCATTGTTGACGACATTCTAATCTATTCTTAAGGTCCAGAGGAACCACATTGAACATACTGAACATATCTTATCATTCTTGAAGTTCTAAAAAAGAAGAAGAAGTTATGCGTGAAGTTTTCCAAGTGCGAATTCTGGTTGGAGGCAATTCAGCTTTTGGGCCACGTGATCTCAAAGGAAAGAATTGCTATGGATTCGTCGAAAGTTGAAGCATTTCTTCAATGGGAAAGGCTGACAGTCGTAACGGAGATTCGTAGCTTTATGGGATTAGCTAGTTAATATCGAATTAGCTGGTTAATATGAGAGTCAAGCTTTGTAGGGACTGATGTATATGAGGAAAGATTTTCGAGGATTGAACGGACACTCGACTACCTTGCCGACGATGATTCTGCCCAATCCCAATGAACCTTTTGGGATGCCGATGATGCTTCGCATTGGAAGTTTAGAATGTGTGCTTAATCGGAATAGAAGGAATAGTAACGTATGCTTCGAGACAATTGAGAGCACATGAGAAGGATTACCTTACACCAGCTCAGAGTTTGCCTTTGTAGTTGCATTAAATATCTGGAAACATTCTATAAGGAACAATATCCACATATATTCTAAGATAGACTAAATTTCGAGGACGAAATTTCTTTTTAGAAGGGGAGAGTTATAACGCCTCGAAAATTTCTTATTTCATGATAAACACTCATTTTATAATATTTGTGATTTTTATGAATTTTTGTAAATTTTTCTAGAAACGTTGAATATTTTAATATATTCCTCGTTTTGCATGCACACTGAGCAGAATCGGTGTAACGCTCCAAAAATTATTTGTTTCATGATGAATAGTAATTTTATAATATTTTAGATTTTTTTGAATTTTTCTAGATTTTTTTGAAACTATTGATTATTTTAATATTTTTTTTATTTACGTGCACACTGAGCGGAGTTAGAAAAATAAAATATTTTCCCTAAGGCTGATAAACCTTGAACTGTGGAAACGTCGACGAGGGATCTTACTAAACCCGATGCCGAGCACAGTTTACGAGTTTTACATTTTTTGATATTTTATCAGATAAATAAAATCGTTGTGCCGTGAAATTATCCGATGGACAACAAATACTATTTTCATTAACTGTAACTTTTGTCCACTGGATAATTACTCTAGTAGAGTGTTAATCATTTTTTTCTAGAGTGTTCACTTTATCAGACAACATCATTTTTCACTTTATCGAGAAACATGCGAAGCTTCTTAAGGAAGCTTCAAGGAAACTTCCTACAAAGCTTCTCAAAGAACTTCACTCCCTCTCTCCTCCTTGTGAGCCACTCGGCCAAGTGAAGAAAAGATGACCAAAAGTCATCATCTTTTCCATCTTACACTCATTTACTCCTTCACTTTACAACTTCACAAATTACTATCACTTTCTCTCTCTACCATTCTTTTCTCTCCTTTTCTTCTCTTCACTTTTCTCTTCTCCTTTTCCTCTCCAAACCGCCGGCCACACACCTATCACCATCACCTTGCCATTTTTGTTTGCTCCAACTAATCACATTTCTTAAATCCTCTCATCATCCTAAGGCTTTTCTCATTGGTGATCATATTCAAAAACTCAACTTTTCCTCTCCATTTTCTCTCCTCTTCCACGGCCAAGACCACCATTGTTGGCCCTCCAAGCTTTTCATTCAACCAACCTCATTTCCTACCATTTCTCATCACCTGCAACATTTTCTCTTTTGCGACCACCACCAAAATCCACCGTTTTCATTTTCCTCTATCAAGCTCTAAAGTTGGAGATTTTGAGGTAGAAGTTCATAACTTTCTCATTTGTCCATCTCATTTTCGTGATCCATGATCACTTTGGTGATCATAGATGCCTTTTTCAAGCTTTGATTGTGATTCTTGTGAGTTTAATGTCCTTAGGATTTTCTTGAGGGTGGAGGCCAAATTTCACAAGAAGCTTCAAGGGAGTTTCTTTTCTTGTTTTTTCTTTGGTAAGAGGGAGATCATCCTCATCAATCACCCATGGTGGTGAGGGATGAATTTGTGTGTTGAAATTGGAGGATCTATGTGTGGATTTCTCCTCTTGATTGTTTGATTTTTGATGATTTATAATTATGTGCTTGTATGATGTTGTTACTTGGTGTTGTTATATTATGTTTGCATGGATAAATTGTGATATTTTGTGTGCTTGAAATCATATGTGAAAAATAAGAAATCTTTGCTTATGTTGAAGGAAGCTCACAACCTTGTGCCCTTAAATAATGAATCAAGAACCAAACCTTGTGTCAAAATAGAACTTAATCAATTAATTGAAGAGTTAATGGAATTCTTGGGTCTAGAGACCATGGTTGAGTATCTCGGCTAAGAGGAGGCAAATTAGGAAAACTTGTGATTAGAATTGTGATGAATTGGAACTTAGAAGTTTAAGTGGAAAATGGATTGATTGAGGAATAAAAACAATGGATTAAGAAGATGAATATTGGATTCCTTGAACTTAGGGCTCACAGCCATTTAGGGTAACCAAGAGGAAACTTTGTATTAAAAAGGAACTTTGAAATAATTAAGTGATTAGACATTCAATTAGGGATTCATAAGATGGAAAAAGAAAGGAAATGAAATTTTACCATAAAACTATGAGTAGATCTTGACCTTTAAACAAAAATGAGTGTAAATGAGACTTTGAGAATCATAAGACATTTAGTTAAATAAGCTTTATTAAGAATAAAGAGAAGAACTAATTGAATTAGAGAAACAAGGATTAGGAGTGTAAGGGAGGATTTGAGAAATATAAAATACTTATTTTAGATGAATTTTATTAAGGACAAAGAGAAGAATGACGAGCGCCGAAGTCAGTCAAAATTATAACCGAAGTTATTACCTAAGCTTGTAGCACATTAACAACACCGGATCATCTCCACGAGGATTGTAGATTCAATTTAATCAAATCAAGTGAAAGTTAGCAAAGGGGGGTTTGACAGTTTAAGATCACACTTAACAAAATTAAAGGAAGAAATAACAATTAAAGAGCAGTCAATTTAGAAACCTATCCAAGATTGGGTGGATTCAATCATAGACCCTTCATAGAACACTTGAAGCGCAATTGAATTGTTAATTTGGATCTAACCGAGATCTCTGCATCAAATCCAGAATTCATACTAGACGATCGTCTAGAATTCAATTAACAAGTGATAAACACAAATCCGCAATCACACCAATCATGAAGATCTATGTTAATTTCAAGTACCGAATTCAATTAACTTAGGCACAAATCAGTAACCTAACCTTTTCAATTCTGTGATTAATTTAGATCAATCATTTCTAAGTTTCATCACAAATCTCAATCTTCATTTATGTGATTAGTTTAGATCAATCAGTTCTAAGTTTCATCATAAATCTCAATCTTAAACCAAGATCAAATCAGATCAACATAAATAGAATCACCATTCATGCATTCAAGATCAAGAAAAAGAAAAAGAGAAGAAGAAAAGAGGAATTCAATTACAAATCAAATATAATACATAACCAAGGTCTTAAGAATCCAAACCACAATCTCTTCAAGAGTTCTAAATTGACCGAAAGTAGCTTAGCCCTCCATTACCACGAAGGGGAGCATCAAAATATACAAAAGCTATGAGAAACTATGAAGAAACAAGAAGAAACTATGAGAGAAATGAAGGAGAATACAACTTGTCCTTTCATGATAACCAATGGTGCCTTTTATAGAAGTCTAGGGTAACAAAATGACAAAGGGGAGTGGGTGGATGATTGGGGTGGTTGAGAGGATTGGTGAGTAGAGTAGTTGAGAGGGTTGGTGAGTGAAGTAGTTGAGAGGGTTGGTGAGTGTGAAAATTTCTTGTCTGACTTGGAAGCCAAAAATGACCAACTATACTACAGGCCCATGAAAAGTACTCTTCATGAAAGTTGTAGATCTTTGTCTTGGCTATAACATGCATATCTGGATCGTCCAATTTGGCTTCCTACAGCCCAAGATATGACCCAAATACCGCAGGTTACTAAAACCCAACTTCAGCACCTCTGTTCCGACTTGCAAGCTCAAACTGACCCATTAGAATTCATTTGTTCAAAAAGTGTTCTTCATGAAAGTTGTTTATTTGAATCTTAACTATCAGCTATCCAAATTTCAGCCCATCTCCATTATTACAGTTTGAGATATGATTTTATGAGTGCACACCGTTCGGATTCTAGTGACAGAACCCGTATTCTGACTTCCATGTAAACTTAGGTACCTTAGACATCTGTTTAGGACTTCGAGCTCTTCATCAAAGTTGTAGAGGTTCCTCTTAACTTTCCTACAAGGTAAAATTCATGATTATCAAATATCAAGAACTCAAGTTATGGCCAAAATACAGAAACAGTGTCAAATCTTAATAATGCTGAAAATATTCAATTAAGACCAATTTGAGCTCAAACTCACAAAATCATACCAAACTCAATCAATTAAGAATATGAAGAGTGTAAATGACTAAACATAAGGGTTTCTTAATAAATAAAATATGTGATTATCAAATTCCCCCACACTTAGCTTTTTGCACTCCTGGGCAAAACTCAAGACCAAAACAAGGACATAAGAGATTAACAAAAATTTAAATTCCAACGATATTCAAGAGCCCAAAATTTTACAATCAAGAAGAACAACCAAAGGTTCAAGGGATCAAAACATTCATGAGTTAACAATTCTCCACATCTCAAACCAACAAGCAAGGTATCTTCAATATGAATCGAGAATGATAGATCTTCATAAGATTCCCTCTCAATCTCTCAAGTGTTTAAAAGGTAGGTATTTCACTCAATTTAACCCATGAAAATTGCACTACCATAAGCTTGCTTATCTTCTACTTCTCCACTACTCAAAACACATGCACACACAAATCATGAGGACTTTATTCAAGGTTGTAGTGAGGTCAAGGTAACAGAAGAGGATAAAATGGATATGAGAAGATAAATACCAAAGGGAATAAAAGCAAATGAGAGCTGAGTTCAAATATCAAGCATAAAAGTTCATCCCAACTCTAATGTATATCCCTTTACATATTCATTTCCCAATCCTTTTTTTTTCTTTTTTTTTCTTTTTTTTTTTAGGCACTCTTTCCTTTTTCAACAACCATTTTGTACACACACCCCCACACTTGTTCAAAAAAAAAAACTCATCCATTAACCAAGCTAATGTTCTTTTATTCCCTAAGGTAAAGTAAGAACACGATTTTTCATTTAAGGCACATAATGGGCTAAAAACAAGGAATGGTCAAATAAGCTCAAAGGGGTTAAGTAAAGGAAAATATACAAGGTTGGCAGGAATCAGAGAATTTTCAAGAAGTCAAAAGAGTGCTTGATATCATATTGAAAACAAGGTTGGCTATTCGGTTAAACTAGCTAATTAAGAAAGAGGGCCTCAATCATGTTCATGCATGCAAGTGAAATGTAGCCTCAAAAAGAATCAAAGCAAGTTCTAGAGTGGCCATTAACATGAGTGAAAATCACACAAGAAAGAAGAGAATGGCATAAATGTTGAATCCATCCATTAGGCTCAAAATCTCACAAGGTATGCATCCATCAAACTCAATTCATCAATTCAATCATCCATCACCAAGCATATCAGTTCAAGAAGGGAGAAAAGTTATTCAATCATGCAATGAACTTTTTTTTTTTTAAAACAAAACAAAAAACAAAAAAAATGCTAAAATCTCTCCCCCATACTTAATATAACATTGCCCTCAATGTGAAAGAGAGATATAGAAAAGAGCAACACAACCTGATAAGAAGTGAATCAACACCAAGCAGAAAAGAAGCACACTGTCAGTGCCGCATCAGACCCTGAAAAGAAATCAAATAATAAAACTTTAGTACTTCCACAATTTAATACTAATTAGTTACTACCTAAAAAAAAACTCCTTACTCTGCCACCAATTAAGATGCGTCTCAAGAGTAAAATTACTCCTTACTCTGCCATCACCAATTGGTTTAATAAGTCCATGACAATTATATCATGCTTTCCAAACAAAACAACAATAATTTTTTTTTATTTTTTTTTTGGGTCAAGTATCCTTCCCCCCCAGCTAGATCACAACATTGTCCTCAATGTTAAAATATAGATGAGTAAAGGATAGAAGATATTACCTGTTGGAGAAAGCTGACACAAATGTAAACAGAAACAAAATACAATAAAATCAAACCCATTAAAGATGAAGTTCCAGATCTAGCTTTCTTTTCTTGTTACTTCCTTCGCTGCTTCCTGTTGACCAATCTATCTGAGCTAATACCTTATCAGGTACATACTCAAAAGCTTCTAATTTATCAATGAGCTCATCAATAGTGGAGGCAGAGATAAGAAGTTGTCTTACCGAATAAGTGATAAATTTCTGTTCCACAACTTTGTCAAGAAAAGATAACAAAAGATCAAAGAAATTATTAACATTCAACAAACCAATGGGTTTATGGTGGATGTTCAGTTTAGCCCAAGAGACAATTTGAAAAATTTCTTCTAAAGTACCAAAACCACCTGGTAAGACAAGAAATGCATCAGAATTGTCAACCATTATTTTCATTCGTCCATGCATAGATGTTACCTGAATTTCTTCTCCAACTGTCTTTTCCAGTGATGTTATTTTCAGCTAAAGGTTTAGGAATAACACCTAAAACCCGACTGCCTCCTATAAAAGCAGAAAGTGATACAGCCCCCATTAACCCACGACAACCTCCCCCATATACAAGATGAATATTCCTTGCAGCAAGTGATCGACCAAGAGTGCTAGCTGCATTTACAAACTCTAATCCCTTCCCATAACTCGACTCACAAAAAACACAGACATTTTTTAGGTTACGAATAGAAGGCCCCATTCTATACTCTTCCTCTCTTTGAGTGTTTCTGAGTTGAAGGAAAATGAAGAAAATGAAGTGTTTAAATAAGAAAAAGAATGGAAAGGGGAATAATTGCACCTATAAAGGTAGGTTGACGGTTGTCAGAAAAGGTTGAATTTAAGAAACAGAGAATCTTTACTTTTTCTTTTTTTTTGTTTTTGTTTTTTTTTTTTTTTTTTTTTTTTTTGTTTTTGTTTTTGTTTTTTGTTTGAAAGATGACATGAAGAAGAAGAAGAGGATGATACGTACTGATTGTTTGTGGATATGGCTCACATCCGCCTCTCGGTTTAACGTCCAAGAATTGCTTAAACGTCTTCTATGAGTCGAGGATAAGCTTCCCATCCAATTTTCTTATAAATTGGCAAACAGGTCTTTTAGAGTCGATTCCCAAGATCGTAGCGTTTTTCTTCATCCTTGAAGAGATTCCACAATTTAAGAATTTCACGATGCACCAATCCACAAGAATGCGTCTCAAGAGTCAATAAGATATCATCTAATGACTCCTTACTCGATCCATTCTTAATGAAGAAAATTTTATCTTCTCTATTTGCGGAAACCATCCCCAAAGTACGACATCGCTTGTTACAGTTCCATCGTCCACATTTGTGACGGACTTGTAACCTTTTTGCTCTTCTCCTTTTAGAATATGAACTTCTTCCAAGCCCGGGTATATATGAGTCAAATGAAATTGAGGACTCACCTGCTAATTGGACCTTTGCTTCAATTATCCAAGCAGACATCTTTCGGCATACCTTTGTGCATTAACAGTCTCAATCTTTCACATCGAACTTTGTAGATTTTTGTCAGAG
This sequence comes from Ormosia semicastrata, assembly GCA_029884595.1. Taxonomy (NCBI): domain Eukaryota; kingdom Viridiplantae; phylum Streptophyta; class Magnoliopsida; order Fabales; family Fabaceae; genus Ormosia; species Ormosia semicastrata. The sequence continues at coordinate 60,637,850 of JAQQTO010000060.1, forward strand.
CATTTTGAGGAAGAGAAAGAAAATGTTTGCTCAGGTTTGAAAGAATGACATCCATTTTGAAGGAGAAGAAGGGTTCAGTTATTTTGGGAAACTAAAAAATAAACCGACTTGAGAGTCACGGAGTACCGTATCCGCCACTTAACCGGTAACACAAAGAACTCAAGAACTTGGTTTTCCAGGAATGGTTGAGTCTTTGTCCATTAACTTTAAGCGCATTACCATTCCTAGGATCCTCAATATCTACGGCCCCAGAGGATACACGTGTTTGACAACAAAAGAACCGCGCCACCTAGATCTCAATTTTCCAAGGAGTAGGTGCAGATGATAATCTCAAAGCAGAACTTTTTTGACCAATTTTCGCAGCTTTTGCAAAAGGTGTAACAGACCTTGAATAAAGTAGGCCAATAAAATTCATACTGCAAGATTTTTGCAGTTGTTGTCGCTGAAGAAAAAAATGACCTCCACATGCTTCCGAGTGACAAAATTTAATGGCACTACCTACCTCATTGTCGGGCACACAGTTGTTTTTTTTTTTTTTTTTTTCTTTTTTCTTTTTTTTTCTTTTTTTTTATTTTCCCTTTTTTTTTATTCATAATGCGGATGGAGAAGGTTCATCACCTCCACTTCTACATTCTCTCGGAGGTTCATGATATCTTGTTTGAGGCGGTGTCCATTTACGATGAAAGCTTTGGCGGTGACCTCACTTTTAATCCGAACAAAGACACTGAAGGAAAAACCTTAGTAACAATAAATGGTCCATCCCATCTAGACCTTAATTTGCCAGGCATGAGTCGGAGGCGGGAGTTATAGAGGAGAACTTTTTTGACCAATCTCAAATGTTTTCCTCATAATCAACTTATCATGGAAGGCTTTGGTCTTCTCCTTATAAAGTTTGGAACTTTCATAAGCCTCCAAGCGAATCTCCTCCAATTGCTGCAGCTGCAGCTTCCTCTCCATACCTGCTTGATCTAGGTCCAAGTTGCACCTTTTCACCGCCCAGAATGCATGATGCTCAATTTCCACCGGCAGGTGGAAGGCTTTTCCAAAAACAATCTGATACGGAGACATCCCAATTAGTGTCTTATAAGCAGTCCGGTAAGCCCATAAAGCATCCTCAAGCCTCTTGCTCCAGTCCTTTCTGTTAGGTTGAACTGTCTTCTGGAATATCTGCTTGATCTCCCTATTGGAAATCTCGGCTTGCCCATTAGTTTGGGGATGGTAAGGTGTAGAAACTCTGTGCAGAACTCCATACTTTTTCATCAAGGCTTCCATGCTCTGATTACAGAAATGCGAACCCTGATCACTAATGATAGCTTTTGGGACTCCAAACCTGCATAAAATATGTGATCTAACAAAATCTACAATAACTTTGGAATCATCAGTCCGAGTGGCTTTTGCCTCCACCTATTTAGATACATAATCCACAGCAAGCAGAATGTAAACAAAACCAAATGACATAGGAAAAGGACCCATAAAATCAATACCCCAAACATCAAATATCTCACAGAACAACAAAGGTTGTTGGGGCATCTCATTCCTACGAGAAATATTCCCTGTTCTCTGGCATTGTTCACAAGATTTACAAAATAAATATGCATCATGAAATAGAGTGAGCCAATATAATCTAGAGTCCAAAACTTTCCTAGCTGTACGAGTAGGTCCAAAATGTCCACCACAGGCAAATGCATGACAAAAGCTAAGAACAGAATTAAACTCATGATCAGGAATGCATCTCCTAATGACTTGGTCACTACAAAATCTCCACAAATAAGGGTCATCCCACATATTAGATTTTGACTCACTTTTCAGTTTATCAATCTGTGCCTTAGTGAAATGTGCAGGTAGTGCTCTAGCAACCAAGAAATTAACCAAATCTGCAAACCAAAGGATCTTACCTTGCATCTTGAAAAGTTTCTCATCAGGGAAGGCATCATGGATAGGAGAAGAATCTGCCTCTCTCTCAATCCGACTCAAGTGATCTGCCACCAGGTTCTCTGCTCCACTCTTATCTCTGATATCAATATCAAACTCTTGTAAGAGCAACATCCACCTAATCAACCGAGGCTTTGCATCGGGCTTTTTCAGGAGAAACTTCAAAGCTGCATGATCTGAGAATACAACCACTCTAGAACCAAGCAAATATGATCGAAATTTATCTAAAGCAAAAATAATTGCTAAAAGTTCCTTTTCGGTTGTAGTGTAGTTGGCTTGTGCAGCATCTAAAGTCCTCGAAGCATAAGAAATGACATGAGGTACTTTGCCGACTCTCTGTACAAGGACAGCTCCCAATGCATAATTAGAGGCATCGCACATGAGTTCAAATGGGAGTGTCTAATCTGGTGGCTGGATGATAGGTGTACTGGTCAATGCTTGCTTCAAGTGATTGAAGGCATCCTTACATCTCTGGTCAAAGTGAAACTCTACATCCTTTTGCAACAAGTTGGACAGTGGAAGGGCAATTTTGCTAAAATCCTTTATGAACCGCCGATAGAAACCTGCATGACCAAGGAAAGAATGAACCTCCCGCACGTATGTGGGGTAAGATAGGCATGAAGTGACATTTATTTTTGCAAGATCTACCTCAACACCCTTGCTAGATACTATATGCCCTAAAACTATACCCTGTTCTACCATGAAATGACATTTCTCAAAATTCAGGACAAGGTTAGTTTCAATGCACTTATGCAAAACTCGATCCAAACTATCCAAACATGCATCAAAGGAAGAGCCATAGACAGTAAAATCATCCATAAACACATCCATGTAACTCTCTAAAAATTCAGAGAAGATACTGACCATACACCTTTGAAAGGTTCCCGGAGCATTGCACAGACCAAAGGGCATTCTCCTGTATGCAAATGTTCCAAATGGGCAGGTGAAAGTGGTATTCTCTTGGTCTTCTGGGGCTATATGAATCTAAAAATAGCCCGAATATCCATCCAAGAAACAGTAATGCGACTTTCCAGCCAGTCTCTCCAACATCTGATCAATGAAAGGCAATGAAAAATGATCTTTCCTAGTGGCCTGGTTAAGCCGCCTATAATCAATGCACACCCGCCAACTGTTCTGGATTCTTGTGGGTAGGAGCTCATTGTTCTGATTTGTAATTACTGTGACTCCAGATTTCTTTGGAACCACTTGCACTGGGCTCACCCATTTACTGTCAGATATGGGATAAATAATGCCAGCTTGCAGCAGCTTGGTCACTTCCTTCTTCACCACATCCAGAATCAGGGGATTTAGTCTCCTTTGGGGTTGCCTCACTGGCTTGGTACCTTCCTCCAATAAAATCCTATGCATACATGTGGAGGGACTAATACCAGAAATGTCTGCAAGTGTCCATCCGATGGCCCGCTTATGCTGCCTCAAAACCTGCAGCAATTTTTCTTCTTGTTCAGGTTGTAGATTCTTAGCGACAATCACTGGAAGCTTCTCATCATCTTCCAAATATGCATATTTAAGGTGGTCTGGCAAAGTCTTTAGCTCTAAAGATGGGGGATGTACAATAGAAGGCAGTAAGCTATTTGAAACAAGCAACTCAACAGCATTAAATTTGACATAATTTTGACTCATATTTTCATATGCTGCATCAGTCAAATAAGCACCTGCATCATCACTCATAACTGTATAAATCTCAAGACATGCAAAGACATGATTCAGTATCACAGCTAACACATATATCACAAGTGACAGAATCTAGAAAGTCAGCAATATCAGGGAATTCAGCACTCATATCAGCATAAGTATCATCAACCAGCATTTCAATCACATCAACATGAAAAACTGAATGCTCCTCAAGGGGATGTCTCATGGCATCAAAAATGTTAAACTGTACCATATCTTCACCAAATTCCATAGAAAGGGTGCCAGCGTACACATCTATCTTGGTTTTGGCTGTCTTGAGGAATGGTCTTCCTAGAATCAATGGAGCATGATTTGTTGAAGACTCATCTTCCATGTCCAGAATGTAGAAGTCCGCTGGAAAAATCAGCTCATTCACCCGCACTGACACATCTTCCAACACTCCTGCAGGATGAGCAATGGTCCTATTTGCCAACTGAATCACTATACCAGTGGGTTATAAGGTGCCAATGTTCAAAGACTTATACACTGACATAGGCATGACATTGATAGAAGCACCTAAATCTAGCATTGCATGGCCAAATCTAGAATTGCCTATAGTGCAAGGGATTGTGAAAGTTCCAGGATCTTTGCATTTCTTTGGCATGCTTGGCTGAATCATCGCAGAAACATTTCTGCCCATACTGACCTTCTCAGTACCCTTAAGTCTTCTCTTATGAGTACACAACTCCTTAAGGAATTTGGCATACTTGGGAATTTGCTTGATTACATCTAGGAAGGGAATATTAATTTCCACCTTCCTGAATGTCTCCATGACTTCCTTTTCCATTTCTGCTTGCGCTATCTGCTTGGATTGTGTCACTCTGTTTGGGAAGGGTAGTGGAATGTTCAAGTCTGAATTCTCTGCACATTTCTTCTGGACTGGGGCATCTAGTTCATGCAAATTTTGTTGTGTCTGATCAATCTCTGGCTGTTGCAATGGGAGCTCTGGTTGTGGCAGACTAGGACCATCAATTTCTTTGCCACTTCTCAAGGTAATGGCGCTTACATTGCCTCTTGGGTTACTGACTGTTTGTGAAGGCAATTAGCTTGATCCTTGGCTTTTCAATTCACTCACGGTGGTGGCCAGCTGCCCAATCTGAGTTTGCAGGTTCTGAATGGTGGCATTGACATTTTGTTGGAACTGAACATTATTTGTAGCCATCTGTTTCATCAAATCTTCCAATGATGGCTCGGATGGAGTGGTTCTTTGGACTTGGCAACATGAGGGGGTCTTTGCGCTGTGTGGTCGCACGCTTTGTTGTCGTCGAATGCAGGTGGTTGGTATTTGTTGCTAGGACCTACAGCTTGGTATCTAAATTGCTGCTGCTGTTGGGGTTGTTGTTGCTGACCAGAATTCCCATATCTCAAGTTAGGATGGTCCCTCCAGCCAGGGTTATAAGTATTAGAAAATGGATCATATCTTGGTGCATTGGGACTGGTGATATTGAGGTTTACCAGGAAAAATGCCAGCTGCTGCAACTGACTACTCTGGAAAAACAAAACCACCCTCCTTAAGTGTGGGGCATGCATCAGTAGGATGAGATGAACAAGAGCAAATGCCACACACCCTTGCAAGCTCTTGTACGGAAACTGGTACATGTTGTTCCACTGCTAATTGCCTTACCAAAGAAGTCAATTCATCAAGTCTGTGTTCCATTCTCTGTTGGTTGACTTGAGATGATTGAACTTCATTGACTCCTCTGGTGGACGTAAGGACTCTTGTGCCAAATTGTTGAGCATTGGCTGCCATATTTACTATCAAATCTCTTGCTGCAGTAGGGGTTTTATCCACCAAGGCACCTCCAGATGCGGCATCCACCATACTTCTATCCATTGCCAGCAAGCCCTCATAGAAATATTGAATCAAGAGCTGATCACTAATTTGATGGTGGGGACAGCTCAAACACAGCTTCTTGAATCTCTCCCAATATTCACGCAAGGTCTCACCAGTCATTTGTCTTATGCCACAAATGTCTTTTCTAATGGCAGCTGCTCTGGATGCAGGGAAGAACCTCTCTAAGAATAACTTCTTCATATCATCCCAACTCATGACAGAACTTGGTGAAAGGTAGAATAACCAATCTTTGGCTAAATCAGCAAGAGAGAAAGGAAATGCCCTCAACTTGATATGCTCCTCAGAGATTCCATGCGGCTTCATGGTTGAACAGGCCACATGGAACTCCTTTAAGTGCTTATGGGGATCCTCACCTGCAAGACCATGAAACTTGGGCAACAAGTGTATCAATCCAGATTTTAACTCAAAGTCAGCATCAAGATTAGGATATTGAATGCACAAAGACTGGTAAGTTACATCAAGAGCAGCAAGTTCTTTAAGGGTCCTATTTCTCCTGTTATCAGCCATTATTTTAGAATCACTTAAGATCTCAAGTGCACCTTCAGATTCAATGTCACAACTAAATTCAGAACTAATTCTTTCACTTAGCCTATGAGTTCTAATCAACCTATGCAATGTTCTATCAATCTCAGGATCAAATTCAAGCAAGATATCAGGATTAGACCTAGTCATGCATCACACAAAAATAAATAAATAAGCAAAATACACTAGACAATGGATAAAAATGTTAGAAAAGTTAATAAAAAGCAAAAGTTAGTAAAAACACTTAAAATGAAAAGATTACACTTACTAATCCCAGCAACGGTGCCAAAATTTTGACGAGCGCCGAAGTCAGTCAAAATTATAACCGAAGTTATTACCTAAGCTTGTAGCACATTGACAACACCGGATCATCTCCACGAGGATTATAGATTCAATTTAATCAAATCAAGTGAAAGTTAGCAAAGGGGGGTTTGACAGTTTAAGATCGCACTTAACAAAATTAAAGGAAGAAATAATAATTAAAGAGTAGTCAATTTAGAAACCTATCCAAGATTGGGTGGATTCAATCATAGACCCTTCATAGAACACTTGAAGCGCAATTGAATTGTTAATTTGGATCTAACCGAGATCTCTGCATCAAATCCAGAATTCATACTAGACGATCGTCTAGAATTCAATTAACAAGTGATAAACACAAATCCGCAATCACACCATTCATGAAGATCTATGTTAATTTCAAGTACCGAATTCAATTAACTTAGGCACAAATCAGTAACCTAACCTTTTCAATTCTGTGATTAATTTAGATCAATCAATTCTAAGTTTCATCATAAATCTCAATTTTCATTTATGTGATTAGTTTAGATCAATCAGTTCTAAGTTTCATCATAAATCTCAATCTTAAACCAAGATCAAATCAGATCAATATAAATAGAATCACCATTCATGCATTCAAGATTAAGAAGAAGAAAAAGAGAAGAAGAAAAGAGGAATTCAATTACAAATCAAATACAATACATAACCAAGGTCTGAAGAATCCAAACCACAATCTCTTCAAGAGTTCTAAATTGACCGAAAGTAGCTTAGCCCTCCATTACCACGAAGGAGAGCATCAAAATATACAAAAGCTATGAGAAACTATGAAGAAACAAGAAGAAACTATGAGAGAAATGAAGGAGAATACAACTTGTCCTTTCATGATTACCAATGGTGCCTTTTATAGAAGTCTAGGGTAAAAAAATGACAAAGGGGAGTGGGTGGATGAGTGGGGTGGTTGAGTGGGTTGGTGAGTAGAGTAGTTGAGAGGGTTGGTGAGTGAAGTAGTTGAGAGCGTTGGTAAGTGCAAAAATTTCTTATCTGACTTGGAAGCCAAAAACGACTAACTATACTACAGACCCATGAAAAATACTCTTCATGAAAGTTGTAGATCTTTGTGGCTATAACATGCATATCTGGATCGTCCAATTTGGCTTCCTACAGCCCAAGATATGACCCAAATACCGCAGGTTACTCAAACCCAACTTCAGCACCTCTGTTCCGACTTGCAAGCTCAAACTGACCCATTAGAATTCATTTGTTCAAAAAGTATTCTTCATGAAAGTTGTTTATTTGGATCTTAACTATCAGCTATCCAAATTTCAGCCTATCTCCATTATTACAGTTTGAGATATGATTTTATGAGTGCACACCATTCGGATTCTAGTGACAGAACCCATATTCTGACTTCCATGTAAACTTAGGTCCCTTAGACATCTGTTTAGGACTTCGAGCTCTTCATCAAAGTTGTAGAGGTTCCTCTTAACTTTCCTACAAGGTAAAATTCATGATTACCAGATATCAGGAACTCAAGTTATGGCCAAAATACAGAAACAGTGTCAAATCTTAATAATGTTGAAAATATTCAATTAAGACCAATTTGAGCTCAAACTCACAAAATCATACCAAACTCAATCAATTAAGAATATAGAGAGTGTAAATGACTAAACATAAGGGTTTCTTAATGAATAAAATATGTGATTATCAAAGAACATTGATAAAACCATATGAAATAATGGTATGTCCAAAATTGATTATGAAAGGCTACTTTGTTACCGGGCCCATGAGTGGGACCCAAATCTATTGATGACTGTTTTGACTTATGGTTATGAAATACACGATTGAAATCCTCTGTGATAGCATGCATTTGGCATTGTGCTTTTGGAACCTATATACCGAACCCAGAAACATCAGATGGACGATTTAGTCAGATGTGGTTTGCCCTTATAACCAAAAATGTCAAATAGAAGAGCAAGTCAGATGAGATCGGTTATCAGAGGAAACCTAGATAACAGTGGTACTATGTAGTCGTATGGACGGTTATATAATATCACTGATGAAAATGGTATTGAACAATTGCATAGATGGTTGCTTTAATACCATTGGGAATGGTACAATGGTAATTTGATTCCATTAAATATGCATTCGAGTATTATACAGTTTGTGGCATTTTATACCTAAGGAATGAGCGAGAACTTACAGGATAGTGCGATCCATGATGGATCTCAGGGGGCATCCGTGTGTGGTGATCCACTTAGTGATTATGTTATCACATTATATACCCCTGGCCGTGGTGATCCGTTGCAACGCATGACGAGGACCCAACAAACACTATTGCTTTTTGTGGTCAGGGGTAGACTGTCTTTTGAGGGGGGACAGATCTTTTGGAACGCTCATCTCTGATTTTGAGTCTAACTCCATGGAGTAGGAAATAAGTACATTGTGCACAAAGATGGTCAGCATACGCATTGTGCATATGCATAGTCATTACACATATTATCATGGCATGGTTAATATACATATTTATATATCTATGATGGATATCTGTTGTTACAGTGCTGTTAATATTTATATTATTATGGGATATGCTTTCTGATGATATCTATGAAATTGATAACTTGAATATATCTGCACTATCTGTATGTATGGAATGACTTCGTCATTCGTATTACTTTCCTTCGCTGCCATGTTGGTAATGATGTAGGATATCTCACCGCTTTATTGTATTTTCCCGTTTTATTTTGTGTTCGATAAAGGCTGTGAAGGGGACATAGTTGAATTGGTTGGTTTTGGTTAAGTTAACTTTCTAATTCCTGTGATGGCATTGAGACGAGATCTTCTTGGTTACGTGCGGGTGCAGCTTCATAGGGGCATTGATGCCTGACGTGTCGATCGAGACACCGAAGTTTCATTGTGTATAGGGTTAGTGGCTCTGTCTACAGGTAGCACCTATCCTGGGGTTACTACTTACGCTTTTGTGCTTTGGTACATCTCTTTTGTTATTTGGGTATGTAAGTGCTATATTTTCATGTTAATAGTACCTTGTGTTCATTATATATATATATATATATATATATATATATATATATATATATATATATATATATATATATATATTTAATGTTTTTCATTTAGTGATCATATTTTGGGAGCTATGTAATAAACATATTTCATTCGTGGCTCATATTTTCTTTATATGCATAATGGTTAAATTTGAAAACTTGTTATTTGAGTTGTAGGACGCCAGAAATTTAGCAACCATGGTATAATGACGATTGTGCCATGGTTACTAAATTGAGGGGTATTACATTAGGTGGTATCAGAGTAGTTCATCCTGTTGAGCCAAGGTATGGACTGACTAGGCTTAGACATGTTACAAATTTCTTTGTATGTTGTGCACTTCCTTGTCTTTTGATTGAGATTTTTGGGAAAGGAAGGCATGACTTACCATAGGTTGAACGTTGGTAGCTACTGTTGCATAGTTACATGATATTGAGTATTGGCCCACTTAATGTGTAATGTTCTGTGTGGATGGGAAACTATGACTTCACCTAGGCGTATTAAGGGAATAAGAGTTCTTTTAGTAAGAAGCTCAGCTGGTATGACTGAACTTGTTTAGGATTAGTTTGTATTTACACCCTTATTGTGTTACCTCTAGAATTGTTTGAGCCAATGGGTTAGAAAAAGGGTAGTTAAATAGGACTTATAAGGTTTGTGAACTAAAGCATCCAAGAGGTTTTGGAGAACTGATTTTCTTGGGAAAGGAATATCTGGAATAGGTATGGTTCGAGGAACTGCTTGGGAGTTAAAGACTTACGGGAGATCGTGCCATAGAAGGCATAATGAAAAAGCTCAAGTTAGAGTCCTTTGGGTTCATGGGTAGGTTGTCTTGTTTGGGCTATGTGCTTCTCTAAAGCTAAACTCAGAGGTGTATTTCTTGGTCTCCGAAAGGGGACAATATTGCTTGAAATTGTTACTTCTTGTTTCCATTGTGTTTGATTTGTGTATTTTCAAATGTAAAGCAATGGCTCTCGGCAAACGTATGCATGAGAATGTGGAATGCAACAACGAAGAGATGGTTACGATTATAGAAGCAATGCAAGGAATGGCAAAAGCAATAGTACAACAGAATTAGAGGATCGTGCGGCAGCAGGAATTGATAGCCGAAGCTTATATTTTGCTAGAGTTGAATAAATCTCAAGATATGGGACCACATGGCGTCGGATCGTATTGGTTATGAAAGAGGAGAAATCGTAAGGTCAAGCGACTCTAGCAGAAATTGTATTCGCGACCACCAAGAAAATCAACAACAACAACAGTTATAAAGAGGTAGTGCTAGTGGTAACAGACCCAGTCAACCCGTGACACTTTTACCAATATGTAAGAAGTGTGCAAAAAGTCATGCAACGAGAGACTGTACGATCGAAGGGATAGTTTGTTTCAAGTGTGGAAAGCTAGGACATGTGGCTAGGAATTGTACCTCGCAAAGGACGAAGCCTTCCGTTAGTGAAGTACGAGCTTCAAAATCTCGTGAAGGAGGGAGAGTCAATTTCCCAAGTGAAGTAAAAGCATCTCAGACTGAAGACTTGAACGAGGGAGATTGTACTACACTAAATGACCCTGTGATTTTATTGTATAATTCTATGGGTAACGCATTTCTTTATGACACATAACTGTGTGGGTCCACTGGGGTCATTTATGTTTTCGTCATCTTTTGACTAAGTTATTTCTACTTCTGCTACTAAGAACCTGTTGTTGGTAGCAAAGTTATTTAAATTAGCCTATGTCTATTAAAGACTAAATCTTTTCTGTTGATCTGATTTGTTTACCTTTTTCGTAAATTTAAACAAATTTGATGTAAGCTTGAGAAGGGATTGGTTATCTTTTAACCATATCCTGTTAAATTATTCCAATGAAATTTTAAGAGTTCGTTTCTGGAATTGGGTTGTCTGTGTATTTGTTTCCTTTCGACTTGAATATTGCTATTCTCGTTTCTAAGCCTGCTATCATAACACAAATTTGTTTGAACTATCCTAGTCTTGTTAGAAATTAGAACCTTTCTGCCAATTTAATTGTTTGCCTTTTTCAAAAATAGAACTGATCTCAGAAAGGAATTGGTTATTTTTTAACCATATCTTGTTACTCTGTTCCAATAAGACTTTAGTAAGGTCAAGCGACTCCAGCAGAAACTGTATTCGGGACCACCAGGAAACCAGCAACAACAACAGCCATATAGAGGTAGTGCTAGTGGTAGCAGACCCAGTCAACCCGTGACACTTTTACCGACATGTAAGAAGTGTGCAAAAAGTCATGCAACGAGAGACTGTACAATTGAGGGGATAATTTGTTTCAAGTACGGAAAGCTAGGACATACGGCTAGGAATTGTACCTCGCAAAGGACGAAGCCTTCCGTTAGTGAAGTACGAGCTTCAAAATCTCGTGAAGGAGGGAGAGTCAATTTCCCAAGAGAAGTAAAAGCATCTCAGACTGAAGACCTGAACGAGGGAGATTGTACTACACTAGATGACCCTGTGATTTTATTGTATAATTCTGAGGGTAATGAATTTCTTTATGACACATAACTGTATGGGTCCATTGGGGTCATTTGTGTCTTCGTCATCTTTTGACTAAGTTATTCCTACTTCTGCTACTAAGAACCTGTTGTTGGTATCCAAGTTGTTTAAATTAGCCTATGTCTGTTAAAGACTGAATCTTTTCTGTTGATCTGATTTGTTTACCTCTTTCACAAATTTGATGTAAGCATGAGAAGGGATTGGTTATCTTTTAACCATATCCTGTTAAATTATTCTAATGAAATTTTAAGAGTTCGTTTCTGGAATTGGGTTGTCTGTGTATTTGTTTCCTTTCGACTCAAATATTGCTATTCTCGTTTCTAAGCCTGCTATCATAACACAAGTTTGTTTGAACTATCCTAGTCTTGTTAGAAATTAAAACCTTTCTGCCAATTTAATTGTTTGCCTTTTTCATAAATAGAACTGATCTCAGAAATGAATTGGTTATTTTTTAACCGTATCTTGTTACTCTGTTCCAATAAGACTTTAGTAAGGTCAAGCGACTCCAGCAGAAACCGTATTCACGACCACCAGGAAACCAACAACAACAACAGCCATATAGAGGTAGTGCTAGTGGTAGCAGACCCAGTCAACCCGTGACACTTTTACCGACATGTAAGAAGTGTGCAAAAAGTCATGCAACGAGAGACTGTACAATCGAGGGGATAGTTTGTTTCAAGTACGGAAAGCTAGGACTTGTGGCTAGGAATTGTACCTCGCAAAGGATGAAGCCTTCCGTTAGTGAAGTACGAGCTTCAAAATCTCGTGAAGGAGGGAGAGTCAATTTCCCAAGTGAAGTAAAAGCATCTCAGACCGAAGACCTGAACAAGGGAGATTGTACTACACTAGATGACCCTGTGATTTTATTGTATAATTCTGAGGGTAACGCATTTCTTTATGACACATAACTGTATGGGTCCATTGGGGTCATTTGTGTCTTCGTCATCTTTTGACTAAGTTATTTCTACTTCTGCTACTAAGAACTTGTTGTTGGTAGCCAAGTTGCTTAAATTAGCCTATGTCTGTTAAAGATTGAATCTTTTCTGTTGATCTGATTTGTTTACCTCTTTCACAAATTTGATGTAAGCATGAGAAGGGATTGGTTATCTTTTAACCATATCCTGTTAAATTATTCTAATGAAATTTTAAGAGTTCGTTTCTGGAATTGGGTTGTTTGTGTATTTGTTTCCTTTTGACTCGAATATTGCTATTCTCGTTTCTAAGCCTGCTATCATAACACAAGTTTGTTTGAACTATCATGGTCTTGTTAGAAATTAGAACCTTTCTGCCAATTTAATTGTTTGCCTTTTTCATAAATAGACCTGATCTCAGAAAGGAATTGGTTTAACCTTATCTTGTTACTCTATTCCAATAAGACTTTAGTGTTTCTTGAGACAGAGATTTCTGAGTTTGAACCCATGAAGCCCATTCCTAAATTTTATTGAACCATGTTAAATTCTTCGTTAAATAGGTCCGGTAGTATGTCAAATGATCCTGTTACCTTTCCTTTCTAATCTTCACGATGTTTTCTGTGTACCTCGATTGAGAAAATATGTCCCAAATTCAAACCATGACATAGCACTGAATGCAGTACAATTAGAAAGAACTTGCCTTATGAGACAATTCTTGTTAAGATCGAGGATAGATGGTTTGGTGAATCAGCTGAAGGAAGCCATTGTTATCTCCATGATCAGTTTGTGTTCTGGTTATATTCAAGTTCGCTCGAAAGTAGGAGATATTTCCGAAACAACTTTTCGGACTCGTTATAAGCACTACGAGTATTTAGTAATGCCGTTTCGAGTAATGAACGCTTTGGTAGTATTCACCGACTACATGAATAGGATATTTCTTCCCTATTGAGAGAGATTTGTCGTTGTCCATTGTTGACGACAGTCTGATCTATTCTTAAGGTCCAGAGGAACCACACTGAAGATACTGAACATATCTTGTCGTTCTTTAAGTTCTGAAAAAGAAGAAGAAGTTATGCGTGAAGTTGTCCAAGTGCGAATTCTGGTTGGAGGCAATTCAACTTTTGGGCCACGTGATCTCAAAGGAAGGAATTGCTATGAATTCGTTGAAAGTTAAAGCATTTCTTCAATGGGAAAGACTAACGGCCGCAACGGAGATTCGTAGCTTTATGGGATTAGCTGGTTAATATGGGGTTAGTTGGTTAATATGAGAGTCAAGCTTTGTAGGGACTGATGTATATGAGGAAAGATTTTCAAGGATTGAAGGGACACTCGACTACCTTACCGAAGATGATTCTGCCCAATCCCAACGAACCTTTTGGGATGCCTGGTGATGCTTCGCATTGGAAGTTTAGAATGTGTGCTTGATCGGAATAGAAGGAATAGTAACGTATGCCTCAAGACAATCGAGAGTACATGAGAAGGATTACCTTACACCAACTCGGAGTTAGCCTTTTTAGTTGCATTAAAGATCTGGAAACATTCTATAAGGAACAATATCCACATGTATTCTAAGATAGACTAAATTTCGAGAATGAAATTTATTTTAGAAGGGGAGAGTTGTAACGCCTCGAAAATTTCTTATTTCATGATAAACACTCATTTTATAATATTTGTTATTTTTGGGAATTTTTGTAGATTTTTCTAGAAACGTTGAATATTTTAATATATTCTTCGTTTTGCATGCACACTGAGTAAAACCAGTGTAACGCTCTGAAAATTGTTTATTTCATGATGAATAGTCATTTTATAATATTTGAGATTTTTGTGAATTTTTTTGGAGTTTTCCAGAACTGTTGATTATTTTAATATATTTCTCAATTTACGTGCACACTGAGCGGAGCCCAGAAAATAAAATATTTTTCCCGAGGCTGGTAAACCTTGAACTATGAAAACGTCGATGAGGGATCTTACTAAACCCGAGGCTGGGCATAATTTACGAGGTTTACATTTTTCAAGATTTTATCTAATAAATAAAATCACTGTACCGTGAAATTATCTGATGGACAATTAATACTATTTTCATTAACTGTAACTTTTGTCCACTGGGTAATAACTCTTGTAGAGTGTTAATAATTTTTTTCTAGAGTGTTCACTTTATGAGACAACATCATTTTTCACTTTATCGAGAAGCACGCGAAGCTTCTCAAAGAAGCTTCACTCCCTCTCTCCTCCTTGTGAGCCACTCGGCCAAGTGAGGAAAAGATGACCAAAAGTCATAATCTTTTCCATCTTACACTCATTTACTCCTTCACTATACAATTTCACAAATTACTATCACTTTCTCTCTCTACCCTTCTCTTCTATCATTTTCTTCACTTCACTTTTCTCTTCTCCTATTCTTCTCCAAACCACCGGCCACACACCCACCACCATCACCTCTCCATTTTTGTTTGCTCCAACTAATTACATTTCTTAAATCCTCTCATCATCCTAAGGCTTTCCTCCTTGGTGATTATCTTCAAAAACTCAACTTTTCCTCTCCATTTTCCCTCCTCTTCCACGGCCAAGACCACCATTGTTGGCCCTCCAAGCTTTTCATTCAACCAATCTCATTTCCTACCATTTCTCATCACCTAGAACATTTTCTCTTTTGTGACCACCACCAAAATCCATCATTTTCGTTTTCCTCCATCAAGCTCTAAAGTTGGAGATTTTGAGGTAGAAGTTCATAACTTTCTCATTTGTCCATCTCATTTTCGTGATCCATGATCACTTTGGTGATCATGGATGCTTTTTTCAAGCTTTGATTGTGATTCTTGTAAGTTTGATGTCCTTAGGGTTTTATTGAGGGTGAAGGCTGAATTTCACAAGAAGCTTCAAGGGAGTTTCTTTTCTTGATTTCTCTTAGGTAAGAGGGAGATCATCCTCGTCAACCACCCATGGTGGTGAGGGACGAATTTGTGTGTTGAAATTGGAGGATCCATGTGTGGATTTCTCCTCTTGATTGCTTGATTTTTGATGATTTTGTAATTATGTGCTTGTATGATGTTGTTACTTGGTGTTGTTATATTATGTTTGCATGGATAAATTGTGATATTTGGTGTGCTTGAAATCATGTGTGAAAAATAAGGAATCTTTGCTTATGTTGAAGGAAGCTCACGGCCTTGTGGCCTTAAATAATGAATCAAGAACCAAACCTTGTGTTAAAATGGAACTTAATCAATTAATTGAAGAGTTGATGGAATTATTGGGTCTAGAGACCATGGTTGAGTGTCTCGGCTAAGAGGAGGCAAATTAGGAAAACTTGTGATTAGAATTGCGATGAATTGGAATCTAGAAGTTTAAGTGGAAAATGGATTAATTGAGGAATTAAAACAATGGATTAAGAAGATGAATATCGGATTCCATGAACTTAGGGCTCACGGCCATTTAGGGTAACCAAGAGGAAACTTTGTATCAAAAAGGAACTTTGAAATAATTAAATGATTAAACATTCAATTAGGGATTCATAAGATGGAAAAAGAAAAGAAATGAAATTTTACCATAAAACTATGAGTAGATCTTGACCTTTAAAGAAAAATGAGTGCAAATAAGACTTTTAGAATCATAAGACATTTAGTTAAATAAGCTTTATTAAGAATAAAGAGAAGAACTAATTGAATTAGAGAAATAAGGATTAAGAGTGTAAGGGAGGATTTGAGAAACATAAAATACTTATTTTAGATGGATTTTTTTAAGGACAAAGAGAAGAACAATGATAAAACCTTATGAAATAATGGTATGTCCAAAATTGATTGTGAAATGCAACTTTGTTACCGGGCCCATGAGTGGGAACCAAATCTTTTGATGACTGTTTTGACTTATGGTTATGAAATGCACGATTGAAATCCTCTGTGATAGCATGTATTTGGCATTGTGCTTTTGGAACCGAAATACTGGACCCAGAAACATCAGATGGACGATTTAGTCAGATGTGGTTTGCCCTTATAACCAGAAACGTCGATAGACGAGCGAGTCAGATGGGACTGGTCATCAGAGGAAACCCAGATAACAGTGGTACTATGTAGTCGTATGGACGGTTATATAATACCACTGATGAAAATGGTATTGAACAATTGTATGGTTGGTTACTTTAATACCATTGGGAATGGTACAACGGTAATTTCATTCCATTGAATATGCATTCAAGTATTGTACAGTTTATGGCGTTTTATGCCTAAGGAGTGAGCGAGAACTTACAGGATAGTGCGATCCATGATGGATCTCAAGGGGTGTCCGTGTGTGGTGATCCACTTAGTGATTATGTTATCACATTATATACCCCTGGCTGTGGTGATCCGTTACAACGCACGACGAGGACCCGACAAACACTATTGCTTTTCGTGGTCCGGTGTAGACTGTCTTTTGAAGGGGGACAGATCTTCTAGAACTCTCATCTCTGATTTTGAGTGTAGTTCTATGGAGTAGGAAATGAGTACATTGTGCACAAAGATGGTCAGCATACACATTGTACATATGCATAGTCATTATACATATTGTCATGGCATGGTCAATATATATACTGTGGTGGCATAATTATTATTTATATATCTATGGTGGATATCTGTTGTTATAGTGCTGTTAATATTTATATTATTGTGGGATATGCTTTCTGATGATATCTATGAAATTGATAACTTGAATATTTCTGCACTGTCTATATGTATTATTTTCCTTCGCTGCCATGTTGGTAATGATGTAGGATATCTCACCTCTTTATTGCACTGTCCCATTTTATTTTATGTTCGATAAAGGCTGTGAAGGGGACACAGTTGAATTTGTTGGTTTTGGTTGAGTTGACTTTCTAATTCATGTGATGGCGTTGAGACGAGATCTTCTTGGTTACGTGCGGGTGCAGCTTCATGGGGGCATTGATGCCTAGCGTGTCGACCGGGACACCGAAGTTTCATTGTGTATAGGGGTAGTGGCTCTGTCCACAGGTAGCACCTATCCCGAGGTTACTACTTACGCTTTTGTGCTTTGGTATATCTCTTTTGTTATTTGGGTATGTAAATGCTACGTTTTCATATCAATAGTACCTTGTGTTCATTATATATATATATATTTAATGTTTTTCATTTAGTGATCGTATTTTGGGAGCTATGTAATAAACATATTTCATTCGTGACTCATATTTTCTTTATATGCATAATGGTTAAATTTGAAAACTTGTTATTTGTGTTGTAGCACGCTAGAAATTTAGCGACAATGGTATAATGATGATTGTGTCGTGGTTACTAAATCGAGGGGTGTTATAGTTTTGACTTGGTCAACCTGGATTCAGCCCAGCTTCTCTCCATAAAACACACTATTTTTATGGCTTTAGTATCCCTGGGCCATTTATATTATTAGGTCGCACCTACCCATGGCACTTCTTCCTCTTAGCCTACAACCCGTAAGTCCAACCTACTAATTTTGGGTTACCAACAATGCCATCGCATTAACTGTTGGTTGGATTTGAATTCAAACAACTACTAATGGATTAAAATCCCAAGAAGAACCTGATTTTTTCAAATTCAAAGCCTACTACAACCATCAAATCACAACTGCTACCACTTTCCAATCGCATTAAATGCACACACACACACACTAGCGGGTCAATTGGGGATGTGATCGAGTTTATAGCTTATAAATTTCTTCTTGCAACTCATTTACTCACTTCTTACTAGACCTTTCTCTCTTCCAAACCCTAGCTTCTAGAGAAAAACCCTTTCTCCTTTTCATTTGTTTTCAGTCACAAAAATGTCAAGTGCCTCTGATTCCCAAAACCAGTCCATGGACTACCAAAGCGATGATTCCTCATCATACTCACCTTCGTTTTCAACCTGTCCCCAAGAGCTTTTCTTCATAATCTTCACCTTCTCCACCTGAAGTTTAGGCAACCGTGAAAACTTCTGCTACTGCTATTACTACCACCATCAAGGAACCCTCTGCAGCTAGCCAAATCCAATTTATTGAGGACTTGTACCTGTTCCCCTTTGCCTCAAAACCTCCCACAAGCCAGCTTGGTCCATTTAATCACTTCCGTGGCAACCTCAGCCCAACTTGCGTGTGGAGCTTGACCTAGACTCTGGCCACCTTAGCCCTGCGTAGCTCGTGCTCCTCACTCACTTGAGCCAGCTGTCCATCTTTCTGAACAACAGTCAGTTCAAGTTCGCTCTTTTCACCCCGAAGGACGTCAAGTTCTTTATCCAACTCTCGAGTCTGACGAATCGACTCAAAAGCAGAGGACTGAGGCATTGTGCACAGCCCTCACCTAGGCATCTCAGATTCTTTCTATCAAGTCTTGCTCAATCAAATGTCCTGGTCCGCTAGGGTCTACAAGGTGTTATTAATAATCCGGCCAAGATCAACTCTTATGCCCCAAATTGACTGCCCAGCGAATTGAAAAGGGGCGCCCTCCAAGATCTCAGATTATGGGCTAGAAGTTAAGTCCACTGGCGCTGCCTCAACCACTGACCTCTTGCCTCATGGTTCTCATCGTCCCTCTCCCTTCCTCTTACGAGTCCAAAGTGGTTGAGTGGGAGAACGGAGGTCTGCGTCTTAAAGATGGATTTGAGTTGGAGGGACCAAGATAGTAAGATGAGATCCAGATCTCGAAGCTCCAGTCTTTCGCTAGGCCAACTGCATAACAAGAGCCTCGAGCCCATCGGGAGGAGTCATGCTTTCTGCAAACAGTAAACAGGAATATAATAACATTTTAAAAAAATGGGAAATACGAGTTTACTAAACATATGTATGACGAGATACCTAAGAATGACCTTATTGAGTCAGAGGGCTTGATTACATTCAAAGAATAACGCGGTAGTTGTAACTCAACTTTGGGGTGTCGATTTCACATAGATATAATTTAAAAGAATAGGTAAAGGAAAAAAGAAATTAAAGAAATATATTAAATTATTAATGGTAAATACATATTAATTTTTAATGCAAATTAAAGTGAAGCAAAGTAAACAAATTGGGTTTCAATCAAATGTAAGATGACTAATGTTCAAAATTCACAAAAATTAATTTTAACATTAATTATGTCAAATTATTATATCTAAATAATTTAACTCATGAACATCTAGCGATAAACATGCGATCACGAAAGATCTATCAATGAAACACTAAAATAATAATCAAGTGTGTAATAAAATTTTTCTAATTAATAGTAAATTATCAAATTATCAAATGTATCTCTAATAAAAAATCACAATTGATATCTAATAATTACCACCACTAATACTTAGAGAACACAAATAAATCATAAAATATGATAAAAATATAATTAAACTCATCTAAAAATTTATTAATATAATCTGATAAAAAATAGAATTAATAAATATTATATCATAAAATTAAATAAAAATAATTTAATATAATAATATTAAAATAATCAAAATTTAATCATCCTTTTAATATAAAAAATTTAACAAAACATAATAAAATTATTTCACTAAAATTTTTTATCACACAATTTTTTTTTCTTCCCTGCCATGCGTCCTGTTGTGCTACCCGTGCAGCCTTTGTTTTTTTTTTTTTCTTTCTCGAGCAGTATGCGACGCTCCACTTTTCTCAATCCGTACGTATTGAACTCGTCCAATTCTTCTCTTTTTTCGAGTGGCATGCGTCACTCCAACCTGTTTCTTTTTCTTGCTTTTCGTGCGGCGCAGCACACGTTCTGTTTCTTTTCATTTCTTATTTTAGCTTCTCCAGCCGCGTGCTTTTCTTTTCCAATTCTCCAATTCGGCACACTGTGCGGCGCCGCACACATTCTCTCCACAGCGTGACTTCTCTATTTATAATTAGGAAATCAATCCCGATAATCTTTCTTATTTTTAATAATATTATTTTTTATATTATATAAAATTAATTAATAAAATATAAATTTATACTTAATAATATATAAAAAATATTTAATAAATATATAAAAATTTAATTAAAAAAATATAATTAATAATGTATATAAATTAATTAACGAAATCAAATTAAAAATGTTACATATTTATATATATCTATTAATTAATAATTTATATTTTATTAATTAACTTTTATATAATATTAAAATAAATATGAATACTATTTAAAGCAAAATTATTATTATTATTAGAGAATTGCTTCTAATATTCCAACGTATCTTTCTCTTTTTAAATGTTAGATTTGATTTTTTTTTAGCACTTACTATTTCACTTGTTTAATGCTTTAATCTCTTTTATTTGTTATGGGTCCAATTCTAGATTTCTTCTTATTTATTTTTTACTCATATTAATTTATAAAATAAAAAATTAAATAGTGAGACTAAATTAATTAAGATAAATACAAGAGTAAAAATATTATCAAGTTTAAATATATAAAAAATATAAATTATTGCTTAAGAATATTCTAATGTAAACAAAAACTTAATTTAAAAATACACATTAATTCCAATAATTTCTATTCACATTTTAACATTTGAGTCCAATAATATAATATTTAGAGAACACTTTCGTATACTCATCAAGGCTCTTCAAGGATATCTTTACAATAAATGATCCCACTTTTATCGGCCTACTCAACTACAAAATTAAGGATGTCAACCTCATCTTAAAATAGGGTGAACATCGGAGTTTCAATCTCCTTTAGACCCCAATCCCAAACTACCTATGACTAGTACAAATAGAATCTTGGTTCACCTTCTGGGGTAACAAAAAAAGGCATTACCCTTAGAGTTCCCTTTACTTTGAAGAAATTGTTCTTAAAGTTTTTTTATTCTTAGTATGACTTGAACACTTTATGCCCTGCTTGTGTGCGTAAGGTGACTCGAAAGCTGCTCCCAGAGGACGAAAAGCAGGTATAGAGAAAGAAAAATGACTTTACAGAGCATGACCATCCAAAGTTTCTGCAAATAAGTTCAAAAGTTCGGATGAAACCCCAAGCTTTTGGATGAAGTTAGGTTAGAGCCACACGCAAGTGATTGAGGACTCCAATCTCAAACTCTAAGAATGGAAGTTGGACCTTGATGCAAGTGAATAGAACATCGAACATATATATGAAATGGTCACCCTTCGTTCTCGTTGAACAGACCCTCTCTTAGTCAGTCAAAGCTCGAACAACGTGCTCTCTATCTCTTAACCTATCCTCTGTTAAGTGTAAATATTCCTACTTGGCATGGGCATCCTCCGAGCTTTCCACGCTAGAGGGAGTGCCTAATACTTCTCAGTCTACCCAATGGTAAAGACTGACATTTTCTAGAGAAGATGAACTCTTTCATCTTGGGCTCTGATGTAGGCGCTCTCCGACGTCCCATTTCTAAATAACTAGCTTCACCTACAGAGGCCGCACTCATGTCAGAATCAGAAGAGGTTTTATTTAGACTTTCTAACTCTATCATGAGCATGGAGAGCATACGTGGTGGTCTTTTTCTTACAAGCTCTCTTGCATGATCTGCCCTCCGTAGTGCCTCCAGGATGTCCATCCTGATTATTAGCCTCAAAATCCTACTAGAACCTCCATTATGAGGAGAATGTCTCTGTTGTGCATGAGGCGGAGGAGACGATAAAGCACTCAAAATTTCTATGGAACTATTCTCCTTGTTACTATTTTGAGACATTTTCACCCTCACCATAAAGATTTTAGAAGCAAAAGAGAGTGGAAAAGGAAAATATCTTGAAAATAAGTGGAGGAAAGGCTTGAAAAGAGGCAAGAACCACCAAAAACCACTGTTTGGGCTCGTTGGAAATCACCTAAGCTAGTGGAGAAGAAGGCAAAAATGGAGAAAAAGGGAGAAAAGTGAGGTGTTTTCCCCTCACTCCTATTTATAAGCGCAAGTAACCTCCCTCAATTGTTGCTACGTGGAGGGGTAAAATTGAAAGTTCTCATTTAATTTGAAATAGTAATCATGGCGGTACGAAAACCAAATGATGGCATCCAATATCTTTTGCCCACGTGGCAAAGCGAACTTGAAAAAGCAGTTGAAAAGGCAACGTTCAGAGTTGAAACGACACATGACGTTACAAGAGGATATCTAAACTAGATCATAGACTTATATCATGATATTATGATAAATTTATAATACGGATTTCGATTCACGATCACATTACTTTTAGAATAAAATGGACCCCACAACCAAAATTTGAATGGGGGCTATTTATCATGAATCCCAAATGACGATGTATTGACTTTAAAACAGAGTGATTTATTTCAGATCCCGGATTAATCCATCAACACTGAGGGCATTCCTGTTTATATCACAAATATCAACTCTTTAATAACAACATCGCGAGATCCAACATTTATGTTATGACTTGGTCCTTTTGTCCTATACATGCCTATTGCTCAAGATGAACTTGGATATCTTGACACTCGGCTGTCATATCTAAGCGTCAAGATGAGGGTAACTGTTCTGGACTGGGTTCCAGGTTAGCGGTTCAAAAGCAACCTAACCTGCTAGAATAGTGTCTTAGATATTTATACGTGCTATTAGATAAGTTAATCTACCTATTTATGATGAGTAAATCTCTCATAGAATCCCTCTAAGATAGGGAAATCAATTATATCCATAATAAATAGAGTAATAAGTTATAAGCGATAACAATCTTATTGGATTCTTATCCTAATTAATAACATTTAATGCAGATTTAATCATGATTCTTAGCAACTAAGACACTCTTATAAATATCACACAATGTAGCAAATGTATGTATCTAATTCTAAACACTATCTATTTTGTGCACAATCTAACTTGAGTGTTGGAGTGCCTTTTGCAGGTACTCACCTCTCACACCACCAGCAACTACTGTGCATCGAAGAAAACCATCTATATCAATATTATTTAGATGATTCTCTAAAACTCATTCAAAACAGACTCAAACACCACCAAGAGGAGTTTGAAGAGGACTTAGTCAAAGGCTTTTGAGAGTCTAAATTGAAAACGGAAAGAGAGAAGGAGCACCGTGAAAAAAAAGTGGAAGTGGCAATTTATAAGAAGGGGTTAAATTTTGCTTTTTAAATTTCTGTAAGCTCTCTAAAATATTGCAATAGACATTCTCAAGTGTAAACATTTGGATATGAGAATGGTTACAATAAGAAGATATATTAAGAAAGTTTTTAGATCCAAAGTGTTGATACCCAATTTTGTCTATTTTTTTATTTTTGTTGTTGTTTTATTTATTTATTTAATATAATTTTTTTAAAAAAAAGGAGAAATAAAAAAGAAAAAAGAAAAAAATCACTAGCTTTGTTCTGTACGGGTCAACCCATGACCCAATTTCCTTTTCAATCCACGACCCAACTTCATTCCTGCAACCTTCAAACCCTAGCCTCCACAAACAGCTACATTAAATTGGATTAAAAACTTCTGACAATTTTCTTTTCCATTTGCCTTCTAATCGTTATTCAGAAACGTTAAGAAACATTTGGCTAAACCCTATAAATCCTAAGCAATCATGCAGAAAATTTACAGAGACAAAAAAAAATCCCCTCACCATCAGCAGTCACCAATTTCAACCGTCAGCTTCCATCACCACACCTTCTTCCCCAATCACTCTCACACACCACCCAAACACCATAGTCACCACCCATTATCTTCAACTCTTGGTGACTCACTTTGTCTTCATCCCTTTACCATCTTCAACCCACTACCTTGCAGCCACCCATCTTCATCAACCATCCTCCATAACCATAACCCATAGCCACCACCTTCATCTTCAACTCATCTCCATAAATGAGAACAACCACCTCCTCACCACCAAAACCACAATAAACCCACATCTCATTTCAAAACAGAACCACCTCCAGTAACATCATTCCAATTCGAGCTCCTCCTAGCTGCGAGCCCTCGCACCGTGCGCGCCACCACTATCATTTAGATCTGCCACTGAGCAGGGCAATCCCGGCGAACCACCGTAGCTCTGCTTCAAACGCTGCCCACTGCGAGACCACCATCTGCATCACGATTTACAAGAACCGGAACCCAATCTCCTCCGCGGCGTGCTCTACGAACCGGCCACCACCGTCGCTAACCAGCCCCAAGCCAAACCCGATCTCGTCAGATCCGGCACCGTCGCACCTTGCCAGTGCTCAATTAGACCGCGACCCTCACCTTCACCCATCAAATCAACAGCAGCACGTCGTACCACTAGACCACCGCGAGACGCCCTGCCCTGTGCCGGTCAATTGTGACCAGCTCTTCCCGGATCGCGTCGCCGCACCACTAGACCACTGTGCCATCGCATTCCATCAGACCACCACCTTGTGCCATCATGACCCACGAGCAGCCTCCACCATAAGCCTGTCGTTGCGTGGTTGGCACTCATCCCCTTTTGTTTTTCATCCTCTGTTTCGTTTGCAAAGCATAGACTAAAGTCTCTTCATTTTTTATTTTTTTTATTTTTGCCTTTTGGTTCCCTTTTTATTTTTACCTTTTTTGTTTTGTTTTGTTTATTTTATTTTTAATATGGCTTTTTTTTTTTTTTTTTTTTTATTTTGGGGTTTATATTACTTGTATTTTAATTTAACACACTTTTTTTGTATTGATGTATTAATTAGTTATTTAAAACTTGCCGACGATGGAAAAATTGGGAAAGGATTGGAGCACCGATCAATTATGCTTTTCCCAATACTCTTGAGTCTTTATATTAGATCTTGTCAGGAATGCTGGTGAAGTCCAATCCCCACATAAAAATTAAAATAATTATGTAAATTAAAATAATTATGTAAACTAAAATACAACATTTTTTTATAAACCAAAATAAAATCATTTTTGTAAAATAAAAATTATTAAATAAAAGCGAACAATTTCACATAGTCTCAACTTTATGATTGTGGTGAATTTTTATTTCCTCTAGCTTTGTCACTTTCAAAAATATTTCATTTTATTATTATTTTTCAAAACTCATTTTAAACCATTTTATCTCATCAAAAATAAATATTTTGTAAATTCTTTTTTTTTTCTTTTCCTTGCAAAATTAACACAATTTCAATTCACCACTTTTATGTAATACGTTGCAAACTTAGAATTTGTTCCAAAATAATAGCTATTTAACCACCCATTCCATGTCTTAGTCATTTATCATCTTTGATAACATACTTGACAAAATGAGACATACCAAAACAAAAACAAAAATAATTTTTTTTAATAATAAAGGACCAATTTAATTAATTTTGCAAATAACATTAGATTAAATAGGTAACCATTCTTAGAACGGACGGTGTAGGGTGATAATACCTTCCCTACCTGTAATCAACCCCCAAACCACGAACTTTGAAATGCAGACCATCTTTTAGGCGTCCAATTGCACCATTCCACTTAATGGATAAAGCGATTGATGGCGACTCCCAGCACCCCGAGGTCTTCTCCTCCTCCTTCTTTTTAATTTCGTGGACGATTGCGACAACTGGCGACTCCATTGGGGACATGCGACGGTTAAGCCTAGTTTTAATCTCATGTTATTTGCTCTTTGTTTATGTTGGTCCATCTTTGTTTCGTTTGTTTATTTATTTCATATTGTTGTACATTTTGTTTGAATTACATGTATTGTACATTTTGTTTGCATTACATGTATTGTACTTCTGCTTTGTGAATAAATTTGCTTGCATGTTCCCTCATGTACACTTGCACACACAAGCTCTATACCCGAGCTCAGTACCTTGTAGGCTTAGATAGAGGGTGAAGTAGTGTTGTTTTGAGAGACCTTTGGTCTCCGAACAAGTACATGAAAATCCCTCACTCAAATTAAACTCTTTTCACTTGTAACTTATCATGGGTGAGGATGGAGGACTCTTGCTAGCCAAAGTGTTGGTGACTGATGCGTGAGGATATAGTGATTAAAATTCAGATAAAAATCAGTTGTTAGGCCCACCAGAAAATAAAAATCTTACAACTAGTTGTAGTTAGTAAGGGTCGATCCACAGAGAACCAATTCAATTAACACTATCAAGTAATTCCCAATTTAGACTCTGATTGACAATAAACAGTAAATAGGGGGTTTTGGAGTTTTGATGAACAATGAATAGTTTCAAAGACAATAACAATAAACAAACTGAAATCAACAATATAAGAAAATTGGTTAAGAGATTGAATCCACCACTAGATTTATATGAAGATGTAAATCCACATATCCTTTTATTTCAACATGCTTAATTATGTTTTTATGTAATTGTGAGAGTAAATCTCTATTTTCCTTACGTGTTGGCCAATTTAACAACCGCTCAAATCAACTCCTAATCACTGATTAGTCATAAAGCAACCGCTCTTACAACTATCCAACAATTGCATTAAGATTTAGAAAACCAATTACACTAAGATCTAATCACACACCGGGATTAAATTACTTAGAACATATATTTCTCTAGATCTACTACCGCAACCGCGCATAATAAACCCAGATCTACCACTTTTATAACTGGCAAATAGCACAAAGATAATTATACCCACATGAACATCATACATTCCACTAGATCTACTACCGCAACCGCGCATAATAAACCCAGATCTACCACTTTGAAAGTGGGAACAAGTATAAAAATCTTCATACCAACAATAGATTCAGAAATATATGAATAAAAACATAACTGTGTTGAAATAATCAAATATGTAAGATTCATAACATCAATACTAGTGGTTTCATCACCCCCTTAACCAAGGGAGGTTTAGTTATACATAGCTAGAAGGAAATCACAAGAAAAACTGAGAAAGAATAATATAAGAAAGAAAGTGCAGAAGAAAAACTAAAGCAAACCAGTTTCTGAGGATTGAGGATGATGGATCTCCGATTGCTCGAACCCGAGACTCCAATCTTTGATCCAAGACTCCCCTCTCCTTCTCCAAGGAGTTGTACCTGCTCTCCTAGGTCAGAACTCCCTCAAAAACGTGCCAAGGGTGTCAATATATAAGCCTCCCGCATAAACTTCGCGTAGAAGTTTCAATAATTGCTGTCTGCGCTGCGAACCACGGCCATGGTGGCCACCACAGCCAGGCCGTGGTTGATTCTGGAAGTAAATTTATGAATGCTGACTCTCAACCACAGCCGTGGTGGCCACCACGGCCTGGCCGTGGTTGATTCTGGAAGTAAATTTATTAATGCTGACTCCCTCGAACCATGGCCATGGTAAAAACCATGGGTAGGCCGTGTAATCTAACTTCCAAGCTCAATATGACTCATTAGACCTCCGAATCTGGAAAAGTGTTTAACATGAAAGTTGTAGATATGGATCTTAACTCAACCATCAAAATTTCAGCTCATTTAACAACTTGTAGCTCGAGATATGTCATGAATAGTATGCAAAGGTCAAGCTGTCAGGATCAGCATCCTAGTTCTTGCTTCAACTCCAATTTGAGTTATCCAAACGTGTGATTGGGCCTTTGAGGTCTTCATGAAAGTGGTAGAGATTTGTCTTAACTTTCCTACAAGACCAAAATCACATCCATCAGATATTTGAAACTCAAATTATAGCTAGTTTACTGAACATTGTCAAAGAGATAAATTAGGGCTAAGTCATGCAATAATTCCCTTAATGATCCAATTAGGCTCAATATCATAAAATGTGTCAATACCAACTTAATTAAACCTAATTGAATCTTAAGAAGCCCAGTGATTGAAAAGCATAATTCAATTATGAGTGCAAATGAACACATTTAAGCAAAGTTTCATAGTAATGCTCCAATTAGGGTTTGATATCAGAAACTAAGTTAAATGATGACAATTAAGCACAAATAGAGTTCAATGAATCAATTACAAGGCAATTAAAATATAGGAATAATCAACAGATCAATGATAACAAGGGACAATTTGGGGACCTTTTGTCTGATAGGGGTCTAGAACCAAAGCTATCACTTGCTAAAATAACGTTAGAGCTACCATGGTACATAGAACCCATCTTTTAGGACAGGTACCAAGCTTAGGACCATGTCTCCGCATGCATAATTTTACTCTTGTTTTAGTGTACTTATGTTTACATTTTTTTATCATATTCATAATAATACAAAAAAAAAAGTTATCTCTACGACACTCGTATAGGAGCTCGCTCCCAATCAAAAGTCATGGATGAACTGGGGCAGTCACAGGAAGAGCTAAGGAATGGAGTAAGCCAATTAAAGGAACAAATGGCCAAGGTCTTAGAAGTTCTGTAAGCTTTGGAAAGAACAAAAAATACAGAGGGGACTCCTTCAAGGGCAAATGATGATCCTTCGGCCACGCCTGCTCACCCGTCTGGCTTTACACCAATTCCTTGGTAATATCCTAGCGTCATCTCTCAAGGAACCATGATGCCACTCGCCATCTACTCAAATAATCCTGCACAAAGCCCTGTTCCCAATCATCAAGAAACACATGCATCTTTATTCCCATCATATGGCCTTCCACCTGGTTATGTGCCACCATTAGCCACCAATACTCTTGAAGGTAGTGCACCGGCAGTCACAACAGCTTCAGACCCTCCAAACACTACCTAAACACAAGGATCTCAGCCAAATGCCAATGAGATTCCTCAGTTCCCTATTTTCATTCCCTCATATGGTCTTCCCCCAGGTTTCGTGTCATCACAAATTACTAACCCTCCTAAGAGTGACACACCATTAGTAATGCCTACTTCAGGGCCACAAAACTTGACTCTAGACCAACCTCCTTACCTTGGTACTAATGGGACCTCATCGATGCAACATTCAAACCCTTTTTGCATGCCACAATTTCCCCCCATAAGATTGCTGGTACTTCTCTGCTGAACCCTTCAACCGAAGGCCTTCAATCCAAGGAAAAACTAGAAGTTCATGAAGAGAGACTACGAGCTATAGAAGGAACAAGTAGCTATGGTCTTCTAAATACCTCAGAACTCTGCCTTGTCCCAGATGTAGTGATTCCCCCGAAATTTAAAGTCTCAGATTTCGACAAATATAAGGGGACCTCTTGCCCAAAGAACCATCTGACCATGTATATCCATAAAATGGCTTCGCATGCTCATAATGACAAGCTGTTGATCTATTTCTTCCAAGACAGCTTAGCTGAGGCAGCGTCTAACTGGTATACACACTTTGAACATACCCATATTCGATGTTTCAAGGACTTGGCTGATGCTTTCTTGAGACAATATAAATACAACATCAATATGGCATCAGATAGATTACAGTTGCAGAATATGGTTGAAAAGGAAGTTGAAACCTTTAAGGAATATGCTCAATGGTGGAGAGAAATAGCTGCTTAGGTTGAATCCCCATTGACAAAAAGAGAAATGGTGGCTACGTTTATTGATACTCTCCAATCTCCCTTCTATGACAAGATGATAGGGAGTGTGTCATCAAATTTCTCGGACATGGTCATCATTGGAGAAAGAGTCGAGAGAGGAATGAGAAGTGGGAAGATCGTTGAAAGTTCAATAGGGATGATTAGCGCCAAGAGGCCCCCAACAGGGAAGAAAAGAGAAGAAGAAGCACATGTTATTACTTCCGATCAGAGAAGTTTTGCCCTAGGAAAACCTAGCTAAGCACCTATTAACCCTCAACCATGCTTCCAACCTCCCTATATACCTTGCAACCCATACAGTGCTAATGTCTCCCAAGCTCCATACCCTCAACCTTATCACCCAATGATCCATTATCATACACAACCTCTCTTCCCAAACTAAACATTCCCTACCATGCCATCTCAACTAACCCAACCATGGACCCAAAACCCAAATACAAACCCACCAAGGCCAACAAAAGAGGATAATGAAAAAAAAGAAAGAGAAGCGGCTGGCCCGATTGAAAAATTGAGAACCTAAAGCTGAGGGGATCCCCATCTGTGACATCCAACAAAACTTTTGAAGTGCAGTGACCGCCATCGAGGATGATCAATCCATCAATTATGGTGTCAATCCGGTGTGCCATTATTCCCCAAATGCAGAGCTCAACAATTAGGAGATCATCAATTTTCCCTTGACCTTTGAGATTGATGCAAAGTAATTCTGTAATCTTATAGCTCTGCCCAAGACTTTAGGAAGATATATTGAGAAAATGGGCTCACATGTTTCCTTTTCAATATTTACTATCAATAAATGTATTTTCTTGCCATTCTTTTAGTCAACCTTCATTCATTACCTTTTTACTTGTGTGGATCTGAAAGTGATTCTCTTGAAAATGACAGTACTATGACCCTATTATATGATTTTGACCATCCCATTAAAAAAGATAATGGTGACAATTAGGAACTCTCTCCTAAGCTAATGAGATTAATGGAACAAAAAGGCTAAAGAAAGTCACTCCACGAAGAGTCAATGGAAATGATTAATTTAGGAACAGATGATGAAAAAGAAAAAAAGTTAAAATTGACACTTCCATAAAGGAAGATAAGTAAGGCAAGTTGGTTGAGTTCTGATCTAATTATTGCGATATTTTTGCATGGTCGTAGCAGGATATGCCAGGGCTGGATCTGAGCATAGCTTCCCATAAAATTCTGCTATACCCCAATGCTAAGGCGAAAAGCAAAAACTAAGGAGAATGCAACCCTGAAATAAAAGGAGGAAGTCACCTAAGCAATTAGAAGCAAGATTTTTGAAAAGGAACAAATAAGTAATCACTTGTGCATTAACTTTTGGTCTCAAAATTAAAGTTTTGAAAATAAACAGTCATGATTTGAAAATGAAAATTGGTCATCTTTCTCTATCCTTCACAATCTGTAATATCCCTTGTTACCTCCTTTTGAACTTGAAAATTTTCTTTAAAGAACCTCAGACAAGGATCACCTCTACACTAGGGGCTAGAAAAAAAAAAGAAAATAAAGAAAATAAAAAAGAAGAAGAAAAAGGAAAAGTAGAAGATAGGCAAATGATGAAAATAAAAAAGGCAAAGAATACAAAAGTAAATGAAAAGTTTTAGTACTCTTGACAATGCCAAAAGCAATTGACAAAGTTTGCTAAAGATCCTTGGTCTCATTCAACCCTTAAACACTTGTTTGAACCTTATATCTTTTTTTTCATAACCCTTAATCTTGGCCACGTTACAAGCCTCAAAAAGTCCATTCTGATCAATGAATAGTTATTTTCATTTTCATTAACTTTAATTATGCGATAAAAGGTTTATGCTCTTCTGAGTTTTCAATTCCTTGCTCCTACATAAAAAAAAAGGAAAGAAAAAGAAAAGAAAAGTGGCTCGCTAGGCTGAAAACCTGAAAAGGTGACCTAGGCAAAAGTTAGAGTGACCCGCTAGGTTGAAAACTCAAAAAGAGTGACCTAGGCAAAAGTTAGGGTCAAAAATGGTATCTGACACATCCAAAGAAATGGAGTTGCCTCAAGTCACAAACTAGGACAGTTTGAGTTTATTAAGGCTAAACTGGGGCAATCTGAATTTATAATGAAGAATCATGAAATGCTTCGATACATGGAGGCTTGGGCCGAACTGGGGCAGTTTGAATATATGAAGTCTTGTCATAAAAAGCTCCTAATGCGTGAAGACGGGGTCAAATCATATTCTTGAAAATAGACAAAGGGGTGTTCAAGGTTGCATACATGGAAAATTAGCATTGATTATTCTAGAGAACATCACTAGAAGAGCTGGAAAACTTCACTTCAACATTTCTTTTGTAAACCTTTCAATTCTAATCTCTTTTGAATTATTTTTCCTATACTTTTCCTTTCCCTAATGATAACCCCTTTTCGTTGCAACCTATTGTTGATGCATTTCTCATGATAGATTTATATTGAGATGTGAAACATGTGAATTGCAAAAGCATTTAGATTTGCTTAAAAGGTCATGGGAAACACAATGAATTCTCGATAAGAGTGTTGATGAGAAAAGAAAGGATAGTCAGGTCACTATCACATCTAATGCACACCTCAATGGTCATCCCGATTGGACATTTCAATCATCGGCTGAATAGACAAATCTCATTCCAGTTCATCTTTGAAAATGATTGCAATCATGTCCTCAGGGGTCGTGGAGACGAAAAAAACAACAAAAAATCCAAAAAAACAAAAAATGTTTTTTTTCGTACTCTCATATATCTGAAGCATGCATAGTGCACTATTTCAATTTGCTAGCCTTGACCTACAAAGGTCCAACTTGTTGTTTCCTTTTTTGGGTCCCCGTACCCATTGTTTTATGTTTTCGGGTCCCTGTACCCATTGCCTTTAACTTTTTTGAGTCTCCGCACCCATTGCTTTTAGCTTCCGTGATAAGCCAGGGCCTTATGCCCATTACCTTTAACTTTTTTGGGTCCCCACACCCATTGCTTTTAGTTTCCATGACAACTCAGGGCGACATGCCCATTGCCTTTAAGTTTTTTGTTAAACTTCAATGGATACCTAACTCTGTAAGCTTCTTACCTTGTTTTTGTTAAGCTTTGGCGGATACTTGACTCCGCAAGTTTTTTACCTTTTGGGTCCTCGTGCCCATTATTTTATGTTTCTAGGTCCCAGTATCCATTGCCTTTAAGTTTTTGTTAAGTTTCAGCGGATACTTGACTCCGCAAGCTTTTTACCTTTTTTGTTTTAAGTTTTCTGTTAAGTTTCAGTGGATACCCGACTCCACAAGCTTTTTACCTTTTCTGCTAAGCTTCAGCGGATACCTGACTCCGCAAGCTTTTTACCTTTTCTATTTAAAGTTTTCTATTAAGCTTTAGTGGATACTCGACTCCACAAGCTTTTTACCTTTTGTGTTAAGCTTCAGCGGATACCTAACTCTGTAAGCTTTTTACCTTTTCTGTTTTAAGTTTTCTGTTAAGCTTCAATGGATACTTGACTCTGCAAGCTTTTTACCTTTTCTATTTTAAGTTTTCTGTTAAGCTTCAGTGGATACCCGACTCCACAAGCTTTTTACCTTTTTCTGGTTAAGCTTCAGTAGACACTCGACTCCACAAGCTTTTTACCTTTTTTGCTAAGTCTCAGTAAGTATCTAACTCCATAAGATTTTTTTTTTTTTTACTTCTTATGCTTTAAGTTTTCTGCTAAGCTTTAGTGGATACCCAACTTCGCAAGTTTTTTTGTTTTGCTTTAAGCTTCAGTGGACACTCGACTCCGTAAGCTTTTTCCCTTTTTCTGCTTAAGCTTCAGCGGATACCTGACTCCGTAAGCTTTTTAAGTTTTTGGTTAAGCTTCAGCGGATACCTAACTCTGTAAGCTTTTTACCTTTTCTGCTTCAAGCTACAGTGGACACTTGACTCCACAAGCTTTTTACCTTTTTTGCTTCAAGTTTTCAGTTAAGCTTCAGCGGACACCCGACTTTACAAGCTTTTTACCTTTTTTGCTTCAAGTTTTTAGTTAAGCTTCAGCGGACACTTGAATCCGCAAGCTTTTTACCTTTTCTGCTTTAAGTTTTCTGTTAAGTTTCAGTGGACACCCGACTCTGCAAGCCTTTTACCTTTTCTGCTTTAAGCTTTAGCGGACACCTGAATCCGCAATCATTTTACCTTTTCTACTTTAAGTTTTCTATTAAACTTCAGTAGATACCCGACTCCGCAAGCTTTTTTGCTTAAAGCTTCAGCGGACACTTGAATCTGCAAGCTTTTTACATTTTCATGGACAAAATTGAATCAATTCCTTTGCTTTTCATTTATTCTAAATGAAAAATAAAAGGGGGCAGCTGTTGATACCTAATTTTTTCCATTTTTTTTATTTTTGTTTTTATTTATTTATTTATTTAATTTAATTTTTTAAAAAAGAAGAAAAAAATCACTACCTTTACTCTGTACGGGTCAACCCGTGACCCAATTTC
This sequence comes from Ormosia semicastrata, assembly GCA_029884595.1. NCBI lineage: Eukaryota > Viridiplantae > Streptophyta > Magnoliopsida > Fabales > Fabaceae > Ormosia > Ormosia semicastrata. The sequence continues at coordinate 60,672,290 of JAQQTO010000060.1, forward strand.
CTTTTCAACCCATGACCCAACTTCATTCCTGCAACCTTCAAACACTAGCCTCCACAAACAACTGCATTAAATTGGATTAAAAACTTTTGACAGTTTTCTTTTCCATTTGCCATCTAATCATTATTCAGAAACATTAAGAAACGTTTGGCTAAACCCTATAAATCCTAAGCAATCACGCAGAAAATTTATGGAGACAAAAAAATCCCCTCATCATCAACAGTTACCAATTTCAACCGTCGGCTTCCATCACCACACCTTCTTCCCCAATCACTCTCACACACCACCCAAACACCATAGCCACCACCCATTATCTTCAATTCTTGACTAACTCACTGTCTTCATCCTTTTACCATCTTCAACCCACTACCTTGCATGACCACCCATCTTCATCAACCATCCTCCATAACCACAACCCATAACCACTACCTTCATCTTCAACCCATCTCCATAATGAATAGCCACCTCCTCACCACCAAAACCACAACAAACCCACATCTCATTTTAAAACAGAACCACCTCCAGCAACATCATTCCAATTCGAGTTCCTCCAAACCGCGAGCCCTCGCACCGTGCACGCCACCACCATCGTTCAGATCTGCCACTGAGTAGCGCAATCCCAGTGAACCACCGTAGCTCTGCTTAAATCGCTGCCTGCTGCGAGACCACCACCTGCATCACGATTTACAAGAACCAGAACCTAATCTCCTCCACGACGTGCTCTATGAACTGGCCACCACCGTCGCTAACCAGCCCCAAGCCGAACCCGATCTCATTTGATCCGGCACCGTCGCACTTTGCCGGTACTCCATCGGACCGTGACCCGCGCCTCCGCCCATCAAATCAGTAGCAGCGCGCTGCACCACCAGACCACCGCGCATCACCGCGAGATGCCCCGTTCTGGTCAATTGCAACCAGCTCTTCCCGGATCGCGTCGCCGCACCACTAGACCACCGTGCCGTCGCATTCCACCGGAGCACCACCTTGTGCCATCACAACCCACGAGCAGCATCCACTGTAAGCCTGCCGTTGCGTGGTTGGCACTCATCCCCTTTTGTTTTTCATTCTCTGTTTCGTTTGCAGTAGAGACTAAAGTCTCTTCATTTTTTATTTTTTTTTATTTTTGCCTTTTGGTTCCCTTTTTATTTTTACCTTTTTTGTTTTGTTTTGTGTTGTTTATTTTATTTTTAATATGGCTTCTACTTTTTTTTTTTATTTTGGGGTTTATATTACTTGCATTTTAATTTAACACACTCTTTTGTTGTATTGATGTATTAATTAGTTATTTAAAACTTGCCGATGATGGAAAAATTAGGAGAGGATTAGAGCGCCGATCAATTACGCTCTTCCCAATACTCTTGAGGCTTTATATTGGATCTTGCTAGGAGTGCTGGTGAAGTCTAATCCCCACATGAAAATTAAAATAACTATGTAAACTAAAATACAACCTTTTTTTATAAACCAAAATAAAATCATTTTTGTAAAATAAAAATTATTAAATAAAAGCGAACAATTTCACATAGTCTCAACTTTATGATTGTGGTGAATTTTTTTTCCTTTTGCTTTGTCACTTTCAAAAATATTTCATTTTATTATTATTTTTCAAAACTCATTTTAAACCATTTTATCTCATCGAAAATAAATATTTTGAAAATTCTTTTTTTTTTCTTTTCCTTGCGAAATTAACACAATTTCAATTCACCATTTTTATGTAATATGTTGCAGACTTAGAATTTGTTCCAAAATAATAGCTATTTAGCCACCCATTCCATATCTTAGTCATTTATCATCTTTGATAACACACTTGACAAAATGGGACATACCAAAATAAAAACAAAAATATTTTTTTTAATAATAAAGGACCAATTTAATTAATTTCGTAAATAACATTAGATTAAATAGGTAATCATTCTTAGAACGAATGGTGTAGGATGCTAACACCTTCCCTACCCGTAATCAACCCCCAAACCATGAACTTTGAAACGCAAACCATCTTTTAGGTGTCCAATTGCACCATTCTACTTAATGGATAAAGCGATTGATGGTGACTCCCAACACCTCGAGGTCTTCTCCTCCTTCTTCTTTTTAATTTCTCAATGCCCTTCGAGACGGTTAAGACACAAAGTATAATTTAAGGGCCAAACAACATAAAGTATTTTAAAAAGAAAAAGAAACAAAAATCACTTCTTGTTAATTACTAGTTAGATCTTTATTACAACAAAAAATTTTAATGCTTAATCTTATGATTTGTTAATTAAATAATCAAGTAACATTTTAATATAAAAGTAAAATAGATATAATTTAACAAATGTTATGAAGAAATGTATAAATCATATGTTCTGGACCATAACCTGGGCTCTCAATATGTAGTCCAACCCAATACACGTACTCGCAGAGGTCCAAGTCTTTGCATCTCTAGCAGAGTCAGCATATCATGAGATCCTTATTTTGGATGGTAACAGTTTTACCATGAGATCTAGGCAATAAATAAATCTTGTGATATCTCCTAATTGTCAATCACGATCTTATAGAATAATAGCACTATAACTGTCATACCAGTATTACGATAATATAGGGATTCTCTATAACTAAATAAGGAACTTATCTTCTCCTGCAATTATTATAGGAATGTATCTCTTCATCAGGAGAACATACCAATCTAACCTCTATAAATATCAGGCTAAGTCACCCTAATCAGGTATGAATTATCTCATGACATAAATCCTATTGAGGTATGAATTATCTCATGACATAAATCCTATTAATGCACATCCTAACTTGAGCATTGGAGTCCCTTTAAAGGTACCCACTCCCCTGGTTCAACACGCTTGATTGTAGTTGTGCAACATAAGAGTCCACCACATATGTGTCTATCTTAGGTACTCTCTGAATTTACTTCAGAACATTGGTGCCATCTGTGGGAAACTAGAAACTTACAATCCCACTCTAATCATGGTGACCATGAGACAAAATTCAAGGAGAGATGCTGGGCAGACCTCAACCAATACAAGACGGGATCCTGCCGCCCAACGCCTTCCTCTTCCTGCCCCCTACATGTTGTTGAAACCTCCGCTGCGAGAAACCATGCACTGAATGCAGAAAACTAACGCGATAGGCACTCCATTTCGATCTTTGACGAAAGTCCTAACCCATCGCATAGGGGTTTCTGTAAGTGATAGACTTGGAATCCCAGCCCAAGGAGGTAACCCTAATTCCCAAGAGCGCAGAATCTCAGTTCATCAGCGTTTAGGAATGCCTAATAATGAAATTGGCAATCGTGCGTCTCGCTCTCAATGTACAAATCAGTCCCAGGCATCCCAACGTCAATTTCAAGACATGCTGCAACAATATATGGCTATGCTGAATGAGCAATATCAGAGGTTGGAGACATGCAGCAAGCTATGCTTGAAAACTGACCTAGGCTTCACCGTCGTGACGGAAGTCTTAGCGCGAAAAATAACCAAAGACGGGCACATGATGATGCTTCAGTGACCAATATCCGAAATAATAATCCGAACCACGAATTTCAGGAAAATCCTTTTTCTGATCAACTTATGGAATACCGTGTTCCTAGAAATTTCAAATTTTCAGTAAACTTAGAGATTTATGATGGAACCACGGACCCCCTGAGAGCATATAAATGCCTATGAACAATCCTTTTACTTCCACGGAGGATCTATGGAGCTATTATACCATGCTTTTTCTCTTTCCCTAAAAAAGGGAGCCGTCAAATGATTTTCAGGCTTACCACGAAGGCCCATGGTTGACTGGTCAAATCTTAAACAACATTTTCTGCTCCAATACACCACTAGTAAGGAACAGCCCAGATATATTGAATCCTTGGCAAAGCTCCGCTAAGGAAGGGATGAGCCCCTTTGTGATTATGTTAAGCGGTTCATGGCGACATGCACTAATATGGAGAACTTCAATGACAAAATAGTCATTCATTATGCCAGAAGTGGTCTTCGGGTAGGTTCTGATTTTTTCATATCCTTGGTGAAAAAGAAACCAGAGAACCTGGATGAGTTTCAAAGACGATCCTAAAAGTAGGTGAACCTTGAGGAGGCAACGGAGGACCAAAGAAGGTGGGATAAAGGTGAACCCTCTCACCAGAAGCACAACCATAATTCCTCACGGCCCCGATCTTCCAAAGGTAGTCCACCCCGGGCAAGATACTCCGTTTATACTCCACTGAACACCCCACGAGAAACAATCTTGAGGGAAGTGATGCAGACTGAGTTTCAGAATATATGAAGACCACCCCCATCAAGAAACACAAGCAGAAAGACCATTTAAACATTGCACTTGGCATAAAGGTTATGGACATGATACAAAAGATTGCTTCTAACTCTGCGATGCCCTTGAGTTTCTAATTAAGGTCGGACAACTACAATAATATATCCTCGGTGTCCATAACGACGAACATTGCGGTAAGCGTAAAGAAAAAAAACGTAGTCCATGACAAAGCTCATCCCCTCATCACAGAAGAAGGACCCGAAGTCCCAAGAGAAGATCTCGGACTCTACCTCGCCGAGACAATAATGACCGGCAGGATAGGAACAGGGACGCTCTGGCTAATGACGATGGTAACTGACGTTCTGAGCCAAACAGAACAATCAACACTATTGCTAGTGGTTTCGCTGGTGGAGGATCATCAAATGGAGCGCGAAATAAAGCCCTCAGGATGGCAGTATTTGGTGTATCCCATTCCAACTCTAGATTACAGACTGCAGAAAGGAAAACACCTTCCATCACTTTCTCGGATGAGGACTATGGCATAATTATCCCAGATCACGATGATCCACTGGTCATCTCGAGAATAATATCCAATGCCGAGGTCCACCGTGTCTTCATGGATCGAGGAAGTTCAGTAAACATTATGTTCCTGGATCTTTATCAGAAGCTAAAGCTCTCGCGATCAGACTTGACTTCCCATGATGGGGAACTGACGGGTTTCACGGGTGAAAAAATTACCCCGGTAGGTTACTACGAAACCCACCCGATCTTGGTATCCTCTAAACTTTTCAAGACGGTCAAGGTGAGGTTTTTGATTGTGGACTGTCCTTCAGCTTACAACATCATCTTAGGCCACCTATCTCTAAATGCTCTCGGTGCCGTAGTGTTTACCACTCACCTTGTAATGAAATTTTTGAATAAGAACAACGAGGTTGTCACTATTAAAGGCGATCAAGTTGCTACCAGGAAATGCTACGATCAAAGGTTGAGAATTTGTAGGATACCCAGAAATAGAAAATTTGTCACCCCCGGCCCAGTCTTGGATCAGGTCAATATACTTATGATCGAGCTGGATGTTAGGGAAGAAATTCGTGGTGCTAGACCCTAGCTAGAGGGTGAGTTGCAACCTCTCCAACTTGGAGCCAAGCTGGATCAGGTTACCAAGATTAGAGCTCATTTAGAAGAAGAATAAAAACAACAACTGGTAGAACTATTATTGAAGAATAAGGACCTTTTCGCATGGACATCGTCTGACATGCCGGGACTTGATCCCGGCTTCATCTGTCACCGCTTGTCCTTCAGAGAAGGCGTGAAGCCAGTAGCTTAGAAGAAAAGAATGGTCAGCCCAGAAAGACAACATGTCATTGAAGAACAAATTAAGGAGTTACTGAGCGGCAACTTCATCAAGGAGATTTCTTATACCACATGGTTATCCAACGTGGTCCTGGTTAAGAAATCTAATGGGAAATGGAGAATGTGTGTGGACTATATAGATTTGAATAAGGCTTGTCCAAAGAATCCATACCCACTCCCCAATTTGGATAAATTGGTGGACATTTCTTCAGGTTTCACGTGGCTTTCGTTTATGGATGCATATTCCGGGTATAACCAAATTCCCATGTATCTCGAAGACGAGAATAAAATCGCCTTCATAATTGACAGGGCGAGCTACTGTTATAGGGTTATGCCCTTCGGTCTGAAAAATGCAGGAGCCACATATTAGAGGATGATGAATAGAGTCTTCGAGAATCAAGTGGGGAAGATGCTAGAGGTCTATGTAGATGATGTAATAGTGAAAACCCCACAAGATGGGTCATATACGATAGACCTTGAAGAAGTATCTGCCCAGGTCGAGAAGTATAACATGAGGCTAAACCCGAAAAAGTGTGCCTTCAGGGTCTAGGTAGGGAAATTCCTGGGATTTATGTTAACCCACCACGGAATTGAGGCTAACCCTGATAAGTGTCAGGCGGTACTTAACATGAGAAGCCCTCAAAATGTTAAAGAAGTACAAAAGCTTACAGGCTGCATATCAGCTCTCACGAGATTCCTTGCCAAAGCAGCCCACAAATCTCTCCCCTTATTCAAACTGCTCAAGAAAGGGAATAATTTCGAATGGACCTAAGAATATGAGAACACTTTTCTATCCTTGAAGAACTTGCTGCTCTCCCCTCCTATTTTGACAAGTTTGGAGCCTGGTGAGACGCTCTACTTATACCTCTCAGTTCATGAGGAAGCAGTGAGCTCTATGTTAATCCGGGAGACGAGCGAAGGGCAGAAACAGGTGTACTTTGTAAGCAAAGTTCTGCAAGGCCCTGAGCTTCGCTATTAGAAAGTCAAAAAGGTTGTCTTCACATTAATTACAATGGCAAAAAGATTGCGGTAATACTTTCAATGTCACCCGGTGGTAGCGAGAACGGACTAGCCCATCCGCCAAGTGTTGCACAAACTAGATTTGAACGGAAGAATAATTTCCTGGTCGATTGAACTTTCTGAGTTTGGAATTACATATGAACCATGGCTTACGATAAAAGCCCAAGTGCTATTCGACTTCTTAGCAGAACTCACATCGGACCCCGGTAATCCAAAAGGAATTTTTTGGACTATCTTTGTTGACGGATCTTCGAATCCCAAGGGAAGTGGCACCAGAGTAATTCTAGAAAACTCAGAGGGATTGACATTAGAGCATTCCCTGAAGTTCGAATTCCTAACCACGAATAACAAGGCCGAATATAAAGCATGTATTATCGGGCTAGTAATGGCCAAGGATATGGGGGCAACCCGGATCAAACTCTATAGTGATTCCCAACTTGGAACCTCCTAAATCTAAGGTGAATATCAAGCTAAGGAGTCTCTCCTGTAGAGATACTTAGTCAAAGTACAAGAACTCCTTAAAAACTTTCAAGAAACAAAGATTGAGCACATTTTGAAAGAACAGAACTACAGGGCAGACCTTTTGTCTAAGCTAGCCAGTACTAAAGGCCCCGGTAACAACTGGTCAGTACTCCAAGAAACCCTCTCTCAGCCCTCCATCACTAATCATGCCATATTTTAAGTAGGGGAGAAGGAGCCATCATGGATCACCTCTATCATGGGATACTTGTAGTCGAGGACTGTATCTTCAGATCCTAAGAAAACTTCTAAGTTGGCCATCACAACTGTAAGGTACAGCATCTACGATGAATGGTTATACCATCATGGTTTTTCATCTCCCCTTCTCAAATGCCTCACTCTGAAAGAAGCTAAATATGTTCTAGCCGAGATTCATGAGGGAAGTTGCAGACATCATTTAGGAGGTAAATCCTTAGCCTTAGAAGCACTAAGGGCAGGATAATATTGGCCAATGATGAAAATTGATTCCATGTGCATGTTTGAATCTGTGATAAGTGTCAGCGCCACTCAGATCATTACCAGGCTCCCTCAGAAGAATTATCCACAATGTCAATACCTTGGCTGTTCTACAGATGGGGTATGGACCCATTTCCTCAGGCCCCAGGTTAACTAAAGCACATGGTGGTAGCAGTGGATTATTTTATAAAGTGGATTGAGGCAAAAACCTTGGTCACAATTACTTTGGCACTGATTCAAAAATTTATTTGGCACCACATTATCACCAGGTTTGGAATTATAGAGTTCATTGTAATGGACAACGGAAACCAGTTTAAGGATAAGGGCTTTGAAGAACTACTGGCAGGCTTAAAAATAAAGCACCATTGTAGTTCTATGGAGAACCCCAGAACTAATGGACAGGCCGAAGCAGCTAACAGGATTGTTATACGCGAAATTAAAATAAGATTGGACGAAGCTAAGGGAAATTGGGCCGAGCATCTTGATCATGTTCTTTAGGCCTATCAGACTACACCCCACTCTACCACGGGTGAAACTCCCTTCAAACTTACCTACGGGTCTGAAGCAATGATTCCGATAGAGATAGGTGAGCCAAGCTCTCACAACCAACAGTTTTCACAAGACAACAACCCCAGTTTGATTAGGGAAGAACTAGATTTAATAGAAGAAAGAAGACGCGTGGCCCATATATGTGATGTTGCCCTTAAGCAAAGGATAGCGGTCAGATACAACCAAAAAGTAATCCCTAGGAGGTTCTAGCTAGGAGATCTGGTACTCAGGAGAGCGGATATCGAGGGTAAAAATGCCTCCAAAGGGAAGTTAGCCCCCAACTGAGAAGGCTTCTACCGTATTGTTGGTAGCACTGGTAAAGGAGCTTATACATTGGAGACGTTAACAAGCACCCCAATTAAGAATTATTGGAATACGGATAAACTTAGAAAATACTATAGCTCGATGCCTATGACATCCTAGTCCTTTAGTAAACTAATGTTTAATCTGTCCCAATGTTGAATTCTATACTCTGTATGGACTTTTGTCCCCCAAGATTATAAATAAAATAGAGTTATTCAGACATTATTTTTCATATGAGATACATTAACAAGCCCAGGTCAAGACGGTTAACACACCAAGCTTTGGTAGTAAGTTACAGGGTCAATCCCATTCTCAATACTTGGCATTGACTATCTAAAGGTCAAGAAATCAAGAGGTAGTGCAGATCCAACATCTGTGGTCCTCCCTTATACCTAAGCCAGGTGGGATCCCAAAAAATCCTTATCGTAAAGGACCTCGGGTAAGGTTTATTGATAATTATACCTACGACAGAAGGGACTATATGCGCCAAGTTTTCTTGGACATTAAATCTTTAGCTAAGGTGTTATATTTGCCCAAATCTAAAGATTCTAAATACTCAATATTATGAGCCTTGGATTATGGATTAAGGTGTTATATTTGCCCAAATCTAAAGATTCCAAATGCGCGATATTATGAGCTTTGGATTATGGATTAGGATGTTATTTTTGCCTAAGTCTTAAATTCCAAAACGCTTGGTTATTATAGGCATTGGACCATGGACTAAAGCCTCATTTTTACCCAAGTCAAGTGGAATGCCATAAACTCGTTATTATGGGTGTGGGATCCCAGACCATGGTCTCCCCAATAAGAAAATAATTTCCTAAGTCCACAGAATAGTAATGATAAATTCCATATTAGGCATTGGACTCAAAATGGACCACGAAACGAAAATAAATTAGTGAGGCAAAGTATGCACCAAAAATAAAAAATTAATTTAAAACCCTGGATGCAGGGCATTTGTCTTTACAAAAACAAAAAACCCCACACAAGGAGCAAAGAGGAGGAAAAAGGAAAATTTTATGTGTTAGCGTCCCCTCCTTCTAGAGCCGGAGCAGCATTCGGAATGGCACCAGAATGGGCCCAAGCAAGGTCCCTTGCCCAAGCAAGTTGACCGTCATGAAAAACTTTTTTTGAGAACACCCAAAGAGGCTGGTAAGTAATTATTAGAATCAATCAAATCAAAGATTCAAACACAGAGAATGGTGAACAAAAATGATTCATATCTACACATCGGCCTCCTATCCCTCCAAAGCCTGAAACTTCAGAAGGACATCTCTGCCATGCTTACCATGGCAGATATGGTGTTCTGAGAGGATAAAGCCATGTGAAGAGGGTAGGAAGTCCTAAATCTACTTTGTGAAAAATGAAAAAATAGAAATGCATTCCAGTAAGGAACGGAATAGAAGTGACTAAATAGGGAAAACATTAATGGAGAAAAAAAGAAAGGGATATGCCGTGTAAGAGAAGCTCTTGAATGCTGAAGATAAAAATGGTTGAGAATCACTTGAAGTTCACGCTTCATGATGTGTGGATAATACACACCTCTTGTGTTTGATTTGAGGTGAATTTAGGTGTGCTTTGATGATTTATGCTGGAATTTATGCCACATTTAATCTAATTATCCTTGGTATCTCATGATTGGTCATTATCTATGTTTTTAGATCCAAAAGAGGTGTTTTGACATAGCTCTATGAAGCTTTGGATGGATTCATTGCAATGGAGTTGAGCTCGGAATTTATATGGCCAAGATTCGTAGAGTTTTTGACCTTTGTACGATACAATAAGCATAACTTGAGCTACAAAAGTCAAAACGAGATGATCTTGGTGGCATTGGAAAGCTAAGAAAAAGAACTACAACTTTTATGAAGATCACTTCTCCAAAAAATGACGTTTTGAGCAATTAAATAGTTAGACACGGCCGCATCTAACTTGAAAAATGTTTTTGTCAAGCTCATGGGGCCCTGTCTAACTTCAATGAAGCTTCTATGTGGGAGACATGGTGTGACTCCTGAACATGCAAATTATGCGATTTTTAAAGCTCACACTGTCGTGTCAAAGTGAGACACGGCCGTGTGAGTCCCTCTGACGCGAAAAAAGGGAAATTTTGCCCCCAAATAATTATAAATAGGGCAAAAACACCAAACAAAAAGAGACTTTTGGCTAGAGACTTGTGTGATGGTAGGTTTTGAGAGGAGAAGCACAAGGGATTCAAAGGCAAAGGCTTGGAAGGCAAGGGCAAGAGTCATTGAAGATCAACCATTGAAGTCTTTTCCCTATCTACATCTTCTTCTTCATCTTCTCCATCTTCTCTTTTTGTTTTGGAATCATGGTTGTTTCTTTAACCTTTGTTCTTGTTTGTACTACAATTACCATGAGCAGCTAAACCCGTTTTTCTAGGATTAGGATGAAACTCTCTATTTCTCTATTATGATTTGTTAATTTGGTTCTTTGTTAATAAAATTATTATTCTTGATTCATTCTTGGTATGCTTAATGCTTGTGATATGTTGCGTGCCATATTTACATGATCTTAGGGTTTAGGTGAAGGATCGAAAGATGAAATCTAATTGCTTGATAATTCAAGAATTGAACTTAGGAATTGAGACCTAGACATAGGCTTAAAGCCTTTGAAGGGTAAACGGTTGTCATGAATCTTAATGGGTTGGAACTTGGATTAATTGTCATGAGAATGGGGTTAGTGAAGTTTTAGTACATTTTTAGTGCCAAAAAATTGAGCTTTAAATAATTTAAGACAAATTGTCTTCAAGAACATAATTGAACATTAACAAAGATAGGATTACAATTTATCGTAGGGGGTAGTGTAGTGGATTTCGAATCCTAGAGCTTTAAATCCTTGTTAAATCTCATCTTTTCTAGTTTCAATTGTTTACTTTGTTGCTTTGTTTTTTGTCTTAATTTAATTGAACTTTCACTATTAATTTTTATTCGCTTAAATATTCAAAGTAGCCGTAAGAGTTAGTAATTAACCGATTCTCGTGGGAACGATCTTTATTTTACTACTTGTACGATCAGTGTGCTTATGGAAAATCCACAACAAGTTTTTGGCGCCGCTGCCAAGGATCGAGTTGATATTAACACGAGCGACAATTTGGTTGATTTAAGCAATTTTTAGTTTATTTTATATTTTTTTATCTTATTTTATTTTAACTTTCTTTTATTTTTCTTTTAATTTTTAGGTGTTGTTTCTTTCTTATGCGTAGAACGAGGAGTCAAGGAGATCTTATTATCCCCATTGATCTTAGAACAAGAGGACACTTTGTAATATTAGAACAGAAAAAAGAACACAGGGATTTGAGGAAGATAACATGGCAGACAACACTAACCAAGTCGCCAATCCAGAGCGAAAGTTAAGGGATTATGGAACTCCCAATGCTAATGCTTGTCAGTCTTCCATTGTTAAACCACAGATAGAAGCCAACAACTTTGAGATCAATACATCATTTATCCAGATGGTCCAACAATTGCAATTCAGCGGGTCACCAACTAAAGACCCAAATCAGCATTTGGATGAGTTCTTGGAGTTATGTGATACTATAAAGATTAATGGGGTCTCAACGGATGCTATATGGATCACACTTTTTCCCTTTTCTCTTAGGGGGAAAGCCAAGAAGTGGATTCACTCAAAGGACCTTAATTCACTCACCACCTAGAGCTTGATGGAGCAAGCCTTCTTGGACAAGTATTACCCAATTGGAAAGATAATCAAGCTTCGCCAAGACATCACTACCTTCGCTCAAAAGGAAGATGAATCTCTTTATGAAGCATGGGAGAGGTATAATGATCTTATTCGTCAGTGTCCACATCATGGCCTACAGGATTTTGTTGTCATCCAAACATTCTATATTGGGTTGACTTTCTCTACAAAGGCAGCTCTTGATGCCATAGCTGGCGGTGCTTTGATGGCCAAGACTCTAACCGAGCAAGGGCCTTAATTAATGAAGTAGCTTCGAATATTTATTTGTGGTCAGGTGAGAGATCCTCTTCAAGGAAGCAAGCTGGAATTTTAGAGCTTGATGTTGTTACCATGTTGAATGCCAAGTTTGACGCCTTAGCCAAGTCACTTGAAAAACTGAAAGTCAATGCTATAAATACTCCTAAAGCAACTTGTGAAACATGTGGAGGAGGGCATTTGACTTCGGAATACAATGTAGTAAAGACGTATTCTCAAGACCAGTCCATGGGCTAAATGAATTACGTCCAAAATGGCAATTTCAAGGCTCAGGGGAATTCATTTTCCAATTCATATAACCCCGGCTGGAGAAACCACCCAAATCTCTCCTATGGAAATCAACAACATAATGTGGGCCCATCCGATTTCCAACAGGTTCAACAATCTTCTCAAGGTAGAAAATCCAATTTGGAAGCTCTCATGAAAAATTTCATCGTCACTCAAAAGGAGCATAATAATGCCATACAAGCTTAGGTGCAACAACATGGGGAATCCATCAAGCATATTAATACTCGCATTAATCAATTGGTGACTCATTCTAAGATGCTTGAAACTCAGATAGCCCAACAAGCAAGCTTGTTCAATATGATACAAAGGCGGATCCCAAGTCAATTGGAAACTAACCCAAGGGAGCAAGCAAATGCAATCTTCTTGAGAAGTGGCAAACAACTTGAAACCCCCACAAAGGAAGAAAAGCATGAACATGAGAAAACCCAAGAAAAGGAACAGAAGCAAGAGAAGAGCAAGGCCCAGAAAGAAGAAGAAAAAAACGTTAAAAAGTATGTTCCTCCACCAGCATATGTTCCACTTCTGCCCTTCCCTCAAAAATCTCAAAGGGCGAAGCTTGATTAACAATTTGGAAAGTTCTTGGAGGTTCTAAAAAAGCTTTATATAAACATTCTTTTTACTGAAGTGCTCTCTTAAATGCCCACTTATGCTAAATTCTTAAAAGAGATTTTTTCGAATAAGAGGAAGCTTGAGGATTATGAAACTGTTGTTTTAACTGAGGAATGCAGTGCACTCATTCAGAATAAGCTTCTTCCTAAGCTTAGGGATCCAGGTAGCTTCTCTATTCCGTGCTCAATTGGGACCATGCAAATTAACAAGGCTTTATGTGACCTTGAGGCAAGTGTGAGTTTGATGCCCCTTTCCCTTTGCAGGAAACTTAATATTGGGGAGTTCAAACCGACCAACATCTCTCTTCAACTGGCTGATAGGTCAATCAAACGTCCTATTGGCATATTAGAGAATGTTCCCTTGAAGGTGGGAAAATTTTACATGCCGATGGATTTTGTTGTGCTTGACATGGAAGCTGATGCTAAAATGTCGATCATACTTGGGCGTCCATTCCTTGCCACTGGAAGGGCAATCATTGATGTCCACGAAGGGAAATTGACTTTGCGATTGAATGATAAGAAAATAGTGTTTGACGTTTTTAATTATGAAAATAATTCTAATTCCTTTAATTCATGTAATCGCATAGATGCTACTGATGTGGTGGATAGTGTTGTGCTTTCAGATGTGCAGAAATTAGTGACTAATGCTATGCTAGAAAAGACCTTGCCCGAGGATGCCACTAATTTTGAGAAGGCCAAGCCCTGCAAGAAAGGGCCTAAGAAGCGGAATGACAAGTGTGTCAAGAAGCGCGAATTTAAACTTGAGAATAAAGTTCTTGTCAATAACTCGCTTCTACGTGGTCCTAGTAAATTATGGTCAAAATGGTCAGTGTAACACTCCAAATTTCCTATCTCTTAAACAATAATTTTGACAGCTAACAGAATTTTACTGTTTAGTAATTTCTGGATGCTGTAAAATTATTTTGTTTATTCCATCAGCGTATTTGATCGTTTTGAGTGATTTACTCCGTGTCAGGAAAATAATAATTTTCGAGCCGGGAAAAATCTTTCTGTATTTATTTCTCTTGACTGTTAATTATTTTTAACAATCTGACTTGATTTTCATACGTTTTCTAATATTTGTGATTTTTATAGATGATTGTGAAATTTTTGACTGTATGTGGGCCCGGGTGGTCTTAGGTGGGCCCAGGTGACCTTACGTGGGCCTATGTGGGTCTCAAGAAAGTAAAAATTTTTCAACGCATAGAAAAATTTGTACTGTTTAGACGGAGACAGGGGATCTTACTAAACCTGAATCCGAAAATAGTTTTAGAAAATTTCCTTTACCGTATTTTTACTGTATTTATTGTGACGGTAAAAATACAGTAAATGTATGTTTTGTGGGATTACAGTGAATCAAAATAATATTCTATATTATTAAGTTAATATTGGTGGATTGGATATCCACCATTAATTTAATTAACATTGGAGATTTAATCTTGATTTAATCAATGGTGGAGATTTAATCTTGAAAATAAATAGGATTAATTATAACCATTGGATGGAAAATTAAATCAAGGGTGGAGATTTAGTCTTGTAAAATAACTTTGACCATTATGAACCCTTGGATGAAGATTAAATCAATGGTTGAGATGGACCATTAATAACCATTGGATTTGAATTAATTGTGTAGATTTAGTCAACAAAAAAATTTACTACAACCATTTTGGACCCTTGGATGTAAAGTTTGAAGGTGTAATCTTGACCCTCCATTTTGAAGACTCATCTAAGGGCTAGGAATTAAAGGAGAAAGATCCAATGGCTCAAAAGAAGTCTTCCATCTACAACCTAAACCTAATGGCTATTTTAATCGAAACCATCCTTTTAATCAAGGGCTAGGATGGCTTAGGAAAGATGACCATGCAAATTAATCACATGTTGCATGCAAGGAGAAGGGGGGACGGTTTTGCATGCATTTTGGAGAGGAGACAAAGCTAGCATAGGCTTTTTAGGCCAAAGAAAAAGATGAAGTCAATAATAGCCATTTGAATTTGATTAGTAACTATTTAAGCCTAATTTGATTAATCTAATGGCCTAATTAACAAGTTAAGTAAACTAAATTAAATGTTAAATTGTTATAATCTAATTCTTAATTAAATATCCTAATTTTATTTAGAGGTTATAATATATGTAATTATATATCTAATTAATTAGTTATTTAATTAGATAATTAATTAAGATTGGTTAGGAAACTAAACCTAATTAATTAGCTACTTAATTAGCAAGTAATTGGACTTGAATTAAAAATAAATTAAGTCCCTAATCCATGAGAGGCCACACGACCATGCAGCCCAAGAAGGCTTCTCAAGTCTTCTTGAATGGACTTTTATGATTATTGGAGGACATATAGGGACATAGGCCATGTGCTACTCCATATGCATCCAATTGGTGATATTGTGAGTCAAGCATATCACTTAATCTCTCCAAGACTCCCATGGCAGCTGCTCACTTTCATTCACCCTCCTAATTTCATTTTCTCTCACATCAAAAAGCTTACAACACTTTCTCTCAAAAACTCCAAGAACCCAAGCACACATTTCTTTCCATTTTCTCTCTCAAATTCGGTCAAGCACCTTAGAACCATCATCCAAATTTCTATAATTTCATCCAACTTGATTTTCTAAACCTAAACACCATTCTAAGAACATCTCTAGTTATGAGTTTTTCCAAAATCATTCATCTTGAGCTTCAAATCCAAGCTTCAAGTTTCTATCAAAAATCAAAAATTCCATCTTTGTGCTTCAAGAGAAACCATTTGGTCAAGACACTCAAAACCACCATCCAATCTCTTTTAATTTCATCCAACCATAGATCTTGAATCTACATGATATTCTAAGCAACTTTCATATTGGAGATTTTCTCTAAATCATTCATCTTCATGGACTTTCTTCAAGAGCCAAGTTATTGAGTTTTTAAGGTGAAGTGTAAGAAGACTTCAATTCTTATCTCTTTTTCATGATCTAAACCATGTTTGATCCATGGTTCCTCTTAATCAAACTTAGTATACTAATTTCTATGTATTTTGTTTTGAATTTGAGAAGCCCTTGGTGTTGAAGGACTTGGAAAGAGAAGCAAAATCAAGAAGCTTTGAGGATCTTCAAGAGGTAAGAGGGAGATCCATCTCACCAACCAATTATGGTGGTGGGAGATGGTCTTATATTTGATGGATTGTGAATTCATGTGAGAATTCCAATCCATGGTCATGTAATAATTAATTGTGTGTTTATGAGCTTTGCTTTATTTTCTTGTGCTTTGATTATTTTTGTCTATGCTTAATATGCTTTGCATGATTTTATGGCTTTGATAGTATACTTATAATATGCATGATGAGTATATGGCATGTTTGTGATATTTATAATGAAATATATATATGTATGCCATGATGTGTGGATGGAAAGAAAATTGATCTTGGTTCCAATGGCCAAGGAAGAGCTACGGTTTTGATGCCCTTGATGAGGGTCAATGTTGAAATTTTTCAAGAACAAGAAAATTAAATTTTGATCCCTAGAACAATGAGAATTTCGGCCAAGACACCTCAAAATAGGTGTTTACAAATTAATATATTTATGGAAGAATAAAATTGGATTGATTTGAGGAGTATGAAAAATGAACTAAAGGTTTGTTTATTTTTAAGAAAACATGAACACAAATTTTAGAATGAAATTTTATTAATTTATTTTGTGTAGAAAAAAGAATGAAATTTATTTAAGTTAGAAAAAAAATATTTCATGGTTCCAATAACCATCTATAAGGTTTTGATAATTTAAAAAATGTTTTGATGCTATGAAATATAAGAATTTTTAAATAAGGATTTTTGAAAAGGGAATTACGTGTTATAAATTAAGTGAAATGAAATTTTCATAAATAAAAGAAAAAGAAGATTGAAAGTATTAAACTTCAAATTAATTTAAAAAGAATCAATTTTTAGAAGTGATTTAGAAATATAAAAGAAAATTTTTGTAACTTAAATTTACTCACGAAGAATTTATTTGGGTTTTGGAAAATGTTAGGAAATTTAAAGTTAAGAAACAATAATTAAAACAACTCAATATGATTTTGTAAGACTAGATCAATAAAAAGTGATTTTGAGAAAATATATATTAAGGAAAAGATTTTTGACTAAGAATGAAAAAGGATTTGCAAAGAAAGTGAAAATGAATTTGAACAAATGGGTTTGTTATATGACCAATCGGTATTTTGGTTTTGAAAATAAAACTTTAATAGTTTTGTTTGTGTAAAACCATATCAATTTAAAAAGAAAAAATATTTTGATAATTTTTCAAATAGTAATACCTAGATTTTGATGAAACAAAGTAATTCTCCAAGTGGAAATATAATTGATTTAATACAAGAAATTTGAAAAGGGAATCAGAGTATTTTACTCACTTGAAAAATTAAGTTTTGTAAACGAAAATATTTTCAAACTTCAATTTATTTTGAAGTAGGTTAATTTGGAAATGATTTGGAAAAAAATGGAGAATATAATGGTATTTTGAGAATTAACTCAAGTATAACTTATTTTCAAGTTTTGAAGTACGTTTGAAAATTTTAAGATTTGAAACATTGATTTATATCAATGGAAAGGTAATTTTGTGGATTATATTTGAAAAAGAATTTCTTGAGTAAAGAAACGTGGAAAAAGATTTTCTTGAGTAAGAAAATGTGAAAAATAAAATACAAAGGTATAATATTTTGAGAAAAGATGAAATGAAATTTTTGAAGGTTGAGAAATATTTTTTTGTAATAAAATGATGGTGAAAAATTATTTACGTATCTTAAAAACGTGTTGAAAATGATATTGACTTATTTGAAAGTCCAAAATAATGTTTGGAATATTGAGGAATATTTTATATCATTGTAAAATGGTGAAAAATGATTTACGTATCTTAAAAATGATTTAAAATATAGTAAAATATTTCTACGTAATTTGAAATATGTTAAAATATTTCTACGTGATTTGAATTACGTTTAAATATTTTATGTAAGCTTAAATATTTTACGTGATTTGAAATATAGTTAAAAAATCACTACGTGATTGAACAAACGATAAAACATTTTTACGCGATTATGAAAAATGGTAGAAAATTGGTGGAAATTTGTTATGAGATTTGAAAAACGTTTAAATATTTTACACTATTAAAAATATTATAAAAAAATATACGCAATTTTGAAACAGTGGAAAAATAATATGCGATTTGAGAAACGTATATTTTTACGCGATTGAGAAAGACATTGCAAAATTTAATACGTGATTTAAAAGTGCAATAGAAGAGCTGCGGCATTTTGAAAACGTAACAAAAGTGTTACAAGATTGTGAAAATATAATGTAAACGTTTTAATTTTGAAAATGTAACAGAAACATTTTGGAATTGTGAAAACATAATGGAAATGTTACGCAATTTTGTGAAAACACGGAGAAAGTGTTTTATAACTATGAAAACATGATAACATGATTTCGTGTTGAAAATATAGTATAATTACTGTTGAACCAGTGTATGGACACTGTATGAGAAAATGACGTGTTTTGCCTATGACTGGTATTTGGTGCATTATACATGCATTGAAAAGATTTGGCCTGTTGGGGTTGGACTTGCACTGATAAATTCGTGCATTGTATAAAAGATAGCTAATAGCTATTATGGCCCTTGTGGTTGAAGAGGGAATGAGAATTGATAGTGAGGTCTATGATGGATCTTGGGGGCGTCGAGGCGCGGCGGTCAACTAGTGGACAGTTGGCGAGTACCTTGTGCCACTTGGCGATGCAGTCCGTTGCAACGCATTGACGATACCCGACAAGAACACGATTCTTTTCTACGACTGGGAGATTGTCTTTGGGCTAAGGCTGACAATTAACCAGAGCATTCTTCTCGAAATTGTGAAAACCTCCATGGAGTCGTTTTTGATCAACTGAGTCTTTGTACATATGCATAAATCTGAGCATTTATATATGTATGATATATTAATTGAGGAATGTTGGCTATGACAATTGTTTTGAGTACTTGGATGATGGTTGAACAGATAAATGATTAGATGATGATAGTTGATTAATGCTGATAGCATGATTATGGTATGATCTATCTGTATAATATTGCTGTTTGTGTTATCTCTGTGCTGCCATGTTGGTATTGGTGTAGGTGATCTCACCTCTTTGTTATATTGTTTTTCTTTGTGTCTGTCTTGTTAAAATCAAATAATAGAAAGATCGAGTTGTCTTAGACATAACGGGCGATGGATACTCGAGATTGGAGATAACAATAAGGAGTGGACATTCGGGACTCGAAGGTGTGCGGTGTTGACAAAGGAATAGATGTCCGATGCATCAAGATGGACGAGATAAGGAATAAGTATGTTAAAGTTTCTCGCTAGTATTGTACCGTGCTATTAAGTAGGACCCGTCATGGGGTTTTTGTTATCTGTCAAAAATATATAAGTCTGTTAATTATATATTTCTCTTTAAATTGTGATATTAATTGGTGTAAGTATTGTATAATGAATAGTTGAAATATGATTTTCAATGTTACCTAATATTTTCAGTAAATTTACGTTTCAGTAAAGAAGGAATTTTAAAACTCATCTTTTATAACTCAAACTTTGTGCGAACTTCTTTTCAGATTATGAGTCGGAAGTCAGAAATGTGATGCCCAGAGCTAGGGTGTTACATTAGTTGGACCCTAGAGCTAGGGTGTTACATTAGTTGGTATCAGAGCACGGTTTGAGTCTTTTGGGGTTTGTGGTTAGGTCTATTTTGCTTGTGTTGTGTTCTATGTGTTTATTTTCTGAAGGGAAATAATGTTATTTATAATGGATATTAGATCCATTGTATTTCGATCTGCACGCATAAAAAAAAAAGGAATGGCTTGGGATAGTTATACTTGTGTGGAAGTGGAACATGTTACTAGTAATGCAGTTGCAGCTATGAGAGCA
The DNA here is from genome assembly GCA_029884595.1 of Ormosia semicastrata. Taxonomy (NCBI): domain Eukaryota; kingdom Viridiplantae; phylum Streptophyta; class Magnoliopsida; order Fabales; family Fabaceae; genus Ormosia; species Ormosia semicastrata. The sequence continues at coordinate 60,692,512 of JAQQTO010000060.1, forward strand.
ACGGGAGCAATGTGGAAAGACGACTGCACGAACAAAGGACCGCTGTTCAGTGGAAACTGGAAGTTGAAGTTTAGGATCTGATGGAAGAGAATCAGTCTTGGAATATAAGATTTCGTAATTTTGGAACCTGGTATTTTTTTTAGGATATTGAGAAAGTAATTGATTTCGATGGAAAATGAATTTACAACCATTGAGGAAACCAAAAGCAGTAAGTGATGTGAAAGAAAGTACTTAAATGAAGGAATGTACGTCAAGAAAACAATTTATGAAAAAGTTGGACATATTTCCAAAGAGTATAATCTCTGATGTGTTCTTTGAAAACAGAGTTTTCTATTAGTAAAAAATTTTTGATAGTAAGGGAAGTTGTTACTCTGAATGGAACGGGAGTGTTCTGAGCGGAAGATTTAAACAATGGAGATTGCGTCATTGGAGCTAATCCTATAAACCATACTGAATATTTCTGTGAATAACCTATTCCTTATGACATATGATTGAGTAGATCAATTATATGTTAGAGTTATTCGTTATCCTTTGATTTGTTTACTTCTGTTTCTATTCTTAGCTGATCGAGCTATTCAAGTTATTCAAATTGTTGTTATAGATCAAATCTTTGTATTAGTTTGATCTGTTATTCAAAAAATTTGTGTTAGTTTGATCTGTTTCATAAACAGACGTGGTCTTTGAAAATGGATTGGTTATTTTCCAGTCATATCCAATGAGATTATTTTAACAGACTGTGAGTAATCCAGAGAAAATTCATTTTTGAAAATTGGGTTACATCCAATTCTTTGCTGGATATATTCGATAACAGGTTCGATTCGTTTTGTTATCTTCCATGATGTTTTCTTTCATCTCCTGTAACTGAAGGAATATCTTGCAAGAAAGGATATTTCTATATTTGTATCCGTGTTAACGTATTTGAGTAACACAGTAGAAGCGTGGTGAATTTTTTCAAAAGATTGGAACAATTCTTCTATGGGAAAACTTAAGACGGTAATGGAAAACCGTAGAAAAAAAAATTTGCGGAAGTATCCGGTATAGTGCTGTGGAAAGAAGAACTCAGTTAGTGAGACATTTCCTGTTAAAAGCAAAAAAATCTAGAATATGTAGTGATACGAAGATAAGGAAATTTTAAGTAATACATTACATTAGCTGAACATTACATTACATTAGTTGGAAGTTATTTGAGAAAAACTATTCTAGACATGAATGAAGATCGGTTGTTGTTATGTTGGTATTAGAGATATGGAGATTCTTTCTTTCTAGAGTAACATTCAACATCTTCAGTAATAACCAACAAAATCTCTATGATAGGAGTCTGAGATATCTGTTTGATCAGGAGAAGTTGAACATCAGCAAAAAAGGATTTTACTGGTTATAATAGTATAGCAAGATGTAAGAGAGGAAGCTTCATGAGAATTAGAAAATAAGATGAAAGCACCATATCCATATTTATTCTAAGGGTATGAAATCATGGTTCTTAAATTTCGAGGACGAAATTTCTTTTTAGAGGGGGAGAATTGTAACACTCCAAATTTCCTATCTCTTAAATAATAATTTTGACAACTAACAGAATTTTACTATTTAGTAATTTCTGGATGCTGTAAAATTATTTTGTTTATTCCATCAGCGTATTTGATCGTTTTGAGTGATTTACTCTGTGTCAGGAAAATAATAATTTCTGGGCTGGAGAAAATCTTTCTGTATTTATTTCTCTTGACTGTTAATTATTTTTAACAATCTGACTTGATTTTCATACGTTTTCTAATATTTGTGATTTTTATGGATGATTATGAAATTTTTGACTGTATGTGGGCCCGGGTGGTCTTAGGTGGGCTCAGGTGACCTTACGTGGGCCCAGGTGAGTCCCGCAAAGTAAAAATTTTTCTACGCATAGAAAAATTTGTACTGTTTAAACGGAGACAGGGGATCTTACTAAACCTGAATCCGAAAATAGTTTTAGAAAATTTCCTTTACCGTATTTTTACTATATTTATTGTGACGGTAAAAATACAGTAAATGCATATTTTGTGGGGTTACAGTGAATCAAAATAATATTCTATATTATTAAGTTAATATTGGTGGATTAGATATCCACCATTAATTTAATTAACATTGGAGATTTAATCTTGATTTAATCAACGGTGGAGATTTAATCTTGAAAATAAATAGGATTAATTATAACCGTTGGACGAAAAATTAAATCAAGGGTGGAGATTTAGTCTTGTAAAATAACTTTGACCATTATGAACCCTTGGATGAAGATTAAATCAATGGTTGAGATGGACCATTAATAACCATTGGATTTGAATTAATGGTGTAGATTTAGTCAACAAAAAAATTTACTACAACCATTTTGGACCCTTGGATATAAAGTTTGAAGGTGTAATCTTGACCCTCCATTTTGAAGACTCATCTAAGGGCTAGGAATTAAAGGAGAAAGATCCAATGGCTCAAAAGAAGTCTTCCATCTACAACCTAAACCTAATGGCTATTTTAATCCAAACCATCCTTTTAATCAAGGGCTAGGATGGCTTAGGAAAGATGACCATGCAAATTAATCACATGTTGCATGCAAGGAGAAGGGGGGACGGTTTTGCATGCATTTTGGAGAGGAGACAAATCTAGCATAGGCTTTTTAGGCCAAAGAAAAAGATGAAGTCAATAATAGCCATTTGAATTTGATTAGTAACTATTTAAGCCTAATTTGATTAATCTAATGGCCTAATTAACAAGTTAAGTAAACTAAATTAAATGTTAAATTGTTATAATCTAATTCTTAATTAAATATCCTAATTTTATTTAGAGATTATAATATATGTAATTATATATCTAATTAATTAGTTATTTAATTAGATAATTAATTAAGATTGGTTAGGAAACTAAACCTAATTAATTAGCTACTTAATTAGCAAGTAATTGGACTTGAATTAAAAACAAATTAAGTCCCTAATTCATGAGAGGCCACACGGCCATGCAGCCCAAGGAGGCTTCTCAAGTCTTCTTGAATGGACTTTTATGATTATTGGAGGACATATAGGGACATAGGCCATGTGCTACTCCATATGCATCCAATTGGTGATATTGTGAGTCAAGCATATCACTTAATCTCTCCAAGACTCCCATGGCAGCTGCTCACTTTCATTCACCCTCCTAATTTCATTTTCTCTCACATCAAAAAGCTTACAACACTTTCTCTTAAAAACTCCAAGAACCCAAGCACACAATTCTTTCCATTTTCTCTCTCAAATTCGGTCAAGCACCTTAGAACCATCATCCAAATTTCTATAATTTCATCCAACTTGATTTTCTAAACCTAAACACCATTCTAAGAACATCTCTAGTTATGAGTTTTTCCAAAATCATTCATCTTGAGCTTCAAATCCAAGCTTCAAGTTTCTATCAAAAATCAAAAATTTCATCTTTGTGCTTCAAGAGAAACCATTCGGTCAAGACACTCAAAACCACCATCCAATCTCTTTTAATTTCATCCAACCATAGATCTTGAATCTACATGATATTCTAAGCAACTTTCATGTTTGAGATTTTCTCTAAATCATTCATCTTCATGGACTTTCTTCAAGAGCCAAGTTATTGAGTTTTTAAGGTGAAGTGTAAGAAGACTTCAATTCTTATCTCTTTTTCATGATCTAAACCATGTTTGATCCATGGTTCCTCTTAATCAAGCTTAGTATACTAATTTCTATGTATTTTGTTTTGAATTTGAGAAGCCCTTGGTGTTGAAGGACTTGGAAAGAGAAGCAAAATCAAGAAGTTTTGAGGATCTTCAAGAGGTAAGAGGGAGATCCATCTCACCAACCAATTATAGTGGTGGGAGATGGTCTTATATTTGATGAATTGTGAATTCATATGAGAATTCCAATCCATGGTCATGTAATAATTAATTGTGTGTTTATGAGCTTTGCTTTATTTTCTTGTGCTTTGATTATTTTTGTCTATGCTTAATATGCTTTGCATGATTTTATGGCTTTGATAATATACTTATAATATGCATGATGAGTATATGGTATGTTTGTGATATTTATAATGAAATATATATACGTATGCCATGATTTGTGGATGGAAAGAAAATTGATCTTGGTTCCAATGGCCAAGGAAGAGCTACGGTTTTGATGCCCTTGATGAGGGTCAATGTTGAAATTTTTCAAGAACAAGAAAATTAAATTTTGATCCCTAGAACAATGAGAATTTCGGCCAAGACACCTCAAAATAGGTGTTTACAAATTAATATATTTATGGAAGAATAAAATTGGATTGATTTGAGGAGTATGGAAAATGAACTAAAGGTTTGTTTATTTTTAAGAAAACATGAACACAAATTTTAGAATGAAATTTTATTGATTTATTTTGTGTAGAAAAAAGAATGGAATTTATTTAAGTTAGAAGAAAAATATTTCATGGTTTCAATAACCATCTATAAGGTTTTGATAATTTAGAAAAATGTTTTGATGCTATGAAATACAAGAATTTTCAAATAAGGATTTTTGAAAAGGGAATTAAGTGTTATAAATTAAGTGAAATGGAATTTTCATAAATAAAAGAAAAATAAGATTGAAAGTATTAAACTTCAAATTAATTTAAAAAGAATCAATTTTTAGAAGCGATTTAGAAATATAAAAGAAAATGTTTGTAACTTAAATTTACTCACGAAGAATTTATTTGGGTTTTGGAAAACGTTAGGAAATTTAAATTTAAGAAACAATAATTAAAACAACTCAATATGATTTTGTAGGACTAGATCAATAAAAAGTGATTTAGAGAAAATATATATTAAGGAAAAGATTTTTGACTAAGAATGAAAAAGGATTTGCAAAGAAAGTGAAAATGAATTTGAATAAATGGGTTTGTTATATGACCAATCGGTACTTTGATTTTGAAAATAAAACTTTAATGGTTTTGTTTGTGTAAAACTATATCAATTTAAAAAGGAAAAATGTTTTGATAATTTTTCAAATAGTAATGCCTAGATTTTGATGACAAAGTAATTCTCCAAGTAGAAATATAATTGATTTAATACAAGAAATTTGAAAAGGGAATCAGAGTATTTTACTCACTTGAAAAATTAAGTTTTGTAAACGAAAATATTTTCAAACTTCAATTTATTTTGAAGTAGGTTAATTTGGAAATGATTTGGAAAAAAATGGAGAATATAATGGTATTTTGAGAATTAACTCAAGTATAACTTAGTTTCAAGTTTTGAAGTACGTTTGGAAATTTTAAGATTTGAAACATTAATTTATATCAATAGAAATGTAATTTTGTGGATTATATTTGAAAAAGAATTTCTTGAGTAAAGAAACGTGGAAAAAGATTTTCTTGAGTAATAAAATGTGAAAAATGAAATACAAAGTCATAATATTTTGAGAAAAGATGAAATGAAATTTTTGAAGGTTGAGAAATATTTTTTTGTAATAAAATTATGGTGAAAAATTATTTACGTATCTTAAAAACATGTTGAAAATGATATTGACTTATTTGAAAGTCCAAAATAATGTTTGGAATATTGAGGAATATTTTATATCATTGTAAAATGGTGAAAAATGATTTACGTATCTTAAAAATGATTTAAAATATAGTAAAATATTTCTACATAATTTGAAATATGTTAAAATATTTTCTACGTGATTTGAATTACGTTTAAATATTTTATGTAAGCTTAAATATTTTACGTGATTTGAAATATAGTTGAAAAATCACTACGTGATTGAACAAACGATAAAACATTTTTACGCGATTATGAAAAATGGTAGAAAATTGGTGGAAATTTGTTATGAGATTTGGAAAACGTTTAAATATTTTACACTATTGAAAATATTATAAAAAAATATACGCAATTTTGAAACAGTGAAAAAATAATATGCGATTTGAGAAACATATATTTTTACGCGATTGAGAAAGACATTGCAAAATTTAATACGTGATTTAAAGGTGCAACAGAAGAGCTGCGGCATTTTGAAAACGTAACAAAAGTGTTACAGTATTGTGAAAATATAATGTAAACGTTTTAATTTTGAAAATGTAATGTAAACATTTTGGAATTGTGAAAACATAATGAAAATGTTACGCAATTTTGTGAAAACACGGCGAAAGTGTTTTATAACTATGAAAACATGATAACATGATTTTGTGTTGAAAATATAGTATAATTACTGTTGAACCAGTGTATGGACACTGTATGAGAAAATGACGTGTTTTGCCTATAACTGGTATTTGGTGCATTATACATGCATTGAAAAGATTTGGCCCGTTGGGGTTGGACTTGCACTGATAAATTCGTGCATTGTATAAAAGATAGCTAATAACTATTATGGCCCTTGTGGTTGAAGAGGGAATGAGAATTGATAGTGAGGTCTGTGATGGATCTTGGGGACGTCGAGGCGCGGCGGTCGACCAGTGGACAGTTGGCGAGTACCTTGTGCCACTTGGCGATGCAGTCCGTTGCAACGCATTGACGATACCCGACAAGAACACGATTCTTTTCTACGACTGGGAGATTGTCTTTGGGCTAAGGCTGACAATTAACCAGAGCATTCTTCTCGAAATTGTGAAAACCTCCATGGAGTCGTTTTTGATAAACTGAGTCTTTGTACATATGCATAAATCTGAGCATTTATATATGTATGATATATTAATTGAGGAATGTTGGCTATGACAATTGTTTTGAGTACTTGGATGATGATTGAACTGATAAATGATTAGATGATGATAGTTGATTAATGCTGATAGCATGATTATGGTATGATCTATCTGTATAATATTGCTGTTTGTGTTATCTCTGTGCTGCCATGTTGGTATTGGTGTAGGTGATCTCACCTCTTTGTTATATTGTTTTGTTTGTGTCTCATCTTTGTTAAAATTAAATAATAGAAAGAGATCGAGTTGTCTTAGACATAACGGGCGATGGATACTCTGAGATTGGAGATAACAATAAGGAGTGGACATTCAGGACTCGAAGGTGTGCAGTGTTGACAAAGGAACAGATGTCTGATGCATCAAGATGGACAGATAAGGAATAAGTATGTTAAAGTTTCTCACTAGTATTGTACCGTGCTATTAAGTAGGACCCGTCATGGGGTTTGCTACTGTCTGTCAAAAATATATAAGTCTATTAATTATATATTTCTCTTTAAATTGTGATATTAATTGGTGTAAGTATTGTATAATGAATAGTTGAAATATGATTTTCAATGTTACCTAATATTTTCAGTAAATTTACGTTTTAGTAAAGAAGGAATTTTAAAACCCATCTTTTATAACTCAAACTTTGTGTGAACTTCTTTTCAGATTATGAGTCAGAAGTCAGAAATGTGATGCCTAGAGCTAGGGTGTTACATTAGTTGGGCCCTAGTGCTAGGGTGTTACAGTCAGGACCATATGAGATTGTTCGCGTCTTATCTTATGGTGTGGTTGAGGTGAAGAAAGAAGACCATAAGACATTCTTGATAAATGGTCAGAGAGTGAAGCACTATGAAGAAGGAGTGGGGATTGAGCACCACTCCATTAACATCACCTAAGCATAGAACCAACCTATAGTCAAGCTAATGACTATAACTTAGCGCTTCTTGGGAGACAACCCAAATTTTCTCTCTTTTTCTTTACTCTCTTATTTTTTATTTGTTCTTATTTTGTTCTTACTTATTTTATTATTATTATTTTTTTGTTTTTGTTTTGTAGTTAGTTAATGTTGAGTCGGCTTAAGTGCCTCCCTGAGTTCGAAGCCTTTGTAAGAGGATGTATATAGTTGTCAACCATCAAAAAGATTTTATATTCTTGCATTTTGATTTTCAATTTTTACTTTGTTTTTCTTATACAATTTTTGGGATTATGAGACCGCTCAGTTTGACCAACTATTTGCTTATGGCTACATGCCTCCCTCTGGGTCCCCCTCTCCCACCACATTCGTAATCTTGCGTTTCCATTTTTCAAAAAAGTTTCGTTGTCCTTTGTTTTGTTATTTTTCTTATTTAAACATTGAGGACAATGTTTATTTTAAGTGTGGGGGAGGGGGGAAATACTCTTAAATTTGGTGAAATTTTTTGTGAAATTAATAAACACTTGAGTATTGCATCAAATCAAGCTGGAATTGTGTATTGATTTCTTGATTATTTCTGAGCAAATAGAAATTTGCTTGAGAGGGGAATCCACTACTCATGAGTTGTTTGTGTGCAAAGTAATATTTTTCAAATGAGTATTGAAACATTTAGTATCTTATTTAGAAATTCTCATGTTTACTTGCATTTGTTCTCTTTATTAACATTATCCAGAAAGTGAGTTTTGAGCTTTATTGATTAGATTTTTCATAAACAAAATCCTATTTTTCTTCTGGAGTGAGATTTCTCTTGATTGATGTGCGCTAAAACTTATTTTGATATCTTGTTGAGACTTCAATGATTCGCATTCATACTTGAACATGATTAAGGCAATTAGGCTTAATTTTTTCTTGATTTTCAGAGTTGCATTGTTAAATAATCTCTTAGTTGCCCCATTTGAGTCTGAATATGATTTCTTTGGATACCTTATTGAATGATAAGGTTGAATTCTTTGGAGCAATTGATATGTTAATTGAGAAGTCATAAAGGATTATTTCTGTCTTCAAGGGGTTTATTGCCTAAAAAAAAATGAAAAATGAAAAAAAACATGAAAATGAATGAAGAAGAAAAAAAGAAAAAAAAAGAAAGAAAAAAATTGTGGTGAAGAATAATGAGAATATTTGGTCGAAAGTGAGAATTGGTTATCTCCTTGTGCATTATGTTTTCAACCTGATTCTGTTTTGTATCGATTTATCCATGAATATTCTTTACCCTTTCTTATCTTTTTTCTACCTTTCATTATACCCTTGGCTCCGTTACAACCAGAGGAAGTCCTTTTGATTCTTGTTATGTATGTGAACTTGGAAGTGGAGATTAAATTGATAACCAAACCTATGGTAATGCATTTTTCAAGAGAAATTTGAGTGATCTCTTTGTCCTTAAATACTTGAGCGATTGAAAGATGAGTGATCTCAAATGGTTGGTAACGAGAAAAGGTGCAAGCTAGACTTAAGCCTCTAATTGAAAGTGCTAAATAATCTTGCTTGATTGGATTTAATTGCTGAGTTTAATTGAATTTTTAAATTGTGGAATTTCCTTGATTCATGTTTCTTGATGTTGAGCTTAATCTTATTTTTGATTCATATTCTTTGCTTGAGGACAAGCAAAGTTCAAGTATGGAGGAATTTGATGTGTGGATACAATACACACCTATTGTGCTTGATTTGAGGTGGATTTAGGTGTGCTTTGATAATTTATGATGGAATTTTATCCTTGGTATCTCATGATTAGTCTTTTTTTATGTTTTTAGATCCAAAAGAGGTGTTTTGACATGGCTCTATGAAGCTTTGGATGGATTCATTGCAATAAAGTTGAGCTCAGAATTTATATGGCTAAGACTTGTAGAGTTTTTGACATTTGTGCGATAAAATGAGCATAACTTGAGTTACAAAAGTCAAAATGAGGTGATTTCAGTGGCATTGGAAAGCTAAAAAAAAGAGCTACAACTTTCATGCAGATCACTTCTCCAAAAAATGATGTTTTGAGCAATTAAAGAGTTAGACACGGCTATGTCTAACTTGAAAAATGCTTCTGTCAAGCTCACAGGGCCCTGTGTGGGAGACACGGCCATGTGACCCTTGAATGTGCAAATTATACTGTTTTTAAAGCTCACACGGTCGTGTCGAAGTGAGACACGGTTGTGTGAGTCCCTCTGACTAAAAAAAAAGGGAAATTTTGCCCCCGAATCATTATAAATAGGGCAAAAACACCAAATAAAAGGAGACTTTTGGCTAGAGACTTTTGTGACGACAAATTTTGAGAGGAAAAGCTCAAGGAATTCAAAAGCGAAGGCTTGGAAGGCAAGGGCAAGAGTCATTAAAGATCAACCATTGAAGTCTTTTCCCCCATCTACATCTTCTCTATCTTTATCTTCTCCATCTTCTCTTTTTGTTTTGGAATCATGATTGTTTCTTTAACCTTTGTTCTTGTTTGTGCTACAATTGCCATGAGTGGCTAAACCCCTTTTTTCTAGGATTAGGATGAAACTCTCTATTTCCCTATTATGAATTGTTAATTTGATTCTTTGTTAATAAAATTATTATTCTTGATTCATTCTTGGTATGCTTAATGCTTGTGATATGTTACGCACCATATTTACATGATCTTAGGCATTAGGTGAAGGATCGAAAGATGAAATCTAATTGCTTGATAATCTAAGAATTGAACTTAGGAATTGAGACCTAGACATAAGCTTAAATCCTTCGAGGGGTAAACGATTGTCAAGAATATTAATGAGTTGGAACTTGGATTAATTACCATGAGAATGAGGTTAGTGGAGTTTTAGTACGTTTTTAGTGCCAAGAAATTGGGCTTTAAATAATTTAGGACAAATCGCATTCAAGAACATAATTGAACATTAACAAAGATAGGATTACAATTTATCATAGGGAGTAGTATAATGGATTCCGAATCCTAGAGCTTTAAATCCTTGTTAAATCTCATCTTTTCTAGTTTCAATTGTTTACTTTATTACTTTGCTTTTTGTCTTAATTTAATTGAACTTTCACTATTAATTTTTATTAGCCTAAATAATCAAAGTAGCCATAAGAGTTAGTAATTAACTGATCCTCGTGGGAACAATCTTTATTTTACTACTTGTACGATCCGTGCGCTTACGGAAAATCCACAACACTTCACTGCTGCACAAAGTTCTCAGAAAGATATTTAGAAACAGTAAGATGAGAACAATACACCCTAAACCCCTATTTATAAAGACTAAGCGATTAGGGGGCATTGTTGTCTTTATGGCGTAATTTTCAAAAGAACGCTCATCATGGCACGCGAAGCACTAGGCACGTTCCACCAGTGAAAACGCGCCATGTGGCCCTCATAGTTCTTGAAGTAGTTGAAAAGACAATTGCGCAGCAACTCGAATATCACACAACTTCTGAAGGTTAAGTACGAATTCTTTCCATGAACCCCAGCTTTAACCGGGCTCTCTGTTTAGTTTGGGGTTATCAGTTTGGACCACGATTATTAAAGAATGTCTGATAATTGGCAAAGTACTCGGACCCCGGACTAGAGACCTGAAGCTTACCACTTTGTTTCTTAAACCAAGCACCAAGCTAGGGGCATCGCAGCGTTATATCGAAATAAGCATTGGACTTACCTCGGCAAAAAGAAAAAAGCGCGAACATTTGTAAAAAAGGAGAGGAAAAAGGCAGACACTATACAAAGTTCATAATATATGAATTTTTATTGATTTGTTCTCACTTCATACATAGTCTTACATCTGGAAAAGAAGAAAAAGAAAATATTGAGACATGAAATGTGTAAGGAAAGAGCATCGGCCTTTTCCTTCGTTGGACAGGGTGTAGCCTTTCATGAAGAAGACCATTCCACTAGCTTCATGATCACCCCAAGTTGCCTCAAATTGCGGAGCTGCTTCAACAGTCCATCTTGCTTATTTGAAAACTGGCAAAGCTCGGGACAAAGCATTTGCTAAGTTCTTAGAAAGGAGGAGGAGTGTAGGCTTTGTTTCTTCGAGGAGCTCCGTCCAACACGACAGGTGTCATAGATTTCCACAACAGTAGAGCGTATATCAAATACTCCCTCGTACGCTGGGAAAGAAAAGTGTCTGCCATTGCTACTCTGAGAAAGAAAAGTCCCCATTAGAAGAATTATTTGCGAGGAAAAGCAGAACATTCTTATAGATTTTTGAAAAAACAGGAAGATGATTTTTGCAGGGGGCAAAACCCTTTTTGAATATGAACAAAATGAGAAGAAAGCCATGAAAGATTGCACTCCCAAATAGATTGGCAAAGAAAGAAGAATGTAGAAAAAGGAATGCTAGCTTCAACGCAAACATTCCCTATTTTATAGATGCAATGAAGCACTCTGATTGGTCCCAAGAAAAGCAAACTGATCGTACGAGATAAATTGCATTTTTAATGCTCCTTGTTTCTGATTGGTTTTGAGGTAAGTGTACAGTTGTGAAGCAACATGGAATTAATGTCCCTTTAATAGATTTTTAATTCTGGATAAAGTCAAGGCACCAGTTTCCTAAGAAAGTTCAATATTGTTGAGAATCGTGTAAAAAGATAGAAAACCCTGTGAAATCATATACAAGGGCGAAGGATATACCTCAGATGACGGGATGGTGTTGTATGCCAACCCTGGAGGTGCTCCATAATAACATATCTCGACCTTAATGGATTTTTATCTATTGAGCGCCACATGTTCTTCTCAAATTTGAAATCTTGATACTTAACTGTTCCATTTAAGCGCCAAACTGGGGGCAACTGTTCTGGACCGTAACCCGGGCTCTCAATATGTAGTCCAGTCTAGTACACGTACTTGCAGAGGTCCAAGTCTTCACATCTCTAGCAGAGTCAGCTTATCATGAGATCCCTATTTTGGATGGTAACAGTTTTACTATAAGATCTGCGCAATAGATAAATCTTGTGATATCTCCTAATTGCCAATCATGATCTTACAAAATAATAGCACTGTAACTGGTATACCCATATTACGATAATATAGGGATTCTCTGTAGATAAATAAGGAACTTATCTTATCCTGCAACTATTATGGAAATGTATTTCTTCATCAGGAGAATATATCAATCCAACCTCTATAAATATCAAGCTAAGTTACCCTAATCAGGTATGAATTATCTCATGACATAAATCTTAGCGGTGCACATTCTGACTTGAGCGTTGGAGTCTTTTTGCAGGTACTCACCCCTTAGTTCAACATGCTTGATTGTAGTTGTGCAACACAGGAGTCCACCACATACGTGTCTATCTCAAGTACCCTCTGAATTTACTTCAGAACATCATATATGCATTTATTTTAATCTAATAAGTAATTGATATGCTATGTATGTTTATTGTATAAAGAAAAAAGATTTTATTATCACTTTCTTATTTTGTTTCTTTATTGATTTTTTTTAAAACTCAGTTGCTTCTAACTAAAGACCACATTGTCTACGCCAAAAAAAAAAACACATTGTCAATTTTCAGTGATTTTTAAACTTTTTTCTAGTATCACAAATCACAAACTTGTTTTAAAACATGAAATTTCAAAATTACACAAAATTTTCAACAAACAAGAAGGTGAAAATCTTAAATTAAATAATATTATTTAATAAATGCAAATCGAAATATTCAACTAATGCAATATACAAATTTAAAGGGATGTACAAATTTAAAGGGTAACAGTACCCTATTTACGTGGTAATTTTTTATTAATCAATTAATATATATATTTTTAACTAAAATCTATAACCTGAACAACAAGTAAACTATATATATTTATTAAGAAAAATATAATCTCATACCTACAAATTTTTTATATTTTAAAAAGAAGTCTACCTATTTCACAAGAAGATAGTACTAAAACAGTTGTAAAATTGTTGTACGTACATTGTTTTTCATTGATTCACAAAGTCACCATTTCATATTTCAAATCCCAACTATTTATTCCAAACTCTCTCTATAATTTAATGGGCGTAACTTTGTTTTGTCATTTAGTAAGCCCTTATAGATGGTGAATTGTTATTGGAATATAAGTCAAGGATATCGGTACCCTTAAAAGAAGTAGGGGCATCGGAGAAACTCTTATTTTTTTAGTTGTATGATAAGGGTATCAAGTATCCTCCGGCCATCTTTTGGTTCAACCGAGACTAGATTCCTCCTAGGATGATCTTAAGCACTCACCCCCAGCTTATGTTCCTAGGATGATCTTAAGCACTCACCCCCAGCCCACATAAGCCTGGGTTTGAACCGATATCTTGTATATTTAAACTATGTATAATTTATATTAATTTTGCATGTGCCCGCAAGGACGGGGATCTTAATCCCATCCCAACCTCTCACCCAGTTGGGGAAATTGTCTCCATATCTACCTTATTGCAAAGGATCCCCACAATTACCCACCTAAGCATATAATTTTATCATCATTATCAACAATAAGATATTGTGATAATTTATGGTGATAATTTATGTCTAGCATAGGCAAAGTAATTGGAAGCATGATTTTTGATTAAAAGTAGTTGAGTTATAGAACTAAATAAAAGAGATAAAATGAGAAAAATAGTTTACATTTTTTTTTTACATAATAAAGGTGTATGATATGAAAATTATTTGTTAGAGTAAAATAAGCACATATATAATTGTAATCCTTTATATATTTCTCAAATTATATCCTTTTTCTTTTTTTCAAATAAACACACACACATATATATATATTTATAGCGGGTTGATCCAACGAGTTCACCCCTAGATATGGGCATGATTTTTCACAAACACAACATCTTAATCTAGTTTAAAAATATTGAAATTAAATCAAAGTATATTTGCTCAGTTCATGTTTTGCATATAAAGTTTTAAAATATGTAGTAATAGGCAAAGTGTAAAAAAAGAAATTCAATACACTTTAATTACAAATTAAGGCAATAGTAATTTGAAATTTATGGTCTTAAAACTTTTAAGATTTTAAAAAGTTTTAGCAAATGATATTTTTAAGTTTACTGTATCACAGTGGTAATTATATAAAAATTCTGGTGTTAATCAAACATTAAATATATTCTCTTAACAATATATAAATGAAAAAGAACCATGAGAAGTAATAATAGCCACACGCTAAAACATTAAGCCAAGTCAGGTCTTGTAGAAATTATTTTAACATGGTATATATTTAAAGTGATCGATAATGGAGTAGCATTCATGTATGATTGACACATGGCACTTTCTCATGAGTACGCAAGGTGGACTAGCACCATTTGATGTGAAAAGAAAAAAACCAATTGTGGGTTGTCCTATTCGATGGATGGAGGAAGTGGTGGAGGGGCTGGTTGTGGAGGGTGGAATGGCGGACTGAGAAGTTGCTAGGGGAGAGAGGGACTCAAGGGTTAGGGAAAATCTTTGACTACTGAAGAGGTTCAGCGAAGCATGAAGAAAGTTAAAGGTAAAGTGCAAAACTTCTAAAATGAGTCTTCCTTGTCAGTTTCATATGATGATGTGGTTGAGAGACGCATTGAGGACGACGAGGTTTAGGAGAAGAAATCCTACAAGGGTTCTTTGACAGTGCATGGATCTGACGAAGAGACTTCTTCAGTGGAGGAGTGGGATAGTGATGAATGGATGGAGGAGTCGGAGGAAGAGGAATTGGAGGAGACTGAAGGTTTGCGTTCAGGGGACTCTGATGCTGAAGAGAACATGAGACTAAAGATTGTTAAATGTCATATTGGGAAGTGTGAATGTCCGAAGTTTGTCTTGGCTCCTAGAGAAGAAGTGAGAATGAGTACAATCCATCGTATGTCACGTGACCATATTTTTGGTACTATTCACCGTATGAGAATGAAACTGGCTGGTGCTATTTTGGTGGCTACTCTGTAGATTTGGACGGTGGTGGGGGAGAAGCTTGCACCGAAAGTGAGAGAAAGGGGAGAAACCGAGAGTGAGAGAAGGAGTCACAGAAACATTTAAAATTTTAGAAAGAAAGAAAGAAATAAGGAAATGTGGAGAAAGGGAGGGAAAAGGGATACAGACACGTGGTATACGATGAATATAAGTTAGAGTATTTAGTTGAACGAGAAACGTTTTGACTACATTAATGACATGATTGGAAAAATTGTGAAAGTTGACAAGACCACGTCTTTCAAGGAGAGGGGGAAGTATGGAAGGTTATGCGTTAAGATTGATTTGTCAAAACCTCTATTTTGTTAGAATTTTATTTATGAATTAACATAAATCATATTATAATTTTATAAAATTCAAATTAATTGGATGTCAAAATTATTAGAGCATTTTATTTAACTTAAGTTGTGATTAGTGTTGTTAATGAGCCTATTGTTGTTAAAGTACTGCTCATATGTGAGTTTTGTTTTATAAGTCTTACATATGAGTTTGTCATTGTGGGTAGATTTAACCCATTTTAATTATTCTATATATACAGAGAGAAACCCTTATTCCTAGCCATTTTAGTGCGTACAGTTGTCCCATTGATTTCCCTATTTATAAGAAAATGCCAAACGAATGGAGGAGAAGCACTTTAATCCTTATTTATAAGAATAAGGGAGATATACAAAACTGTGCAAATTACAGAGGAATTAAGCTCATGAGTTATACCATGAAGTTATGGGAAAGAGTAATTGAACGGAGATTAAGACAATAGACTCATATTTCAGAGAATCAATTTGGTTTTATGCCTGGGAGGTCAACCATGGAAGCAATTTATCTTCTACGAAGATTAATGGAGAGGTATCAGAGGAAGCAAAAAGACTTACACATGGTTTTCATTGATCTGGAAAAAGCCTACAATAGGGTATTGAGAGAGGTCCTGTGGAAGGTTTTGGAGAAGAAAGGAGTTCGTATCGCCTATATTCGAGCAATCCAAGATATGTATAATGGGGCTAAAACTAGTGTAAGAACACAGGGTGAGGCCACAGAAGATTTCTCTATAACTATAGGATTGCACCAAGGGTCAGCTTTGAGTCCATATCTTTTTACCTTGGCTTGGATGTGCTTACTGCGCATATCCAAGAGCCGGTGCCACAATGCATGCTTTTTGCAGATGATATAGTCTTAGTTGGAGAGTGGAGAGAGGAAACAAATGGAAAGTTAGAGCTATGGAGACGAACTCTGGAAGAACATGACCTTCGTCTAAGTAGGAGTAAGACGGAGTATGTGGAATGTAAGTTCAGTAAGAGGCGTGTTAATGCTAGCTTAGCAGTGAAAGTTGGAGCATACAATACCACAAGTCACACAATTTAGGTACCTTGGATTTATCATACAAAATGATGGAGAGATAGAGGGAGATGTAAACCATAGGATTCAAGCTGGATGGATGAAATGGAGGAGTTCTTCAGGAGTTATTTGTGGTAGAAAAGTGTCTCTCAAGCTTTAGGGTAAATTTTACCGCACAACTATAAGGCTCGCGATGTTGTATGGTACTGAATGTTAGGCGGTAAAAAGCCAACAAGAGCATAAGATCAGTGTTGCGGAGATGAGGATGTTGCGTTGGATGTGTGGCCATACAAGACAAGATAGGATTAGGAATGAATGCATTAGAGAGAAAATAGGGGTAGCACTTATTGTGGAAAAGATGGGAGAATCTCGTCTTAGGTGGTTTGGACATGTAAGGAGAAGACCCTTAGAAGCCCCTATAAGAAGAGTAGATCAGGTAGATAATAGCCCAATAGCTAGAAGTAGAGGAAGACCAAGAAAGACTATAGATGAAACAATTAAAAAAGATTTAGATCTGAATAGCATATCTGAAGACTTGGTTTATGATAGGGCACAATGGCGTCGTTTGATCCATGTAGCCGACCCCACCTAGTGGGAAAAGGCTTGGTTGTTGTTGTTGTTGTTGTTATACAGTTGTCTCATTGATACTGACGCGTGAGCAACTATTGTGGGATAAGAATAATATCTCTCTCTCTCATCGAGATTGCTTTTAGGGTTTCAACAATGACTTCTTAATCGACACTTTTTCAAGGTAACCCTAAAACTTTATATGCATTAATATGTCATAAATATTAAGATTAATAGATTCGGTAATTTTCTTTCAATTGGTATTAGAGCCAATGTTTTTTAATCCTAATTACGACTATCAATTTTTTTGTTTTATTATGAGATTTTAAAATTTAAGAAACCCGAAATCCTAATGTATGTGATGTTTAATTTTTAAAAAAATTTGAAGTTGATTTCAAAAATAAAGTTAAGGCTTTTGTATATTGGATTGTCCTAAGTTCAGAAACATGTTTATTGCATTTTGATATTGTGAATTTACAAATAATTTTACTCAAACCTTGGGAACGCTAAAGGTTTTTTCTTTTTGTTATTCATTTTCTTTTGGAGATTATTTCAAGAAATTGATTTAAGGCTATTGTAAATCCCTTTTTCCTAAATCTAACAACATTAATATCATGTTTTTTGGTTGAGAAACAACCTTGGTATTCCTTAAAAACGTAAGACGTGGCTAGCATTTTAACATCATTCAAAACCCAATTTTTTGGTGTTGTTTTTCTGGAAATAAGTTTAGGGGTTTTAAAGATCATTTCTTTCTAAATCTAATGGAACAAAATCCCTAATTTTTATTGAGTATTAAGAGAGAATTTCAACGCGACCCGTTGCAGGAAAATGGGTGAAGAAGGAGACCCTAGTCTCCTGCACTTCCCCACTCGCACAGGTGGTGCGTGGAGGCGCGTGTGGCCTTTTGGAGCATGTTTTTCAACTTCTATTTTTTAGGTTGTGCTCCACGTGCCCTTTCCTATTTTTTGGTATATTTTATTTTATTTTTCATGCCCATTTACTATTTATTTCAAAATTCTAGAGATTAAAATTGTTAAAAATATATGGTACTCTCCTCTTTTGCCTCTGAAAATTTTTGTGTATTATTGTGATGTTTCTGGGCATAATATATATTATGCACTCTCAGAGTTGATGTTGTTTAGTCATTGAAATAATTTCAGTGTTATTTTGTGCATAAATTGGTATATAATGTTTTGAAAACTATTTATTTTGTTGTTATGCGATTTGATTCTGAGAGTTACTGTTTAAAGTATTATGATACTATTTTGGGGCACTTTTCATAATTGTGAGCTCGTCTTCACGGGACCAATTATGTTAGTGTGTCATTTTGTGATATTTTGTTAATAATGTTGCATTGGAGATTATGTTGATAATGCGCTTACCCTATCAGTTTGTCTTTATTAATGTAATTTCTAATGATTTGTTAAATGATATTATTTTGGGCACTTTTCATGATTATGAGTTTGCCTTCGCAGGATCAATTGTGATAAGGTGCTATTTTGTTGATAAAATATCGTTATGTTGTGGCTTTGGAGATTATATTGATAATGCGTTTACCCTATCAGTTTGCCTTTATTAATTTGATTCCTGGTGATTTGTTAAAGGCATTAAGGTTCTAACCTTAGAGTTCTCAGTATCTATTCGGTACTAGCTTTAGGGACATGATTTTGATGTCTGTGGGAGTCTACTCATGTGTTGTAATTCGGGACCCTTAGGCTGGATTGCAATTGCATGGGAAAACTCCATTATAATTTTTTTGCTCAAATATTGTACATGTTGATATGCTTGACAAAATCTCCCTCTAATGTGTTGTTCTTTCAACTTCATCAATGCAAATGAGTGCTATAACGAAATTGAATGAGACTAATTTTAAGGACTGAGTGGATTATGTAAAATTGTTCCTTGCTATCTCTAATATTGATGCTGCTTTCACTGAGGATGAACCTCAGAGACCCACAAATGCATCTTCTGCTGTAGATAAGAAGAAGCATGAAAGGTGGGTTCAATCCAATAAAGTTTGTTTTATAATTTTGTTGTGACCTCATTTTATATCTCGAGACCTTAGACAACTATATTGTTATTATTATCATTGCCATATAATATTGTTATTGTTATTATTTGCACAATTTTGTTTATTCGTGATATGACATATTGTGGAGACATTTTGGACCTAGTCTCATTTTGTTGTTGTGTTGAGGTGTTTGTTAAATCTCAAAAAGCATCTTGGGCGGATGCTTGGGGCCATTTTGTTGGGAAATGCACTTTGCTCATATATTGACATGCTATTTTGGATGTGCTTTCCTATTACCCATATACCTTATTTTAATGGGTCACCGAGATATGAGTATCTTGCATGTATGACATCAGTACTCCTCGAGTACGATTTTCTACATTGTTGAGATGCTTAAAGTCTCATTTTGGACCAGTTGTTGAGAGTGCTGACTCGATTTTGACATCATGTTATGGCCATATATTGTTTGATTAATCTGGAGAATTGTTTTCTTATTAAAGTGATGTAATATGACTTATATTGTCCAAGTGAACGAATGTTAGAATTTTATTTATGGACTAGCATAAATCATATTATAATTTTATAAAACCTAAATTAATTAGATGTCAAAATTATTAGAGCATTTTGTTTAGCCCAAATTGTGATCAGTATTGTTAATGAGCCTATTATTGTTAAAACACTGCTCATATGTGGATTTTGTTTTATGGGTCCTATATATGAGTTTGTCATAGTGGATATTTAACTCATTTTAATTATTTTATATATACAGAGAGAGACCCCTATTCTTAGTCACTTTAGTGCGTACAATTGCCATTGATATCGACGTGTGAGCGACTATTGTGGGATATGAATAGTATCTCTCTCATTGAGATTATTTTTTAGGGTTTCAAAAATGACTTCCTGATCGACGCTTTTTTAAGGTGACCCTAAAACTCTTTATATGCATTGATATGTCATAAATATTGGGATTAATAGATCCGATAATTTTCTTTCATATTTGTCATGTCCCAAATAAAGGATAGGTACTACCAAGTTGAATATGAAGGTCTTCACATATTGTGCCTCAACAATGGGAAATTTGGCCATTGATGCGAATTTTAAGTTGCAAACCCAAGTACAAGTTGTTTCAAGTAATAAATTCTCGGGAGTCCAAAATAGATTCACAGGGATTGATGAAGAAAAAAATTTATTGACGTAAGGAAAATATTTTGTCACAACAATAAAAGTGATAAAACTTGGTCACAAATAAAAAAAGATTTACTTGGGTTAGGAGATCCATTCTTGGCAAGCAAATTAAGGACAAGATTAATTCATTTTATAACTCAATTAGAATCCACGCATAATGGAGGTTCCAATCGAAAAATACAATATTCAAAGTTCATTTAAAATTATATACGTAATTATATTATAATTCATTTAATTATCTATTAACACCACCACTTATAAATAGGCTCAAGCATTCATTGTGCCAATATCTTGTCTGCAACAAATCAAGATCTCCACTTTACAAGGAGGGTTTCTAAATTAATTGGAAATAAAATATAATACATATAATGACTACTTGATAATATATCATTTAAGCACAAGAAAGAAATTAATCTAACATTAATTTATTACCAAAAGCTTCACCCTTTCACCTAAGTAAAATGAAAATTAGTTTCTCATAGACAAGAGGAAAGATTAGAACAAAAGAAAACTATAATAAGATAAACAAATAATACAATAGCATGATCTTGATCTCTAAAACTAAGATTCTTAAATGATCAGCCAATGGTGCTTTTTATAGAGGATTAGGGATACAAAATGACAAGGGGACTGATTAATGAGTGAGTGGATGAGTGGGTGGATAAGTAGAAAATGCCAAATGACTTTTGATGAGTAGAAAATTATTGAAATTCTGTCTCCAAAATCATTTAGTGCTAAACTCATTGAATGCATCAGAAAATTAAAAAATGGTCTTCATGAAAGTTGTAGGCTTTTGTCTTAGCTTTCAAATGCCATTAGGTTCAGGCCAAAATCATTCCTACAATTCGAGATATGGTCTGATTACTGCACACTATTCAAGTTCCAATCACAAAACTCGTGTTCTGACTTCCAAGCCCAATTAGCTCCACTAGATGTCTGATTTTGACCTAGATCTCTCATGAAAGTTGTAAAACTCTCTCTTTTCTTTCCTACAAGGTAAAATACATAATTATTAGACATCTAGAACTCAATATATGGCCAAAATACAGAAACAGTGTAAGACGTAAATCATACTGAAAAAATCTATTAAGTCCAATTTGAGTCCAAACTTACAAAACATAACCAAGCTCAATCAATTAAGTCATGGAAAGTATAAATGACTAAAAATGAGGATTTATTAATATATAAAATATATGATTATCAAATTCCCCCACACTTAGCTTTTTGCACTCCTGGGCAAAACACATAAGATCAAAACTAGAGAACAAGAAAAAACAACACAAACTCAAAAACTAAAAATTCTAAAAGACTCAATTTCTAATAATATTTAAGAATGAAGAGCAACCAAAGATTCAAGGGATCAAAACTTTTATGAGGTAACGTTTCTTCACATCTCAAACCAACAAGCAAGAAAACTTCAATTGAAAAGCATGAGTCAAGAATGATAGATCTTCACAAGATTTACTCTCAATCCCTCAAGTGTTTAAAAGGTAGGTATTTCGCTCAATTCAACCCATGAAAATTGCACTACCATAAGCTTGCTTATCTTCTACTTATCCACTACGCAGAACACATGCACAAAAAAATTAAGATGACTTTATTCAATGTTGTAATGGGGTCAAGGTAAAGGAAGAAGTAATATGGATATGACAAGTTAAATACCAAAGAGAATAAAAGAACGTGAGAGCTAAGTTCAATTAACAAGCATGAAAGTTCATCCCAACTCCACCTAATACAAATTCCCTTTACATATTATTTTCTTTTCCTTTATTGCCTTGTTGGCCCTTCTTTATACATTTTTTTTTGTTTTTGTTTTTTTTTTAAGATAAACATAATATATACATTTTTTAAATTAAATATTTTTTTCAACCATTCTGCACATACACCCCCACACTTGTTCAAGAAATCATCCAATGACATGGTTAATGTTCTCTTATTCCCCAAGGCCGAGTAAGAACATGGTCTTCCATTTAAGGTACATAATGAGCTCGAAACAAAGAATGGTCAAATAAGCTCAAAGGGGTTACGCAAGGGGAAATAAGCCATTTCCAATGCCTTACTTTGGTAGGAATCAGAAAATTTCCAAGAAGTCATAAGAGTGCTTGATATCATATTGAGACAATATGCTGCTAAGCAAGGCTGGCTATTTGGTTAAAGTAGTTATTTCAAGAAAAATGTCTCAATCATGTTTATGTATGCATGTGAAAATGTAGTCTCAAAAAGAATCAAAGCAAGTTCTAGAGTAACAATTCTATGAGTGAAAATCACACAAGAAAGAAAAGAATGGTACAAATGTTCAATCCATTCATCAATCGGCTCAAAATCTCACAAGACATAATTATATCATTCTTAGTCCACTAATTCAACATCTATAGCTAAGCATGTAATTTTTAAGAAAGAAGACAATTTCCTCAATCATGATATGTTTCCTGAATTTGAATTGCTACTTTCACACAACATAGTTATCTACCTAATTACTCCTTACTCTGCCACCAATTTTGATGTGTCTTAAGAGCAAATTTACTTCAAGGGCATAATTTACTCCTTACTCTGTCATCCTTAATTAGTTTTATTGTTAATAAATTACTGACAATCATATAAATAAACACACTTCCTAATTTATTTTTATTTTTATTTTTTGATTTTTTTTCACACAACTATCTTTCCCCCTAACCAGATCACAACATTGTCCTCAATGTCAAAACATAAATAGGTAAACGATAGAAGATAGTACCTGTTGTTGCAATTACTGAAAAGAGAAACCCTACACAAATTTAAACAAAAACAAAGTACGATGAATAAAACCAAAGGTAAAGAAAAGTTAAAGATGAAGTGTTAGATCACAACCACGTTCCTTGCTGCCTCCCTTGTTGCTTCCTTCTGACCAATCTATCTGAGCTATTACTGGTTCAGGTTCATAAACAAAAGTCTATAATTTATCAATTAATTCATCAATAGTTGAAGCAGATATAAGGAGTTGTCTTGCCGAATGTGTGATAAAGTTCTGTTCCACAGCATGGTCAACAAAAGATAATAAATTATCAAAGAAATTATCAACATTCAACAAACCTATGGGTTTATGGTGGATGTTTAGTTGGGCCTAAGAGATAATTTGAAAAACTTCTTCCAAAGTACCAAAATCACCCGGTAAGGCAATGAATGCATCATAGTTTTCAAGCATTGTCCTCATTCGTCCATGCATAGATGATACTTGAATTTTCAGCCTAATTGTCTTTCCAATGATGTTCTTTCGAGTTAAAGGTTCAAGAATGATACCTAATACTTGACCACCTCCTGTATGTGCAGAAAGTGGTACAACCCCCGTTAACCCAATGCTACATCCCCCATATACTACATGAATGTTCCTTGCAGTAAGTGTTCTACCAACAATGCTTACTGCATTTACAAACTCTAAATCCTTCCCATAACTTGTCCCACAAAATACACAGATACTAGTAAATCTACGAATCGAAGAAGAAGATCCCTCCATTTCAACACTCACACTTCCTTTGAATGATTATGAGTTAGAGGAAAATGAAAAAAATGGAGTGTTTAAATAGGAAAGAGAATGGAAAAAGTAATGATAGCTCCTATATGGGTAGGTTGACTGTTGTCAGAAAAGTTTGAAATTAAGAAACTTTTATTTATTTATTTATTTACTTTTTAGACTTCAAGAAAACCATCAGGGTAAAGAAGTCTAGAAACCTCTAAAGGACCCTACCTAAAGGATCGTCTGTCCAAAACTAAAATAAAACAAAATCATACAAAGATAAAATTATAATAACAAATGATGGCATACCTTTATGTACAGTTTTCATGGTGTATCTTTATACTGCGCGTCATGAGTGCAGTAGCTTTCACAATCTTACCGCCCCTTGAAAAAGACATCGAATTCCCTTAAGGAATTTTAGACTTAAGGCACTCCTCCCGCTTGTGGGATACCCCAGCCTATGCATCATCCCTCTAGTTAAAGAGAGAAAATCTGAATACGATGACCAGTGACCACAGCCAGTGGAGCTACGCTCAGGAACCCAATAAATCAATACCAGGAATTGAGCTTAGAGGCATTGTCATATGAGAATGCAAACACGGGATGCTTTTATGTGTCCATCAGCAAGCAGAGCCTACGGTTAAAACCTAGGAATGCTTGCGCGGCTCTCTACAGAGCATGGCACACGAACCTTATTTACGGATCGGCATGCGAAGGTCCACCCAAGTCAATGACGGGACGGGCATCTACCCGGGGCTCCTAATCTAATTAAAGACCAAGTACAACCCAAGTTTCGTCCTTTTTATATTTTTTTCTTTTTTTTCTTTTAGGAGATGTACAAGATAATATATACATGTTATCGTGATTGTCGCTCACATCTTCTTCTACTTTTACGTCCAGTAACGGCTTAAACGCCTTCTATAAGTCGAGGATAAGCTTCCCATCCAATTTTCTTATAAATTGGCAAACAGGGTCTTTTTGAGTCAGATTCCCAAGACTGTAACGCTTTTGCTCGTCCCTGAAGAGATTCCACAAATTAAGAAGTTCTCGATGCACAACTCCATAAGAATACGTCTCAAGAGTCAATAAGATATCATCTAATGACTCCTTACTCAGTTCATTTTTAATAAAGTATATTTTATCTTCTCAGTTTGTAGAAACCACTCCCAAAGAACGACATCGCGTGTTACAATTCCATCGCGCACATTTGTAACAAACTTGCATTCTTTTTGCTCTTCTCCTTTTTGAATACGAACTTTTACTGAGACCCGGCATGTATGGGACAAATGAATCTGAAGATTCACCAGCTAAACGAACCTTTGCTTCGATTATCCAGCGTACATCTTCCGACATGCCCTTGTGCATTAACAGTCTCAGTCTGTCACATCTAACTTTGTAGATTTTTGTTAGAGCATTTTGAGGAAGAAAAGGAAAATGCTTATTAAGATTTGAGAGAATAACATCCACTTTAAAGGAGAAGGAATCAGTTATTATGAGAAACTGAAAAAAAAAACCGACTTGAGAGCCACGGAGTATCGTTATCCGCCACTTAACCGGAAACACAAAGAACTCAACAACTTGGTTTTCTTGAAATGGTTTGAGTCTTTATCCATTGACCTTAAATACACTATTATTCCTAGGATTCTCAATGTCTATCGCCCCATAAGGATACACATGTTTGACAATAAAAAGGTCGCGCTACCTAGATCTTAATTTTCCAGTGAATAGGTGAAGACGAGAATTATAAAGCAAAACTTTTTGACTAATTTCAAAAGTTTTTCTCAAAATTGATTTGTCCTGAAAAGTTTTTGCTCTAACTTTATAAATCTTTGTGTTTTCATATGCATCATTTCTCAATTCCTCAACAATAAAAAATTTTAATGACAATGATAGGGTTTAGAGGCATCCTATTTCGCTTAGAAATGGGACCCTATTTTTGACAGTTTTCACAACTTTTTCAAAATGTATAGCTATCTTTAAATAAAGTGGGGTAATAAAATTCACACTGCAAGATTTTCGCAGCTGTTTTCTTTGAAGAAAAGTAACCTCCACATGCTTCTGAGTGACAAAATTTAATGACATTACCTACCTCACTGTTGGGCACGTATTTCTAAATAATTTGATCAGGATAATTAAGGCGGGATCTTTCATGTTGCAAGAAAATTGATTATATTAACAACACCAAAGCTTGGAATTGACAGAAAATAAAAATTCATCGGGAAAAGAATCATTGATAGGTGTGATATCAAAAAGTGAGCATGTTATAAGTATGAACAAATGATTTGCAACAATATTTTCAGCTCATTTCTTATCTTTTATTATGATGTTGAATTCCTAAAGCAACAAAATCCACCGTATCAACTTAAGTTTGCAAAAACTTGTTGAGAAAATCAACAAGTACACCGAATCGTCAAAGTTATAAAGTAGTGAAAAGAGTATCGTTCCCACAAAGAATTAATTTATCAAGTACCACTTCTCTAATATAAATATTATCTAGGCAACCAATACTTAAAAGTGATTCAAAACAATTAAAGACACAAAATTATATAAAACAAAAAAATAAAAAAAAACACACTAAAACGCACGAAATTAAGAGGGAAAAGAGAGAACAAGGCATATGAATGCAAAATACATTAAGGATGTAAACACGTGAAATTAAAACACTAGGGATCTGACTTCACTTAATTCAACAATCTATCGTAGAGAATAGAGTAGTTTTGGGACCTTCATTCTAATTAATTTCTAATCATTCAATTGATGGGGAGAATCCCTTAGTTAATTAAAACTCAATTCATTGGTCTAAACCCTAACTCTTAAAGGCATGACCTTTGCTCTATGGATTCTCATGAAAAATACCATAATTATCCTACACAACCTATAACCTCTATTCCTAGATGATTATGACACTTATTATTTATGGTCTAAGTCATATGCAAACCTCCCAATTCTACACACACCTCACTAGATCAATTTATGAGTGGTCAATTCATAAAAGTATTAAGAATCATAATAAGCACTCAAATTGAATAAAAAGAATTAATTAAAATTTCAATCTTAATATATGTCGATTGAATCAAGTTACATCTTCACCCAAGAAACACACGAATTTAACTACACATGACAAAAGAGAAGAAGAAATAGGAAGAATAA
Organism: Ormosia semicastrata; assembly: GCA_029884595.1. Lineage (NCBI taxonomy): Eukaryota > Viridiplantae > Streptophyta > Magnoliopsida > Fabales > Fabaceae > Ormosia > Ormosia semicastrata. The sequence continues at coordinate 60,719,716 of JAQQTO010000060.1, forward strand.
AATAAAAAAATATACAGAGCTTAATCTTCCATAAAAAAAATATTAACAAGTAAGCGATAAACCTGCCATGGTAAAAAAATTAATATTAACAAGTAGGCGGTAAACCTGTCATGGTAAAAAAAAATAATATTAACAAGTAGGCAGTAAACCTGTCATGGTAAAAAAAATAATATTAACAAGTAGGCAGTAAACTTGTCATTAAATATTAACAAGGATGTGGTATAAATCAGCCACCAAATAAATATTAACAATTGTGTGGTATAAACTAACTACCAAATATATATTAACACGTAGTTAATAAATATTAACAAGAGTGTGGTATAAACCAACCACCAAATAAATATTAACAAGGGTGTGGTATAAATCAACCACCAAATAAGTTAATAAGCTGATAAATTAAAAAGTTAGTAAGCAGATAAATTAAAAATAAAATAAAATAATGAGATAGTTAGATAGTTAGTAAGAGAGTTAGAAAGTCAGTAAGTTTGTAAGCAAGAAAATTAAAAAGGTTAGTAAGTTAGAAAGTTAGAAATAAAATATAGAAAATAAAGTACAGAAAGTAAATTTAAAACATGAAAATCAAAGAATCGACAAGCCCATTTTTTGCTCGCGAGAGAAAAGAAAAAAAGAAAGATTATTTCATTAATGATTAAAGATTATAGAGAGAGAAGGGAGAGTTTCTCTTACTAAATTAGTGCGTTAGTATGTACAAAGGAAAAAAAATTGAGTTATATATATATATACACATACATACAAGATCCACAGGGATACAAAATATATACAAAATAAAATTTTTCTTCAAATCAAGTCCCCGGTAACGGCGCCAAAAACTTAATGCGAATTTTAAGTTACAAACTCAAGTGTAGGTTATTTCAAGTAATAAATTCTCAAGAGTCCGAGGTCGATCCACAGAGAATTGATGAAGTAAAAAATTTATTGAGGTAAAAAATATTTTGTCACAACAATAAAGGTGATAAAACTTGATCATAAATAAAAAAATATTTACTTGGATTAGGAGATCCACTTTTGGTAAGTAAATTAAAGACAAGATTGATTCTTTTTATAACTCAATTAGAATCCACGCATAATGGAGGTTCCAATCGGAAAATATAACATTCAAAGTTCATTTAAAAGTATATACATAATTATATTATGATTCCTTTAATTATCTATTAACACCACTACTTATAAATAAGCTTAAAGCATTCATTGTGCTAATATCTTGTTTACAACAAATCAAGATCTCCACTTTACAAAGAGGGTTTCTAAATTGATTGGAAACAAAATATAATACATATAATGACCACTTGATAATATATCATTTAAGCACAAGAAAGAAATTAATTTAACCTTAATTTATTATCAAAAACTTCACCCTTTCACCTAAGTAAAATAAAAATTAGTTACTCATAGAAATTTAGAACAAAAGAAAACTACAACAAGATAAACAAATAACACAATAGCATGATCTTGATCTCTAAGAACAAGATTCTTAAATGATCAGTCAATGGTGCTTTTTATAGAGGATTAGGGATACAAAATGACAAGGGGGCTGATTAATGAATGAGTGGATAAGTGGGTGGATGAGTGAAAAATGCCAAATGACTTTTGATGAGTGAAAAATTATTGAGATTATTTGTCTCCGAAATTATTCAGTGTTGAACTCATTGAATGCGTCAGAAAATTGAAAAATGATATTCATGAAAGTTGTAGGCTTTTGTCTTAACTTTCAAATGCCGTTAGTTTCAGCTCAAAAGCATTCCTACAACTCGAGATATGGTCTGATTACTGCACACTGTTCAACGCATTCTGACTTCCAAGCCCAATTAGCTCCACTATATGTCTGATTTTGACCTAGAGCTCTTCATGAAAGTTGTAGAGCTCTCTCTTATCTTTCCTACAAGGTAAAATACATAATTATTAGACATCTAGAACTCAATATATGACCAAAATACAGAAACAGTGTAAGACGTAAATCATTCTGAAAAAATCTATTAAGTCCAATTTGAGTCCAAACTTACAAAACATAATCAAGCTCAATCAATTAAGTATATAGAGAGTGTAAATGACTAAAAATGAGGGTTTATTAATGTATAAAATATGTGATTATCAGCCATCATATGAAGGGATGCCCAGATAGAGTGATCTCTTAATGGTGGTACTGTGGGGAAGAATAATGATGGTAATCAGGGGGAGCAAGATGGTGACAACAAGGAAGGGGATTAAGGAACCTTGGCAAGTCAAATTTGTGAGCCTAGGTCGTGGACCGTGGCGCAGAAGCAGGGGAGTCCTAGGCAAATGCATGAAACTAATACTTTGCATAGGGGCCGTGTAGGGGAGAAGAAAATTGAGAATCAAAAACTACTTACAGATGCTATGGGGTGGCGGTTTTAGCTTCTCTAAACTGATACTGTTGACCCTGGAGAGAATAGTCATGTTAATGACAATAGCACAATGTTTGCTCTTACAAATGTCAAGGTATAAGGAAACTAGTAACATTGGTAAGTACTTGTGGGTTCAAATTATGCACAAGGGACCTCGAAAAAGAGGTTTTGATTATTTGACATATATTATGAAGAAAAGATTATCAGAATGGAAGGCTAGGCAGCTTTCTTTTGTAAGAAGGGTAACCCTATCTAAGTTTGCCTTGAGTTCGATCCTAATATATCCTATGATGGCTGCCCATTTACCTAAAAAGTGTTTAAGGGAGCTTGAGAAGTTGTATTTGATGCAGTTAGGATTGGGAAAAAGGAGCTTTGGGTTGAAATCCTCAAGGGTTTATACGATAAGGAAAATATGTAATAAGGTAGTATATGTGTGAAAAATATAGACTTTGGAACTTAGAGAGTGATTACTAAATACTGGAGCAAAGTCATTGAGTATAAGGGTTAGCATACAAGCAATGGTCAAAGCATCAATGTTTGGAGGGATAGATGGCTATCTATGGATGTTAAGTTAAAGGATGTTGTTACAAATATCCAAGAAAACATGCTTGATAGGATGGTGTGTGATTTGATTACAGAAGAAGGTAAATGGATTATGGTATTATTATCAAATAAACACAATTGTAAAATAATTTTTTAATAATTTCATTCACCGTAGTTGTACAATATATATAGTACAAACATTAACAAGGAAAAAATAAAATATTACAGAGAAATATCCTACAACTACGGAATAAAATCGTATTACACAATTAAGGATATTGACCAAATCATATCCTTACTTTTAGCATCAAATATTGCCCAAATCATATCCTTAATTTTAGCATCAAATATTGACCAAATTATATCCTTAATTTTAGCACTCCCCCTCAAGTTGGAGCATGTATATCGCACATGCTTAACTTGTCTAAAGAGTGAGCGAAAACACTGCTAGCAACAACTTTGGTAAGGATATCGGCTAGTTGGTCTTTAGACTTCACAAACGGAAAAACAATCATTCCAGCTTCAAGTTTTTCCTTAATGAAGTGTCTATCAATTTCCACATGCTTTGTCCGATCATGTTGGACTGGATTATGAGCAACCTCTACAGCAAAAGTGTTATCACAATACAACTTCATTTCCTCCTAAGAGTGAACACCTAAATCCTTAAGCAAGTTCCTCAACCATAGTAACTCACATACTCTAAAAGCCATGCCTCTATATTCAGCTTCTGCACTTGACCTTGCTACCACCGGTTGTTTTTTACTCTTCCAAGTCACAAGATTGCCCCTTACAAAAGTAAAGTATCTTAATGTGGATTTTTTGTCGTCAGGTGAACCAACCCAATCTGCATCAGTGTAACCTTCTACCTTCAAGTGATTATTCTTGTTGAACAACAACCTTTTACCCGGAGCAGACTTTAAATATCACAATATGTGTTCCACAGCATCCATGTGAGGTTTACGAGGATCATGCATAAACTGACTCACTACGCATACTGAATAAGCAATATCTGGCTTAGTATGAGATAAATAAATAAATTTTCCCACAAGTCTCTGGTACCTTACTTTATCGGTAGAAGTTGCATGCAAACACTCAAACAACTTATGATTTTGTTCAATAGGGGTATTCGCAGGCTTACATCCAAGCATACCTGTTTCAGTTAATAAATCAAGAATGTATTTTCGCTAAAATAAGAAAATACCTTTCTTTGAGCGGGCTACCTCGATTCCAAGAAAGTATTTTAAATCTCCAAGTTGTTTCATTTCAAACTCTAAGGCCAAATGTCGTTGTAAGCTCTTAATTTCTTCTTGATCATCTCCTGTCACCACCATGTCATCAACGTATATAATCAAAGCAGTAACCTTACCCATTCGATGCTTTAAAAACAAAGTATGGCCTGCGTTGCTTTGTTTATATCCGAAGCTTTTCATAGACTTGGTAAATCTACCGAACCAAGCTCTTGGAGACTGTTTTAACTCATACAATACCTTTTTGAGTTTGCACACCATTGTGACATTTGAGTATTTTTCATACCTGGAGGGGGATCCATATACACTTTCTCTATAAGATCTCCATGTAAAAAACATTTTTTACATCAAGGTGAAGAATTGGCCAATCTCGGTTCACCACCAAAGACAAGAGCACTCTAACTGTATTAAGTTTGGCAACAGGTGCAAACGTGTCCTGGTTCACAACCAATCGAGCTTTATACCTCTCAATTGTCCCATTCACTTTATGCTTGACTACAAAGACCCATTTACCTCCCACAGTCTTTTTTCCTTTCGGTAGAGTCACAAGCTCCCACGTATCATTTTTTTTCAAGCTCTGCCATTTCTTTTGCCATGGCTTGAGTCCATCAATCATCTGCTAGAGCTTCCTGCATTTTACTAGGAATAGGAACAGATGATAATTGTAGCACATAAAACGCATATGACTTGGACAAATTTTGACAAGACACATGATTACTAATGGGGTATCTAACTTTGAATTTAGGATCAGGCTCATATTTAATAGGTGGTACACCACGATTAGAATGAGGTGGAAGACGATATTGAGACACTTCAATTTCAGAAAAAAGATCATCACTACAAGTAGAATTAGGATTAGTGGATACCTCTAGAGGAATCTCAGAAGAAGACTAGCTCAGGGGTTATGTTGAATTGTTGGGCGACATTGTACTATCATGAAAAACATTATCTTCAGTATGAGAAGTCTCTAGTTCAACAACTGATAACTCTTCCCTTTCATCTGAAAATTGACCTTGTCCTGAAGAATCTTCGGACAAATAAATATTTTTTGAATTTTTGGTAAAAAATGCTTCCAGTTCTTCATAATTTATCACTTCGTCTGAATTCTCCCCCTGAAATGGTAAATTAGGAGTCGGTGCCTTGTAAAAAGGTTCGGTCTTGTGAAAGGTAATATCCATGGAAACATAAAGCCTCCAAGTTTTTGGATCATAACACTTGTAGCCTTTTTTATTGTTCTCATTTCCCTTAAAAACACACTTCAAAGCACGAGACTCAAGCTTAGTTCATTGAACATAAACTACACACCCAAAAATTTGTGGGGCCAAAAGTACTACTGGTGGAAGAGTGCAATGATCAGAAAGGGCATCCAATGGTCTTCGAAAATTAAGAACATTGGATGGCGTACGGTTTATTAAGTAGACTACCGAATTCAAAGTTTCACCCCACAAGTAAATGAGAACATGACCCCCAATTAAAAGAGACCGAGTAACTTCCAATAAATATCATTTTTTTCGCTCTGCGACACCATTTTGTTGAGGAGAATTTGTGCAAGATGTTTGGTGAATAATTCCTTCAGAGTGCATAAATTCCATCAATTCTTTCTTTTCGTACTCACCACCATTATCAGAACGAAAGACTTTTATTGAAACACCAAACTGAGTAGTTATCATTTGATGAAACATATGAAAAATTGAACAAATATCACTCTTGTGTTTCATTTGATAAACCCAAGTCATGCGAGTGCAATCATCAACAAAAGTTATAAACCACTTCATCCCATTAAGAGTAGAAATTGGGACTGGTCCCCAAACATCTAAATGAACTAATGAAAAAGATAAATTTGTTTTATGATCACTCAAATGAAAAGTAATACGATGGCTTTTTGCCTTTACACAAATTTGGCAAACAAAGTCTGAAAAAATACATCCATGAACCAACGATAGAAATAATCTCCTAAGATAGCCAAAGGAAGGATGTCCTAATCTCCTATACCATAGCCAAATTTCCTCCTTTTTCTTATTCACCGAATCTCCATTTACCACAAGAGCTTGCCCCTTTTTATCGAAATGTTGGAATCCATCTTCAAGATAGTACAACCCTCTCATTTGTCTACCACTGTCAATCTTCTCCCGAGTATGGATGTTCTGAAAGACATAGTGAGTAGGAAAAAATAAAGCAACACAATTATGAGATTTGACTAATTAATTCGCAGAGAGAATATTACAATTTAAAGATGACACAAGTAAGACATCCTCGATTTTTAACATGGAAGATAATGGAACTGTACCAACTCCAATAACCAGAGATGATACATCATTAGTAGTGGTAATAGTGGCTTTGGAACATTTAAGAGATAAATGACTAAACTTATAACGATCACAAGTCATATAGTTTGTTGCACCAGAGTCACTTATCCAATCACTATTTCTAGTAAAAGACATACCTAACTTAGTAGTGAATGCAAGGGTTGTGATGCGAGATGAAGTTTCCTACAAATGGAGGCCAGACACAATAGTCGAAGATTCGTTCTTCTTTGGTGATTTGGCACCACTTACTTCAATCATGGTGGTACTAAAAGAAAATTTTGTAGCGGAATGATATGAACAAAAACAACAATTGTGAATACAAGAATGAAAATAAAAGATTAATTGTGGTTGGTACACAAATGAAAATTGGCAATGAAAAATGCTATGTTTTCAAGCATTCTCTCAAGGGTTTTATCAAACATGTGGATTGCTGAGAGTAAGAGCAAGAAATTGCTAGGAGTATACTAACAAATTGAGGATCTCAATAATCTACCAACACCAACAGATTGAGGACCTCCGAGTAAGAGCAAGAAAGTGTGAAAATATGTGAGAAAGTATAAGAAGTCACTGAGAGTAATTTTTGGTGAGATTACCCAAGAAATTTTGGTCTCCAATCATGCTCGCCATGCCTGAGATGCTGCTCCCAGCTCAATGTAAGGTGGATAACTGGTGAGAGTGACCAATAATTAGTCTAGTAGAGAGAGAAAATTAGACATTGTCGAGGGTAGAGAGAAAGAGAGAATGGTAGAGAAAGAGCTAGAAGAAGAAATCTGTTCGTAGAGAGACTGAGAGCTAGTGTTAAAAGAAGTGAAGAGAGAAGGAGTGAGGAAAATTTACTCCACTCTCACTATAGGTAAAATTTAACCCCAAAAGAGAGAAAAGGTTTATACCCCAGAAATTTTTATCCTTCTGTTAATTATCAACCAAACATAATTAAATTACTAGAAGTTTACTCCCTTAAACTTTCTCCTTTTATGCCCATACCAAAATGTACCCTAAGCATATAAAACTTGAACTTGTCTTATTTATATAATCGAGTTTAAATTCAAATTTAAGCTTGCTTGTTTAATTAAACAAACGATTTTGATTAAACATTTAATGAATCAAACTCGAATAGTTTACAAATAACTCAACTAATTTACGTTACTACAAAGTACATCAGTGCCATAGCAGACAGCATTGGCATATTACAAAATTAAATATTCCACTACACTCGCATTGTATTAGTATTACAATGCAGATAGACATCCTCCTAATATAACCCTAAGTTTTCAAAAAGGGTGAAATGTCTGTTCCACACATCCAAGCAATGGAGGCAACGTAAACATACAAACAACTTTAAGAACCTTATATGCTATCGGGAACGCTCAGAATTAGCCATCTGAAGTATAAATTTGATATTCATTCATATAAATAGTTGGAAGACCATAAATATGCGAAAATGCTACATAAAATTGGCATATTTCCCACAAATATTTCATACATTAATATCAATGATCAAATATGGCCAAACAAAAATATAAATCATGAAGACCATTAAGCTCTAAGCATGGGAAAACTAAGGTAGAATCCACCCAATTATAGCTAAAAGTAGCTCCGAAATTTGACTTACTGACCTGAAAAAAGGAATAAAACAAGAAGAAATGGTTTTAATGAGGAAAAGTGACCTTGGGATGCCAATAAGGAATCCCAAACACACCATACTGACCTTTAAATTGCCACTTGTTAAAGTGCATGTCACAGAGAATTTAAGCACTCATAGCACATAGCCCAAAAGGAATGATGAAGAATTTTCAGATAAAAAAGCCAATCACCTGATAAAAACATCAGGTAACCATGGAAATCTGCTTCAAGGTTGATATTATTTACAAAATTGATCAAACACATACTATAATTGAGAAATTTCGATAGGCTCCTCTGCATGAGATAGTATGGAACTGACTATCTACCTAAACTGTTATGCAATAGGTATCTAACCAAAGCTGTCACAATAAGTTGTGCACAAGAAGTGCATAACAGAACATCTTGAAAAGCCTCAATAATATAAATACAAATTTGATTTTCAAAACATGTCATATTGTTCACTATTCTTGTAAGTGTTCATTAAGTGAAATTGCAATGCAGGCTTTTTTCCCCACTGGTTGCAATGAAACTAGACCTTTAGAAAAGACAGGTTTTCTGCTAGGAGACAAACCTCCCAGCATCTAATCACTCAAATTCAATAAGCTTACATGAAACAACTTGGGAATATGAAATTGATAAAAATTGGCCGAGGTAGCTACAGCAACTTTGCTGTTTTTTCAGATTCTTCATAGTTTCCACTCTTCTTCAAAAGTAAGTGCATTTTAATCCCAACTGGTGAGGCGTAGCAGATGTTTTTCAAGTTTCAATGTCTGCTTGGAAGCCAAGTATATTAGTAATAGGTCAACAAGCATCTTTCGATGCATATCATAACTACAACAAGCATATTTAATTTAGCTATAATTCTTAAGAACCCAGACAGACACTGATATGCATAAATTTTAACTAGAGCTGCTTTGAAAGTCAATAACTCGAGCAACATTTAGGCTCCAAGCATTTTCCAACTTCATCATAATCAAAATGATTATCTGACATCTGCTAATGATGCTACTTGGAAAACCATACAAGTACTATTTAAACTAATGAACTCTATTACATCTACGCTAAAGAATGATAGTCACCTTTTCCCTCAATTGCAGTCAAAAAGCCATTCCAAAAAAAAATCACCGAAATGAAGAACATAAAATGGGTTGTGTTAGATGGGCATCACAGCATATCATGGAATAACCTACAAGAGAAAATAACCAGAAGGCTTGACAGAAAACCTTCCTTAAGAGAAACGGATCTGTAGAATTAGCATGATCTAATGGTGAGAACGATGGGAAGATTTCTTGGGCATCTAGAAAGTTTGGTCATAGTTGGTACCATATTACAACTAGCTTTAAATGGCACTGTAAAACATAGGCAGAATGCCAGTTTTGTCATGTTTCTAGTTGTCTTGGAATTGCAATAACCAGCATGAAGCATGTGTGATATTGAAAAAATCTTAAGGAGGAAATTTTCATCATTCCTCATTAATAACTGTGATATAAAGACAAATGCAGAATGACTTTATTTTTTGGGGTACATTGGGAGGTGCAAGCACCAGCCACCAGCGTAGGGTAGGAGAATAGGTGGCCTAACAGAGGATAAAACCTCTGACAGCATCATCACACCCCAGTCATGGAAACTGGGGCTGAAGCCATTTGAGTTATAAGCTCGTTGGCTCTAGCATAACTTTTTATCTTTAGCACAAGCACAAGATACATAGAAAAATAACAGATAAGATCAACTACTAATAACTTCCAGTTCCAATGAAATATATTGTTAGAGATATAAATCATTCCCGTGAATGCACCTAAGTACCTAACAGCTTAAGCTTTTGGGATGAATTGGTTCTTGAGAGACATATTTACCGCTAAGGTCTGAAACTTTGTCATAGATTGCTAGAATCTACTGGACTATTTTATAAAAATGAAGATTTACAGTAATGACAGAGAAGATAAAAGTGTTAGTTTAACACTCTTCCTTAAAAGTGATAATTTGCTGGTAATTTTGCTTCTAGTCTTTCATTCATCCTAAGAGATTTTCTCCCTAACAAGGTTATAATATAAAAAAGAAAGAAAATGCAGTATATATATACATCATGTTAAAGTCGATTGGTGTGTAATAAAGGAAAATGCAGGTATTATGCTTTTGGCCTTTTGCAGTTAGCAACAATAAACACTATTGTAGTGAATGATTTTCTCGTAGGGCTGAACCAAAAAACGCAAAAACACAGAAGAAAAAACTAATACTGTAAAGATATTACTTGCATTATAACAAACTAATGTCAAAAACCAACTTACACTCAAGCGGTTGAAATGAGTGGAGATTTTTGGGTAAAATTATTAGATTCAAGTGGTGGTAAAGTCTTCCAATGCAACAAGAAATAGAATAATTAACTCGCAGCATGGCATAAAACTAATTTTGTAATTTTTCTTTTCTTTTTTGTGATAGAAAGCAACAAGTTAATTTTGATCATTATATTTCACATTATGCAGGAAAATCCACCAGGACCACCATGTAATTCTAAATTTGTAAAATAGGTACAGTCCTTCTAAGGAGCCTTGCAATACAAATTGAACGCTTAGAGTGGAAACAACTCTGCATTGGAGAACAATTCAATTATTGCAAAGTGAGTTTCAAGCTAGCCTTTGTTAAAAAACTTAGTGATCGTGGCAAGGACAAAATTTCAAAGAGAAAAGATAGGGGGAAAAAAAGAGAGAGAGAGAGATGAAAACCTTCAGATTTCTTGACTAATCTTCGTCCTCTTGGAAGACCCAAATGCCCTCCCAATCGAATCAACAATCCTCCGCTGTGATTCGAGGATCATCTCAATCCGCTTGCTCTCCATCTCCAATCTACACCTCTCAGTTTCCTTCATCATCTCCATCTTCAAATTCTCCACCCCAATAATCCTATCAGCAAAAGCTTTTATCTCTGCTGTCAACCTGGAAACCAACCCCTTCTCATTCACCACCAATCTTTCCTCCTCCTCCTCCTCCCTCTCATCATTATCATCCCTCCACATCCCTTTTGCAAAATGCTCCCTAGAAAACCCTGGAACTCCTCCGTATTTGTTAGTTTTGGGTCTCTGACTAAGAATATAATTAATACTCCTTGACTTTATATTGTTCTCCCTCTCATCATCATCATTATCATCGTCATCATCGTCACCGGAAGGCAGAAAAGACACCAGGGGTCGAGCTGAAATAGGCAGAGGACCGCGTTCCAGCTCGTCCATGAGGCCAACGTATTGCCAGGCGCGAGCCCCAGTGCCACCAGCAAGGCGGTGCTTCTCCGCGCGGTGACGCTGGCGGAGCTTCTCCATCTTGTGACGGCACTGGACGGCGGACTTGGAAGGGTGGTTGAAGTCGTAGCCGCAGCGGGCGGCAACTACGACGGCCACCTCTTCCCACTGGCTGGACCGGAGCGGGCCCCGCTTGAGGGAGTACCACTTCTCTTGGTAGGCCCTGATGAGGTTCACCGTTTCTTGGTGGGTCCAAGGGATCGGTTGGGATCTCTTGGTGGGTGAAGCGGCGTCGTTTGTGGTGGCGGTGGTGATTGGGGAAATGAGTTTTGGTGAGGAGGGGGTAGCCATTGAAGATGGGCTAGGGTATGTGGCGTTTCTTTTTGTTTCGAATTGTTACTGTGGTGTTTTTATGTGATTGGGGTGGGGGTTTTGGGTTTGGTTGACATTTGGTGGCGGTGGTTAGTGTGGTGATGGCTGCGGTGGCGGTCAGTGTGGTGGTGGTGGTGGTGGGGCGATGGTGGACAGTGACAGCATATTGAGAAGGGAACATAGTGGGCTCAGCCGCTCAGACACTGTGTAAGTGCGCCAGCCTGTGCTGAGGTCACTCATCACCGGCAGATGGAACAAATTAGTGTATATATGAATTAATTGATTTTATATTTAAAATAGTTTACAATTAAAATTTTATTAAAAAAATTTTAAAACTTTTTAAAAAAATAAGCAATTGTTTTTTTAAAATAAAAAAAAACTGAATCAAATATACTATTACTTCTATATTTTCATATTTTGATGGTTAAAATTTGGGATACAAGTTCTAAAGCCGTAAATAATAGTACGATACCTGTTTTAAACTGTGATTCAGACTATGTTCAATGGATCATTCCGGCACACGTCTTATCGGAGTCCATCATAAACCCCTCAGCCAAGCACTGGTGACATTGTCAAGACCTCAATACCATGTACGTCGTACCGCGACATTGGGAAACTGCATCATGATCACGAGATTTGCACAGTAGATAAATCTCAAAATATTCATAATTACCAATCACGATCTTACAAAATTATTGCACTCATAACCACCTCTAATTGCTCATAATTGCAGTATTAGTGTTTCGATTTTATAAGGATTTCCTGCCACAATATGGGAGACAAAACTCTAATTGCACTTTATAAATATCAAGCTTATTTACCTTCTACAGATAACTTATTGCTTACAGCATAAACCCTTCTTGTGCACAGCCTGACTTGAGCGTTGGAATCCCTTTGTTGGTATCAACCCCCCCGTTCCAACACGCTTTGCTACTGCTGCACAAGGAGGAAACCACCAAAACGTGTCTATCTAGGTACAGCTCAGTATCTAGTACTGAACTTTAGCACCATCTGTGAGAATTCATAAACTTCTATTCCCACTCAACCATGGTGAATACGAGACAGAATTCAAGGAGAGGAGAGGCTGTACAAACCTCTGCAGGCCGAAGGCTAGGACCAGTGACGCACCATCTTCCCCACCTTGTTCTACCACTAGTTGCTGAAACCTCTGCTGCGAGAAACCAGACACCCAATGCTAAACCTCTAAGCGATGGACATGAAACTTCGCTTTCTGATGAAATCCCACACCCATCACACAAGGTCTCTATGAGGGAAATACTTGGTCCCCGCGTGCATGGAGCCAATCCTGACGTTCATGGGCCTAGAATCCCAGTGCACCAACACCTGGGACCTAGGAACGGCAATGTAGAAGATCACGTGTCTTGTCCAAAGGGCACGATCCAACCTGATGTATCCAGAAATCACCTCCTAGACTTAGTGCAACGACAAACAACGATACTTGAAGAGCAGTGTCGCAGATTGGAAAATCTAAAGCGATCCATGCATGAGGGCCAGTCTAGACCTCACCGTGATGACAGAAGGTGGAGTGTGGGTAATGATTAGAGTGAAATACCACACGCTAACGTCAAAATGTCCAATGTTGTTAATAACAACCTAGACCTCAACGATCAGGAGCATCCCTTCTCTGCTCAGCTTATGGAGTTTAGGGTTCTAAGAAACTTCAAGTTTCCCGCTAACATGGAGCTCTGTGACTGGATCACGGACCCTTAGGAGCATATAGACGTTTACGTCCAGTCTATGCGCTTCCATGGGAAGTCCTCGTAACTGTTATGCTGTGTCTTCCCCTTTTCCCTGAAGAAGGGGTCCCTCATATGGTTCGTGACCTTGCCATAGGGATCCGTCACCAATTAGCTGGACCTCAGACAACGTTTCTTGCTGCATTATACTACTAGCAAGGAGTAACCCAAGTCCATTGAATCCCTTTATGAGATTCACCAAGGGCGTAATGAGCCCCTTCACGAGTACCTTAAGAGGTTCAATACAACTTGTATCAATGTGGAGAACCTCGATAATAGGATCGCTCTCCACTATGCCAGAAGCGGCCTCCGGAACTATTCCTAATTTTTTGTATCTCTGGCAAAGAAAAAGCCAGAAAATATGGAAGAATTTCGGTAATGGTCTTTGAAGTATATAAACCTTGAGGAGGTTGCTAAGGCTAAGGAGAGCCTAGAGAAGGGTGAGCCCCCTCACCAGAAAGGTAATCAAAACTCCTCACGGCCCCGAAACTCCTCCAAGGATGATCCACCCCGGACCAAGTACTCCAACTACACTCCTCTGAATACTCCACGTACAACTATTTTGAGGGAAATGTTGCAAACAGAGTTTCGAGGTATTAAGAGGCCACCTCCTCTAAAGAAACATGCACAAATAAATTGTACCAAACATTGTTCATGGCATAAAAGCTGCAACCATGAAACTGAAGATTGTTTCCAACTCTGCGATGCTATCAAATCCCTAATTAGGGCAGGACAGCTGGATTAGTACATCAGTCATGTCCAAAATGATGGATGACGTGGAAGACAGAGTGTAACACCCTCAGGAACATGTTAGACTTGTATATGGTTACAAAGGTAGCCTAATACTTGCTTGACATGTCTATTTAATTTTGTAGCCTTCTGAGCATGTTTAGTTACTTTGTTGTAATACAATGTGTAAAAAATGATTGTTATTAGCTCCAGAATTGGCTTAAACTGCTTAGTTAGTATAAACAAATGTAGAGAATTTGTTTCTAAGTTACAAATATGTAGAAGATGATGTAGTTAAAATTTGAGGTTAATCGGAGTTAGTTTGGTATTTTTAAATACAATGAGAGTGTGTTTTAATGTCAGATTGACTAGTAGCAGATATGAAAAAATATGAAAATGATGAAACAAGATTTTTGATGAATCTTAGGATTTATTTTAAACTTGTTGGAAGTTAGGAAACTTGATTTGGTGAAATCTAAGTGTTCTTAGCAGATCGGGCGTTTAGTTAGGTCACTTAAGTGACCAAATATCACACGGTTCCTTCTCTTTCTACCTTGACTTTTAGGTCTTTAAAATGAGATATTTTCTCTCATTTTCTCACCATTCTCACGGTTGTCACTAGGGAAACTACAAGGCAAAGGAAAGAAAGGAGACAAAAGTGAAGCAATAACCAAAGAGGAAGAAGAAGATGGAGGTGGAGAGGAGCTTCTAAGTTCTTTCATTTTTGGACAATAGAGGTAGAGGGACTTTCCTATTCATCTTTCCTTTTTTATTCTTCTTGTGTTATGTTAGATTACATGAGTGGATAAAAATGGGTTTGGTGAGCAAATTTGTGTTCTTGACTTGATTCTTGGTTTCAAGGGTTGAGTTTAAGTGTTTTCAACTTATTGGATGTATGGTTGCTTGTTTTATCTTAGTAGATATCCATGAGTTTCTTGGTTGAGCAAGTTGGTGAATAGGTATGTTCTTGTTTGAGATAAGCTTAAATCCATAATTTGATGAGTTGATTTTAGTGTTTGAGGAGTAACACATGTTAAGGGACCATGTTTGTGGTTGAAAACCACTTGAAACTCATGAGTTAATGAATCAAGTGAGGAAGGAGAAGTGGGTGCCCTATTTTTCTGGTGCAAAATGCACTAGATAACTGGTTATTGCATGGCATAATCGGTTATCTAGCTTCATCCTTGTTTCTGTTTGTGGCAGATAACTGGTTAGGGAAAATCCTAACCGATTATTCTGTGTGGCAGAGAATGTTGTTTCTTTGATAATCGGTTAGCCAAGTGGATAATTGATTATCTGAGGACATAATCGATTAGGGGACATGCAAAAATAGAATTTTGCATAGTCCTATTCGATTATTCATGGTGAATAATCGGTTATGGACTTCCAAAAATAGAGTTTTATGTTCTTGGGATTCATTCAAAGTTTGTTTAGGTTATGTAATGGATAACCACGATTCAAATGAGATAATTGAACATACTTTTAGTGTGTGCTATGGTACTAATAGGGGTATCAAATGAAGTGACAATTGGTAAGTTAATTTTTATAGTAATTAGCAGCATTGTTGTTCATATTTGAGGTAATAAATGTAAATCAATTGGTATGCTTGTTATTGTAGTTATTGACATATTTGTATTTCATACTTGTAGTTATGAATGTAAATCAAGTGGTGTGTTAATGATTATGGTGAATAGCAGCATTGTTGTTCATATTTGAGATTATGAATGTAAACCAATTGGAATGCTAGTAATTGTGATAGTTGGCCTCATTGTATTTCATAATTGTGTTAATGGAGGATGAGGTCCTCACTGTTGGTGATCAAATATGATTTTGAATGAGGAGGTGACCAACCTTCCCTATCATAGTGATCCTTGTTGAAGACCGCGTAGTTGATGAGGTCACTACCCAGAGAGAAGACTTCTAGTACTGGGTTCCTCTGTTTTGTTTAAGGCTCATACATATCATAACATTTCCATAGTGGCTGAGGATGAGGTCCTTCACTAAGTCTGAGGAATCATGACATTACCCATATTTATTTTTAGGCTATTGCATAGGCATGAACATAAGACATAATTTGGCATAACATGACAATTGTATGGGCAGTTGCTTATTTATGAGATTGTGATAATGATTGTGAGTATTGTGTGGAAATGAGTTTTCTATACAAACTTATAAAATGAAAATCTATTTCGGAAAGAGAAAGGAAGTGTTTTTGGGTTTTTGCCCGCTTTCTAGTGTGACTTGAGTTTTTAATTAATGTTTTCCCCCGAAATAGCTGGATTGATTGTGAAGGTATGTTTTATTGTGAATCTACTGAGAATATGTGATTCTCACCCCGTGTGTTGTGTTTCCATAATAATTCCAGGGAAGAAGACTTATGGATAGAGAATTGCTGACAGGAGCTTGGAGAGCTTAGTTTAGCTTTATCTTGTAGTTTCTTTTTGAAACATGTATCTTCTGTGCCTTGAGAGGCATAGTGTATAAGCTTTGTATCAATTTTTTATTTATGAGAAATACATACGTTATGTATATAATCTTTTGTTCATGGCTCATATTTTATATATATATATATATGTGTGTGTGTGTGTGTGTGTGTGTGTGTGTGTGTGTGGTTGTGTTATATTAGAAAATGCTTAATATTGTTAGTAACATGCTTGGATCTAATTACTGTGGTATAATATAGATTATACTATTGTTATTAAATTTGGGATGTTACACTGAGAGAAAGAAGACGCGACCCTCAGTAGAGCCTCTCTCTGTGTTAAAGAAGAAGAACTCGGAGTCCTAGGAGAAGATTCTAGAGTCCACCTCATCGTGAGAATGACAATCAGCAGGATCGGAACCAGGACGCTCCATCTAATAACAACATTGACCGCCATATCTAGCCTAATCGAACCATCAACAGTATTGCTGGTGGGTTTGCCAGTAGAGGGTCGCCTAACGGTGCCCGGAAGAAAGCACTCAGGATGGCAGTTTTGAGCATCTTCCACTCTGCACCTGAGTCACGGGTTGGAGAACGGAAGGCACCCCCCATCATTTTCTCAGACGAGGACTATACGAAATAATCCCAGATCATGATGACCTGCTAGTTATCTCGAGAATAATTTCCAATGCCGAGGTCCAGCTCATCTTCATGGATCAAGGGAGTTCAGCGGATATCATGTTTATGGACTTGTACCAAAAGCTGGAAGTTCCATGCTCAGAGCTGATTCCCTATGACGGTGAGCTTATCGAGTTCATTGGAGAAAAGATCACTCCGGCAGGATATTTTGAGACTCACCTAACGCTGGGGCACTAAACTCTTCAAGACTGTCAAGGTTAGGTTTTTGGTCATAGACTGCACCTTTGGGTATAAAATCATCCTGGGTTGTCCTGCTCTGAATGCCCATGGCACCATGGTATCCACTACCCACTTGGCCATGAAATTCCTCAACTAGAATAATGAGGTCGTCACGGGCAAGGGGGATCAAATCATAGCACGTAAATGCTACAATGAGAGCTCGGTTCTAGACCAAGTCAATATCCTCATGACTGAGCTAGATGTTCGTGAAGAAATCTGGGGTACTAGACCCTAGCCAGAAGGAGAACTATTGCCCCTCCAACTTGGTGTTAGGTTAGATCAAGTCACCAAGATCATAGCAAATTTGGAAGAAGAAGAGAGGCACTAGTTGATTGAGTTCTTACAGAAAAATAAAGACCGCTTCGGTTGGACTTTGAAGAACAGGTTAAGGAGCTGCTCAGTGTCGACATCATCAGGAAAGTAGCCTACACAACTTGGCTATCTAATGTTGTTCTGGTGAAGAAGTCCAATGGGAAGTGGAGGATGTGCGTGGACTACACAAATATAAACAAGGCCTGCCCTAAATATCCATACTCGCTTCCCAATATGGATAAATTGGTTGACAACTCCTTCGGATTCCATTTGCTGTCATTCATGAATCCATACTCTAGGTACAATTAGATCCTAATGTACCCCATAGATGAGGACAAAGCCACTTTCATCACTGAGAGGGCAAGCTACTACTACAGGGTTATGCCTTTTGGTCTAAAAAATGCGAGAGCCACCTATCAGAGAATAATGAATAAGGTTTTTGAAGGCCAAGTGGGGAAGATGCTAGAAGTATACGTTGACGATATGATAGTGAAGATTCCCCAGCCTGGATTGCATGTCTCAGACCTTGAGGAAGTGTTTGCACAACTTCGAAAGCATAACATGAGGCTCAACTGGGAGAAATGCGCCTTCGAAGTCCAAGTTAGTAAATTATTGGGCTTCATGCTGACTCACCACGAGATAGAAGTGAATTTGAATAAGTCCCAAGTGGTGCTCCACATGAGTAGCCCACAGAGTGTCAAGGAAGTACAACAGCTAACAGGCCGGATTGCTGCCCTCACACGTTTCCTTACTAAAGCTGCTCATAAATCTCTTGCCCTCTTCAAATTACTTAATAAGGGGAAAGGTTTTGAGTGGACTCTGGAGTGTGAGGATGCCTTTACATCCTTGAAGAACCTTCTATCCTCTCATTGTAACATCCCAAATCCAATTCTGATAGTATATTTAGATATACATAAGTAATAAGGATTTAGGTATGTCATTAACTATGCACAATATTTTTAAATACAATTGTATCATAAACATATTTATATACATATAAGCCTCGTGCGGTTAATAATACAAACACAATTGTATTTCTCTTGAGTATAACCTATACATTATACATAACTATGCTGTGAATGCTTATGTCTTGAAGCATATCAAATGGGTTTTTGATGATAACAAAGTCAAAGATGAAGATCAAGATCAAAAGAGAAGACTAAGATCAAAAGATAAAGACCAAGATCAAAAGAGGTATATTAGATATAGGTCTTAGAATATCAATGTAAAATGCCCTTTAAGTATCTCAATGATTCTCAAATGGTTTTCCAAATATCGTTTTCAAAATCAGCTTGTAAATTCAAAGTTATAACATGTTTTTCAAGAAATGTTGATTTTAATCTTGGATTCAATATTTCATAAACTCAATTCACCATCCCTCTTGAGTTTGAGGCCACTTGGTAACAAGTGATATCAGAGCTAGGTTTTTGTGTAAAGAGCTTAGCAACTTCAAGAGAAAGTGATGACCTCCTTAAATGAGTTTTCAGAAAGTTCTTCTGTCTATAGACCTCCCTGTAACACCCCAAAATTTTCTTATTTCATCGTAGATAATCATTTTGTAATATTTATGATTTTTGAAAATTTCTGTGGATTTTTTCGGAAACACGAATATTTTAATATATTTCTCATTTTACGTGTACACTGAGCAGAGTCAGTGTAACACCCCAGAAATGATTTATTTTATCATGAATAGTCATTTTCTAATATTCGTGATTTTTGGAGATTTTTCTAGAATTTTCTGGAAATGCTGAATATTTTAATATATTCCTCATTTTGTGTGCACACTGAGCAGAGTCAATGAAACGCCCTGGAAAATTGTTTGCTTCGTGACAAATATCCATTTTCTAATATTTGTGATTTTTAGAAATTTTTATAGATTATTCTGAAAATGTCAAATATTTTAGTATATTTCTCATTTTACGTGCGCGCTGAGCGGAACTGGGATAACGAAATGTTTTCCCTAAGGTTGGTAAACCTTGAACTGTCGACGTATCAACGAGGGATCTTACTAAACCCAAGGCTGGGCACAGTTTGCAAGGTTTACATTTTTCTAGATTTTATCTGATAAATAAAATCTAGATACGCATTGTTAATTAAAATTTTGCGATACGCTCTATTATTCATTGGATAATTAATACTGACTTTGTGCACTGTAACAATTATCCATTAAGTAATAGCTTATAGTAAAATCCTAATTACCCCATGATTTTAACTATTAAATCACATTATCCTATCCTAATGTAATCTACTTTATGTCTAATCACATCTCATTTATTGAAAATGCACACAAGCTTCTCAAGGAAGCTAACCATTTTTCTCTCTCTCCTCCCTCTATCTCATGGCTACTCACCATTTTTGGGGGTGGGGAAATTTGTGTTTCACATAATTAATTATATCACATTAATTTCAAAAACCTAAAAGCATCTTTCACTTTTCTATTCACTTCTCTCTCTACCTTCATTTTCCTTTGCATTTTTCTCCTCTTTCTCTCTAGAAACCCACACGGCCAGCCCCTTCATTTGCCTCATCCATCACAAAAATTCCAACCAAATACATTTTCTTCATCTCCTCCATCATCTAAACACTTTTCTAGTTAGTGGTGTCTTGAAAAGCTTTCATTTTCACCACTTTCTTCAAGCTTCAAGCTTAGGGTTTTTGGGTAAGGTTCTTGATTCTTCACTCTCTTTTCCCCATTTTCGTTTCTATGGTCTCCTTTGTGACCATCTATACCTTATTTTTCAAGCATTGGTGTTATCTTGATGAGATTGAAATTTCTAGGGTTTGGTTATGTGCAAATTCAAAAATTGCAAGGAGCTTCTAGGAGGGTTCTCTTGTTTTTTTCTCTTTGGTAAGAGGAAGATACTCTTCCTCAACCTCTCTTTGTAGTAAGAAACATTGTGTTGTGATTGATTGTGAGAAAACCCTATTGAGGGTTATTCTTTATTTGTATAATTTGTATGACTACATATTGTCTTTAATTTGTTTGAGCTATTTGATTGATTGGTTATGTATGTTGATATACTCGAATGGATTGGAACACTTGAAATGGAAGAAAATAACCTAGATTTCCTCTAGGAGGCTCACGGTTTTAGGGCTCAAAAATTAGGATTCTTGGTGAAAATTTATAACAAGTGGAAGACTTAACTAATCAAGTGGACAATATGTAATTAAGAGATTGAAAATTTGGAATCCTAAAACCTAGAGAGGCTCACGGCCTTCATGGCTAAAAATGGCTCAACCATATGATTTCATACAACTATGACATTTAATTAATAAAGTAAATAAATAAGAGGATTAAATAATGGAAGGAAACAAATTTAGTAACCTAAAGGAATTCTTTAGACCTTAAGAACAAATAAGGAGGTGTGAGACATTGATAAGACTTAGAAATAATTCTTTAAGTGTATAAGACTAAGTTTAAAGTAAAGAACCTAATTATGAAAAGAATTTCATAAGAGACATTACATTGAAGTGGAACTTAACTAAATTGGACAATTCGGAACTAATCAGGATCTCATAAAATGGAAAGGACCAAGAGTGGAACTTTACCTAAAAGACTTAGAATGATTTTCAATTAAAGTAAGGATATGAGTATAAGTGAGAACACTAAATAATTCCATAATGTACCAAAAATGTAATGTACCATTGGAAGGCTTTAGACTATTTAATGTGGGTCCAAGTGTGGGACTAATAATATTATGATGCTCACTTTGGCCAATTGTGGCATATTATGGAAAAATATGTAATGATAAACATACATGATTATGCATTGAGTCGTCATGCATTGTGAAAGTCCGTTGGACTGTTGTTAAGGCCATGTTGCCTAGGAGATTGAACACACCTTTGTGCGGGTGCGAGTAGACTAGTGTAGGTCATATTGTTGACCTTGGGGGCGTCGGGGTGCGAGCGTCTCACAGTGGACAGTTGGTAGCCCCACTGGGCCGTGAGATAAACCGATGCGAACACACCGACGATCCGGACGTGACACTGTCCTATATCGCGATCTAGCGTAGACTGTCTGTATAATGCCTTGATGTGCATGTGGATAAACTGATGAATTATAGCACTTTGGCCGCGACAGTTGAGTTGCAGACGTGTCTTCTGATCTTTCTCTCCGACTATTTGTGTCTAGCTCCATGGAGTAGGATTTTGATGTTGTATGCATGTGCATAATGAGTCCATATATTATCTGGCATTTTAATTCTTATGATATATTGGAACTATCACTGTACTGATGTATAATTACCTGGAACTGCTTAACTGTTTATTGCTATTATTTAATGCTTATTATTATTACCTCTTGAGATGCTATGTGGGCGCTTTGCGCCGTTTTGTTTCTCTACTGCTATAATTGGTAATGATGGTAGGATATCTTACCTCTTTCTTGTGTTTCTATTATTTCTACTTGTTTATAAATATGTTTCATCGAAGACGTCGACAAGGAGGGTGAAGCTCCCGAATTTCCCGGTTTCTGGCCCGACCACGATTAGCACCTACTGCTGGATCATAGCGGCACGCTCACGCGAATTTTTAGGTGATGTGCGTTTAACCTTCCTTGGAGGGCCAGACTGTTAACACATCAACCTAAATTCTGATCGCTATGTCTACCTAGGAGACGTGTCGATCTCACTGGCTTGGAGGCGTCATGAACTGCCGATCTTTACTTACTGCATCAGCTTACGTTTGGAGTTTTATCTGCCCATCAGGGAGATGTGGGGTGATCGTTATTACACCCCACAGGAGGATTCCTTTGTTTCCACTGCTCGAGCTCCGACTCACAGCTCGGTGGCTCTGATGGAGGTTTCCTCAGATGAGGAAGATCCTGAGGAGGATCCCGAGGAGGATCCTGACACGGCTCCTCCTCATCTCAGGGACTGATACTGTTGGTAGCTACTGATGGCTATCAGTATTTATTTTTGGGGCCTGATGTTTTATTATTTTGGTGGGCTATATATGTATGATCCTTTGGGCAGATATAGTTTTGCTTTTTGTACATCAGGCTTGTAATTAAACAGATCTGATATAATTATATATATATGAATATACAATGTTGATCAAATGTATGCATTACTTCTGTATTACACTTTAATACCATTTATGTTCTGTCACTATATTTTATTAATTATAATAAAAAAATGGTCACCATTTTACTTATGCAACTTTAATCAGACAAATGAAATTAAAATGAGAATAAGAACCGGGTCTTAACTTTATTTTTATTTTTCGTATTGTAAATGACAATGTGACGTTCCCTCCCAAAAAGGGGCGTTACACTCCCTTTTTCAATGGGGATGGGTATGCTTATTAGAAAGAATGAATGAAAATTTTTATTGAAGCTATTGATTTAGATGTGTGGGATGCAAAGAATGAAATTTTTTATTGAAGCTATTGATTTAGATGTGTGGGATGCTATTGAAAATGGTCTTTTTATCCCCCACAAAAGTTATTAATGGTGTAAAGGTTGATACACCAAGAAGCGAATAGACCAATGATGATAAGAAAAAGGTCCAATATAATTTGAGTGCCAAAAACATCATTACCACATCCTTGGGGTATGATGAATTCTTTAGAGTCTCAAATTATAAATCTGTATAAGAAATGTGGGACACTTTAGAAGTAACCCATGAGGGTACTAGTGAAGTGAAAAGATCAAGGATCAATACTCTCACTCATGAGTATGAGCTTTTTAGAATGTACCAAAATGAAAGCATTCAAGAAATGCAAAAATGTTTTACACATATTGTAAATCATCTTGCTTCATTGGGAAAGATTTTTCCTAATGAAGATCTTATTAACAAAGTGTTGAGATATTTGAGTAGGCATTGACAACCTAAAGTGACTGCTATATCAGAGTCAAGAAATCTCTCAACCATGACCTTAGCCACACTTTTTGGCAAGCTCCAAGAACATGAATTGGAATTGAATAGACTCAACCAAAGTGAGGAGATTGATAATAAAAAGAAGGGAATAGCTCTCAAAGCCACTTCCTCCATGATTAATGACGATGATGATGATGAAGATGATGGAGATGGCTTGGAAATAGATGAAGAGAATCTTGCTCTACTAGTAAAGAAATTTGGAAGATTCTTCAAAAAGAGTGAAGCTCATAGAAGACCTCCCTTTCCTCAAAAGAATGTCTATCACAAAGGGGAAGGAACCTCATCCACTCCTAAATGCTATGAATGTGGAGAATTGGGTCACATGAAGATGAAGTGCCCAATTTATCAAAGTGAAGTGAAAAAATATCACAAAAGATCCTCAAGGGAGAAGAAAGAAAGAAGAGCCTACATAGCTTGGGATGATAATGACATGGATTCAACCGATAGCTCAGATAATGAGAAAGCCAATCTATGTTTCATGGCTAGAGGAGAAGAGGAAGATGGAGACGACATGGAGGTAACATCCTCAAATTCTGAATCAAACTCTTCCCCTTCCTATGATGAATTGCAAGATGCATTTGAAGAATTGCATAATGAATCTATAAGACTTTCAAAACTTGTTTCATCCTCCAAGAAATCAATTTCCTCATTTGAAAATCAAATTTTTGCTTTAAACAAAGAAATTGAGGAATTGAAATTAGAAAATGAAACTCTTGGATTGATAGATGTAAATTCTTCATGCATGACATGTTTATCACTTGATAATGTATCTACCCCCTTATCTTGCTCATCATGTAAAGCATTTGAAATTGAGATTGAGGATTTGAAAAATACTATTTCAAAATTTACCTTTGGAAGAGATAATTTAACATATTGCTTGGGAACCAAAAATGTATTTTTCAAAAGGCTGGTTTAGGGTATAATCCCAATAAACAACAAAAGTTTCTCAAGAATTTCTTTGTTTCATCAAGTACATCAAGTAGTTCCTTTATTAAATGCTTTCATTGTGGTAAGAAAGTGCATAGTGCATCTACTTGCAATGTAAGGAAGAATATCAATGATAAGTTAGGAACTAAAATGGTTTAGGTTCCCAAAGGCACTTTGCCAAAAACTAACATACAAGGACCCAAGAAAATTTAGGTGCTAAAAGTCAAAAATTGAAGTGTGTTGTAGGTGTGCTTGAAGGCCAAGAATTGACTTTGGATATTTTGAAAAGTGGCTGCTCCAAGCACAAAACCAGAAAATACTTCAAGCTCTCTTCTTTGTCTCCAAGAAGCTTGGACTTGCATCCTTGGTTAAATGGAGACTTGCACTATGCTTTACTAGTTTAATAATTTGAATATGCTAAATGAATATGCTTTTTATGTGAAATGACATGTATAATATCAATATATTTAAACTTGTCATAATGGATCAATCATGCATCTAATTCTGCTGTACAATATATTGGTCTGCTGCATAATATGCTTATTTGCTGCATACATTGGTCACCTTGTTGCATAATGTCTTGTTGCATATCATTTTGCTGCATAATGTCACAATCTTCTGCATAATACATTAACTTGCTGCATAATATAATATCTTGATGCATAATATGTTGTTTTGCTGCACAATTATGAGTTTTTTTTATCATAATCTGATTGGACTATATGCTTAAATGATGTTTGGAATTGATTTGGAATGTTTTGGAACTTATTTGAAGCCTCTCTTCATCTACATTTGCTATTGGTATTACATATTGATGTGCTAAACAGTTTATACTTTGATATTGATCTTGCTAGGATGAAATGATTATATTCAATCTAAATGCTTATGTTTTCTTTTTGATAATGCCAACGGGGGAGAGATTAGTGAAATATATTGCATGTGTACGGGGGAGTTTTGCGCTTTCACATATTCTATCTCATGCATACATTACGGGGGAGAGTTGCGCTTAAATATCTGATAATCAAATAAATGCAAATATTTCTCCTTCTGTTGAATGTTTAGTTTGTCATCATCAAAAAGGGGGAGAATGTGAATGCTTATGTCTTGAAGCATATTAAATGGGTTTTTGATGATAACAAAGTCAAAGATGAAGATCAAGATCAAAAGAGAAGACCAAGATCAAAAGATAAAGACCAAGATCAAAAGAGGCATATTAGATATAGGTCTTAGAATATCAATGTAAAATGCCCTTTAAGTATCTCAATGATTCTCAAATGGTTTTTCAAATATCATTTTCAAAATCAGCTTGTAAATTCAAAGTTAAACATGTTTTTCAAGAAATGTTGATTTTAATCTTGGATTCAATATTTCATAAACTCAATTCACCCCCCTTCTTGAGTTTGAGGCCACTTGGTAACATATGCCTCTTAAGGCACAAATGTACACAGAGTTACAAAAATTTGCTTAATATACAAGTACATGAAGAACTATTATAACAAAAAGTAAACTAAGTTCCACAGATCCTTGCTCAGTTTTCTTATTTGTCAGATGTCTTCTTCCCTAGAATTATCATGGAAAATACAACACACGGAGTGAGAATCTTAAATTCTCAATAGATCAATTATATATACATATATACAAAATCATGTTATCATAATAATTCCAACTATTTTGGGGTAAAAAAATTCTCAAGATGGCAAAAGCCAAAAATTTTCATTTCTCTTCCTGAAATAAAAATCTCAAATTTAATTCATTTACTAAAAACATTCTCATATACAATTTAGATTTTTAACATCACAATAATGAATCTTAAAAGGATAAACTCATTCACATATTAATTATCTCATAACCACATCACTAGTAGAGAGGGAGTATCTTAACCTCAATTTACTATACCATAAGAAAAACTAGTAGAGAGGGAACATCTCAACCTCAATCTACTATATTAAAATCTCAAGTAGGGAGGGAGAATCTCAACCTCAATGTACTATATCACAATCTCATGTAGGGAGGGGAAATCTCAACCTCAATCTACTATATCACAATCTCAAGTAGGGAAGGAGAATCTCAACCTCGACCTACTATATCACAAATATATTTCAAATGAATACAAATACTATACTATTACTCATCAATGGTGTACAAGCATACTTATGTTGATTCACCACCATTGGGTACACAAAGGTTTACTCTTTTTCGTACATGCTAAATGATTGTTCCACTCACGAAATATTCTCAATAGTGTCTTAACTTACACTTAAAAGCATGCAATAAGGATCCCATCAAGTAGGGAGCTCAAATTCCTCAGAATGAAAAACATAGAACATTTTGTCCTTGGGTGCTTAAGCGCTCACTCTTCCAGCGCTTACGCGCCCCATGAAATCAAACTCTTCTAGTTTTATCTGTCATTAGGCACTTAGGCACCTAGTTTCTGAGCGATCAAGTGCTCAACTCCAAACCTCTCTGGCCTTGCATGCTTAGGCTCTCATTTCTCAGGCGCTTAGGTGCCCAATGCACTAGAGCTCTCTGGCCTTGGGAATTAAGCACCTAACTTTTGGGTGCTTAAGCACCCAACACCAAACTCTGAAGCCCTATTCTATTGAATTTCTAACCAATTCTTGGCCTTTAAAATCAAGTTCTAAGGGGTTTTCAACCCTATACATTGTCTATAAACATGTTATTACACTCATGTACAATTTTAACTTACCAAAATATGGATTTATGAACACGATCAAATCATCAAAATTCCAATTTTCCAACTTCTACCATAGAGAGTTAAATGAATATATTTAAATTTAAGATCCTAACCAAGCATGAAACAAAACATAAATAATCCATTTCATCCATAGCAAACCAAAGAGAAAATGAAAGAACTACAAAATACCACTTAAAACCCATTTCATCTAAAGAAGCATACATCCAACAACTTAGGGATATAGAGAGGGAATAGTTACACAAAAGCAAATACCCCTACCTCTACTCCTATATGTTTGCTTTTCTATTCCTTAGTTTATTCTTGGCTTGGTTCTTCACCTTCCTTTCCTTCTTCCTCTTCCTTCTTTTTATCTCTCACCAGCTACCTCTTCCCTTCTTCCTCTCTATTTTTCTTTTTTCTTTTTCTTCTCTGCTTCTTTATTTCTCCTGTTGTTACGTAGGTAAGTGAAGAAAAGAGGGAAAAGTCAAAAGTATTACAGATAAGAAGCACAGAGGGAGGCAGTGGAGGAAGAGAAAAGATAGAAAATTAGGCTGAAACTTCTATATCTTGTAGGAATACTTTAATCTTCCAAAACTAAGTTTTCTAACTTCCATAAGTGTTATGAAAAAATTTAGGACTTCACTCAATCCTTATATGCAGGATTCCATGATTTTTCATACACTGTTATTTATCAGTTAAGTTTCATTATTCTTTCTTAAGTTAGATTAAACCTAAGAATTAAGCAAATAGACTTATTGATATCTACTTTAATTGACATTTCTTAACAAAATATTCTTCATCTCATACCTGATATTTGCATAAAATTTTATGGTTTTCTAAGCTACTTAACTATCCAATTTGGCCTTTAAACACTTATTCAGTGTCATTAAAAATGCCAAATCAATTCATCTGCTCTTCCAAAATTTATCATAGCTCTTTCCAATCATATATGACCTAGAAATAAATTTTTTCACATTTATCTCTGTCATTTCAATAGTTATGCTAGATTCTGAGCTTTCTTAACCATGATTAAAACTATTAGGTTAGGGAGGATGTTACACTCTCCCCATTCTGACAAGACTAGAACCCGGTGAGACATTGTATGTGTACCTCTCAGCCCATGAATAAGTCGTGAGTTTTATGTTGATCCAAGAAATGGTGGAAGGCCAGAAGCTAGTCTACTTTGTGAGTAAGGTATTATAAGGCTCCGAGCTCCGCTATCAGAAAATATAGAAGGTTGCCTGTAAATGATTAACTATTGGTCTTGGTATGCGAATACTGAGAAATTATGATTTCTCACCCCTATGTGTTCTATGTAAATCCAAATAAAGACCTTCTAAAGGGAAAAGGGCAAGAAAAAGAAGAAGCAGAAGACTTAGTTTAGTCGCTTTATTTCTTTTTGAATCAAATTGTATATTTGTACTCTTCTGATTATTTGTAAAAGTTTATATATACAGTATGACTTGTTAGCCAGTGATGTACGTATATATGACATTTTTATCATTCGTGGCTCTCTATAATGACTATACAGGTTATTATGGGTTTTTATTTTATGTATTTTTAGAAGTGACATGCTTAATGCGATTTATCTTGAAATATTCCGTTTATTTTATGGTAATTGTATTAGGGTGTTATAGTCTTCATACATCTTCTTCTTCCCTTTTGAAGAACTTGCTCCTAGATTACATGGCAACACAATTGGGTGATAAATCACAATTCTCAGTAGAAGTATTCCATAACTAACATACAATACATTCATAAAGAATTCGCAACTATTAAATTAACACTTCAATCATAGAAGTATGCAACATCTCCATCTCAGAGATAAAAAAATAACATCTCCATCTCAGAGATGCACAATCGCCCATACAATTGCAATGTCATGAGTTCATATCATGGTGGCAACCACCCTTACAATTGCCATGCTATGCCAAATTATGTCTAATGTTTATGCCTATGCAATAACTTAAGTATGAAATGAATAATGTTATGATACCAAATCCATGGCAATGTCATGATATGCATGAGTCCTAAACAAAGTAATGGAAATCACATCCATAACCTCGAACAAGCATTAGAACACAGTTCCAGCAATCTTCTCTCCGGGTAGTGAAATCCATCAACTACATGGCCATCAACAACTAACAAGGAAATCCATCCTCAAAGTCATACAGTAGGGAGGGAGATGCACGTCCTCACGCTATCATAAATCATCCCCAAAAGTGTGGAGCAAGACATTCATAAATACATCATGCAATATAATTACTAATTACTTCCCATAATTAGCTCCACAATTGATTTATATGCATTTCAAGTTCATTTTACAAACACTTCATTTAATACCCCTATTAGAGTCTCAACACTCACTAAGAAGCATAAAAGAAGAAACTACACCATTAAAAGCCTCCATTGCATCACACATAAATTTTTGAGAAAAATAGGGTCTCATGCCATGGCACAACATGGCCACGCTATGGCACCTTACTCTTTGTCCATTTATGCCATGGCGCCATTGTCAGGCACGCCGCGACGCTTAACTTTCAGGTTCCACTACTAGGAGTGGCATCACTCGCACGTCGAGGCGCCACACACTCACTCTGTAGATTTTATAAAATTTTGCAGAATCTGGGTACTATTCCATTAGAACTAATCCCCTCTCCAAGCACTCTAAACTTAAAATCAAGTGATTTCCAACCTTACACAAGGTCCATTAATACATAGAAACTTTTATACCACTTTAATTCCATTCAAAGCCATGAATCATGAATCATTCAACCACTTAAAACCTAAAACCCCAAATTTGACTCAAATGGAAAGATAGGTGTTTAAGGGCTGAAAAACTCATTTCCATGCAATCAATAACTCAACAAGAAGTCATCCTCAAGTTTTCCAACAAGATTCAAGCCAAGACAACCAAAATCACACTCAAAGCCTATTTCTCACATCAAGACAACCCTCATGATCAAGATGAAGAAAATAGAAAATGAGCAAAATCAAGGTTCCCCTACCTTTAGCTTCAGAAATTGAAATCACTAAGTAGCTCCACTCCACCTTTATCCTTTTCCTCCTCTTTGGTTGATGATTCTCCTCCTTTGCCTTGTTTTTTACCTTTCCCTTTGTTCCTCCCTGCTGCCGTTGAGAAAGAGGTGAGAATGAATGAAAAAATATCTCATTCTTGACTTAAATAAGCCAAGGCAACAAAAACACAAAGGGTCGTATGCTCTTTGGTCACTTAAGTGACTATACAAAAATCTGATCTGTTAAGAACACTTAGATATCACTAAATCTAATTTCCTAACTTCCAACAAGTTTAAAATAAATGTTAAGATTCATCAAAAATCTTGTTTCGCCATAACCATATTTTTCCATATCTGCTGGTAGTCAATCCGGCATTAAAACACATAACTAGTATACTTAAAAATGCCAAACTAACTCTGATTGATCTCAAATTTTAACCACATCATTATCCACACATTTGTGACCTAGAAAAAAACTCTCCACATTTATTTTCACTAACTAAGCAGTTTAAGCCAATTCTGGGGCTAATAACAGTTATACTTCACACATAGTGTTACAGCAAAGTGGCTAAACGTGCTCAGAAGGCCATAAAACTTAACAGACATGACAAACAAGTATCAGACTACCTCTATAACCATATACAAGTCTATCGTGTTTTCACGGGTGTTACACATTTGCCTTTGATAGAGAGCTTTTCTCACTTCTCTACTATGACAAGGTACTTTTCTCACTCCCTTGTCTCACATATCCTTCTTTAACAAAGATAAAACAACTGCCCATACAAGTGTTATTAAAATGTAAATGCCTCTGCAAGCCCATGCATAATGCAACATCCTACCAGTAATTTAATTATATTTTAATAATATACTAAATAATTACTACATACCTCATTTAAATTTACATTTACTTAATGTTGGTACAATATTACGTACTTATTTATTTAAGATTTAATTAGATACAAGCAACAGTTAAATACGTAATGGAATTAATGTGATACTTAAATTAATTAAGTGGAAATTATTATTTGTAGTTGTAAAACTATAAGACTCATGTATCACTGGAATATAATTCTAATAAAATACAAACAAATTTTTTTTAGTATCACACTAACTACATTCATAATTAATATTTACATCTGGTGTACCAGTATATTTGTCTAGAATATTTACAAAGCCCCAAAAGTTACAAAACCACAAAAAGAAGACATCTTAAATGTCTGAATAAATAAATGAGGTCGGTACATCAGTAGACAATGCACACCCACAATGCACCCAAGTCAACTATATACATCCATTTACAACCAAATGAAATTCTTCAGTAGCAAGGCGAAACACAAAGTGAGCATCTACATCAATTAATAGAGTGATGCGTGCCATTCTATTTCTCTGAACATAACAAATAAGGGGTAAGGATTTATAATTCTCAGTAGAGAAATCATATAGTTGTCAAAAGTATTTATTTTGAACTATGCTATGTCCAGCTACATTTTGTAACACCCTAATACTAATATCTCGATATAAATAACATTTAAAGAGATAAATAGCATTAAATGTCACTACATACATAATAAACTAATAATATATCCATAATGCACACTTGAGTCATTATAGAGAGCCTTATGAAATGCGGAAAACATAAAAACTCATAACGAAATGCATATATATATATACAACATTAGCCTTCCAAAGGCTTGAAGTATTACATAACTTTTTACATTACAAAAGGAGTATAAAAAGATACTAGGATTGTAACATAAATAACTATAGCTGGTCTAATTCTTTAACTTCCTTTTTCTTCATTTTCTTAGAAGAACCTTCACCTGGAATTACATGGCAACATAGCGGGGTGAGAATCAACAATTCTCAGTATGAGTAATGTAACACCCACCGTAGGGTATCACATTTAAGACTAATCTTAATATGACTTACCCAAGTTGTAAAAGAATTAATCTTGTAAAAACATTAATTTAATTAATATTTTTTTAATTTCTTTTGCGAAATAAACGAACGTAAATAAATTAAAACTATAAATACAAATTGAAAGTGAAATAAACATACCATAAAATATATTAATATTACAACCCTTGTCCTCAAATGATATACATAAATACACTGCACTCCAAAAAGACACATATGCACAACATGTACATTAAAACATAAACTGTTTTACTAAACTTTTAAAAACTAAGGATTTGGGCCCTCGGAAGGATCCTCCTCCTCTGTATCATCAAAAAACCTGGGCGGATACATCACTCACCTAACGGGGGTTCTGGAAGAAGACACCATCGAGTCCTCCTGTGGTGTGTAGACAATGCTACCCCAGAGTTCTTGGATAGGCATCGTGAACTCTAAGTGCACAAACGCATGCTGCGTCAAAACAGGAATCCCATCGCGGGTTCCACTTAGGCTCAGAGTCAAGTCCCCAGTATATACAAAGCATTTATTATTAAAATCAACCCTCCAAGCATCAATCCCACCATGGAAATTTACTTGGACAAAACCCAAAACTTGGTGCCTTGCCGCCATTTCAACAAAGTAAAAAGAGTTATCAGCTCCTCCGTCTTCCCGATCTTCATCAGACATACACAGTAAAATAGATATGATACAACAAAGAGGTGAGATCCCCTACATCAATGCCAGTATGGCAGTAGAGAAAATGACAACAAATAAACAGAATATAACATCAAGACAGTAAATCATATTATCACATATCAGATAAAATAAATCAGATAAGTATAATTATCATATCAATATGCTGACCAACTATGCATATGCACAACGACTAATTCCTACTTCATGGAGCTAAACACATTTTCAGAGAGAATGATCCAGAAGACATGTCTGTAACTCGGCTGTCGTGGCCAAAAGTGCTATCAATTTATCAACGTGCACATCAAGGCATTATACAAGACATTCTACACCAGATCGTGATATAAGACAGTGTCTCGGTCTGGATCATCGGTGCGTTTGCATCGGTCTGCCTCATGGACAGAAGAGCTACCAACTGTCCATTGTGAGGTACTCGCACCCCGACGCCCCCAACGTCAACAAGTGACCTACACTTGTCTACTCGCACCCGCACATAGGTGTGATTCATCTCCTAGGCATACAGCCTTAACCAAATAAGCTGACACACTTTTCAATGCATGATGTATGATCCAAACACACATACAATCATTATTATTAAAATATTTCATATACCCTCGCCTTCTCTTGGCGGTATCATTATTCAACATAACTGGGCCCACCACAACAGCCCGATAGCAAACTGCTATTACTTTCAATCGCGTAGTGATATTATTGCATTTCCACAATTGCGGAACACTTTTCTTACGTTTTCAAATTGCATAAAGATTTTCCAATGTTTTCTCAATCACATAAATATTTATTTCATTTTCTTATTTGCGTAGCCAAAAATTACTATTTTTAAATCGTGTAAAATATTTCTAGCATATTGTAAGCTCAAATTAGCTCTTTTCTCATTTATTTTCAAAATCTGACTTTAATTCCAATATTTCTTTAATAATTCATTTATAAATAATAATTCCAACATTTTCTCACTAAAAATAGTATTTTCTACTATTTTCCACAAAATAACATTTCTTTGATTAAGTTGTGATATTACAGCTCAAAATTTCCTAACGCGCTTCAAAACCCAAAGGGTGAGTTATATGTCAGTAAATTTTAAGTTTTAACTTTTATTTCAATTAATAACCTAATCACACTAATTTAATTAAAAAATTAGTTTACTTCCTTTTTAGGTCTAAAAACCTATCAAATCGATTCCCTATCAATCGAATACTTAATCCTACACTTAATAAAATAATTTTGGATCTAGGATATTAAAAATGAGTATGTTCGCCGAATTTCATACTATCCTCCATAAATCATATTTAATTATTTTCTATTACTTTATTCCTTGCAAAAATACTTAATTTAATTTCTTGTCATAAAATCACTTAATCCTTAATTAAGAAAATAATTTAGAACACTTGGTTCCCTTGGTGGTGTTGAGGCCGTGAGCCTCTAGGTTCTTTGGAACCATCATACAATTTCCTATCATGTGAATCACATCCTACTTTACACAAAAATCAACATGCTTTCTAAATCACATATTCAAGCATACTTTTAAAGCTATAAACATACCAATCACAAATAAGGAAAGCTTAAACAATCAAGTGAATAAATCCTTATGGAATTTTCACCACAAACAATTCCATTTCCTCACCACCAACACATGGTTGATGAGGTTAATATCCCTCTTACCTCTAGGAAGACAAAAACTCTCCAAGTTCCTCCTCCTCTTGATTTCGTGAAGCACCAAAGAAAACCCTAACAATCTTAAACAAATCTTAAAGTCATAAACCAAACTTAAAAATAAGAAACCATGGATCAATCATGGTTTAGAAATTCAAGAATCCATCTTAGGATCAAGAAATCAAGAAGTTACCTTAGGAGTAGAAAATCAAAGCTTGATTTTTGAAGCACTTAGAAGATGATTTAGACAAAACTCTCAAGATGAAAAATGTTTAGGATTGTATCTAGGTTTAGAAAGTAGGATTGGATAAAATTATGGAAGCTTGGAGATAGGGTTTAGGGGTGGAGGCCGTGAGCTTTCAAGAAAAGCGAAGAAATGAAGCTTTGAGTGTTCTTGGTTGTTCTTGAAGTGAGAAAAAAGATGAAAGAGATTTTCTTGTCACAAAGTGTAGTAAAATGAAATAGAATAGCTATTTCCAAGTGAATGGCCATGTGGTTGAGTGAGTAGGAATGTTAAGACTTATTTAGCAAGTTTGGATTTAATCACATGGATTCACATGGCCTATGTAATCAAATGGTCATCAATTAGTCATAATAGATCATTTAAGAACCTCTTAGTACACCAAGTGGCCGTGTGGCTCAAAGGGGAAGCTAACTAAGTGTGTGTTTAGGAAAGCTACAAAAATTTGATTATGCTTAGTAATCGATTATTATATAAAATCTTTTTGTTATAATCGATTATAATCGATTCATTTTTATGTTTGGAGGCATTAGCTGTAAAGTGATTTTAAGTTAATCTGATTCATTTGGATGATATAAAAAAAATTACTTTTATGCATTACATTACTATAATAGGTATAGAATGATTAAAAAAATTATTTAATTGAGGACAAAATGGTATTTACATATCAAAGTGTAAGGAATAATCTATAAGCTAAAATCATAAGTTTCAATCTTCAGTATTATAAAAATTAGCTTTAAAAAACTTTTTTTTTACATTGAATTTTGTACAAAAGCTAAAGCTGATTTTGTCAAATATGATTAAACACTATTACAATAGTTTTTCCCCCAAAAAAAGCTAATCATAATCCAAACCAAACACACTAAGTTTGATTTTTAATTAGATTCTAGTTACACTTAGTTTAGGTAGTTAGTTAATTTAAGCTATCTTAGTTAGTTATTTAGTTACATAACTAACTATCTAGTTACTTAATTAAATCATGCATTTGTCATGCTTCTAGAAAATCCTAGATATTTTCCTAGTAACTATGGCTTCTAAGTACAAGTAACTAAGTTAGTTCCATGTAGTTACTAATTAGGCTATTAGGATAACTTAGTTAGTTTATCTAGTTACTTAGTAACTAGTCCAACCACTTTTGTTGACTACTTCCTATTGGTTAAGAAAAAGTCAAGCCATTAATGTTGACCATTTCTTGTTGGTTCATTTAGAAATAATCATAGTCTATTTTTCGACGGATAAAAGATACCGGGTCTATTACTCTATGAGCAGAAGCTACTGTTTCCAAAATAGTAGATATTATCCGATAGATAATAAAATGTAAAATATTTTTATTTCACAAATAAATTCTAAAAATTAAAAGATCAGGTAACGTATCTCTCAGATTTGGGTTTAGTAAGATCCCCCGACTTCAAATAAATCAGTAAAGATTTTTTCCGGTCCGAAAATTATTATTTTCCCGACTCGGAGTAAATCATACACAACATCAAAAATAGTCTCAGAATAGTCAAAATAAATTTATAGCTCACAGAAAACACCAAATAGTACAATTCAGACATTATTGTAAAATAGCAAATTTTGGGGTGTTACAAGTAAACCTAAACCAGTCATATATAGCATAATAAACATAATCTTAACACATTCTAAATAAGATATATTTAAACTTTACAGGAGGGTCATACTTAAGTAACTAAAGATACCATGTTAATATACATTTTATTATATATACTTAGTCCAACTTAGAACCAAGATGTTTAACTAGGATTTCTAGTTTAGTTTATCATCTTGTGGTAAATACAGGGAAAGCTCATCCTCACGTTACACATACCCTGACACTATTGAGAAGCTAGGGCATGAATCTAGGCTCAAAAGAATCTTTAGACTTCCCAATTATCTCCCTTGGCCTAAATGATTGTGCACATCATCAAAGGATACTCACAAAGAATAATACTACCAGACCATACTACATACATGCATCTAAACACCACATCATCACATTTTAAGCAATATTTGTACAACACTAAGTTGTTTAAGGTGCTAGACACTTACTTAGAACTAGCCTTTACTTTAGGTTGCTCTAAGTTTCTACATAAATCATATACATACCAAAGGATCATTCCCTTACCAAATTACCTCTAGTAGTATCTTAACACACTCCAAAAAGCATGTACAAAAAATCCCTACACGTAGGGAACTCAAAAACTTTAGGATAATATCCTAGAACTTTATGCCTTTGGGCACCTAATCGCCCACATTCTCGGTGCTTAAGCACTATATGACAAAAAGCCTCCCTTGTTTTGTCTGTCATTAGGCGCTTAATCGCTCATATTCTGAGCGCTTAATTGGCCATTACCCGAGACCTCTGGACTAGCGCGCTTAAACGCTCACTTTTTGGGCACTTAATCGGTGGCTTCCATAGCCTAAACATGAGTCTTCTGGCCTTAGGTGCTCAAGCGGCCAAAAGCTGGGCACTTAGTCGCCTGACCTCTGAAACTTGAGTTACTATTCCATTGGAGTTCTAACCATCTCTAAACCTTTAAACTCAAGTCCTAAGTGGTTTTCATCCTAAGAATGATCTCTAAGCATGCTAAATCATCATGCTCACCTTCAACTCACTTAGCATGGATTCAAGACCTAGAAAACCAAGAGCTTGCTCCCTTTTTCTCAACTTTGAACCTAAGCATCCAAATGGGTTTCTTTAAGTTTTCAAACAATCACTATGCACAAGTTAAGCTCAAAACAAACCAATTCTACCATTAAAACTAGCAACCAAACAAGAAAACCACATAACTCCTCAAAAACCTATTCTCCATCTATGAACAAAACATGAACAAAGATGAAGCAAGGAAGAGAACAAACACATAAACATAATTACCCCTACCTCTTTGTAGTGTAGATGATCTTCACACTTTGTATTTTGCTTTAGCCTTCCTCTTTTTCTCATCCTCTTCCTCCTTCTTTCTTTTCTCTTCTTTCCTTTATTCTCTCATGTTTTCTGCTTCTGTTTTTGGAAAACAAAGAGCCGTGAATGAGGAAATAAAAAGGAGATGAGATTATTGACTTTTAAGGCCATTAGGCCATACACTAAAACTTACATATCTTAAGAATACTTTAATCCCACAGATTCAAGTTTCCTAACTTCTAACAACTTAAAAATAAATACCAAGATTCATATAAAAAGTTGTTTCACCAATATCTTATTTTTCCATATTTGCTGCTAGTTAATCTAGCATTAAATGCACAACCATTAAGCCTAAAAATACTAAACTAACTCAGTTTACCTTGAAACTTTAACTATATCTTATTTCATACATTTGTGACCTAGAAATAAATTATCCATATTTATTTCCTTCATATAAGCAATTTATGTATAAGCAATTTATGTTATTTTCTGAATCATTTTAAGCTACTTTTCACCTTCTAGGTTGCAACAAAATGCCTAAACTAACTCAGTTTATCGCAAAATTAA
The DNA here is from genome assembly GCA_029884595.1 of Ormosia semicastrata. Lineage (NCBI taxonomy): Eukaryota > Viridiplantae > Streptophyta > Magnoliopsida > Fabales > Fabaceae > Ormosia > Ormosia semicastrata. The sequence continues at coordinate 60,758,040 of JAQQTO010000060.1, forward strand.
ATAAGCATATTAAGCAAGTCATATGCTACCTTTATACCCATATACAAGTCTAATATGTTATTAAAGTATTGCACATTCACTGTAGAAAATAAATTTCAAACAGAGTATTACATAATATTACTTTATATTAATAAAATACATACAAAATAATATCATTTCATATTTCATTAAATTTTACTTTCTCTTCTTGCTCACATGGCCAATAACATAACATATATAGTTGAGATCTCAAACTTTCTAGGACGTCCCCTAACTATGGTCATTCCAATCCAAGAACCCAATAAAAGTGATTACTACACATGCCCTGGGAAGGGAGATATGGAGCTCAATATAGTCACCCATGTAAGACTCCCCATTAAGTTCCACTGCGCTTTAGCCCCATGGACTCTCCTTAATAGGTCCTAGGAGATATACATTCTATTTTTTTTCTTAATTATTAATGTCACATCTTTAGGATTAAAGCCAATTAATAAAATATCACAACTTTGAATATCATTCTTTCATCAAAACTACATCAGTAGTTCATAATTTGTGACATTAACATAATCAATCATTTACTCAAGATTTCAACGTCAATAAAATTTATATCATTTATTTCTATAATTATAATAATAAAATACAATACAAATCATCATCAAATAATTCTAACCCTAAAATCTATGCTTGGCCGAAATATCCATTTTGTGACAAAGAAAATTTTCTTCTTATTCTAATAATTTCTAGACTACTTGTAGCCTCAAATGACCATTTTTAGCATCAATTTCACATTAAACCAAAGTTTAAACCAAAATTCTCAAATTAATTTTGAATAAAACCTTAGTTCTTAAATCTTTATTTCTTGATAATTTTTCTTCAAAACTAACATCACCCTTATGTTTCTTTCTCCACCAACAACCTTATCCTTCAATAAACTTCCATAGAAACTCAAACAAAATTTCAAGAGCACAATTTAAGTCTTACTAACCTAGGGTTTCAAACTAACAAAAATAGTCGTAAACAAGACTTCTTGATTCAAAGACATGGTGAAAAGCATACTTAAAAACTTTTAGAAATAAGAACAACTCAAGAAAACTTTAGAGAAAAGGTATGACTCCCTACCTCAAGTTAGATGAATCTAAGATGAAAAAGGTGAGATTCTTGGCTTAATCACTTGTGGATGAACTTGGAAACTCTTGATTTTTCCTCTTCTTGGTGTTTTCTCCTTTTTCTTCAATTTTTCTTCTTTTCTCCTCCTTGTTTCCTTCTTGGCCAAAGTTCCTAGTCCCCTTTAAGTGTTCATCTTTTTCTTTTCCTTTCAATTCTTTTCCTTTTATATTTTCCAACCATCCAATGATAGATGTAATAAGTGTAACTTCTCTAAACTTCTAACCAATGAAAAGCCTAACAATTGTCTATGTTTCTTTCATACACAATGAATAAATATGGAGAGCCACGATAGCAAAAGTTATATATATACATCACAACCTCAAAGGGCATACTGTTATACATAACTCAAAACAACTAAGCTAATATAAAACATATATAAGCCTAGTTCAAAACAGCATCTATTCTATGCTATGCTAATCCTCATACATCTTCTTCTTCCCTTTTGAAGAACTCGCACCTGGATTTACATGGTAACACAATCTGGGTGAGAAAACATATCTTAGTAGAAGTATTCTAATACCAGCATATACACATGTATATGTACAAACAGATAATATTTACAATTATCAAATTAACACTTCAATCATAGAAGCAACAACATCTTTATCTCAGAGACACGCAATCGCCCATACAATTCCAATGCATGAATAATGTTATGAAAGCAACCGCCCATACAATCGCCATGCTATGTTAAGTTATGTCTAGTGTTTATGCCTATGCATAATTCCTAAGTATGAAAATGAATAATGTATAATATCATATCCAGGAACCTATAATTCCATGGTAATGTCATGAATGCATGAAACTTGAACAAAGTAATGGAAGTCACAACCATAATCTTGAACAAGCACTAGAAGTCCATCCAGCAACATCATTATCACAGAGAATATCCATTTCCCCCTAGGTAGTGAAGTCCATCAACTACACAGTTATCGATAATGAACAAGGAAACCCATCCTTAAAATCACTATATTAGGAAGGATACAATCCACCTTACCTAATATAGAACACCCATATCTACGAGGCTTACACCTACCAAAAAGTAATCACCCACATCTATGGGGCTCACACTTTTCAATAAGGCAACACATACAATCAAGTATATCATCATTACTAATTAAACTCTTATAATTAGTATTACAAATCATTATGATTCAAATCATTCACATCTTCATTTAATACTCCTACTAGAGTCCCATTACTCACTAAGAAGCATAAAAGAAAGTATCACACTAGTGATCCCCTTCCATTTCCCAAAAGAAGGGCTCTGTTCTGTTTTGTCCAGCGTTAGGCGCTCAGCTTCTGCGTGGTCAAGTGCACCACGCGCATCACAAATTCTTCCTGGGCACTGGGCACTTAAGTGCTTGCTCTTCAGCGCTTAAGCGCTAAAAGCATAGATTCAGTTTCTACATACTTTTGCAGAAACGATCACTTTTCCATTGGGAACAAGTGATCTTACAATCACTCAAAATCACTTCCAAGTGATTTTCTAACCTCAAACATTCAACTACACATAGCAACCTTTAATCCACTTCAATTTCATTTAAATCAACACTTTTGTGAATCAAAATCCAATATCCAACCTAAACCCCAAAAACTGACCAAAAGGGAATTAAGGTTCCAAATGATGAAAAATTCATTTAAACACATCCACAAATTAGTTTCTAACTCAACCATACTAACCACATCAAGATTCAACTTAAGAATCATAAAATCACTCACCAAACTTCAAATTCTTCATTAAGTCTCTCAAGAACCAAAAATGAAAGAAAATGAAAAACAAGCAATAGAAACAGATTTCCCCTACCTCAATTTCCAGAAATGAAATCGATTAGCCGTTCCTTTGAAAAGTTAAGCTCTCTCCCTTGCTTTGATGATGATCCCTCCCCCTTGGTACTTTGATTTTCCTTTTCCTTTGTTTTCTCTATGCAACCATGAGAAGAGGAAAGAAAAGTGAGTTAAGACTCACATTTTGGTCTTAAATAGGCCAAGATATAGAAACAGGGTCGTGCCCTCATATTTTGGTCACTTAGGTGACCAAAATTCATCCGAACAGTTAAGAATGCTTAATTATCACCAAACCAAGTTTCCTAACTTCCAACAAGTTTAAAATAAATTCTAAGATTCATTAAAAATCTTATTTCACCATTTCCATAATTTTCCATATCTGCTAGGGGTCAATTCGGCACTAAAACACATAACCAGTAAGCTTAAAAATACCAAACTAACTCTGAAAATTCTCAAACTTTAACCCTAACTACTTCCACATATTTGTGACCTAGAAACAAGTTCTCTACACTTATTTCCATAAACTAACTAGTTTAAGTCAAAAACAGGCTTGAAAACAGCTATATTTTACACATAGAGTTACAACAAAGTGACTAAAGATGGTCACAAAACTTTACAAGCATGACAAACTAGTGTTAGGCTAACTCCGTAACCATATACAAGTCTACCATGACTATACAGGGTGTTACATCCAAAATTTGTACAAGTTTGATAGGATAGGTCAAGTTTTTTTTTAACTGTACTAGTTCATTGGATATGATGGGAGAAGAATCTGGACAATATTTTCTAAGATGCAATACATGGAAGACATTATGAAAATTTGATGGATTGGGTGGAAGAGCTATTTAGTAAGCTACTGACCTTACTTTCTTTAGAATTTGAAATAGACCTAGGAATTAAGGACTCAGTTTCTTGGATTTAAGTGCTCTACTTATTCTAGTTATAGGAAATTTTTTCAAAAATACATGTTCTCCTTCTTGAAATTCTAGAGGTCTTCTTCTTCGATTAACATGGCTTTTCTGTCTACTTTGTGCAGTAAGCAGTCTATTCTTGATGAATTTTATTTTCTCTAAAGTTTGTTGTACTATGTTTGGTCCCAATAAATTTCTCTCTCCAACTTCATACTAGCATAGTGGTGATCTACATTTTCTGTTATATAGAGCTTCATAAGGTGCCATCCTAATACTTGAATGGTGACTATTATTATATGCAAACTCTATCAATGACAAATACTAATCCCAATTCTTTCTCTATTCCAAGACACAAGCTCTCAGCATATCCTCTAATGTTTGAATGGTCCTTTCAATTTGTCCATCAGTCTGAGGATGATAAGTTGTACAAAAATAAAGTTTAGTGCCTAATGCCTACTGTAGTATTCCCCAAAATCTAGAGGTAAACTTAGGGTCCCTATCAGATATGATAGTACAAGGAATACCATGTAATCTGAAAATCTCATTAATATACATTTGAGCCAATTTATCTAATGAACAAGTGGCTTTGATTGCTAAAAAATAAGCTATTTTGGTTAATCTATCTACAATGATTCAAATATCATCATGCCCTAAAGAAGTTCGTGGTAATCTCATCACAAAATCCATTGCTACACTATCTTATTTCCATTCAAGGATCTCTAATGGTTGAAGTAGACTAGTTAGTCTTTAGTGTTCTATCTTAACTTTCTGACATATTAAGCACTTAGCTACAAATCTTACAATTTTCTCTTTCATCTTTGGCTACCAGAAAATTTTCTTAAGATCTTGGTATATTTTGGTGGTTCCTAGATGTATGGTATATTTACTACAATGGGCTTCCTTCAGTATTTGATTTCTCAATTCTTTATCATCTAGAATACACAGTCTGTCCCTATACATCATAGTCCCATCATTTGTTACTTGAAATTCCCTTTATTTTCCTTGAGCAACCTGATCTTTGATCATTTGCAAAATTGATCAGTGCTTTGTTTTTGTCTAACCTGTGATTTAATTTCACTGACAATTTCTGTGTGACTCATGCACAAAATCTTAGGTTGCAGGTTTATTGAGATATTCAAATCTCAAAATTTTTCTAACAACTCAAGTTTTTGAATCATCAAATAGGATACAAGTAGTGACTTTCTGCTAAGGGCATTAGCTACCACATTAGCTTTTCCTGGGTGATATTTCAATTCAAAATCACAATCTTTTAAATTCTACCCACCTTCTTTGCCTCAAGTTAAGTTCCTTCTTATCAAAGAGATATTTCAAACTCTTATGATCACTAAATAATTCAAATTTAACTCCATATAGATAATGTCTCCATATTTTCAAAGAAAAAACCACTGCTGCTAATTCTAAACTATGGGTTGGGTAGTTTTCCTTATGTGGTCTCAATTGTCTTGAAGCATAAGCCACTACTTTCTCATTTTGCATTAAAACGCATCCAAGACCTTTCTTGAACGCATCACTATACACAATGAATTTTTCTTTAGGATCAGGAATAATTAATACAGGAGCTGTAGTTGACCTGGTTTTTAATTACTAAAAACAATTTTCACACTCATCAGTTTACTCAAAAGGCTTTTCTTTTCTAGTTAATCTGGTCAAAGGTAACACCAATTATAAAAATCCTTTTATGAATCTTCTGTAATACCTAGCTAATCCTAGAAAACTCTCAATTTTAGTGATAGTTGTTGGTCTCTCCCATTGCATCACCGTTTCCACTTTACTAGGATCAACTGAAACTCCTCTTTGTGATATTACATGCCCTAGAAATTTTACTTCTTGAAGCCAAAATTCACATTTTTCTAACTTAGCAAACAATTGTTTTTCTTTTAAGATTTGAAGGACCTGTCTAAGATATTGTTCATGCTCTTCTGCTATCTTCGAATAAATGAGAATATCATCTATGAAAATAACCATAAATTGATCCAAATAAGGTCGAAAAATGTGATTCATGTAATCTATAAATATTGTTGGGGAATTGGTCAATCCAAAAGGCATGACTAAATATTCATAGTGTTCATATCTAGTTCTAAAAGCAGTTTTAGGAATGTCGTATAGTTTAATCCTAATTTGATAGTATCCCGATCTCAAATCTACCTTAGAAAATATTGATGCTCCCCTAATTTGATCGAACAAATCATCAACTCTTGGAAATGGGTATTTATTTTTAATGGTCATTTTATTCAACTGTCTATAGTCTACACACAACTTAAACTTCCATTCCTTTTCTTTACAAAGAGTACAGGGGCTCCCCAGGGTGACACATTAGGTCTAATAAATTTCTTGGTCAAGAGTTCCTCTATTTGCTTCTTAAGTTCACTTAACTCCAATGGGGACATTCTATAAGGAGCTATTGATATAGGCCCTGTTCCTCATATATAATCAATAGAAAAAGAAATTTCCCTTTCTGGAGGTAATTCATTTATTTCTAAGGGAAATACTTGTAGAAATTCTCTCACTATAGAGATAGTTTCTAATTTTTGTTGTTCCTCTGAATTTAAAGAAAACAAGAAAATATATGCTTGTGCACCTTCTTTTAAATATTTCCTAACTTGAATGGCAAATCAATAAACTGATTTATTCTTAATAGATTTAGACACAGAGGTTTCAACAAAATTTATAAATTTCTTAGAACAATTGAGAACAACCTGATTTTTTGAGACATCCAGTCCATTCCAACAACAATTTTAGTTTGTTCTTATCATTTTTCCTTAATTAGCACTTAGTTCATAGACTCTAGTTGGAACTTAAAAAGTTGATCATTATTTATCTCATCTCCATAACATCTCATTCACTGGTTAAAATTTTTTAGACAAACAAGATAGCATTGAGAGTATCTTGGAACAAGTTCATTATGCAGAATTTATTTTATGGTACTCAATTAATTTGGTTCTATTTAGATAGTATCCATTCGCCTACATCTAAACTAACTTAGTGACAATATAAGCCATTTAAATGATGAAGACTTGTTCATAACAAGGTAGTCATAGTTCAGACAAATTCCATCAAGAAACTACTATTATTCAAGTATGCTAAACATCCAAGAATTGGGCCAACCATGGTAGCAAGCAATCCTATCATATTAGCAAAAATTCTAGCAGCTTGTCGAGCACTTCACCAAAATTTCATATAGAATAGAACGACAAAACTTATTTAAGTTATATCTAATTTCAGCCTCACTTCAAGCACAACAATGCCAAACATTAGTAACAAGCCAAATCCACAATTAATAAATAATGTTCTACTTAAATAGGAGACAGTAACATAAACAGAACATAACAATCATACTTGTAAGATCACACAACAATCCAAACACAAGTACACTTAATTAAATACACAATTTACAGTCACAATGAGTTAATAACTCCTGGATCAAACAATACAGTGATAAGTTTATTTATTTATTTATTATTATTATTATTTTATATTCTTTTCGAGTGAATTCTTCTTAACTGTTTTATACATTTTTTTATACCTAATAAGTTTTACTTACTAAAATTATTACTGCATTATTTATAGTTTCCCAAATTTTGACCACATATTGGTCCAATATTTCTTCCTACCTTGACTGCAATATTGAGGTGATCAGTCTCAATATCACAGCATTCATAGGTAAATATCCATATTGTCACACATAAGCAAATATGTAAAAGTATAATTCTAGAAATATCTATCTAACCTATGCACCATGCATAGTAAAATTTTTGACCCATTACCCTAGGCACACCAAGGTTATTGCTCTAATACCATAATATAATATCTTATTAGTAATTTAATTATATTTTAATAATATACTAAATAATTGCTATGTACCTCATTTAAATTTATATTTACTTAATGTTGATAGAATATTACGTACTTCCTTATTTATTTAAGATTTAATTAAATAAGTGCAACAGTTAAATACGTAATGGAATCAATGTAATACTTAAATTAATTAGGTAGAAATTATTATTTATGGTTGTAAAACTATAAGACTCATGTATCACTGGAATATAATTCTAATAAAATACAAACATAATTTTTTTAGTATCACACTAATTGCATTTATAATTAATATTTACGTCTAATGTGCCAGTACATTTGTCTATAATATTTACAAAACTCCAAAAGTTACAAAACTACAAAAAGAAGACATCTTAAATGTCTGAATAAATAAATTAGGACTGTACATTAGTAGATAGTGCACACCTACAATGCAGCCAAGTCAGCTATATACATCCATTTACAACCAAATGAAATTCTTCAGTAGCAGGGTGAAACACAAAGTGAGCATCTATATCAATTAATAGAGTGATGTGTACCATCCTGTTTCTCTAAACATAACAAGTGTAACTTCTCTAAACTTCTAACCAATGAAAAGCCTAATAAATGTCTATGTTTCTATTAGTTCATGGTTAGGTTGTGATGACACCTAGTTACTCTAACCAAACTAACCTAACTTAGTTACTTATCTAGTTTTATAAACTAACTAAATTACTAACTAATTAGTTAGCTTGGTTACTTAAGTTCTTTAAAGCTTTATTTTACCTAATTTTTTTTAATTTCTATTTAACATACCTTAATAATGTTTTTGAGAAATTCCACTGTTCTATAAAATCTTCTATCATTTTTTCAGATTCGCTGTAAATAAATAATTCAATTTGCATGCATAAATTTTTAATTTCACGTACATCCCTTGTATGTAGAAATTTTTAATTCCACGTACGTCCCTTATTACAATTTAATAAATTATACGTATGTCCTATGAATATAGAATACAAAATAAATACTGTCATATTTACTATAGAAGGGATATTACACCTAAGATATGCCTTAAAGTAATGATTATGAAATGTGTTATGATAGTGTTAGTGCAATATCATGAAACTTGCATATTCCCAAGAACCTGGTTCCTTTGTATTTCTTTGGGTAGAGAGGGAATATATTACCTCTTTAACTTACCTGATAGGGAGGGAATGTGTTACTTCCTTAACCTATGAGTAACCCTAGCCTTAAGAGCCTTCGCACTCTGAGAATTAAGGACCAGTACTTCAAGAAATTAATCAATTTGCTACAGAAAAATCTATAGCTAACCCATAGCTAATTCTTAGCTAATCAATTTAGCTACGGAATAGTTATAGATTGGTCCATAGTCAAATTCTCGTAGCTAATTAGCTACCAAAACTTTCCTCTATAGCTAATTTTTAAATTTTCATAGCTAATCTGTAGCTAATTTTCATTTAGAACTTCCTTTGTTTCCATAGCTAATTAGCTACCAAATATTTCAAAGCTAAATGCGTAGTTAATTTTTAACAATCTGTAGCAAGTTTGTAGCAAATTTGTAGCAATTTTATAGCTATTTCCTGGCTATTTTGTTGCTAAATTCGTAGTAGTTCTATAGCTATTCCCTAACTATTATGTTGTTAAACCCCTAGCAACTCTGTAGTTATTTCCTAGTTATTGTGTTGCTAAATCCATAGCAATTTCGTAGTTATTCCCTAGCTATTGTGTTGCTAAATCCCTAGAAATTCTGTAGCTAATCCAAATTAATTTTATTATAATAATTAGTATATTTTAAAATTATACCTGTATAAATATTTCAATCCAAATAGAAAAATCCAACAAATAAGTTGTGCAAAACAACAAAATAACATAATTGTATTAGTAAGTTCAAAACATGTTCTACAAAGAAATCATAGCTAATCAACAAGTCTAAGTTAATACAAATAGTTCAAAACAAGTTAGCCTCATCATCAATAAACACAACTAATCAATCCAAGTTAGCCTCATCATTATCAACCTCATGATCCTCCCTAACTGTGCCGCCTTATGATGGTGCCTGCGGCATAGCACTTCCTGCTTAGTAGCCAACAATCCTACATAGGATAGGCTCCAACACAGACACTAGTTGCATCTGGACAACAAACACCAACTGTGTATGGACCAAGGAAGTCATCGCATCATTAACAACTTCCTTTATGGCTTCTTATGTTAGAATAATGTTGGAGAACTAGCAACTTGTGAGGACATGAATGCCAATATCTAAGCTGTGACTCATGGGCCTGTCCCTTCTTGTTGGGACCCGTCACCTCCAGCCACACATCCTAATCAACCATAGGATGCATTGAAGAGTCTTCTCCATACTTCTCTAACATCATGGTATCATAAGAGTCTTAAAACGAAAAATGTAGAAAATTTTATCAAAACAATCAACAACTTAACAAATATAATTAATTTTAATTTTAAAGACACCTACAATGAAGTTCTTTGAGCGTTGAGTGATATATTCTCCATTTTTCCTTTTATGAACACTTTCATACAAATCTCTGAAAGGGACTGGATGCTTCAACTCTGCCTCCTGTAATCAACATCTATTAGAATATAAAATTCTAAAATCTACACTACAATAAACCTTGTGTCTTATTTCTAAAATAAGACCTCATGCAATTTAGATTCATACAACCAAAGCTATAACACAAAACATACAAGCTGCCAGAACCTTAACTCACTTGTACTATAATTATACAATAGTATAAGATAGAATTATTAGGATGTTACAACAATCACATAAGAAATTCTATATTAACATCTTCTTCTTATGTTGACCGAAGCTTATTGAGTTTGCAGTGTGCAGTATAGCATTAGACAAGGCCGCTCTATTGCTTTGACCAGCAACAAATGTCAACTAGGCCATCTCACACTTCTAACTTCAAAGTTGGGGGCCCATGGCCCTTAAGGTTAGCCATATTTGATGACTTTAACTTTTTCATGATTGCCTTTCTATGATTCTTCAAATCATTTGAATAGCAGTCCATGCATGATCTTTCCCAAACAGTTCTTGCCATGCAATGATCATAATCTGATGCAAATTGATATTTATTCTAAAACAAAGCCATGTTAGTATATTTATCTATATAGATAATTTTATAATACAATAAGGCTAGAAACATAATTACTTACCATAAAATCCTAAAATAGTTCATTCTTCATGTTGACAAGATAATTTTTCCAATTTTCAATTGGAATGGGCATCCAAGTGATCACAATAGCCATAATCTTATAGGTCACAGACTGCGGGACAAACCTCCTCCTACAAGTCCAAGATATGTTAATAATCTAAAAGTAAAATAAATTTAATAAAACATGACATTCACTATTACTCACGGTTAAGAGATGTCCTCCACAAATATAACTGGCCTTCTATCAGTTTTTGTTCTGGGTGCTCCACTTGAAGGCATTGAAATTGGGTCGCTAGTTGGAGGCACGGTGGGGGTGGGGTGGGATAGGGACAGAGACAGTAGGGGTGGGATAAGGACAGTGGGGGTGTGACAATAGTTGATGGGCCACCAGTGATCAAAAGGCTAATAGTCGAATTAGCACCTAACATAATTATAGGCAATCTGATATCATAAATATATATAAATCAAGAGTTAACAATAAAAAGATTATTATATAGGTATACCTGGGGAGCGCGGAGAAGGCTGCAGTGGTGGTGAGCCAGTGGGCAGTTAAGAATGTAACACCCTAATAGAATTATCGTAAAATAATCAGAATATTTCAAGATAAATCGTATCAAGTATGTCACTTCCTAAAAATGCATAAAACATAAAACCATAATAACCTGTGTAGTCATTATAAAGAGCCACAAAGGATGAAAAAGTTCATATATATACACCTTTGGTTAAAAAGTCATACTGCAATACATAAACTTTTACAAACTAGAAAGCAAAGTAAATACCTACAAGCTGATACATAAAGAAAAAAAAAATAACTAAAACTAAGTCTTTTGCTTTTTCTTCTTGCCCTTTCTCTTTGGAGGGTCTTCACCTGGATTTACATGGAAACATAGAGGGGTGAGAAATCATAAATTTCTCAGTATAAGTAAACCAAAACCAGCAGTTATTCTTTTACAAAAAAAAACATAATAACAACATCAAGTTAATCTTGCAGAGGATAAATGAGTCACTGCTCAATACTATTTGAATATATACATACACTCTATGTAATATTCGCAAGGCAAGCAATAACCTAACTCACATTTATATCGAACAATAATACCAAATAATCGCCCATACAATTGTTGGATATCATTAAGCAGATGAGCAAACAGGCAAGACAACTGCCCATACAATCATCAATAAATGCAATTCTTTAGGTTATGATGTATGGCTATGCTCACATAAAGTGTTAATAATAAGAGTATGCAATGGTAGTGCAGTTTTTAGTTTTTAGAAAACACATGTTACCTGCACATTCCTGGGAACCTCATTCCCTTGTATATACTAAGCAAGATAGGCCTGAGAACCTATACACTACTTGATAATATGTGAATACTTTCCTCTCACTAATGTAAGAGTACTACTTCCATCCCCATACCGGTAACCCTGATCATAATAGCATGAACGCTAGGAAAATTTGGATCCAACACCTCATTCTTAGGCCATATAGTTGTGCACACCATCTAAGGTTACAAGACATAAGAATTAGTATATAACAAGTTTGAAAACCAAATACACAAGAGCATTTCCAAATCACTTTGGAAACAATCACAAGATCCTCACAATCTAGTGAAAAAGAATACTAGTACATATACATCTTAGCCTTACTTCTCCAACAAAGTGGTAAGAATCATGACACTAGCACATTAATACTTAGAACCTCACATCATCACTTCACAAGTGATTTCAAAGGCAACCTCATGTTGAACAAGGTCCTAGGTAGTTCCCATGACATTCTTCATCTCAAGGATGCCTAAGGTTTCTCAACTTTCACATATGCTAGGTAGTCATTCTCTCCGAGAAATACTTCCATTAGTGCCTTAGCACACTTAACAAGGCATATATGAGTGATCCCAATACTTAGGAAATTCCAAAACATCAAAACAAAATGCTAGAAAGTCCTGCATCTCACGTCCCGGTGCAGCCCCTTGCATGCTGCGATGTGCTACTCTCGGGTGCACATTACTGGGACTCACGCCTCGAAGTGGCATCACTCACGCCGCGGCGCAAGTAGCAGAAGTTGGTGTACTCTTTCATTGGTGCACCACATGGATTTTGGCCACTCCAAATTAGTTTCTAGGTGATCTTGGGTCCCTAACTAGTTCACTAACACATAGGAAACATCAATCATCAACTCAAATCATTAACCTTGGATTCAAGGACAAAATCACTCATCAATGACCTAACTTCTCACTTTGTGCATCAAGAGTCAAATGAAGAGTTCTAAGTTTCTAACTTAAACTAATATCATGAACAAGTCATAAATAACCATTGAAACACATTTAAGCAAGAAAAACACATCAAACACCTTTGGAACCCAATTTGACCTATTATGCATCAATATGCACCAAATGGAAAAAATGGAGAAAAGAAGCTATAAACACTAATCCCCTACCTTTAGCAGCTGAGATGGAGTTTGAAGCTTGGTTGATCTCAAACCTTACCCTACCCTTTAGCCTTCCTCTTCCTCTTCTCTTCTTCCTCTTCTTCTCTTTGCTTTTCTCCTTGGCTTGCTATTGCACGGTTGAGAGAAAAGAGTGAAGTGAGATGAAAAGGCTTGAAATATCAAGTATAATGGTCAGCTAAAAGGGTTGTAATCGTGGATGGCTTATGGCCTTAAGATACTACACTAGTACTTCCTCATCTACTAAAAATACTTAGATTTAGCTAAATCAAGTTTTTTAACTTTCAACAAGTTTAAAATAAATCTTAAGACTCATAAAAAATCTTGTTGCACCATTATCACATTTTTTCATATCTGTGACTAGTCAATCGGTATTAAAACACACAACCAGTATGCTTAAAAATACCAAACCAACTCTGATTATTCTCAAATTTTAACCATATCACAGTCTACACATTTGTAACTTAGAAATAAATTATCCATATTTATTTCTATTAGCTAAGCCATTTATGCTAACATTTGAGTCATTTTAAGCTACTTTTCACCTTCTGGGTTACAACAAAGTACCTAAATTAACTCAGATTGTCACAAAATTACACAAGAATGTTAAGCAAGTATTAAGCTACCTCTGTAACTATTTGCACATCTAACATGTTTTAAAGGATGTTACAAAGAACATTGGGGTGGATTGTTGTGGCCTCTTCCTCGACCTCCTCCATTGCCCCTACCTCGGATTGCCATGATAAATGCCTGCCATAATGGAATATAACATGTTAACAAACTATATACAACAATATTATGAAAAATCTCATAAAATATAAAAATAACATTTCAGTGTAAATACCATAAACAATGTTCAACTGTTACTACTTGAGTTTGAATCATATAGCTCCTCATCTTCATCTATGAACTCAGTATTTTCATCTTCTTCGTTGTTATCAATGAATTGGTCAACAAACAGAACATCATTTGGATTATGTATTTCATTTATGTTCACTTCTTCCATTGGGGAATGTGCATCAAACAAGGAAATCACTTCATCATTTGTGATGATATTGTGTGTTCTTAAGGATCCATCATCTTGGTAGTAATCGATAGCAGCTAGCTCATTCGATCCATCATATTTATCATTAAATGTCTTATCCACAAAGAGTCTTGCTCTAACTTTACAAGTTGCCCACCATTCCCCACTAGCTCGACCACCGTATTGTGGGTATACTATATAATATACTTGTTGTGCTTGTTCAACTAATACAAATAGCTCATTTGAGTGAAACCTCAATTTGTGCTTGACGTCAATCAATTTATATCTCTCATCAACATTGACTCCATTAATTGGGTCAAATCATTGGCACCGTAAAAGATATACTTTGTTTTGACCTAGATATGACAGTTCTAATATCTCTTCAAGGATGCCATAATAGTCTAAGTCATTCTTGCCATATATACTTTCTCTATGCAAACCCCACTATTCATGGTAGCTTTATTTTGTTCGTACTTGTAACACCCCAAATTTTCTTTTTCTTGATATTTATGAGTTTTATAATTTTTATGATTTTTTTGAATTTTTATGAATTTTTAAATTTATTTTGATTATTTTATTATTATTTTGGATTGTATGTATGTTTGAGGCGGGCTTGAAAAAATAAAAATTTTTCGGGACCAAAAAATTTTGGACTATTAATGTGGGACTGGGGGAGCTTATTAAACCCGAAACCGGAAACAGTTTTCAAAAATTTTCTTTTTCTGAGATTTTATTCTGTTCTATTATCCATTGGATAATGTTATTATCCATTGGACAATATATACTGATTTTGCTAGCAGTTATTTTTGTCCATTAGTTAATAACTACCGGTAAATATCTTGTAGGTGTTTAGTCATGAGCCTAGTCATGAGTTTCATTTTTCCTTCTCATGACTCACCATGTGACTTACCAAGTGACTCACACCTACATGACTCACTACATGATTCAGCAAGTGACTCATACCTACATGACTCACTACATGACTCACCTTGTGACTCATTGTATATGACTCACCTTGGACACCTTGCACCCTAAGGAGTCCCACGACCAAGGAGCTCTTGGATGACCAAAATTGAGTTTGCTACCTATTTGTTCAACTTGTCATCTTTCAAGAAGCAAAGAATACAAAAACTCTCTCACTTTTTCCTCTCTTGAAGCTCACAGCCAAACACCCAAATTCACCATCCAATTTTCCTTAATTCAAGTAAACCTCACATCTTGAATCTACACACCATTTCAAGACACTTTTGTGTTGTGATCAACATCTAGTTCATCCATCTTCAAGCTTTTTCTTCAAGCTCAAGTTTAAGGGTTTTTAGGTGAAGTTCTTGAATCTTCACTTCTTGTTTTATTTTCAAGTTCTAGACCATGTCTTGATCTATAGTCATCTTGTTTCAAGCCTTAGATGTTAATATTTGTATGTTTGTTTTGATTTCAAGAACAACTTGGTGGTGGAAGTTTGCTTAAAAAAAAGGCATACAAGGAGCTTTGGAGCATCATCTAAGGTAAGAGGGAGATTAACCTCATCAGCCAATTATGGTGGTGAGGAACGAAAATTTGGGTTGTAGGTGAAAAGTCCATGTGATGATTTATTCACCTATTTGTATAAATGTTGTGATTTGTATTTATTTACTTTGTGTGATTTTATGGCTTTAATAGTATGCATGAACTTGATATAGTAGAATCATGATGATTGAAGTATGTTGTATGCTATGATTTATGTTGGAAAGGAAAGAAATTTTGGTCCCAAATGACCACTATGGCTCACGGCCATCATGCCCTCAATAGGGTAACCCAAGGCAAAAATGATTTATTAATTGTGAACCTAAATGATTTAGTGATACGAAATTTAATTAAGGATTTACAAGATAAAAATAGAAATGAATAAATTTTATCATTGAACAAAAAGTGATTTTCGGCCATGGTGTTGGAAAATAGGATTGAGAAGTAAATTGGAAACTTAAAGTATTTTATTTAAGAGGATTTTTAATAGGCAAATGGAAAAGATTTTATTAAATTAAAAATAATGTAGGTTTTGGGAAGAACATTAGAAAATATTACTTAGAGGAGTTTTAGCAAGGAAATATTGGAATTAAGGTTAAGTTTTATATTAAAATTTGAAAAGTTTCAAAATTTGGTTTAGAAAGTCAATAAATTTTTACGCAATTGAGAAAATATTGGAAAAATGTTACGCAATTTGAAAACGTAACAAAAGTGTTATGCAATTGTGAAAATGCTATAAAAGTGCTTTGCGATTGAGAAAAATAGCAGTTTGGTGGGCCGATGTATTGGACCCGAAAATATCAATGTATAGTTGTAGCCAGTAGTGGCTTGTTTTATGCATTAAGTCATTGATCATGCATTGAAAATTTTACAGACGGTGTCTGTTGAGGCTATTTGCCTAGGAGATGAATTACACCTTAGTGCGGGTGTGAATTGCGTAGTGTGGTTCACTTGTTGATCTTGGAGGCGTCGGGGCATGGGTATTCCACAAGTGGATAATTGGTAGCTCCACTGGGCCGTGGTGACTGAGCAACACATCGACGATCTCGGCCAGACACTTTTCTATTCACGATCTGGCGTAGAATGTCTTGTATAAGCCATGACGTGCACACCGAGAAAATTATAGCACTTGAATTCTGGCTGTTGATATACAGACATTTCTTCTGGATCATTCTCTCTGAAATTGTGTTTTAGTTTTATGGAGTAGGAAATTGGTACATTGTGTTTTAGTTGACATATTATTGTGATATATATGTTTGTGGAATTATCTGTTATTTGATGCAATGAATATATTTGTTATTGCTATATATGAATGGCATTATTGTCATTACTATTTCTATGCTACCATGCTGGTATTGATGTAGGAGATCTCACCTCTTTGTTATATTATCCTATTTTATGCGTATGTTTGATAAAGATTATGGAGAAGACGAGGAAGGATCGCATTCGTTTTGTTTGTGTTGATTTTTTTTTGAGTTCTGAAATGGCGTCTAGTCGTGGCTTTCTCGATTTCGTGAGGGTACAGTTCCGCGGAGGCACTGATACGTGGCGTATTCACTTGGATACGAAGTGTATTATTTAAATTGGGGATGTGACCGTATCTTTGAGTAGGACCTATCATGGGATCACTACTTTTTCTTTTGATGCTTATATACATTTGGAGTTCTTTTTGTCGATTAGAGAGTTGTGGAGTGATCGTCGTCGTACCCTTAAGGAGGACTCTGTTGTGTCATCTGCACTCCAGTCCGTAGGACCATGAACCATCCAGAGTTTTTGTCTATTGAAGAATCCAAGGAGGACCCAAAGGAAGATCAGGAGGTGTATTCTTCTCACTAGGTGTATAGTGTTAGGCGAGTTTATGTTTTGCTATGGTATCTGTATAAATATTTTAAGTATAAAAGCTGGATGTGTATATGATGTATATTATTTAGTTTGATATATATATATATATTGTGTTCTCTATTTGTTTTGTTAGTTTTAAGTTATCCGCGAAGGAAAGTTTTTGAAAAAAAACGTACATACAATATTAATTCTTTTATAACTTGGTTCTAAAATTTGGTCAGTTTGAAGTCTCAAATGTAATACTCTAAGGAGGGTGTTACATTAGTTAGTATCAGAGCCTCGGTTTGAGTCTTTTGGGTTTGTGGTTAGGATTATCTTGTTTGTGTTGTGTGATTCTCTGTGTTTGGTTCTGCAAGGAGACAATATTGTTTGAAATGATTATATTTGACTTTTATTATGCATTATTTAGTTGATTTCAAAGGAGAGCGATGGCTCATGGTAGAGGTGTGCATATGGATACTGGATGAGACAACGAAAGTATGGCTATAGCTGCTGAAGCAATGCAGAGGATGGTAGATGTCATAGTACAACAAAACCATAGAGCTGCCTAACATTAGGAAGAGACCTTCGAAGCTTAGAATTTGTCATAGTTTCACCGCAACAACCCCCCACAATTTAAAGGAGAATTTGATCTGGAGAAAGCAAATCTTTGGATCAAGGAGTTGGAGAAAATATTCAGAGGAATGGGATGTACCGATGAGAGGAAGGTAACTTATGCTACCTTTATGCTTGTTGGAGATGGTGAAGATTGGCGGGTAGGAACACAAAGGTTGCTGGAAGCTGAAGGAAGGATGATCACATAGGAAGTTTTTAAGAACAAATTCCTGGAGAAATATTTTCCAACCAGTACGAGGCATGCTAAGGAAATGGAATTCCTTAGTCTGAAACAAGGAGGAATGACTGTCGGTGAATATGCTGCTAGGTTTGAGAGCCTGTCAAAATTCTCAAGGTATTTTCAACTACAGCCTGATGAGGAATGGAAGTGCCAGAAATTTGGGGAAGGTTTGAGGCACGATTTGAAACGAGTGGTGCTACCTCTAGGGATAGAGCAGTTCCCAGCTTTGTTAGGTAAGTGTCGTCGGATTGAGGAGTTGGACCAATCTCGTGATACGAGAAATCGTAACTTTGGACTATCTCAGTTCCAAAGGGGAGGTAATAGTAATAATAATCGATTCCAACAGAAACCGTATTCATGGCCACCGGGGAATCAACCTCAATAGAAATCATATAGAGGAAGCTCTGGTAGCAATAAATTTGGTAAGACCATGGCATCTTCGTCAAAATGCTTCAAGTATGGAACGGACCTCTTAACGAAAGATTGTTTGATCAAGGGGATCATTTCTTTCAGATGCAGGAAGCCCAAACACATTTCCAAAGATTGTGATCAACCCAAGGTGGAGCCTTATGTTAGTAATGTACATGCTGCAAGACCACAGGCAGGAGGAAGAGTATATACTATAAGTGGAGAGGAAGCCTCCAAATCTGAGGATCTGATTACAGGAGAATGTGCTATAGAAGGTAATCCTTTAACTGTACTGTATGATTCAGGAGTGACTCATTCTTTCATTGCCTATGACTATATGGATCGTTTAGGGTTATCTGTGTCTTCGTTACCTTTTGATTTAATTGTTTCTACCCTTACTGCTAAGCCTGTTGTTACTACTCAAGTTTGCTTAAACTGTCCTATTTTTGTTAAGGATCGAATGTTTCTTGTTGATTTGATTTGTTTGCCTCTTTCATAAATGAACGTAATTTTAGGAATGAATTGGTTGTCTTCTAACCACATCCTATTAGATTGTTCCAATAAAACTTTAGTTTTTCCTGAAACTGAGATTTTTGAATTTTTAATGGCCAACCAAGTCAAAGTTTTCTTAAGGAAAGGAGCTCAAGGATACATGTTATTATCTTTCTTAGAGGTCAAGAGTGAGGAGGATGTGAATGTTATTCCAGTAGTTAATAAGTTTCCTGAGGTTTTTCCTAATGATATACCTAGACTACCATCTGAAAGAGAAATAGAATTTTCTATTGATCTTGTACCAGGAGCTGGTCCTATATCAATGGCACTATATTGGATACCACCGTCAGAGTTAGCTGAACTCAAGAAGCAGCTGGAGGAATTATTGGGAAAGTAGTTTATAAGACCCAGTGTATCATCATGGGGAGCTCTAGTACTATTGGTTAAGAAGGATGAAACTTCTTGTTTATGCGTAGATTATCATTAGTTGAATAAGATCATAATAAAGAATAAATATCCACTTCCGAGGATAGATGATTTGATGGATCAACTGAAAGGAGCCGCTATTTTCTCCAAGATTGATTTACGTTCTAGTTATCATCAGATTCGCGTAAAAGTAGAAGATGTTCCCAAGACAGTTTTTCAAACGCGTTATGGGTATTAGGAATGTCTAGTAATGCCATTCGGGGTAACAAATGCTCCTGCAGTATTCATAGATTACATGAATAGGATCTTTCGTCCTTATCTAGACAGATTTATCGTTGTCTTTATTGATGACATTCTGATCTATTCTAGAAGTTCGAAGGAACATACTAAACATCTCAGTGTGGTTCTTCGGATTCTAAAGGAGAAGAAGTTATACGCTAAGTTGTCCAAGTGCGAGTTCTGGTTAAAGGAAGTTCAATTTTTGGGTGACATAATGTCAAAAGAAGGGATTGCGGTGGATCCGGTGAAAGTTAAAACAGTTCTTCAATGGGAAAGGCCGAAGACTGTAATGAAGATTCGTAGTTTTGTAGGATTAGATGGTTACTATTGAAGATTTATTGAGGGATTTTCCAAGATAGTAGGACCTCTCACCCAGCTCACACGAAAGAATCAAGCTTTTGCATGGACTGATGCATGTGAGGAAAGTTTTTAGGAGTTGAAAAGATGATTGACTACTGCACCAGTGTTGATTTTACCTAATCCCAATGAACCTTTTGAAGTATATTATGATGCTTCACATCTGGGTTTAGGTTGTGTGCTTATGCAGAATAGAAAGGTTGTAGCATATGCTTCAAGGCAATTGAAAGTACATGAGAAGAATTACCCTACTCATGATTTGGAATTAGCAGCTGTTGTGTTTGCGTTGAAGATTTGGAGACATTTTCTATATGGGGCAACCTTCAATGTCTACAGTGATCACAAGAGTCTAAAGTACCTATTTGATTAGAAGGAGTTGAATATGAGGCAGAGGCGATGGTTAGAAATTTTGAAAGACTATGATTTTTAACTTCAGTATCATCTCGGAAAGGCAAATGTCGTAGCAGATGCCTTAAGTAGAAAGGTACTTAGTGTCTCTGCTATGATGATCAAGGAAAGTGAATTGATAAAACAATTTAGGGATATGTGATTGTCTGTGGAATTGACGCCGAGGAGAATTTGCTTGAATATGATTACTATTTTGAATAATTTAATGGAAGAAATTCGAGAGAAGCAGAAAAGTGACCAATATTTGCAGAACGAGAAGGAGCTAGTAAAGCAAGGTGTTGAGTCAGTATTTAAGGAAGGACTCGATGGAATCCTAAGGTTTGGAGATAGGATTTGTATACCAAGTGATCCGGAACTTAGAAGATTAATTCTTGATGAAGCCCACAGGAGCAAGTTGAGTATGCATCCAGGAACGACCAACATGTATCATGATCTGAAGCAATTATATTGGTGGCAAGGGATGAAGAGAGACATTGCTAAGTATGTATCATCTTGTTTAGTTTGTTAGAAAGCTAAGGTTGAACATAAAAAACCTTCAGGAATGTTACAACCTTTGGCTATTCCTGAATGGAAATGGGATAGCATTGCTATTGACTTTGTTGTTAGATTGCCAAAGACTCGAAAGCGCTATGATTCTATATGGGTAATTGTCGATCGACTTACGAAGTCAGTGCACTTCTTGCCCATTAACATAAGGTACTCAATGGAAAAGTTGACCCAGGTGTACATCGGCCAAATTGTTAGACTTCATGGCGTACCTTATAGTATTATTTCTGATAGAGACCCAAGGTTTACGTCAAGGTTTTGATAGAGTTTGCAAGAAGCAATGGGGACAAAGTTTTATCTAAGTTATGCTTATCATTCGTAAACAGATGGCCAATCAGAGAGAACAATTCATTCGCTGGAAGATCTGTTAAGGGCTTGTGTATTAGAATAGTCTGGAAGTTGGGATGAATTCTTACTTCTGATAGAATTCACCTATAATAATAGTTTCCATTCAAGCATAGGGATGGCACCCTATGAGGCGTTATATGGACGACAATGTAGAACACCTTTGTGTTGGTATCAAGATAGGGGAAAGTTTCGGGTTAGGACCTGAGCTTGTATAACAAACAACGGAAAAAGTTAAGATGATTTAGGAAAAGATGAGGATAACTCAGACTCGACAGAAGAGCTATTCTGACAAGAGAAGGAAAACTCTTGAGTTTGAGGAAGGTGAGCATGTGTTTTTAAGAGTTACACCCACGATTGGGGTCGGACAGGTTATTAAATCCAGAAAACTCACTCCTAAATTCATCGAACCATATCAAATTCTTCGTCGGATAGGTCTGGTAGTATACCAGATAGCTTTACCACCTTTTATTTCTAATCTTCATGATATCTTTCATGTGTCACAATTGTGAAAGTACATTTCTGATCCAAACCGTCATAGCACCAGATACAATACAATTAAAAGAAAACTTGACCTATGAGACACTACTTGTTAAGATCAAGCATAGGAGAGTGAAGCAACTCAGAGGGAAAGAAATTGCCTTAGTAAAGGTAATCTGGAATAATGTAACTGGAGATGCAATGTGAGAACAAGAGGACAAGATGAAAAACAATATCCGCATTTATTCTAAGGTAAGGAAATTTTGAGGACGAAATTCTTTTTAGGAGGGAAGAGTTGTAACTCCCCAAATTTCTTTGTCTTGATATTTATGAGTTTTATAATTTTTATGATTTTTGTGAATTTTTATGAATTTTTAAATTTATTTTGATTATTTTATTATTATTTTAGATTGTATGTATGTTTGAGGCGGGCCCGAAAAAAAAAATTTTTTTGGGACCAAAAAAATTTGGTCTGTTAATGCGGGGCCGGGGATGCTTACTAAACCCGAAACCGGAAACAGTTTTCAAAAATTCTTTTTCTGAGATTTTATTCTGTTCTATTATCCATTTGACAATAAATACTAATTTTGCTAGCAGTAGTTTTTGTCCATTAGTTAATAACTACTGGTAAATATCTTGTAGGTGTTTAGTTATGAGCCTAGTCATGAGTTTCATTTTTCCTTCTCATGACTCACCATGTGACTCACCAAGTGACTCACACCTACAAGTGTTTAGTAGCGTCATTCCGTGCAATGAACACTCGGTAGCATTCATCGATTATGTGAATAGAATCTTCTTCCCTGTTGAAACAGATTTGTCATTGTCTTTGTTGGCAATATTCTGATCTATTCTTAACATTCGGAGGAATGTACCAAACCTCTCGTTGTAATTCTTCAAATCCTGAAGAAAAAGGAGAAGATATGTGTGAAGTTGTCCAAGTACTAATTCTAGTTGGAGGCAGTTCAACTTTTGGGTTACGTGATCTCAAGGGAAGGAATTGCTGTGAACCCATCGAAATTTGAAGCATTTCTTCAATGGGAAAGACCGACGACCGTAACAGAGATTCGTAACTTTATAGGATTAGCTGGTTAATATGGGAGACTCATCGCAGAATTCTCCAAATTGGCAAGACTTCTCATCTAACTCGTATGAGAGAGTCAAGTTTGTAGGATTGATGCATATAACGAAAATATTTTCAAGGATTGAAGAGACACTCGACTACCTTACCGACGATGATTTTGCCCAATCCCAACGAACCTTTTGGGATGCCTAGTGATGCTTCGCATTGGAAGTTTGGAACACGTGTTTGATCAGAATAAAAAGAATAGTAACGTATGCTTCGAGACAACCGAGAGCACATGAGAAGGACTACTCTACACAAACTCGGAATTAGTAATTGTAGTGCATTGAAAATATGGAGGTATTTTCTGCATGGAGCAACATTTAAAGTCTGCAGAAATCTTTAGAGTCAGAAATATCTGATTGATTTGAGGGAGTTAAATATAAGGCATTACATGGACGACGATGTAAGACACCTTTGTGTTGGCACCAAGACAGTGAAAGGATTGTGATTGGACCTGAGCTGGTACAATAAGCAACGGATAAAGTTAAGATGACTCAGGAAGGGATGCAAATAATTCAAGGGGAAAAAGAAATTGTGTTATAATAAGCGATTTGGAATGTTGTGCTAGGGGCACAACATCGAAGTTATATTCTAAGGTAAGAAAATTTCGAGGACGAAATTTCTTATTGAAAGAGAGAGTTGTAACATCCCGAAAATTACTTATTTCATGATAAGTATTCATTTTATAATATTTATGATTTTTTGAAAATTTTTCTATAATTTTCTAAATTATTTGATTATTTTAATATTTTTCTTAATTTGCGTGCACACTGACCGAGGCTGAGAAAATGAAATATTTTTCCCGAGGCTGAAAAACTTTAAACTGTAGAAACGTCGACAGGGAATCTTATTAAATCCGAGGCTGGACACAATTTACGAGGTTTGTATTTTTTTAGATTTTATCTGATAAATAAAATCATAATATATTTTATTATCTGTGGGATAATAAAATATTATTTTTGCTGACTGTAATATTTGTCCACTGAATAATAACTCTAGTAGATTATTTCTATCTGATCACTTTTACGATAGCA
The DNA here is from genome assembly GCA_029884595.1 of Ormosia semicastrata. Lineage (NCBI taxonomy): Eukaryota > Viridiplantae > Streptophyta > Magnoliopsida > Fabales > Fabaceae > Ormosia > Ormosia semicastrata. The sequence continues at coordinate 60,782,440 of JAQQTO010000060.1, forward strand.
TGTAAGTGACAACATCACCCTTCATTTTATCGAGAAGCATGCGAAGCTTCTCAAGGAAGCTTCAAGGAAACTTCAAGGAAGCTTCCTACCAAGCTTCTCAAAGAAGCTTCATACTCTCTTTTATCTTCTTTGAACTCCACGGTTGGAGAGAAGAAAAGATGACAATATTGTCATCTTTTCTCTAAAAGCCATCACTCCACTTTTCATCGCAAAACCCATTTCACCTTTCTCTCTCTATTTCTCTCTTCTCCCTCACGTGTTCACTCCTTTTCTTCTTCTCTACTCCACGACAGCCACACCAAGGGGAGGCCATCTTCACTAACTTGTTAAACTAACCTCATTTCTTGCTTCCTCTCATCATCCAAAGACTCTTCTCTTTGGGGGTCATCCCCTAAATCTTCCTTTTTCATCTTCCACCATTGAAGCCCAAAACTTGAAGCTTTTGAGGTAATGTTCTTGATCTTCAATTTCTCTTCTCATTTTCGTGGTCCTTGGCCACCATTGTGACCAAGGACTCCCTCTTCAAGCTTTGATTTTGGATTTCTTGGGTTTCACCATCTTAGGGTTTTCTTGGAGGTCTTGGATGAAAATTGCAAGAAAAGCACCAAGAAGGTTCTTTTTCTTGTCTTCTCTTAAGGTAAGAGGGAGATAATCCTCTTCACCTAATCTTGGTAGTGAGGAAATGTTCTTGATGTTGATGGTGAGGAATCTATTGTGGGTTTCTCACTTTGTTTGTGATTTCTAATGAAGTTATGATTTAAACGTGTTGTATGATCTTTTATGCCTGATATTGTGAATCTTGAGGGATTTGTATGTGTCTAAATGCTTAAATATGTATATGGATTGGTACCTATTTGATTTGGAAGCCTGGAGAAACTCATTTTCATGATTTCTGGTGTAGATTCAGGGGCTGTGTGAATTTACATGGCCCAGGCCGTGTTCCCTACTGGAAACATAGCTCAATGCACAAGACAGATTGTTACACGACCGTGTAATCGGGCAACTCAGTTTAAGCACGTTTTCAGGTTCTTCTAGAGGAGTACACAGCCTAGGCCATGTAATTTGACACGGCCATGTACTCAAGGCCATGAAATTGGTCATAGCCATGAAATCAAGGGTAGTGAAGAATTGTTTAGTTTTCTAGTCCCTTGGAGGCTCATAGTCTCATTAGGCACTCATTGTGAGGCTTTGTAACAACTTAGAACTTAGCTAATTAAATGAATAAGCACTTAAGTAGGAATTCATAATGTGGAAAGGAAAATGAACACAACATTATTAAATGGCTTAGTGTGAGGTTTGGATAAAGAAAGAATATGAGTGTAAGGAGGGTTGTGAGGAACTTAAAGTGAATATTCTAAGAGAGTTTAACGTAAAAACATAATAGAATTGAGGCATAACTTTCATAGCAACTTTGAATAGTATATGTTCATCTTTGAGGTTTTAATATTAGCTTGATGTGGGACCGTAATTGGGATCAAATATTTTTGAATGAATGATTGGGCTCTATATGGCATGTGAATTTGGATAAGTTATGCTATTATTGTGAATCGATATATGTATATATATATATATATATATATATATATATATATATATGTATGTATGCATTGAATCCATATGCATTGAGGCATGATTGATATAGTCTGACATGATGAGCATGATTGAAGCATGCATTGACATTGTGATTATGGAACCGAAGTACCGGACCAAGAAACATCAGGCAGACGATTTAGTCAGATGTGGTTTGCTTTTATAACCAGAAACATCAGATAGACGATTTAGTCAGAAAGGACTAGTTATCAGAGAAAACCCAAATATCGGTGGTACTATGTAGTCGTATGGACGATTATATAATATCATTGATGCAAATGGTATTGAAACAATTGTATGAACGATTGCTTTGATACCATTGGGAATGGTTCAACGGAGGGTTGAATCCCATTGAATATGCATTTGTGCATTATACAGTTATGGCGTTTTATGCCTAGGAGTGAACGAGAACTTACAGGATAGTGGGGTCTTGAATAGACCTAGGGGGACGTCAGGGCGCGGTGTTTTACTTATGATCATGTTATCACCTTGTATACCCCTGGCTGTGAACACTATTGCAACGCACTGGCAGCCCGACAAGGCACTATTGCTTTTCATGGCCCGACATAGACTGTCTATTGAGGGCAGACAGATCTTCTGGGGCGTTCATCTCTGAAAACCATGAGTTTAGCTCTATGGAGTAGGAAATAAGTACATTGTACATGAGAATGGTCAGTATACGCATTGTGCATATGCATGGTCAGTTCACATAATTGTCATGGCATGGTCAACATACATATTGTGGTGACATAATTATTGTCTATATATCTATGGTAGATATCTATTGATATAGTGCTATTAATATTCTTATTATTTTGAAATATACTTTCTGATGACATCTATGCAATTAATAACTGGAATATATGTGTAATGTCTGTATGTATAGAATGACTTCATCATTCGTATTATGGTCTTTTGCTGCCATATTAGTAATGATGTAGGATATCTCACCTCTTGCTTGCACTATTCTTGTTCTATGTGATTTTTGGGTAAAGACTATAAAGTGGACGAGGTTGAATTTCGTAGACCATACTTGGTATGATCTCCTGTGCTTGATGAGGGCAACAAAGAAGGGTTCTGTTGATTTTTCATCAGGATTGTGTTCACTGGGGGTGCCATTGCTTGGCGAGTCGACTGGGTTGGTGAGCGTAAATGGTATTATTAGGGATCTGATCTTGACTGTGAAGAGGACTGCGATTGAAGATCCTATCCTGGTTCTCACTACATCGGTGCATCCGGAGTTACCTTACTCATTCGGGAGCTATGGAGTGATCTGATTCATACCCTTAGTGAGGACGAGGAGTCTGTGGCATCAGCTGCGAGGGTGCTTGCCCGCTAGACTGCACATTGTTCTGTCCTTTTGTCTTCAGATGAACCGGGGAAGGATCTCGAGGTGGATTCGATGGAGTACCCAACTCCTTAGTCGTGGATTTGTTAAGGGTAGTTTATGTTTCCTTTGCATTACCTGTATAAGGGTTATTTTGAGTATATGTATGTTTTAAGGTAATTAACTAGTCTTATATGTTGTATCTTGAGTATATCTTATCGAACTATATTTTAAAATGATAGAATGTGTAACTATTCATTCGTGGCTCATATTTTCTTTATATGTACAATGATAGAATTTGGAAAACTTGTTATTTGAGTTGTAGCACGCCAAATAGTTAGTGACCATGGAATAATGATGATTGTACCGTGGTTATTAAATCGAGGGGTATTAATATAGGTGGTATCAGAGCGTAGTTGATTCTGTTGAGCCGGGGTATGGACTGACTATGCTTAGACATGTTAGAATTTTATTTGTATATCATGCACTTCCTTGTCTCTTGATTGAGGTGTTTGGGAAAGGAAGGCATTACTTGCCATAGGTTGAATGTCAGTAGCTACTATTGCATAGTTACATGATATTGAGTATTGGCCCACTCAATGTGTAATGTTCTGTGTTTACGGGAAACTATGACTTCACCTAGGCGTATTAAGGTAATGGAAGTTCTTTTAGAAAAAAGCTCAGCTGGTATGACTAAACTTGCTTAGGATTTATTTGCATTTATACCCTTGTTGTGTTACCTCTAGAATTGTTTGAGCCAATGGGTTAGAAAAGGGTAGTTAAATAAGACTTGCAAGGTTTGTGAACTGAGACATTCAAGGAGTTTTGGAGAACTGATTTTCTTGGGAAAAGAATATTTGATGTAAGTATGGTCCGAGGAGCTGCTTGGGAGTTAAAGATTTACAGGAGATCGTGCCATAGAAGGCAGAATGAAGGAGCTCAAGTTAGAGTCTTTTGGGTTTGGTGGTTAGGTTTGTCTTGCTGTGTTATGTGACTATTTGTGTTTGGATTCCGAAAGGAGACAATAATGTCCTTGAAGAGAGGCAATAGCTCAGCGTAGACGTAAGCGTGTGAATGTGGGGAGTGACGATGATGATACGACATCTGAAGTCATGCAAAGAATAGTTGATGTAACACTACACCAGGATCAGAGGGCCGCACAGTAGCAGGAATTGGAAGTCGAGGTTCAGAATTTGATGGAAAAAAGTCAATTTTGGGGTAACTTTGGACTACCTAGGTTCCAAAGAAGGAATAATAGAAATATCATTCAGCATAAGCGAAAACCGTATACATGACGACCGAGGGAGCAACAGCGACATCAAACGCATGAAGGAGGTACGAATGGTAATCAATCCAATCCGAACATGGAATCCTTACCAAAATGTAAGAAGTACGGAAAGGGCCACTTAACAAGGCATTATACGATCGAATGAATAATTTGTTTCAAGTGCGAAAAGCTAGGACATGTGGCTAGAAATTGTACTTTGTATAGGATGAAGTCTTCTATTGGAGATGTATGTACTTCAAAATCTCACGAAGAAAGGAGAGTTAATTCCTCAAATGGAGTGAAAATCTCTCAGACTAAAGGCCTAAACGAGGGAGCTTGTACTGCGATAGATGACCCTGTGATTTTACTATATAATTTTGGGGGTAACCCATTTCTTTATGGCGTATGACTGTATGAATCTAGTAGGGTCATTTTTATCTTCATCATCTTTTAACTAAGTTATCTCTACTTCTGCTACTAAGAACTTGATGATGGTAGCCAAGTTGTTTAAATTATCCTATGACCTATTAAAGATGGAATCTTTTCTGTTGATCTGATTTGTTCACTTCTTTCACAAATTAGATGTAATATTGAAAAATGGATTAGTTATTTTCTAACTATATCCTATTAAATTATTCCAATCAAACTTTAGTGCTTCTTGAGACAGAGATTTCTGGATTTAAATCCATGAAGCTCATTCCAAAATTTTGTTGAACCATGTCAAATTCTCCATCAGATAGATCCGTACCGGATGTAGTATAATTAGAAAAAAACATACCCTATAAGACATTTTTCGTTAAGATCAAGGATAGATGGCTTAATGAATCAACTGAAGGAAGACGATGTTTTCTCCAAGATCAGCTTGTGTTCTGGACTATCATCAAGTTCGCTTAAAGGTAGGAGATTTTTTTTCCAAAACAACTTTTTGGACACGTTATGGGTACTACAAGTGTTTAGTATCGTCATTCCGTGCAATGAAAACTTTGGTAGCATTCATCGATTACGTGAATAGAATCTTCTTCCCTGTTGAAATAGATTTATCGTTGTCTTTGTTGGTGATATTCTGATCTATTCTTAACGTTTGGAGGAACGTACTAAACCTCTCGTTGTAATTCTTCAAATCCTGAAGAAAGAGGAGAAGATATGTGTGAAGTTGTCCAAGTACTAATTCTAGTTGGAGGCAGTTCAACTTTTGGGTTACGTGATCTCAAGGGAAAGAATTGCTGTGAACCCATCGAAATTCGAAGCATTTCTTCAATGGGAAAGACCGATGACCGTAACGAAGATTCATAACTTTATAGGATTAGCTGGTTAATATGGGAGACTCACCGCAGAATTTTCCAAATTGGCAAGACTTCTAATCTAACTCGTATGAGAGAGTCAAGTTTATAGGATTGATGCATACAAGGAAAATATTTTCAAGGATTGAAGAGACACTCGACTACCTTGCCGATGATGATTCTGCTCAATCCCAACGAACCTTTTGGGATGCCTAGTGATACTTCGCATTGGAAGTTTTGAACGTGTGTTTGATCAGAATAGAAAGAATAGTAACACATGCTTCGAGATAACCAAAAGCATATGAGAAGGACTACTCTACACAAACTCGAAATTAGCTATTGTAGTGCATTGAAAATATGGAGGTATTTTCTACATGGAGCAACATTTAAAGTCTGCAGAAATCTTTAGAGTCGGAAATATCTGATTGATTTGAGGGAGTTAAATATAAGGCATTACCTGGACGACGATGTAAGACACCTTTGTGTTGGCACCAAGATAGTGAAAGGATTGTGATTGGACCCGAGCTTGTACAATAAGCAATAGATAAAGTTAAGATGACTCAAGAAGGGATGCAAATAATTCAAGGGGAAAACGAAATTGTGTTATAATAAGCGATTTGGAATGTTGTGCTGGGGGCACAACATCGAAGTTAGTTTCTAAAGTATGAAAATTTCGAGGATGAAATTTCTTATTGAAGGGGAGAGTTGTATCATCCCGAAAATTACTTATTTCATGATAAGTATTCATTTTATAATATTTATGATTTTTTGAAAAATTTTCTAGAATTTTCTTAATTGTTTGATTATTTTAATATTTTTTTAAATTTGCGTGCACACTGAGCGAGGCTAGGAAAATGAAATATTTTCCTCGAGGTCAAAAAACTTTGAACTGTAGAAACGTTGACAGGGGATCTTACTAAACCCGAGGTTGGACACAGTTTACGAGGTTTTTATTTTTCTAGATTTTATCTGATAAATAAAATCACAATATATTTTATTATCTGTGGGACAATAAAATATTATTTCTGCTGACTATAACATTTGTGCACTGAATAATAGCTCTAGCAGATTATTTCTATCTGATCACTTTTATGATAGCATGTAAGTGACAACATCACCTTTCACTTTATCGAGAAGCGTGCGAAGCAACTCAAAGAAACTTCATACTCTCTCTCCTTTCCTTTGAACTCCACGGTTGGACAGAAGAAAAGATGACAATATTGTCATCTTTTCACTAAAAGCCATCACTCCACTTTTCATCACAAAACCCATTTCACCTTTCTCTCTCTATTTCTCTTTTCTCCCTCACGTGTTCTCTCCTCTTCTTCCTCTCCACTCCACGGAAGCCACACCAAGGGGAGGCCATTTTCACTAGCTTGTTAAACCAACCTCATTTCTTGCTTCCTCTCATCATCCTAAGACTCTTCTCTTTGGGGGTCATCCCTTAAATCTTCCTTTTTCATCTTTCACCATTGAAACCCAAAGCTTAAAGCTTTTGAGGTAATGTTCTTGATCTTCATTTTATCTTCTCATTTTCGTGGTCCTTGGCCACCATTGTGACCAAGGACTCCCTCTTCAAGCTTTGATTTTGGATTTCTTGGGTTTTACCATCTTAGGGTTTTCTTGGAGGTCTTGGACGAAAATTGCAAGAAAAGCACCAAGAAGGTTCCTTTTCTTGTCTTCTCTTAAGGTAAGAGGGAGATAATCCTCTTCACCCAATCTTGGTGGTGAGGAAATGTTTTTTATGTTGATGGTAAGGAATCTGTTGTGGGTTTCTCACTTTGTTTGTGACTTCTAATGATGTTATGATTTAAATGTGTTGTATGATCTTTTATGCTTGATATTGTGAATCTTGAGGGATTTGTATGTGTCTAAATGCTTAAATATGTATATGGATTGGTACCCATTTGATTTGGAAGCTTGGAGAAGCTCATTTTCATGATTTTTGGTGTAGATTCATGGGCTGTGTGAATTTACACGGCCCAGGCCGTGTTCTCCACTGGAAACATAGCTCAATGCACAAGACAGAGTGTTACACGGCCTAGGCTGTGTAATATTACATGGCCATGTAATCGGGTAACTCAGTTTAAGCACGTTTTCAGGTTCTTCTAGAGGATTACATGGCCTAGGCCGTGTAATTTGACACGACTGTGTACTCCAGGCTGTGAAATTGGTCATGGCCATGAAATCAAGGGTAGTGAAGAATTGTTTAGTTTTCTAGTCCCTTGGAGGCTCATAGTCTCATTGGACACTCATTCTGAGGCTTTGTAACAAGCTAGAACTTAACTAATTAAATGAATAGGAACTTAAGTTGGAATTCATAATGTGGAAAGGAAAATGAACACAACCTTATTAAACGACTTAGTGTTAGGTTTGGATAAAAAAAACATGAGTATGAGGAGAGTCACGAGGAACGTAAAATGAATATTCTAAGATAGTTTAACGCAATAACATAATGGAATTGAGGCATAACTTTCGTAACAACTTTGAATAGTATGTGTTCATCTTTAAGGTTTTAATATTACCTTGATGTGGGACCGTAATTGGGATCAAATATTTTTGAATGAATGATTGGACTCTATATGGCATGTGAATTTGGATAAGTTATACTATCATTGTGAATCGATATATGTATATATATGTGTGTATGCATTGAATCCATATGCATTGAGGCATGATTGAAATAGTCTGACATGATGAGCATGATTGAAGCATACATTGACATTGTGATTATGGAACCGAAGTACCAGACCAAGAAACATCAAGTAGACGATTTAGTCAGATGTGGTTTGCTTTTATAATCAGAAGCATCAGGTAGACAATTTAGTCAGAAAGGACTGGTTATCAGAGAAAACCCAAATATCGGTGGTACTATGTAGTCGTATGGATGATTATATAATATCATTGATGTAAATGGTATTGAAACAATTGTATGGACGATTGCTTTGATACCATTGGGAATGGTACAACGGAGGGTTAAATCCCATTAAATATGCATTTGTGCATTATACAGTTATAGCATTTTATGCCTAGGAGTGAACGAGAACTTACAAGATAGTGGGGTCTTGAATAGACCTAGGGTGACGTCAGGGCGCGGTGTTTCACTTGTGATCATGTTATCACCTTGTATACCCTTGGCCGTGAACACTGTTGCAATGCACTGGCAGCCTGACAAGGCACTATTGCTTTTCATGGCCCGACGTAGACTGTCTATTGAGGGGGGACAGATCTTCTGGGGCGTTCATCTCTGAAAACCTTGAGTTTAGCTCCATGGAGTAGGAAATGAGTACATTGTACATGAGAATGGTCAGCATACGCATTGTGCATATGCATGGTCAGTTCACATAATTGTCATGGCATGGTCAACATACATATTGTGGTGACATAATTATTGTCTATATATCTATGGTGGATATCTGTCGATATAGTGCTGTTAATATTCTTATTGTTATGGAATATGCTTTCTGATGACATATATGCAATTGATAATTGGAATATATGTGTAATGTCTGTATGTATGGAATGACTTCGTCATTCGTATTATGTTCCTTTGCTGCCATGTTGGTAATGATGTAGGATATATCACCTCTTGCTTGCACTATTCTTATTCTATGTGATTTTTGGGTAAAGACTGTAAAGGGGATGAGGTTGAATTTCCTAGACCATACTTGGTATGATCTCCTGTGCTTGACGAGGGCAACAAGGAGGGGTTCTGTTGATTTTTCGTCAGGATTGTGTTCATCGGGGGTGCCAATGCTTGGCGAGTCAACTGGGTCAATGAGCATAAATGGTATTATTGGGGATCTGATCTTGACCTTGAAGAGGATCGCGATTGAAGATCCTATCCTAGTTCTCACTACATCGATGCATCCGGAGTTGCCTTACTCATTCGGGAGCTATGGAGTGATCTGATTCATACCCTTAGTGAGAACGAGGAGTCTGTGGCATCAGTTGCGAGGGCGCCTGCCTGCGAGACCGCACACTATTCTATCCTTGTGTCTTCAGATGAATCAGGGGAGGATCTCGAGGTGGATCCAATGGAGTACCCAACTCCTTAGTCATGGATTTGTTAAGGGAAGTTTATGTTTCCTTTGCATTACCTGCATAAGGGTTATTTTGAGTATATGTATGTTTTAAGGTAATTAACCAGTCTTATATGTTGTATCTTGAGTAGATCTTGTCGAACTATATTTTAAAATGACAGAATGTGTAACTATTCATTCGTGACTCATATTTTCTTTATATGTACAATGATAGAATTTGGAAAACTTGTTATTAGAGTTGTAGTACGCCAAAAATTTAGTGACCGTGGTATAATGACGATTGTGTCATGGTTATTAAATTGAGGGGTATTACACACTTTGTGACTCATTATATGTGACTCACCTTGGACACCTTGCACCTTAAGGAGTCCCACAGCCAAGTCGCTCTTAGATGACCAAAATTGAGTTCACTAACTCTTTGTTCAACTTGTCATCTTTCATGAAGTTAAGAATATAAAAACTCTCTCACTTTTTCCTCTCTTGAAGCTCACGGCCAAACACCCAAATTCACCATCCAATTTTCCTTAATTCAAGTTAACCTCACATCTTGAATCTACACACCATTTCAAGACACTTTTGTGTTGTGACCAACATCTGGTTCATCCACCTTCAAGCTTTTTCTTCAACCTCAAGTTTAAGGGTTTTTAGGTGAAGTTCTTGAATTTTCACTTCTTGTTTAATTTTCAAGTTCTAGACCATGTCTTGATCTATGGTCATCTTGTTTCAAGCCTTAGATGTTAATATTTGTATGTTTGTTTTGATTTCAAGAACAACTTGGTGGTAGAAGGTTGCTTTAAAAAAAAAAGGCATACAAGGAGCTTTGGAGCATCATCTAAGGTAAGAGGGAGATTAACCTTATTAACCAATTATGGTGGTGAGGAACAAAAATTTGGGTTGTAGGTGAAATGTCCATGTCAGGATTTATTCACCTGTTTGTATAAATGTTGTGATTTGTATTTATTTGCTTTGTGTGATTTTATGGCTTTAATAGTATGCATGAACTTGATATAGTAGAATCATGATGGTTGAAGTATGTTGTATGCTATGATTTATGTTAGAAAGGAAAAAAAATTTGGTCCCAAATGACCACTATGGCTCACGACCATCATGCCCTCAATAGGGTAACCTAAGGCAACAATGATTTATTAATTGTGAACCTAGATGATTTAGTGATACGAAATTTAATTAAGTATTTACAAAATAAAAATAGAAATGAATAAATTTTATCATTGAACAAAGAGTGATTTTCGGCCATGGTGTTGGAAAATAGGATTGAGAAGTAAATTGGAAACTTAAAGTATTTTATTTAAGAGGATTTTTAATAAGGCAAATGGAAAAGATTTTATTAAATTAAAAATAACGTAGGTTTTGGGAAGAACGTTAGAAAATATTACTTAGAGGAGTTTTAGGAAAGAAATATTGGAATTAAGGTTAAGCTTTATAGTAAAATTTGAAAAGTTTCAAAATTTGGTTTAGAAAGTCAATAAATTTTTACGCGATTAAGAAAACGTTGGAAAAATGTTACACAATTTGAAAATATAACAAAAGTATTACGCGATTGTGAAAACACGATAAAAGTGCTTTGCGATTGAGAAAAATAGCAGTTTGCTGTCGGGCCGATGTACTGGACCTGGAAATATCAATGTATGGTTGTAGCCAGTAGAGGCTTGTGTTATGTATTAAGTCAATGATCATGCATTGAAAATTTTACAGACGGTGTCTGTTGAAGCTATTTGCTTAGGAGATGAATTACACCTTAGTGCGGGTGTGAATTGCATAGTGTGGTTCACTTGTTGATCTTGGAGGCGTCGAGGCGCGGGTATTCCACAAGTGGATAGTGGGTAGCTCCACTGGGCCGTGGTGACTGAGCAACGCACAGACGATCTCGACCAGGCACTATTCTATTCACGACCTGGCAAAGAATGTCTTGTATAAGCTATGACGTGCACACTGAGAAAATTATAGCACTTGAATTCAGGCCGATGATATACAGACATTTCTTCTGGATCATTCTCTCTGAAATTATGTTTTAGCTCCATGGAGTAGGAAATTGGTACATTGTGCATATGCATGGTCAATTGACATATTATTGTGATATATATGTTTGTGGAATTATCTGTTATTTGATGCAATGAATATATTTGTTATTACTGTATATGAATAGCATTATTGTCATTACTGTTTCTATGCTGCCATGCTGGTATTGATGTAGGGGATCTCACCTCTTTGTTATATTATCCTATTTTATGCGTATATTTGATAAATATTGTGGAGAAGACGAGGAAGGATTGCATCTGTTTTGTTTGTGTTGATTATTTTTCTTAGTTCTGAAATGGCGTCGAGACGTGGCTTTCTCAGTTTCGTGAGGGTGCAGTTCCATGGAGGCACTGATGCGTGGCGTATTCACTTGGATACGGAGCGTATTATTTACATTGGGGATGTGACCGTATCTTTGAGTAGGACCTATCATGGGGTCACTACTTTTTCTTTTGATGTTTATGTACATTTGGAGTTCTTTATGCTGATTAGAGAGTTGTGGAGTGATCGTCGTCCTACCCCTAGGAAAGACTTTGCTGTGTCATCTGCACGGACTCCAGTCTGTAGGACCTTGAACCATCCGGGGTTTTTGTCTGCTAAAAAATCTGAGGAGGACCCGGAGGAAGATCCGAAGGAGTATTCTTCTCACTAGGTGTATGATGTTAAGCGAGTTTATGTTTTGCTATGGTATCTGTATAAATATTTTAAGTATAAAAGTTGGATGTATATATGATGTATATTATTTGATTTGATATATATATCTTGTGTTCTTTATTTGTTTTGTTAGTTTTAAGTTATCTGCGAAGAAAAGTTTTTGAAAAAAAACGTACATACAATATTAATTCTTTTATAACTTGGTTCTAAAATTTGGTAAGTTTGAAGTCTCAAATGTAATACTCTAAGGAGGGTGTTACAGTACTCCTTAGTATGGAACCTATTCCCATTAACTATTAAGCCATTATAAGAAGTAACAGACTTGGATGGGCCATAACTCATTTGTTGAATCATTCGATCCTCAATTTGACCTATATTTACTTGTCAATCATTATAAAGAGAACAAATAGTTGTAACATTTAGTATTGGTATAATGAACATTATTTTTTATATGATATATATGACTATGGATGAAAGGACTCACTAGATGTTTTAGCCACCCACTGAAGTCCTTATCCCGAAGTTCTAATATTTGATCTTCAGAGACACTAGAATTTGTCTCCATTAGCAAATCCTCGAATTGTCTAATCAATACATAATTAATATTGAACATAATGTAATTGAAAATTTATTAAATAGCTAAGTTAGTGAGTAGACTTACTAGAGATAGGGTTCTACTTCTCTATAATTTACAAGCACATAAGTCTCAACAATTTGAAGCTCCACATCTGCCAAGAACCTATTACGACCTCTCCTGATAGGGCGGCATAGATGTTTAAAAATAGACAAGTATTCATTAGTCATATCTTCCCCACCATTGTCGTTTCGAGGAACTTGAGTGCGCTTTGTCTGTATTTGTGGATCAAAATACATGGAAGCAAAATTGGAAATTTCTTCTAATTTATATGCTTCACAGATAGACCCTTAATCTCTTGCCTTATTTTAAACCTTCTTTTTCAAGTACAACATACACCTCTCAAATTGATACATCCATCTATATTGCAAAAGTCCTCCAACCTTAGCTTCATAGGGGAGATGCACAACTAGATGTTCCATCACATCAAAGAATGCTGGCAGAAAAATCTTTGTAAACTGTTTCAATAATGAAAAGCTCTACATTCTCCATAATGGAAGTACATATTTCAGTTGCACAAATTTCTTTAAAGAACAAGCTAAGCTCTATTAATGCTCCACGTATAGGTTTTGGTAACATATGATGAAACACTGGAGGAATTAACCTTTGCATAAAAACATGACAATCATGACTTTTCATTCCATATATCTTCCCATCATCTAAATTGATGCAACGAGTAATGTTTGACACATACCCATCAGGAAATTTCAATTGTTTTATCTATTCACACACTATCCTCCTTTGACTAGCATTTAACACATAAGTTGCCTTCGATTTTTTAAACTTGCCATTCTCAACAATCAATTCTAAGGTGGGACATTTGCATATCATCTTCAAATCTTCTATTACATTTGCATTGTATTTTGTCTTGCACTTTACGTCTATAACAATGTTGAAGATATTCTCAAACACATTCTTCTCAATATGCATAACATCCAAATTATGTTGTATTAGATTAGTGGACCAATAAAGCAATTCCTAAAATATGCTCTTCTTCATCTAGTTATGAAACTCACCAAAGTCACGTTGTTTTTGGTTACGTGAATTCAAGCCAAAAATGACTTCCTCAAGCTGAGTCACTTTATTCAAGACATTTGTCCCACTCAATCATTGTGGCAGCAGAAAACTTTTTACTGTTGAATTCTTCTTAAAAGAGTACCAATCATGATGAAATGGATATTCAGGTGACAGATATTGACGATAGCAATCAAACCAGCAACACTTCCTACCATGCTTCAATACAAATGACTTACTGTTCTCCATACAGTAGGGACAAGCAAGTTTTCCATGAGTGCTCCATCCACATAGCATGCCATAAGTTGGAAAGTCACTTATTGTCCACAACAAAGCTACTTTCATGTTAATATTTTCCTTATTCCACGCATCAAAAGTGTTCACCCCATTATCCTACAAAAGCTTTAAGTCATCAATCAAGGGTCTAAGATAGACATCTAAACTTTTACTCAGTGACTTTGGTCCAAGAATCACAAGAGTAAGGAATGTGTATTCCCTTCTCATACACATACTTAGGGGAAAATTATAAAGTGTGACAAAAACAAACCAGCATGAGTATGGAGTAGCTGAACCATTAAATGAATTAAAATTGTCTGTGCAAAGGCCAAGCCTAACATTTTGAGTTTTTGGTGCAAATGTCGAATGGATGGTGTCAAAATGTTTCCAAGCCTTAGCATCAGCTGGATGCATGATCACTGATTTATCTCGATGCACTCCACCTGTATGCCAGCGCATATATTGTGCAGTCCTTTTGGACATAAACAGACATTGGAGTCTCAGAATAATGGAAAAATATCACAACACTAAAAATGGCACATCCTTCTGATTTTTAGAACGCCCCACCTTCAGTTTGAATCGCGGGTGTCTGCATACTAAGCACACTGAGTAAACATTCTTGTCCATGTACTCTCCATAATACAACATGCAATGATTAGGACATGCATCTATCTTCTCATATCCTAATCCCAACTCATTAACCATTCTCTTCAATTTGTAATAATTTTCAAGTAACCTTTCTGAATCTGGAAGCATGCTCTTAATTATGACTATCATTCAGTTATAACAACTCTAACTTATGTTGAACTCTGACTTCAGATTCAAGAGTTGAGTTACAGCTAACAATTTCGTGTGCTTATGGCAACCATCCCATAAAGGTTCTTCAGCTTTGATAACAATATATTTTCTTCATTTAATGATCATCTCTCTAAGCTTCATAAGGTTCAATTGGGCTTAATTAAATTAATTTTGTCACATTTTATGATATTGGGCCTAATTGGATCATTAAAGGAATTATTGCATGAATTGACCTTTATTTGTTTATTTGGAAGTGTTCAGTATTTTAGCTATAATTTGAGTTTGAAATATTTGATTAGTGTGATTCTGGTCTTGTAGGAAAGCTAAGTCAAATATCTACAAGTTTCATGAGACCTCAAGAGTTGAATCATACGTTTGGATAATTTAAATTTAAATTGAAGCAAGAGCCAGAATGCTGACCCTGATAGCTCAACCTCTACGCACTCACCAGCCCATATCTTAAGTTATAGGAGTTAAATGGATGTCAAACTAAGCCCAAATGAAAGCTAAGACACACAACTATGACTCTTATAATGACTCCCAAGCTAAACTATGTCTTTTTGGGTGTGTAATTAAATATGGAAAGCAGAGGTGGGTTGGTGACGAGTTGGGTCACTTAATTGAGCATAACTTGAGTTGTAGGCCTCTAATTGACATGGGACTTGGGCCCAATGATTCCTAATGGACCCAAATTTATAACTAACAGGTTTCTAATCATGTAAGGCCAAATTAGGGGGTAGTTATAGGGGTTAGCAACACAGAACCGAGATAACTTTTCAATATACACTTTTCTTCCTCTCTCTAGATCTAGATCTCTATTCTTCTCTCCTTCTCTCTAGATTTTCCCTCTTTTTTCTGAGTTCTTCCCTCCCATTCATGGAAGGGTAGAGCCTCTAATCTTCAATCCAAGGGATTGACATTCTTGATGCTTAATCTTGATATTTTGTTTAATTATTTTACATTCAATTATTAATTAACTTTCTCCCCTTCATCTTTGCTTAATTCTGATTGAGTTGCTTAATTTGATTAGGCTATTCATATGATAATTGTGTAACTACCATGTGTGAAAAATGAATTGCAAAGACTAAACAAGGCATTAAAGGTGTTTGATAAAATGTTTAGCTTAGTTGAATTTTGGTTTTTAAGTTAATTCGGGTTTTGGATGGATGTATAATTTGTCTAACCTTAGTTAATTGAATTCTGGATGCGTCTTTAGTAGAAGATCCATGGATCATTTTGAGTCATCTTGATATGATCTAACACCGAAGATTCGATTGATAATTGAATGGACCTATAGTGATCAAGGATGGATTAAAATCAAGATTGGACAATTCTCTTGGATTGGTTATTTCTTAATTTTGGTTTCTCTTCTTTATTTGCTTTCTATTTCTATTATTTGATCTTATAAACCCCTTTCCCCTTGTTTACTAACATCTTAATTTGATTTCGTGATCATAATCATAGTGATCTATGGGCTCGACCCAATGTTACCTTATATTACAAGTTAATTTGGTTATAAATTGATAAATTTGGTAGCCTCGGCAGTTATCAAATTTTTGGTGTCATTGCCGAGGATCACTATGATTTTGATCAATCTTATTAAGAGTATATTTGATTACTAATCCCTCACTAACCCTTGTGGTGCTGTGTTTTGGTGGTTTTCAGGCAAAAACGAGTGATTACAAGTCACTTTGCAGAATTTCGTACTGATAGACATGCCCAGAATGAGCTAAAACTTGGTAAGTTGAAGGAAAATGTCCTTCTCCATAATGCTCACAATTTGTGAGGTCCACCTTGGTTTGCTCAAATTCCTTTGTTTACACCACTTTTTTCATTTTTTGAAGATTTTTATTACATTTTTTAGTTTCATTTTTGTGTAGTTTTTATGTTGTAATGGTCCCATATTTTTAAAAAATGTTTAGATAGGTTAACTAGATTTATTTTGGTAGATTTTTAGTGTTGTGTAGTCAATTTGCTTGTTTTGTTTTTTTGAGTTTTCTATATTGCATGACTAGGTCTTCCACTAATTCCTTACTTGATATTGATCCTGACATTGAAAGAACCTTTCATACACTTATTAGAGCTTGTAGGCTAAGTGAAAGAATTGTTTCTAAACTTGAATTTAATATTGAAAATGAAAAAGAACCTAACAGCTTAAGTGATATTGTAACTATGGGTGATAACATGCAGAATGGGACCCTTAAGGAACTTGCTGCTCCTGATGTTACTTACCAGTCTTTGTGCATTCAATATCTTGATCTTAGTGTTGACTTTGAATTGAAATCTGGATTGATATATTTGTTGTCTAAGTTTCATGGTCTTGTTGGTAAGGACCCTTATAAGCATTTAAAGGAATTACATGTGATATGTTCAACCATGAAGCCACAAGGGATACCTGAAGAACACATGAAGTTGAGAGCATTCCCTTTCTTCCTTGCTAATGCGGCCAAGGACTGAGTATATTACCTTTCACCAGGTTTAGTAATGTGTTGGAATGACATGAAGAGGCTGTTTTTGGAGTAGTTCTTTCCTGCATCTAGAGCTGCTGCCATTAGAAAAGACATATGTGGTATAAGATAAATGACAAGAGAGATTTTGCATGAGTCCTGGGAAAGGTTCAAGAAATTATGATCAAGCTATTCCCACCACCAAATTAGTGATCGGTTGCTAATCTAGTACTTCTATAAGGGCTTGTTACCTATGGATAGGAGCATGATTGATGCCGCCAGTGGAGGTGCATTGGTTGATAAAACTCTAGTTGTTGCCTGAGACTTAATTGCTAACATGGTTGCCAATTCCCAGTAGTTTAGAACTTGAATGATCACTTCAACCAGAGGAGTTAATGGGCTTTATTTGTCTCATGCTGACCAATAGAGAATGGATCATAGACTTGATGAATTGACCTCTTTGGTGAGACAGTTAGCAATGGGACAACAATTACCTGTGCAGGGGCCTGCAAGTGTGTGTGGCATTTGCTCTTCTTCATCTTATACCACAGATGCATGCCCTACACTTCAGAATGATGGTTCTATGTTTCAAGATCACTCTGTAGCTGTAACAGGTGTCTTTCCTGGAAAACCACAATACTTGTAACACCCCGACTTTTAGGGATAATTACAATATAGTCCCGAAATATACTATTTTGTAAATTCTATGAGCAATAAATTAAATTTGACTGTTTCGTGAGTGTACTTGACTGTTGTATGTGATTTGCTCCGAGTCAGGGAAATAATAATTTTTTGGCCGAAAAAATCTTATTTTAATTAATTGGAGTTGGGGGATCTTACTAAACCCAATTCTGATTGATATATATATTAATCTCGTAATTTTTAGGATTTAACTGTGTAATAAAATAATTTTATATTATTATAATATTATTTTATATTACAGTACCTACTGTCTCAAAAATAGTAAAAATCTGCTTCGATTTGACCACAGATCTTTAAAAGTACTGTGGGACCCGCGTTTAGGAAAAACAGTCAACTGTCTTGTTGGACAAATTCTAGCCAATGAGAGCAAGTCAACGAAAGTGGCTTGACTTTTTAAACCAATAGGAAAAGGTCAACAAAAGGAGCATGGACTTTGATTTGAACCGTTGGATGAAGATTTAGTTAGGAAGCCTTTGATTTCAACCGTTGATCAAATCAATGGTGAGATTAGAATTCAAGATTTATGACTAATTCATATCTACCTTAGATCTAATCTATGGCTAGGAATTAAAGATGAATCAATGGTTAGAATTAAGTCAAAAATAGTAGGCTTGAATTTGGTTAGTAGCTAATTAAGCTTAATTTGACTAATCTAATTACCTAATTAACAAACTAAGTGAACTAACTTAATTCTTAATTAATTATAATCTAAATACTAATTAGATATCCTAATATTGATTAAAGGTTATAATATATGTTAATATATATTAAACTAATTGATTATATGATTAGAATGTTGATTTAGTTTTAATAGGATAATTAACCTAACTAATTACCTAATTAATTAGCATATAATTAGGTGTAAATGGAAAACAATTAAACCCCTAAAATCTAAGGAGGGCACACGGTTTGGGCAGCAGCCTTGAGAGGCTTGGTGGCTAAGTTCTACTACCTTCTTGAACCCTCCAAATGTCATAAACCATGTGCACACCATGTGAACTCAATTAGATCTTTACTTAGCAAATTCAAACACTCAACCTAACCCAAAAATAACCACACGCAAAGAGCCCCTCCCATTTCCCTCTTAATATTTGTTTCACACTTATCCTAATTAAAAACTTTTATTCTCTCCAAAATTCCCAAGAACACCAAGCATATTTTCTCTTTTATTTTCTCTTCCATTTTCTTTTCCATATTCGGCCAAGACCTCCAACCCACACCAACCAACTTCTATAATTTTATCTCTTCATATTTCTTAAACCCAAATCCTATTCTAAACACTTTTCATTCACAAAGTTTTGCCAAAAAACTACTCTATCTTGTCCAAAATCACACCTTTTGCTTATTTTCCTAAGGGTAAGTTTTGATTTCTTGGTTCAAATTTTGATTTCTAATTTTTCTAACCATGATTGTTCCATGGTTTTTCAATATTATACCTTGTATGTGTTTTTACTAATTGTTTAAGAATTTTAAGGATTTATTTGGGAGATTGTATGAAATTTGAAGTAAAGGAGGAAACTAACCGATTAAATTGTCTTCAAGAGGTAAGAGGGAGATTTAATCTCATCAACCCTAAGTGGTGATGGGAAAATGTATTTGATTGTGTGTACCGAATCCATAAGGATTCATTTGTGTGATTGTTTTATTGTTTTCATTAATTGTGTGATTGTTTATGGCTTTTATTATTTTTGTGATTGTTTAGATGCTTTCCTATTTGTGATTTATTTTACTATGCATGATTATAGCTTTCATTATTTTTGCTATGCATGTTTATGGTTTTAAATAAATTGCATGTATTTTGTATGTGATTATATAATTGCATGTGTTTATAATTATATAATTATTAAAGTAGGATGTGAATAACATGTACGGTTTGCATGAGTATTCCAAAGAACACATTATGAGGCTCACGACCTTACATCCAAACCGAGAACCAAAATGTTCTCAGTAATTTTTTTAAATTATTGATTTGAGGAATCTAGGTAAAATAATCAAATTAAAGTTGATTTAAGTTAATTATGGCCAACATGCCATTTAGTGTATAATTAAATGCCATTTTATTTTGATTTGGCCAACATGCCATTTTATTTACTAAGATAGGTTAGGTAATCGTTTTACAACATAAATTGATTCCAATGAATCATTGAGAAAATAAAAGGAATAAATTCAGTTTTAGAATTTTAACTTAGCAGAAATTAGTTTAAATAAGAATTAAATTAGACGCTTGAAAAATACTAACGTAGAGCTCATTCCATAAATTTTGAAGCGCGTTAGTAAGTTTCAAAGTGAAATTATTGGGTAAAAATAAAATAAACTATATTTAGAGAAAAACGTTAAAAATACCTTATACTGATTTTATAGGCAAAATGCTGCCAAAATTTATTAAAATCAGATGCATAAAATGAAAAGATTCCATACTATATTTAGAACATAAGAAAAAATACTCTACGTATTTTAAATATACTAGATATAGTTTTACACATATTGAAAATAATAATTATAAGCTATTCGGTTAAGAAAATGAATTAAAAATCCTACGCGATTGAGAAAATGATTTAAAAAGATTTTGCGATGTTTAAAAATGTCAAAATATATTTACGCGATTTAAAAACGTTTGTGAAAATGATGAGATTGTGAAAACACGATAAAATTCCTACGCGATTGAACAATACTGTGAGTTTTGCTGTCGGGCCAAAGTGGTGGACCCGGACATGTTGTGGTGTAGTACTGTCAGGTGGGACGTACTATACTTTGATATTTTGTGACTAAGGGCATTTTGATAATTTTTCGTAATTATGGTAAAATTTGGATAATAAAGGTATTTTTGTCATTTTAGATCATACTTAGAGTGTTGTGCCAATTTGGGTTATAATTGGTGATTGATTGACGAGACGAATTACAGCGTGTTTGGTGTGATAAGCATAGTGTGATTCATTTATGAACTTGGAGGCATTAGAGTGCGGAGGATTCCATATGTGGACAGTGGTAGCACCTCTGGGCCGTGGTAACGGGCAACACACTAATGATCTTGACAAGCACTATTCTTAATCGAGATCTTGAGGGGACTATTAAGTACTATGCCTGTGGTACACGATGTTGGACTGTGTACTGCTACACGATGTTTTGGACTGTGGGCTATAGACACAAAGATTGGATAGTGCAATAGTTTGGTTGGGCAGCCATAAAGTATTATTAGTTTCTATTCGGATCATTCTCACAGATATCCGTGTTTAGCTCTATGGAGTAGGAACGAGTCAGTGTGTGTATCATTCATCATCTGCATTTTAAATGTTTATTATGTTCATGCATTATTTGCATTTTACTATCCATGCATCCTCTGCACTTTACTGTTTACCATATTCTGTGATAAACTGTATGATGTATTGCTTTAATATATATTGTATGATATGATGATATATGTTATTTAATATATATATATATTGCTTTGTTATATTATGTATGATGTATTAAATTGCTATACTGTATATGACGTAATAGCATGTGTTATTGTAATATCTGCTTGCCATTGTAATACCTGTTTGTATTGTCATTTTCTTAATTGCCATGCGGGTAATGGTGTAGATTGTCTCACCTCTCTATATGTTTTCTCGATATTACTATATTATTTTCGTAAAGAGTTTGAGGAAGAAGAGGAACAACCTCTTGAGATATAGTATCCGGACGAGCTGTACGAGGAAGAGGAGTCGGTAGATCATCCTTATCATCAAGATTGATCATTGAGATCATGACGTTACCGGGATTTTTCGGGTTTGTGAGACTTGAGTTTCACGGAGGTTCTGAAGCCTGGCGTCTGCAAGTAGATAGAGGCACAGTTGTATACGTGGGACGTTTGACTATGTCCCTATGTAGAGAGTATGACGGAGATGTCATATTCACTACTATGTTATATTTGCATTTAGAGTTGCCACTGACTCTTAGGCGTTACTGGTAGGGTATATTCCATGCGCCTAGTGAGCTCAGTAGCGAGTCTACGGCCCGGACTCGTGTCCGTAGGACTATAGGACCTCCAGGAGCTTTGACTTTCGAGGATCTTTCTGAGGATGATCCATCGGAGGATTAGAGAGCTCTGAGGTGCACTTAGGCAATACTATGTCTTAGTTTTATGTTGTCTTTTACTGCTTTGTCAAATACTTGTAGATGTAAATTATGCGGGTACTAAAGAAAAATCATATGTATATTATGGTGAGTTTATGTTTGATCTTAGTTTGTGTTCCGTGTTATTTTATTTAATATTATAAATATAAAGAAAGAAAAAAAATTTACCACTAATATTAATTATGTACCAAAAGTTTTATAACTTGGGTAAGTATTTTATTTATTTTTATTTTTCTGCATCATAAATGTGACATCCCCAGAAAGGGTGTTACAATACTAGCAGCAACAACAGTAAAGATATGATCCATTCTCCAACATATATAATTCTGGCTAGAGAGATCATCCAAATCTAAGATATGGTAATATAGCCTCACAACAGCAGCAAACATAATAGTTCAGAAAACCATTCCAGCAACCACAGTTTTAGCCTCATGCTAGACCAAGCCGGCCAAATTTCCAGCAGCCTATGCAACAACCAAGTCCAACTGCCACGAAACCTGAGCCTTCATTTGAGGATTTGGTGAAGCAGATGGCCACCAATAACATTCAGTTCCAGTAGAGGACAGAGGCCACCATACAAAATTTAGAAACCCAAATTGGACAATTAGCCTCTTCACTAAGTCAGCTGCAGGCCCAAGGTTCTGGCCAACTTCCTTCACAAAAAATTCCCAATCCAAAAGGGAATATGAGTGCTATTATGCTGAGCCTTCACAAACAATTAGGTACCATATGAACCTCTACTTGCAAGCAAGCAAAAACCAGCAGACAAATCAGTTTATGATGATCTAGCCTAAAAATATGAGGGTAAAAAGAAATCAGTGGTTATTGATGTGCAGTAGAAGCCTATAATAGCCCTTCCATTTCCATAGAGAGCCATTCAGACCAGAAAGATAGATGAGGCTGAGAAGGATAGAGATCTTCTTAAGACTTTCAGGAAAGTGGAAGTCAATATTCCATTACTGGATGCAATTAAGCAAATTCCAAAATATGCCAAGTTCCTTAAGGAATTATGCACCTGGAAGAGAAGGCTAAAGGGCAATGAGAGAATCAGCATGGGACAGAATGTTTTAGCCCTCATCTAGCCCATGCCACAAAAGTGCAATGATCCAAGGATTTTTACAATTCCTTGCATAATAGGAAATTGTAGATTTGAGAATGTCATGCTAGACTTAGGTGCTTCCATTAATGTAATGTCAATGTCTATTTTTAACTCCCTTGAACTTGGTCCTTTGCAGGCTACAGGTGTAGTGATCTAGCTAGCTAAAAGGAGTAATGTTTACCCAGCTGGTTTGGTGGAGGATGTGCTGGTCCAGGTGAACGATCTGATATTCCCAACTGACTTATACATTTTGGAGATGGAGGGAGAGTTGTAATATCTCTTCTAAATTAAATATGACACTATTTATTTTGTATTCTATATTCATAGGACATACGTATAATTTATTAAATTGTTATAAGGGATGTACGTGAAATTAAAAATTTATACATACAAGGGACATACATGAAATTAAAAATTTTTGCGCATAAATTGAATTATTTATTTACAGCAAAAACGAAAGACCAACAAAAGAATTTCTAGAACATGAAATTCATTAAAAAAATTTATAAGATACATTAAATGAAAATTTAAGAAAATTTAAGTATAATAAAGCATTAAACCCTAAGTAACTAAGCTATTAATTGGTTAGTAATTTAGTTAGTTTGTGGAACTAGATTAGTAACTAGATTAGGTTAGTTTGGTTAGAGTAACTAAGTGTCATCATGAACCAACCATGAACTAATGAAAATCTACACATTTGGCAAGCTTTCTATTGGTTAGAAGTTTAGAGAAATTACACTTATTGCATTTATCATTGGATGGTTAGAAAATATAAAAGGAAAAGAATTGAAGAAAAAAAAAGAAAGATGAACACTTGAAGTTACTAGGAGTCTCGGTCAAGAGAGAACCAAGGAGGAGAAAAGAAGAAAAATTGAAGAAAAAAGAAAAAAAGCCAAGGAATAAGAAGGATCAAAGATTTTCAAGTTCATCCACCAAGAGATTAAGCCAAGAATCTCATCTTTTTCATCTTAGTTTCATCTAACTTGAGGTAGGGAGTCATACCTTTCTTCTAAAGTTTTCTTGAGTTGTTTTTGCTTCTATGAGTGATCTAGTATGCTTTCCACCATGTTCTTGAATCAAGTAGTCTTGTTTATGGCTATTTTGTTAGTTTGAAACCCTAGGTTAGTAAGACTTGAATTTTGTTCTTGAGATTTTGTTTGGGTTTCTATGGAAGTTTTTTGAAAGAATAATGTTGTTGGTGGAGATGAATCATAAAGATGATGTTAATTTTGAGAAAATTATGGTTAAGAAATGAAGATTTATGAACTAGGGTTTTATTCAAAATTAATTTGGGGATTTTGGTCTAAACCTTGGTTTAATGTGAAATTGATGTTAAAAATGATCTTATGAAGCTAGAAGTATTCTTGAAAAGATAAGAATAAAAAGAAAATTTTCTTTGTTACAAAAGGAGTGTTTTGGCCAAGCATGGATTTTAGGGTTAGAATTGTTTGATGATGAATTGTATTGTATTTTATTGTTATAATTATAGAAAGAAATGATACAAATTTTATTGATATTGAAATCTTGAGTAAATGATTGATTATGTTAATGTCACAAACTATGAGCTATTGATGTAGTTTTGATGAAACAATGATACTCAAAGTTGTGATATGTTATCAATTGGCTTTGAGCCTAAAGATGTGATATTAATATTTAAAAGAAAATAATGTATGTCTTCTAGGACCAATTAAGGAGATTCACGGGTCAAGAGGGCTAAGTGGAACTTAATGGAGAGTCTTACATGGGTCACTTTTATTGAGCTCCATATCTCCCTTACCAAAACATGTGGGGTGATCAATTTTATTGGATTCCTTGATTGGAATGACCACAACTAGGGGACGCCCTAGAAAGTTTGAGATCTCAACTACATATATTATGTTATTGGCCATGTGAGCAAGAAGATAAAGTAAAATTTAATGGAATGTGAAATGATATTATTTAGTATGTATTTTGATGATATAAAATAAAGTTATGTAGTATTCTGTTTGAAAAGTATTTTCTACAGTGAATGCAACTGGACATATCATAGTTCAAAAATAAATAATTTTCTTAACTGTGTGATTTCCCTGTTGAGAATTATAAATTCTCACCCCTTATCTATTATATTCAAAGAAACAGGATGGTACGCATCACTTTATTGATTGACATTGATGCTCACCTTGTGTTTCACCCTGCTACTGAAGAATTTCATTTGGTTATAAATAGATGTATATAGCTGACTTGGCTGCATTGTGGGTGTGCATTGTCTACTGATGTATCAACCTCATTTTATTTATTCAGACATTTGAGATGTCTTCTCTTTGTAGTTTTGTAACTTTTGGGGTTTTGTAAATATTCTAGACAAATGTACTGGCACACTGGATGCAAATATTAAAAATAAATGCAGCTAGTATGTTACTAGAAATGTTTTGTTTGTGTTTTATTAGATTTATGTTCTAGTAATATGTTTATCATATGAGTTTTAAAAATTAAATATGTTTATATACGAGAACTTCGACATAATTACATTTAAGTTTTAAATTAATTCCATTACGTATTTAACTACTGCACATATTTAACTAAAACCTAAATAAATAATGAAGTACATAATATTCTATCAGCGTTAAGTAAATATAAACATAAATGAGGTACATATCAGTCATTTATCATTATTATTAAATTATTATAATAAAATGACTGGTAGGATGTTACATTATGGTATCAGAGCAATGGTCTTGGTGTGCCTAGGGTAATGGGTCAAACTTTTTACTATGCATGGTGCATAGGTAATAGGTTAGATAGATATTTCTAGAATTATACTTTTACATATTTGCTTATGTGTGACATTGTGGATATATATCCATGAGTGTTGTGATATTGAGCCTAATCACCTCAATATTGTAGTCAAGGTAGGAAGAAATATTGGACCAATATGTGGTCAAAATTTGGAAAACTATAAATAATGTAGTAAGGATTTTAGTAAGTAAGAATTATTAGGTATAAAAAATGTATAAAACAGTGAAGAAGAATTCACTCGAAAAGAATATAAATAATAATAATAATAATAATAATAATAATAATAATAATAATAAATAAATAAATAAATAAACTTATCACTGTATTGTTTGACCCAGGAGTTATTCACTCCTTGCGATTGTAAATTGTATAATTTAATTAAATGTACTTGTGTTTGGATTGTTTTGTGATCTTTCAAGTATGATTGTTATGTTTTGTTTATGTTACTGCCTCTTATTTAAGTAGAACATTTTTTTGTTAATTGTGGATGTAGTTTTTTACCAATGTTTGACCTTGCTATGCTTGAAGTGAGGCTGACTTTAGATATAACTTAAATGAGTTTTGTTGTTCTGTTCTATATGAAATTTTGGTGAAGATGTGCTTGACAAGCTAATAGAATTTTTTATAATATGATAGGATTGCTAGTTGTCATGGTTGGCTCAATTCTTAGATGTTTAGTGTACTTCAATAATAGTAGTTTTTTGATAGGTTTGTCTAAACTGTGACTGCCCTGTTATGAGCAAGTCTTCATCATTTAAATGGCTTATATTATAACCAAGTTAGTTTAGATGTAGACAAATGGATACTATCCTAATAGAACCAAATTAATTGAGTACCATAGAACAAATTCTGCATAATGAACTTATTCTAAGATACTCTCAATGCTATCTTATTTGTGTAAAACAAAATTTACTAGTGAATGAGATGTTGTGGAGATGAGATAGATAATGATTAACTTTTTAAGTGCCAACTAGAGTCTATGAACTAAGTTCTAATTAAGGAAAAATAATAAGAACAAACTAAAAATTGTTATTGAAATGGACTGGATGTCTTAAAAATCATGTTGTTCTCAATTGTTTTGAGAAATCTGTAAATTTTGTTGAAACCTCTACGTCTAAATCTGTTGAGAATGAGTCTATTTATTGCTCTGCCATTCAAGTTAGGAAATATTTCAAAGAAGGTGTACAAGCATATGTTCTCTAGTTTTCTTTAAATTCATAGGAACAACAAAAATTAGAAACTATCCCTATAATGAGAAAATTTTCAAAAGTGTTCCCCTCAGAAATAAATGATTTACCTCTAGAAAGGGAAATCTTTTTCTCTATTGACTTAATACCAGGAACAGGTCTGTAATACCCTTAATGACATGTTAGACTTGTTTTTATGTTCAAAAGATAGCATATGACTTGCATAACACGCATGTTTAATTTTATGACAAACTAAGTTAATTTAGGTACTTTGTTGCAACTTAGAGTGTGAAAAGTAGCTTAAAATGACTCAGATAGTTGCATATATTGCTTAGATGAGGGAAATAAATATGGATAATTTATTTCTAGGTCACAAATATATGAAACAGGATACAGTTAAAGTTTCAAGGTAAATTGAGTTAGTTTGGCATTTTTAAGTATATTGATTGTCTTTTTATAGACGGATTGACTAACAGCAAATATGGAGATATCAGATAATGGTGAAACAACTTTTATATGAATCTTAATATTTATTTTAAAGTTGTTGAAAGTTGGAAATCTTAAATTACTAACTCTAAATGTTTTTAGCAAATCAGGATTTATCACTTATGACTTAAGGGCCTTAATAGTCTTTTGCCTTCTCTTTATAAGCCTTATTCACGGCTCTTTGTTGCCAAAGACAGAGGTAGGAACCATGAGAGAAGAAAGGAAAGAAGAGGAAGCAAAGCCCAAGGAAGAGGAAAAGAGGAAGAGGAAAGCCAAAGGTAAAGCCAAGGTGTGATTATCCAGAGATTGTATCTTCATCTCAGCTGCCCAAGGTAGGGGTTTTATGCTCATCTTCGCTTCTTTTCACTCTTTTCACCATAGATGCACCTTTGGTGCTTAATAGGTAAAAATGAGTTCTAAAGGTGTTTGATGTGTTTGGCTTTCATGTTTGTGTTCCTTTAGTCATTTATGACTTGCTCATAGCATAAGTTGAAGCAAGAAGCTTAGAATATCTCATTTAGGCCCTTGAATCACAAAAGATGAGTTTTAGGTCAAATAGGTTATTTTGGTTCATAATCCAAATTAAGAGGTTTAAGTTAGTGATTGATGATTCCTATATGTTTAAGAACTGATTAGGGACTTAGTATCACCTAGAAACTAGTTTG
Source organism: Ormosia semicastrata (assembly GCA_029884595.1). NCBI lineage: Eukaryota > Viridiplantae > Streptophyta > Magnoliopsida > Fabales > Fabaceae > Ormosia > Ormosia semicastrata. The sequence goes on from JAQQTO010000060.1 coordinate 60,810,837, forward strand.
GAATGGCCAAAATCCATGAAATGGACCAATGGAACAGTACCACGATTATGCAGAATTCTGTAGAATCTGGGTTCTGCTTATCACGCCATGGCACAAGGTGTTGTACGCCATGGTGCATAAGCCTCAAATTTTTATCTTCCGCAGGCAGAGAGTGGCGCGCCGCGACGTGGGAGTGTCACACCGAGGCATGAGGCCTTAGAACTCTAAGAATGTCATTTTTGATATTTTGAAATTCTGTTCTAGATAGGATCATTAATATATGTTTCCTAGAGTGTGTTAAGGCACAGATAAGGATATTTTCAAGAAGGAAATTATACCTAGCATAGATGAGAAAGTCTAAGCCTTTGGTCATATAAGAATAATGGATGGTCTTAGGGTATGTTTAATATACTACTAGAGGTAAATCAATGAGAGGATGATACTTTGGTATGTGTAAGTTATGTATGATCTTTAAAGCAACCAAGAGTAAGGGTTTGCTATAGATAAGTGTCTAACACCTATGGTAACTTATTATTACTTAGCTTTACTTAAGATATGATGTTGAGGGGTGCCAGATACAAGTAAACTAGGATAAATTGGCATTGTCTACCTGTGAATGTGACCTTGTATGGCAATTAATGCAATTTCGCCAGAAGGAAGGGAGTTAGAAGTTCCTAAGGGGACAAGTATTCCTAACCAACTGCTAGGGTTGCATGTAGTATGGAAATTTCAATTTTCCTATCTATAAGAGGTAAACATGAGAAGCCAGAATTTCTAGTAAAACATGCCTAGATCTTAGATGAGATAAGTATGTAAAAATGAATGTATATATGTTTAACTTGGTTTATCTAGTTATTAAAGTTAGATCTTGTGAAGAATGTAACTTGTCTTATTCTTAATTGTTAAGACTATATTATTATGTTATGTATGACTGGTTTTGATTACTTATACTAAGAAATATTGATTCTCACCCCACTGTGTTATCATGTAATTCTAGGTGAAGGTTCTTCAAAAAACAAGAAGAAAAAGGATGCTAAAGTTTTAGATTAGTTATAGATTTAGCTTTTACGTTGCAATCCATGTATCTTTATACTTCTTTTGTAATATAAATAGTTATGTATTACTTCATGCGCCAAGGGAGGCTAATGATGTATACGTATATAGATGCATTATGTTATAAATGTTGTGTTTTTTTGCATTTCATAAAGCTCTCTATAATGTTTCTAATGATCATTATAGATATATGTATCAGAGTAATAAGTATGTAGTGACGTTATAGTGCTAAATATCTGTTTGTGTACTATACATATTGGGATATTAGTATTAGGACGTTACATTATGGTATCAAAGCAGTTCATTCTGTTGAGCCGGGGTATGGACTGACTATGCTTAGGCATGTTAGGAGTTCCTTTTTAGAAATTGTGTTTTTCTTGTTTCATATGTTAGATGTGATGATAGAATTGCATGATTTTCCTGAGATTGGTTTGTTATTAGCTACTATTGCACGGTTACATGGTATTGAGACTACAGTTCAATATATGTTGTTTCTGTGTCTATAGGAAACTATGGCACCAAAAAGGTGAACTAGAGAAGCTGGGAACTCTTCTTCAGAAGGACCGAATATGGCCGAAGCAGTATTGGCTATGGCCAATGTTATGACAAAGGTGCTTGAGAGGATGGAATCAAATCTACCTCAGCAGTCTCCACCACCTGAGCACCCAGTGCAAGATGTATAATAAGTCAGAAGGAATCATAATTTCCTAGACTTGATAGCTTTCCGTCAAATGAACCCTCCACTGTTCAAAGGCGAGTACAACCCTGCAAAGGCTGAGGAGTGACTCAGTGAGATGGAAAAGATCTTTGATACAATGGTTTGCTTAGAGGAGCAAAAAGTGGCCTTTGCCTCTTATATGTTAAAGGGTGAGGTAGAGCATTAGTGGAAAGGTACCAAAAGGGTACTTGAAGCCGTGAAACCTCAATGTCATGGGAAGTTTTCGAGGTAGATTTTTTGGAGAAGTTTTTCCTACAAACTCTACATGAAGATAAGGACGTGGAGTTTATGCAGTTAAAACAAGGAAGCACATCAGTAGGCTAATATGTGGTCAAGTTTGTCGAGTTGTCAAAATTCTCTTCGCATTTTCGTTACCATCCAGATGAGAAATGACAATGTTTGAAATTTGAAATGGGCTTGAGAAGTGAGATCAAAAGTATGGTGAGACCTATGGAGATTAGGGACTTTCCTACCTTGGTCAACAAATGTAGGATTATGGAGTCAAGTGCTCATAGCCCTCCATCAGAGGAAATGGTACAAGACATCCCGAAGAGAAAGCGAGAGGATGATAAGAATAAGCAGGGTACTTTTAAAGCAAGCAATCCCAAAGGAAAAGACAAGACATGATCTAAGATGCTGAGGTGTCCTAAATGCAAGAAAGTGTATGGAGGCAAGTGCTTGGCAGGCCAGTTTGTGTGTTACACATGTGGGTAGTCGGGGCATTTCTCCAAGGTTTATCCTCAGAATAAGGAAGATGTGCCTACCCCAAAGCCGCTAACTAAGGGACGAGTTTACACACTAGGCAAAACTGAAGTGGCCCAGTCTTCCGACCTCATCCAAGGTAAAGGCATAATTCGTAATCACCTTTTAAATGTCATGTATGATTCAGGAGCATTCGATTCCTTTGTTTCTTATGATTGTGTAAGGATGTTGGATTTGCCTATATCAGAGTTACCATATGACTTATCTATTTCTACACCCACTGGTAAGCCAGTCATAACTTCAAAAGTATGTCTTGACTGTTGTATAAGGATCGAGAATAGAGTTTTCTTTGCAAACCTTATCTGTTTACCCCTTGTGGACATAGATGTCATCCTTGGTATAGATTAGTTGTCATCCAATCATGTGGTTTTGAACTGTGCAGATAAGACTCTAGTTTTTTTATCTGATATTCCTACCAGAGTTATTTCTTCCGAGTCTGCCTATCTCAATCCTAATAAGGACAAACACTATTTGGTAGAAGGAGCTCTAGGATATGTTTCTTTTTTTCTCTTTAGATGTAGAGGTTGAGTTGAGCCTAAACAGTATACTTATGGTGGGGAATACCTTAAGGTGTTTCCAAATGACATAGCAGAGTTGCCACAGAGCGAGAAATAGAGTTTACTATAGATTTAGTGTCGGGTACAAGACCTATATCTATAGCACCCTATAGGATGGAACCTCTAGAGTTAGCAGAACTCAAGAAACAATTAGAGGAGTTATTGGGCAAGCAATTCATTAGGACTAGTGTTTCTCTGTGGGGAGTACCAGTGTTGCTAGTGAAGAAGAAAGATGGTACCATGAGGTTATGTGTTGACTACAGGCATTTGAACAAGGTAACCATCAAGAACAAGTATTTATTGCATAGAATAGATGATATGATGGATCAATTCAGAGGAGTTTCAATGTTTTCCAATATTGATCTAAGATCTAGGTATCATCAAATTAGAGTTAGGGGAGAGGATATCCCTAAGACCACTTTTAGAACTAGGTATAGCATTATGAGTATCTTATGATGTCCTTTGGGTTGATGAATGCTCCAGCAATGTTTATGGATTACATGAACAGAGTTTTTAGACCCTACCTAGACAAATTTGTGGTAGTGTTTATTGATGACATCATTATCTATTACAAGACAAGGCAAGAACAAGAGCAGCATGTAGGGCTAGTCTTGGATATCCTTAAAAAAAAGAAATTGTTTGCCAAATTGTCCAAGTATGAGTTTTGGCTAATGGAAGTTCACTTTTTGAGTCATGTTATTTCTAATGGTGGAATTTCAGTGGACCCCAACAAAGTTGAAACAGTGTTACAATGGGAGAGACCCACCATTGTGACCGAGGTTAGGAACTTTATAGGCCTAACTAGGTACTATAGAAGGTTCAATAAGGGTTTTTCTCTGTTAGTGCTACTTATGACTAGGTTGACTAGGAAGGGTAGTACTTTTGAGTGGACTGAGGACTGTGAGAATAGTTTCCAAGGGTTAAAGAAGAGGTTGACTACTATGCCAATGTTGGTGATTCCAGATCCCTATGAGAACTTTGAAGTCTGTTATGACGCTTTAAAGATGGGAGTAGGGTGTGTTCTGATGTAGAATAGGAGAGTAGCTGCCAATGCATCAAGACAATTAAGGCCACGTGAGGAGAATTACCCTACACATGATTTGGAGTTGTTAGCTGTAGTGTTTGCCTTAAAGATTTGGAGGCATTATCTCTATGGAGTCTAGATTGAGGTATTTAGTGATCATAAAAGTTTAAAGTACTTATTTGATCAAAATGAGCTGAACATGAGACAGAGAAGATGGATAAAATTCTTAAAGAATTATGACTTTGAATTAAAGTATTATCCATGTAAGGCCAATGTAGTGGCTGATGCACTAAGTAGGAAATCCCTACATGTGTCCCAAATGATGGTCAAAGAGAGTGAACTTCTCGAGAGTTTCAGAGATTTGAGTCTAGCAGTGACTATGATGCCACAGAGTATCTTTGTGAGTGGAGTAGACATAGTAAATGACTTAAGGACTTAGATTTTAGAAGGTTAAAAGGAAGATAAAGCTTTAATGAACATTAGTGAGCAGATCTTTTTAGGAACCTTAGAGGATTTTGATATGAATGATGATGGAATGATAAAGTTTAGAGACATACTTTGTGTTCCAAGAGAGTCAAAGATCAAAGAGAGGATTCTAGAAGAAGCTCACAGTAGTAAGTATACCATTCATCCTGGAACCACTAAGATGTATCAAGGTTTAAGGAAAATGTTTTAGTGGTCTGGAATGAAAAGAGACATAACAGAGTATGTCGCAAGGTGTTTGGTTTGTCAAAGAATGAAGATTGAACACTAGAAACTGGTAAGACCATTACAGTCTTTAGGAGTCCCAAAGTGGAAATGGGATAAGATTTCTATGGACTTTGTAATGGGTCTACCCAAGACTCAGCAAGGGTATGATGCAGTTTGGGTCATAGTGGATAGATTAATCAAATCTGCCCACTTTTTACTAATGAAAGCTAGCTATCCTCTAGAGAAATTACCTCAGCTATATCTAAAGGAGATAGTTAGGTTACACAGAGTCCCCATAAGCATAGTTTCAGATAGGGATCCTAGATTCACATATAGATTATGGGGGGCCTTGCAAGAGGCTTTTGGGACTAAATTAAGCCTTAGAACAGCTTATCACCTGCAGATAGATGGGCAAATAGAGAGGACTATCCAAACCCTTGAAGATATGTTTAGGGCATGTGTTTTAGAACTATAGGGTAGTTGAGACAAGTTCTTACCTTTAGTGGAGTTTGCCTATAATAATATATACCATTCCAGCATAGGTATGGCACGTTATGAGGCATTGTATGGAAGGAAGTGTAGATCGGCTCTATGTTGGTATGAAGTAAGCGAGAAAACCATCCTAGATCCAGAGTTGGTCCAACATATCACAAAGCAAATCAAGATGATTAAGGATAAGTTGGTTACTGCTCAAAGTCAACAAAAGAGCTATGCTGACAGGAGAATGAGACCTCTTGAGTTTGATAAGGGAGATCATGTGTTCTTAAGAGTTACTCCTACAACAGGGATTAGTAGAGCATTGAAAACCCAAAAGTTAAATCCTCATTTTCTTGGTCCCTACCAAATTCTAAAGAGAGTTGGACCCATAGCTTACCAAATAGCCCTTCCTCCCAATTTGTCAAACCTTCATAATGTTTTTCATGTGTCTCAGTTGAGAAAGTATAATCCAGATACTTTGCATATCATAGAACATGAATCTATATAGTTAAGAGAAAATTTGTCTTATGATGTACATCCGGTAAGGATTATGGACAGAGGGGTCAAAGAGCTTATAGGTAAGTAGATTCAACTAGTGAACATTATATGGGGTGGCTATGACACCGAGGAGGCTAGTTGGGAGTTAGAGTCCCATTTGCAACAGGACTACCCAAATTTGTTCCTTTCAGGTGATCAATTTTGAGGTCAAAATTTTAAAAAAGAAAGGATAAATGTAATACCCTTAATGACATGTTAGACTTGTTTATGTGTTCAAAAGATAGCATATGACTTGCTTAACATGCATGTTTAATTTTGTGACAAACTGAGTTAATTTAGGTACTTTGTTACAACTTAGACTGTGAAAAGATGCTTAAAATGACTTAGATAGTTGCATAAATTACTTAGATGAGGGAAATAAATATAGATAATTTATTTTTAAGTCACAAATGTATGAAATAAGATATAGTTAAAGTTTCAAGGTAAGTTGAGTTGGTTTGGCATTTTTAGGCATACTAGTTATCTTTATATAACCGGATTGACTAGCAGCAGATATAAAAATATCAAATAATGGTTAAACAACTTTTTATGTGAATCTTAATATTTATTTTAAAGTTGTTAGAAGTTAAAAATCTTGAATTACCTAAATCTAAATGTTTTTAGCAAATCAGGATTTATCAGTTATGGCTTAAGGGCCTTAAGAGTCTTTTGCCTTCTCTTTATAACCCTTATTCAATGCTCTTTGTTGCCAAAAATAGAGGCAGGAACTGTCAGAGAAGAAAGGAAATAAGAGGAAGAAAATACCAACGAAGAGGAAGAAAGGAAGAGGAAAGTCAAAGGCAAAGCTGAGGTGCGATCATCCAGAGATTGAATCTTCATCTCAACTGCCCAAGGTAGGGGTTTTATGCTCATCTTCACTTCTTTTCACTCTTTTCACCATAGATGCACCTTTGGTGCTTAATAGGTCAAAATGAGTTCTAAAGGTGTTTGATGTGTTTGGCTTGCATGTTTGTGTTCTTTTGGTCATTTATGACTTGTTCATAACGTAAGTTAAAGCTAGAAGCTTAGAACATCTCATTTAGGCCCTTGAATCACAAAAGATGAGTTTTAGGTCAAATAGGTCATTTTAGTTCATAATCCAAATTAAGATATTTAAGTTAGTGATTGATGATTCCTATATGTTTATGAACTGATTAGGGACTTAGTATCACTTAGAAACTAGTTTAGAATGGCCAAAATCCATGAAATGAACTAATGAAATAGTACCACGGTTCTGCAGAATCTGGGTTGTACTTCTCACGCCACAACACAAGGTGCCGCGGCACACAAGCCTTGGATTTTTAGTTTCTGCAAACAAAGAACAGCACGCTGTGGCTTAGGAGTGTCATGCCGTAGCGTGAGGCCCTAGAACTCCAAGAATGTCATTTTTGATATTTTGAAGTTCTGTTCTAGATGATATCATTAATATTTATTTCCTAGAGTGTGTTAAGGCATAAATAAGGATATTTTCAAAAGGGAAATTATCACCTAGCATAGATAAGAAAGTCTAAGGCTTTGGTCATCTAAGAACAATGGATGGTCTTAGGGTATGTTTAATATACTACTAGAGGTAAATCAATAAAAGGATGATCCTTTGGTATGAATAAGTTATGTATGATCTTTAAAGCAACCAAGAGTAAGGGTTTGCTATAGATAAGTGTCTAGCACCTATGGTAACTTATTGTTACTTAGCTTCACTAGAGATGTGATGATGAGGGGTGCTAGATATAAGTAAACTAGGATAAGTTGGCATTATCTACCTGTGAATGTGACCTTGTATGGTAGTTGATGCTATTTGGCTAGAAGGAAGGGAGTTAGAAATTCCTAAGGGGACAAGTATTTCTAACCAAGTGCTAGGGTTGCATGTAGTGTGAAAATTTTAGTTTTCCTATCTACAAGAGGTGAACATGAGAATCTAGAATTTCTAGTAAAACATACCTAAATCTTAGATGAGCTAATTATGTAAGAATGAATGTATGTATGTTTAACTTAGTTTATCTAGTTATTAAAGTTAAACATTGTAAAGAATGTAACTTGTCTTATTCTTAATTGTTAAGACTATGTTATTATGTTATGTATGAATGGTTTTGATTACTTATACTAAGAGATGTTGATTCTCCCCCCACTGTGTTATCATGTAATTCTAGGTGAAGGTTCTTCAAAGAACAAGAATAAAAAGGATGCTAAAGTCTTAGATTAGTTCTAGATTTAGATTTTACGTTGCAATCCTTGTATCTTTATCCTTCTTTTGTAATGTAAATAGTTATGTATTACTTCATGCCCCAAGGGAGGCTAATGATGTATATGTATATAGATGCATTATGTTATAAATGATGTATTTTCCGCATTTTATAAGGCTCTCTATAATGTTTCCAATGATCATTATAGATATATGTATCAGAGTAATAAGTATATTGTGACTTATAGTGCTAAATATCTCTTTGTGTACTACTCATATTAGGATATTAGTATTAGGATGTTACTAGGTCCTATATCAATAGCACCTTATAGAATGTCCCCATTGGAGTTAAGTAAACTTAAGAAACAAATAGAGGAACTCATGGACAAGAAATTTATTAGGCCTAGTGTGTCATCCTGGGGAACCCTTGTACTCTGTAAAGAAAAGGAATGGAAATTTAAGATTGTGTGTGGATTATAGGCAATTGAATAAAGTGACCATTAAGAATAAATAAATACCCACTTTCAAGAATTGTTGATTTATTGGATCAACTTTAAGGAGCCTCGATATTTTCTAAGATAGATTTGAGTTCAGGGTACCATTAAATTTGGATTAAACTAGAGGACATTCCTAAAACGACTTTTAGAGCTAGATATGGGCACTATGAATATCTAGTTATGCCTTTTGGATTGACCAATGCCCTAGCAGTATTTTATGGATTACATGAATCACATTTTTTTTTACCTTATTTGGATCAATTTGTGGTTGTTTTCATAGATGATATTCTCATCTATTCAAAGACAATAGAAGAGCATGAACAACATCTTAGGTAGGTCCTTCAAATCTTAAGAGAAAAAATAATTGTTTGCTAAGTTAGAAAAATATGAATTCTAACTTCAAGAAGTAAAATTTTTTGGGCATGTAATATCACAAGGAGTTTCAGTTGATCCTAATAAAGTGGAAGTGGTGATGCAATGGGAGAGACCAACAACTATCACTGAAATTAAGAGTTTTCTAAGATTAGCCAGGTATTATAGAAGATTCATTAAGAGGTTTTCTCAATTAGTGTTACCTTTGACCATATTAACTAGGAAGGAAAAGCCTTTTTGAGTGGACAGATGAATGTGAAAATTGTTTTCAGGAATTAAAAGTCAAGTTCAGTACAACTCCTGTATTGATTATCCCTGGCCCTAAAAAAAATTACAATATATAGTGATGCATCTAAGAAAGATCTATAATATGTGTTAATGCAAAATGAAAGAGTAGTGACTTATGCTTCAAAACAATTGAGACCACATGAGGAAAACTACCCAACCCATGATTTAGAATTGGTAGCTATAGATTTTGCCTTGAAAATATGGAAACATTATCTATAAGGAGTTAAATTTGAAGTATTCAGTGATCATAAGAGTTTGAAATATCTCTTTGATTAGAAGGAACTTAACATGAGGCAAAGAAAGTGGGTAGAATTTTTGAAAGATTATGATTTTGAATTAAAATATCACCCAGGAAAAGCCAATGTGGTAGTTGATGCCCTTAGCATAAAGTCACTACATGTATGCTATCTGATGATTCAAGAATTTGAGTTGTCAGAAAAATTTCAAGATTTGAATCTCTCAATAACCCTACAATCTAAAATTTGTGCATAAGTCAAACAAAAATTTTCAATGAAATTAAATCCCAAATTAGTCCAAAAAAAAAGCACACTGATCAATTCTTACAAATGATCAAAGATCAAGTTGCTCAAGGAAAACAAAGAGAATTTCAAGTAACAAATGATGGGACAGTGATGTATAGGGACAGACTGTGTATTCCAGATGATAGAGAATTAAAAAATCAAATACTGGAGCAAGCCCATCGTAGTAAATATACTATTCATCTAGGAACCACCAAAATGTATAAAGATCTTAACAAAATTTTCTGGTGGCCTAATATGAAAGAGGAAATTGCAAGATTTGTAACTAAATGTTTAACATGTCAAAAAGTTAAGATAGAACACCAAAGACCAACCGATCTGCTTCAACCATTAGAGATCCTTGTATGGAAATAGGATAGTGTACCAATGGATTTTGTGATAGGATTGCCACGAACTTCGTCAGGACATGATGCTATTTGGGTCATTGTAGATAGGTTGACCAAAACATCCCACTTTTGAGCAATCAAAACCACTTATTCATTAGATAGACTAGCTCAAATGTACATTAATAAGATTATCAGATTACATGGTATTTCTTCTAGTATTATATTTGATAGAGACCCTAGTTTTACCTCTAGGTTTTGGGGAACATTACAGTAGGCATTAGGCACTAAACTTTGTTTTAGTATAGCCTATCATCCCCAAACTAATGGAAAAACTGAAAGGACCATTCAAACATTAGGGGATATGCTGAGAGCTTGTGTCCTGGAACAAACAAAGAATTGGGATCAGTATTTGCCATTAATAGAGTTTGCATATAATAACAGTCACCATTCTAGTATTGGGATCACACCTTATGAAGCTCTATATGGCAGAAAATGTAGATCACCACTATGTTGGTATAAAGTTGGAGAGGTAAATTTATTAGGACCAAATATAGTACGACAAACTTTAGAGAAAATAAAATTCATCAAGGATAAACTGCTTACTGCACAAAGTAGATAGAAGAGCTATGCTGATCAAAGAAGAAGACCTCTAGAATGTCAAGAAGGATAACATGTATTTTTAAAAATTTATCCTATAACTGGAATAGCCAGAGCACTTAAATCCAAGAAACTTAGTCCTCCATTCCTAGGTCCATTTCAAATTCTCAAGAAAATAGGGTCAGTAGCTTACTAAATAGCTCTTCCACCCAGTCTGCCAAATCTTCATAATGTCTTCCATGTATTTCAGCTTAGAAAATATTATTCAAATCCTTCTCACATCCTATCTAGTGAACCAGTACAGTTATGAAAAGACTTGACCTATCCTATCAAACCTATTCAGATTTTGGACACTTTTGATAAACAGTTAAGAGAAAAAACAACTCATTTGGTCAAGGTATTATGGAAAGGATTAATACTAGAAGAAGCAACTTGGAAAAAAAAAAAAGAGGAAATGCAATGGAAGTATCCAGAATTATTCTCACCAGGTAAATTTCGAGGACAAAATTTTTTAAAGGAGGGGAGAAATGTAATATCCCTTCTAAATTAAATATGATAGTATTTATTTTGTATTCTGTATTCATAGGACATACACATAATTTATTAAATTGTTATAAGGGACGTACGTGAAATTAAAATTCTTTGCATACAAGGGACATACGTGGAAATAAAATTTTTTCCATACAAATTGAATTATTTATTTACAGCAAATCCGAAAGACTGACAAAATAATTTCTAGAACATTGGAATTTCTTTAAATCATTTATAAGATACATTAAATGAAAATTTAAGAAAAATTAAGTAAAATAAAGCTTTAAACCCTAAGTAACTAAGCTACTAATTGGTTAGTAATTTAGTTAGTTTGTGGAACTAGATTAGTAACTAAGTTAGGTTAGTTTGTTTAGAGTAACTAAGTGTCATCATGAACCAACCATGAACCAATGAAAATCTACACATTTGGCAAGCTTTCTATTGGTTATCCTTGGATGTCATCATGAATTAACTAAGAACCAATGAAAATCTACACATTTGGCAAGCTTTCTATTTGTTAGAAGTTTAGAGAAGTTACACTTGTTGTATTTATCATTGGATGGTTAGAAAATATAAGTGTCTGTTTGATTCGTGGAATTGAGCATGGAATTAGAGCTTGGAATTGAAATTGGACCTCTTCATTCCAATTTTTATGTTTGAAATGCCATTTAGAATTAGAATTGTAATTCCATAAACCAATTCCATGGAATTGAAAAATAACTAAGTTAAGCATTTCTCAATTCTTAGCCTATACCTTAAGAATTACCAATTCTATAACGTAAAAATTAAACTTTGTCTCTCTCTCGCTCTCTCTCATATTTATTTATGAAAAATAATATTTATTGAGATTCTATATTTATAAAGAAATTTTTTATATTTATATAAAAATTATTATAATAGCTATTTATTTTTTCTAAAAAAATTCATGAAAATTTTCTTTATGAAAAAAATGACTATTATATTATAAAAATATTATTGTATGAATATTTTTATTAATTTTAATTTTGTACATAATTTTTTCATGTTTTAGATCATACTTTTAAATAATAAAATTATAATTGAATTTAGAATTACAATTTCTTATCTTAATTCTTTAACAATCACAAATATAGAATTTAAGATTATGGACTAATTCTAATTCTGAAAAAATTGGAATTGAAATTAAAATTATATATTTCAATTTCAATTCCATTATCCAAACGGACCCTAAAAGGAAAAGAATTGAAGGAAAAAAAAAAGATGAACACTTGAAGCTACTAGGAGTCTCGGCCAAGAGAGAACCAAGGAGGAGAAAAGAAGAAAAATTGAAGAAAAAATAAGAAGAGCCAAGGAATAAGAAGGATCAAAGGTTTCCAAGTTCATCCACCAAGAGATTAAGCCAAGAATCTCATCTTTTTCATCTTAGTTTCATCTAAGTTGAGGTAGGGAGTCATACTTTTCTTCTAAAGTTTTCTTGGGTTATTTTTGCTTCTATGAGTGATCTAGTATGCTTTCCACCATGTTCTTGAATCAAGTAGTCTTGTTTATGGCTATTTTGTTAGTTTGAAATCCTAGGTTAGTAAGACTTGAATTTTGTTCTTGAGATTTTGTTTGGGTTCTATGGAAGTTTATTGAAAGAATAATGTTGTTGGTGGAGATGAATCATAAAGATGATGTTAATTTTCAAAAATTATGGTTAAGAAATGAAGATTTAAGAACTAGGGTTTTATTCAAAATTAATTTAGGGATTTTGGTCTAAACCTTGGTTAATGTGAAATTGATGTTAAAAATGATCTTTTGAAGTTAGAAATAGTTTAGAAATGATGAGAATAAAAAAAAAAATTTCTTTGTTACAAAAAGGGGTATTTCAGCCAAGCATGGATTTTAGGGTTAGAATTGTTTGATGATAAATTGTATTGTATTTTATTGTTATAATTATAGATAGAAATGATACAAATTTTATTGATGTTGAAATCTTGAGTAAATGATTGATTATATTAATGTCACAAACTATGAGCTACTGATGTAGTTTTGATGAAAGAATGATACTCAAAGTTGTGATATGTTATCTATTGGCTTTGAGCCTAAAGATGTGACATTAATATTTAAAAGAAAAGAATGTATGTCTTCTAGGACCCATTAAGGAGATTCACGGGCTAAGAGGGCTAAGTGGAACTTAATGGGGAGTCTTACATGGGTCACTTTTATTGAGCTCCATATCTCCTTTCCCAAGACATGTGGGGTGATCACTTTTATTAGGTTCCTTGATTGGAATGACCACAATTAGGGGATGCCCTAAAAAGTTTGAGATCTTAACTACATATATTATGTTATTGGCCATGTGAGTAAGAAGATAAAGTAAAATTTAATGGAATGTGAAATGATACTATTTAGTATGTATTTTGATTATATAAAGTAAAGTTATGTAGTATTCTATTTGAAAATTATTTTCTACAGTGAATGCCGCTGGATATAGCATAGTTGAAAATAAATAATTTTCTTAACTATGTGATTTCCCTACTGAGAATTATAAATTCTCACCCCTTTATTTGTTAAGTTCAGAGAAACAGGATGATACACATCACTCTATTGATTGACATTGATGATCATTTTGCGTTTCACCCTGCTACTGAATGTAACATCCTAATTATGATATCCTATTAGATTTGATCTATACAAGAATATTCAGTATTGACAATGTTACCACTAACAACCAAACCCATAATATTCACATAAATAAATAATTATGGAAAGCCACGTTCCAATAGTTATATATATATATCACAACCTCAAAAGGGCATATTGTCATACATAACTCAAAACAAACTAAACAAATATAAACTATATACAAGCTCAGTCCAAAACAGCATCTATGCTATGCTAGTCCTCATACATTTTCTTCTTCCCTTTTGAAGAACTTGCACCTGGATTTACATGACAACACAAACGGGGTGAGAAATTGCAATTCTCGGTAGAAGTATTTCAATACCAACATTTTATACAAACATATAGTTTACACAACCATTAATTTAACACTTCAATCATAGAAGTACGCAATTACCCATACAATTGCAATGTCATGAGTTCATGTCATGGCGGTAATCTCCCATACAATTATCATGTTATGCCTAATTATGTTTAATGTTTATGTCTATGCAAGTCCTACAAGTGAATGCAATTCAAAGATGTCATGAGTCCTCAGATGTAATGAGAATATTACCTACCTCAACTACTCTAGGATATGTTATGGTATGTCATGGATTATCAAGCGTAGTAAGGATATAACTCTCCTCCACTACTCATCAACACATACAGAGGATATTACTCACCTCACTGTTCAATAATTCATGGAGAGGATATTACTCACCTCCACTATTCAATAATCATAATGAGGAATTACTTACCTCAAATACTCAGCAACATAATGAGGAATTACTTACCTTACTACTCAATCAACATAAAGACGATATTACTCACCTTGTTACTCAACAATATAGAGAGGATATTACTCGCCTCAATATGGTTCACAAACTCATCATGCAAAACAATTACTAATTACCTACAATAATTAGCACCACAATTGATTTATAAGCATCTCAAAATTTACTTCATCCAATACTCCTAAAAGAGTTTCATTACTCATTAAGAAGCATAAAAGAAAGCATCACACAAGTGAGCCCCTTCATTTCCCTCAAATAAAGGCTCTGTTCTATTCTTTCTAGCAAAGGGCGCTCAGGTGCTCCTGGCCTGTGTGCTCAAGTGCGCAATGCATAACACAAACTTTGCCTACCCTGCTGATGCTTAAGAGCGTAAGCACTCAATGCTTGAGCGCTGACTGGGTAGAATGAAATATGCTAAGGAGTTACTGTTCCATTGAGGAACGAAGGTTCTCCTCACCCTCAAGTCTCAATTCCACTTGGTTTCTCACCTCAAGTAAGATCCATTAACATACTTCAACTCTTAAACCACTTTAATTTCACTCAATTATACCACTTTGTGAATCAAAATTCACACTTAACTTAAACCCCCAAATTTGGCCTAATTGGGAATTAAGACATCCAAGTGATGAAAAATTCATCCTAACACATCCATAAATTAGTTCTTAACTCAACCAAACTATCCTCATCAAGATTCAAATGAAGAATCATAAAATTACTCTTCAATCCTCCATTTCCTCATCAAGTTCCTGAAAAACCAAAATGAAGAAAATGAATACAAACAGTCCAAATAAAGTTTCCCCCTACCTCAAAGGCCAGAAATGAAGTTTGAGAGCAGCTCCTCTCCATCGCTAAGCTCTTTCTCCTCTTTGGTTGATGATGGACCTCCTTTTAGTCCTTTTAGTTCTCCTTTAGCGTTCCCTTGCTGTAGTCATGAGAGAGAGCTAAGAAATGAGAAAATATCTTAGTTTGGTGACTTATAAAAGCCAAGGTAGAAACAAGCTTAGTCGTGCAACCACTTAATCACTTAAGTGACTACACTGCTAAACCCCGATCTGTTAAGAACACTTGAATTTCACTAAATCCAATTTTTTAACTTCCAACAAGTTTCAAATAAATACTAAGATTCATCAAAAATCTTGTTTCACTATTACCATAATTTTTCATATCTGCTGGTAGTTAATTCGACTTTAAAACACACAACCAGTATACTTAAAAATATCAAACTAACTTCGATTAATCTCAAACTTTAACCACATCTTTTTTCACACACTTGTGACCTAGAAACAAAATTTCCACACTTATTTGCATTAACTAAGCAATTTATGCTAATACCGAGGTTAAAAATAGTTATATTCCATATATAGTGCTACAGCAAAGTGACTAAATGTGCTCAGACAGTCAAAAACTTTTACAGGCATGACAAACTAGCATTAGGTGATGCGAATTAAAAGTTTCAAACCCAAGTGCAGGTTTTTTCAAGTAATAAATTCTCGGGAGTCCGAGGTCGATCCATAGGGAATTGATGAAGAAAAATTCTTTGATGTAAGGTAAATATTTTGTCACAATAATAAAGGTAATAAAACTTGGTCACAAATAAAAAGGACTTACTTGGGTTAGGAGATCCACTCTTGGTAAGTAAATTAAGGATAAGATTAATTCTTTTTATAACTCAATTAGAATTCACACATAATAGAGGTTCCAATCAAAAAATACAACATTCAAAGTTCATTTAAGATTATATACGTAATTATATTATGATTCATTTAATCATCTATTAACACCACCACTTATAAATAGGCTCAAGCATTCATTGTGTTAATATTTTGTCTACAACAAATCAAGATCTCCACTTTACAAGGAGAGTTTCTAAATTAATTGAAAACAAAATACAATACATATAATGACCACTTGATAATATATCATTTAAGCATAAGAAAGAGATTAATCTAACCTTATTTCATTACCAAAAGCTTCACGCTTTCACCTAAGTAAAATAAAAATTAGTTACTCATAGACAAGAAAGAAGAAGAAGAAGAAGAAGAAGAAGAAGAAGAAGAAGAAGATAACTTTAATTTAGAACAAAAGAAAACTACAACAAGATAAACAAACAACACAATAGCATGATCTTGATCTCTAAGACCAAGATTTCTAAATGATCAGCCAAGGCTCCCTTTTATAGAGGATTAGGGATACAAAATGACAAGGGGGCTGATTCATGAGTGAGTGGATGAGTGGAAAATGCAAAAGAAGAAGAAGAAGAAGAAGAACATAACTTCAATTTAGAACAAAAAAAAACTACACCAAGATAAACAAACAACACAATAGCATGATTTTGATCTCTAAGACCAAGATTTCTAAATGATCAGCTAAGGCTCCCTTTTATAGAGGATTAGGGATACAAAATGACAAGGGGGCTGATTCATGAGTGAGTGGATGAGTGGAAAATTCTAAATGACTTTTGATGAGTGAAAAATTATTGAGATTCTTTGTCTCTGAAATCATTCAGTGCTGAACTCATTGCATTCGTCATTTTCTCACCAAGTGGTCTTCATGAAAGTTGTAGGCTTTTGTCTTAGCTTTCAAATTCCATTAGTTTCAGCCTAAAATCATTCCTACAACTCGAGATATAGTATGATTATGGCACACTACTCAGGCCCAACTATAGTTCCTCTGTTCTGACTTGTAAGCCCAATATGACCTCTAAGCAATCCGAAATGGGTCTTGTGTTCTTCATGAAAGTTGTATATATTGGTATTAACATATAGATGCCAAAAGTTTAGCCCAATTCAGTTCTTACAGACGAAGTTATGCTCTGATTATTGTACACTATTCAGGTTCCAATCACAAAACCCATGTTCTGACTTCCAAGACCAATTAGCTCCACTAGATGTCTGATTTTGACCTAGAGCTCTCGTGAAAGTTATAGATCTCTCTCTTATCTTTCCTACAAGGTAAAATACATAATTATTAGATATCTAGAACTCAAGATATGGCCAAAATACAAAAATAGTGTAAGACGTAAATCATGATGAAAAAATCTATTAAGTCCAATTTAAGTCCAAACTTACAAAACATAACCAAGCTCAATCAGTTAAGTACATAGAGGGTGTAAATAACTAAAAATGAGGGTTTATTAATGTATAAAATATGTGATTATCAAATTCTCTCACACTTAACTTTTTGCACTTTTGGGCAAAACACATAAGACCAAAACTAGGGAACAAGGAAAAATAACACAAACTCAAAAGCTAAAAATTCTAAAAGACTTAATTTCTAATAATATTTAAAAATGAAGAGCAAACAAAGATTTAAGGGATCAAAACATTTATGAGGTAACGTTTCTTCACATCTCAAACCAACAAGTAAGGAAACTTCAATTGAAAAGCATGAGTCAAGAATGATAGATCTTCACAAGATTCACTCTCAATCCCTCAAGTGTTTAAAATGTAGGTATTTCGCTCAATTCAACCCATGAAAATTGTACTACCATAAGCTTCTTATCTTCTACTTCTCCACTACTCAGAATACATGCACACACAAATCATGAGGACTTTATTCAATATTGTAATGGGGTCAAGGTAAAGGAGGAGGTAATATGGATATGACAAATTAAATACCAAAGAGAATAAAAGAGCATGAGAGCTGAGTTCAATTAACAAGCATGCAAGTTCATCCCAACTCTACCTAATACAAATTCCCTTTACATATTCTTTTCTTTTCCTTTATTGTCTTGTTGGCCCTTATTTACATTTTTTTTATTTTTTATTTATTTTATTTTGAAGATGAACATAATATATACATTTTTTTAATTAAACATTTTTTTTACCAACCATTCTACACACACACCTACACACTTGTTCAAGAACTCATCTAATGACAAAACTAATGTTCTCTTATTCCCTAAGGCTGGGTAAGAACATGGCTTTTCATTTAAGGCACATAATGAGTTCAAAATAAAGAATGGTCAAATAAGCTCAAAGGGGTTAAGCAATGGGAAATAGGTCATTTCCAATGCCTTAGTTTGGCAGGAATCAAAGAATTTCCAAGAAGTCATAAGAGTGCTTGATATCATATTAGGAATCAGAGAATTTCTAAGAAGTCATAAGAGTGCTTGATATCATATTGAGACAATATGCTGCTAAGCAAGGTTAGCTATTTGGTTAAAGTAGCTATTTTAAGAAAAATGCCCCAATTATGTTTATGTATGCATGTGAAAATGTAGTCTCAAAAAGAATCAAAGCAAGTTCTAGAGTAACAATTCCATGAGTGAAATTCACACAAGAAAGAAGAGAATAGTACAAATGTTCAATTCATTCATCAATAGGCTCAAAATCTCACAAGGCATAATTCTATTATTCTCAGTCCACCAATTCAACATCCATAACCAAGTATGTGATTTTTAAGAAAGAAGACAATTTACTTAATTATGCAAATTTTCCTAAATTTGAATTGCTACTTCCACACAAACTAGTTATCTACCCCAACTAAGATGCGTCTCAAGAGTAAAATTTACTCCTTACTCTGACATCCTTAACTAGTTTTATTGTGAGTAGGTTTCTGACAATCATATCAATAAACATACTCCCCAACTAAGATGCATCTCAAGAGCATAATTTACTCTTTACTCTGCCATCCTTAACTAGTTTAGTAAGTTACTGACAATCATATCATACTTCCTAATTTTTTTTGAACAACTATCCTT
This sequence comes from Ormosia semicastrata, assembly GCA_029884595.1. NCBI lineage: Eukaryota > Viridiplantae > Streptophyta > Magnoliopsida > Fabales > Fabaceae > Ormosia > Ormosia semicastrata. The sequence continues at coordinate 60,830,084 of JAQQTO010000060.1, forward strand.
CTCCCCAACTAGATCACAACATTGTCCGCAATATTAAAATATAGATGAGTAAAAGATAAAAGACATTACCTAGTGTAGCAATTACTGAAAAGAGAGACCTAACACAAATTTAAACAGAAACAAAGTAAATTAAATAAAACTAAAGCTTGTAATTATTTAAATAATTGGAGTGTCTGATCTGACTTACTTTTCATACTGCTTCCCTTATCGCTTCCTTCTGACCAATCTATCTGAGCTGTTACTGGATCAGGTTCATAAACAAAAGTTTCTAATTTATCAATTAACTCATTAATAGTAGAAGTAGAGATAAAGAGTTGTCTTGCCGAAGGAGTGATAAATTTCTATTCCACAACATGGTCAACAAAAGATAACAAATTATCAAAGAAATTATCAACATTCAACAAACCTATGGGTTTATAGTGGATGTTCAGTTGGGCCCAATAGATAATTTGAAAAACTTCTTCCAAAGTTCCAAAATAACCCAATAAGGCAATAAATGCATCAGATTTTTCAAGCATTGTCTTCATTCATCCATGCATAGATGATACTCGAATTTCTAGCCTAATTGTCTTTCCAATGATGTTCCTTCGAGTTAAAAGTTTAGGAATGATACCTAAAACTTGACCACCTCTTATATGTGTAAAAAGTGATACAGCCCCCATTAACCCAATGCTACCTCCCCCATATACTACACGAATATTTCTCGCAGTAAGTGTTCTACCAACAGTGCTTGTTGCGTTTACAAACTCTAAACCCTTCCTATAATTTATCCCACAAAATACACAGATACTGGTAAGTCTACGAATAGAAGAAGAAGCTCCCTCCATTTCTACACTCACACTCTCTTTGAATGATTATGAGTTACAGGACAGTGAAGAAAATGAAGTGGTTAAATAGGGAAAAAAATAGAAAAAGTAATGATAGCTCCTTTATGGGTAGGTTGGCTGTTGTCAGAAAAGTTTGAATTTAAGAAATAATTTTTTTTATTTTTTTTTAGACTTCAAGAAAACCATCAAGGTAAAGTAGTCTAGAATCCCCTAAAGGACCCCGCCCAAAAGATCATCCGTCCAAAACCAAAATATAACAAAATCATACAAAGATAAAATAATAATAACAAATGATGACATACATTTATGTACAGGTTTCATGGCGTATCTTTATACTACCCGTCATGAATACAGTAGCCTTCACAATCTTACTGCTCCTTGAAAGAGATGTCGAATTCCCTTAAGGAATTTTAGACTTAAGGCACTCCTCCCGCTTGTGAGATATCTCAGCCTATGCATCGTCCCTCTATTTAAAGAGAGAAAATCTAAATACGACGACCAGTGACCACAGCCAGTGGAGCTACGCTCAGAAACCCAATAAATCAATACCAAGAATTGAGCTCAGAGGCATTGTCACGCGAGAATGCAAACACGAGATGCTTCTATCTGTCCATTAGCAAGCAGAGCCTACGGTTAAAACCTGGGAATGCTTGCACAGTTCTTTATAGAGCATGGCACACGAATCTTATTTATGGACCAGCGTGCGAAGGTCCACCCGAGTCAATGACGAGACTACCGCTGGCAGGGGATCCTAATCTAATTAAAGACCAAGTACAACCGAAGTTTCACCTTTTTTTTCTTTTTTCCTTTTTTCTTCTTCTTTTTTTAGGAGATGTACAAGATAATATTTACATGTTGTTGTGATTGTGGTTCACATCTTCCTCTGGTTTTACATCCAGTAATGACTTAAATGCCTTCTATAAGTCAATGATAAGCTTTCCATCCAATTTTCTTATAAATTGGCAAACAGGGTTTTTTTGAGTCAGATTCTTAAGACTGTAACGCTTTTACTCGTCTTTGAAGAGATTCCACAAACTAAGAAGTTCACGATGCACAACTCCACAAGAATACGTCTCAAGAGTCAATAAGATATCATCTAATGACTCCTTACTCAGCCTATTCTTAATAAAGTATATTTTGTCTTCTCAATTTGCAGAAACCATTCCCAAAGAATGACATCGCGTATTACAATTTCATCACGCATATTTGTAACAAACTTGCATACTTTTTGCTCTTCTTTTTTTAGAATAAGAACTTTTACCGAAACCCAGTATGTATGGGACAAATGAATCTGAAGATTCACCAACTAAACGAACCTTTGCTTCAATTATCTAACATATATCTTCTGGGATGCCCTTGTACATTAACAGTCTGTCTTTCACACCTAACTTTGTAGAATTTTGTTAGAGCATTTAGAGGAAGAGAAGGAAAATGTTTTCTTAAATTTAAGAGAATAACATCCATTTTAAAAGGAGAAGGAATCAGTTATAATGGGAAACTGAAAAACAAACCGACTTGAGAGTCACGAAGTACCGTTATCCGCCACTTAACCGGAAACACAAAGAACTTCAAAAAGAAAGCAAAAAAAAAATTTCTACTCATAACAAGGATTAGAAAGGGAGATGGATTCTATCTTAACAACTTGATGTTCTAGAAATGGTTTGAGTCTTTGTCCATTGACATTAAATACATTACCATTCCTAGGGTTCTCGATGTCTACGGCCCCATGAGGATACACATGTTTGATAATAAAAGGACCACGCCACCTGGATCTCAATTTTCCAGGGAATAGGTGAAGATGAGAATTATAAAGTAGAACTTTTTGACCAATTTCAAAAGATTTTCTCAAAATTGATTTGTCATGAAAAACTTTTGTTCTAGCTTTATAAATCTTTGAGTTTTCATATGCATCATTTCTCAATTCCTCAAGCTCATTTAATTACAATTTGCGTAACTTGGAAGCATCATCAAGATTTGAGTTGAAAGCTATAATGGCCGAAAATGCTTTATGCTCCAGTTCTACAGGCAAGTGACAAGGTTTTTCATAGACTAACCGATAAGGTGACATGCCTAAAGATGTTTTGAAAGTAGTACGGTAAGCCCAAAGTGCATCGTTTAATCTTAAAGACCAATCTTTATGATTTGGGTTAACTATTTTTTTCAAAATTTGTTTAATCTCCCTATTTGCTAATTCTACTTGTCCACTTGTCTGAGGATGATAAAGGGTGACAATTTTGTGTATAATGCCATATTTCTTCATTAAGGATTCAAATGGTTTATTACAAAAATGTTTTCCCTCATTACTGATGATAGCTCGAGAGATTCCAAATAGACTCAAAACATTTTCTTTTAAAAATTTAAGAATAGTTTTGTGATCATTGTGTCGACATGGAATTGCCTCAATCCATTTTGAGACATAATCAACTGCAATCAAAATATACACAAATCCAAATGATGATGGAAATGGACCTATGAAATCAATTCCCTAACAATCAAAAATTTCAAAGACAATGATAGGGTTCAAACGCATCATATCTCGTTTAGAAATGGACCCCAATTTTTGACAATTTTCACAACTTTTGCAAAAAGTATAGCAGTCCTTAAATAAAGTGGGCCAATAAAATCCATACTGTAAGATTTTCACAACTGTTTTCTTTGAAGAAAAATGACCTCCACATGTTTTTGAATGACAAAATTTAATGACACTACCTACCTCATTGTCAGGTACACATCTCCGAAAGATTTGATCAGGACAATATTTGAACAAATATGGGTCATGCCAATAGAAAAATTTCACCTCAATCAAAAACTTTTTTCTGTCTTGGTGCGTCCGTTGAGGCGGCATCTTACCTATTACAACAAACTTGACAATGTTAGCAAACCAAGGCATAAAATTAACAAAAAATAAAAATTCATCAGAAAAATAATCATTGATAGGTGTGTTATTAAAAGATGAGCTTGTTGTAAGTCTGGACAAATGATTTGCAACAACATTTTCGGCTCCTTTCTTATCTTTTATTATGATGTTGAATTCTTGAAATAACAAAATCCACCGTATCAACCTAAGTTTGCAAAAACTTGTTGAGAAAATCGACAAGTGCACCGAATCATCAAAGAAATAAAGTAGTGAAAAGGGTATTATTCCCACAAGGAATTAGTTTACCAAGTACCACTTCTCTAATATAAATACTATCTAGGCAACCAATAATTAAAAGTGATTCAAAACAATTAAAGATACAAAATTATATAAAAATAAAAAAAAACAAAAACAAAAACAAAAACACACAAAAACGCACAAAATTAAGAGGGAAAAGAGATAATAAAGTACATGAATGCAAAACACATTAGGGATGTAAACACATGAAATTAAAAACATTAGGAATCTAACTTCACTTAATTCAACAATCTATCATAGACAACAGAGTAGCTTTGGGACCTTCATTCTAATTATTTTCTAATCATTCAATTGATGGGGAGAATCCATTAATTAATTAAAACTCAATTCATTGGTCTAAACCCTAACTCTTAAAAGCATGACATTTACTCTATGGATTCTCATGAAAAATACCACAATTCTCCCACACAACCTATAACCTCTATTCCTAGATGATTATAAATCATAACACTTATTATTTATGGTCTAAGTCATATGCAAACCTTCCGATTCTCATACACCTCACTAGATCAATTTATGAGTGGCCAATTCATAAAAGTATTGAGAATCATAATAAGCATTCAAATTGAATAAAAAAGAAATTAATTAAAATTTTAATCTTAATACATGTCGATTGAATCAAGTTACATCTTCACCCTAGAAACGCATGAATTTATCTACACATGACAAAAGAGAAAAATAAATGGGAAGAGAAAAGAGAATTCATCTTGATAGAAACGTAGAGAAGAAATCAAAACGCCTTCAATGGTGGTTGTGATTCAAACATATTAATATATAAAATAACAAGATTAGTTTTAACCAAACGACCAGAATTTACATCATGATACAAATTAAGTATAAATAAGTGACTTAAAATAGAAAAAGAAAATGTACAAATAGGTGGTATAAACCTGTCGTTAAATATTAATAAGGATGTGGTATAACCCACCCACTAAATAAATATTAACAAGGATGTGGTATAAACTAGCCACTAAATAAATATTAACACGTAGTACATAAATATTAACAAGGGTGTGGTATAAACCAACCACCAAATATATATTCACAAGGGTGTGGTATAAACCAACCACCAAATAAGTTAATAAGCTGATAAATTAAAAAGTTAGAAGCAGATAAATTAAAAAGTTAGAAAGTTAGTAAGAGTATTAGATAGTTAGTAAGTTAGTAAACAAGAAAATTAAAAAGTTAATAAGTTAGTAAGTTAGAAAGTTAGAAATAAAAAATAGAAAGTAAAATATAGAAAATAAAGTACAAAAAATAAAGTGCAGAAAGTAAAATACAGAAAATAAAGTGTAAAAAATAAATTTAAAATATGAAAACTAGAGAATCGGCAAGCCAATTTTTTGCTCCGGCGAGAAAGAAGAGAAGAAGAAAGATTATTTCATTAATGATTACATATTATAGAGGGAGAAAGGAGAGTAGAAAAGAGTTAGTAAGTCAGTAAATACAAAATAAAAAAAATTAAAAGAGTAGAAATATATACACACAAAATATTTACACAATAAATTTGTTCTTCAAATCAAGTTCCCCGGCAACGGCACCAAAAACTTAATGCGAATTAAAAGTTACAAACCCAAGTGCAGGTTGTTTCAAGTAATAAATTCTCGGGAGTCCGAGGTCGATCCACAGGGAATTGATGAAGAAAAATTCTTTGACGTAAGCTAAATATTTTGTCACAACAATAAAGGTGATAAAACTTAGTCACAAATAAAAAGGACTTACTTCATTTAGGAGATCCACTGTTGGTAAGTAAATTAAGAAAAATATTAATTTTTTTTATAACTCAATTAGAATTCACACATAATGGAGATTCCAATCGGAAAATACAACATTCAAAGTTCATTTAAAATTATATGCATAATTATATTATGATTCCTTTAATCATCTATTAACACCACCACTTATAAATGGGCTCAAACATTCATTATGTCAATATTTTGTCTACAACAAATCAAGATCTCCACTTTACAAGGAGGGTTCTAAATTGATTGGAAACAAAATACAATACATATAATGACCACTTGATAATATATCATTTAAGCATAAGAAAGAGATTAATCTAACCTTATTTCATTACCAAAAGTTTCACCCTTTCACCCAAGTAAAATAAAAATTAGTTACTCATAGACAAGAAGAAAGGAAGAGAGAAGAAGAAGAAGAAGAACATAACTTCAATTTAGAACAAAAGAAAACTACAACAAGATAAACAAACAACACAATAGCATGATCTTGATCTCTAAGACCAAGATTTCTAAATGATCAGCCAATGTTCCTTTTTATAGAGGATTAGGGATACAAAATTACAAGGGGACTAATTGATGAGTGAGTGGATGAGTGAAAAATGTCAAATGACTTTTGATGAGTGAAAAATTATTGAGATTCTATGTCTTCGAAATCATTCAGTGCTGAACTCATTGTATTCGTCATTTTCTCACCAAGTGGTCTTCATGAAAGTTGTAGGCTTTTATCTCAGCTTTCAAATTCTGTTCATTTCAGCCAAAAACAATCCTACAACTCGAGATATGGTCTAATTACTGCACACTACTCAGGGCCAGCTATAGTTCTTCTATTCTGACTTGAGAGCCCAATATGACTTCTAAGAAATCCGAAATGGGTCTTGTGTTCTTCATAAAAGTTGTAGATATGGGTCTTAACTTGCAGATTCCAAATTTTCAACCTAATTCAGTTCTTACAGACCAAGTTATGCTCTGATTACTGTACACTATTCAGGTTCCAATCACAAAACCCATGTTCTGAATTCCAAGACCAATTAGCTCCACTAAATGTCTGATTTTGACTAGAGCTCTTCATGAAAGTTGTAGAGCTCTCTCTTATTTTTTCTACAAGGTAAAATACATAATTATTAGACATCTAGAACTCAAGATATGGCCAAAATATAGAAACAGTGTAAGACATAAATCATGCTGAAAAAAATCAATTAAGTCCAATTTGAGTCTAAACTTACAAAATATAACCAAGCTCAATTAATTAAGTATATAGAGAGTGTAAATAACTAAAAATAATGATTTATTAATGTATAAAATATGTGATTATCATTAAGCTACCTCCGTAACTATTTACAAGTCTAACATGATTATCTAGGGTGCTACATTCTCCCCTCCTTTTTAGAATTTTGTCCACAAAATTTAGTTTACCTAATATAAGAATTCCTAACAACTGACATGCAAACACAGATACAAATAAATCTTAAGAAAACAAAGTTACTTAACATGTACAACCATGTACTCACCTTTTCTTGAACTAGGAGATGGTGATGCCTCCTTTCCTTACAGAATATAGACTCTCCCCTGAGCGGTAGGTCTAGCATCCGTCCTAGGTTCTTTCTTCTGAGGACAATTCTTGGTGTAGTTTGATGATCACATATTTGATACATTAATAAGCCTTCATTTTTAGTCATTTACACTCTTCATGCACTTAATTGATTAATTTTGGTTATATTTTGTAAGTTTGGACTCAAATTGGATTTAATTGAATTTTTCAGCATAATTTACATCTTATGTTGTTTCTGTATTTAGGCTATATCTTGGGATGCAGGTGGTAAAATGAGGTGAATATGATGGCATTTTAAAGATAAGAGAGAGTTCTATAACTTTCAGGAAGACCTCAAAGGCCTAATCACACAAGTAGATAATTCAAATTGGGGTTGAAGCAAGAACTAGAGTGTTATTCCTGATAGCTTGATCTATGTATATTGTTCATGCCATATTTCGATCTATATGTTATAAAATAGGCTGAAATTTTGATTCTGAATAGCTGAGACCTATATCTACAACTTTTATGTTGAACGCTTTTCCATAATTTGAGGTATAATAGGTGACATTAGGCTTGCAAGTCAGAATAGAGGAGCTGTGACTGGGCCTGAGCAGTGTACAGTAATTTGAACATATCTAGAGTTATAAAAATGATATTGGACTCAAACTAAAGCCATTTGAAATTCAAGATCAATTGCTACAACTTTGATGAAGATCACATTTGCTTATTCTGATGCATTCAATGACTTCAGAGCTAAATGATTTTGGAGACAAGGAATCTCCATAATTTTCCACTCACCAAAAGTCATTTGGCATTTTCTAATCATTTTCCACTCATCCACTCATTAATGACTCAGCCCCCTTGTCATTTTGTATCTCTAATCCTCTATAAAAAGGGGCTTGGCAGATCATTGAGGGTGTTAGGTGTTAGGTACCAAAATGATGCTAGTTTGTTACTAAGTTTTCTTGTAGTAATTTTCCTTTGTTCTAAATTAAAGTCATGTTCTTCTTCTTCTTCTCTCTTTCTTTCTTCTTATCTATGAGTAACTAAGTTTCATTCTGCTTGTGTGAAAGAGTGAAGCTCTTGGTAGTGAAATAAGGTTAGATTAATTTTTCTCTTGTTCTTAAATGATATATTTTCAAGTGGTCATTATACGTATTGTATTTTGTTTCCAATCAATTTAGCAACCCTCCTTGTAAAGTGGAGTTCTTGATTTGTTGTAGACAAGAGATTGGTACAATGAATGCTTTAACTTATTTACAAGTGGTGGTGTTAGAAACTCTCCTTATAAAGTAGAGTTCTTGATTTGTTGTAGACAAAATATTAGCACAATGAATGCTTTAACCCATTTATAAGTGGTGGTAATATTTTTCGGAAACATAATATAATTACATATATTATTTTAATTAGACTTTTAACGTTGTATTTTTCTATTGGAATCTCCATGTTGCGAGGATTCTAATTGAGTTATAAAAGAAATTAATCTTACCTTTACTTTATTTACCAAGAGTGGATCTTTTAACCCAAGTAAATAATTTTTATCGTGGTAACAAAATATTTACTTCACCTTAATTAATCTTCAACAATTCCGTGTGGATCGACCTCGGACTCCCGAGAAATTTATTACTTGAGACAACCTGCACTTGGGTTTGCAATGCAACAATTAATCCTGCATCAAGTTTGTAGACTTGTTTGAAACTTTTAATTCGCATCAAGTTTTTGGCGCCGTTGCCGGGGACTTGATTTGAAGACTGAATTTCTTGTGTAAAAATTTTGTATATATACTAACATACTAACTAGTGGGGGAACCTCTCCCTTTTTAATTTTTTTGCATACTAATTTGTGGGGGAAACTCTCCCTAATTTCTCTGTAATTTTTAATCATTAATGAAATAATCTTTCTTCTTCTCTTCTCTCTTGTTGGAGCAAAAAATCGGCTTACCGATTCTCCAATTTTCATATTTTAAATTTACTTTTCTGTACTTTATTTTTCGTATTTATTTTTCGTCATTTTTTTTGTTATTTATTTTCTGTCATTTTTTTTTTGTTTACTAACTTACTAACTCTCGTACTAACCATCTAACTTTTTACTTTATCTGCTTCTAACATTTTAATTTTTTTTGTTGCTTATTGACTTAACTGGTGATTGGTTCATACCACACCTACTTTTGTTAATATTTATATATATATGGTGGCTGGTTTATACCACATCCTTATTAAGTTTCTTGTGTATGCTTAATTGGTATCAGGATTTAAATTCTGGTCGTTTGGTTAAAGTTAATCTAGGTACGTTACATATTGATTTGTTTGAATCACAATCACACATATCAAACACCATGGCTGAAAATGAAAGTGTGCATGATGAACATGAAAATCAACCGTTGCGAACCATGCGTGAGTATTTGCAACCATCTCGAAATTCTAGTCCGTCATGTTTTATCTTTCCACTTAATGCTAATAATTTTAGATTCAAGTCAGATATGATTTCTTTACTTCTTAATTTCCATGGTTTGGAATTTGAAAGCCCATATTTACATCTAAAAGAATTTGAGAAAGTATGTACCGCTTTTCATGATCAAACTTGCACTGAAGAGGTTGTTAAGCTGAAATTGTTTCCTTTTTCTCTAAAAGATAAAGCAAAAGCTTGGCTTAACACTTTGAAACCAAGATCAATTGGCACATGGCAAGAAATGCAAGGTGAATTTTTAAAGAAATTTTTTCCAACACATAAAACCAATGCTTTGAAAAAACAAATCCAAAATTTTTCCCAAAATTTAAATGAAGCATATTTTCAAAGTTGAGAACATTTTAAAGATTTGTTGAATTCTTGCCCACATCATGATTTTGAAAAATGGCGTACTATAAGCTTCTTTTATGAAGGGTTAATACCCAAAACTAAACAATTTGTGGAAACAATGTGCAATGGTGAGTTTCTTGATAAAGAACCTGAAGAAGCTTTAAACTATTTTGACCATTTGGCTGAAAATTCTCAATCTTGGAATAGTACTAATCCTTCTGAAAATTCAATTAGATCAAACTTTGCAAATGCTAGTAAAGGAAATATCATCTTAATCAAGAAGAAGATTTAAATGCTAGGTTTGCTAGTTTGGCTAGAAAGGTTGAAGCCATGGAATTAAGGAGAGTAAAAGAAATCAAATCTGTGTAAAATGAAGAAATTTGTAGCATTTGTGATGAATTGGGACACTCAACAAATGAATGTCCAAAAATTCTTATTTTTAAAGAAGTTGTGCATGAGCAAGTAAATGCAATGAACAATTTTAAAAAGCCATTCACTTCTTCTTTTTCAGATACATACAATCCGGGATGGAGAAATCACCCGAACTTCAGTTGGAGGACCAACAATCAGGCACAATTCATGCAACCATCACCTCCTCAGGCACAGCAAGATTCTCAAAATCCTCAAGGATATGCACCCTATGTCCCACCATATATGAAAGACCTTGAGGGAACATTGCATGCATTCATGGAAAAGTAAGAGGCCTTTAATAATCAAAACACTCAAGCCATGATTAACATAAAAGACACTCTTGCTAAACTTTCTTCTACACTTGCCATTCACGAGAAAGAAAAATTTCCCTCTCAATGTCAACCAAATCCCAAGGGTCAGTACAGCCTAAATGAGGGTAGTTTAGAAAGTCAAAAAATAGATCAAGTCAACTTAGTGATAACTCTTAGGAGCGAAAAGGTTGTTAAAAAATAAATTCCTGAACTTTTTGAGAAAGATGATGAGTCAATTCCCAAAGATGAAGAAGGGGTTGATAAGCCACCTAGTCAAAAAGAGACCAAACCTTCGCCTTCACCTCCATATCCTCAAGCATTAAACAATTCAAGTAAAGTGAACCATAACAGTGACATTTTTGAAATTTTTAAACAAGTGAAGGTCAATATTCCTTTGTTAGATACTATCAAACAGATTCCTTCTTATGCCAAATTTTTGAAAGACTTGTGCACTGTTAAAAGGAAACATAATGTGAAAAAGAATGCCTTTTTGACTGAACAGGTAAGCTCCATTATTCAAAACAATAATGAGTTGAAATATAAAGACCTGGTTGTCCTACAGTTTCATGCATTATTGGTGAACATAAAATTGAACGAGCTTTACTTGATCTTGGTGCTAGTGTTAATTTGCTTCCATATTCAGTTTATCAGCAACTCAAGCTGGGTGAGTTAAAACCAACTTCTGTAACTCTTCTACTTGCTGATAGATCAATTAAAATCCCTAAAGGAATAGTGGAAGATGTGTTAGTTCAAGTTGATAAATTCATATATCCTGTGGATTTTATTATCTTGGAAACTGAACCTGTGGTTGATAGTTCTAAGTCAGTTCCTGTTATTCTAGGTCACCTATTTTTAGCAACATCTAATGCTTTGATAAATTGTAGAAATGGAGTGGTAAAGCTAACATTTGGAAATATGACACTAGAGCTTAATGTTTTCAACATGTGCAAGCAACCACATGAAGTTTATGATGACAAGGAAGAGATTGAAGGGATTAAGGCCATTATAGATTATTATCTTCAAATCAGGAGTTCTTCTGACTCATTAGAAATTTGTTTAATTAGTTCCTTTGATTCAGGTACACAATTAGATGATGATATTTCTGAAGTATGTTCTTTACTTGATTGTTCACAGGTAATGGAATACAAAGGAAGGAAGCCAAGATTCGAAGAACTAAAACCCATGAATGATGATACCCATGAAGAAGTACCCACATTAGAACTAAAGCCATTACCTGCTAGGTTGAAGTACACATTTTTGGGAGAAGAACAAAGCTCTCCAGTGGTAATTTCCTCATCCCTAACCAAAGAACAAGAAGGTATGTTGATAGAAGTACTTAAAAGGCATAAAAGTACAATTGGATGGACATTAAAGGACATAAAAGGCATTAATCCATTAATTTGTACACATAGAATACATTTAGAGGATAATGCTAAAACATCTCAACAACCTCAAAGAAGATTAAATCCACACATGAAAGAGGTAGTTAGTGCTGAAGTTCTTAAGTTACTTGATGTTGGAATTATCTATCCTATCTCTGATAGCCAGTGGGTAAGCCCTACACAAGTTGTACCTAAGAAATCTGGAATAACAGTGGTTGAAAATGAAAAAGAAGAATTAATACCTACCCGAGTTTCATCTAGTTGGCGTATGTGTATTGATTTCAGAAAATTGAATGCAGCCACTAGGAAAGATCATTTTCCTTTGCCATTTCTTGATCAAATTCTAGAAAAAGTAGCAGGACATCCCTACTATTGTTTTCTTGATGGTTATTCTTGGTATAATCAAATACCAATTGCATTGGAGGATCAAGAAAAGACAACTTTTACGTGCCCCTTTGGCATTTTTGCATATAGAAGAATGCCTTTTGGTCTTTGTAATGCTCCGGCAACTTTTCAAAGATGCATGTTAAGTATTTTCAGTGACATGATTGAGCATTATTTAGAGGTTTTCATGGATGATCTAACAGTTTTTAGAAATTCTTTTGAAAATTGTCTTGATAATTTAGAAAAAGTTCTTCAAAGATGCGAAGAAAAAGGATTTGTGTTAAATTGGGAAAAATGTCATTACATGGTTACCTCACGAATAGTGTTAGGTCATGTGATATCTTCTAAAGGAATTGAAGTTGATAAGGCCAAAGTTGAATTAATTGCTTATTTTCCTTCCCTAAAAATAGTCAGAGAAGTTCGTTCCTTTTTAGGACATGCAGGATTTTACAGAAGATTCGTAAAGGACTTTAGTGCAATATCTAGACCATTATGTAATCTTCTAATGAAAGATGCACCATTTGATTGAACCTAAGATTGTCAAAAATCTTTTGAAAAATTAATCGGTCTTTTGACTTCTGCTCCTATCATGCAATCTCCTGACTGGTCTTTGCCTTTTGAGTTGATGTGTGATGCTAGTGATTTTGCTGTTAGTGCTGTTTTAGGACAGAGAAAGGAAGGTAAGCCTCATGTAATTTATTACGCAAGTTGAACTTTGAATAGTGCACAAATGAATTACACCACTACTGAAAAAGAACTACTTGCTGTAATTTTTGCATTGGACAAATTTTGAGCTTATTTAATTAGTTCTTCCACTGTTATTTTATTAATCATGCTGCTATTAGATATTTAATGTCTAAGCAAGATGCCAAACCTAGGTTGATATGGTGGATCTTGTTGCTTCAAGAATTCAACATCACAATAAAAGACAAGAAAGGAGCCGAAAATGTAGTTGCAGATCATTTGTCCAAACTTACAATAGGCTTATCTTTTAATAGCACACCTATCAATGATTCTTTTCCCGATGAATTTTTATTTTCTGTCAATTCCATGCCTTGGTTTGCTAACATTGTCAATTTTCTTTCCAATCCTTATTATGAGTAGAATTTATTTTAAGTTTGTTTCTTTCTTTTTGCAATTCCCGGTTAAATGGTGGATAACGGTACTCCGTGACTCTCAAGTCAGTTTGTCTTTTAGTTTCCCATAATAACTGATTCCTCCTCCTTCAAAATGGATGTCATTCTCTCAAATCTAAGAAAGTATTTCCCTTCTATTCCTAAAAATGCTCTAACCAAAATCTACAAAGTTAGGTGTGAAAGACTGAGACTGTTAATGTACAAGGGCATCCTAGAATATATACACTGGATAATCGAAGCAAAGGTTTGTTTAGCTGGTGAATCTTCAGATTCATTTGTCCCATACATGCCTGGTCTCGGTAAAAGTTCATTTTCAAAAAGGAGAAGACCAAAAAGAATGCAAGTTTGTTACAAGTGTGCACGATGGAATTGTAACACGCGATGTCGTTCTTTGGGAATAGTTTTCGTAAATCGAGAAGATAAAATATTCTTCATTAAGAATGGACTAAGTAAGGAGTCATTAAATAATATCTTATTGACTCTTGAGATGCATTCTTGTGGAGTTGTGCAGCGTGAACTTCTTAGTTTATGGAATCTCTTCAAGGACGAGCAAGAGCGGTATAGTCTTGGGAATCTGACTCAAAAGACCCTGTTTGCCAATTTATAAGAAAATTGGATAGGAAGCTTATTCTCGACTCATAGAAGGCGTTTAAGCCGTTTCTGGACTTGAAACCAGAGGAAGATGTGAGCCACAATCACAACAACATGTATATATTATCTTGTACATTTAAAAAAAAAAGAAAAAAAAAAAAAAAAAAAATGAAAAAAATGAAAAAAAAAAATGAAAAAGAAAAAAAAAAAAAAAAAAAAAGCGAAACTTCGGTTGTACTTGGTCTTTAAATAGATTAGGAGCCCCTGCCAGCGGCAGCCCCATCATTGACTCGGGTGGACCATCGCACGCCGATCCATAAATAAGAAAGAAGCATCCCGTGTTTACATTCTAGCGTGACAATGCCTCTGAGCTGGATCATGTGATTTAATGTCATGAGCTCTTCAGTGACCTCTCACTAGCTATGGTCACTGGTCGTCGTATTCAGATTTTCTCTCTTTAACTTGAGGGACGATGCATAGGCTGGGATATCTCACAAGCGGGAGGGAGAAGAATGCCCAGATTGGCTGAGTCGTCTTGGTATTACTGCACTCATGATGCGCAGTATAAAGATCTGCCATGCAACCTGTACATAAAGGTGTGTAATCATTTGTTATTATTATTTTATCTTTGTATGATTTTGTTGAATTTTGGTTTTGGACAAACGATCCTTTGGATGGGATCCTTCAGGGGTTTCTGGACTTCTTTACCCTGATGGTTTTCTTGAAGTCAAAAAAAAAAAAAACAAAAAAAACAAAAAACAAAAAAATAAAAAAATAAAAAAATAATAATAATAATTTTTTTTCTTAATTTCAAACTTTTCTGACAACAGCCAACCTATCCATATAGGTGCTATCATTGCTTTTTCTATTCTCTTCCCTATTTAAACACTACATTTCCTTCACTTTCCTTCAACTCAAAATCATTCAAAGGGAGTGTGAGTGTAAAATGGAGGGAGCTTCTTTTTTTTCTGTTCGTAGACTTACCAATATCTGTGTATTTTGTGGGTCAACTTATGGGAAGGGTTTAGAGTATGTAGATGCAGCAATCACTCTTGGTCGAACACTTGCTGTGAGGAAAATTCATTTAGTATATGGGGGAGGTAGCATTGGGCTAATGAAGGCTGTATCACTTGCTGCACATTTAGGAGGCAGTCAGGTTTTAGGTATCATTCCTAGACCTTAAACTTGAAAGAATATTACTGGAAAAACAATTGGGGAGGAGCTTCAAGTATCATCTATGAATGAACGAATAAGGACAATGCTTGCAAACTCTGATGCATTCATAGCCTTACTGGGTGGTTTTGGTACTTTGGAAGAAATTTTTCAAATTGTCTCTTGGGCCCAACTGAACATCCACCATAAACCCATAGGTTTGCTGAATGTTAATAATTTCTTTGATCTTTTGTTATATTTTCTTGACCATGCTGTGGAATAGAAATTCATCACACTTTCGGCAAGACGACTCCTTATTTTTGCTTCTACTATTGATGAGTTGATTGATAAATTAGAAGCTTTTGTTTATGAACCTGATCCAGTAACAGCTCAGATAGATTGGTCAGAAGGCAGCAGCAAGGGAGGCAACAGTAAGAGAGGCAACAGCAAGGGAGGCAGCAAGGAACAAAAGTGTGATCTGGCACTTCATCTATAACTTTCCTTTATCTTTAGATTTATTTATCGTACTTTGTTTCTGTTTAAATTTGTGTGAGATTTCTCTTTTCAGTAATTACAGCAGGTACTATCTTCTATACTTTACCTATTTATCTTTGACATTGAGGACAATGTTATGATCTAGTTGGGGGGAAGGATAGTTGTGTAAAAATAAAAAAACAAAAAAAATTAGGAAGTGTGTGTATTAATATGTTTGTTGTGTTTATATGTTTGTCAGTAACTTACTAAACCAGTTAAGGATGACAGAGTAAGGAGTAAATTTTACTCTTGAGACGCATCTTAGTTGGGATAGATAACTAGTTTGTGTGGAAATAGCAATTCAAATTCAGAGAAATTTGCATGATTAAGTAAATTGTCTTCATTCTTAAAATTCACATGCTTGGTTACGGATGTTGAATTGATGGACTGAGAATGATAGAATTATGCCTTATGAGATTTTGAACCTATTGATGAATGGATTGAACATTTGTATCATTCTCTTCTTTCTTGTGTGAATTTCACTCATGGAATTGTTATTCTAGAACTTGCTTTGATTCTTTTTGAGACTACATTTTCATATGCATACATAAATATGATTGAGGCATTTTTCTTGAAATAGCTACTTTAATCAAATAGCCAGCCTTACTTAGTAGTATATTGTCTCAATATGATATCAACACTCTTATGATTTCTTAGAAATTCTTTGATTCCTAATATGATATTAAGCACTCTTATGACTTCTTGGAAATTCTCTGATTCCTGCCAATGTAAAGCATTGGAAATGGCCTATTTCCCCTTGCTTAACCCCTTTGAGCTTATTTGACCATTCTTTGTTTTGAACTCATTTTGTGCCTTAAAAAAATGTTCTTACTTAGCCTTAGGGAATAAAAGAACATTAGCTTTGTCATTAGATGAGTTCTTGAACAAGTGTGAGGGTGTGTGTGCAGAATGGTTAAAAAAATGTATATATGATGTTCTTTTTGTAAAAAAAAAAAAGTAAAAAAAAATTCAAAAATCAAAAATAAAAAAAATGTAAAAAGAAAAAAGAGGGTCAACAAGGCAATAAAAGAAAGGAAAAGAATATGTAAAGGGAATTTGTATTAGGTGGAGTTGGGATGAACTTTCATACTTATTAATTGAACTCAGCTTTCATGTTCTTTTATTCTCTTTGGTATTTAACTTGTCATATCTA
The DNA here is from genome assembly GCA_029884595.1 of Ormosia semicastrata. Taxonomy (NCBI): domain Eukaryota; kingdom Viridiplantae; phylum Streptophyta; class Magnoliopsida; order Fabales; family Fabaceae; genus Ormosia; species Ormosia semicastrata. Next base: position 60,847,209 of record JAQQTO010000060.1, read on the forward strand.
TATTACCTTCTCCTTTACCTTGACCCCATTACAACCTTGAGTAAAGTCCTCATGATTTGTGTGTGCATGTGTTCTGAGTAGTGGAGAAGTAGAAGATAAGCAAGCTTATGGTAGTGCAATTTTCATGGGTTGAATTGAGTGAAATACCTACCTTTTAAACACTTGAGGGATTGACAGTGAATCTTGTGAAAATCTATCATTCTTGACTCATGTTTTTCAATTGAAATATCTTTGCTTGTTGATTTGAGATGTAAAGATATGTTACCTCATGAATGTTTTGATTACTTGAATGATTGGTTGCTCTTCATTTTTAAATATTATTAGAAATTGAGTCTTTTGGAGTATTTAACTTTTGAGTTTGTTTCGTTTTTTTTTTTAGTCTTGTGTGTTTTGCCCAGGAGTACAAAAAGTTAAGTGTGGAGAAATTTGATGATCATATATTTGATACATTAATAAACCTTCATTTTTAGTCATTTACACTCTTTATGCACTTAATTGATTGAGTTTGGTTATGTTTTGTAAGTTTGGACTCAAATTGGATTTAATTGAATTTTTTAGCATAATTTACGTCTTACGTTGTTTCTATATTTAGGCTATATCTTGGGATGTAGGTGGTCAAATGAGGTGAATCTAATGGCATTTTAAAGATAAGAGAGAGCTCTATAACTTTTATGAAGACCTCAAAGGCCCAATCACACAAGTAGATAATTCAAATTGGGGTTGAAGCAAGAACTAGAGTGCTGTTCCTGACAGCTTGATCTATGTGTACTGTTCATGCCATATTTTGAGCTATAGGTGTAAAATAGGGTAAAATTTGATACTGAATAGTTGAGACCTATATCTACAACTTTTATGTTGAACACTTTTCCAGAATCTGAGGTATAATGGGTGGTATTGGGCTTGCAAGTCAGAACAGAGGAGCTGTAACTGGGCCTGAGTAGTGTACAGTAATTTGAACGTATCTAGAGTTATAGAAAAGATATTGGACTCAAACTAAAGCCATTTGAAAGTCAAGATCAATCCCTACAACTTTGATGAAGATCACATTTGCTCATTCTGACGCATTCAATGACTTCAGAGCTAAATAATTTTAGAGACAAGGAATCTCCATAATTTTCCACTCACCAAAAGTCATTTGGCATTTTCCAATCATTTTCCACTCATCCACTCACTAATGACTCAGCCCCCTTGTCATTTTGTATCTCTAATCCTCTATAAAATGGGGTCTTGGCAGATTATTGAGGGTGTTAGGTGTTAGGTACCAAAATGATGCTAGTTTGTTACTAAGTTTTCTTGTAGTAATTTTCCTTTGTTCTAAATTAAAGTCATGTTCTTTTTCTTCTTCTCTCTTTCTTTCTTCTTATCTATGAGTAACTAAGTTTCATTTTGCTTAGGTAAAAAAGTGAAGCTCTTGGTAATGAAATAAGATTAAATTAATTTCTCTCTTGTTCTTAAATGATATATTTTCAAGTGGTCATTATACGTATTGTATTTTGTTTCCAATCAATTTAGCAACCCTCCTTGTAAAGTGGAGTTCTTGATTTGTTGTAGACAAGAGATTGGCACAATGAATGCTTTAACCCATTTACAAGTGGTGGTGTTAGAAACTCTCCTTATAAAGTGGAGTTCTTGATTTGTTGTAGACAAAATATTGGTACAATGAATGCTTTAACCCATTTCTAAGTGGTGGTAATATTTTTTGGAAACATAATATAATTACGTATATTATTTTAATTGGACTTTTAACGTTGTATTTTTCGATTGGAATCTCCATGTTGTGAGGATTCTAATTGAGTTATAAAAGAAATTAATCTTACCTTTACTTTATTTACCAAGAGTGGATCTTTTAAACCAAGTAAATAATTTTTATCGTAGTAACAAAATATTTACTTCACCTTAATTAATCTTCAACAATTCCTTGTGGATCGACCTCGGACTCCTGAGAAATTTATTACTTGAGACAACCTGCACTTGGGTTCACAATGCAACAATTAATCCCTTATCAAGTTTGTAGACTTGTTTTAAACTTTTAATTCGTATCAGTAGTATCCTAACTTGTCACACTGAAAACATTTGATCTAGTCAAATGTATAGACTTTGTCCCCGTGGTACCTGCCACACTTGGTACACTTCTCCTATCGATCATCCATATGAACTTGCTCATCTTTTTCTTGTGGGTGACTGGATTTAGAACTACCTTTTCCATATCCACCATCCACCTTCTTCTTCTTCTAAAGGTTTTGTAATCTTTGCTCTACTTGAAGTTGGAGATTATCAAACTCCACAATTCTGCACTTGTTCACCAAGGATGGAAAATCCCTGATTTCCAAAGGCCTCATTGCCCTTATATATTTTCCCTCAGTCTAGATTCAAACTTGACACACTTCCAGTTCTCATTCAGATTAAGTCTAAATTGAGAAGAAAACTTGGATAACTCATAAAATTTAGCCTTATATTGCCCAATTGTCATATCACCTTGTTGAAGACTAAGAAATTCCATTTCCTTGTCCTTCTATAAGCTTCTTGGAAAGTACTTCTCTAAAAAAGTATCCTTGAACACTTCCCATATGATTAGTGTCCCAACTGCTTCCAACAGTCTCCTAGCACTTCGCCACCACTATTCTGCTTCTCCTCCTAACATAAACGAAGCGAAGGAAACACTTTGCCCATCCGAGCAAACCATTACCTCATAGATCTTTTCCAACTTGGGCAACTAATCTTCAGCTTTCACTGGATCGTAGTCGCCCCTGAACATCGGAGGATTCATCCTTCTGAATTCTGAAATGTCAAGAAAATCTTGGCTTTTCCCAACTAGTACCACCTATACAGGTGGTAATACCGGTGGTGGTACTGGTTGTTGAAGTCCCAACCTCTCTAGCACTCTAACAGTTACCACTGCTTGCTCTCTCATTGCGTTGGCGGTAATGGCTACCTGCTCTGTCTATTGCCTCATGGCATTGGCCATTGCCATAAAAGCTACGGCCATTTTCGTGCCTTCACCAGGTGTGTCCCCGGTTTCTCTAGTTCGCCTGTTGGGTGCCATAATTTCCTGTACACACAGAAACAACACATATTGAGATGTAGTCTCAACATCATGTAACCATGCAACAGTATCTAACAACACACTACATAAGGCAAGTCATGCAATTTCACTCAAACATCACACGTAAGAGACAAGAAATGCACAATGAACTCTAAACATGTCTAAGCATAGTCAGTCCATATCCCGGCACAACAAGATGAACCAGGTTTTGATACCATAATGTAACATCCCAATTTTGATATCCCGTTAGATTTGATCTATACAAGAATATTCAGTATTGACAATGTTACCACTAACAACCAAACTCATAATATTCACATAAATAAATAATCATGGAAAGCCACATTCCAATAGTTATATATATACATCATAGCCTCAAAAGGGCATATTGTCATACATAACTCAAAAAAAAAAAAACTAAGCAAATATAAACTATATACAAGCTTAGTCTAGAATAACATCTATGCTATGCTGGTCCTCATCCATCTTCTTCTTCCCTTTTGAAGAACTTACACCTGAATTTACATGGCAACACAAACGGGGTGAGAAATCGCAATTCTCAGTAGAAGTAGTCTAATACCAGCATTTTATACAAACATACAGTTTACACAATCATTAAGTTAACACTTCAATCGTAAAACCACGCAATTGCCCACGCAATTGCCCACACAATTGCAATGTCATGAGTTCATGTCATGGCGGTAACTGCCCATACAATTGCTATGCTATGCCTAATTATATCTAATGTTTATGTCTATACAAGTCCTAAGAGTGAATGCAATTCAAAGATATTATGAGTCCTTAGATGTAATGAGGATATTACCTACCTCAACTATTCTAGGATATGTTATGGTATGTCATGGATTATCAAGTGTAGTAAGAATATAACTCACCTCCACTACTCATCAACATATATAGGTGATATTACTCACCTTACTGTTCAACAATTCATAGAGAGGATATTATTCACCTTCACTATTCAATAATCATACTGAGGAATTACTTACCTCAAATACTCAGCAACGTAATGAGGAATTACTTACCTCAATGCTCAATCAACATAAAGAGGATATTACTCACCTCATTACTCAATAACATAGAGAGGATATTACTCACCTCAATATGGTTCACAAACTCATCATGCAAAACAATTACTAATTACCTACAATAATTAACACCACAATTGATTTATATGCATCTCAAAATTTACTTCATCCAATACTCCTAAAAGGGTCTCATTACTCATTAAGAAACATAAAAGAAAGCATCATACAAGTGAGCCCCTTCATTTCCCTCAAATAAAGACTCTATTCTATTCTTTCCAGTGAAGGGCACTCAGGCGCTCTAGGCTTATGCGCTCAAGCGTGCAATGTGTAACACAAACTCTGCCTACCCTGCTAGAGCCTAAGCCCATAAGCACTCAGTGCTTGTGTGCTGACTGGGCAGAACGAAATCTACAGAATTTTGCAGATGGAGTTACTGTTCCATTGAGGAATAAAGGTGCTCCACGCCCTCAAATCTCAATTCCACTTGGTTTCTCACCTCAAGTAAGATCCATTAACACACTTCTAATTTCACTCAATTATACCACTTTATGAATCAAAATTCACACTTGACCTAAACCCCCAAATTTGGCCTAAATGGGAATTAAGGCATCCAATTGATGAAAAATTCATCCTAACACATCTACAAATTAGTTCTTAACTCAACCAAACTATCCTCATCAAGATTCAACTCAAGAATCACAAAATCACTCTTCAAACCTCCATTTCCTCATCAAGTCCCTCAAGAACCAAAATGAAGAAAATGAAAACAAACCGTCCAAACAAAGTTTCCCCCTACCTCAGGCCAGAAATGAAGTCTAAGAGCAGCTCCTCTCCACCACTAAACTCTTCCTCCTCTTTGGTTCATGATGGACCTCCTTTTGCTCCTTTGTTGGTTCTCCTTTGGTGTTTCCCTATTGTAGCCATGAGGGAAAGGCAAGAAATGGGAAAATATCACACTTTGGTGACTTATAGAAGCTAAGGCAGAAACAAGCCAGTCGTGCAACCACTTAGTCACTTAAGTGACTACACTGCTATACCTTGATTTGTTAAGAACACTTGGATTTCACCAAATCTAGTTTTCTAACTTCTAACAGGTTTCAAATAAATACTAAGATTCATAAAAAATCTTGTTTCACCATTTTCATAATTTTCCTGCTGGTAGTCAATTTGGCATTAAAATACACAACTAGTATGCTGAAAAATGCTAAACTAACTCCAATTAATCTCAAACTTTAACCACATCTTCTTTCACACATTTGTGACCTAAAAACAAATTCTCCACACTTATTTCCATTAACTAAGTAGTTTAGGCCAATATCAGGGCTAAAAACAATTATATTTCGCATATAGTGCTACAATAAAGTGACTAAACGTATTCAGATGGTCACAAAATTTTACAGGCATGACAAACTAGTATTAGGATACCTCCTTAACCATTTACAAGTCTAACATGATTATCTAGGGTTTTACACTGAAGAATTTCATTTGATTGTAAATAGAAGTATATAGCTGGCTTGGCTGCATTGTGGGTGTGCACTGTCTACTGATGTACTAACCTCATTTTATTTATTCAGACATTTGAGATGTCTTATCTTTGTAATTTTGTAACTTTTTGGGTTTCGTAAATATTCTAGACAAATGTACTGGCACACCGGATGCAAATATTAAAAATAAATGCGCTAGTATGTTACTAGAAATATTCTATTTGTATTTTATTAGATTTATATTCTATTTATATGTTTATCATGAGTTATAAAAATTAAATATGTTTATATACGGGAACTTCAACTTAATTACATTTAATTTTTAAATTAATTTCATTACATATTTAATGTTGCACATATTTAATTAAAACCTAAATAAATATTGAAGTGCATAATATTCTATCGGCGTTAAGTAAATATAAATATAAATGATGCACATATTAGTCATTTATCATTATTATTAAATTTTTATAATAAAATGACTGGTAGGATGTTACAAGAGTCATCATCCAATAAGATTCCCCTTATTCTAGGGAGACCTTTCCTCAAAATAGCTAGAACTAAGATAGATGTGCTTACAGGAACTCTATCCATGAGTTCGGAGACTCTATTGTTCAGTTTAACATTTTTGAAGCTATGAAGCATCCCATGGAGGAGCATTCTGTTTTTCATATTTATTTACTTACTAATTTAGTTGAGGAAACTTATGATGAGTTGTGTGATGAATTTCTTGATTTTATTGGTTTTAATGATTCTATCCATTGCCACTCATGTACTGATTGTGATGGTGATATGATATGTGTTGTTTGTGCTGAGATTTCTGCATTCTTGAGAGATGATGATTCTGTTTCTATAGATTACAAAGCAACTGATGGTATTAAAGGGTCTATCAATAATGTTCTTAATGCAGTTGTAGAATTTGAAACACATAGGGAGGTGGAGTTGAAGGCCATTGAAGATTTTTCAGAGAAGGGAGAAGAGCATCGGATGGTAGTCACCACTGTGGTGGATTTTGTTTTTGGGCCATAGTCCAATATAAACAACAAAAATGGAGTTGATAAAGTCAATATACTGCATTCTAGTGGTGAAGCCAAGGGAATTAAGGAAGGCCAATAGGACCCCGGTGGAAGTTCTCATGTTTCAAGCTTAACTTGGTCATTACACTTCAAGCAGTGGGACCATACTGGAAGTCTTTTCACTTAATAAGGATGTTTATTCTCTCTCTCTCTCTTTTATTTTACTTGTCCTAGATTAATTAATGTTAATTGAGGGATGTTATTTTCTTTTGAGCTTTACATTGAGCACAATGTATAATTTAAGTGTGAGAGAGGAATTTACATGTTGTTTTCAGTTTTAATTCTATTTTCTATTTTATTTCTATTTTTTGTGTATAATTTTGTTGCTATTTTAATTTTTTGTCTTAATTTTCTATATCTATTTTACTATTTCTATTTTTAATTTTCTGCATTTTCGCTATTTTTTGTTGTTACTATTTTGGTTATATTTTTATTTCTATTTTTGTTTTATTGTTACTATTCTAATTCTATTTTTCTGTTTCTATTTTTAATTTGATGTTTTCTGTTGTTATGTTAACTTTCTATTTGCTTTTGTTTTAATTTTTTTTTTTGCTATTTACAATTTTTTGTTCACAATTATGCTATTCTTGATTTCTCATTGCTAATTTTTGCTATTTCTAATTTTTGATGTTCTTGATTTTTGTTGTTTCTATTTTTTCTCGCTACTTTTCCTTTTTTAATTTTTTCTATTTCTGTTTTAATTTTGTTTTCTATTTTTAAAGAAAAAAATGTGTGTTTTTAATTACTTTCCAATGATGTTTTGAGATTTGTGAAGTTTATGAGTTTGAAGCAATCGAAATTCAAGGTTCTTAGCATGATTGAATAAATTTTCTTCCTTCTTCTATTTGACATGCTTGTTTTTGGATGTTTGATTGGTGGATTGAGTTTGATAGATGCATACCTTGTGAGATTTTGAACCTATTGATCGATGGATTTAACATTATGCTATTCTCTTCTTTCTTGTGTAATTTTCACTCATGACAATTAATCACTCTAGAACTTGCTTTGATTTTTTTTTAGGCTACATTTTCACTTGCATGCATAAACATGATTGAGGCCTTCTTTCTTGAATTAGCTACTTTGACCCAATAGCCAACCTTGCATCATTTCACTTTGATTAACCCCCTTGAGCCTAATTACATATCCTTTGTCTTAGCTCATTATATGCCTTATGTGAAAAACCACGATTCTACCTTACCTTAGGGAATGGGAGAGCATTGATTTATTTTCATTGGAGGAGCTCTTTTGCTTATGGGTAATTAATAGTTCAAGTGTGGGGTTTGTGTAGATTAATGTGCAATATGCAAAATGTTTGGCAGAAGAAAAAGAAAGAAAAAGAGCCAATTAAAAAAAAGAATAAATGCAAGAAAGGTTGTGAAAAAAAAATAAGAAATCAAATAAAAAAAGGAAAGGAATATGCAAAGAGAATGCACATTATATGGAATTAGGGGGTAAAATTTCATGCTTGTCAATTTAGTTCCTACCTAATGCTCTTTTATTCTATTAGGTATTTAGCTTGTCATATCCATATTATTTCCTTCCCTTACCTTGACCCCATTACAACTTTGAATAAAGTCCTCTTAATTTGTGTGTGTTTGTGTTTGAGTAGTGGAGAAGTAGAAGATAAGCAAACTTATGGTAGTACAATTTTCATGGGTTGAATTAAGTGAAATACTTACCTTATAAACACTTGAGGGTAGAAGAATGTATCTTATGAGAATCTATCATTCTTGATTCATGATTTTCAATTTGAAAATTCCTTATTTGTTGGTTTGAGATGTGAAAAAATGTTACCACATGAATGTTTTGATCCCTTGAAACTTTGGTTGCTCTTCTTGCTTGTACACCTTTGCAGTCTTGCATATCTTGGAAATTGAGTCTTTTAGAGTTTTCAACTTTTGAGTTTGTATTTTTTTTTTCTTGTTCCCTAGTTTTGGTCTTATGTGTTTGCCCAGGAGTACAAAAGCTAATTGTGGGGGAATTTAATAACAATATATTTTATTCATTTAATGATCCTCTCACTAAGCTTCTTAAGGTTCAATTGGGCTTAATTAAATTGGTTGTCAAATTTTATAATATTGGGCCTAATTGGATCATTGAAGGAAGTATTGCATGAATTGGCCTTTGTTTGTCTATTTGGCAATGTTCAGTATTTTGGTTATAATTTGAGTTTCAAATATCTGGTGGTATGATTCTGGTCTTGTAGGAAAGGTAAGACAAGTCTCTAGAATTTTCATGAAGACCTTAAGAGCTGGATCATACGTTTGGATAATTTAAATTGAAGTTGAAGCAAGAGCCATAATACTGACCCTGACAACTTGACCCATGCGCGTTCATCAGCCCAAATCTTGAGTTATAGGATTCCAATAGATGTCAAACTAAGCCCGAATGAAAGCTAAGACACAAAGCTATGACTCTTATAAAGACTTCTATGCTAAACTATGTCATTTTGGGCATGCAATTAAAGATGGAATGCAGAGGCGGGTTAGTGACAAGTTGGGTCACTTAATTGAGCATAACTTGAGTTGTAGGCCTCTAATTGACATGGGACTTAGGCCTAGTGATTCCTAATGGACCCAGCTTTATAACTAACAGGTTTCTAATCATGTAAGGCCAAATTAGGGGTTAGTTATAGGGGTTAGCAACATAAAATTGAGGCAACTTTTCATTCTACACTTTTCTTCCTCTCTCTAGATCTAGATCTCTCTTCTTCTCTCCCTTCTCTTTAGATTTTTTCCTCTTTTTCTAAGTTCTTCCTTCCCATTCATGGATGGGTAGAGCTTTTAATCAATCCAATGGATTGAAATTCTTGATGCTTAATCTTGAGATTCTATTTTAATTATTTTATATTCAATTATTAATCAAGTTTCTCTCCTTCATCTTTGCTTAATTCTGATTGAGTTGCTTAATTTGATTGGGTTATTCATATGATAATTGCGTAATTACCATGTGTGAAAGATGAATTGCAGAGACTAAACAAGGCATTAAAGGTGTTTGATGAAATGTTTAGCTTGGTTGAATCTTGGTTTTTAAGTTAATTCAGGTTTTGGATGGATGCTTAATTTATCTAACCTTAATTAATTGAATTCTGGATGCGTATCTAGTAGAAGATCCATGGATCATTTTGAGGCATCTTGATATGATCTAACACCAAGGATTCAATTGATAATTAAATGGACCTATAATGATCAAGGATGGATTAAAATAAAGATTGGACAATTCTCTTGAATTGGTTATTTCTTAATTCTATTTTTTCTTCTCTAATTGCTTTCTATTTTTGTTATTTGATATTATAAACCCATTTTCCTCCTGTTTACTAACCTCTTAATTTGATTTTGTGATCATAATCAGAGTGATCTGTGGGCCTGACTCGGTGTTACCTTATATTATAAGTTATTTTGGTAAATTGGTTATAAATTGATAAATTTAGTAGCCTCGGCAATTATCAAGCGTCTCTCAACAAATCATAAAACTTTGAAGCCAACGGATTCGGATCCTTTTCCAAATCTTGAACTTTTGGATTTAATATATCACTTACAGCATCCATAACCATATCTACATATGGATTCCTACTCTCCACTTCATCATCATGGACAATGGAAGCTGAACCACTATCCCCCCATCTGTACTCACCATGAATGGTCCAATTTACATAACTCTCCATAAATCCGTACTTATACAAATGGTTTTCTACTAAAAATGACTCCATCCTAACATGGTTCTTGCATTTTACACATGGACAAGGAATGCGACTTAATGCATCAGAAACCATCGGGTGTCCTTTGGCAACCTTAATGAAATCATCAACTTCATTCTTGAATTCTTCACTTACAAGGCCAATGTGATCCTTTCTTCATAACATCCAACTTTGATTAGGTTTCATGATTGTTGAAGTTGATTTAACACATTAGTACTATTATTTCCAAAATCCTCATCTCTCTTAACATGACATGACCCTATACCATTCGAGAAGACACTTTTTTAGTACCTGGTTGATAGTACTCACAAAAATCATACATCATACACTTGATGAAATTTTGGCAGCATTTCTCATTGGTTTCCAAGTGCACGGCTAGAAAATGGTGACATCTACCACGATCAAGTGTGCACCCAAAGAACAAAAGGAAATGTTGCGCAACAAAATTTCATCGAGTGTATGATATGAGAGATGTCAGAGTAACTATAATCAAGTGAAGGAAAAGTTTCTTCCCAAACTGTCCAACTTGGATAATTCAAGATTCAATACAATGAGCAGTACCTTCAAAAAGTACATGTGTTCACTAATATTGAATCTCAAATAGAAAACTAAGGCTTCGCTCACCAATACAATTTACCCCTTGCATCAAATATATGACAAAGAATACTACAAAAAAAGAAACTAAATTCTTAATAGTATACAGAAAAGTAATATTGACTCAATTATAAGAACTACATAGTATAAACAAGAGTATCAAAATAGTCCAAAACTATAGTTTAGTTGATGACATAACTATGCATACGTAGATCATGAAAACTTACTAGGGAATTTTGATAAATGAAATCTCATTTGATTCTCCTCACCAAGTTATCAGTGCAGTAAAAGGAATGGTATTTGCTTCCTACAAGATCAAAGAAAAAAAAAAGGAGCAGCACACACAACATTAATGGCAGTTATACCTGGCACAGGTTTATCCTAAGCTTTGTATTTCTAAATTAGTGGCTTTTTGTACTTTTCAGCAAGATAGTTTAGGAAGAAGAAAATACCTTATAAAAAATTAAATCAATAAAATAGGAAGAATACAGATGTACTATAATTGTTAGCTTCAATAAAGTAGTCCTTATTATGGTTAACTATTGATTAAAGCAATGAAGAAATTAGAAACAATTATAACATGATGAAGATAACCATTGATTAAAAGGTGTACAATTGTTTTGAGATATAATATTACACCATGAACATGAACGGCCTGGCCTACTCTAAATTGGATAAAAGGCCCAACACGAGTTCAGGATGTATTGCAGACAGTTCAGGATGTATTGCAGACAGCTACTTGTTGTTTCAGTCACAAAAGATTAAAATTTTTGCCAAACATCATATCATGTATTTATGTAGCATGATTGCCGCATTTAACATATTAAGCACACAAATAGATTATGTTGGGTTAAAATAAAAAGAATTCTAGTTATTAGCAAAAAACTAAAAGAAATCTATTTTCTAAATATATAGAGATTTTTCCTTGCCACTCTCTCTAATCTTCTTTTTGCTTACTCCACGTTCCTTTAAGTGACTTAAGGCTGCCACCGTAGTATCACTAGCTATTTCAATTGAAAAGCACACATCATAAAGTCTAAGGTGTCTAACACAAATGTAGAATAGAATACGAAAGCATAACAACCCAAAAGTAAAATGAACTAGATTTTTTTAATTCATTTACTGTCAAAAAATAAATTCTTCTTCTTCTTCTTCTTCTTCTTATACCTTATAGGTAGCCCTTTTCTTTGCAACAATGAATTAACATGAATCCAGCATCTATGAGCTTCTTTGACGATAAATTTGCTAACTTTGGACCTTCAATTTGCTTTAACGAGCTAAAAAACAATCAAATATTTGATGTAATGAGATCATAGAGAAATCATTTACTAAAATCTCTACAGTCAAGTATGTGAAAACATAGAGATGGACAATAGAACTCACTCTACTATTGGTAGCTTAAATTCTGGGTATTTGGCAGAAAAAAGTTCATATATCCTTTCAACTGTTACCAATGATGAATAATTATATCTCCCTTTAGAATTAGGATGCTCAAGTAGAAATATATGTGTAACACTCTAAAAATTGTTTGCTTTATGATAAATAGTCATTTTATGATATTTGTGATTTTTGTGAATTTTGTGGATTTTTTCGGAAACGTCAAATATTTTAATATATTTCTCATTTTACGTGCGTACTTAGAGGAGTCGGGAAAATGAAATATTTTTTGCGAGACTGATAAATCTTGGACTATGAAAACGTCGACGGGGGATCTTACTAAACCTGAGGCTTGGCACAATTTACGAGATTTATATTTTTTTATATTTTATCTGATAAATAAAATCGCAGTACGTTCTGTTAGATAAAAATTTTGCAATACGCTCTATTATCCATTAGACAATGTATACCGGCTTTGTGAGCTATAACAATTATCCATTGGGGAATACTTGTAGTAGAAATCCTAATCACTTTATCATCTTATCTAAATGAAATCCACTTTATGTCTAATCATATCTATTTTTTGGAAATTCAACATGTGTAACCCTCATCTTTTGGAGCCAAATTTCCCTCCTCTCTCTCAAGTAGCTGCACGACCATAAGGCCTTTGGGAGCCAAAAAAATTGGCTTTTCATTTTATCATTCCCATTTCTAATTTCAAACCCTTTACTATCACTTTATCTCTCTAACATTTTTCTCCTCCTTCTCTCTTCTTTTCTCCTTTATCTCATGTTCTCTCTTCATCTTTTTCTCTTCACTTTTCTCTTCTCCTTTTCTCTCCATACAGCTGGCCACCCACACACACCACAATACTCTCTTCATTTTGTTTGCTAAAACTACTTCCATTTCTTGTTTCCTCTCATCATCCTAAGACTTTTCTCCTTGGTGGTCATCCCCTAAATCCATCTTCATCTTCTTCCACCATTGAAGCTCAAAACTTGAAGCTTTAAGCTAAACGATCATAGCTTTTCCATTTTTCCATCTCATTTTCATGATCCATGGTCACTTTGGTGACTATGGATACCATTTCCAAGCTTTGATTTTGATTTTTATGGGTTTGAACATTCTAGGATTTTGAGATGGGAAGAACGCATTTCCAAGGAAAAAGGAGTTTGCTTTCTTTGTTCTTCTCTTAGGTAAGAGGAAGACTATTCTCTTCAACCCATTTTGGTGGTGAGGAACTTATTGTTGTGTTGATAGGGTGAAACCCATTTGTGGGGTACCCATTTGTTTGAGTGATTTTGGTTGTGTTTTGATTGTTTGAATAGCATGATTTTGATGTATGTTGATGGATCTTGGCATGTTTGAAGGATGGAATGGATTTTGGTGATTTTCTGCACTTCCAGAGGATTACACGGCCGTGTAATCCAGGTGTGTCAGAACATGGTCTGGGCATTTTTCTGCAAAATTCCAGAGGAGTACAGGGCCTAGGCCGTGTAATTTCCCACGGCCGTGTAACCTAAAGGATGAAAGTTTGTGAGTTTTTCTAGCCCCTTGGAGGCTTCTGGTCTCCTTGGGCACTCAGTATGAGGCTTTTGCACTAGGATGAACTTAACTAATTTAATGATTAGACACTTAATTAGGATTTCATAATATGGAAAGAATAAAGAACAATTCTTTAACTTATAGTTAGGGTGGTCTTTAAATAAAGAAAGAACATGAGTATGGGTGAGGTTGTGAGAATCATAATGAAATTAAGGTTTAACTTTTATGATAACTTTGAATAGTATGTAAACACCCTTGAGGTTCGTTATTAACTTGATGTGGATCTGTGAATGAGATCAAACATTGTTGATAAATGATATGATATGTGATTTTAGATATGAAATGCTATGACTGTGAATCCATATATATATGTACATAAGTATGCATTGAATCTATATGCATTGAGCATGATTGAAACATGCATTAAAAAAGTCTGTTGGACTATTGTTAAGGCCAAGTTGCCTAGGAGTTGAATCACACCTATGTGCGGGTGCGAATAGACAAATGTAGGTCACTTATTGATCTTGGAGGCGTCGGGGTGTGGGTACCTCACAATGGACAGTTGGTAGCTCTTCTATCCGTGGGGCAGACTGATGTAAACATACCAACGATTCGGACCGAGACACTATTCTATATCGAGATCTGTGTAGAATGTCTTGTACAATGTCATGATGTGCACATTGATAAATTGAGAATTTTAGCACTTGAGGGCCTCGGCAGCCGCGATATAGACATGTCTCCTGATCATTCTCTCTGATGTTCGTGTCTAACTCCATGTAGTAGGATTTTGCTGTCATGTGCATGTGTATAGTAAGTACACATATTATTTGACATATAATTCATATCATGATAGAAACTGTTGTCTTATTAATGTATAACTACCTGGAATTGCTAAGTTGTTTATTATCTGTTATTAATGCTGGTTACTATTCCTAAAATGTTGTGTGGGCGTCATGCGCCGTTTTGTTTCTTTACTGTCATAATTGGTACTGAATGTAGAATGCCTTACCTCTTTTCTATATTTTTTGCTATTCTGTTTTGCTTATGTGATTCTCTGAAGACGTCAGTGAAGAAGGGGAAGTACACGAATTCCCAGGTTTCTGGCCTAATTTTGACTAGTTCTCTATCTGACCATGGCTTCCCGACTAGGCTTCCTAGGGTATGCTAGGTTGAGGTTTCTTAGAGGCATTGATTGCTGACATGTCGATGTGATCTCAGAGCACTATGTCTATGTAGGGGAGGTGACTGTGATGTTGGCTTGGGGCCGCTACGATCCACCATTCTTTTCTTTGGATGTCTACGTATCGCTGGAGTTTTATATGTCGATACGCGATTTGTGGGGCGATCGTGAGTATAATCCTTGTGAGGAATCCTTTTTATCTTCTACACGAGCCCCTACTTGTGGATCTGTGACTCTTGTGAGGATTTCCTCTCCTGAGGAAGATTCCACGGAGGAGCCAGAGGAGGATCCAGCTGAGGATCCTTCTCACTAGTTTCTTGGGGGCTTGATAAACTCTATTTTTGGGGGTCTGTACATCATTTTTAGGGCCATATAAATCTTTGACTTCTTTTTTATGAGCCTTGATGTAATTAATGACTTACAGTCTGTATTTAAATATATATATATATATATATATATATATTAAGTACCTCTTGCATGGAAGTATGGATTAATCTTTATGTTTTTCGCTAAGTTTATGTTTTCCACTTACTATTATATATATATATATATATATATATATATATATATATATATATATATATATATATATATATATATATATATATTTGTGCATCTCTTATAAGTGTTAGTACATTTGAATATTTTATTGATGAATAGGTTATTAAATATATATATATAAAATTCAAAGAATTGGGTCTTAATTTATATGATTTATTTCTGCATTTGTGGCTATGGTGTGACGATTCCTCCTCAAAAAGGGGGCGTTACACTAGTTTGGTATCAGAGTCCCGATTTAAGTTTTCTTTTGGGTCTTTGTGGTTAGGTCTGTCTTGTTTGTGCTGTGTGTTTCTCTGAAACCAAACACAGAGATGTATTGTTTGGTATTCTTAAAGGATACATCTAGTTCTTCCTTATGATTTTCAGTTAGTCTAACTTGAAAAAGCAAAATGGCACATAGTGGAGATTTGGCCGCAGCAATTGAAGTAATGCAAAGAATGGCAGAAGTTATCACACAACAAACTGAGAGGGCTGCTCAACAGTCGGAGAGGGCTGCTCAATAACTAGAAGCTACAGCCGATGCTCAAAATTTGGCAGAATTCCATCGTAACAACCCTCCTCAGTTTAAGGGGGAATTTGATCAAGAGAAGGCTAGTCTTTGGGTCAAGGAGCTGGAAAAAATTTTCAGAGGCATGAACTGTGCCGATGAGAAGAAGGTAACATATGCTACGTTTATGCTGATCAGAGACGCAGAAGAGTGGTGGAACGGAGCACAAAGATTATTAGAAACTAAAAGACAGGTGATCGCTTGGGGGTATTCAAGGATAAATTCTTGGAAAAATATTTCCCAGGAAGCGCAAGACATGCAAAAGAGATGAAGTTCCTTAGTTTGAGACAAGGAAACATGACTGTCAGCGAATACACTGCGAGGTTCAAGAGTTTATCCAAGTTTTCAACATATTTTCAACACTAGCCGGATGAGGTGTGGAAATGTCAAAAATTTGAGGAAGGACTGAGGCACGATGTGAAAAGGGCTGTCATAACCTTGAGGATCACCCAATTTTTGGAGCTGTTGGATACGTGTCACCAAGTAGAAGATCTGGATCAAGCATGGGACACGAGGAATCAAAACTTTGGACCTACCAGGTTCCAAAGAGGAGGTGGACATAATGCAAACCGCTTCCAGAAGAAACCTTATTCCCGACCACTGGGAAGTCAGCAATAGTCACCAGGTGGAGGTTCAAGCGGAGGTCCTGGTGGAAATTGAACTAGTCAGAATATGGCATCTTCAGTAAGGTGTATGAAGTGCGGGAAGGATCACCTAATAATGGATTGTTCCATCAGGGGAATTATTTATTATCGATGTGGAAAACCTGGACATGTCTCTAAGGATTGCAATCAGGCTAAGACTGAGCCTTCAGTCAACACTACACGAGCTACGAAACCACAGGCAAGGGGTCGAGTCTACACCATGAGTGGAGCTGAAGCCTCCGAATATAAAGATCTTATACAAGGAGAGGGTACCATAGAAGGTAATCTTTTGACTGTACTGTATGACTCTGGGGCAACCCACTCTTTCATTTCTTATGACTGTGTGCGACGACTTGGTTTACTTGTGTCTTCCTTACTTTTTGACTTAACTGTATCTACCCCCACTGATAAACCTGTTGTTACCAAAGTTTGCTTAAATTGTCCTTTAGTCATTGAGGGTCAAATTTTTTCTGTTGATTTGATCTGCTTACCTCTTTCCCAATTAGATGTAATTTTAGGAATGAATTAGTTGTCTTCTAACCATGTCCTATTAGACTGTTCTAATAAGACCATAATTTTTCCTGTGGATGAAGTTTCTAGATTTTTGACGGCTAACCAAGTTCGAGCTTTCTTGAAAGAAGAAGCTCAGGGATACATACTACTGTCTTCCTTGAAAGTCGAGAGCGAGGCAGATGTGAATACAATTTCAGTGGTTAACGAGTTTCCCAAAGTTTTTCCTGATGATGTACTTGGTCTATCGCCAGAGCAGGGATAGAGTTTGCTATTAATCTTATACCTGGATCTGGTCTTATATCTATAGCACCTTACAGAATATCACCATCAGAGTTAGTAGAGCTTAAGAAGCAGTTTGAAGAACTCTTGGAAAAGCAGTTTGTTAGACCCAGTGTATCACCATGGGGAGCACTAGTATTGCTAGTCCGAAAGAAGGATGATACTTCACGATTGTGTGTGGACTATTGCCAACTGAATAAGGTCACGATCAAGAATAAGTATCCACTTCCGAGGATAGACGACTTGATGGATTAACTGAAGGGAGTATCAGTATTCTCTAAGATTGATCCGCGATCGGGCTACCACCAGATTCGAGTAAAAGTGGAGGATATTCCTAAGATGACTTTTCGTACTCGCTACGGTCATTACGAGTACCTTGTAATGCCGTTTGGTGTAACGAATGCACTTGCCATATTCATGAACTACATGAACAGAATCTTTACTTGGACGGGTTTGTCATTGTCTTCATTAACGACATCCTGATCTACTCTCAAAATCAGGAGGATCATGTTGAGCACCTCAGTATAGTTATCCAGATTCTAAAGGAGAAGAAGTTGTACACCAAACTGTCGAAGTGTGAATTCTAGCTAGAAGAGGTAAAGTTTTTGGGCCATGTGATCTCAAAGGATAGGATTGTAGTGGATCCGTCCAAAGTGGAAGCAGTTCCACAGTGGGAAAGACCGAAGACAGTGATAGGAAATTCAGAGCTTTGTGGGATTAGCTGGATACTATCGTAGGTTCATTGAAGGATTCTCTAAAATAGCAGGGCCTCTCACTCAGCTCACGAGAAAGAATCAAGCCTTTGAATGAACTAATGCTTGCGGAGAAAGTTTTCAAGAATTAAAGAGACGACTAACCACTTCACCAGTGTTAGTTCTCCCTGATCCAACTGAACCCTTCGAAGTGTATTGCGATGTTTCATACCAAGGACTAGGATGTGTGCTCATGCAAAATGGAAAAGTAGTGGTTTATGCTTCGAGACAGTTACGAGTGCACGAGAAGAACTACCCAACACATGACTTGGAGTTAGTAGCTGTGGTATTCACTTTGAAGATATGGAGACACTTCCTTTATGGGGCGACCTTCAATGTCTTTAGCGACCACAAGAGCTTGAAGTACCTATATGACCAAAAGGAGTTGAATATGAGATAACGAAGATGGTTGGAATTCCTTAAAGATTATGATTTTTGACTTCTATATCACCCTGGAAAAGCAAATGTCGTGGCTGACGCTTTGAGTAGGAAGATGCTCAGTATCTCTACCATGATGATCAAGGAAAAAGATTTGATAGAGCAATTCAGGGATGTATAGTCCTTTGTGGAATTGGCACTAGGGAAAATCTGCATGAACACGGTCAACATTTCAAGGGAATTAATGGAAGACATCCGAGAGAAACAGAAAGTTGACAAGTTTTTGCAATAAGAAAGGGAGCTAATGAAGCAAGGAGGTGAGACAACATTTGAGGAAGGGAGTGATGGAATCCTAAGGGACTGAAACGGTTATTTTGGTGGCATGGAATGAAGAGTGACATTGCCAGATGTGTATCGTCTTGTTTGGTTTTCCAGAAAGCAAAGGTGGAACATCAAAGACTGTCAAGAATGTTGCAACCCCTAGCTATTCCCGAATGGAAGTGGGATAGTATTGCGATGGACTTTGTGGTTGGACTACCAAAGACCAGAAAAGGTTATGATTCAATATGGGCAATTGTTGATCAACTTACGAAGTCAGCACATTTCTTACTAATCAACATAAGGTACAACATGGAGAAATTGACTCAGTTGTACATTGGTGAGATTGTTAAGCTACATGGAGTGCCTACCAGTATTGTTTCTGATAGGGATCCGAGGTTCACTTCAAAGTTTTGGCAAAGTTTGCAAGGAGCATTGGGAACGAAGCTACATCTGAGTTTTGCTTATCATCCTTAAACCGATGGATAATCGAAAATGATGATTCAATTATTGGAGGATTTGCTCAGAACTTGTGCTTTAGAATAAACTTGAAGTTGAGATGAAGTTTTACCATTGGTAGAGTTCACCTACAATAACAGTTTTCATTCAAGCATAGGGATGGCACCCTATGAAGCTCTATATGGATGACGGTGTCGAACACCTTTGTGTTGGTACCAAGACAGAGAGCGCCTTCATGTTGGACCTGATCTTATACAACAAACAACTGAGAAAGTCAAGATGATTCAGGAAAAGATGAGGACGACTCAAAGTTAATAGAAGAGCTATACGGACAAAAGAAGAAAGGCTCTTGAGTTAGAGGAAGGCAAGCATATGTTTTTGAAAGTCACGCCAATGACTGGGGTCGGCCGAGTTCTGAAATCTAGAAAACTTACTCCAAAATTCCTTGGTCCTTACCAAATTATTCACCAGATAAGCCCAGTAGCTTATCAGATAGCCTTACCACCTATTCTTTCAAACCTTCACAATGTCTTTCATGTGTCGCAATTACAAAAATATATTCCTGACCTGAGCTATGTCATAGCACCAGACACAGTACAATTGAAAGAGAACTTAAGCTATGAGACATCTCCTGTAAGGATCGAAGATAGGAAGGTAAAGCAACTCAGAGGGAAAGAAATCTCATTAGTGAAAGTAATTTGGAATGAAACGACCGGAGATGCAACATGGGAGTTAGAAGATAAGATGAAGGAACAACATCCACATTTATTTTAAGGTATAAAAATTTCGAGAACAAAATTTCTTTTTAGAAGGGGAGAGTTGTAACACCTCAACAATTGTTTGTTTTATGATAAATAGTCATTTTATGATTTTTGTGATTTTTGTGGATTTTTCAGGAAATGTCGAATATTTTAATATATTTCTCATTTTTGCGTGCACACTTAGAGGAGCCGGGCAAATGAAATATTTTCCCCGAGCCCGATAAATCTTGGATTGTGGAAACATCGACGGGGGAGCTTACTAAACCCGAGGCTGGACATAGTTTACAAGGTTTACGCTTTTTGATATTTTATCTGATAAATAAAATCGCAGTACGTTCTGTTAGATAAAAATTTTACAATATGCTCTATTATCCATTGGACAATGTATACTGGCTTTGTGTACTGTAACAATTATCCATTGGGGAATAGCTTGTAGTAGAAATCCTAATCACTTTATCATCTTATCTAAATGAAATCCACTTTATGTCTAATCATATCTACTTTTTGGAAATTCAACATGTGTAACCCTAATCTTTTGGAGGCAAATTTCCCTCCTCTCTCTCAAGTAGCTGCATGGCCATGAGGCCTTTGGGACCCAAAAAAATTGGCTTTTCATTTTATCATTCTCATTTCTAATTTCAAACCCTTTACTATCACTTTATCTCTCTAACATTTTTCTCCTCCTTCTCTCTTCTTTTCTCCTCTATCTCATGTTCTCTCTTCATCTTTTTCTCTTCACTTTTCTCTTCTCCTTTTCTCTCCATACAGCCGGCCACCCACACACACCGCAACCCTCTTTTCATTTTGTTTGCTAAAACTACTTCCATTTCTTGTTTCCTCTCATCATCCTAAGACTTTTCTCCTTGGTGGTCATCCCCTAAATCCATCTTCATCTTCATCCACCATTGAAGCTCAAAACTTGAAGCTTTAAGGCAAACGATCATAGCTTTTCCATTTTTCCATATCATTTTCGTGATCCATGGTCACTTTGGTGACTATGGATACCATTTCCAAGCTTTGATTTTGATTTTTATGGGTTTGAACATTCTAGGATTTTGAGGTGGGAAGAACGCATTTCCAAGGAAAAAGGAGTTTGCTTTCTTTGTTCTTCTCTTAGATAAGAGGAAGACTATTCGCTTCAACCCATTTTGGTGGTAAGGAACTTATTGTTGTGTTGATGGGGTGAAACCCATTTGTGGGGTACCCATTTGTTTGAGTGATTTTGGTTGTGTTTTGATTGTTTGAATAGCATGATTTTGATGTATGTTGATGGATCTTGGAATGTTTGAAGGATGGAATGGATTTTGGTGATTTTCTGCACTTCCAGAGGATTACACGGCCTAGGCCGTGTGAGGGCACACGGCCGTGTAATCCAGGCGTGTCAGAACATGGTCTGGGCATTTTTCTGCAGAATTCTAGAGGAGTACAGGGCCTAGGCCGTGTAATTTCCCACGACCGTGTACTCTAGGCCATGTAATTCCCCACCACCGTGTAACTTGAGGGATGAAAGTTTGTGAGTTTTTCTAGCCCCTTGGAGGCTCCCGATCTCTTTGGGCACTCAGTATGAGGCTTTTGCAATAAGATGAACTTAACTAATTGAACGATTAGATGCTTAATTAGGATTTGATAATATGAAAAGAATAAAGAACAAGTCTTTAACTTATAGTTTAGGGTGGTCTTTGAATAAAGAAAAAACATGAGTATGGGTGAGGTTGTGAGAATCATAATGAAATTAAGGTTTAACTTTTATGATAGCTTTGAATAGTATGTAAGCACCATTGAGGTTCGTTATTGACTTGATGTAGATCTGTGAATGGGATCAAACATTGTTGATAAATGATATGATATGTGATTTTAGATATGAAATGCTATAACTGTGAATCCATATATATATATGCATATAAGTATGCATTGAATCTATGTGCATTGAGCATGATTGAAACATGCATTGAAAAAGTTCATTGGACTATTATTAAGGCCAAGTTGCCTAGGAGTTGAATCACACCTATGTGCGGGTGCGAATAGACAAGTGTAGGTCACTTATTGACCTTGGGGCGTCGAGGTGCGGGTACCTCACAATGGACAGTTGGTAGCTCTTCTGTCCATGGGACAGACCGATGCAAATGCACCGATGATCCAGAATGAGACACTGTCCTATATCGAGATCTGTGTAGAATGTCTTGTACAATGCCATGATGTGCACGTTGATAAATTGAGAATTTCAACACTTGAGGGCCTCAGCAGCCGTGACACAGACATGTCTCCTGATCATTCTCTCCGATGTTTGTGTCTAGCTCCATGGAGTAGGATTTTAGTGTCATGTACATGTGCATAGTGAGTACACATATTATTTGACATATAATTCATATCATGATTGGGACTATTGTCTTATTAATGTATAACTGCCTGAAATTGCTAAGTTGTTTATTATCTATTATTAATGTTGTTTACTATTCCTAAAATGTTATGTGGGCGTCATGCACCAGTTTGTTTCTTTACTACCATAATTGGTACTGAATGTAGAATGTCTTACCTCTTTTCTATATTTTTCCTATTCTGTTTTGCTTATGTGATTCTCTAAAGACATTGATGAAGAAGGGGAAGTACACGAATTCCTGAGTTTCTGGCCTAATTTTGACTAGTTCTTTGTCTGACCATGGCTTCCCGATGAGGCTTCCTAGGGTATGCTAGGTTGAGGTTTCTTGGAGGCATTGATTGCTGGCATGTCAATGTGATCTCGGAGTGTTGTGTCTATGTAGGGGAGGTGATTGTGACATTGGCTTGGGACCGCTATAATCCACCGTTCTTTTCTTTGGATGTCTACGTATCACTGGAGTTTTATATACCGATACGTGATTTGTGGGGCGATCATGAGTACAATCCTCACGAGGACTCCTTTTTATCTTCTGCATAAGCCCCTGCTCGTGGATCTGTTGCTCCTGCGAGGATTTCCTCTCCTGAGGAAGATCCCATGGAGGAGCCAAAGGAGGATCCTTCTCAGTAGTTTCTTGGGGGCTTGATAAACTCTATTTTTGGGGGTCTGTACACCATTTTTGGGGGCATGTAAAGGTTTGGCTTCTTTTTGATGAGTCTTGATGTAATTAATGACTTATAGTCTGTATTTAAACATATATATATATTATGTACCTCTTGCATAGAAGTATAGATTGATATATATATTTGTGTATCTCTTATAAGTGTCAGTACATTCGAATATTTTATTGATGAACAAGTTATTAAATATATATATAAAATTCAAAGAACCGGGTCTTAATTTATATGATTTATTTCTGCATTTGTGGCTATGGTGTGACGTTTCCTCCTCAAAAAGGGGGCGTTACAATATGTGCTCTGGCCAAGTCATCCATGTGTACCATAGGCGTCTAGAAGATGAGCTTTGAGCTCAATGAAGAGGGTTACCCACTCTAGTAGTCATGTTAAGTTTACCCACTCCAAAAGGACTTTCCAGATCTGGTGGCTCACGGATTTATGTGGTGGCTGGCATGGTGTTGCAGATCTGTGTGGCTGGGGAGGCAGTGGTGGGTCTTTGGGTAGAGGACAGTGGTTCTAGGAAAATGAGAGATGAGAATGAGAATGGAGGGAGGGAGGAACGGAGGCAGAAAGGAGAATGAGAGATGCTGATAAGGGATTAAAGAGAATTTGAGAATTTGGGAAAGTGGGAGGGAGGGAGCTGCGCATGCATAAGGGATTAAAGGGGGTGATTTGGTAAAATTATTCTTTTTATGCAATTGTAATTTAGCTACGAAAATATTTTGTAGCTAATATTAGTTACGGATTGGCTACAATACAAGTTTTTCTAGCTAAATTCCGTAGCTAAATGGTAGCTATTCTATAGCTATTTGCTTGATAAATTTTTTTCTTTTGTGCATTTGAAATTTAGTTAGGAAAATTTATTTGGTAGCTAATCCATAGCTAATTAGCTACGGATTAGTTATAAAAAATTTATGTAGCTAAATTTTGAATACATGTGAGAAATTTTTTTTTCTCACATGCATTTGAAAATTAGCTACGAATTAGCTACAAAAAATTTCAGAGCTAAATTTGGTAGCAAATTTGTAAAATTCTTGTTGTGTAGTCCCCTAGGCTGATTACTTACAATTCTCTGGTCAAATGATTATGCACATCATACAAGGTTATAATACATTGTTAGTGTTATATTCAACTCCTATATACACACCACAAAAACTCATCACTAGCTCAACTTTCACATTAAAGGAGCCAAACAACATGCACCACATCATCGCATCACAAGTGCTACTGAGTGCAACACCATTGCTCTTCAATGAATAGTAGCATACCCATGTCATTCACAATCATTGGATGCACAAAGATCTACTCTTTTACACATATATTAGGTGGTTATTTCCTTCATGAAATATTCCTAATAGTGTCCTAACTCATACTAAAAAGCACGCATAAAAGATTCTAACAAGTAGGAAACTCCATTTCTTCAAAAAGAAACACATATAGCATTCTGTTCTTGGGCACTTCATCACCCATTTCTCTAGCGCTTAAGCATTCGATGATAGTAAAACCCTCCCAATTTTTTTGTCATTGGGTGCTTAGTCGCCCCACTTTTGAGCGATCAATCACTCAGTACTTTGGCCCTCTGCCCATGCACGATTAAGCGCTCACCTCTTGGGCACTTAGGTGCCTAACATGCTTCTGGTCTCTGGCCTTGGGCATTAAGCGCCTAACTTCTGGGTGCTTAAGCGCTCAGCACTAGACTTGGATACCTTATTCCATTGAATTTCTAACTATTTCTTGGCCCCCAAACACAAGTCTTGGATGATTTTCAACCTCATACATGGTCTCTAAACATAATAAAACTCTCATACACATCCTCAAATCACCCACATAGTGAAGCAAGAACAAGTATGTTAAAACTCTCATCCCAAAACCCATTTTTCTCAAACATAAGATAATGGAGTTTTATGGATGCTTACACGCTCAACCACCAGTAGGCATGTCTCAAATCATTACTTACTATTTTCTCAACTCCTAACCAAGTTCATCATCTCAAACCATAAAAAATACCTCACAAAATCCATTTTCTACCATGTTAAACATACACCATGCACCATTAACAAGATGTAGAAAATAGAAAAGGGCAGAGCATGGACAAACACCCCTACCTCAAGTGGTGTGATTGATGCTCAAGCTTTCCTCTTTTTCTTCCTTGATGCTTCCTCTTCCTCCTTCTTCCTTTCCTTCTTCTATTCTTTTCTTTCTTTCCCTTTTCTCTTTTCCTTTCCTACTGTAGCCATAGAATGAGTGAGTGAGAAAGAAAGAAAAGTCAAAAATGATGAAGAATAGACAAGGTGGTGGAAACAATGGAGAGATAGGGTTGAACTTAGTTATTTATGTGAATGCTTATGTCTCTAAGGCATGTCAAATGGTTTTTGATGATAACAAGACTAAAGTAAAGATCAAGTGAAGTTCAAGTGCAAAAGAGAATATCAAGATCAAAGAAAGAAGTCAAGAGGTTCATTTAGTAATAGGGCTTAGAACATTAATGTTAAATGCTCTCAAGATTTCTCAAATGATTTTTCAATATATGATTTCAAAATAAATGGGAAATTTCAAAGTTAAACATGGCTTTCAAGAAAACGCGTGTTTCAATCTTAAATCTAACACTCTTAAAAGGATTTATGTTTAAACAATTGTCTCAAGGTGTTAGAAATGACTTACAAGCTTCATTGGACTTAAAAAATGTGTTCAAAGGTCAATGTAATCGATTACATGACGTTTGTAATCGATTACACGAAAGAGAAGCCATGTAATCGATTACATGAGATATGTAATCGATTACACGGAAGTCAGAAGCCATGTAATCGATTACACAATATATGTAATCGATTACATCAAGCCCAGAAAGGCAAGAACACGTTTAAAGAGTCATGTAATCGATTACATGAACAATGTAATCGATTACACAGCAAGTCAGAAGTCATGTAATCGATTACCTGGACAATGTAATCGATTACACAGCAAGTTAGAAGTCATGTAATCGATTACCAGGACAATGTAATCGATTACAAGCAAAGTTAGAAGCCATGTAATCGATTACACAAGCAAAGTAATCGATTACACAGAGCCCAGAAAGTCAAGAACACGTTGGAACAATAATGTAATCGATTACACAAGTTGTGTAATCGATTACACGAACTCTGACAACCTACAACGGCTATTTTAAATGCATTAAATGCATACCCAACTACCTCCAATGGATCCATTTATTGAGAAACTTATAAATACCATAGTTGAGTCTTTATTTGAGGTTAATCTTGAACTTAAAAACTGATCATCAATTCTTCCAAAACGTGAATCAATCTTTGAGTTCATTTCTTGCTCTGTTTTTCTGTAAAAACGTAAAATATCTTTGAGAGCAATATTAGAGCTTCAATTTGTAAACACTTGCTCTAGAGAGAGTTTCTTCCATTCAAATCTTACACAATTTATCTAGTGAGGGTGAGGTATCCCTCAAGCATTGTAAGGGTGAGGTATCCCTTTGAAAATAGAGGCTCAAGCTTTTGGGTGAGGTATCCCATATTGTTGAGTGCTCAAGGTTGTAGTGGTTTGTCAAGCACCCATTGAAGCTTGACGACATAGTGGAAAATCTCAAGTTGTTGCTTGGGGACTAGACGTAGATCACAAGTGGAGTGTTGATTGAACCAGGATAAACGACTGTGTTTGTTTCTCTAAACCCTCCTCTGCTTATCTTTGTGCACTGTTTCATTGTTTTACTTGGATATTGTCTCCTTGGCTATTACGTTTATAAGTAAAAGTTTTTAACTCATCTATTCAATTATCTCTAATCATTCAATAGCTTCAACGAAAATTGATTGTCAAACGATTTGTGAAAGATTTGCGAGCTTATTTTTAACTACTCAATTCACCCCCCCTCTTGAGTATTGAGGCCACTTGGTAACAAATGGTATCAGAGCTAGACTCTTGTATAAAGAGCTTAGCAGCTTCAAGAGAAGTGATGGCTTCAAATGGTTTTTCAAATGAAGGATCTTCTATAAATAGACCTCCTTATTTCAATGGGGATGGTTATGCCTATTGGAAAGAAAGAATGAAAATTTTTATTGAAGCTATTGACTTAGATGTGTGGGACGCCGTTGAAAATGGTGCTTTTGTCCCTACACAAACTAAGGATGGTGTGACAATTAATACACCTAGAAGTGATTGGACCGATGATGATAAAAAGAAGGTTCAATATAATTTGAGAGCCAAGAACATCATCACCACATCTTTGGGGTATGATGAATTCTTTAGGGTGTCAAATTGTAAGACATAAAAGAAATGTGGGATACCCTACAAGTAACTCATGAAGGTACTAGTGAGGTAAAAAGATCTCGAATAAACACTCTTATTCATGAATATGAATTGTTTAGAATGAATCAAGGTGAGAGTATTCAAGATATGCAAAAGAGATTCACTCATATTGTTAATCATCTCATCTCATTGGGAAAGACATTTCCTAATGAGGATCTTATTAACAAAGTCTTGAGATGTCTAAGCAGGAATTAGCAACCCAA
This sequence comes from Ormosia semicastrata, assembly GCA_029884595.1. Lineage (NCBI taxonomy): Eukaryota > Viridiplantae > Streptophyta > Magnoliopsida > Fabales > Fabaceae > Ormosia > Ormosia semicastrata. The sequence goes on from JAQQTO010000060.1 coordinate 60,875,028, forward strand.
GGTAACGGCGATTGCGGAATCAAGAGATTTATCAACCATGTCTTTAGCCACCCTATTCGGAAAACTTCAAGAGCATGAGCTGGAACTAAATAGGCTCAATCAAAATGAAGAACATGACAAAAAGAAGAAGGGAATTGCACTCAAGGCCACCTCTTCCATACTTGAAGATGATGATGAAGATGGTGAAGAGGATGGTGAAAATATTGAGCTAAGTGAGGAGAATCTTAGTCTCCTTGTGAGAAAATTCAGAAGATTCTTGAAGAAAAAGGGATTTCAAAGAAGACCACCGTTTCCTCAAAAGAAAGCATATCACAAAGGAGAAGGATCCTCCACTCCTCCAAAATGCTATGAATGCGGAAAACCGGGGCACATGAAAATGGAGTGTCCTATATATCTCAAAAAGATAGAGAAATTTGAGAAAAGGCCCTCCAAGGAAAAGAAAGGAAGAAGAGCATACATAGCTTGGGAGGACAATGATTTAAGCTCTTCTGACGATTCGGAGAATGAAGAAGCTCATCTTTGCCTCATGGCTCAAGGAGAAGAAAGTGGAGAAAGCGACACCGAGGTAACCTCTTCTAACCTAGAACCTCCACCTTCTTATGATGAATTGCAAGATGCCTTTCAAGAATTGCATGATGAATCTTTGAGGCTCACAAAAATGATTTTGTCTTCCAATAAAACAATCTCCCTATTGACAAAGAAAGTTTCCACTTTAACTAAGGAGATAAATGAACTTAAGATCGAAAATGAGACCTTAGGACTTATAGATGCTAATTCATTATGCATGACTTGTTCATCACATGACAATACATCCATATCATTACCTTGTTTATCATGTAAAGCTTTTGAAAAAGAAATTGAAGACTTGAACAACACTCTTGCAAAATTCACTTTTGGTAGAGACAACTTGAATGTGTTGTTGGGAAGACAAAAATGTGTTTTTCAAAAAGCCGGTTTGGGATTTAATCCAAACAACCATCAAAAGTCTTATAAGAACTTCTTTGTTTCCTCAAAAACTTCAAGTAGCCCCTTTGTTAAATGTTTTCATTGTGGTAGGAAAGGGCATAGTGCATCCACTTGCAATGTTAGAAAGAACATAAACACCAAGGTTGGAATCAAAAGGGTTTGGGTTCCTAAAGGCACCATACCTAATTCTAACACACAAGGACCCAAAACAATTTGGGTACCAAAAGTTAAATCTTAAATGTGTGTTATAGGTGTGCTTGAAGACCAAGAGCTCAAGTTGGTATCTTGATAGTGGTTGCTCCAAGCACATGACCGGTGATGGCTCCAAGTTCTCCTCCCTTACACACAAGAAGCATGGTCATGTCACATATGGTGACAACAACAAAGGGAAGATTCTTGGAATTGGCAAAGTTGGTAAGATCCATTCATCATCTATTGATAATGTCTTACTTGTTGAAGGACTTAAACGTAATTTACTTAGTATTAGTCAATTGTGTGATAAAGGAAATAGAGTTATATTTGATTCCTCTTGTTGCATAATTGAGAGAAAGGATGATAAGCAAGTTAAATTTGTTGGTCATAGGGTCAATAACATATATATGATTAGTCTCGATGATATCTCCTCAAATGATGCTAAGTGCTTTATGAGTAAAGAAAATGATTCATGGTTATGGCATAGAAGAATTGCTCACATTCACATGGATCACTTAAACAAATTAGTTTCGAAAGAACTAGTAATTGGTCTTCCAAAGCTCAAATTTGAAAAAGACAAACTTTGTGATGCATGTCAAAAAGGAAAACAAGTAAATGTCTCTTTTAAAGCTAAAAACATAGTTTTAACTTCTAGACCTTTACAACTTTTGCACATGGATCTTTTTGGACCCTCTAGAACTATGAGCTTTGGTGGGAATTACTATGCATTAGTGATTGTGGATGATTTTTCTAGATTTACATGGACATTATTCTTGACCCACAAAAATGATGCTTTTCAATCATTTAGAAAACTTGCCAAAGTTATCCAAAATGAAAAAGGTTTTTGTATTGCATCCATAAGAAGTGATCATGGTGGTGAATTTGAAAATCATGAATTTGAAACTTTTTGTGATGAACATGGCATTGAGCATAATTTTTCTGCTCCTAGAACACCACAACAAAATGGTGTTGTAGAAAGGAAAAATCGATCTTTAAAAGAAATGACAAGAACTATGCTCAATGAGACCAACCTTCCTAAGTACTTTTGGGCGGATGCGGTTAACACCGCTTGTTATGTTATGAATAGAGCCCTAATAAGGCCAATTTTAAAGAAAACTCCATATGAATTGTACAAAGGAAGGAAACCTAATGTGTCACATTTTCATGTTTTTGGATGTAAATGCTTTGTTTTGAATAATGGAAAGGATAACTTGGGGAAGTTTGATGCAAAATCTGATGAAGGAATATTCATTGGTTATTCTATTCATAGTAAGGCCTTTAGAGTTTATAATAAATGAACTATGACCATAGAAGAATCCATACATGTTGCATTTGATGAAACTAACCCAAATGAGCCGAGAAAGGAACTTGTTGATGATGTTGCAGAAATCTTGGCAAAGACGCACTTGGAAAATCAAGAGATAGAGTCCAAGAAGGAAGAAGAGAGACTCCTTGATCACTCATGGCAAGAAGATTCTAAAATCTTGGATCTACCCAAGGAATGGAGGACTTCAAGGTATCATCCTCTTGACAAGGTGATAGGTGATGTATCAAAAGGGGTAATCACTTGAAACTCTCTTAGAAATGCATGTAATCACCTAGCCTTTGTCTCTCAAGTTGAACCTAAAGACATAAATGAGGCCATTAATGATGAGTATTGGATCTTGGCCATGCAAGAAGAACTAAACCAATTTGAGAGGAATCAAGTTTGGGAATTAGTTCCAAGGCCCAATGATCATCCTATAATTGACACCAAATGGGTCTTTAGGAACAAACTTGATGAAACGGGTTTAATAATAAGAAATAAAGCTAGGCTTGTAGCTAAGGGATATAATCAAGAAGAAGGCATAGATTATGAAGAAACTTATGCTCCCGTAGCTAGGTTAGAGGCCATTAGAATGTTACTTGCATATGCTTGCATCATGGATTTCAAACTCTACCAAATGGATGTCAAAAGTGCCTTTTTAAATGGTTTTATACAAGAGGAGGTGTATGTTGAACAACCTCCTGGTTTTGAGGTTTTTGATTTGCCCAACCATGTTTTCAAATTGAAAAAGGCCTTGTACGGCTTGAAACAAGCTCCTAGAGCTTGGTATGAAAGGTTGAGCAAATTTCTTTTAGAAAAAGGTTTTTCTAGAGGCAAGGTTGACACCACTCTTTTCATAAAACACAAAATGCATGACATTCTTTTAGTTCTAATCTATGTTGATGACATTATATTTGGTGCTACTAACAACTCTCTTTGTGAAGAACTTTTAAATATTATGCAAAGTGAGTTTGAGATGTCTATGATGGGTGAGCTCAACTTCTTCATTGGTCTTCAAATCAAGCAAGCAAGAGAAGGAATGTTCATAAGCCAATCCAAGTATTGCAAGGAGCTGCTCAGAAAATTTGGAATGGAAAATGCCAAGCATATGGCTACCCCTATGGGCACCTCTTGTTATTTGGACAAGGATGAAGGAGGTAAATCGGTAGAAATTACAAAATATAGAGGTATGATTGGCTCACCCCTTTATCTCACTGCAAGTAGGCCTGATATAATGTTTAGTGTGTGCATGTGTGCAAGATATCAAGCTAATCCTAAGGAATCACACCTAAGTGCTGTTAAGAGAATAATGAAATATCTAATAGGCACATCACAAATGGGTTTGTGGTACCCTAAGGGTGCCTCATGTAGCCTTATTGGGTACTCTGATTCTGATTTTGCTGGATTCAAAATGGATCGAAAGAGCACTAGTGGGACATGCCACTTGCTTGGAAGCTCACTAGTTTCTTGGCACAGCAAGGAACAAAATAGTGTGGCATTGTCTACAGCTGAAGCTGAATATGTTGCAGTTGGAAGTTGTTGTTCTCAAATCTTTTGGATGAAACAACAACTCTTGGACTATGGTCTTGAGCTTGATCACATCCCCATAAGATGTGATAATACTAGTGCAATCAACTTGTCCAAAAATCCCATTTTGCATTCTAGAACTAAACATATTGAAATAAGACATCATTTCATTAGAGATCATGTTCAAAAGGGTGATTGTATACTTGAGTTTGTAGAAACCACTAAGCAACTAGCTGACATTTTCACTAAACCCCTAGCAAAAGAAGCATTTTTCTATATAAGAAATGAACTTGGCATCTTAGATCAATCATGCATAAATTAGATATTTGCTACATAATCCTAAAACAAATGCCTAAGCTTGCGTTTTTCTGCATAATTATACCACATTGTTGCAAAATCTCTGAATTTTCATTATATTTGAATCCCATACTAACTTGAGCGTCGGAGATTTCCCTAAGTTGTTTTGCAGGTGCTCCCTCATGTCCAATTTTGACAAGAAATTCAACAACCTCAAATTTCACCAAAAAGGGTGAAATTCTTGGTAAAAATGATAATTTTGATCGATTATATGAGTTGAATCATAATATGATTAGTCTATATGCTTGCATGATGATTTGCACTAATCTAAGTTGCTTTGAAACTGATTTGGATGAATTAAAGTTGATTATATGCTGTTTGGAACGCAAAATCTGAGTTAAAAAGCATTGGTAATCGATTACATTGCATATGTAATCGATTACACAGGTTCTGTCACGCATGTAATCGATTACATTCATTTTGTAATCGATTACAACCAACTCAGAACTCAGGTAATCGATTACATAAACTATGTAATCGATTACAAGGTTCCCAAAAAGCATGTAATCGATTACATCAAAAATGTAATCGATTACATACCCACCAGAATGCATGTAATCGATTACACACTCAATGTAATCGATTACACAGGGTTTTTAAAAGGTTTCTGACGCGCGTAAGGCTCATATTTTTTGGACCCTATTCATCTTCTCCTCTGCTCCCACGCACCCAAAACCTCTCAAACCCCAAAAATCTCTTATTTTTCACTCAAATCTCCATCAACATCCCACATTTCACCTCTCTCGATCTCGGAAATCCCCTTTCCACACAACCCATCTCTTCCAATCTCCTCACATCCCTCATCCAAATCTCCCCATCTTCTCTCACGAACCCCATCTCCATTTTCTCGCCCTAATCTCGTCCCTCTCTCATCCCCAATCATTAATCACTCATCCCTTGCTTCTCCTTCTCATCAATGGTGAATCCTCTCATCGCTCGAAGCGCCCAAGAACAGGGACTGCTTTGTTGGAGGGTCCTCTCGGTGGCTCTTCACGTAATATATCCGACCTGGACCTCACGAGACATTTCTCCACTTTGTGAAGAAAGCTGAATTGTTCGGGAAGAACTTCCACTTCGCAAGATCATCTCTCCTGTGTATCTTCCCATCACTTTCTGCATGAGAGTGAACCATTAGAGAGCTTTAGGACAATAGAAAATTTAGGCTTGCTAGGTTTCCTAAGCATAGAGAAAGCAATCTACCCAAACCTTGTGCGAATCTTTTATGCAAACATGAAAGTTGAGGATAATTGCATAATCTACGAAGTGAAAAAGCAACAAATCGGGTTAACAATGGCGAGAATGGTATAGGCTAACAAAGCTCACTCCCGATGGAGCTCGGTTACGTGGAAACGCTAATGTCCGGGGAGTGAGTTTGAGCATAAGGTCGCTCTTCTCTCTTTGATCGGGATGGATACCACCTCCCTAGTGATCCTAAACGAAGAATAATGGCCTTGGCCTCACTATGGAAAACAGGGTTCTCCACTACCTCTTGGTTCGTGGATTGATTCTCGAGAGGAGGAATTACTCCCAAGTCCTCAAGGATGATGTTGTGGCATTATGGGCAATGACCACGGGGCACCCAATAAAGCGGGGCTACTACATTTTAGAGCATATCTTTGGACGTCAAGAAAAATAAGAACTCGCTCTCCCCTTCGCCATGTTGGTCACCACAATCCTCGAGTACTGTCGCATTTCGCTGGCTAAAGAGTCCAAGGACAACAGCTCGAAGGGACCCCAATCAATTGGGTTGCATACTCTGAAGAAGCTTCAGCTCTATAAGGTGGATGATAGGTGGCATTACATTGCTCATGGCACTTTTGGTCATATCCATCACGATCCAGATAGTGATGATAATGAGGAGGCTCAGCATCCTGCCGCTCTGCTCCCACTCCTACTACTCTTGATCTCCTGCTCCAAGAGATGCGCAACCTAAGCGCAAATGTAAACACACGCATGGATCACATAGAGCAGAAGATTGACCATATTGAGCTGAGGATGGACTACACTGATCAGGAGCTTGCCTCCATTCGCTCTCTCTTGGGTGGACCTCCTGTTCCTCCAAGCGCTGCTGCTGCACCTCCCACATCCTCTGCCCCTCCTGTTCCTCTGTCCTTCGCTGGTCCGTCTAGAGTTCCTGCTGATGATGAGGAGCTTCTGGACTCTGACGACGATCTTGAGCTCAGCGATGTTAACATTGATCTAGGCGACCCTGCTGCGGATCCAGAGGGTGAAGCTTTTTGTGACAGCGAGGCCACTGATAGCGATCATGGCCCATTGCCTTGATACTTTTCTTGTTTTGATGACCACCTTGTACTTATTTTGTTTTTGACTCTGATTATATAAAATTGGTTTACATTTATGGTTATCTTTTGGTTATTGACTACTGGTTGTGATTAGCTCCTTTATACATACTGATTATTAATGAACTTGCTTTTACTTTGAATGTTTGGCCTTTTTGGAATATTGATTGGACTGCTTAATCTCTGTGGCTTTCCTATTCTGGCAAAAAATTTGAGAATCATGAAATATGGCTGTTCTGCTGTCCATTTTTTTTAATGCTTATGTCTTTTTGATAATGCCAACGAGGGAGAAAATAAGGAAAAATGAAATATAATTAATGGTTGCATGAGAAATTAAGGCTGCTTGAGTAGCTTTCTGTATAAAATATAACCCAATATCATGCATAAACTTCGGGGGAGCATTACGCCTAAATGATTATTATATACAAATGCAAAAACCCTTTCTTTTTCCCTTGTTCAGTTTGTCATCATCAAAAAGGGGGAGAATGTGAATGCTTATGTCTCTAAGGCATGTCAAATAGTTTTTGATGATAACAAAGACCAAAGTAAAGATCAAGTGAAGTTCAAGTGCAAAAGAGAAGATCAAGATCAAAGAAAGAAGTCAAGAGGTTCATTTAGTAATAGGGCTTAGAACATTAATGTTAAATGCTCTCAAGATTTCTCAAATGGTTTTTCAATATATGATTTCAAAATAAATGAGAAATTTCAAAGTTAAACATAGCTTTCAAGAAAACGCGTGTTTCAATCTTAAATCTAACACTCTTAAAAGGATTTATGTTTAAACAATTGTCTCCAGGTGTTAGAAATGACTTACAAGCTTCATTGGACTTAAAAAATGTGTTCAAAGGTCAATGTAATCGATTACATGACGTTTGTAATCGATTACACAGCAAACAGAAGCCATGTAATCGATTACATGAGATATGTAATCGATTACACGGAAGTCAGAAGCCATGTAATCGATTACACAATATATGTAATTGATTACATCAAGCCCAGAAAGGCAAGAACACGTTTAAAGAGTCATGTAATCGATTACATGAACAATGTAATCAATTACACAGCAAGTCAGAAGTCATGTAATCGATTACCTGGACAATGTAATCGATTACACAGCAAGTCAGAAGTCATGTAATCGATTACTTGGACAATGTAATCGATTACAAGCAAAGTCAGAAGCCATGTAATCGATTACACAAGCAATGTAATCGATTACACAGAGCCCAGAAATTCAAGAACACGTTGGAACAATAATGTAATCGATTACATAAGTTATGCAATCGATTACACGAACTCTGACAACCTACAACGACTATTTTAAATGCATTAAATGCATACCCAACTACCTCCAACGGATCCATTTATTGAGAAACTTATAAATACCATAGTTGAGTCTTTATTTGAGGTTAATCTTGAACTTAAAAACTGATCATCAATTCTTCCAAAACGTGAATCAATCTTTGAGTTCATTTCTTGCTCTATTTTTCTGTAAAAATGTAAAATATCTTTGAGAGCAATATTAGAGCTTCAATTTGTAAACTCTTGCTCTAGAGAGAGTTTCTTCCATTCAAATCTTACACAATTTATCTAGTGAGGGTGAGGTATCCCTCAAGCATTGTAAGGGTGAGGTATTCCTTTGAAAATAGAGGCTCAAGCTTTTGGGTGAGGTATCCCATATTGTTGAGTGCTCAAGGTTGAAGTGGTTTGTCAAGCACCCATTGAAGCTTGACGACATAGTGGAAAATCTCAAGTTGTTGCTTGGGGACTGGACGTAGATCACAAGTGGAGTGGTGATTGAACCAGGATAAACGACTGTGTTTGTTTCTCTAAACCTTCCTCTGCTTATCTTTGTGCACTGTTTCATTGTTTTACTTGGATATTGTCTCCTTGGCTATTACGTTTATAAGTAAAAGTGTTTAACTCATCTATTCAATTATCTCTAATCATTCAATAGCTTCAACGAAAATTGATTGTCAAACGATTTGCGAAAGATTTGCGAGCTTATTTTTAACTACTCAATTCACCCCCCCTCTTGAGTATTGAGGCCACTTGGTAACAATTTAACTAGAAACACTTTATCGCTTAAGAATGTTAGCCATGGTAACCATTACCCAAGAGGGGGGTGAATTGGGTGATGACTGGTTTTAATGCAACTTTGACAAATTATGCATTTTAAAACACTTAATTAATAAATGCAGCGGAACATGCATAGCAAAGGCATAACTATTAAAGATTACTCAAATACAACTTGGGTTAAAGAAAATCAAGCAAATAAGCTAGATATCAAGATCAACTCAAGCATATATAGTTAAAGCACAAATATAAAGAGATAGAGTTGAGAAGAGCAAACACTAAGATTTATCCTGATTCAATCACTAACCACTTGTGGCCTACGTCTAGTCCCCAAGCTTAACTTGAGATTTTCTTCACTATCTCCTAGACTTCACAGGTGCTAGGAATCCTTTGTACAAACAAGAGCACTCCCCACACCTTGGGATACCTCACCCTTGTGCTACAGCCTCCAACTCTTCAAGCTTCACAGGTACTTGAGAAACCTTTACATTCAAGAGCACTCACAACACCTTTGGGATACCTCATCCTTTATGTTTGAGTCTCACTACAAGGGATACCTCACCCTTTTCTCTCTTGAGGGATACCTCACCCTCTTACAATGATTTCAAAGTGAAGAGAAAGAATAGAAACTCTCACAATAGTAGATATACAACTTGAAGAACAAAGTATGGATGATAGAAAACTCTCTTAAGAGTGGATAATACAAATTAAAGAATAAAGGAATAGAAGGATTTTGCAATAAAGAGCTCAAAATATGATTTTGGTGATTCAAGGATCAAATCAAGTGTTCAAGAGTTTCTTCAAGTGTAAATGCTTCAATCTACACTTATTTATAGAGCGCAAATGATAAAATAGTCGTTGGTAGTGTTTAGAAATGATTTTTTATGAAAACTAGCTGTTTATAGCCATTGAAAATGTTTCTGGGCACTTAGTAATCGATTACACACTTCTGGTAATCGATTACATGGCCTCTGCCAACGTTGTAATCGATTACAAGACTTGTGTAATTGGTTACATCATTTTTGGTTTTGAAAACTAATTTTAAAAGGTCATAACTTCTTCATTTCTTATCCAATTAAAGGGAATGACCACTCATTGGAAAGATATTTGAGTTTATTTTCAAATGAAATAATTTCACAACAAAACTCAAAGTATTTTGAAAGTTATGATCAAGAGAGTAACTAAAGGTCAGCTTTTCAAAACTCAAACTTGCCTATTTTTGAAAATTGACTTTAAATGGTCATAACTTCTTCATTTCTTATCCATTTAAAGCAAATGACCACTCATTGAAAAGATATTTGAGTCTATTTTCATATGCAATAAGGTCATAATAAAACTCAAAGTATTTTAAAAGTTATGATCAAAATAGTAAGCAAATGTCAGTTTTTCAAAACACAAACTTGACTATCTTTCATAGATTTGAAATACCACCGAGACTAGCTTTCCAAAAACAGTTTGTTGGACATTTAAACATTTTATAAACATTTATAAAGATGTTTAAAACTTATTTGAGTTTAGTGTGATTCTCATTTATCTTTACACAAGATCTAAGTCCTATAAGTTATTCTTGAAGAACCTTGGGACTTGATCTTTTGCCATCATCAATTCTTTGGCTTCTTGATGTAATCCAAACTTCCAAAAATTCTTCTCTTCAAAACTTATAAATGCTTGGAACATCTTTATCATTTTCATTTTTCTTAAGTTGAGCATAGTTGTGATCTTTTGTTTTCTTGTTGCAATGCTCACTCTTGGTACTTGGACTATCCTACAAAGTATTGCTCACTTAAACAAATATAGTTAATCCAAATTCATAGCTCAATATCTTCATATACATGATTCATAAATATATAACTCTACTTAGTCTAACATGCATATAAGACTTTCATAGACACATCCAAATAAGATATTTATCAATAACAAATAGATATGCTCTATGTAGGATGCAACAAAGAACATATGCAAAGTGTTCTTTTTGTCTTGTATTTGTCATCATCAAAACTTAACATATTAAATAATTTAGGGCAAACTTATTTCCACAAAAAATACTTTAATCTTACAAAATCAAGTTTTCTAACTTGCAAAGGTGTTATAGAAAAAATTGGGATTCATCTCAATCCTATTCTCGCCATTGCTTTATTTTTCTTACACATAAAACTGTCACTTAAGTCTTATTACTTTTTCTCAAGTTAAATTAAACCTAAGGAAATAAGCTAATAGACTTACAAATATCTACCTTAACCTATACTTATTACCAAAAAATTATTCATTCTTTACTTGATATCTTTACAAATTCTCATAATTTTTCAAGATATCTTCCTATTTAATCTGGTCCTCAAACACTCACTCATTGTTATTAAAAATATTAAACTAACTCAGTTAATTCTTCAAAATTAATCACATCATTCTATTTATTTGTGACCTAAAAATAAGTTCTCCATATTTATTTTTCTCATCTAAGCAGTTTATGTTATTTTCTAGGCTATTAACAGTTATTTTTCACATTCAGTAATATAGCAAAAGAACTCAACTAAAAAAAGTTACCAAAGTTAACAGGCAACTCATACAAGAGTTATTGAACTTTTATAATCATAATTAAGACTAATTAGTTAGGGAGGATGTTACAGGTATGATTAGGCTCACCTGAAGCTCAACCAAGCCATGAGTAAGAGAGGTTAGAAAGACAACCATGGTTGATTTTTTTGAAAAATAAAAAAGATGGGAAGAAAAGCAGAGAGGAAGAACTGAACTTAGGACCATGAATAGCTTTAAGAGAAGCAAACGAGAGAGAATAAATTTAGGGGATTTTAGGAGAAGCAAATAAGAAATGAAAGTTGACACTTCTGGGATGTTCAAAATTTGAAACTTGAATAAGAGGAGATAGAAAGATACCAACTAAAAAGCAAAGTACATCCTCAACCCCAAGAGAGAGAAGAATCTGGAGTGTTTTACGAAGCGAGTACATTTCACAACAAAAGGTCTCTAATTTTTAAATAACGGAGTGGATAGATGTTGATGTGCTTAATTTATATATACAATCGCGATTTTCCTACCGCGAACAGTGCCACACCCAATTTAACACCGTATCACTGTACATACGAAATTATCGTATCTCTCCCTTTCAAGTCTGCCTCCTCCGTATCTCTCCCTTCATTTTCATTTTCATTTCCCCCTCCTACTCCTTTCTCCCTCTCAAAAATCCCCTACTCTCTCCACTTTTCCCCCTCCCTCCCCTCTGCTATTTGCCAGTTGTTTCCCGAAATTTCTGAACCCCAAAGTTGTAACTTTCTCTCGTCCCTTCGACCCTCTCATTTGGCATTGTCACTTCCCCCTATTCTTTCCCTTTCTCCCTTTTCCCATTGACCGTCGGAGACCACGCAGGCGCACTCGCCGTCTGAAGTTGCAGTTGGCACTCCCAGTTGGTGAAGAGCACGCACCGGCTTCGTCTTCGTCTTCTTCCCCCAATCTCATTGCTCTGCCCCCATCCCTCGCGCGCTAGCGACCTTTTGCACATAACAGGTATACATAGTTCATTTAAATGAGGTTTATGGGGTAAATGTCAATTCTGACTTACATATTATCTCTCTCCCCCTCTCCCTACTCATTTTTTCTCATTATCATGATTTGGGATCTTTCCATGTGTGGTCACAACTAATGCTAGGTATTTACCTTCAATTATAAGTAGCGTTCCACGGCAGCTGTTTACCAATTAGCATATTAATGTGGCATTTTTGTTTATTGTGATATTTAGGAATGTGCTGTACATAGCATAGCCACGAGCTGAATGGCTTACCATGGTTCCTTTCTATGTGCTTCTCTGTTGTAGCTTTTGCTGATTTTGGTGTTAAATGTGGCTTGTATGTATTTTTTTTTCCTGACCATCATGTGACCCAGATTTGACAAATTCACGGTTTGATATCTTGTAAATTCAGTAGTTAGGGTTTGAGTTTTGAGCAGCTACTTTTTCTCATGTTAATCGATCATAGTTAATTTATTGGTTCACTATAGGCTGAACCACTTCAAACTCTGTTGATTTCTCTTGTTATTGTCTGCTGCACGTCTGGTTATAACAAGTGGTTATACCAAGTAACTTGTTAATGTTGTTTCCCGGAATGATGCTTGCTAAGTCTATTTGTTTCCTTTCCCCATATATGTAAGATATTCTATTTGCTTGCTTAATAGTCATCTCGCTAACAGTTGGAAAGTTTTGTCCATGTATGTTAGGAAAATTGGCCATTTTATGTGCCTAGTGAAATAAATTTATGTTAGAAACTTTAGATGCTATGTTTACAGTTAAACGCAATAGGTCATATGATATAGATTATGTTTCAGTTTTTGATAGTGTGATTTAAATTTTAAATCTAGACTATAGAATTAGTGTGCCCAAAATTTTTGGGCAGTGTTTAGGATTGATATTTTTGTCTTTACGGATTTGAGGAAATTCATCCCCGTTGGTATCAAATATTAATTTTTGAGCAGTTGATGATGCAATGGAAGGTGGGCGATTAATGTTATACTGTGCAATCAGTTTGCACTTACTCCTCAATGCCAGTTACATGATGTTAAGGTTGAGAGCTATAACTGGTTTTGCAAATAGCACAGTTAAGTCATCATAGATAATTGGGAGGATTGACTGTTTGACTGCAGTCTCTGCTTTAGAAACCCATTTGATAGATAGAATTAATAATGTTATGACCTTTTAGTGGAATCACTAACCAAGCTTACATACTTTTTCCCAAAGCCCATCAACTTGGATGTCCATTTGAATTCTTTTGAGGCAATCACGAGGAGAAGAGGAAAGAAAAGAAGAAAAAGTCTCAATAGTAATCAAATTTTAGTCTATATGTTTTTATGATAATCTATGTAAATTTTGTTACTTTGAGTTGTATTTTAATATACACGTATTTTACATAGCGCCCATGAGGCTTTTGATGCAAATATGTATAGACATTACTTTTGGGCAGCCCACTTATAAAATCCATAGATATTTACCTTGCTGCCTAATAGGATAAGACACAATTGCTCTCAATTGTGTTTCATCATGTTGCCTAGATAAGTTCCTATAAAATTTGTTCTTATTAGAACAAATCTGGTTACATGAGTTATATAATTGGTCAAAAGTTTTTGTATTATGTGTAACTTAAGTTCCTAACCAATTATAATACTCTTATAATAGATATCTGTTTTATAATTCACTTTTTTATCTGCTTCTTGGTTGGACTGGTTTAAAAGTGATTATAATTATTCGCCATATTTTTCATTTACTAATTATGTTATATGCTTCTTACATAGGGAAACTAGTTCCACTGGTTAAAGACCACATTGACAAATATGTTTTTTAAAAAATTATTAAAATGATATTTAGATTATGTGATTGAGTAGAATTTGCTATTGCTGAAAATGATGAGTAGAATGTTTCAAGAACTATGCTCTCTAAGTCTTAACCCTCTATATTGATTACATTGTTGTACCATTACATTGATTACTTGGGGTTCGGTTATAGTACGAGACATATTTAAATGCTCTCAATTATTTTGCAGGTGTTGTGGCTTCGTTTGCAAAGTGTGTTTGTTGAATCAATTGTTTGGAGCATGGCAAACAGTCAAAATGTATGGTACACATGAACTGCTTTCACTATTTGCATGACTGCTATTTATTTATTACTAATATGGACTTTATTGTTATACTCTTCAGTTACGTTTGAGGCACGCCTGCGCACCCCATGTGTTGGTTGAGATTAACTATAATTTGACCTGCGCAACGAACCCGAATATTGACCACTCCATTTAGATCACTTCTAAATATGCGGAGAATTTGCAAATATACGGTGTACTATCTGTGGGAGTTAGCTTGTCGATGGGACGACCAAGCTACGGGATTCAGAGTTAGAAGTCGGGTGGTTGGTTTTAAGCCCATTGATGTATGTTTGGCGCTTGGACTGCGCGTTCGAGGTGAACGTCTCCAACCTGATGATGGAGGGGAATGTAATACATTGTCTCTGCTTGGGAGTGAAGTTGTCACCGTTGACAGAATAGTCCAACTGCTCCATGCGCATCAAGGTGATCATCAGGTGGATGATTTATGTAGACTGTACATTCTCTTGCATTTGGGGTGTTTTACTTTCCACGAACAGGAAGACATGTGTATGGTGGCTTCACTCAGATGTTAGATGACTTAGATGCTCTAGGTAATTACTCCTGGGGTGTAGCAGTGTACGATTACTTAGTTGATAGCTTAACCATAGCTGCCTCAGTTGTCAGAAGAGGGGAGAATTCACGCCAGAGACACATAATAGGGTGTGCAGCTATCCTTCAGGTATAAATTTATAATATTTGAAAAATCATTGTATTTTATTCATATGAATGAATTTTATTGGCATATATCTATATTGACCTTCTTAGTAAAACTATGTACTTAAATCTGACAATTGTTTGATGTAGGTTTGGGCTTTAGACCACCTGTCCATGTGGAAAACGGATAATAACCCCCGAGTGTTTCCGTTTCCACGGTTTTTGAATTGGCAAAACGTGGGAATCAGCAAGGCAAAGATTAATCGGGCATTTCGACACAATTTGGTAAGCATGGTTGAATTAGTGAGACATTGTAATATGTTTTGCAATATACAACATTTGATATTTGTGCGTTTTGTGTGTTTTGTGCATTATCAGATAATCGAGGATGTGGCTGCCACGCCTGAAGAGATGCGGGTTGACATACTTAGAGAGGCATTGGTCGATGCACAACCCGAGTCTGGCCATCATGGACCAAGGTTTTTTGATAGAGAGGACCATGCTAGTGAGCTTCGTCGGTTGGTGGCGCAAAATACGCAGTTTGCGGAGAGGATTTCTGTTTTGGAGCAAGAACTGAGTCTGTTGAAAGAAATAGTACTTCAGCGTCCAGCGACGGCTCCCTCAACTTCAGCTGCTGCCGCGGATCATCCTCAAAATGTACATAGACAAAATGATGCATTTTTAACGCCTATCCATGGTGATAGTCAGGGGAATGAGGGTGGTTCTCAGCAAAGGGCTGGACGTTTTTCACCGTCGACAGTAGGAAGCCCACGGCTTCGCAGTCAAACTGCTGCTCGGAATTTTGGTTAGTGTTGTTTGATTAACATTAGAATTTCATGGTTATTACGTATCATTTTATTCTTTGTTTGACTTATCATATGCCTTTTCAGGTGAATCATCAGTAAGCTTACCTCAAGAGAGTGATGCAGGTAAACCAAAAAATCTTTTTTCCATCGCCTTAGATGCTTTATATATACATAATTGTTTAGCATCTAACCTGATGTCTGTTATTACACAGATGAAGCTGATGTTGAGGCTGTTACCAGTGATAAGCCATCATCAAACATTGCCACTCGAGCAAAATGCCAACCGAGGAAGCGTTTGCAAAGTGCGTCCACGCGAACACCATTTGTGTATCAGCTAAGGAATAAGAAGAACACCTAGAAGTAACGGGTTGTCCGATGCTTAACAGATACTAGGACGTGAACATTGTAACCTGATTATAGTCTTTTGTTATATATTTGTGTAGAATGTTTGATATTTTGGGTGAAGTTGGCTCCATTGACGAGTTCCAATATAGTGTATGTATTGATAATCGGTAATGTGAACTGAGTTATTGTTGGATTTTGTTTTTCCTATATGGTTATTTCTGATTGATTGGAAATGCCAAGTTCATTTGTAGGGTTTATGGTTTATGGTTCACTTGGGTCAAGAGGGGTTATCAACCCAATACTATAACCTTTACAACACTTATGAAAGGGCTTTGTATCAATGGTGAGGTTAGGAAAGCAATGAACTTTCCTGACAGCGTCGTAGGATTCAAGTTATGCATGACCGTTAACCAACTACTACAGTTTATTCACCACTTTTTTATTCGTCATTAACCAATTTTATTTCAATGCTTCTGAAAATAATTTGTTAACGAAGAACAAAAAAATGGTTAATCTCCTTGGAAAGTTGGTTAACGAGGTCAAGGATGGATGGTTGCATTCAAGTTATGCATGGTCATTAACAACTTTTGTAGCTCATTAACCATCTATTTGTTCATGATTAACCAACTTTGTTTCAAGTATGAAAATTGTTGCATTCAAGTTGTGCATTGCCATTAACCAACTTCTATAGCTGATTAACCACTTTTTTGTTCGTGATTAACCAACTATATTTCAATGCTTCTGAAAATAGTTGGTTAACGATGAATAAAAATGTGATTAATTTCCTTGGAAAGTTGGTTAACGAGGTCAATGATGGATGGGGTTGTATTCAAGTTGTGCATGGACATTAACCAACTTTTGTCGCTCATTAACCATCTTTTTGTTCATGATTAACCAACTTTGTTTCGAGTCTGAAGAACCTCTTCAAGTTGTGCATGGTCATTAACCAACTTCTGTAGCTCATTAACCACATTTTTGTTCATAATTAACCAACTTTGTTTCGAGTCGGGTTGCATTTGTGCATGACCATTAACCAACTTCTATATTTTATTAACTACATTTTTGTTCGTGATTAACCAACTATATTTCAATGCTTCTGAAAATAGTTGGTTAACGATGAACAAAAAGGTGGTTAATTTCGTTCAAAAGTTGGTTAACGTGGTCAATGATGGATGGGGTTGCATTCAAGTTGTGCATGGACATTAACCAACTTTTGTCGCTCATTAACCATATTTTTGTTCATGATTAACCAACTTTGTTTCGAGTCTGAAGAACCTCATTCAAGTTGTGCATGGTCATTAACCAACTTCTGTAGCTCATTAACCACATTTTTGTTCATGATTAACCAACTTTGTTTCGAGTCGGGTTGCATTTGTGCATGGCCATTAACCAACTTCTATATTTTATTAACTACATTTTTGTTCGTGATTAACCAACTATATTTCAATGCTTCTGAAAATAGTTGGTTAACGATGAACAAAAGGATGGTTAATTTCGTTCAAAAGTTGGTTAACGTGGTCAATGATGGATGGGGTTGCATTCAACCTATGCATGGACATTAACCAACTTCTGTAGCTCATTACCCACATTTTTGTTCATGATTAACCAACTTTGTTTCGAGTCTGAAGAACCTCGGGTTCAGTTGTGCATGACCATTAACCAACTTCTGTAGCTCATTAACCATCTTTTTGTTCAGGATTAACCAACTTTGTTTCAATGCTTTTAAAAGTAGTTCCTTAACGAAGAACAAATAAATGGTTAATTGCCTTGGGAACAAATAAAGTAGTTCATACATGTACAATTTTCATTGGATACCTTATAAACTTGTATCAAAATATTGGTTTTACCCGACCATTTACATAACCTTATATAATTATGTACACATTGTAAGTACTATGTCATTCACTAAACTATACAAACAACCTATTCCAAAAAAATACATAAGTTAGTTACTTTACTTACAGCAAAATAAACATTCAAAATAATAATAAAAACTAGCATAATACTATGTCATCACATATCACCGTTTGCCACTCCCATGCATTAATCTCATCAAAAGTGGCCAAAAAATATTGATGTCAGCTACCACTAATCTTTGCACCCATTATAGGTAATTCGACAGTTGCCCTATAAGCCTGCAACACCAAAGTTAATTGCCTTAGTCTTTCAAACTAAACATTAACTCTAATAAAAACTATTACAAATATAATTGATTGAAAGAGTTAAGTACAACGTCAGTGTTACTCAACTCGTGTTTCTTCAAATTGCTTTGAATAACTACTCATGCCAAAATTCATGTATGAATTTTCACTACTAGCAGCCTGAAAAAAACATTTGAAAAAGTTAACTACAACCACTTTGACAACCTAAAATTTAGCATACGTTTCACATGCCTTTGGACCACTGCTGAAATCATGTTGAAAATCTGCAAGTAATGATAAAGAACTTTGTGCTGGACTTTCTACCAATTGCGAAGTCCAACAACTATCGTTGTAATCATCAACATTTGTTGTCAACAATGTTGTTGATTTGTAAGGAGAAATATAACTCAAGTTAAATTATAAATTCTTATAAAAGTTTACAAATAAGAATGACTCCATCAATACTACTTCAAATGATAACAATCATTTCAACACTAATTACAATTTAAATTTATTTTACGTGCACACACACACCACGGTACAATCGTCATCTCGTTCTCCAGGAGTCATAATTTCCATAGATGAGCATACATGTAGCTTGTTTCCATTGATCTGACTCATGCTTCCCTCGATACACTCCTACATAAATCAACACAAATAAGTTAAAAATACATTTCATAATATATGCACTATTTCTAAGAGAGTTAATGGCAAACAGTTATTCCATACACCAAGAAAATATATCCAAATGCACTCACATCAATTGTCAACATGTGTGACCTTTGAAGTGTTGTCTTTCTCTTTTTCCTCACAATTTGGTCAACTTTTGATACTTTTCTATTTGATCGAGGGCGGCCTTTACGAGCAACACGTAATGGACTATGAATCTCACTTGATAACTCCTTGGTTTGACTACTTCCAGTGCCAATCATATTGCCCGTTTTGTGTTGACCTTTATGACATGTGACACTATTGTGGTTCGATGTAGCAATCGACTGCACCTTGCCTTTACATGCACGCAATGTTTGGAGAAAAAATTCACTAGCATTGTCACATTCAGCAGCAACTTCGGCAACCTCGTAAAACTCCTTCAATAAATTATCAAATCTTTGCATTTGAGGTTGCAATTGTTTCACATCATAACTGCTCTTGATGTATGCATGTTTCCTTCTTATATTTTTGCTCCATCTTGGAAAAATATATTTCGAAGGCATTTCCTTCACCCTTTCTTGCGCAAGAACAGCAAGAGAATGTCTGCACACAATGCCTTTAAACTCAAACAACAAGCATTTGCATCTAACATCATGATTGTTGCGATTAAATACCACCTCTACTGTTCTTTCTTTCATACATCCAACTACTACCATCTCCTCTAACACATCATAAGTAGAGATTCCATCCTCAACACATTTAATGCAAATAGAACAATTCATTTTACCCCTAAATTCAGCTTGAACCTCGTTAAACTTCGAATGGGTATACTCGCCTTGGAATTGCCTCTCAATCATAGAGTTCGACCCACATGCAATAATGCTGTTAAATGATCGACAATCTGCCTCATATTCTTTTTCTGCCTTATCGTGGAGAGCATTATCATACTGCCTTACAAATACTGCAGAGTTATTGATGAGTTTATATACCCATCAAAAAATGCGTTAATGCTCTCGCTCCTATGGGTCGTTGACATTCCAGCCCCAAAAATCTTTCTTCAAAAAGATTGGGACCCATCTCTGTCGCTCATTGTACAACCCACTCAACCATTCATTGTCTTGTAGGTCATGTTGTTGGACAAAAGTAACCCATTTTCCTTTAAATTCACCTCTGTCAAGGAATCATAAGCGCATTTTTCATTGCATCCTTGATCTTGTTATATTCACCATAACCTTTCAACTTCTCGGGATTTTTTCATGATATGCCATAAGCACCATCGATGGAGAGTAGTAGGAAACACTATCTGGATTGCATTTTTCATGGCCATGCATTGATCGTGATAATACCGTTTAGAGCCTTACCGACATACAATTAAGCCAAGATTCAAATAGCCACACAAACGAATCAGTGTCTTCGGTAGATAGTAAACCACATCCTAGCAAAATTGATTGCCCATGATGATTCACACCAACGAATGGAGCAAATGGCATGTCATACCTATTTGTCAAATAGGTTGTGTCAAACGTCACAACATCTCCAAACGATTCGTAAGCGCTCTACTTCTTGCATCGCCCAAAAACATTCTTCACGTGAAAGTCATCATCCAAATCTATAGAATAGAAGAAATGACTATTTTGTTGTTGCATCCGTGAAAAATAACTCCTTAGAGCTTTACCATCACCCTCCTTCCCAATCGCACGTCTTTCCCTCCCAACATAGTTTCTCACGTCTCGTTCAACAAATGGTAAATTATCATACCCTCCAACATCATGAACAAGAGAACGAAAGGTCTTGTTCAACCTCACGCCTGCTTCATTATTGATCTCTATTCTTCTCTTCACGTGCATGCTGATGTTTCTGTTTCCTTGGAACATCCTTGCCTTCGCAGGGCTAAGATCATAAGAGTGGTCAAGTACAACTTTTTTTATGCACCAAAGTCCATTTTTGTTCAAACCAACAGTTATCTTTGCTTGATAGTTCTTCTTGATTGTTGGATAGGTATTCAAATCATTTGGAACCGTTGACACACAACTGCCTTCTCGTGAACATGCTAGAATGAAGTATTTTAACTCTCCATCATCTCCTTTTCTTGAATTTCTAATGATGAAATCGAATCCCTTTGCCTTAGCATACTGCCGATAGAATGACTTAACGGCATCCACCGAAGGAAATATAATACCTGTTGCCGGTTCACAAGGTTCAGATTGCTCATTGCAGCTATAACTCACAATTATCTTAGTTTCATTTGCTTCTTCAATGCATTGAGCACCGCCACCAACATCAGATAACACCCCACTGCCATTCACAATATTTTCATCCTCCATGGAAGCACCTATTTCCAATTCCATTAACCTACACATGCACAACTCACGTTACCATCCAAAAAATCGGCAAGTGGAAAGCATTTTATCTATCTATTAATGGTCAACAAATTTCTCAAAGTGACTATAAGACATGGTCTTTCATATTATGTATGAGTTAGAGTAATGCTAAAGAAAAATGTGACTATTATTTTACTTGCATTTTTACTCTTGGTTAACACAGTAGAAATTTATGGTTAATAACTTGTATATGTTGGTTATTGGGTAGAATCATGGTCAGTGGTTAAACCGTTAACCATCCACTACACGTCATTAACCATATATTTATACCTCGTTAACCAAGAGTTATAAATGGTGTAAAAAAAGTTACATGGTAAGCAAGATAATCAACGAACACAAGCAACCATCTAACATGCCACAAAGATAACAAACCAGCAAAGAATCCAACCCTTCTCATTTACATGCAAAATTAAACCCATTCACAAGTCAATAATTTCCCAACAACAAGACAAAGTAAAAACTGCAAGTACTCATCTTTAAAGTCACATGGTTTAGTGTTGTAGTTGATATGCAGCAACAGTATAGGCAGCTAATTTTTATCTGTTAATTTATTCATCTTCTGTGCACAATCAATCCTAACATTATTGTTTCTTTATTACTTCTTACATGTACTTATTCTAGTAAGAAGATTATGTATGATTAAGTTAGAGTTAAACCAAAATGAGTTCTCATCCACCCAAATAAAGCTATAGAAAAATAAATAATTAAAACCTTAACCCAACAATTCAAACCTTAGCCCACCACCTAGCCTTAACCTGATAACTTAGACCCAACCCAATGCTTCTGGAACCAAGTCCTTCACGGTGAAGGCAGCCTCTGCCTGGAGGTGTCTCTTCACTACATGTTCTTAGAACATTGTTGAGCTTACGTATCTAATGGAGAAAGTACCTTGATGAAGCACAGAGGGAAGCGAAGGCAGCGGTGTTGCGGAGCTTCGAGCAGGCTACGAAGGCAACAGTGTTGCTGGAAATGCGACGGAGATGAGAGGGAGACGGAGTCACTTACATTTCAGACATGGAGAAAGTAGAGAAATGGGGGGAAATGAGAGGGAGACAGAAATGAGAAAGAGAGGGAAACCGTATATCAACGTATATCAACTTTTTTCTTTGTTTTTTAAATGAAAAATAATGACATGGCATAGGTGTTAAAACTGGTGTACTTACTGTACACGGTAGGAGCATCATTTTCCTTATATATATACTAGTTAGTAGTCCATTTATTGTACGGATTTTTTTTTTAAATTTTAATCTTTGTTTAGAATATAATTTAGAGATTAAATTTTTAATATGTTATACTTATGTTGTCTGTTATAAATTAAACTTTTTGAATTCATAACATTTTATTTTAAATTTATAAAAAACCAAAAGAAAAGATAATTTTTTTAGCCAATTGTGTATAAAAGCATTAAACGTATTATTGTTGACTTCTAGAAATAAATTTTTATATTTTTTTATTTTTGATAAATTATAGAAACAAGTAAATAAAAATGTCTTTTAATAGCCAAATAAATATTAATAGACTTTATCGTTAAAGGAATTGGGACGAAAAAGAAATTGTATAATCAACTAAGAAGCCAATGAAGAAGCAAGATTTGAGACGAAAAAGGAATTACGTGTAATCAACTAATAAGGCAACATGGTTAACCAAGAGAGAGAGTATGCAAATAGAGATTTGTTTACTCTCGATATAGAATAAATATGGTTTAAGAAAAGAGAAAGTATCAAAGAAGAATAACTTATTGTCAAAAGAGAGTATTCAAATTTATAATATAGAGATAGATTGTATACCTTTAAACTTAATAACTTTGTTATTCTTGAACTTATTTTAAGAAATTTAACTTTATCATTTAATGATTTTATTTTGTAGGATTAATTTAAGGAGATGAGAATTTTTCTCCTTTTGGAAAAGAACAATTATTTTGGAAGCACACAACTGGACCCACCGTTGGATTTGGGTGCAAAGAAAAGCCTATTTGAATGAATGTGTTGGAAAATTGATTTGGGGTCACTGTGCATTAAAGGTTAAGTGGTTAAAGTCCAAAGGCTTGGAAAATTAGTAGCTATTGAAACTTATATAAGGGAAGTGGCTGCGTGTGACCTAGGCAGAAAGCTAGAAACGTGGAATTGGAGAGGTGCCACAATAAGGAGACGAACAACAATAACATAGAAATGAGGAAGAAGACACACAACTGGGTTTTGATTTTATTTCCATCATCTATAGCTTACAATAATTGTGATTGAATTTTTCGTGGCAATAATTAATTTTAGCATGAGATAAATTTTTGTTAGGAAATTTTGATGTAACTTGGATTTATGAGTATTTATATTTGTTAAATTGGTTTTCTTCATTATGCAAGAGTTTAATATTATTCTTAATTTCTTTTTATTTATATCTTGAAATTACATTGAAAGAAAAATTCTTTGATTTGACATAGGTAATAAACTCCAAAAGTATATGATCGGAACAGGAGTAAAGACTTATCTTGTGAGAAATTGAACTTATAAATAGATCTTAATGAATTAATTGATGCTTATTATTACTATTGAAAAAAGGATAATAGGTGTTTTTCAAGATGTTTAGTATAACTTGGAAGAGAATACTAAATAATTTAGGATTATTGTAACATATTCTGTAACACCCCGAAAATTGTTTGTTTCATCATGAATAGTCATTTTATAATATTTATGATTTTTGAAAATTTTTGGAGTATTATTCTAGAAACGTTGAATATTTTAATATATTTCTCGTTTTACATGTGTGCTGAGCAGAACTGGTGTAACACCTCAAAAACTGTTTGTTTTATCATAAATAGTCATTTTATAAAATTTGTGATTTTTATGAATTTTTTTGGAACTGTTAATTATTTTAATATATTTCTTAATTTGCATGCACACTGAGCGGAGCTGAGAAAATAAAATATTTTCCCCGAGGTTGGTAAACTTTGAACTGTGGAAACGTGACGGGGGATCGTACTAAACTCAAGGTCGGGCATAGTTTACGAAGTTTACGTTTTTTGAGATTTTATCTGATAAATAAAATTGTTGTACCCAGAAATTATATGATGAATAATAAATACTATTTTTATTAACTGTAACTTTTGTTCATTGGATAATAGCTCTAGTAGAGTGTTTACTTTAAGTGACATCACCTTGATGACATCACGCAAGTGACATCATCGTTGACTTTTCAAAAAGGTAAGTTTTGGCTTCTTGAAGAAGCTTTGGAGGAAGCTTCCTAGCAACTTCCTATTGGCTTGTTGGAGAAGCCAATTTCCCTCATCTCTCACACACACACTCCACGGCCATGAGGCCATTTTGGGAGCCAAAAATTAACTTTACACTTTATCATTTTCCATTTCTAATTTCAAACCCCAAAAGCTATCATCACTTCACTATCACTTTCTCTCTTTACCATTTCTCTTCTCTTTCTTTTCTCTCAAGCTCTTCTCTTCCTTTTCTCTTCTCCTCTCCACGGCACCAACACCATTGGATACCATCTCCATTAGCTTGCTAAAACTATTTCCATTTCTTGCTTCCTCTCATCATCCTAAGGCTTTTCTCTTTGGTGATCATCTTCAAAAACTTAACCTTTCTCCTCTCCATTTTCTCACCACCTACACAGCCAAGACCACCATTGTTGGCCATCCAAGCTTTTTCATTCAACCAACCTCATTTCCCACCATTTCTCATCACCTAGAACATTTTCTCTTTTGTGACCACCACCAAAATCCACCATTTTTGTTTCCCTCCATCAAGCTTTAAAGTTGGAGACTTTGAGGTAAAAGTTCATAACTTTCTCATTTTTCCATCTCATTTTTGTGATCCTGGTCACTTTGGTGATCATGGATGCCTTTTTCAAGCTTTGATTGTGATTCTTGTGAGTTTGATGTCCTTAGGATTTTCTTGAAGGTGGAGGACGAAATTCCCAAAGAAAAGGGAGCTTGCTTTCCTTGTTATTTCTCTTGATAATAGGAAGATTATCCACTTCAACCTATATTGGTAGTGGGAAACTTGTTTGTGTGTTGGTTGTGAGAAACCTATGTTAGGGTTACTCTCTTAGTTATGTATTTTTCTAATGATCCTTGTGTTAATTTTCCTCTATGTGGTTTATTGGTTATATTTGTGTAAATTGTTGGTTTTGGATTGATTTTGATGGATTGGAAACATGATTTGGAAGTAAGGGTTCCTTACTCTCCTTGGTGAGGCTCACAGCCATACCCCTTCCATAGGGTGTTCATGGTTAAAATTTTGTAACAAGTTGAAGAGATAATTAATCAAGTGAATAACAATTAATAGAGCAATGAAAAATTTGGGTTCTTACCCCATTGGGAGGCTCACGACCTCTAGGGCTTTTTGGGTCTAAATATGTAATTTTTGGGTAACCTTGGGACTTAAGTAATTAAGTATTAAGGAATTAACAATGTAATGGAAAAACTAGTTGGACTCTTGTCCAATGCATTAAGCTAAGGCTTAGGTGATTAGGTAAATTAAGAATTTATTAAGGATTCATAAGATAGAAAGAAACTTATTCGATGACCTAGTGTGATTCTTTTGAACTTAAGGGAAGAACAAGAGTGTGTGAGATTTGGAGAACCTTAGATAATTTTCTAAGTAAGTATGATTCAATTTGAGTAAAAGACTTAGCTAATTAAGAAAAATAAAGATTTAATAAAAATTACAAGAGAATACCTCTAGAGAAAACTTTCATAAGAAATGTTAGATTAAAGTGAAACTCCATAATGAACCTTAAAAATGTATTGTCATATTTGAGAATTTGATTAATATATTAATATGGGTCCATGAGTGGGACCAAAACTTTCTTGATGATTAACTTGGCCAAATTGTGGCATGCTATGGAAAAGTATATCATTGTTGAATATACATGGATATGCATTGAGTCATCATTCATTGTGAAAGTCCGATAAACTATTGTTGCCTAGGAGATTGAATCACACCTATGTGCAGGTGTGAATAGACTAGTGTAGGCCATAATGTTGACCTTGGGGGCGTCGGGGTGCGGGTGTCTCACAATGGTCAGTTGGTAGCTCCTCTAGGCCGTGGGATAGACCGACGCAAACGCACCGATGATCTGGACTAAGACACTGTCCTATATCGCGATCTAGTGTAGAATGTCTTGTACAATGTCATGATGTGCACGTTGATGAATTGAGAAATTATAGCACTTGTTGGCCTCGGCAGCCGAGTTACAGATATGTCTCTTGATCATTCTTTCCGTTGTTTGGGTCTAGCTCCATAGAGTAGGATTTTGATATCATGTGCATATGCATAGTGAGTCAACATATTAATTGATATTTATTTCGCAAGATAATTTGAACAGTCTTACTGATGTTACTATTACCTGAAATTGTTTAGTTGTTTACTATTTGTTTCTTGATGCTGATTATTATTTCTAACATGCTATGTGGGCGTTTTGTGCCTTCCTATTTCTTTACTGCCATAATTGGTAATGAATGTAGGATGTCTTACCTCTTTTCTATATTTCTGCTATTCCGTCTATTTATATGTTTCTCCAAAGACGTCGGTGAAGAAGGGGAAGTGCACGAATTCCTTGGCTTCTAGCCTAAATTTAATTAGCTTCCTATTCAAATATGACGTCCCGTTCGCAAGGCTTCTTGGGATATACGAGATTGACCTTTCACGGAGGACCGGACTACTAGCACATCAACCTGAGTACGGATCGTTGTGTCTACCTCAGAGATGTGACTTTGACTCTTGCTTGGGGACGTTATGATCCACCTATTTTTACTTTTCATGCTCGCTTGTATTTAGAGTTTTACTTGCCCCTACACAATATGTGGGGAGAACGGTATTACTCTCTACAAAAGGACTCTTTCTTATCCTTTGCGTGAGCCCCCGCTCGCAATTCGATTGCTCCAATGAGGGTTTCCTCTGACGAGGAAGACCCTGAGGAAGATCCAACTATGGTTTCTTCTCATTCACCTTAGGGGCTGATGATGTTGGTAGCCGCTGATGGCTATCAGTAAATCTTTTAGGGGGCCTAATGTTTTGTCTTTTGGTGGGCTGTATATGTGTAATCATTTTGGGGCATGTAAAGCTTTTACTTTTTTGTATATCTAATGATGTATCTAAACAAGTGCGATATAAATATATATATATGTATGTCGCTCGAATGTATGGCTTACTTTTGTTTTACTCTTTGCTGTAACTACTTTTTGTCATTTTATTTTATTATTTTGTAACAAAAAAAAGAGAATTCACCAAATTATTTATACGATCACAACTGAATAGACTTATTCATATTAAAATGAACCGGGTCTAAATTTATATATCTTATTAGATCTTTGTAGTTATGGTGTGACGTTGCCTCCTCAAAAAGGGGCGTTACACTAGTTTAGTATCAGAGCCCCGATTTAAGTTTTCTTTTGAGTCTTTGTGGTTAGGTCTGTCTTGTTTGTGCTATGTGATTCTCTGTGTTTGGTATTCCAAAAGGATACATCTAATTCTTCCTTGTGTTTTTATTCAGTCTACCCTGAAAAAGTGAAATGGCACGCAGTGGAGGCATGGCAGCAGCGATCGAAGCAATGCAACGAATGGTGGACGTAATTACACAACAAGCTGAGAGAGCTGCTCAACAGCAGAAAAGGGCTGCACAACAACAAGCTTCAACCGATGCTCAAAATCTGTCAGAGTTTCGTCGTAACAACCTTCCTCAATTTAAGGAGAATTTGATCCAGAAAAACCTAGTCTTTGGATTAAGGAACTGGAGAAAATTTTCAGAGGCATGAACTGTGCTGATGATAAGAAGGTAACCTATGCTGCTTTTATGCTGGTCGGAGACGTGGAAGATTGGTGAAACAGAGCGCAGAGATTACTAGAAGCTGAAGGTCGAGAAATCACCTGGGAGGTATTCAAGGATAAACTCTTGGAGAAACATTTCCCAGCAAGCGCAAGATATTCAAAAGAGATAGAGTTCCTTAGCTTGAGACAAAGGAACTTGACTGTCAGCGAGTATGCCATAAGGTTCGAAAGCTTGTCCAAAATTTTAACTTATTTCCAACACCAGCCGGATGAGGTGTGGAAGTGTCAAAAATTTGAGGAAGGATTGAGACATGACGTGAAAAGAGCGGTCATAACCTTGAGGATCAACTAGTTTTCAGAGCTGTTGGACACGTGTCGCCGAGTGGAAGATCTGGATCAGGCGTGGGACACGAGGAATCGTAACTTTGGACCTACTAGGTTCCAAAGAGGAGGTGGCAACAATGCAAATCGCTTTCAAAAGAAACCCTATTCCCGACCACCGGGAAGTAAGCAGCAGTCATCTGGTGGAGGTTCCAGCAGAGGTTCTGGTGGAAATCAAACTGGTCAGAATGTGGCGTTTTTGCCAAAGTGTTTGAAGTGCGGGAAAGATCACCTAACGAGGGACTGTACCATCAAAGGAATAATCTATTTCTGATGTGGAAAACCCAGACACGTCTCTAGGGATTGCAATCAGCCTAAGGCAGAGCCTTCAGTTAACACTACACGAGCTACAAAATCGCAGGTAGGAGGCCGAGTCTACACTATGAGTGGAGCAGAAGCCTCCGAATCTAAAGATCTGATACAAGGAGAAGGTACCATAGGAGGTAATCTTTTGACTATATTGTATGACTCTGGGGCAATCCACTCTTTCATTTCTTATGACTGTGTGTGACGACTTAGTTTACTTGTGTCTTCCTTACCTTTTGACTTGACTGTTTCTACCCCTACTGCTAAACTTGTTGTTACTACCAAAGTTTGTTTAAATTGTCCTTTAATTGTTGGAGGTCGAATCTTTCTATTGATTTGATCTGTTTACCTCTTTCCCAATTAGACGTAATTTTAGGAATGGATTGGTTGTCTTCCAACCATATCCTGTTAGACTATTCTAGTAAAACCATAGTTTTCCCTATGGATGAAGTTTCTAGATTTTTAACGGCTAACCAAGTTCGAGCTTTCTTGAAAGAAGGAGCTGAAGGATACATACTATTGTCTTCCTTAAAAGTCAAGAGCGAGGCAGATGTGAATACAATTCCAGTGGTTAACGAATTTCCTGAAGTCTTTCCTGATGATGTACCTGGTTTACCGCCGGAGCGGGAGATAGAGTTCACCATTGATCTTGTGCCTGGATCTGGTCCTGTATCTATAGCGCCTTACATGATGTCACCATCAGAGTTGGTTGAGCTTAAGGAGCAGTTAGAAAAACTCTTGGAAAAGCAGTTTGTTAGACCCAGTGTGCCCCCATGGGGAGCACCAGTGTTGCTAGTCAGAAAGAAGGATGGGACTTCAAGATTGTGTGTGGACTATCGCCAACTGAATAAGGTCACAATCAAGAATAAGTATCCACTTCCGAGGATAGATGACCTAATGGGTCAACTGAAAGGAGCAGCAGTATTATCTAAGATCGATCTATGATCTGGCTATCATCAGATCTGAGTAAAGGTGGAGGATAATCCCAAGACGGCTTTTCGTACCCGTTACAGTCATTATGAATATATTGTGATGCCGTTTGGTGTAACGAATACACCTGCCATATTCATGGACTACATGAACAAAATCTTTCATCTTTATTTGGACAGATTTGTTGTTATCTTCATTGACGACATTCTAATCTATTCTCAAAATCAGGAGGATCATGTTGAACATCTCAGTATAGTTCTCTAGATTCTGAAGGAGAAGAAGCTATATGCCAAACTGTTAAAGTGTGAATTATGGCTGGAAGAAGTTAAGTTTTTTGGGCCATGTGATCTCGAAAGGAAGGGATTGCAGTAGATCCATCAAAAGTGGAGGCGATTTTGCAATGGGAAAGACCGAAGACAATGACCAAAATACAGAGCTTTATGGGATTAGCTGAATACTATCGAAGATTCATTGAGGGATTCTCTAAGATAGTAGGGCCTCTCACTTAACTCACAAGAAAGAATCAAGCCTTTCAATGGACTAATGCTTGTGAAGAAAGTTTCCAAGAATTTAAGAGACGACTGACTACGTCACTAGTGTTAGTTCTACCTGATCCAAGTGAACCCTTTGAAGTGTATTGCGATGCTTCACATCAAGGATTAGGGTGTGTGTTTATGCAAAATAGAAAAGTTATAAGTGCATGAGAAGAACTACCCAACATATGACTTGGAGTTAGCAGCTGTGGTATTTACTTTGAAGATATGTCAGCATTTTCTTTACGGAGCAACATTCAATGTCTTTAGCAACCACAAGAGCCTAAAGTACCTGTATGACCAAAAGGAGTTGAATATGAGACAGCGAAGGTGGTTGGAATTTCTGAAAGATTATGATTTTCAACTTCTATGTCACCCCGGGAAGGCAAACGTCATGGTAGACGCTTTGAGTAGGAAGATGTTCAGTATCTCTACTATGATGATCAAGGAAAAGGATTTGATAGAGCAATTCGGGGATGTATAGTCCTTTATGGAATTGGCACCGAGAAAGATTTGTATAAACATGGTCACTATTTCAAGTGAGTTAATGGAAGATATCCGAGAAAAGCAAAAAGTTGATAAGTTTTTGCAAGAACAAAGGGAGCTAATGAAGCAAAGCTGTGTGATAACCTTCGAGGAAGGAACTGATGAAATTCTAAGATTCAGAGGTAGAGTTTGTATACCCAGGGATCAAGAACTTAAAAAGTATATTCTAGAACACGCTCATACGAGCAAGTTGAGTATGCATTCGGGAATAACCAAGATGTATCAAGACCTGAAACGGTTATTTTGGTGGCACGGAATGAAGAGTGATATTACTAGATGTGTATCGTCTTGTCTGGTTTGTCAGAAAGTAAAGGTTGAACACCAGAGACCATTAAGAATGTTGCAACCCCTAGCTATTCCCGAATAAAAGTGGGATAGTATTGCGATGGACTTTGTGGTTGGATTACCAAAGACCAGAAAAGGTTACGATTCAATATAGGTAATCGTTGATTGACTTACGAAGTCAGCACATTTCTTACCAATCAACATAAGGTACAACATGGAGAAGTTGACTCAGCTGTATATTGGTGAGATCGTTAGGCTGCATAGTGTGCCTACCAGCATTATTTCTGATAGAGATCCAAGGTTCACATCGAAGTTTTGGCAAAAGTTTGCAAGGAGCGTTGGGAACAAAGCTACGTTTGAGTTCTGTTTATCATCCCCAAATCGATGATCAATCAAAAAAGATGATTCAATCATTGGAAGATTTGTTCAGAGCTTGCACTTTGGAACAGACTGGAAGTTGGGATGAAGTTTTACCATTGGTAAAGTTCACCTACAACAACAGTTTTCATTTGAGCATAGGGATGGCACCCTATGAAGCTCTATATGGATGACCGTGCAGAACACCTTTGTGTTGGTACCAAGATGGAGAGCGCCTTCCTGTTGGACCTGATCTTATACAACAAACGACTGAGAAAGTCAAGATGATTCAGGAAAAGATGAGGACGGCTCAGAGTCGACAAAAGAGCTATGCGGACCAAAGGAGAAAGCTTCTTAAGTTTGAAGAAGGCGAGCATGTGTTTTTGAAAGTCACGCCTACGACTGGGGTTGGCCGAGTTCTAAAATCTAGAAAACTTGCTCCCAAATTCCTTGGACCTTTTCTTTTTAACCTTCACAATGTCTTTCATGTATCGCAATTACAAAAATATATTCCTGACCCGAGCCATGTCATAGCACCGGACACAGTACAATTGAAAGAGAACTTAACCTATGAGGCACCTCCTGTAAGGATTGAAGATAAGAAAGTAAAGCAACTCAGAGAGAAGGAAATCCCGTTGGTAAAAGTTTTCTGGAATGATGCGACCGGAGATGCAGCATCGGAGTTAGAAGACAAGATGAAAGAACAACATCCATATCTATTCTAAGGCATGAAAATTTCGAGGACAAAATTTCATTTTAGAAAGGAAAAGTTGTAACACCCTGAAAATTGTTTGTTTCGTCATGAATAGTCATTTTATAATATTTGTGATTTTTGAAAATTTTTGGAAATTTTTCCGGAAACGTTGAATATTTTAATATATTTCTCATTTTGCATGTGCACTGAGCAGAACCGATTTAACACCTCAAAAATTATTTGTTTTATCATAAATAGTCATTTTATAATATTTGTGATTTTTGTGAATTTTTTTGGATATTTTCAGAACTGTTGATTATTTTAATATATTTTTTGATTTACGTGCGCACTGAGCGGAGCCGGAAAAATAAAATATTTTTCCCAAGGCTGGTAAACTTTGAACTGTGGAAACGTCAACGAGGGATCTTACTAAACTCGAGGCCGGGGCACAGTTTACGAGATTTATATTTTTTGAGATTTTATCTGATAAATAAAATTACTGTACTGAGAAATTATCCGATGAATAATAAATACTATTTTTATTAACTGTAACTTTTGTTCACTGGATAATAGCTTTAGTAGAATGTTCACTTTAAGTGACATCATCGTTGACTTTTCAAAAAGGTAAGTTTTGGCTTCTTGAAAAAGCTTTGGAGGAAGCTTCCTAGCAACTTCCTATTGGCTTGTTGGAGAAGCCAATTTCCCTCCTCTCTCTCACACACACTCCACGGCCATGAGGCCATTTTGGGAGCCAAAAATTAACTTTACACTTTATCATTTTCCATTTCTAATTTCAAACTCCTAAAGCTATCATCACTTTACTATCACTTTCTCTCTCTACCATTTCTCCTCTCTCTCTTTTCTCTCAAGGTCTTCTCTTCCTTTTCTCTTCTCCTCTCCACGGCACCAACACCATTGGAGACCATCTCCATTAGCTTTCTAAAACTACTTCCATTTCTTGCTTCCTCTCATCATCCTAAGACTTTTCTCTTTGGTGATCATCTTCAAAAACTCAACATTTCTCCTCTCCATTTTCTCACCACCCACACGGCCAAGACCGCCATTGTTGGCCATCCAAGCTTTTTCATTCAACCAACCTCATTTCCTACCATTTCTCATCACCTAGAACATTTTCTCTTTTGTGAGCACCACCAAAATCCACCATTTTCATTTTCCTCCATCAAGCTTTAAAGTTGGAGACTTTGAGGTAAAAGTTCATAACTTTCTTATTTTTCCATCTCATTTTCATGATCCATGATCACTTTGGTGATCATGGATGCCTTTTTCAAGCTTTGATTGTGATTCTTGTGAGTTTGATGTCCTTAGGGTTTTCTTGAAGGTGGAGAATGAAATTCCCAAAGAAAAGGGAGCTTGCTTTCCTTGTTATTTCTCTTGGTAAGAAGAAGATTATCCACTTCAACCTCTATTGGTAGTGGGAAACTTGTTTGTGTGTTGGTTATGAGAAACCCATGTTAGGGTTACTCTCTTAGTTATGTATTTTTCGAATGATCCTTGTGCTAATTTTCCTCTATATGATTTATTGGTTGTATTAGTGTAAATTATTGGTTTTGGATTGATTTTGATGGATTGGAAACATGATTTGGAAGCAAGGGTTCCTTGCTCTCCTTGGTGAAGCTCACGGCCATACCCCTTCCATAGGGTGTTCATGGTTAAAATTTTGTAACAAGTTGAAGAGATAATTAATCAAGTGAATAACAATTAATAGAGCAATAAAAATTTTGGGTTCTTACCCCTTTGGGAGGCTCACGGCCTCTAGGGCTTTTTGGGTCTAAATATGTAATTTTTGGGTAACCTTAGGACTTAAGTAATTAAGTATTAAGTAATTAACAATGTGATGAAAAAACTAGTTGGACTCTTGTCCTTAGGAGGTCACGGCCTCAAGGGCCATGTTAGCTAAAAATAATGCATTAAGCTAAGGCTTAGGTGATTAGGTAAATTAAGAATTTATTAAGGATTCATAAGATGGAAAGAAACTTATTCGATGACCTAGTGTGATTCTTTTGAACTTAAGGGAAGAAGAAGAGTGTGTGAGATTTGGAGAACCTTAGATAATTTTCTAAGTATGATTCAATTTGAGTAAAAGACTTGGCTAATTAAGAAAAATAAATATTTAATGAGAATTACAAGAGAATACTTCTAGAGAAAACTTTCATAAGAAATGTTAGATTAAAGTGAAACTCCATAATGAACCTTAAAAATGTATTGTCATATTTGAGAATTTGATTAATATATTAATATGTGTCCATGAGTGGGACCAAAACTTTGTTGATGATTAACTTAGCCAAATTGTGGCATGCTATGGAAAAGTATATCATTGTTGAATATACATAAATATGCATTGAGTCATCATGCATTATGAAAGTCTGATGGACTATTGTTAAGGTCATGTTGCCTAGGAGATTGAATCACACCTATGTGCAAGTGCAAATAGACTAGTGTAGGTCATAATGTTGACCTTGGGACGTCGGGGTGCGGGTGTCTCACAATGGTCAATTGGTAGCTCCTCTAGGCCGTGGGATAGACCAATGCAAACGTATCGATGATCCGGACCAAGACACTGTCCTATATCGCAATCTAGTATAGAATGTCTTGTTTAATGCCATGATGTGCACGTTGATGAATTAAGATTTATAGCACTTGTTGGTGTAACACCCTAAATTTCCTATCTCTTAAACAATAATTTTGACAGCTAACAGAATTTTACTGTTTAGTAATTTCTGGATGCTGTAAAATTATTTTGTTTATTCCATCAGCGTATTTGATCGTTTTGAGTGATTTACTCTGTGTCAAGAAAATAATAATTTCTGGGTCGGGGAAAATCTTTCTGTATTTATTTCTCTTGACTGTTAATTATTTTTAACAATCTGACTTGATTTTCATACGTTTTCTAATTTTTGTGATTTTATGTGTGATTTTGAATTTTTTTCTGTTTGTGGGCTCCACGAGGTGTTTGTGAGCCCAGGTGACCATACGTGGACCCAAGTGGGTCCCACAAAGTGAAAAAATTTTCTATGCATAGAAAAATTTGTACTGTTTAGACGAAGACAAGGGATCTTACTAAACCTGAAATTCAGAAATAGTTTTAGAAAATTTGTTTTGTACTGTATTTATTTATCGGAAGATAAAAATACAGTAAATATATTCTTTCGTGGGATTTTTAGTAGATAAAAATAGAAATTATATTGCTTAAGTCAACATTGGTGGTTTGGATATCCACTATTGATTCAATTAACGGTTAAGAAATAAATTTAATAAAGAAACATAAGATAATCATCATTGATTTAATCAATGGTGTGAAAATAAACTTAGTTAGGCAAGCTTCAATATCAACCATAGATTTAATCAATGGTGTAAAATTAATTATATAAAGTGACCATTACAACCATTGGATTTAGAGTTGATCAATGGTGGAGATTTGGTCTTAAAAAGTAGCAAAGACTAATTATGACCCTTGGATTAAAAGTAAGAAGAAGCAATCTTGACCATTTATTTTGGAGACACATCTAATGGCTAGAATTTAAAGGAGAATAATCTAATGGCTTAGATTTAGTCTTCTAAATCAAAAGTCTACCTAAATCCTAACCATTGAATTGATCAATGGCTAGAAATGCTTCAAATAATGGCCTAATTAACAAGCCAAGTAAACTAAATTAATGTTAAATTGTTATAATCTAATTCTTAATTAGTTATCTTAATTTTAATTAGAGATTATAATATATGAAATAATATGTCTAATTAATTAGTTATGTAATTAGAAAATTAGTTAAGATTGATTAGGAAACTTAATCTAATGAATTAACTAATCAATTAGCAAGTAATTATGATAACTTTGGAGTGCATGATGAAGGGGGTACAGTTTTGGAGTGTTAGGAAGGAGGAGACATGTTTAGACATGCTTGTATAGCCTTTCTAGGCCAAAGAAAAAGATGACAAAGTGGAAGACTTTGTGCATCATGTGATAGCCTTCAATTATGCCAAATGAATTCATATCTCTCCATTCTTTCACTCCCACGGCAGCAGCACCTTTGGTTACACTCTCCATATTCATTTTTCTACTTCACCAAAAAGCCTTCATCAAATTCTCTCAAATTCTCTCAAAGTTCCAAGAACACAAAACAACCATTTTCCTTCCTTTTCTCACCTTATGATTCGGCCAAGCAACCCACAAGCACCATTACTCACCTATAATTTTCACTCACATCATTTTCTAAACCTAAACACCATTCTAAGAACATCTCTAGCTATGAGTTTTTCCAAAATCATTCATCTTGAGCTTCAAATCCAAGCTTCAAGTTTCTATCAAAAATCAAAAATTCCATCTTTGTGCTTCAAGAGAAACCATTCGGTCAGGACACTCAAAACCACCATCCAATCTCTTTTAATTTCATCCAATCATAGATCTTGAATCTACATGATATTCTAAGAAACTTTCATGTTGGAGATTTTCTCTAAATCATTCATCTTCATGGACTTTCTTCAAGATCAAAGTTATTGGGTTTTTGAGGTGAAGTATAAGAAGACTTCATTTCTTCTTTTTTTTTTTCATGTTCTAAACCATATTTGATCCATGGTTCCTCTTAATCAAGCTTAGTATACTAATTTCTATGTATTTTGTTTTGTATTTGATAAGCCCTTGGTGGTGAAGGACTTGGAAAGAGAAGCAAAATAAAGAGTTTTTGAGGATCTTCAAGAGGTAAGAGGGAGATCCATCTCACCAACTAAGTATGGTGGTGAGAGATGGTCTTATATTTGATGGATGGTGAATCCATGTGAGGATTCCAATCCATGGTCATGTAATAATTAATTGTATGTTTATGAGTTTTGATTTATTTTCTTATGCTTTGATTATTTTTGTCTATGCTTAATATGCTTTGCATGATTTTATGGCTTTGATAGTATACTTATAATATGCATGATGAGTATATGGCATGTTTGTGATATTTATGATGAAATATATATATGTATGCCATGATGTGTGGATGGAAAGAAAACTAATCTTGGTCCCAATGGCCAAGGAAGAGCTACGGTTTTGATGCCCTTGATTTGGGTCAATGTGGAAATTTTTTAAGAACAAGGAAATTAAATTTTTATCCCTAGAATAATGAGAATTTCGATCAAGACACCTCAAAATAGGTGTTCACAAATTTATATTTTCATGAATGATAAAATTGAATGATTTGATAAGCAAAGAAAATAAACAAAAGGTTTGTGTTGCAAAAAGAATGCATACGGTTTTGGAATTTATTTAAGTTAGAAAGAAAAAAATAATTCATGGTTTCAATGGCCATTTATAAGATTTTGATAAATTTAGAACAAATATTTTACGTATCTTTAAATTAATATTTTCATGAAGAATGATAATGGATGATTTGAAGAGTATGGAAAATAAACAAAGGGTTTGTTTTTTTTAAGAAAACAAAAATACGATTTTAGAGGAATTTTTATTGATTTATTTTGTGTAAAAAGATCCTAAGTATTTTTCTAAATATGAGTTTTGAATGAAATGGGCAAACATTGATTTTAAGGATTTGCAAAGAAAGTGAAAAAGGAATTGCAAAGAAAGTAAAAATGAATTTGAACAAATGGGTTTGGTTTTTATAACCATCGGTACTTCAGTTTTGAAAATAAAATTTTAATGATTTTGTTTGTGTAAAACCATATCAATTTAGAAGGAAAAGTATTTGATGGTTTCAATAGTCATGTCCACGTTTTTGAAGGCTTGTAATGCCTTGATTCTTATGAACAAAGTGATTTTCAAAGTGGAAACGTAACTTGAATTAATACAAGAATTTGGAAATGGAATTAGAGCATTTATCACTTGAGAATTAAGTTTTTGTAAACAAGAATGTTTTTGAACTTCAATTTATTTTGAAAAAGGTTGTATTTGGAAATGCTTTGAGAAAAATGGAGAATATAATGGTGATTTAAGAATTTACTAAAGTATAACTTATTTTTAAGTTTTGAAATACGTGCAGAAATTTTAAGATTTGAAACATTGATTTATATCAATGGAAAAGTAATTTTGTGGATTATATTTGAAAAAGAATTTCTTGAGTAAAGAAACGTGGAAAAAGATTTTCTTGAGTAAGAAAATGTGAAAAATGAAATAAAAAGTCATAATATTTTGAGAAAAGATGAAATGAAATTTTTGAAGGTTGAGAAATATTTTTTCGTAATAGAATTATGGTGAAAAATTATTTATGTATCTTAAAAACGTGTTGAAAACGATATTGACTTATTTGAAAGTCCAAAATAATGTTTGGAATATTGAGGAATATTTTACATGATTGTAAAATGGTGAAAAATGATTTACGTATCTTAAAAATGATTTAAAATATAATAAAATATTTCTACGCAATTTGAAATATGTTAAAATATTTCTACGTGATTTGAATTACGTTTAAATATTTTATGTAAGCTTAAATATTTTACGTGATTTGAAATATTGTTGAAAAATCACTACGTGATTGAACAAATGATAAAACATTTTTACGCAATTATGAAAAATGGTAAAAAATTGTTATGAGATTTGGAAAGCGTTTAAATATTTTACACTATTGAAAATAATATTAAAAAATATACACAATTTTGAAACAGTGGAAAAATAATATGCGATTTGAGAAACGTATATTTTTACGCGATTGAGAAAGACATTAAAAAATTAATACGTGATTTAAAAGTGCAATGAAGAGTCTGCGGCATTTTGAAAACGTAACAAAAGTGTTACAAGATTGTGAAAATATAATGTAAACGTTTTAATTTTGAAAATGTAATGTAAACATTTTGGAATTGTGAAAACATAATGGAAATGTTACGCAATTTTGTGAAAATACGGCGAAAGTGTTTTATAACTATGAAAACATGATAACATGATTTCGTGTTGAAAATATAGTATAATTACTATTGAACCAGTGTATGGACACTGTATGAGAAAATGACGTGTTTTGCCTATGATTGGTATTTGGTACATTTTGTATGCATTGGAAAGAGATGCCTGTGAATGGATTTGGTGCATTATACATGCATTGGAAAAGTATGCGTTGAAGCATATGATATAAATTGAACAAATGAAATTGAAAAGATTTGGCCCTTTGGGGTTGGACTTGCACTGATATATTCGCGCATTGTATAAAATATAGCTAATAGCTATTATGACCCTTGTGGTTGAAGAGGGAATGAGAATTGATAGTGAGGTCTATAATGGATCTTGGGGGCGTCGAGGCGCGGTGGTCGACCAGTGGACAGCTGGCGAGTACCCTGTGTCACTTGGCGATGCAGTCCGTTGCAACGCATTGACGATACCCGACAAGAACACGATTCTTTTCAACGACTAGGAGATTGTCTTTGGGCTAAGGCTGACAATTAACCAGAGCATTCTTCTCGAAATTGTGAAAACCTCCATGGAGTCGTTTTTGATAAAATGAGTCTTTGTACATATGCATAAATCTGAGCATTTATATCTGTGTGATATATTAATTGGGGAATATTGGTTATTGGTTATGACAATTGTTTTGAGTACTTGGATGATGATTGAACTGATAAATGATTAGATGATGATAGTTGATTAATGCTGATAGCATGATTATGGTATGATCTATCTATATGATATAGCTATTTGTGTTATCTCTGTGGTGCCATATTGGTATTGGTGTAGGTGATCTCACCTCTTTGTTATGCTGTTTTGCTGTGTCTGTACTGTTAAAATCAAATAATAGAAAGATCGAGTTGTCTTAGACATAACGGGCGATGGATACTCTGAGATTGGAGATAACAATAAGGAGTGGACATTCAGGACTCGAAGGTGTGCAGTGTTGACAAAGGAACAGATGTCTGATGCATCAAGATGGACAGAAAAAGGAATCCGTTAGTGTTGTACCATGCTATTAAGTAGGACCCGTCATGGGGTTTGCTACTGTCAAAAAAAAAATAAGTCTGTTAATTTTATATTTCTCTTTAAATTGTGATATTAATTGGTGTCAATATTGCATAATGAATAGTTGAAATATGATTTTCAATATTACCTAATATTTTCAGTAAATTTACGTTTCAGTAAAGAAGAAATTTTGAAACCCATCTTTTATAACTCAAACTTTGTGCGAACTTATTTTCATATTATGAGTCGGAAGTCAGAAATATGATGCCCTAGCTAGGGTGTTACATTAGTTGGTATCAGAGCTAGGGTGTTACAGTTGGCCTCGGTAGCCGAGTTACAGACATGTCTCCTGATCATTCTCTCTGATGTTTGTGTCTAGCTCCATGGAGTAAAATTTTGATACACATGCATAGTGAGTCAACATATTAATTGGTTTTTTTTTTCGCATGATAATTTGAACTATTGTCTTGCTGATGTTACTACTGCCTGAAATTGTTTAGTTGTTTACTATTTGTTTCTCGATGCTGATTATTATTTCTGACATGCTATGTGGGTGTTTTGAGCCGTCCTGTTTCTTTACTGGCATAATTGGTAATGAATGTAGGATGTCTTACCTCTTTTCTGTATTTCTGCTATTCTGTCTATTTATATGTTTCTCCGAAGACATCGGTGAAGAAGGGGAAGTGCACGAATTCCCTGGCTTCTAGCCTAATTTTAATTAGCTTCCTAATCAAATATGACGTCTCGTCCGCAAGGCTTCTTAGGATATACGAGATTGACCCTTCACGGAGGACCGGACTACTGGCACATCAACCTGAGTACGGATCGCTGTGTCTACCTCGGAGATGTGACTTTGACTCTTGCTTGGGGACGTTATGATCCACCTATTTTTACTTTTCATACTCGCTTGTATTTAAAGTTTTACTTGCCCGTACACT
This sequence comes from Ormosia semicastrata, assembly GCA_029884595.1. NCBI lineage: Eukaryota > Viridiplantae > Streptophyta > Magnoliopsida > Fabales > Fabaceae > Ormosia > Ormosia semicastrata. The sequence goes on from JAQQTO010000060.1 coordinate 60,916,003, forward strand.
ATATGTGGGGAGAGCGCTATTACTCTTCACAAGAGGACTCTTTCTTATCCTCTACGCGAGCCCTCGCTCGCAATTCGGTTGCTCCGATGAGGGTTTCCTCTGACGAGGAAGACCCTAAGGAGGATCCAACTATGATTTCTTCTCATTCGCCGTAGGGGCTGATGATGTTGGTAGCCACTGATGGCTATCGGTAAATCTTTTGGGGGCCCTGATGTTTTGTCTTTTGGTGGGCTGTATATGTGTAATCATTTTGGGGCATGTAAAGCTTTTGCTTTTTTTTATATCTAATGATGTATCTAAACAAGTGCGATATATATATATATATATATATATATATATATATATATATATATATATATATGTCATTCGAAAGTATGGTTTACTTTTATTTTTCTCTTTGCTGTAACTGCGTTTTGTCATTTTATTTTATTATTTTGTAACAAAAAAAAAGAGAATTCACCAAATTATTTATACAATCACAACTGAATAGACGTATTCATATTAAAATGAACCGGGTCTAAATTTATATATCTTATTAGAGCTTTGTGGTTATAGTGTGACATTCCCTCCTCAAAAAGGGGCGTTACATATTCCCTAACATATTAGTTTAATTTATGGTTATAGAAATGCATTAATATTAGTATGAGTTAGTTAAATGTAACACTTTAATACGAATAACTCGATATAACTACTTATATAAAGATAATTAGCATTAAACATGTTACTACTACTATTACTATTAGTATAATCCCAAATAATTAAAGAATTAAATATGGAGAGTCACGATAAAAGTATGTCATAAATATATACATCAAAAGCCTCAAAGGCATAGTGTCATATATACAACCACAAACTACAAGAAAACTACAACTTAAAGTACATTATATATGAGTTGTTCAACAACAACAAAACTGAACACTAATGTAGTCTTGTTGTTCCTTCTTCAGCTGTGTCACCCCTTTACTAGGGTCTGGACCTACTTTTACCATGGAAACATAGAAAGGGTGAGAACATAAAAATTTCCAATAACATGCATGTATCACATGACATTCACTAACATAAATTACACGTACACATAATAAATAACAACATTATACAATCGCTTATACAACTGTATAATATATAGAAACATAATCTAATCTCGATATTACACAATCGCAACTATGTAACATCAACTAAACTTGGCAAATTGCTTATCTCGCCTCATTGCCTAACTTAGGACTTAACTCATCCTAAGGCTTGTGTTAGTAAGTTTAACTCACTTCACTACACTACAAAAGGTTGATCATATTCCTCATGTTATTTGACAAATAGTTTAGCTCACTGTTTTGTCCTAGGCAAAATGTTGTACTGACATTTACCTCTCACAATTACCTTCTTAAGAAAGAGTTTTACTCACTACTTTGCAAGGTTAAGGGGTTTATCTCACTCCCTTAATTAAGATAATCATTCTAGGGCTTCACTATAACCGGTATAGGAACTAACTCTTAATTAATATTTCAAGCAATTCTTAACTCTAGAAAAGCTTAGAAAACTCAAACTTGTTCTTATATGCTAGGTGGTTATTCTATTTATGAAATATCCCTAAAAGTATCTTACTACACTTAAGAAAGCATATACTAATGATCTTAACTAGTAGAGAGCCTCAAGACATCAAGAACATCATCTTTAAAAATTCCTGGAAGTCACGCCGCGGCACGGTATCACTCATGCTGTGGCGCGTAACTCTCTGTCTTGCACCCCTTGGCGTGGTGCATTGCACACTGTGGCGTGCTGCTCTCAGGTGCTATGCAGAATGCACGCACGCCTCAGCATGGACTTGTCACACCACGGCGCACAGGTGGTTTTCTATAGAATTCTATAGAAAATCACTGTTCTACACTATTTTATTGACCTAAATTCACTTCCCATGATATGAACTTGGGTCCTAGGTGAATTTTAGCTTCACCAACACTTCCTAAATATGTTGTAACATTTTTACAACCTATTAGCTAACTCAAACTTGGATTAATTCTCAAATTCACCTACCAACTTGTTCATGGCTTAAGTTTCCACTTTAGGGACTAATTGACTATATTTAATGTCCAATTCAATTCTCATGCTCTCATTAATCTATGATAGCTAATTTCAATCAAATACAACAAGAGTCAAACAAAGAAAATAGATTTCCACTCTTTAAAACCAATTTCTCCATCTAATGACCTAACTTTGATCAATAGAAAGAATGAAGAAAAAGTGAGATTGAAGGTTAGAAAACCCTTATCTCAAATGGTTTGTGATGGTGGTTGATCAACCTTTGCCTTGCCCTTAGCTTTCTTGCTCCTTTCCTCTTCCTGCCCCTTAGCTTTCTCTTCTTTTCTTCCTTGTTTCTCTGCTGCAAGTTGGGCTTCTATTTTTGTGGGAAAAAGATGAGTGAAGTGAGATGAAATATTAGGAGAAAAGTCAATTTAAAGGGTTGTTCCTGTGTTTGACTTGTTTCACTCAAGTATAATACTGATACTTCTTGATTTGCTAAGAACACTTAGATTTATCTAAACTAAGTTTTTCAGCTTCCAACAACTTTAAAATAAATACTAAGATTCATTAAAAATATTGTTTCACCATTATCATACTTTTTCATATCTACTGCTTGTCAATCGAACATTAAACGCACAACTAGTTTGCCTAAAAATACCAAACTGACTCTGATTATTCTCAAATTTTAACTACATCCTCTTGTACCTATTTATGACTTAGAAATAAATTCTCTAGATTCATTTCCCTCAGTTTAGCCATTTATGCTACTATTTGAGTCATTTTAAGCTACTTTTCACACTCTAGGTTGCAACAAAGTGCCTAAACTAACTCTATTTGCCATAAAAATTAACAGACATGTTAAATAAGTGTTATGCTACCTTTGTAACCATAAACTAGTCTAACACGCTAAAAGAGAATGTTACATTTCTCCCCTCCTTTTTAAATTTTTGCCCCAAAATTACTTACTTCATATAAACAAGTCTGGGTAATCAAGCTGCATATGCGTCTCTAACTCCCATGTAGCCTCTTCTGTGCCAGCTTCACCCCACATGACCTTCACCAAAGGAATCTGCTTACCTCTGAGTTCTTTGACCCCTCTGTCTACAATCCTCATCGATTTTACTATATAAGACAAATCATCTCTTAACTGTATAGATTCATTTCTTATGATGTGTGAAGGATCCATATTGTACTTTCTGAGTTAGGATACATGAAAGACATCATGAAGCTTTGACAAATTAGGTGGAAAGGCTATCTGGTAAGATACAGGTCCAACTCTTTTTAGAATTTAGTATAGACAAATGAAACGAGGGTTTTAACTTTCTAGTTCTCAATGCTTTACCAATTCCTGTTGTAGGAGTGACTCTCAAGAAAATATGTTCATCCTCTTCGAACTTTAAAGGTCTCCTTCTATCAGCATAACTTTTTTGCCTACTCTGAGCTATAGCCATCCTATCCCTGATCATTCTAATCTGCTTGCAGTCTGTTGCACTAAATCAAGTCCTAGAATAGCTTTCTCTCGTACCTCATACCAACATAAAGGGGACTTACACTTTTTACCATAAAGTGCCTCATACAGTGTCATCCCTATACTAGTATGATAACTATTGTTGTTTGCAAACTCCATTAAAGGCAAGAGTCTATCCCAGCTACCCTATTGATCTAAAACACATGCTCTAAGCATATCCTCTAGGGTCTGGATAGTTCTCTCTGACTGTCCATCTGTTTATAGATGGTAAGCTGTACTAAGATTGAGCTAGTCCCAAAGGCCTTTTGCAAGGCTCCCCAAAATCTAGATGTAAATTTAGGATCTCTATCTGAAACTATGTTGAAGGGAACTCCATGCAGCCTAACTATCTCCTATAAGTACAATTGAGCCAATTTCTCTAAGGAGTAGGTTAGTCTCATTGGCAAAAAGTGGGCAGACTTAGTTAGTCTATCCACTATGACTCAAATTGTATCATAAACTAACTGAGTTGTAGGAAAACCTATCATAAAATCTATTGTGATGTTCTCCCACTTCCATTCAGGAATTGCAAAGGATTGGAGAGGTCTTAAAGGTTTTTGGTACTCTATCTTGACTTTCTGGCACACTAAGCACCTAGACACAAACTCTGTTATTTCCTCAAATCTTGATGCATCTTAGTGGCTCCTAGATGGATGGTGTATCGACTACTATGAGCTTCCTCTAAAATCCTCTCTTTGATTGCAGAATCTCTTAGAATGCAAAGCCTATCTCTAAACTTAATCATTCCATCATATGCCATACCAAAATCTATCTGATCCCCTAAGAAGATTTGCTCTCTTATCTCACCTAGGGTTTCATCCTCACTCTGAGCTTCTAGAATTTGAGCTCTTAGATCACTAACTATGTTCACCCTACTCATAAAGAGACTCTATGGTGTCACAGTTATGCTAAGACTCAAGTTTCTAAACTTTTCAAGAAGCTGACCCTCTTGAACCATCATCTGAGACACATATAGGGATTTCCTACTTAGTGCATCGGCCACTACATTGGCCTTACTCGGATGATACTTAAGCTCAAAGTCATAGTCTTTTAGAAACTCCATCTATCTTCTCTGTCTCATGTTCAACTCTTTCTGATCAAACAAATATTTTAAACTCTTACGGTCACTAAACACCTCAAATTGAACTCCATAAAGATAATGTCTCCATATTTTCAAGGCAAACACAACAACTGTTAATTCCAGATCATGGGTGGGATAGTTCTCCTCATAAGGCCTCAACTACCTCAATGTATAAGCAACTACTTGCTTATGTTGCATGAGAACATACCTTAAACCCATCTTTGAAGCATCACAAAATACCTCAAAGTTCTCTTGTGGATCCAGAATTACTAAAACTAAGGTAGTAGTTGTAACACCCCAAAATTTCCTATCTTGTAAACAGTAATTTTGACAGTTATCAGAATTTTACTATTTAGTAATTTCTGGATACTGTAAAATTATTTTGATTATTCCGTCAGCGTATTTGATCGTTTTGAGTGATTTACTCTGTGTCAGGAAAATACTAATTTTCAGGTCGGGGAAAAACTTTCTGTATTTATTTCTCTTGACTGTTAATTATTTTTAACAATCTGACTTGATTTTCATACGTTTTTTTAATATTTGTAATTTTTGTGAATGATTATGAATTTTTTTGAGTGTATGTGGGCCCAAGTGGTCCTAGGTGGGCCCAAGTGACCTTACGTGGGCCCAGGTGGGTCTCACAAAGTGAAAATTTTTCTACGCGTAGAAAAATTTGTACTGTTTAGACAGAGACAGGGGATCTTACTAAACCTGAATCCGAAAATAGTTTTAGAAATTTTCTTGTTTTGTGTTTGGCACTGTATTTAATTATCGGGCGATAAAAATACAGTAAATATATTCTTTCGTGGGGTTTTTAGTAGATAAAAATAGAAATTATATTGCTTAAGTCAACATTGGTGGTTTAGATATCCACCATTGATTTATTTAACGGTGAAAACTTGATCTTGATTTAATTAACGGTTAAGAAATAAATTTAATAAAGAAGCATTGGATAATCACCATTGATTTAATCAATGGTGTGAGAATAAACTTAGTTAGGCAAGCTTCAATATCAACCGTAGATTTAATCAATGGTGTAAATTTGATTATATAAAGTGGCCATTTACAAACATTGGATTTGGAATTGATCAAGGGTGGAGATTTAGTCTTAAAAAGTGACAAAGACCATTTATGACCATTGGATGAAGAATTAATCAAAGGTGGAGATTTGGTCTTCTAAAAAGGCTATGACTAATTATAACCCTTGAATTTAAAGTTTGAAGGAGCGATCTTGACCATTTATTTTGGAGACACATCTAATGGCTAGAATTTAAAGGAAAAAGATCTAATGGCCTAGATTAATTCTCCTAAAAATCAAAAGTCTACCTAAATCCTAACCATTGAATTAATCAATGGCTAGAAATGCTTCAAATAATGGCATGAAAAGATGACAACTTTGCATGCATTATGAAGAGGGGGGATGGTTGGAGATGCTTGGAAAGGAGGAGACAAATTGGAGTAGCCTTTTTAGGCCAAGGAAAAAGATGACAAAGTGGAAGACTTTTGCATGCATGTGATAGCCTTCAATTATGCTAAAGAAATTTCTATCTCTCCATTCTTTCATTCTCACGGCAGCCCACTCATTTTGAGCATGCATATTCATTTTTTTCTCTCACCCAAAAAGCCTCCATCTTATTCTCTCAAAATTCCAAGAACCAAGCAACCATTTTTCCTTCCATTTTCTCTCCATTGGTTCGGTCTCTACACCCAAATACACCGTCACTCACCTATAATTTTCACTCTCATCATTTCCTAAAGCTAAACAATATTCTAAACACTTTTCATTTAGAAAGTTTTCCCAAAATCTCACTCTAAGTGCTTCAAAATCCCACTTTTAGCTTACTTCCTTGGAGGTAAACTTTGATTTCTATGGTTTAAATTCATGTTTATGATTTTCTAAGTCATGTTTGTTCCATGGTTTGTTATTATTAAGTTTTGTTTGTGATTTTACTAATTGTTTTAGAATTGTTAGAAACTTCTCAAAATTCTATCATCTACAACCTTGTCCTTCAAGTTAAAAATCAAAAAGCTTATGTTTTTCTTCTTGTGAGGAATTCGGTCAACCACCCTAAGACCACCCTTCAAGTTTGTTTAATTTAATCCAACCATAGATCTTGAATCTACATGATATTCTAAGCAACTTTCATGTTGGAGATTTTCTCTAAATCATTCATCTTCAGGGACTTTCTTCAAGATCAAAGTTATTGGGTTTTTGAGGTGAAGTATAAGAAGACTTCATTTCTTTTCTTCTTTTTCATGATCTAAACCATGTTTGATCCATGGTTCCTCTTAATCAAGCTTAGTATACTAATTTCTATATATTTTGTTTTGTATTTGAGAAGCCCTTGGTGGTGAAGGACTTGGAAAAAGAAGCAAAATAAGGAGTTTTTGAGGATCTTCAAGAGGTAAGAGGGAGATCCATCTCACCAACCAAGCATGGTGGTGAGAGATGGTCTTATATTTAATGGATAGTGAATCCATGTGAGGATTCCATTCCATGGTCATGTAATAATTTATGTGTGTTTTATGAGCTTTGATTTATTTGCTTATGCTTGATATGCTTTGTATAATTTTATGATTTTGATGGTATGCTTATACTATGCATGATGATAATATGGCATGCTTTTGATATATATATATATATGATGTGTATGTATGTGTATGCCATGATTTGATGATGGAAAGAAAATTAATTTTTAGTCCCAATAGCCAAGGAAAGACTACGGTTTTGATGCCCTTGATTATGGTTCATATTAAAAATTTGTAAGAACAAGGGAATTAATTTTTGATCCCTAGAAACATGGTGAATATCGGTTAAGACACCTCAAGATAGGTGTTCATAAATGAATATTTTCATGAATGATGAAAATGGATGTTTAGAAAAATAAGGAAAATAAACAAAGAGTTTATTTTTCAAAGAGTACAAGAACATGGTTCTTGAGGAATTTTTATTGATTTATTTTGTGTAAAAAATTTCTAAGTGTTTTACAAAACATGAGATTTAAATGAAAATAGTAATGATGATTTTAAGAATTTGCAAAGAAAGTGAAAAAAAGAAATTTGCAAAGAAAATAAAAATGAATTTGAACAAATGGGTTTGGATTTATAACCATAAGTCTGGCGATTTTGAAAACAAAATTTTTAATGGTTTAGTTTGTGTAAAACCATATCAATTTAGAAGGAAAAATATTTGATGGTTTCAATAGTCATGTCCATGTTTTAGATGGCTTGTAATGCCTTGATTTTTATGAACAAAGTGATTTTCAAAGTGAAAACGTAACTTGATTTAATACAAGAATTTGAAAAGGGAATCAGTGCAATTTAATCACTTGAGAAATTAAGTTTTTGTAAACAAGAATGTTTTCAAACTTCAATTTATTTTGAGGAAGGTTGATTTGGAAATGATTTGGAAAAAATTGAGAATATAATGGTATTGTGAAAATCTACTAACGTATAACTTATTTTTGAGTTTTGAAGTACGTTAGAAAATGTTAAGTTTTGAAACGTTGATTTATATCAATGGAAAAGTGATTTTGTGAATTATATTTTGAAAAAAGATTTCTTGAGTAAAGAAATGTGAAAAAAGATTTTCTGGAGTAAAGAAAATGTATTAAATAAAGTATAAAGTCATATTATTTTGAGAAAAGTTGAAATGGAATTTTTGAAAAAATGAGAAATATTTTCTGTAATGGAATTGTGGTGAAAAATAATTATTTACATATCTTAAAAATATAATTTTTAAAGTACGTGATTTGAAATATAGTAAAATATTTCCAAGTGTTTGGAAATACAGTAAAATATTTTTATGCGATTTGAAGTATGATAAAATATTACTACGCGATTGGAGAAGCATTGAAACATTTTTAAGTGATTTGAATTACGTTTAAATATTTTATGTAATTTGAACTACTGTTGAAAAATCACTACGTGATTAAATAATGAGAGAATATTTTTACGTGATTGTGAAAATGACAAAAAATCATTATGTGATTTGGAAAGTGTTTTAAATATTTTAAGAATGATGGAAAATGATTTACGCAACTTAAAAGAATGATTTTTAAGTTACACGATTTTGAAAATGATGAAAAATCATTACGCGATTTGAGAAACGTATATTTTTATGCGATTGAGAAAAATGTTAAAAAATTTAATACGTGATTTAAAGGTGCAAATGTAAGAGTTCTGATATTGTGAAAACGTAACAGAAATGTTTTGGAATTGTGAAAATGAAATGAAAATATTGCGCAATTTTGTGAAAACATGACGAAAGAATTTTATAACTATGAAAATATGATAATATGATTTTTTTGTTGAAAATACAGTCTAAATACTGTAGAACCAGTACATGGATACTGTGTGAGAAAATGACATGTTTTGCCTGTAATTGGCATTTGGTGCATTATACATGCATTGGAAAGATATGTCTGTGATTGGATTTGGTGCATTATACGTGCATTGAAAAAAATATGCATTGAAGCATATGATTACATTGAACAAATGAAATTGAAAAGATTTGGCCCTTTGGGGTTGGACTTGCACTGATATATTCGTGTATTGTATAAAATATGCGTTGAAGCATATGATTACATTGAACAAATGAAATTGAAAAGATTTGGCCCTTTGGGGTTGGACTTGCACTAATATATTCGTGCATTGTATAAAATATAGCTAATAGCTATTATGGCCCTTGTAGTTGAAGAGGGAATGAGAATTGATAGTGAGGTCTATGATGGATCTTGGGGGCGTCAAGGTGCGGCGGTCGACCAGTGGACAGTTGGCGAGTACCCTGTGCCACTTGGCGATGCAGTCCGTTGCAACGCATTGACGATACCCGACAAGAACACGATTCTTTTCAACAACTGGGAGATTGTCTTTAGGCTAAGGCTGACAATTAACCAGAGCATTCATCTCAAAATTGTGAAAACCTTCATGGAGTTGTTTTTGATAAAATGAGTATTTGTGCATATGCATAAATCTGAGCATTTATATCTGTGTGATATATTAATTGAGGAATATTGGTTATTGGTTATGACAATTGTTTTGAATACTTGGATGATAATTGAATTGATAAATGATTGGATGATGATAGTTGATTAATGTTGATGGCATGATCATAATTATAGTATGATCTATCTGTATGATATTCTTTGTTTGTGTTATCTCGTGCTTTGCCATGTTGGTATTGGTGTAGGTGATCTCACCTCTTTGTTATATTGTTTTGCTTTGTCTGTATTGTTAAAATCAAATAATAGAAGGATCGAGTTGTCTTAGACATAACGGGCGATGGATACCCTGAGATTGGTGACAACAATAAGGAGTGGACATTCAGAACTTGAAGGTGTGCAGTGTTGATAAAGGAAAAGATGTCTGATGCATCAAGATGGACATAAAAAGGAATAAGTATTTAAAGTTTCTCGTTAGTGTTGTACCGTGCTATTAAGTAGGACCCGTCATGGGATTTACTACTGTTAAAAAAAATTAAGTCTATTAATTTTATATTTCTCTTTAAATTGTGATATTAATTGGTGTCAATATTGCATAATGAATAGTTGAAATATGATTTTCAATATTACCTAATATTTTCAGTAAATTTACGTTTCAGTAAAGAAGAAATTTTGAAACCCATCTTTTATAACTCAAACTTTGTGCGAACTTCTTTTCAGATTATGAGTTGGGAGTCAAAAATGTGATGCCCTAAGGAGGGTGTTACATTAGTTGGTATCAGAGCACGGTTTGAGTCTTTTGGGGTTTGTGGTTAGGTCTATTTTGCTTGTGTTGTGTTCTCTGTGTTTATTTTTTCAAAAAGAAATAATGTTGTTTATAATGGATATTAGATCCATTGTATTTCGATCGGCACGCCTCGAGAAAGAAAAAAAAAAGGGAATGGCTCAGGATAGTTATACTTGTGTGGAAGTGAAACATGTTACTAGTAATGCAGTTGCAGCTACGGGAGCAATGTGGAAAGACGACTGCACGAACAAAGGACCATTTCATTGGAAACTGGAAGTTGAAGTTTAGGATCTGATGGAAAAGAATCAGTCTTGGAATATAAGATTTCATAATTTTGGAACCTGGTATTTTTTTAGAATATTGAGAAAGTAATTAATTTCGATGGAAGATGTATTTACAATCATTGAGGAAACCAAAAGCAGTAAGTGATGTCAAAGAAAGTACTTAAATAAAGGAATGTACGTCAAGGAAACAAATTGTGGAAAAGTTGGACACATTTTCCCAGAGATTATACTCTTTGAAAATAAAGTTTTCTATTAGTAAAAAAATTTTAGATAGTAAGGGAAGTTGTTACTCTGAATGGAACGGGAGTGTTTTGAGCGGAAGATTTAATCAATGGAGATTGCGTCATTGGAGCTAATCCTATAAACCATACTGAATATTTCTATGAATAACCTATTCCTTATGACACTTGATTAAGTAGATCAATTATATGTTAGAGTTATTCGTTATCCTCTGATTTGTTTACTTCTCTTTCTATTCTTACCTAATCGAGCTATTCAAGTTATTCGAATTATTGTTATAGATCAAATCTTTATATTAGTTTGATCTATTGTTCAAAATTTTTGTGTTAGTTTGATCTGTTTCATAAACAGACGTGATCTTTGAAAATGGAATGGTTTTTTTCCAACCATATCTAATGAGATTATTTCAACAGACTGTGAGTAATCCAGAGAAAATTCATTTTTGAAAATCGGGTTTCATCCAATTCTTTGCTGGATATGTTCGATAACAGGTTCAATTCGTTTTGTTATCTTCCATGATGTTTTCTTTCATCTCGTGCAATTGAACGAACAAGAAACAATATTCCTATTTAACTCTATGTCATAGTATTTGGTATAGTGCTGTGGAAAGGAGAACTCGGTTAGTGAGACATTTCCTGTTAAAAGCAAAAATCTAGAATATGTAGTGATACGAGGATAAAAAATTTTTAAGTAATACATTACATTAGTTGGAAGTTATCTGAGAAAAACTATTCTAGGCATGAATGAAGATTGGTTGTCGTTATGTTGGTATCAGAGATATGAAAATTCTTTCTTTCTGGAGTAACATTCAACATCTTCAGTAATTATAGGAGTCTGAGATATCTGTTTGATCAGGAGAAGTTGAACATCAGCAAAGAGATTTTGTTGGTTAGAATAGTATAGCAAGATGCAAGAGAGGAAGCTTCATGAGAATTGGAAAATAAGATAAAAGAGTAATGTTCATATTTATTCTAAGGGTGTGAAATCATGGTTATTAAATTTCGAGGACAAAATTTCTTTTTAGAGGGGGAGTAATGTAACACCTCAAAATTTCTTATCTTGTAAACAGTAATTTTGACAGTTAACAGAATTTTACTATTTAGTAATTTCTGGATACTGTAAAATTATTTTGATTATTCCGTCAGCGTATTTGATCATTTTGAGTGATTTACTCCGTGTCAGGAAAATAATAATTTTTGGGTCTGGGAAAATCTTTATGTATTTATTTCTCTTGACTGTTAATTATTTTTAACAATCTGACTTGATTTTCATACTTTTTTTAATTTTTGTAATTTTTGTGAATGATTATGAATTTTTTTGACTGTATGTGGGCCCAGGTGATCCTAGGTGGGCCCAGGTGACCTTACGTGGGCCAAGGTGGGTCTCACAAAGTAAAAATTTTACTACGCATAGAAAAATTTGTACTGTTTAGACGGAGACAGGGGATCTTACTAAACCTGAATCTGAAAATAGTTTTTAAAATTTTCTTGTTTTGTGTTTGGCACTGTATTTAATTATTAGGTGATAAAAATACAGTAAATATATTCTTTTGTGGGGTTTTTAGTAGATAAAAATAGAAATTATATTGCTTAAGTCAACATTGGTGGTTTAGATATCCACCATTGATTTATTTAACGATGAAGACTTGATCTTGATTTAATTAACGGTTAAGAAATAAATTTAACAAAGAAGCATTAGATAATCACCATTGATTTAATGAATGGTGTGAGAATAAACTTAGTTAGGCAAGCTTCAATATCAACCGTAAATTTAATCAATGGTGTAAATTTGATTATATAAAGTGGCCATTTACAAACATTGGATTTGGAATTGATCAAGAGTGGAGATTTAGTCTTAAAAAGTGACAAAGACCATTTATGACCATTGGATGAAGAATTAATCAAAGGTGGAGATTTGGTCTTCTAAAAAGGCTATAACTAATTATAACCCTTGGATTTAAAGTTTGAAGGAGCGATCTTGACTATTTATTTTGGAGACACATCTAATGGCTAGAATTTAAAGGAAAAAGATCTAATGGCCTAGATTAAGTCTCCTAAAAATCAAAAGTCTACCTAAATCCTAACCATTGAATTAATCAATGGCTAGAAATGCTTCAAATAATGGCATGAAAAGATGACAACTTTGCATGCATTATGAAGAGGGGGGATGGTTAGAGATGCTTGGAAAGGAGGAGACAAATTGGAGTAGCTTTTTTAGGCCAAGGAAAAAGATGACAAAGTGGAAGACTTTTGCATGCATGTGATAGCCTTCAATTATGCTAAAGAAATTTCTATCTCTCCATTCTTTCATTCTCACGGCAGCCCACTCATTTTGAGCATGCATATTCATTTTTTTCTCTCACCCAAAAAGCCTCCGTCTTATTCTCTCAAAATTCCAAGAACCAAGCAACCATTTTTCCTTCCATTTTCTCTCCATTGGTTCGGTCTCTACACCCAAATACACCATCACTCGCCTATAATTTTCACTCTCATCATTTTCTAAATCTAAACAATATTCTAAACACTTTTCATTTAGAAAGTTTTCCCAAAATCTCACTCTAAGTGCTTCAAAATCCCACTTTTAGCTTACTTCCTTGGAGGTAAACTTTGATTTCTATGGTTTAAATTCATGTTTATGATTTTCTAAGCCATGTTTGTTCCATGGTTTGTTATTATTAAGCTTTGTTTGTGATTTTACTAATTGTTTTAGAATTATTAGGAACTTCTCAAAATTCTATCATCTACAATCTTGTCCTTCAAGTTAAAAATCAAAAAGCTTATATTTTCCTTCTTGTGAGGAATTCGGTCAACCATCCTAAGACCACCCTTCAAGTTTGTTTAATTTAATCCAACCATAGATCTTGAATTTACATGATATTCTAAGCAACTTTCATGGTGGAGATTTTCTCTAAATCATTCATATTCATGGACTTTCTTCAAGATCAAAGTTATTGGATTTTTGAGGTGAAGTATAAGAAGACTTCATTTCTTCTCTTCTTTTTCATGATCTAAACCATGTTTGATCCATGGTTCCTCTTAATCAAGCTTAATATACTAATTTCTATATATTTTGTTTTGTATTTGAGAAGCCCTTGGTGGTGAAGGACTTGGAAAAAGAAGCAAAACTAGGAGTTTTTAAGGATCTTTAAGAGGTAAGAGGGAGATCCATCTCACCAACCAAGCATGGTGGTGAGAGATGGTCTTATATTTGATGGATGGTGAATCCATGTGAGGATTCCAATCCATGGTCATGTAATAATTTATGTGTGTTTTATGAGCTTTGATTTATTTGCTTATGCTTGATATGCTTTGTATGATTTTATGATTTTGATGGTATGCTTATACTATGCATGATGATAATATGGCATGCTTTTGATATATATATATATATATGATGTGTATGTATGTGTATGCCATGATTTGATGATGGAAAGAAAATTAATTTTTGGTCCCAATGGCCAAGGAAAGACTACAGTTTTGATGCCCTTGATTAGGGTTCATATTAAAAAATTTTAAGAACAAGGGAATTAATTTTTGATCCCTAGAAACATGGTGAATATCGGTTAAGACACCTCAAGATAGGTGTTCATAAATGAATATTTTCATGAATGATGAAAATGGATGTTCAGAAAAATAAGAAAAATAAACAAAGAGTTTATTTTTCAAAGAGTACAAGAGCATGGTTCTTGAGGAATTTTTATTGATTTATTTTGTGTAAAAAATTTCTAAGTGTTTCAAAAAACATGAGATTTAAATAAAAATAGTAATGATGATTTTAAGAATTTGTAAAAAAAGTGAAAAAGGATTTGCAAAGAAAGTGAGAAAAAGAAATTTGCAAAGAAAATAAAAATGAATTTGAACAAATGGGTTTGGATTTATAACCATAAGTCTTGCGGTTTTGAAAACAAAATTTTTAATGGTTTTGTTTGTGTAAAACCATATCAATTTAGAAGGAAAAATATTTGATGGTTTCAATAGTCATGTCCACGTTTTTGAAGGCTTGTAATGCCTTGATTTTTATGAACAAAGTGATTTTCAAAGTGGAAACGTAACTTGATTTAATACAAGAATTTGAAAAGGGAATCAGAGCATTTTAATCACTTGAGAAATTAAGTTTTTGTAAACAAGAATGTTTTTGAACTTCAATTTATTTTGAGGAAGGTTGATTTGGAAATGATTTGGAAAAAATAGAGAATATAATGGTATTGTGAAAATCTATTAACGTATAACTTCTTTTTGAGTTTTGAAGTACGTTAGAAAATGTTAAGTTTTGAAACGTTGATTTATATCAATGGAAAAGTAATTTTATGAATTATATTTTGGAAAAAGATTTCTTAAGTAAAGAAATGTGAAAAAAGATTTTCTTGAGTAAAGAAAATGTATTAAATAAAGTATAAAGTCATATTATTTTGAGGAAAGTTGAAATGGAATTTTTGAAGACATGAGAAATATTTTTTGTAATGGAATTGTGGTGAAAAATAATTATTTACGTATCTTAAAAATGTAATTTTTAAAGTACGTGATTTGAAATATAGTAAAATATTTTCAAGTGTTTGGAAATACAGCAAAATATTTTTATACAATTTGAAATATGATAAAATATTACTACGTGATTGGAGATGCGTTGAAACATTTTTAAGTGATTTGAATTACGTTTAAATATTTTACATAATTTGAACTACTGTTGAAAAATCACTATGTGATTAAATAATGAGAGAATATTTTTACATGATTGTGAAAATGATGAAAAATCATTATGTGATTTGGAAAGTGTTTTAAATATTTTAAGAATGATGGAAAATGATTTACGCAACTTAAAAGAATAATTTTTAAGTTATGCGATTTTGAAAATGATGAAAAATCATTACGCGATTTGAGAAACGTATATTTTTATGCGATTGAGAAAAATGTTGAAAATTTTAATACGTGATTTAAAGGTGCAATAGAAGAGTTACAGTATTGTGAAAACGTAACAGAAATGTTTTGAAATTGTGAAAACGAAATGAAAATGTTGCGCAATTTTGTGAAAACACGATGAAAGAATTTTATAACTATGAAAATATGATAATATGATTTTTCTGTTGAAAATACAGTATAAATACTGTAGAACCAGTATATGGATACTGTGTGAGAAAATGACATGTTTTGCCTGTAATTGGCATTTGGTGCATTATACATGCATTGGAAAGATATGTCTGTGATTGGATTTGGTGCATTATACGTGCATTGAAAAAAATATGCATTGAAGCATATGATTACATTGAACAAATGAAATTGAAAAGATTTGGCCCTTTGGGGTTGGCCTTGCACTGATATATTCGTGCATTGTATAAAATATGCGTTGAAGCATATGATTACATTGAACAAATGAAATTGAAAAGATTTGGCCCTTTGGGGTTGGACTTGCACTAATATATTCGCGCATTGTATAAAATATAGCTAATAGCTATTATGGCCCTTGTAGTTGAAGAGGGAATGAGAATTGATAGTGAGGTCTATGATGGATCTTAGGGGCGTCGAGGTGCGGCGGTCGACCAGTGGACAGTTGGCGAGTACCCTGTGCCACTTGGCGATGCAGTCCGTTGCAACGCATTGATGATACCCGACAAGAACACGATTCTTTTCAACAACTGGGAGATTGTCTTTGGGCTAAGGCTGACAATTAACCAGAGCATTCTTCTCAAAATTGTGAAAACCTTCATGGAGTTATTTTTGATAAAATGAGTATTTGTGCATATGCATAAATCTGAGCATTTATATTTGTGTGATATATTAATTGAGGAATATTGGTTATTGGTTATGACAATTGTTTTGAATACTTGGATGATAATTGAATTAATAAATGATTGGATGATGATAGTTGATTAATGTTGATGGCATGATCATAATTGCGGTATGATCAATCTGTATGATATTGCTGCTTGTGTTATCTCTGTGCTGCCATGTTGGTATTTAGTGTAGGTGAACTCACCTCTTTGTTATATTGTTTTGCTTTGTCTGTTTTGTTAAAATCAAATAATAGAAGGATCGAGTTGTCTTAGACATAACGGGCGATGGATACCCTGAGATTGGTGACAACAATAAGGAGTGGACATTCAGAACTTGAAGGTGTGTAGTGTTGATAAAGGAAAAGATGTCTGATGCATCAAGATGGCAGAAAAAGGAATAAGTATGTTAAAGTTTCTCGTTAGTGTTGTACCATGCTATTAAGTAGGACCCGTCATGGGGTTTGCTACTGTTAAAAAAAATTAAGTCTATTAATTTTATATTTCTTTTTAAATTGTGATATTAATTGGTGTCAATATTGCATAATGAATAGTTGAAATATGATTTTCAATATTACCTAATATTTTCAGTAAATTTACGTTTCAGTAAAGAAGAAATTTTGAAACCCATCTTTTATAACTCAAACTTTGTGCGAACTTCTTTTCAAATTATGAGTCGGGAGTAAAAAATGTGATGCCCTAAGGAGGGTGTTACATTAGTTGGTATCAGAGCACGGTTTGAGTCTTTTGGGGTTTGTGGTTTGGTCTATTTTGCTTGTGTTGTGTTCTCTGTGTTTGTTTTTTCAAAAAGAAATAATGTTGTTTATAACGGATATTAGATCCATTGTATTTCGATCTGCACGCCTCGAGAAAGAAAAAAAAAAGAGGGAATGACTCGGGATAGTTATACTTGTGTGGAAGTGAAACATGTTACTAGTAATGCAGTTACAGCTACGGGAGCAACGGGAATAATGTGGAAATACGACTGCACGAACAAAGGACCGCTGTTCAATGGAAACTGGAAGTTGAAGTTTAGGATCTGATGGAAAAGAATCAGTCTTGGAATATAAGATTTCGTAATTTTGGAACCTGTTATTTTTTTAGAATATTGGGAAAGTAATTAATTTCGACGAAAGATGTATTTACAACCATTGAGGAAACTAAAAGCAGTAAGTGATGTCAAAGAAAGTACTTAAATAAAGGAATGTACGTCAAGGAAACAAATTGTGGAAAAGTTGGACACATTTTCCCAGAGATTATACTCTTTGAAAATAGAGTTTTCTATTAGTAAAAAAATTTTAGATAGTAAGGGAAGTTGTTACTCTGAATGGAACAGGAGTGTTTTGAGCGCAAGATTTAATCAATGGAGATTGCGTCAATGGAGCTAATCCTATAAACCATACTGAATATTTCTGTGAATAACCTATTCCTTATGACATATGATTGAGTAAATCAATTATATGTTAGGGTTATTCGTTATCCTTTGATTTGTTTACTTCTCTTTCTATTCTTAGCTAATCGAGCTACTCAAGTTATTCGAATTGTTGTTATAGATCAAATCTTTATATTAGTTTGATCTATTGTTCAAAATTTTTGTGTTAGTTTGATCTGTTTCATAAACAGACGTGATCTTTGAAAATGGAATGGTTTTTTTCCAACCATATCCAATGAGATTATTTCAACAGACTGTGAGTAATCCAGAGAAAATTCAATTTTGAAAATCGAGTTTCATCCAATTCTTTGCTGGATATGTTCGATAACAGGTTCGATTCGTTTTGTTATCTTCCATGATGTTTTCTTTCATCTCGTGCAATTGAACGAACAAGAAACAATATTCCTATTTAACTCTATGTCATAGTATTTGGTATAGTGCTGTGGAAAGGAGAACTCGGTTAGTGAGACATTTCCTGTTAAAAGCAAAAATCTAGAATATGTAGTGATACGAGGATAAGAAAATTTTAAGTAATACATTACATTAGTTGGAAGTTATCTGAGAAAAACTATTCTAGGCATGAATGAAGATTGGTTGTCGTTATGTTGGTATCAGAGATATGAAAATTCTTTCTTTCTGGAGTAACATTCAACATCTTCAATAATTATAGGAGTCGAGATATCTGTTTGATCGGAGAAGTTGAACATCAAAGAAAGAGATTTTGTTGGTTAGAATAGTATAGCAAGATGCAAGAGAGGAAGCTTTATGAGAATTGGAAAATAAGATAAAAGAGTAATGTTCATATTTATTCTAAGGGTGTGAAATCATGGTTATTAAATTTTGAGGACAAAATTTCTTTTTAGAGGGGGAGTAATGTAACACCTCAAAATTTCTTATCTTGTAAACAATAATTTTGACAGTTAACAGAATTTTACTATTTAGTAATTTCTGGATACTGTAAAATTATTTTGATTATTCCGTCAGCGTATTTGATCGTTTTGAGTGATTTACTCCGTGTCAGGAAAATAATAATTTTCAGGCCGGGGAAAATCTTTCTGTATTTATTTCTCTTGACTGTTAGTTATTTTTAACAATCTGACTTGATTTTCATATATTTTTTTTAATATTTGTAATTTTTGTGAATGATTATGAATTTTTTTTACTGTATGTGGACTCAGGTGGTCCGAGGTGGGCCCAAGTGACCTTACGTGGGCCCAAGTGGGTCCCACAAAGTGAAAATTTTTCTACGCATAGAAAAATTTGTACTGTTTAGACGGAGACAGGGGATCTTACTAAACCTGAATCCGGAAATAGTTTTAGAAATTTTCTTGTTTTGTGTTTGGCACTGTATTTAATTATCGGGCGATAAAAATACAGTAAATATATTCTTTCGTGGGGTTTTTAGTAGATAAAAATAGAAATTATATTGCTTAAGTCAACATTGGTGGTTTAGATATCCACCATTGATTTATTTAACGGTGAAGACTTGATCTTGATTTAATTAACGGTTAAGAAATAAATTTAATAAAGAAGCATTGGATAATCACCATTGATTTAATCAATGGTGTGAGAATAAACTTAGTTAGACAAGCTTCAATATCAACCGTAGATTTAGTCAACGGTGTAAATTTGATTATATAAAGTGACCATTTACAACCATTGGATTTGGAATTGATCAAGGGTGGAGATTTAGTCTTAAAAAGTGATAAAGACTATTTATGACCATTGGATGAAGAATTAATCAAAGGTGGAAATTTGGTCTTCTAAAAAGGCTATAACTAATTATAACCCTTGGATTTAAAGTTTGAAGGAGCGATCTTGACCATTTATTTTGGAGACACATCTAATGGCTAGAATTTAAAGGAAAAAGATCTAATGGCCTAGATTAAGTCTCCTAAAAATCAAAAGTCTACCTAAATTCTAACCATTGAATTAATCAATGGCTAGAAATGCTTCAAATAATGGCATGAAAAGATGACAACTTTGCATGCATTATGAAGAGAGGGGGATGGTTGGAGATGCTTGGAAAGGAGGAGACAAATTGGAGTAGCCTTTATAGGCCAAGGAAAAAGATGACAAAGTGGAAGACTTTTGCATGCATGTGATAGCCTTCAATTATGCTAAAGAAATTTCTATCTCTCCATTCTTTCATTCTCACGGCAGCCCACTCATTTTGAGCATGCATATTCATTTTTTTCTCTCACCCAAAAAGCCTCCATCTTATTCTCTCAAAATTCCAAGTACCAAGCAACTATTTTTCCTACTATTTTCTCTCCATTGGTTCGGTCTCTACACCTAAATACACCATCACTCACCTACAATTTTCACTCTCATCATTTCCTAAAGCTAAACAATATTCTAAACACTTTTCATTTAGAAAGTTTTCCCAAAATCTCACTCTAAGTGCTTCAAAATCCCACTTTTAGCTTACTTCCTTGGAGGTAAACTTTGATTTCTATGGTTTAAATTCATGTTTATGATTTTCTAAGCCATGTTTGTTCCATGGTTTGTTATTATTAAGCTTTGTTTGTGATTTTACTAATTGTTTTAGAATTGTTAGGAACTTCTCAAAATTCTATCATCTACAACCTTGTCCTTCAAGTTAAAAATCAAAAAGCTTATGTTTTCCTTCTTGTGAGGAATTCGGTCAACCACCCTAAGACCACCCTTCAAGTTTGTTTAATTTAATCCAACCATAGATCTTAAATCTACATGATATTCTAAGCAACTTTCATGTTGGAGATTTTCTCTAAATCATTCATCTTCATGGACTTTCTTCAAGATCAAAGTTATTGGGTTTTTGAGGTGAAGTATAAGAAGACTTCATTTCTTCTCTTCTTTTTCATGATCTAAACCATGTTTGATCCATGGTTCCTCTTAATCAAGCTTAGTATACTAATTTCTATATATTTTGTTTTGTATTTGAGAAGCCCTTAGTGGTGAAGGACTTGGAAAAAGAAGCAAAACAAGGAGTTTTTAAGGATCTTCAAGAGGTAAGAGGGAGATCCATCTCACCAACCGAGCATGGTGGTGAGAGATGGTCTTATATTTGATGGATGGTGAATCCATGTGAGGATTCCAATCCATGGTCATGTAATAATTTATGTGTGTTTTATGAGCTTTGATTTATTTGCTTATGCTTGATATGCTTTGTATGATTTTATGGTTTTGATGGTATGCTTATACTATGCATGATGATAATATGGCATGCTTTTGATATATATATATATATGATGTGTATGTATGTGTATGCCATGATTTGATGATGGAAAAAAATTTAATTTTTGATCCCAATGGCCAAGGAAAGACTACGGTTTTGATGCCCTTGATTAGGGTTCATATTAAAAATTTTCAAGAACAAGGGAATTAATTTTTGATCCCTAGAAACATGGTGAATATTGGTTAAGACACCTCAAGATAGGTGTTCATAAATGAATATTTTCATGAATGATGAAAATGGATGTTTAGAAAAATAAGGAAAATAAACAAAGAGTTTATTTTTCAAAGAGTACAAGAACATGGTTCTTGAGGAATTTTTATTGATTTATTTTGTTTAAAAAGTTTCTAAGTGTTTTACAAAACATGAGATTTAAATGAAAATAGTAATGATGATTTTAAGAATTTGCAAAGAAAGTGAAAAAGGATTTGCAAAGAAAGTGAAAAAAAGAAATTTGCAAAGAAAATAAAAATGATTTTGAACAAATGGGTTTGGATTTATAACCATAAGTCTTGCGGTTTTGAAAACAAAATTTTTAATGATTTTGTTTGTGTAAAATCATATCAATTTAGAAGGAAAAATATTTGATGATTTCAATAGTCATGTCCACATTTTTGAAGGCTTGTAATGCCTTGATTTTTATGAACAAAGTGATTTTCAAAGTGGAAACGTAACTTGATTTAATACAAGAATTTGAAAAGGGAATCAGAGCATTTTAATCACTTGAGAAATTAAGTTTTTGTAAACAAGAATGTTTTCGAACTTCAATTTATTTTGAGGAAGGTTGATTTGGAAATGATTTAGGAAAAATAGAGAATATAATGGTATTGTGAAAATCTACTAACGTATAACTTATTTTTGAGTTTTGAAGTACGTTAGAAAATGTTAAGTTTTGAAACGTTGATTTATATCAATGGAAAAGTGATTTTGTGAATTATATTTTAGAAAAATATTTCTTGAGTAAAGAAATGTGAAAAAAGATTTTCTTGAGTAAAGAAAATGTATTAAATAAAGTATAAAGTCATATTATTTTGAGGAAAGTTGAAATGGAATTTTTGAAGAAATGAGAAATATTTTTCGTAATGGAATTGTGTGAAAAATAATTATTTACGTATCTTAAAATGTAATTTTTAAAGTACGTGATTTGAAATATAGTAAAATATTTCCAAGTGTTTGGAAATACAGTAAAATATTTTTATGCGATTTGAAATATGATAAAATATTACTACGCGATTGGAGATGCGTTGAAATATTTTTAAGTGATTTGAATTACGTTTAAATATTTTACGTAATTTGAACTACTGTTGAAAAATCACTACGTGATTAAATAATGAGAGAATATTTTTACGTGATTGTGAAAATGATGAAAAATCATTATGTGATTTGGAAAGTGTTTTAAATATTTTTAGAATGATGGAAAATGATTTACGCAACTTAAAAGAATGATTTTTAAGTTATGCGATTTTGAAAATGATGAAAAATCATTACGCGATTTGAGAAATGTATATTTTTATGCGATTGAGAAAAATGTTGAAAATTTTAATATGTGATTTAATGGTGCAGCAGAAGAGTTACAGTATTGTGAAAACGTAACAGAAATGTTTTGAAATTGTGAAAACAAAATAAAAATATTGCGCAATTTTGTGAAAACACGACGAAAGAATTTTATAACTATGAAAATGTGATAATATGATTTTCTTGTTGAAAATACAATATAAATACTGTAGAACCAGTATATGGATGCTGTGTGAGAAAATGACATGTTTTGCTTGTAATTGGCATTTGGTGCATTATACATGCATTGGAAAGATATATCTGTTATTGGATTTGGTGCATTATACGTGCATTGAAAAAAATATGCATTGAAGCATATGATTACATTGAACAAATGAAATTGAAAAGATTTGGCCCTTTGGGGTTGGACTTGCACTGATATATTCGTGCATTGTATAAAATATGCGTTGAAGCATATGATTACATTGAACAAATGAAATTGAAAAGATTTGGCCCTTTGGGGTTGGACTTGCACTAATATATTCGTGCATTGTATAAAATATAGCTAATAGCTATTACGGCCCTTGTGGTTGAAGAGGGAATAAGAATCGATAGTGAGGTCTATGATAGATCTTGGGGGCATCGAGGCGCGGCGGTCGACCAGTGGACAGTTGGCGAGTACCCTGTGCCACTTGGCGATGCAGTCCGTTGCAACGCATTGACGATACCCGACAAGAACACGATTCTTTTCAACAACTGGGAGATTGTCTTTGGGCTAAGGCTGACAATTAACCAGAGCATCCTTCTCAAAATTGTGAAAACCTCCATGGAGTTGTTTTTGATAAAATGAGTATTTGTGCATATGCATAAATCTGAGCATTTATATTTGTGTGATATATTAATTGAGGAATATTGGTTATTGGTTATGACAATTGTTTTGAATACTTGGATGATAATTGAATTGATAAATGATTGGATGATGATAGTTGATTAATGTTGATGGCATGATCATAATTGCGGTATGATCTATCTGTATGATATTGTTGTTTGTGTTATCTCTGTGCTGCCATGTTGGTATTGGTGTAGGTGATCTCACCTCTTTGTTATATTGTTTTGCTTTGTCTGTATTGTTAAAATCAAATAATAGAAGAATCGAGCTGTCTTAGACATAACGGGCGATGGATACCCTGAGATTGGTGACAACAATAAGGAGTGGACATTCAGAACTTGAAGGTGTGCAGTGTTGATAAAGGAACAGATGTCTGATGCATCAAGATAGTCAGAAAAAGGAATAAGTATGTTAAAGTTTCTCGTTAGTGTTGTACCGTGCTATTATGTAGGACCCGTCATGGGGTTTGCTACTGTTAAAAAAAAATTAAGTTTGTTAATTTTATATTTCTCTTTAAATTGTGATATTAATTGGTGTCAATATTGCATAATGAATAGTTGAAATATGATTTTCAATATTACCTAATATTTTCAGTAAATTTACGTTTCAGTAAAGAAGAAATTTTGAAACCCATCTTTTATAACTCAAACTTTGTGCGAACTTCTTTTCATATTATGAGTCGGGAGTCAAAAATGTGATGCCCTAAGGAGGGTGTTACAGTAGTCAACCTCAACTTAAGCTCTTGGAAACTATCCTCACATTCTTGAGTCCAAAGAAAAGTACCACCTTTCCTAGTTAATCTAGTCAAGGGTAATGCTAACTGGGAGAATCCACTAAAGAATCTCCTATAGTACCCAGCTAGGCCTATGAAACTTCTGATCTCTATCACAATGGTGGGTCTCTCCCACTGCAACACTGCATCTACCTTACTAAGGTCCATAGAAATCCCTCCTTGAGAGATCACATACCCTAAGAACTGAACTTCTGTGAGCCTAAACTCACACTTTGATAGTTTGGCAAACAATTTCTTTCCTCTAAGAATCTCTAAAACGGTTCTAACATGCAGCTCATGTTCTTCCATTGTTTAAGAATATATTAGGATATCTTCTATAAATACCACTATAAACTGATCTAGGTAGGGTCTAAAAATCCTATTCATGTAATCCATGAATACCGCTGGTGCATTTGTTAACCCAAAGGACATCATAAGGTACTCATAATGTCCATACCTAGTCCTAAAAACAGTTTTTGGGATATCTGCATCCTTAACCCTTATTTGGTGGTATCCTGACCTTAGGTTAATCCTGGAGAACACTGATGCTCCCCTCAATTGATCCATTAGATCCTCTATCCTAGGCAATGGATACTTATTCTTGATGGTTACCCTATTCAGTTGTCTATAATCTACACACAGTCTCATGGTACCATCTTTCTTTTTCACAAGCAACATGGGTGCTCCCTAAGGAGAAACACTCGACCTAATGAATTGTTTCTCTAGCAATTCCTCAATTTGCTTCTTAAGCTCTTCTAGTTCTAAAGGTGCCATCCCATAGAGTGCCATAGAAATAAGTCTTGTTCCCGGTACGAAGTCTATAGTAAACTCTATCTCTCTATTGGGTGGCAACTTTGCTATATCTCTCGGGACTACTTCTGGGTAGTCCCTCACTATTGGTATATCACCTAGGCCCTGCTCAACCTCTGTGCTAAGAGAAAAAAAGAGAACTTACCCTTGAGCTCCCTCCTCCAAACAGTGATTCACTTGGCTAGCATTGAGATACACTGACTAAAAATGGTTAACTTTAGTAGATACATCTGACATAAACACTAAGGTTTTATCTGCACAATTTAAAACTACATAGTTGGAGGACAACTAATTCATGCCAAGAATAACATCAATATCTACTAAAGGTAAATAGATAAGATTCACAAAGAATATCCTATCCTCTAACTTTATACAACAATCCAAACAAACTTTAGAAGTTGTGACTAATTTACTAGTGGGAGTGGAAACAGATAAATCAAAAGGAAGGTCTCAACTCAAACAAGTTCACACAATCACTAGAAATAAAGGAGTAAGATGCTCTCAAATCATATAAAATAGTTAAAAAGTGATCATGGATTATGCATTTACCTTGAATCAAACTTGAAGACTGGGTCACCTCCTTACCACTCAGAGTATAAACCCTTCCTGCTGCTTGTGGTCTAGGGGTGAAGACAGCCTTCTGCTTTTGTGAGCAATCTCTAGACATATGCCCTGGTTGTCCACATGCATAACAAACTGACTGCTCTGCCAAGTAAGGCCTGTCTCCATGCTATCTTTTAGACTTAGGACATTTAAGTCCCCCTGCATCTCCTTGAACCTATTTACCTTTGGCTTGTTGGTAACCGGGTTTAGGAGTTCCCTTTTCTCATCAAACCGCTTCCTCTTTGGGAAGTTCTGTGTTGTCTACTCTGGTTGGGGTTGCAAACCTTCGGATTCTACTATCTGACACTTGTTCACCAATGATGAAAAGTCTCGGATCTCAAAGCGTCTAATAGCCCTTTGGATGTATTCTCTTAGTCCCTTCTCAATCTTAGCACATTTCCACTTCTCATCTGTGTGGAATCTAATGTAGGATGAGAACTTTGACAATTCATTGAATTTGCCCACATACTAGCCAATAGACATGCTGCCCTATTCTAGCTTCAGGAATTCTATCTCTTTTGTATTATGCAAATTCTCAGGGAAGAGCTTCTCTAGGAAAGATCACTTGAAGAATTCCTAAGTAACCTAAATTCTTGAGGCATCCGCCACCTTCTTTAACTCAGTCCATCAATCTGCTGCCTCCCCTTCTAACATGTAGGAGGCAAAAGGCACTCTTTGTTCATCTGAGTAAGCCATAACTGTGAAGATCTTCTTCATTTCCTTGAGCTAACCTTCAACTCTAATTGGGTCGTAATCACCTCTGTAGATTGATGGAATAGATTTCCTGAACTCTGAGAGGTCCTGGAAGTTCTGACTTCTTCCAACTAGAGCCTCTTGGACTGGTTGCCTGATCTGAACTGGTGGAGGTACTGGTAGTGGAGGTTACTGAGTATCTAACCTCTCTAGCATTCTATTAGTAGTAACAATCTGATCTTGCATTGCTTTAGCCATTGCCATAAAGGCCTCGGCCATGCTAGGACTGTCACTAGAAGAATTTTCATTCCCTCTAGTTCAACTAGGAGAAGCCATATTGTCCTATACACACAGCACATTAAATATTGAGTTAATTAGTCTCAATACTATGTAATAGTGCAACAGTAGCTATTCACATCCAAACAAAATGCAAGTTATGCAAACATCTCACTAGAGAGACAAGAATTACACAACACACATTAAAACTACTAACATGCTTACGCGTAGTCAGTCCATACCCCCGCTCAACAGGATGAACTACTTTGATACCATAATGTAATACCCTAATACAAATATCTCGATATAACTGCTTATATAAAGATAATTAGCATTAAACATATTACTACTATTATTACTATTACTCTAATCCCATATAATTAAAGAATTAAATATGGAGAGCCACGATAAAAGTATGTCATAAATATATACATAAAAAGCCTCAAACGCATAATGTCATATAATTAACCACAAACTATAAGAAAACTATAACTCCAAGTACATTATACACGAGTTGTTCAACAACAAAAAAACTAAACACTAATCTAGTCTTGTTGTTCCTTCTTCAACTGTGTCACCCATTTACTAGGGTTTGGACCTGCTTTTACCATGGAAACATGGAAATGGGTGAGAACATAAAAATTCTCAATAATATGCATGTATCACATGACATTCACTAACATAAGTTGCACGTACACATCATTAATAACAACATTATACAATCGCCCTTACAACTGTATAATGTATAGAAACATAATCTAATATCTATGTTGCACAATCGCGCCCATACAACCATGTAACATCAACTAAACTTGGCAAATTGCTTATCTCGCCTCATTGCCTAACTTAGGACTTAACTCATCCTAAGGCTTATGTTAGTAAGTTTAACTCACTTCACTACACTATATAAGGTTGATCAAATTCCTCATGTTACTTGACAAATAGTTTAGCTCTCACTGCTTTGTCCTAGGCAAAATGTTGTACTGACATTTACCTCTCACAATTACCTCCTTAACAAAGAGTTTTACTCACTACTTTGCAAGGTTAAGGGGTTTAACTCACTCCCTTAATTAAGATAATCATTCTAGGGCTCCACTATAACCGGTCTAGGAACCAACTCTTAATTAATATTTCAAGCAATTCTTAACTCTAGAAAAGCTTAGAAAACTCAAATTTATTCTTATATGCTAGGTGGTTATTCTATTTATGAAATATCCCTAAAAGTATCTTACTACACTTAAGAAGGCATATATAAATGATCTCAACTAGTAGAAAGCCTCAAGACATCAAGAACATCATCTTTGAAAATTCTTGGAACTCACGCTGAGGCACAACATCCCTCACGCCGCGACGCATAACTCTTTATCTCGCACGCCTCGATGTGGTGCATTACACGCCATGACGTGCTGCTCTCGGGTGCTATACAGAATGCATGCATGCCTCGATGTTGACTTGTCACACCACGGCGCGTAGGTGGTTTTGTGTAGAATCCTGCAGAAAATCACTATTCTGCACTGTTTCATTGACCTAAATTCATTTCCCATGATTTGAATTTGAGGTAGGGGGTTGTTGTGTTTTGCTATGTTGTAACACTCTCTGCTTGTTAAAAACTAGTAAGGAATGAACATCATGGAGTTTACATGATACTTGAAGTAAATCATGACCCTATGTAATGAGTTATATATCTATTCGATGAGACTTGATTCTGTATATTGATTTATTTGTTTGATGAGATTTGAACATACATTTTTATGGACATGCATAAGCATGTATACATCCACAAGTTGTTGATGATTTTTCAAAGTTTTACTACAGGATTTATAGATATAAAAGTGTTGTTCTAATGCACCAAAATACATTTTTGTAGTGTTCTATTCGAATAGGCCAAAAGGCTACTTGAATAGAATGTTACAAAATGTTCCATTTTTTATGTGTCAGCTATTCGAGATTGCATGATTTCGATGTTAAATTGAGTATACTAAGTGAGCAATTCAAATGACATGAATTTCGAGGTTGATCGAATAGACTAGGTGAGCTATTCAATCTGCATAATTAAAAAGGGCATTGTTAGAGCTAATCAAGTAGATTATGTTCTATTCGATTGGTAAGATTTTGATGTTAATCAAAAGATTATGATAGTTATTTCAACGAATATTTTCAATGATAATCGAATAGGTTAAGAGAACTATTCGAGAAGGCTATTTCAAAATGTATTCAATGTTAATCGAATAAGTTATGAGAGTTATTCAAAGAGCATGTATTTGAGGATAATTGAATAAGCTATAAGAGCTATTCGAAATAACATATTTTCAAGGTTAAATGAATAAGAGCATTTGAATGGTATCTTTTCGATTATAGTCAAAAATGGCATGAACTATTTTATATATAAAAGAAACTATTTTTTTATGTTATTTGAAAAAGGGCCTAGAGAGCTAATCGAATAACATTTCAGAATGACATGACATTTGCATTTCATAAACATTAACGCATGACTAAAGAGTAAGAAAGCACTTAGCCTAGGTCAAAGTTGCGTACGAGCACTTTATTGAAGGACATGACATCATAACATATGGGGCACTTGGTTGAAGGTCAAAGTAGCGTACGGACACGTTGATAAAGGACATAACATTCCATAAGCATAAGACTAAATTTGCGTAAGGGGCACTTAGTCAAAGGTCAAAGTAGCGTACGGGGCACTTTGATAAAGGACATGACATTTCATAAGCATCATCATAATACATTTCATAAACATCATCATAATACATTTTATAAACATCATCATATTACATTTCACAAGCATCAACATTGATCATTTCATTGGCATTAATACATATTTGCATATGAGATGTTGTCTATGTATATTTATCATGGAATTGTATTGTGATTACTGTTGTATATGTTATACTACTGAGAATTTTTAAATTCTCACTCCTTTGTTTGTGTGTGTGATAATTTACAGATCAAAATCAAAATCCTTCCAATGAGAGGAAACAAAGACAGTGGTTTTGAGTAGAATAGTTATTTTTGACTACTGTATTTTGGTTTATATACCATAAAGGATAGTTTGTTTCGATATAGATTTTAATGTACTAGTTATTTATATTTGGTGTTTCTATGGAAAATCAAAATTATGTTCTGTAAAGAATTGAAATTCTTAGTTATATAGTTAATGTTCAATTCAAACACTTTCCTTCGAGGCTCTATTTTTTGACTCTATTTAACACTATATTTTGATATGTATGGTTATTACAAAGCTTTTATGATGTTTAAATGTTAGAAGTAACGTGTCTAATCCTGTTCACTAACGTATATTTTGAATATACTGTAATAAATCTAATTAGGGCATTACATTATGGTATCAGAGCAATTCATCCTATTGAGCCTGGGTATGGACTGACTATAACATCCTTTCTTACCAATTAATCTTAATTGTTGTTATAGAAGTTCAATAACTCTTGTAAGAGTTACTTGTTAACTTTGGTAACCTTTTTAAGTTAGTTGTGTAACGCCCCTTTTTGGGAGGGAACGTCACATCATTATTTACAAAGCGGAAAATAAAAGTATAAATTAAGACCCTATTCATTAAATTATAATTAAACTTGTTTGATTACAGTTGTATAAATAAAATGGTGAATATTTTTTTTTTGTTAAAGTAAGAACATAATACGTGGTTATCACAGAAATTAACATATGAAGTAAAACATACAACCATACACCATGCAATATATATATATATATATATACAGACATCATGTCTGTTTAGTTACAACACTTGATATACAAAAAGTGAAACTATGCATGCCCCAAAAGTTTATACATGTACAGCCCACCAAAAAAATAAAATATCAGGCCCCAAAAAGAAGACAGATAGCCATCAATAGCTATCGATAGTATCAGCCCCTAAGAAGAAAGAGAAGGAACCGTGTCAGAATCCTCCTCAGGGTCTTCTTCATCAGAGGAAACCCTCATCGGAGCCACCGAATTATGGGTCGGGGCTCGGGAAGTGGAGAGGAATGAATCATCCTGTGAGGTGTAATAACTATCACCCCACATGTCCTTAATGGGCATGTAAAATTCTAGATGTAAACGAATGCTGTAGTGAAAATAGACGGATCATAACGCCCCCAAGCTAGCGACACCGACATGTCTCCTAAGTAGACCCAGCGATCCGAGCTAAAGTTAACATGCCAACAGTCTGGACCTCCGAGGAATGTCAGGCGCACGTATCCTAAAAATCCCTATGGACGGGCCATCATGATCAAAAGTAAGTACTAGTCTAAGTCAGGCTAGAAACTGGGGAACTCGTGAACTTCCCCTTCTTCACCACTGTCTTCAGAGAAACATATATATATATACACAGAGATAGTAGAGATACAGGAAATAGGTGAGACATCCTACTTTCATTACCAATTATGGTAGTAAAGAAACAAAATGGCATAGGACGCCCACATAGCATTATAAGAGTAATAAGTAGTAATCAAGAGGCAAATATTAAATAACTTAACAATTCCAGGTAGTTATACATCAGTGAGGTAACAGTTCTAATTATCATAAGAATTAAATGCTAGATAATATATGGACTCACTATGCATATGCATACAATATCAAAATCCTACTCCATGGAGCTAGTCACAAACATTCAGAGAGAAAGATCAGAAGACATGTCTGTAACTCGGCTGCCGCGGCCAAAGTGCTATAAATCATCAATTTATCCACGTGCACCACAAGGCATTGTACAAGACATTCTTCACTACATCGCGATATAGGATAGTGTCTCGGTCTGGATCATCGGTACGTTTGCATCGGTCTGCCCCACGGACAGAAGAGCTACCAACTGTTCATTGTGAAGTACCCAACCCCGACGCCCCCAAGGTCAACATTATGACCTACACTAGTCTACTCGCACCCGCACTAAGGTGTGTTCAATCTCCTAAGCAACATGGCCTTAACAATAGTCCATCAGACTTTCACAATGCATGATGACTCAATGCATATATCATGTGTATTCAACAGTAATATACTTTCCATGTCATGTCACAATTCGGCTAAGATAAGCATCAATGCATTCTTGGTCTCACACATGGACCCACAATAATTATTATTAAGTCCTTAAATAATACATTACACTTTTAGGGTACATGATGGAATTATTTAACATTCTTACTTACACTCATGGTCTTACTTTAATTGAAAATTATTCTAAGTCTTTGGATAAAACTTCATTCTTGGTCCTTTCCATTTTATGGAACCCAAATTAATTCCTAATTATCTAATTAATTAAGTTTCTCTTCAATTTAATATTTTTTATGAAATCCTTCTCTAGATGAATGCTCTTGATTGTTAAGTTCTTTACTTTAAGTTTTTTCAGAACTCACTTAGAGAATTATCCTAAGTTTTCCAAGTCTCACACACTCTCATTCTTGTCTTAGGTCTAAAGAATTACTTTAGGTTATTAAATTGATTTCTATCTATTACATTATTAGTCAATTAATCACTTGATTATTTAAAGTCCAAGGTTGCATGATGTTACATAATTTGATCCACCCTAGAAGCCATGGCCTCCTAAGGGTGGAACCCTAAGTTTTTCTTAACTCCATTACATTTTAATCACTTGATTAGGTATGTTGCCAACTTGATACAAATTTTTAAACCATGAACACCCTATTTCAAGGGTGTGGCCGTGAGCCATATGAAGGAGGGCAAGGAACTCTTGCCTCCATTCCATCTTTCCAATCCATCCAAACTAATCCAAGATCATTAATACACATATACATACAACCAAATAAATTAAACAAGGTAAAATCAACATTTAGTTATGAAAATCACACATCAAAGAGAGGAACCCTAACTAGGGTTTCTCACAACCAAGAGAGGTTGAAGAGAATGATTCTCTCCCTCTTACCTAAGGGAAGAACAAGAAAAGAAATCTCATTGCTTGCTCCTTGACAATTTCAACCATACCCTTCAAAATCCTAGAAATTCCAACTTCAACCAATTAACACCAATACTTGAAAAAGAGAAGATAAATGGTTATAAAGATGACCTTGAAAATGAAAATGGAGAGGAGAAGGTGAGGAACCAAGAATCTTACCCTAAAGCTCCAAACTTGAAGCTTGAAGAAGATGATGAAGATGGAATCTTTTCAAGGAATCTTCAACTAGAAAGGTGTTTAGAATGTAGTGGAGATTAAGAAAATGTGGTTGTTTAAAATTTTTGTGATGGTGGAAGGCATGGAGAGGGGTTGGCCGTGTGGTGTGGTGGTAGAGAGAAGGTGGAGAAAATGAGAGAAGGATGAGTGTAGAGAGAGAAGTTGATAATAGAAAAAGATGATGGCTTTTGATTTTTGAAATTAGGATAGAAAACTTAATTAAGTGAAAAGCATATTTTTGGGCTCCAAAGAGACCATGCAGCTGTGTGGTGAGAGGGAAGGAGAGAGAAGAGTGTGTAGCTTCTTTGAGAAGCTTGGTAGCTTTTTCAAAAAGAGGATTTAATTAGACATAAAGTGGATTACATTTGCATAGGATAATTAGGTGATAAAGTAATTAAAATAATAAGGTGATTAGGGTTTTATTTATAAGCTATTACTCAATGGATAATTGTTACAGTGCACAAAGCCAGTATTAATTATCCAACGGATAATAAAGCGTATCACAAAATTTTACTTAACAGTATATACAGAGATTTTATTTATCAGATAAAACCTCAAAAAATATAAACCTTGTAAATTGTGCCCCGCCTCGGGTTTAGTATGATCCTCCGTCGACGTTTCCACAGTTCAAAGTTTACCAGCCTTAGGGAAAACATTTCATTTTCCCGGCTCCGCTCAGTGCACACGCAAAATGAGGAATATATTAAAATATTTAACATTTCTAGAAATTTTCACAAAAATTCTCAAAAATCACAAATATTAGAAAATGACTATTCATCATGAAACAAATAATTTTTGGGGTGTTACACTGACTCTGCTTAGTGTGCACGTAAAATAAGGAATATATTAAAATATTCAACATTTCTGAAAAAATCCAAAAAAATTACCAAAAATCATAAATATTATAGAATAATTATTTATGATTAAACTATTTATTTTTAGGGTGTTACAACTTTCCCATTCTAAAAATAAATTTTGTCCTTGAAATTTTCATACCTTAGAACAGTTGTGGGTGTTGCTCCTCCATCTTGTCTTCCAACTCCCATGTCGCATTTTCGGTATTTTCCTTCCAGATCACTTTCACTAATGAGATTTCCTTTCATCTTAGTCGTTTCACTCTCCTATCTTCAATCTTTATAGGAGGTGCCTCATAAGTTAAGTTCTCTTTCAATTGTACTGTGTCTAGTGCTATGACATGGTTCGGGTCAAGAATATATTTCCATAGTTGTGACACATGAAAGACATTGTGAAGGTTTGAAAGAAAAGGTGGTAAGGCTATCTGGTAAGCTACTGGACCTATCCGGCGAAGAATTTGGTAAGGTCCAAGGAATTTGGGAGTAAGTTTTCTAGATTTCAGCACTCGACCGACCCCAGTCATTGGCGTGACTTTCAAAAACACATGCTCACCTTCCTCAAACTCAAGAGGCTTTCTTCTCCTATCTGCATAGCTCTTCTACCGACTTTAAGTTGTCCTCATCTTTTCCTAAATCATCTTGAGCTTCTCAGTCGTCTGCTGTATAATATCAGGTCCAACAGTAAGGCGCTCTCCGTCTTGGTACCAACACAAAGGTGTTCGACACCATCGTCCATATAGAGCTTCATCGGGTGCCATCCCTATGCTTGAATGAAAACTATTGTTGTAGGTGAACTCTACCAATGGTAAAACTTCATCCCAACTTCCAGTCTGCTCTAAAGCGCAAGCTCTGAGCAAATCCTCCAATGATTAGATTGTCCTTTCTGATTTCACATCAGTTTGAGGATGGTAGGCAGAACTCAATCGTAGCTTTGTTCCCAATGCTTCTTGCAGACTTTGCCAAAACTTTGAGGTGAACCTTGGATCCCTATCCGAAACAATATTGGTAGGCACACCATGTAGCCTAACAATCTCACCGATGTAAAGCTGGGTTAGCTTCTCCATGTTGTATCTTATGTTGATCGATAGGAAGTGTGATGACTACGTGAGTTGATCAACGATCACCCATATTGAGTCATACCCTTTTCTAGTCTTTGGCAATCCAACCATAAAATCCATCGCAATGCTATCCCACTTCCATTCGGGAATAGATAGAGGTTGCAATAGTCTTGACGGTCTTTGATGTTCCACCTTTGCTTTTTGGAAAACCAGACAAGAAGACACACATCTGGTAATATCGCTCTTCATTCCATGCCACCAAAATAACTTCTTCAGGTCTTGATACATTTTAGTTATCCCCGGGTGCATACTCAACTTGCTCGTGTGAGCGTGTTCAAGGATATACTTCCTAAGCTCCTGATCCCTGGGTATACAAACCCTACCTCAGAATCTTAGAATTCCATCCGTCCCTTCCTCGAATGTCGTCGCATTGCCCAGCCTCATTAGTTCTCTTTCTTCTTGCAAAAACTTATAAATTTTCTGCTTTTCTCGGATGTCTTCCATTAATTCGCTTGAGATAGTAACCATGTTCATGCAAATTTTTCCCAGAGCTAATTCCACGGAAGACCATACATCCCTGAACTGCTCTATCAGATCTTTTTCCTTAATCATTATGGCTGATATACTAAGCATCTTCCTACTCAATGCGTCTGCCATGATGTTTGCCTTTCCAAGGTGATACAGAAGTCAGAAATCATAATCCTTTAGAAAATCTAACCACCTGTGCTATCTCATATTCAACTCCTTTTGATCATATAAGTACTTCAAGCTCTTGTGATCACTAAAGACGTTGAACCTCGCCCCATACAGGAAGTGTCTCCATATCTTCAAGGCAAAAACTACAGCTGCTAACTTTAAGTCATGTGTTGGATAGGTCTTCTCATGCACTCGCAACTGTCTCGAAGCATAAGTCACCACTTTTCCATTTTGCATAAGCACAGCTCCTAATCCTTGATATGAAGCATCGCAATACATTTCGAAGGGTTCATTCTGATTAGGTAGAACTAACACTGGTGAAGTAGTTAGTCGTCTCTTCAATTCTTGGAAACCTTCTTCCCAAGCATCAGTCCATTCAAAGGCTTGGTTCTTTCTTGTGAGTTGAGTGACAGGTCTTGCAATTTTAGAAAATCCTTCAATGAGCCTCCGATAGTATCCAACCAAACCCATAAAGCTTCAAATTTTTGTCACTATCTTTGGCCATTCCCATTGTAGAACTGCTTCCACCTTTGACGGATCCACTGCAATCCTTTCCTTCGAGATTACATGACCCAAAAACTTGACTTCGTCCAGCCAAAATTCACATTTCAAAAATTTGGCATACAGCTTCTTCTCCTTTAGAATCTGAAAACTATACTGAGGTGTTCAGCATGATCCTCCTGATTTTGAGATTAGATCAGGATGTCGTCAATGAAGACAATAATGAATCTGTCCAAGTAAGGATGAAAGATTCAGTTCTTATAGTCCATGAAGATGGCAGGTGCATTCGTTACACCAAACGGCATCACAAGATATTCGTAATGACCGTATCGGGTACGAAAAGCCATCTTGGGAATGTCCTCTGCCTTTACTCGAATCTGGTGGTAGCCCGATCACAGATCGATCTTAGAGAACACTGCTGCTCCCTTCAGTTGATCCATTAGGTCGTCTATCCTCAGAAGTGGATACTTATTCTTGATCGTGACCTTATTCAGTTGGCGATAGTCCACACACAATCGTGAGGTACCATCCTTCTTCCGGACTAGCAACACTGGTGCTCCCCAGGGTGACACACTGGGTCTAACGAACTATTTTTCCAAAAGCTCTTCCAACTGCTTCTTAAGCTCTGCTAACTCCGATGGTGACATTCTGTAAGGCACTATAGATACAGGACCAGATCCAGGTACAAGGTCAATGGCAAACTCTATTTCCCGCTTCGGCGGTAAACCAGGTACATCATCAGGAAAGAATTCAGGGAACTCGTTAACAAATGGAATTACATTCACATCAGCCTCACTCTCAACCTTCAAGGAAGATAGTAGCATATATCCCTGAGCTCCTTCTTTCAAGAAAGCTCAAACTTGGTTGGCCGTCAAAAATCTAGAATCCTCATCCGTAGGGAAAACTATGATTTTACTAGAGTAATCTAATAGGATATGGTTGGACGACAACCAGTCCATCCCTAAAATTACATCTAACTAAGAAAAGGGTAAACAGATCAAATCAACAGAAAAGATTCGACCCTCAACAATCAATGGACAATTCAAACAGACTTTAGTAGTAACAACAGGTTTATCAGTGGGAAGTCAAAAGGTAAGGAAGACACAGATAAACTAAGTTGTCGCACATAGTCCTAGGAAATGAAAGAGTGGGTTGCCCTAGAGTCATACAATATAGTTAAAAGATTACCTCCTATGGCACCTTCTCCCTATATCAGATCTTCGGATTGGGAGGCTTCGGCTCCACTCATGGTATAGACTCGGCCCCCTGCCTGCTGCTTTGTAGCTCGCACAACGTTGAGTAAAGGCTCAGCCTTAGCTTGGTTGCAATTTCTGGAGACATGTCTAGGCTTCCCACATTGAAAATAGATGATCCCCTTGATGGTGCAATCTCTGGTTACGTGATCCTTCCTGCACATTCTACTGCTTTGGTTCCCACCAGAACCTCCACTAGAACCTCCACCAGATGTCTATTGTTGATTTTCCGGTGGTCGGGAATAAGGCTTATTTTGGAAACAGTTTGCGTTGCTGTCGCCTCCTCTTTGGAACCTGGTAGGTCCAAAGTTTCAGTTTCTTGAGTCTCGAGCTTGATCCAGAGGTTCCACTTGGCAACACGTATCTAGCAGCTCTAAAAATTGGTTAATCTTTAAGGTGATAACTACCCTCTTTACTTCGTGCCTCAGTCCTTCCTCAAAATTTTGACATTTCCATACCTCGTCTAGCTGATGCTGGAAATATGTCGAAAACTTGGATAAACTTTCAAACTTCGTGGCATATTCATTAATAGACAAGCTTCCTTGCCTCAAACTAAGGAACTCCATTTCTTTTCCATATCTGGCACTTGCGGGGAAATATTTTTCCAAGAACTTATTCTTGAATACCTCTCAAGTAATTGCGCGACCTTTAGCCTCTAATACTCTCTGTGCTCCGTTCCACTAGTCTTCAGCATCCTTAATCAGCATAAAAGCAGCATAAGTCACATTCTTGTCATTAGCACAGTTTATGCCTCTGAAGATTTTCTTCAACTCCTTGATCCACAGACTAGCTTTCTCCGGATTAAATTCTCCTTTAAATTGAGGAGGGTTATGTCGACAGAACTCTGCCAAATTTTGAGCATCGGCCGACGCTTCCAGCTGTCGTGCAACCCTTTCCTGCTGCTGAGCAGTCCTCTCCATTTGTTGCGTGATAGCCTCGGCCTTCTATTGCATCGCCTCAATCGCTGTAGCCATGTCTCCGCCTCGTGCCATTACGCTCTTTCAAAGTTAGATTAACTGAAAAACACAAGAGAATATTAGATGTATCCTCTCGGAGTACTAATCACAGAGAATCACATAGCATAAACAAGTCAGACCTAACCACAAAGACCCAAAGAAAACATAAATCGGGGCTCTGATACCAACTTAATGTAACACTCCTTTTTGGGAGGGAACATCACATCATTATTTACGATGCAAAAAACAAAAGTATACATTAAGACCCGATTCATTAAATTATAATTAAACTTGTTTGATTACAGTTGTATAAATAAAATGGTGAATATTTTTTTTTTGTTAAAGTAAGAACATAATACGTGGTTATCACAGAAATTAACATGTGAAGTAAAACATACAACCATACACTATGCTATATATATATATACAGACATCATGTCTGTTTA
The DNA here is from genome assembly GCA_029884595.1 of Ormosia semicastrata. Taxonomy (NCBI): domain Eukaryota; kingdom Viridiplantae; phylum Streptophyta; class Magnoliopsida; order Fabales; family Fabaceae; genus Ormosia; species Ormosia semicastrata. Next base: position 60,954,723 of record JAQQTO010000060.1, read on the forward strand.
GTTACAACACCTGATATACAAAAAGGAAACTATGCATGCCCCAAAAGTTTATACATGTATAGCCCACCAAAAATATAAAACATCAGGCCCCGAAAAGAAGACAGATAGCCATCAGTAGCTATCGACAGTATCAGCCCTTCAGAAGAAAGAGAAGAAATCGTGTCAGGCTCCTCCTCGGGGTCTTCCTTATTAGAGGAAACCGTCATCGGAGCCACCGAATTACGGGTCGGGGCTCGGGCAGTAGAGAGGAATGAATCCTCCTGTGGGGTGTAATAACGATCACCCCACATGTCCCTAATGGAGATGTAAAATTCTAGATGTAAATGAATGCTGCAGGTGAAAATAGATGGATCATAACACCTCCAAGCTAGTGACACCGACATGTCTCCCAAGTAGGCACAGTGATCCGAGTTAAAGTTAACATGCCAACAGTCTAGACCGCCAAGGAATGTCAGGAGCACGTATCCCAAAAATCCTTGTGGACGGGCCATTATGATCAAAAGTAAGTACTAGTCTAAGTCAGGCCAGAAACCGGGGAACTCGTGAACTTCCCATTCTTCACCACTGTCTTAAGAGAAACATATATATATATATACACACACAAAGATAGTAGAGATACAGGAAAGAGGTGAGACATCCTACTTTCATTACCAATTATGGCAGTAAAGAAATAAAACGGCGTAGGATGCCCACATAGCATTATAAGAGTAATAAGTAGTAATAAAGAGGCAAATATTAAATAACTTAACAATTTCAGGCAGTTATACATCAGTGAGGTAACAGTTTCAATTATCATAAGAATTAAATGCTAGATAATATATGGACTCACTATGCACATGCATACAATATCAAAATCCTACTCCATGGAGCTAGACACAAACATTCAGAGAGAAAGATCAGAAGACATATCTGTAACTCGGCTGCCGTAGCCAAAGTGCTATAAATCATCAATTTATCCACGTGCACAACAAGGCATTGTACAAGACATTCTTCACCAGATCATGATATACGATAGTGTCTCGGTCCGGATCGTCGGTGCGTTTGCATCGGTCTGCCTCACGGATAAGAGAGCTACCAACTGTCCATTGCGAGGTACCCACACCTCGACGCCCCCAAGGTCAACATTATGACCTACACTAGTCTACTCGCACCCGCACTAAGGTGTGTTCAATCTCCAAGGCAACATGGCCTTAACAACAGTCCATCGGACTTTCATAATGCATGATGACTCAATGCATATATCATGTGTATTCAATAGTAATATATTTTCCATGTCATGTCACAATTCGGCTAAGATAAGCATCAATGCATTCTTGGTCTCACTCATGGACCCACAATAATTGTTATTAAGTCCTTAAATAATACATTACACTTTTAGGGTACATTATAGAATTATTTAACATTCTTACTTACACTCATGGTCTTACTTTAATTGAAAATTATTCTAAGTCTTTGGATAAAACTTCATTCTTGATCCTTTCCATTTTATGAAACCCAAATTAATTCCTAATTATCTAGTTAATTAAGTTTCTCTTCAATTTAATATTTCTTATGAAATCCTTCTCTAGAGGAATTCTCTTGATTGTTAAGTTCTTTACTTTAAGTTTGTTCAGAACTCACTTAGAGAATTATCCTAAGTTTTCCAAGTCTCACACATTCTCATTCTTGTCTTAGGTCTAAAAAATTACTTTAGGTTATCAAATTGGTTTCTATCCATTACATTATTAGTCATTTAATCACTTCATTATTTAAAGTTCAAGGTTGCATGATGTTACATAATTTGATCCTAAATTGGCCCTAAAGGTCGTGGCCGCCCAAGGGTGGAACCCTAAGTTTTTCTTAACTCCATTACATTTTAATCACTTGATTAGGTATGTTACCAACTTGATACAAATTTTTAAACCATGAACACCCTATTTCAAGGGTGTGGCCGTGAGCCTCATGAAGGAAGGCAAGGAACTCTTGCCTCCATTCCATCTTTCCAATCCATCCAAACCAATCCAAGATTATTAATACACATATACATACAACCAAATAAATTAAACAAGGTAAAATCAACATTTAGTTATGAAAATCACACATCAAAGAGAGGAACCCTAACTAGGGTTTATCACAACCAAGAGAGGTTGAAGAGAATGATTCTCTCCCTCTTACCTAAGGGAAGAACAAGAAAAGAAATCTTATTGCTTGCTCCTTGACAATTTCGACCATACCCTTCAAAACCCTAGAAATTCCAACTTCAACCAATCAACACCAATGCTTGAAAAAAAGAAGATAAATGGTCATAAAGATGACCTTGAAAATGAAAATGGAGAGGAGAAGGTAAGGAACTAAGAATCTTACCTTAAAGCTTCAAACTTGAAGCTTGAAGAAGATGATGAAGATGAAAGTTTTTCAAGGAATCTTCAACTAGAAAGGTGTTTAGAATGTAGTGGAGATTAAGAAAATGTGATTGTTTGAAATTTTTGTGATGGTGGAGGGCATGGAGAGGGGTTGGCAGTGTGGTGTGGTGGTAGAGAGAAGGAGGAGAAAATGAAAGAAGGATGAGTGTAGAGAGAGAAGTTGATAATAGAAAAAGATGATGGCTTTTGATTTTTGAAATTAGGATAGAAAACTTAATTAAGTCAAAAGCATATTTTTGGGCTCCAAATAGACCATGCAGCCGTGTGGTGAGGGGGAAGGAGAGTGAAGAGTGTGTAGTTTCTTTGAGAAGCTTGGTAACTTTTTCAAAAAGAGGATTTGATTAGACATAAAGTGGATTACATTTGGATAGGATAATTAGGTGATAAAGTAATTAAAATAATAAGGTGATTAGGATTTTCACTACAAGCTATTACCTAATGAATAATTGTTACAGTGCATAAAGCCAGTATTAATTATTCAACGGATAATAAAGCGTTTCATAAAATTTTACTTAATAGTACGTACAGAGATTTTATTTATCAAATAAAATCTCAAAAAATGTAAACCTCGTAAACTGTACGCAGTCTCGGGTTTAGTAAGATCCCCCATCGACGTTTTCATAGTTCAAAGTTTACCACCCTTAAGGAAAACATTTCGTTTTCCTAGCTCTGCTCAGCACGCAAAATAAGAAATATATTAAAATATTCAACATTTCTAGAAAATTCCGCAAAAATTCTCAAAAATCACAAATATTAGAAAATGATTATTCATCATAAAACAAATAATTTCTGGGGTGTTACACTGACTCTGCTCAGTGTGTATGCAAAACGAGGAATATATAAAATATTCGACATTTCTTGAAAAATTCAAAAAAATTTCCAAAAATTATAAATATTACAAAATAATTATTTATGATGAAATTATTAATTTTCAGGGTGTTATAAGTTGGGCTATTTTGTTATAGCACTAAATGTGAAAAAAAACTATTAATAGCCTATAGAGTAGCATAAACTGCTTAGATGAGAGAAATAAATAAGGAAAAATTTATTTCTAGGTCATAAATAAATATAATGGGAGGTGATTAATTTTGGAGAATTAACTAAATTTGTTTGGTATTTTTAATAAAAATGAGTAGGTTTTTAATGACTAAATTAAATAGGTAGATATCTTGGAAAATTATGAAATTTTGTCAAGATATCAAGTAAAGAGTGGAGAATTTTTTGGTAATGAATGTAGGTTAAGGCATCTACTTGAAGGCTTATTGGCTTAATTCCTAAGTTTTAACTTAATTTAAGGAAGAGTAATAGAGCATATGTGACAGTTAATGGCTTTGACTTCTTGCATCATCAACACATGCTCATCTAAAATAATTTTCTCCTACAATTCATCACAAGAATTCAATTATTAATCAATTTAAAGAAATTAATTAACATGTCACGAAACTATTAAAGTTACCTGTAACGGCATATAATAAAGCCTAATTTTAATATGAAAAATATTCATTGTTAGGCTATTATTAACACCCCCACACCTTACTCTCTTTTCAGTTTGATATTTTGTTTAGTTTATATTGAGGAGACACTCTTTGTCATTAGATTTGACAGAGTAGACCCTGAGATTGAGCGTACACTTAGAGCACTTAGATCACAAAATCAAACTGCACCTACTGTTACTAATTTATATATAACAAATAATAATCGAGCACTGAGGGAGTATTTTATTCCAAATGCATATGATTCTCCTATATGTGTTCATTTGCCAAAGATTGGGACAAATCAATTTGAAATTAATCATCGCATAATTCAAATGTTACCAACATTTTATGGGCTTGAATCTAAACATTTGTATAAGCACCTAGATGTATTCTTAGAGGTATGTTCCATCTTCAAAATCCCTAATGTTACTAATGATGCAATTCGTCTCTGTCTTTTCCCTTTTTCTTTAAAGGATAAGGCTAAAGATTGGTTATCTACATAGGGTAACATTATAACTTAGAATGGATTATCAGGAGAAGTTTTAAAAAAATATTTCCTAATAGGTAAGTTCACTGCAATGAGATGTGTCATCACTACTTTTTCTCAAGTTAGTAATGAATAATTTCATAAGGATTGAGAAAGATTTAGGGATCTTTTGCATAATTGTTCACACCATGAAGTTCCAAAATGACAACTTGTCCAAGGCTTTTATTCCAAACTGAATGAACGCAACCAACAAATGGTTGATGCTTCGTGTGGGGATACTTTCTTACACAAAACCCCAGATGAGGCATGGGAGTTATTTGAGCACTTGAGTGAGAATTCACAATTGCATGCCACATCTTCACGTTCAGACACATTAAGGCAATTAGGGAATAAAGGGGGAATTTATGAGATTTCACACACATTTGATCTTGCAATTAAGGTGGAATCTTTATCTAAGAAAAGAGAACAAGTAGATGAAAAATCTAAGAAGATGGACCAAATGTTATCTTTGAGTCAAAATAATGCTAATTGTTCTAATGTGCATAATGTCTGTACCATTTATTCTAACCCTTCTCATACTTTATATGATTATCATGTTGCCTTACATTTTCCTGAATTTTTACAAGAGCAGACTAATGTGGTGCAAGGATTCCTCCACAAAATAACTTATACTCTAACACGTATAATCCTAATTGGAGGAATCATCCTAACTTCTCTTGGAGGAAACAAGGTGAAGCACAACAAAGGTAGTGACTTAATCAAGCAGGACAAATTAGTATAGTACAACCTCCTGGTTTTCAACTACAAGGGTATGCATCTAACCTATCTCAAGCATCAAGAAGTAGTTCCAACTTAGAGGACAAAATAGATAAGGTATTATCTTGTGTGACAAACTTGGACTCTAGGATGCAATTCATAAGATACCACTTTTGGACTCACACATATAGACAATAGCAAAGTTAGAGACTCAAATTGGACAACTAGCCATTGCTATAGGAAAAAGAGAGGAGGGTAAGCTCCCAAGCCATCTCATAGAGAACCTAAGAGGCCAAATCCATGAGCAAGTTAAGGTTGTAATGACTCTAAAGAATGGGAAAAAGATTGACAATGGGGTGAATAAGGGGAGAGTGCATGATAATAGGGGAAGAGGAGAACCATGGAAAAGATATAGAACCAAACTTTTCTCATTCCCCTAAATCTTCTAATGTCATACCTTGAGTTCCTTATGAGTCTAGGGTGTTTTTCCCTCAAGCCTTAGAAACACCTTTACATTTAAAGAAAGACAAGTAGAAGGAGGATATTCTTGAGACCTTTAATCAAGTAAAGACCAATCTTCCCTTTTTGAATGCTATTAAACAGATTCTTGCATATGTCAAGCTCCTTAAGGATATGTACATATTTAAAAGAAAATCTAAAACATATATGTCTAAGAAGGTTCGCTTAAGTGAATAGGTGAGCTCAATTTTGCATTTCAACACACCACCTAAGTTAAAAAATCCTGGTGTTCCTACTATTTCTTGTTATATTGGTGATCATAGGATTGATAGAGCACTCTTAGATTTAGGTTCTAGTGTTAATCTGATGCCTTACTCTGTTTATGAAAAGCTAGGCTTGGGTAAGTTGTGATTTGCCAATTGTTATCTACAAATATCTGATAGGTCAGTTTGGACCCCTAGAGGAAAAGTTGTTGATGTCCTAGTGAAAATTGATAAGGGATTCTTTCTTGTTGATTTCATAGTGTTTGATAAGGAAACCTCTCACTCATCAAAAAGGGAAATTCCTATTATTTTGAGAAGGCCTTTCTTATCCACTACTGATGCTAATATTAGTTGTAGATCAAGACTGATGGAGATATCTATATTGAACATAAGAATTAAACTTAATATCTTCAAGCCTACTGCCCAACTATTGTGGAAGATAAATTTGAGTGTGCCTATGTAGATGTGATTGATGAAAGAGTTAAAGAGATTATGCCTCCTATTTTGTATAAGGTCCTTTAGAGAGTATACCTTCATATAGTGAGCTAGAGGTATAACACCCCGAAATTTCTTTCTTCCTCTGTTATATGTGTTTTTATGATTTTTGTGATTTATGTGAATTATTTGATTTATTTTGATTATTTTATTATTATTATTGGGTTTCTATGTGTTTGAAGTGGTGCTAGAAAAATAAAAAATTTTCGGAGCTGGAAATTTTTTGACTATTAATGCAAGGCTGGGGGAGCTTACTAAACTTGAAACTGGGAACAGATTTCAAAGTTTTTCTTTTTCTAAGACTTTATCTGACTGATGAAATCTAGGTACTTTCTATTATCCATTAGACAATAACCACTAGTTTTCTAGCAGTAGCTTTTATCCATTGGTTAATAGCTACCGATAAATATCTAGTTAGATGACTAGTCATGAGCCTAGTCATAACCCTTCATCATTTCCTTTCATGACTCACTTGTTTTGAGCTAATGAGAAGGAAGCTTACAAGAGAAGTGTGCATGGAGTCAACCTTAGTGGCTATGACTCATAGTGTTGCACCAATGGAAGACAAGCTTGGAGGAGAAGCTTTGACCACTCAACCCCTTGAGGAGCTCATGGCCAAAGGGAGTTCTAGGACAAGTTTATATGACTAAATTAGTTACTTAATCTCTTTTGTGTTTATGTTGTTCATTTTCAAGAAACAAACTATCAAAACTCTCTCTTTTTCCCTCCTTTGAAAGTCACGGCCAACACCTTCCAATCCCTCTCAAATCTTAATCAATTCAAACCAATCACATATCTTGAATCTGAACACCATTTTGAGACACTTTCATGTTGTGAGTTTCTTCAAATTCAACCATATTCAACCATTTTCTCAAAGCTTAAAGTTTTAAGGTTCTAGGTGAAGTTCTTAATCTTCACTTCTAAATTTTATTCTAAAATCCTAGACCGTAATCTTGATCCATGGTCATCTTATTTCAAGCCCTAGATTTTAATAAATTTATGTTTGATTTGTTTTAAGGGTCTTTTTGGAGGTAGAAGTTGTTCAAGAAAACAACAAAGGAGTTCTTGATCATCACTTAAGGTAAGAGGGAGATTAACCTCATCAACAATTTTGGTGGTGAGAAACGAATTTGTGGTTTGTTGGTGAAAAATCCATGTAAGGATTTATTCACTTGTTTGTGTGAATTTAGTGGTTTATGCTTGCTTGGCTATATGAGTTTATATGATTGTTATAGTATGCATGAGATTGTAATAGTGGGAATTGAAGATTGAAATGCTTTGTATACTTTGAATCATGTGAGAAAGGCAGGATTTTTGGTCCCAAAGACCACTTATGGCTCACGGCCATCTAGCCCAAAAAGGGGTATCCAAGGCAAAAATGTTTTATGAAGTGAAAACCTAGGTGATTAGGTGATAAGAATATGATTTAAGAATTTACAAGTTAAAAATAAGATGAACAAAATTTTTATTATTCAAAAAGAATTAATTTTCGGCCTTAGTAATGGAAATAAGTTTAGAAGGATGTTTTGAAAATTAAAATATTTTATTTAAGAGAGTTTTAATAAGTGTAATGGAGAAAGATTTTTGAAATATCTTGATTTAATTAAAATAATATAGGTTTTATGAAAAACATTAGAAAATATCACTTAGAAGAGGTTTAGTAAGAAAATGTTGGAATTAAAGTCCAATTTTTATATTAAATGAGAAAAGTTTAAAGTTAAGCTTAGAATATCAATAAAACATTTTACGCAATTAAAAAGTGTAGATAAAACCTTACGCGAAATAAAAATATTGATTTTTAGCTACGCGATTAAGAAAATGATTTAAAAATCTTTACGCGATTAAAAAATGATGTAAAAATGTTACATGTTTTAGAGACGTAACCAAAAATGTTATGCGTTTGTAAAAATACAGTAAAAGTACTTCATATTTGAGAAAAATAGTATTTTACTATCGGGCTGATGTACTGGACCCAGTGATGTTAGTTGATGGCTTAAGCCCAGTGGTGGCTTATTTTACATGGAAGTCACGTAGTTGTTAATTATTAATTTATTAAGTCATTTGATCATACATTGTGAAAGTTGTGATGCCTTTGTTTGTTAAGGCTGTATGCCTAGGAGATTGAATTACACCTTTGTGTGGGTACGAATTGCTAGTGAAGGTCTATTAATGATCTTGGAGGCGTTGGGGCGCGAGTAACCCATAAGTGGCCAGTTAGTAGCTCTACTATGCCATAGTGACTGATGCAAACACACCGACGATCTAGACAAGATACTATTCCTATTCCCGATCCAGTATAGAATGTCTTGTATAAGCCATGATGCATACGCTGATAATTTTGAAGCACTTGAATTGAGGCTGATGATATACGGACATATCTCCCGATCATTCTCTCCGATATTTGGTTTTAGCTCCATGGAGTAGGGGTCTATTCATTATACATATGCATAGTCTGTAGACATATTGCTGTGAAATATATATATATATATATATATATATATATATATATATATATATATATGCATATTAGTTGAGTTATCTATTGAGAAATATCTTGACTGTAATTGTTGAATCTACATTGTATGGCTTTATTGTTATTACTTTTTCTTTGCTGTCATACTGGTATGTGATGTAGGGAAACTCACCTCTTTATGGTTTTGTTCTGTATATTTTGTTTTGTGTTTATGCTCTATGAAGACTGTGATGGCAACAAGGAGGGACCTGCTAGGTTTTGTTAGAGTGCAGTTTCTTGGAGGCACTGATGCTTGGTGTGTCCATTGGGATACAGAGCGTCTAGTATATTTTGGAGATATTACTCTATCCTTGAGTAGGACCCGCCATGGGGTTACTACTTTTTCTTTTAATGCTACCGTACATCTAGAATTTTATATGCCTATAAGGGATTTATGGGGTGATCTTCACTATACTCCTAGGGAAGATTCTGAGGTATCTTCTGCTCGAACTCCCGTTCGTCGATACATGCCCCGGCTAGGGGTTTTGTCTTCTGAGGATTCGGAGGAGGATCCAATAGAGGACCCTTCCCTTTAGGTGTTTTGAACTTGGGTTAGTTTAGGTTAGTTATGATAGATGTTTTATGCTTTTTGGTATGTAAGTCTGATGTATTTATGGTTTCAGTAAACTATGTATATATATATATATATATATATATATATATATATATATATATATATATATATATATATATATATATATATATATATGTAAAGTGTATTATTCAGTTCTCTATGTCTCATGTTCTTTATATTCTATTAAGTTTATGCTATCCACGAAAAGAAATTTTGAAATCCGTATATTGTATTATTAAATTATTTATGCCTTGGGTTTAGTTTTAATTTATTGGTATGAAATGTAATTCCCAAGCGAGGGTGTTACATTAGTTGGTATTAGAACCATGTTACATCATATAAATTAAACCCAAGGCATAAATAATTTAATAATACAATATACGAATTTCAAAATTTCTTTTCGCGGATAGCATAAACTTAATAGAATATAAAGAACACGAGACATAAAGAACTGAATAATACACTTTACATATATATATACATAGTTTACTGAAACTATAAATACATCAGACTTACATACCAAAAAGCATAAAACATCTATCATAACCAACCTAAACTAGCCCAAGTTCAAAGCACCTAAAGGGAAGGGTCCTCCACTGGATCCTACTCAGAATCCTCAGAAGACAAAACCCTTAGCCGGGGCATGTATCGATGAACAGGAGTCCGAGCAGAAGATACCTCGGAATCCTCCCTAGGAGTATAGTGAAGATCACCCCATAAATCCTTTATAGGCATATAAAATTCTAGATGTACAGTAGCATTAAAAGAAAAAGTAGTAACCCCATGGCGGGTCCTGCTCAAGGATAGAGTAAAATCTCCAAAATACTCTATACGCTCCGTATCCCAATGGACACGCCAGGCATCAGTGCCTCCAAGAAACTACACTCTAACGAAACCTAGCAGATCCCTCCTTGTTGCCATCATAGTCTTCATAGAGCATAAACATAAAACAGAACAGACAAAACAAAACCATAAAGAGGTGAGATCCTCTACATCACATACCAGTATGGCAGCAAAGAAACAGTAATAACAATAAAGCCATACAATGCAGATTCAACAATTACAGTCATGATATTTCTCAACAAATAACTAACTAATATGCATCTATATATTTCACAGCAATATGTCTATAGACTATGCATAAGTATAATGAACAGACCCCTACTCCATGGAGCTAAAACCAAACATCAGAGAGAAAGATCGGGAGATATGTCCGTCTATTATCAGCCTCAATTCAAGTGCATCAAAATTATTAATGTACGCATCATGGCTTATACAAGATATTCTACACTAGATCGGGAATAGAAATATTGTCTCGTTGAGATCGTTGGTGCATTTGCATCAGTCACCACGGCACAGTAGAGCTACTAACTGGTCACTTGTGGGTTACTCGCGCCCCGACGCCTCCAAGATCATTAATAGACCTTTACTACGCAATTCGCACCTGCACAAAGGTATAATTCAATCTCCTAGGCATACAGTCTTAACAAACAAAGTCATCACGACTTTCACAATGCATGATCAAATGACTTAATAAATCAATAATTAACAACTACATGACTTCCACGTAAAACAAGTCACCACTGGGCTTAAGCCATCAACTAACATCATCGGGTCCAGTACGTTGACCTAATAGTAAAATACTATTTTTCTCAAACGTGAAGTACTTTTACTATATTTTTACAAACGCATAACATTTTTGGTTACATCTCTAAAACATGTAACATTTTCACATCATTTTTCCATCGCGTATTTAAATCATTTTCTTAATCATGTAGCTAAAAATCAATATTTTTAAATCGCGTAAGGTTTTATCTACACTTTTTAATCGCGTAAAATGTTTTATTGATATTCTAAGCTTAATTTTAAACTTTTCTCATTTAATATAAAAATTAAAATTTAATTCCAACATTTTCTTACTAAACCTCCTCTAAGTGATATTTTTTAACGTTTTTCATAAAACCTATATTATTTTAATTAAATCAAGATATTTCAAAAATCTTTCTCCATTACACTTATTAAAACTCTCTTAAATAAAATATTTTAATTTTTTAAAACATCCTTCTAAACTTATTTCCATTACTAAGGTCGAAAATTAATTCTTTTTGAATAATAAAAATTTTGTTCATCTTATTTTTAACTTGTAAATTCTTAAATCATATTCTTATCACCTAATCACCTAAGTTTTCACTTCATAAAACATTTTTACCTTAGATACCCCTTTTTGGGCTAGATGGCCATAAGCCATAAGTGGTCTTTGGGACCAAAAATCCTGCCTTTCTCACATGATTCAAAGCATACAAAGCATTTCAATATTCAATTCCCACTATAACAATCTCATGCATACTATAACAATTATATAAACACATATAGTCAAGCAAGCATAAACCACTAAATTCACACAAACAAGTGAATAAATCCTTACATGAATTTTTCACCAACAAACCACAGATTCGTTTCTCACCACTAAAATGGTTGATGAGGTTAATCTCCCTCTTACCTTAAGTGATGATCAAGAACTCCTTTGTTGTCTTCTTGAACAACTTCTACCTCCAAAAAGACCCTTAAAACAAATCAAACAATAATTTATTAAAATCTAGGGCTTGAAATAAGATGACCATGGATCAAGATTATGGTCTAGGACTTTAGAATAAAATTTTGATGTGAAGATTAAGAACTTCACCTAGAACCTTGAAACTTTAAGCTTCGAGAAAGTGGTTGAATATGGTTGAATTTGAAGAAACTCACAACATGAAAGTGTCTCAAAATGGTGTTTAGATTCAAGCTATGTGATTAGTTTGAATTGATTAAGATTTGAGAGGGATTGGAAGGTGTTGGCCGTGACTTTCAAAGGAGAGAAAAAGAGAGAGTTTTGATAGTTTGTTTCTTGAAAATGAACAAGATAAACACAAAAAAGATTAAGTAACTAATTTTGTCACATAAACTTGTCCTAGAACTCCCCTTGGCAGTGAGCTCCTCAAGGGGTTGAGTGGTCAAAGCTTTTCCTCCAAGCTTATCTTCCATTGGTGCAACACTATGAGTTATAGCCACCAAGGTTGACTCCATGCAAACTTCTCTTGTAAGCTTCCTTCTCATTGGCTCAAAATAAGTGAGTCATGAAAGGAAATGATGAAGGGTTATGACTAGGCTCATGACTAGTTATCTAACTAGATATTTATCAGTAGTTATTAACCAATAGACAAAAGCTACTGCTAGAAAACCAGTGGTTATTGTCTAATAGATAATAGAAAGTACCTAGATTTCATTAGTCAGATAAAGTCTTAGAAAAAGAAAAACATCAAAATTTGTTCCCAGTTTCGGGTTTAGTAAGCTCCTCCGGCCCCGCGTTAACAGTCAAAATTTTTTCGGCCCCCAAAGTTTTTATTTTTTCGACATCGCTTCAAACACACAGAAACCCAAAAAAAATAATAAAATAATCAAAATAAATCAAATAATTCAAAAAAATACAAAAATCATAAAAAAAACACATATAACAGAGAAAAAAAGAAATTTCGGGGTGTCACAAAAGGTTTTTGACTTGAGAAGTGATATAGTTAGGGTTAATACAATCTTTGGTTGTTCTCCATCTCTTGAAGCTACCTCGTGGGTAGTGAGGTATGAGCATTTATCTCCTTGAGTTGAGTTGAATTTAATAGCTCTAGTTGTAGGTAGTATTTCTTTTTCCTTTAGATAGTTTTCTTTTATTGTTTTAGTTGACTTAAGTGCCTTCTAGAGTTCAAAGCCTTTGTATGGAATGTAAATAGTGTCAAAAAAAAAAAGGCAAACAAAAAAATTATTTTACGTTTATTTGCTTCTTTATTTATCTCATTTATTTCTTTTATTTTGTTTTTGTTATTTTTACTATTAGTTTTTAGATGCTACTCATTTGTTTTGGAGAGGTTTCCATAATTTTTTAGGTTTTGATGCAGAGCTGAACCTCGTATTGGCACAAACATCTTCTCTTTGCCCGGCATTGTGTCACTTTTCATCAGGTTGTCTTGCTATTTTCTTTAACCCCTTTTTTATCTATCTTTATTTTTTACATTGAGGACAATGTGTGATATAGGTATGAGGGTGAGAAAAAAAATTTAAGGAAAAATTGACCCTTTTTTTTTAATTTAATGGTTCTAGTTGTGCATGATTATCCTGTTTTTATAAAAATTAAAATTTATGCTACCTATATGCATTAAAGGGCAAATTTTGGTCTTAATAGGTTGGTAGTCAAAGCTTATGCGGCCATATTCTAACTCACATTGAATTATAAGCATAAGATGGATTTTCATATATTGTGGCTACTTGAGTTGTGTGAAGATGAAAGCCTTTTTTGTCAATTACTTAATGGACTGTCTTAAAAAAAGAAAAGAAAAGGAAAGAAGAAGTGTTGAAAATGAAAAGAAAAAAAATTGAAATTGGAAGGTGTTGAATATTTTTAAGGCTCTAAGTACCAATGTTCGGGTTTTCTCTAATTTTTACATTATGTTTACACCTGGATATGTACTTTTGGTGCTTTTATGCCACTGGTTGGCTTGAGTCAATAGATCTAAGGAGTGCCTTATCACCTAATGTCTTAGGCCAACTAGAACGAGAATCATTGATTGAATACTTGCTACATGAGTCACCCGTGGGACAAAGCACTAAGAGTCATGTATTCACAAAAGGAAATGAAAAAAGAGAAAAAAAAATTGAAAGTGCTATGTTGAGAAAGAGTTTGGTTATAACTTAATAGCATGAATTTGAGTTAATTGACAAATAAGATCAATTCTTAGTTCTACTTTTGTTGTCATAAGAAGTGTGATGAAATCTTATATGCCTATGTTTTTGTTGCTATAAAGATAATGCTTAAATTGCATAAGTTTTAATTCTTAGCCTATGGGATTGAAGTTGCTTGAAAATGTGTAGTTGTGTTGGTATTGAATTCCAAGTTTAAATAAATCAAGATAAATTTGTGCAAAACAAGATTCACTTCCCTCTTTAATGCTTTAGTGTTTGGGTTTAATTTTCTTTACTCGAGGACTAGCAAAGCTTAGGTGTGAAGGTGTTGATAATAGTCTAATAATGAATAGTTTCATATTAAAATTAGGCTTTATTATATCTCATTGCAAGTAATTTTAATAGTTTCATGACATGTTAATTAATTTCTTTAAATTGATTAATAATTGAATTTTTGTGATGAATTGCAGGAGAAAACTATTTTAGATGAACTCGTGTTGATGATGCAAAAAGTCAAAGCCAGATGAAAGGAACGATAGTATGGTCAAAAGGCAACTCATCTATTTTGGAGGCTAGAATGCAAATGGCGGATAAGGAATTCAAATAAAAGCAGGCCACGGTCATTGATGGAGTGATGGGCTTAAAAAGAAAATTAAAAGAAGTGATGAGAAGGAGAGAAAGTTAAGCCCAATGCAATGGTTTAGCATATTTGTTGGGCCACAATTTGAATTAAGGAAAGGAAAGTAAAGTTAAGTATAATGGTGCACTCCACCCAAAAGCTTTAACATTATGTTTGGATGATAGGTAATGAGGGGAACGGAAAGGAAATGAGGGGAACAGAAATGACTTCCCATATTTAGGAGTTTTAAAATGCATGGGAACGGAACAGAACACATGGGGAATCATTTCCCCCCTCTTCCCCTCAAATGCCTAACTTTTGTTCCCCCCAAAATTGAGGTGGAATAGGGGGAACACATGGGTAATTTCGTTCCATTCCATTCCATTAATGAAACTTGCAAACAAAGAGAATGGAAATTATGTTCCATTACATTCCTTTCCTTTCTGTTCCATTCCCACCTATTCCATTTCGTTCCTTTAATGAAAAAACATCCAAACATAGGGTAAGTGAGGCAGTACAAAAATCATCAGTTGCTATAAAAGTGAAGGCAACAGACGAGGGCACAGTAGCGAGCAGCACAATTGAGAGACCGTGCGTAAATGCACATCAAGACAAACTGTAGAGAGTGAAAGGTTGTACATTGAATTCAATAATGGGTTTTCCTTTTCTTTTTTGTGTTTGATACTCTTATTATAAGTAATTAATTTATTTTTTTAGTCTAAGATGAAGTCCTAATTTTTTGGTAGATGATTTAATTTTGTTTACAATATTTTTTTTGTTCTATAATTATATAATATTGATAATTATTGACCTTTAATTATTATTTAATTTATTTTTATTGATTATTTTGTAGTCAATTAATAAATTTAAATTGATATATTTTAATCACATGTCTAATTCTTGTAGTTTTAAGTGCAGATTGTGCAATATTATTCATTACTTTTGTGATATAAGGATTGAATAGTTCATACTATATTAAATGATTTATGTCATAATTTGAATGAGTCGTGTTATTTTAGATTAATTATATCATTAATTAAGTTGTAATAATTTTCAGTAGTGACCAAAGCTTATAGTCGTAGATACTCCATAGAATAAGATTAATTTCTATTCAAGTTAAATACACTATTCCATGACTAGTGGTGGATTCGAGGTCTTGGAATCATTCTCTGATTGATCTTGCATTTTAATTCGAGTCGTTTTATCTAAATTTATTATTTAATTTTAGTTTTAGCTTAGTACATAATTTAAATTCTTATATTAATTAAATAAAATCAAAATATCTTTCTTTTCTAAATTAATTTAAATAGATATTAGATTTTAGTTAATCGTATCACTCTTTGAGTGTACGATACCCTTATATTTGCTTGGTATTACATTGACCTTATGCACTTGCAAGTATAGGA
Source organism: Ormosia semicastrata (assembly GCA_029884595.1). Lineage (NCBI taxonomy): Eukaryota > Viridiplantae > Streptophyta > Magnoliopsida > Fabales > Fabaceae > Ormosia > Ormosia semicastrata. The sequence goes on from JAQQTO010000060.1 coordinate 60,970,881, forward strand.
TAATTTTATTACTTGAAAATTCTCTATCAAAATGCACCTATGATATCTTTCCATACTTTGAAGAAGAAGACCAAGAGGCATTAAAACCAATTAACCAATCCACTCCATCACTTTCACCAACTCCTTCAACTAATGAAGTCTCATCATCTTCCGAAGAGAGTTCAAGTGAAAGACCAAGAAAAATGAGAAACATTCAAGATTTATATGATGAAACTAAATGTAACACCCATCTTAGGGCATTACATTTCAAACCAACTTCATTCAATTCTTTACCCAAGTTGTAAAGTATTTAATATTTTCTTAATACGGGTTTCAAAATTTCTTTTTTGAGGATAACATAAACTTACTGAATTTTTGAAACACAAGACACAAGAAATGAATAATATACATCTCACGTACATAACATAGATTAGTAGAATTTTAAATACATAAAACTTACGTACTTTAAATAATATGTAATTACCATATAAAAACTGAACCCAGCCCAAGTCCAAACACTAGAAAAGTAGGGTCCTGCACCCGATCTTCCTCCAGATCCTCCTCGGGATCCCAAATAGACAAACTCCCCAGACGAGGCATGTTACTACGGACAGGAATCCGAGTAGTCGACACATTAGAGTCCTCACTATGAGTGTCATAAAGATCACTCCACATATCTCTAATAGGCATAGAGAACTCCAAATGCACACAAGCATCAAGAGAGAGAACAGTATCCCCAAAATAAACAACACGCTCAACATCAGCATCATAGCGCCAGGCATCAGTGCCTTCCCGAAACTGCACTCTCGCTTAACCAAGAAAACCAAGACTTGACGCCATCTCAGTACATAGATAAAATCAACACAATAGAAAGGAGGTGTTCCTGCCTCTCGCTCTTCACAATCTTTCAGTACATAGATAAAATCAACACAATAGAAAAGAGGTGTTCCTGCCTCTTGCTCTTCACAATCTTTATCACACATACGTATAAACAAAATAATACAACAAAGAGGTGAGATCCCCTACATCAATAACATCATGGCAGCATAGAAATAATAATGACAATAATGTCATTCACATACAGCAATATCACAGAATAACAGGTATAATCATGTTATCAACTAATAGATAATTTATCAATATATATATTTCACGATATATAAAACTAACCATACCACAAAATAAACATGCTAACTATGCCACAACAATATGTACACTTACTATGCACATGCACAATGTGTATAATAACCAACCTTATGCACAATGCACTCATTTTCTACTCCATGGAGCTAAACACAAATTCAGAGATGAACGTTTCAGAAGATCTGCCACCCTCAATGACAGTCTACGCCGGACCACGAAAAGAATAGTGTTTGTCGGGTCCTTGTCAGTGCGTTGCAACAGTTCTTCACAGCCAGAGGTATATAATGTGATAATGGATCACTAAGTGAATCACCTCGCCCTGACACCCCCTGAGATTCATCATAGATCACACTATCCAAATTCTCGTTCACTCTGAGGCACAAAAGCCACAACAGCCACCGACTGTATAATGCTCAAATGCATGATCCATGAAATCAAACCACCGTTGGACTGTTCCCAATGATATTAAAGCAACTGCCTATACAATTGTCTAATACCATTAGTATTAATGATCTTATATAACTGCCCATACAATTACATAATATCACTGATCCACTCAGGTCCAATACATCCAAAACTTGTTATTTCTCTCAATCGCGTAGCGTTTTTATCGCGTTTTCACAATCGCAAAAAACTTCTGTTACGTTTTCAAATCGCGTAATGATTTTTCAACATTTTCTCAATCGTGTAAAGATTTTAAAACATTTTCTTAACCGCATGACAAAAAATCACCATTTTTAAATCGCGTAAGAGTTTTCCTGCGTATTTTCAATCGCGTAAAATATTTTAATCACATTCTAAGCTTAAATTAAAACTTTTCTCATTTAATATCAAAATTGGGCTTTAATTCCAGTATTTTGTTAATAAATAACATTTAAATAATATTTTTCACATTTTCTCACTAAACCTCCACCAAATAATATTTCTTAACATTTTCCACAAAAACTTATATCATTTAAATTAATTCAAGATGTCTTAGAATTTTTGTTCATTACTCTAAATAAAACTTTATTAAATAAAATATTTTAAACTCCAAACTATCCTTAGAAATTATTTTCTTGCTAAAACTCTTTTGAATAATAATTTCAAATATTTTTCTAAAACTTACATTATTCTCAAAATCTATATTATTTTAATTTTAAATCAAATTCTTTTCCATTTAGTTTATAAAAAATCCATTTAACTAAAATACCGAAATCCAAAAATTATTCCTTAGTCCTAAATTCACTATAATAGCTGAAAATCACTTCTTAATTAGTGATAAAAATATTTTCATTTTCATTTTAAATTTTGCAATTCCTTAATCAAATTAATTATCAATAAACAACTAAATTCACAATTAAAAAAAATCATTTTCATCATTCCAACTAAAAACTCTATTAAATAATATGCTTTAAATTTCAAATCATCTTTCTAAGTTATTTCTATAATTGAAGCCGAAAATCGATTCCTTTATGAATAATAAAGTTTGTTCATCAACTTTTTAGCTTGCAAAATCCTTAAACCTTATTTAGTCTCTTAATCATCTAGGTTAAGTCATTTTTGCATAAAATTACCAATTTGTGGGTAAAGTGGCTGTGAGCATCTTGGTCTTTGGAACCAAAAATTTCTTTCCTCTCAATGACAATTTATATCATACAACATGCATAAAACATCATAATCCTACTATATCAAATTCATGCATAATATCAAAGCAATAAAATCACACAAAGCATATAAACACAACCCACAAAATTATACAAACATGGTGAATAAATCCTCACATGGATTCATCACCTTCATACAAATTCGTCCCTCACTACCATAAGTGGTTGATGAGGTTAATCTCCCTCTTACCTTAGGTGTAGCTTCCTAAGCTCTTTGTATAGCTCTTTGCATTAACTTTCTCCACCAAGTAACTCTTGAAAATCAAAGTAAACATACAAAAATTAATATCCAAGATTTGATTAAGATGACCATAGATCAAATATGGTCTTAGAATTTCAAGAATCAAATAAGAAATGAAAAACCATGATCATCACCTTAGAACCCTAGAACTTGAATCCAAAAATCAAGCTTGAAGATGATGGAATTAAGTCTTGATCATAACATGAAAGATGCTTAGATAGATGTTTAGGATCAAGAAGTATGGTTGGTTTGAATTATGAGTGATTGGAAAGTGATTTTAGGCACCAAGGTAGTGAGCTAGAGGAGAGAAAAATGAGAGAAAAAGTGTTAAGGTTTTTGAGAGAAAGATGATAGCTTTCTTGAATGAAATGGAAAATGAAGACTTAGCCAATTTGAGAGGTACTTGGCTGTGAGATAGGAGAAAGAAAGTGGAAGAGAGAATTTTTGTGTTCAAGCTTGAATGAAAAGATGAAGGCTTTAGGAAATGTGATAGAAAAATGAATTTTAGCCACTTTGGATGCTTCATGGCCATGAGTTTCATCCAAAGGAGGGAATTAAATCCTTCTCCTACAAGTTGCTTCCTAAACCATTGATTCCATCAATGGTTGAAATTAAATCCTTCGCCACTAAGTCTTGCCATCCAAGGGTGCAAATCAAAGTCCAAGCTAGTATTGTTGACTAATCTCAAGATATTTTTCAAAAGATATTTTCAGAAACTATTACCTAAAGAATAATAGCTACTGCTAGTCATTGTTCAATGGATAATAACATTATACAGTAAATAAAGGCATTACCCAATAGATAATAAAAAAACTTAGATATAGAAAATTTTCATCAACTGTTTCCAGTTTCAGGTTTAGTAAGTTCCCCGTGCCTCACATTAACAATCTGAAACTTTCCGGTCTAGGAAAAATTTTTATTTTTCTGATCCCGCCTCAAACACACATACAACTCAAAATAATATTAAAATAATCAAAAACTCAGAAAATTTCATAAAAATTCACAAAAATCATATAAATTATAAAACTCATATATATTCAGAAAAAAAAATGAACTTTGAGCATATAGCTTAAAATAATATTAAAATAATCAAAATAATTAAAAATTCCTAGAAACTCACAAAAATTCATAAAAATTATTAAAATGTATTTATATCAAGAAAACGAAAAATCGGGGTGTTACAACTCTCCCCCTCTAAAAAGAATTTCGTCCTTGAAATTTCTCTTACATTTAAAATAAAAGAGGATATTGCTCCTTTATCTTGTTTTCAAGCTCCTATGTAACACCTCCAGTTACGTCGTTCCAGATCATCTTTCTACTTCTCTCAAATTTCTTCCATCAGACTTATTCAAAATAGTACTTGTATTCAAACAAAATTTTCCCCAGTGTCAAATCCACAGACAACCGCATATCCCTGAATTATTTTATCAATTCACTCTCCTTGATCATCATAGCAGATATACTAAGTACTTTTCTACTCAAGGCATCCGCCACGATATTCGCCTTTTCGAAATGACTCAGAAGTTAAAAATTGTAGTCTTTCAAAAATTCTAACCATCGTATGTGCCTCATATTCGACTCCTTTTGATCGAACAGGTACTTCAAGCTCTTGTGATCACTATAAATATTGTAGGTTGCTCTATGAAGAAAATGTCTCCAAATCTTCAATGCAAACACCACTGCCGCCAATTCCAAAACGTGAGTCAGATAATTCTTCTCATGCACTTTCAACTATCTTGAAGCATAAGCCACAACCTTTCTATTTTGCATCAACACACAACCTAAACCCAAAAGTTGAACTTCCTTTAACCAGAATTCGCACTTGGATAGCTTCGTGTATAACTCCTTCTTCTTCTTCAGAATTTGAAGATCCACATTGAGATGTTCAACATGTTCCTTTGGACTTCGAGAATAAATCAGGATGTCGTCAATAAGGATAATGACAAATCTGTCTAAATATGGATGAAAGATCCTATTTATGTAATTCGTGAACATCGCAGAAGCATTTGTTACCCGAATGGTATTACTAAATACTCGTAGTGCCCATAACGCGTCTGAAAAACTGTCTTGGAACATCTTCTACTTTCACGCAAATCTGATGATAACCAGAACGCAATTCGATCTTGGAGAAAACAGCGGCTCCCTTCATTTGGTCTTCTAGTTCCCATGTTGTATCTCTTATCACATTGTTCCAAATTACCTTCACCAAGGTAAGTTATTTCACTTGCCTATCCTTAATCTGAATAGGTAATGTCTTCTAGATCAAGTTCTCTTTTTAATCGTACTGTATTTGGTGCTATGACATGGGTTGAATCAGGAATATATTTTCTCAATTGAGATATATGGAAGACACTATAAAGGTTAGAAAGAAAAGTGATAAAGCTATTTGGTAGATTACCAAACCTATCCAACAAAGAATTTGGTAAGGTATAATAAATTTAGAAGTGAACTTTCTGGATTCAAATCCAAAAATCTCAGTCTCAGGAAACACTAAAGTTTTATTGAAACAATATAACAGGATATGGTTAGAAAGTAACCAATCCATCCCTAAGATTTTGTCTATTTGTAACAGAAGTAGACAAATCATATCAACGGAAAAGTTCCAATCTCAAATAATAATAGGATAGTTTTAAACAGGCTTAAGTAGTAATAACAAGTTTAGCAGTAGAAGTAGCAATCTTCAAGTCAAAAGGAAATGAAAACACAGATAAACCCAAATGGTTCACACAATCACAAGAAATAAAAGAATGGATTGCCCCCCGAGTTATATAGTACAATTAAAGGATTACTCTCTATGGCACAATCTCTCTCAATAAGATCTTCAGATTGGGAGGCTTCTGCTCCACTTAACGTATAGACTCTTCCTCTAGCTTGAGATCTTGTTGCACGTATATTTCTCACGGAAGATTCCATTTTTGATTTAGTACAATCTCTAGAAACGAGTCCGGGTTTCCCGCACTTGAAACAATTATTTCCTTACTCTTACATTCCTTCATCAAATGGCCGTTTCCACACTTCTTACAATATGGTAAAAACTTCACGGTCTGCCTAGAACTATTGCCACTAGTACTTTCTCCATTTGTTCATTGTTGCTGTTGATTCCCCGATGATCGTAAGTACGATTTCCGCTGGGATCAATTGACCTTACATTTCCTCCCTTTTTGGAACCTAGTTGGTCCAAAGTTATGGAGTCTTGTACTCTGAGATTGATTCAACTCTAATAGATTTTGAGCCTCGACTATCGCTTCCTGCTGCTTAGCAGCCCTTTGATTTTGTTGTAGAATCATGTCAGCTATCTTTTGCATTGCTATCGCAGCTGCAGCCATATCATCATTGTCACATCTTGCATCCACCTTTGTTTGTTTACCACAAGCCACATGTATATGTCTACCACGAACCATTTCCTTTCTTCAATGTCAAACTAACCACAATACAACGAAAACTAAATGTAACCATTTCAAACAAGGTTGTCTTCTTTCAGAAACCAAACAATATATCTCTGTGTTCGGTGTTAGAGAAACACACAGCACAAACAAGACAAACCTACCCACAAACCCGAAAGACTAGAACTTGGGCTCTGATACCAACTAATGTAATACCCTCCTTAGGGCATTACATTTCAAACCAACTCCATTCAATTCTTTACCACTGTTGTAAAGTATTTAATATTTTCTTAATACGAGTTTCAAAATTTCTTTTTCGCGGATAACATAAACTTACCAAATTTTAGAAACACAAGACATAAGAACTGAATAATATACATTTCACGTACATAACATAGATTAATAGAATTTTAAATACATAAAACTTACGTACTTTAAATAATATGTAATTACCATATAAAAACTGAACCCAGCTCAAGTCCAAATACTAGAAGAGTAGGGTCCTGCACCCGATCTTCCTCTAGATCCTCCTCGGGATCCCTAACAAACAAACTCCCCAGACGAGGCATGTTACTACGGACAGAAGTCCGAGCAGTCAACACATCAAAGTCCTCATTATGAGTGTCATAAAGATCACTCCACATATCTCTAATAGGCATAGAGAACTCCAAATGCACACAAGCATCAAGAGAGAGAACAGTATCCCCAAAATAAACAACACGCTTAACATCAGCATCATAGCGCCAGGCATCAGTGCCTCCTCGAAACTGCACTCTCACGTATCCAAGAAAACCAGGTCTTGACTCCATCTCAGTACACAGATAAAATCAACACAATAGAAAGGAGGTGTTCCTGCCTCTTGCTCTTCACAATCTTTATCACATATGCGTATAAACAAAATGATACAACAAAGAGGTGAGATCCCCTATATCAATACCATCATGGCAGCATAGAAACAATAATGGCAATAATGTCATTCACATACAGCAATATCACAGAATAACATGTATAATCATGTTATCAACTAACAGATAATTTATCAATATATATATTTCACGATGTATAAAAACTAACCATACCACAAAATAAACATGCTAACTATGCCACAACAATATGTGCACTTACTATGCACATGCACAATGTGTATAATAACCATCCTTATGCACAATGCACCCATTTTCTACTCCATGGAGCTAAACTCAAACTCAGAGATGAACGTTCCAGAAGATCTGTCACCCTTAATGATAGTCTACGCCGACTCACAAAAAGAATAGTGTTTGTCGGGTCCTTGTCAGTGCGTGACAATGGTTCTTCACAGCCAGATGTATATAATGTGATAACAGATCACTAAGTGAATCACCTTACCCTGACACTCCCTGAGATCCATCATAGATCACACTATCCAAATTCTCGTTCACTCCTAGGCACAAAAGCCACAACAGCCACCGATTGCATAATGCTCAAATGCATGATCCATGAAATCAAACCACCGTTGGACTATTCCCAATGATATTAAAGCAACTGCCCATACAATTGTCTAATACCATTAGTATCAATGATATTATATAACTGCCCATACAATTACATAATATCACTAATCCACTCGGATCTAATTCATCCAAAACTTATTGTTCCTCTCAATTGCGTAGCATTTTTATTGCGTTTTCACAATTGCGAAAAACTTCTGTTACGTTTTCAAATTGCGTAATGATTTTTTAACATTTTCTCAGTCGTGTAAAGATTTTAAAACGTTTTCTTAATCACGTGACTAAAAATCATCATTTTTAAATCACGTAAGAGTTTTTCTGCGTATTTTCAATCGCATAAATATTTTAATCATATTCGAAGCTTAAATTAAAACTTTTCTCATTTGAAAATTGGGCTTTAATTCCAATATTTCCTTGATAAATTGCCTTTAAATAATATTTCTCACATTTTCTCACTAAACCTCCACCAAATAATATTTCCTAACGTTTTCCACAAAAACTTATATCATTTAAATTAATTTAAGATATCTCAGAATTTTTGTTCATTACTCTAAATAAAACTTTATTAAATAAAATATTTTAAACTCCAAACTATCCTTAGAAATTATTTTCTTGCTAAAACTCTTTTGAATAATAATTTCTAATATTTTTCCAAAACTTACATTATTCTCAAATCTATATTATTTTAATTTTAGATCAAATCCTTTTCCATTTAATTTATAAAAAAATTCATTTAATCCCAAAATTACTCCTTAGTCCTAAATTCACTATAATAGCCAAAAATCACTTCTTAATTAATGATAAAAATATTTTCATTTCCATTTTAAATTTTGTAATTCCTTAATAAAATTAATTATCAATAAACAACTAAATTCACAATTAAAAAAATCATTTTCATCATTCCAACAAAAAACTCTATTAAATAAAATGCTTCAAATTTCAAATCATCTTTCTAAGTTATTTCTATAATTGAAGCCGAAAATCGATTCCTTTATGAATAATAAAGTTTGTTCATCAACTTTTTAACTTTTAAAATCCTTAAACCTTATTTAGTGCCTTAATCATCTAGGTTAAGTCATTTTTGCATAAAATTACCCATTTGTGGGCAAAGTGGCCGTGAGCCTCTTAGTCTTTGGAACCAAAAATTCCTTTCCTCTCAATGACAATTTATATCATACAACATGCATAAAACATCATAATCCTACTATATCAAATTCATGCATAATATCAAAGCAATAAAATCACACAAAGGATACAAACACAAACCACAAAATTATACAAACATGGTGAATAAATCCTCACATGGATTCATCACCTTCATACAAAAAAAATTCTTCCTTTACTACCATAAGTGGTTGATGAGGTTAATCTCCCTCTTACCCTAGGTGTAGCTTCCTAAGCTCCTTGTATAGCTCTTTGCATCAATTTTCTCCACCAAGTAACTATTGAAAATCAAAGCAAACATACAAAAATTAATATCCAAGGCTTGATTAAGATGACCATAGATCAAATATAGTCTTAGAATTTCAAGAATCAAATAAGAAATGAAAAACCATGATCATCACCTTAGAACCCTAGAGCTTGAATCCAAAAATCAAGCTTGAAGATGATGGAATCAAGTCTTGATCACAACATGAAAGATGCTTAGAAAGATGTTTAGGATCAAGAAGTATGGTTGGTTTGAATTATGAGTGATTGAAAAGTGATTTTAGGCACCAAGGCTGTGAGCTAGAGGAGAGAAAAATGAGAGAAAAAGTGTTAAGGTTTTTGACAGAAAGATGATAGCTTTCTTGAATGAAATGGAAAATGAAGACTTAGCCAATTTGAGAGGTACTTGGCCATGAGATAGGAGAAAGAAAGTGGAAGAGAGAATTTTTGTGTTCAAGCTTGAATGAAAAGATGAAGGCTTTAGGAAATGTGATTGAAAAATCAATTTTAGCCACTTTGGAAGCTTCATGGCCGTGAGCTTCATCCAAAGGAGGGAATTAAATCCTTCTCCTACAAGTTGCTTCCTAAACCATTGATTCCATCAATGGTTGAAATTAAGTCCTTCACCACTAAGTCTTGCCATCCAAGGGTGCAAATCAAAGTCCAAGCCACTATTGTTGACTAATCTCAAGATATTTTCCTAAAGATATTTTTCAAAAGATATTTTTAGAAACTATTACCCAAAGAATAATAGCTACTGCTAGTCATTGTTCAATGGATAATAACATTACACAGCAAATAAAAGCATTACCCAATAAATAACAAAAAAACTCAGATACAGAAAATTTTCGTCAACTGTTTTCGATTTCAGCTTTAGTAAGTTCCCTCTGCCCCGCATTAATAGTCCGAAACTTTTCAGTCTAGGAAAAATTTTAATTTTTTCGGGCTCACCTCAAACACACATACAGCTCAAAATAATATTAAAATAATCAAAAACTCAGAAAATTCCACAAAAATTCACAAAAATCATAAAAATTATAAAACTCATATATATTGAGAAAAAATGAACTTTGGGCATACAACTCAAAATAATATTAAAATAATTAAAATAATTAAAAATTCCCAGAAACTCACAAAAATTCATAAAAATTATTAAAACGTAATTATATCAAGAAAATGAAAAATCGGGGTGTTACACTAAACCTATAAATGATTTATTTTGTCTTTTTGTTGACAATGAACTTATAAACTTTGATGATGCTATGAAAGACAAAAGGTGGAGACAAGATGTGGAGGTTGAAATCCAAACTACTGGGAAAAAAAGACTTGGGAGTTATCATCTCTTCCTAATGGTCATGAAGCACTTGGAGATAAATGGATGTTCAAGACAAAGAAAATTGTTAAGAAATAAGTGAAGTTGAAGTATGTGAAGGATCAAGACCAAGTTACAGATTTCACAAAGCCTCTCAAATTTGAAGACTTATGAAGATTACGTGCAAACCTTGTATTCAACAAGAACTTTCAAGAATTTTCTAAATAAGGGAGGATGTTAAAAAATAAAATTAGAAAATTAAAAAGTCATGCATGTAATCACTAAAGTATTATTATGTATTATGAATCACTTCTTTGTTTTATGAAAAGTCATACAGTAATCTATACACTTTGCATTTAGTTCTTCAAAATAAGGCACTAAGTAATTAGTATCTTGGTGGATCAATTATGAATAATAGCTTAAGAGTCTCCCTTACGTATAAGTAGAGGACTCTAGGCTTGTATCATTTGCACTTAAGTAATAGAAGTCTCATCTTTCTATGTAGTTTTCCTCTTCCTCCGACAACGTGTCCTTCACTGCAACTACAACCTTCATCTCCAACGAGCAGGGTAGACATAGTAACAACAACTTTTGCTGTTGCATCTCATTCATAGCAACCTGTTGGGGGTAAAATATTCAAGTACCAACTTGACGGATGGATGTTGATGTTGGAGAAATTTTCCAAAGTGTTGAATCGACAAAAGTGTTAAATGGTCAGAAGTTAGTTTTGTCGAAAGTAGGGCAAAATATTAGTGTCGAATATGTGGCATAACTGCCATATATGTGTCTGATTTTTAGGAGTCAGTTATTTTCATAGTTTGCCTATAAATACTAATGTTCACGATGTACAATGGGAGCTGATATACAATCCTAATATCTCACTCAAGTAGATTAACGAATTTGATGCAAGTATGCCTTCCATTTTCATTTCAAGTCATTTAATTTAATGCAATGTCCTTTTAATTCCTTCATTTTTAAGTCTTTTTTCTTCAAGTTTCTTTACATTTCGTTGCCTTCTTTACATGCTTTATTTTACCGCTTTCTTTTAAACGCTTTCTTTTAAACTTCTGCACTTTAATTTTTTGCATTAGTTTCTTTATTTGTTTTAAACTTTTCAAAGCTTTTTACTGAATTTTAGTTTATTTCTTGCTTCTTACGACAAGTTTAACAAGTTCTTGTTATTTATCTTAAGTTTGTTTTTAAACCCTTTTATCGAATGAGATTACCACATAACTTTGAACCCGCATTTGATTGATAAATGAATATTTGTTTGTTGGAATTTATCTTGACTAAGTTTCACCATAAACAAATTGGCACGCCCGGTGGGACGAGTTCAGAGCAACTCATCGTGTCACGCATTTCTTTTCAATAAGAAATGGTTTTATGCGTTTAAAAAGTGGAAAGTTTATATACTCTTCTTCTCAAAATACGCAAATCATGAGTAATGTAAGTAATCAGGAGTCGGATACACCTTCGACAGTTGTTACTGCACCACCCTCGACTCTTGTTAGTACGGGTCCTGTGGATGATGCTATAACAACTGGTGCTCTCTGTGGTAATCCAGTGTTAGAACAAGTGGTGCCTAGAATGACTCAACCATCACCGAGTCAATCAAGTAACCAAAGTATAATGAATTCAAATTCAAGATTTATACCACAATATAGTTTGCCACCCAACTATGTTCTTCTTATGTTGGCACAAATGGGACTTGGCTGCACTTTGGCCAATACTGTAGGCCAAACAGTGGCTTCATAAGGCCAACCACAAATAAGTTCAGCCTTAGTGAGTTTCAATGGCCAAGGAGCAGGGGTTGCAAGTGCAAGTAATCCAACTCCTTTTAGACAGGAAAGGTTGAGTTTGGGACTAGTTTTCCCAAATATGTCGAGGGACACTCCTCAAAATATAACAAGGCCAACCATGAATTCGTTGGCCAGCTTTCAACAACAAATGGATGAAAGCAACCATGAAATGGTGCATAAGTTCACTCAGTAAATGGGTGTTGTGATTACGCCAATCATGAAAAATACAAATAATGCTTGTAGTGCATTGGCGCAACAAATGGCAAGGCTAAATCAACCCTTAGGAATAGGAGAATTAGCCAATGATAACGCTCAAAGAGCCCAGCCTGGGGTAAATGCAGGAGTAACTGCACCCCAAGTAAACATGGGACAAAACCAACAAAATCTAGATCAATCTGGGAAAAATGATCAACCACACCTAGAGTATGGTAATGTCCATGTACTTCGTCTAGGTAATGAAGATCAAATGGCTTGGAATGATGTAGCCATGAGATTGCTTCGACGAAATCTTAGGGGGCATCAAGTGGTTGAGCAAAATGTAAATCAAGTGGTGGAACAAATGCTGAATAGGTTTGGGTTCAATGTTGGATAGGCTAACCAACCCTACTTTGTTTTGGCATTTCTTAAGTGGGTGCAACAACCAGAATTGCCTAGAGGAATTAAAATTCCTAAACTTTCTAAGTTTACTGGTGAAAGTGGAGAATCGACCGTCGAACATATTGCATGATATACTATAGAAATAGGGGAGTTAGCCACTATTGAAGGCCTTAAAATGAGATTCTCCTAAGTTCCCTTACTAAAAATACATTCTCTTGGTTTTTGACATTGAGACCAAATTCGGTACATTCTTGGGCTCAATTAGAAAGAAGTTTTAATGACCAGTTCTTTAGGGGAGATTTGAAAGTGGGACTTACAGATCTCTTTAATATCAAGAGAATGTATAATGAAACCGTGGATGATTATCTTGCTAGGTTTCGACAAATGAGGAGTAGATGTTTTACTCCAATACCTGAGGTAGAAATAATGAAGATTGCTGCAGGAGGTTTAGACTATTACATAAGAAAAAAGTTAGTGAACCAACATTTAGTTGATCTTACTCAATTAGGTGAGAAAGTTAGGCAAATAGAACAACTAAAAGCTGAGAAGGTTCAGAAACAAAAGAGATTCCTTAAAAAAGAGAAAGTAGCATTTGTCAAATTAGGTGAATCTGACAATGAGACTGAAGATAACAATGATGAATTTGAGGTTAACATTGCTGAACTTCAGAATGGTCCTCCTTATGTGTGTCAGGCTCTACAGCCTATAAGAAATAAGGGGAAAATGAATTTTGTAATAGGAAAACATATGCATTCGACGTAACAAAAACTGACAAAATCTTTGATTTATTACTAAAGGATAAACAGATTAAACTGTCGGAAGATCATAAGCTACTAAAACTTAATGATATTGTAAGTTTCATAACAATTTCGATCATGTTACTAATGAATGTATTCGTTTCAGAGATTTAATTCAGAAAGCATTAATGGACGGGCGTTTGAAGTTTACTGACAAGCCTAAGGTGGATATGAAGGTGTTTATGGTGAAACTTAGTCAAGATAAATTCCAATAAAAAAATACTTATTTATCAGTTGAATGTGGGTTCAGAGTTATGTGGTAATCTCATTCGATAAAAGGGTTTAAAAACAAACTTAAGATAAATAGCAAGAACTTGTACAACTTGACGCAAGAAGCAAGAAATAAACCAAAGTTCAGTAAAAAGCTTTGAAAAGTTTAAAGCAAATAAAGAAATTGATGTAGAAAATTAAAGTGTAGAAGTTTAAAAGAAAGCGGTAAAATAAAGCATGTAAAGAAAGCAATGAAATGTAAAGAAACTTGAAGAAAAAAGACTTAAAAATAAAGGAATTAAAAGGATATTGCATTAAATTAAATGACTTGAAATGAAAATGGAAGGCATACTTGGATCAAATCCGTTAATCTTCTTGAGTGAGATATTAGGATTGTATATCAGCAAATAACCTCCCATTGTACATCATGAACACTAGTATTTATAGGCAAACTATGAAAATAACTTACTCCTAAAAATCAGACACGTATATGGCAGTTATGCCACATAGTCGACACTAATATTTTGCCCTACTTTTGACAAAACCAACTTCTGACCATTTAACACTTTATTTGATTCAACACTTTGGAAAATTTCTCCAACATCAACATCCATCCGTCGAATTGGTACTTGAATATTTTACCCCTAATAGATGCCCCCTAAAATTTTTCTTTTGACACTACTGGAAGAAAGATAAATTTTAATCTTATCTTCTAGTCCCAATCTAGACACTTATTCAAAATCCTCCTAAAGGTTTTTTTTCGGACTAAAATTTAAAACTCAGTCTTTAAACTTGTTCAAAATAAATCTTGTGTCGAATACAAATTGGTGACTCTACTTTTGTCACTTCTGCTGTACTTATTGAGTCTTCAAGCCCATCTTCTGAAAACCCTTTAAAGGTATGTCTTCTGCTACTTCCTCTTTTATATCTCTTAGTAAAATCTCACCCCATTTTACCTTTTCAGAAGAAGAAGAAGAAGACTTAATCTTCAAGTTCCAGCTTGAAACCCACCGTTAAACTTGAGACGGAAACCATCTCATTCTTATCCAAGGTAAAATTTCAATCGACATAATTTATTCCTCAAGTACTTGATACTTGGATTTCACTCAAGATCTTATTTTTATTATTTCAAGACCCAGAGGTTGAACAAACTACTGACAATCCTCCAGGGTCCAATGTCGAATTAAGAACTGAAAAATAAACTCAACAGTCTCCCGAGGTAAAATACTTTTGCGAAGCTCAACTAATTTTCATGATTTTATTTGCTCTAACATTTCCCTTGTTTACCTAGAGGACTCAGCAAATCTTGTTGTACCCGACAGTCCTGCCAGGCAGGGTAATGAAAATCTTTCTCCAGAAGCTCAAACTTCTCCAACTCCTATAATGCTTGTTAGCTCTCCACCGCCTCCGACAGAAGCTCAAACTGCCACGATTTCGAGAAAAACTCAAATCCCTTCAGGCATTGAGAGTCCTTCTCAGGCATTTAGAGCCAATCCTATCCAAATTCTCTCAGATGAATTCGACATAGACACCCTCATAGCTGAATTTGCTCTAACCAATCCACCTCCACCTTCTCCAACCGACTTAATTGCTGCTAGGTCAGAAAATATTGAAGACATGGAGACAGATTTAGATGAACTAATAACGATGCTATCAGATGATCATAGAAGCACTCCATAATCAGCTTGTTCTTCTACACAACATGGACAAGATTCTAGTGACTCTTATGTCACTAAACTCTTGGTTGAACTGAAGAACACTTTCACCTATTCTTTTGAGCACTTGATTTCTGATCAACCTCTTCAAGAAAGGATGACGACCATTGTGACCGAGTTGGAACCCCTCTCCCAACAACTGCCAGTAGTCAGTCGGGCTCTTCATAAAACTGTCAAAGATTTTCTCCAAGATCTGTCATAAAAAATGCCTACTATTCGTCGAGTCATTCCTGCTTATACCAAAGAGGTTCAAGAAAAAACCAGAATCTTGAAGCAGTTGACCGATACGAAGAACGAGAATGCTAAATTGAAAGATAATCTTATTAAAGGAAAAAATAAAGAGGCAGAAGTAGACAAAGAGATTGAAGGCTTGGAGAAAAAACTTGAAGAAGTTCGACGACGTAAGTAAAAACTTAATATTGCACTGCAACAAGGGACTGGTAGGCAGCAAAGCATTCCTAATAACACCAAACAATGGGCTGTTGAGGCCAAAGCAATGTTAACGAAGATAAATTCCCTTGAAGTAGAATATCAAACTGCTTGCACCGACAAACAAACCTTGGAAGATTCTTGGGAGGTTTTACAAAAATTTTAAATGTATCCCTTCCTCCATTCTTAGTTAGGTGTCAGTTTATTTTCTTTTGTAAAGTCTTGGCAATTTAATCAAGTCATAATGTTGTCAAGTATTTCTACTAACTCTAAATTACTTGACCATGTAACTTGCAATCGCCAAATACATGAATAAATTTCATTTTTTCATTTGTCAATCTTAACTTCACACATTGTCGGCCTATATGGATTCAAATATTTTCCATTAATCAACTTAATTCTTAGGCCTGAATTAATTTCGACAAGTACGTATGTATTTCCTGAAAATACTTGAGTGATTTTAAATGGTCCTTCCCATTTTGGAGACCATTTCCCATATTCTTGACAATTCCTATACATGGGCAAAATCACCTTCTAAACCAAATCATTAACCTTAAAAGATTTATACTTAATTCGACAATCATAAAACTTGGCAATTCTTTCTTTTTGTCGAATCAAATTTTCTAAAGCATTTAATCTTTCGTCACTTAATTCATTTAATTCATCAAACATCAAGTCCTAGTAATGTTCAACCAGTAACTCATCTTGTTTTTGAATACAAACTAATTGAAGATTAATCTCAACAGGTAACACCGCATCATGACCATATACTAACTTATATGGTGAAGTGCTCGTTGATTCTCTTCGTGAATTTCTATATGCCCATAGAATTTGATTAAAGGTATTACGCCAATTTCTGGGCTATCGACCAATATGCTTTTTAATCAAGCTTATAATTATCTTGTTCATGGCCTCTACTTGGCCATTTGCCTGAGCATAATATGGAGTTGACGTAAGCATTTTAATTTTCCTTGAACTAGCATATTCGATTACTTTTCTTCCAATGAATACTGACCCTTAGTCAGTTGTCAAAGTTTGTGGTATCCCGAACTGACAAACTATATTATCCTCTATAAAGTCGATTACGTCCTGTTGGGTCACATCCTTTAACACTATAGCCTCAACGTACTTGGTAAAGTAATCAACTCCCACTAAAATGTACTTATGTCTCTTCAACAATGTAGGATGACTTTAGCCAATTAAATCCAAAGCTCATCCTCTGAAAGGCCAAGGTTTGACTATAGAATGTAATTCACTAGCAGGAACATTCTATATATAGCCATGTCTTTGACACTCTTCATAAGACTTGGCAAACATTATACGATCCCTAACCAGTGTAGGCCAATAATACCTTCATCGTTGGAGGACCCATTTCATCTTATCATCTGCCTGATGAGCTCCACAAATTCCTTCATGGACTTTTGCCAAGGCAATATAAGCCTCTGCTTCACTTAGGCAAGCCTTTAAATTTCCATCAACGGATTTCCTATACAAGGCCCCTCCTAATACTACAAATTTCGACGCTCTGTACTTAAACTTTCTATCTGCATTTTGACTTGGATTTTCTAAATAGCTTAATATTGGTTGTCTCTAATCATTAATTGTTGAAATATCATTTTGTAGTTCATCTCTTTCTTCTAATGGATATAAAAGCTCCCTAATTTCCATTAGATTTGTTAGAACCTTGGACGAGATTTTATACCCAGGGGCTATTTGTGCCAATTCATTAGCCTCTTCATTTAAATTTCTGGAGATGTGTTCGACAGTTACTTCATCGAACTTCTTCATTTGCTTACTCGCCACAATACAATATTTTGTCATATTATAACTGACGCATTTATATGCTTGGGTGAGCTGTTTGATGACCAACTGTGAATCTCCAAAAACATGCACATTACGTGCTTTCGTTTCTATTAGTATTTCTAACCCGACAATTAAGGCTTCATACTCAGCCTCATTATTGGAACATGTATACTTAAGTTCAAACATGAACTTAGTTGGAGTACCTTGAGGAGAAACAATTAAAATTCCCACTCCAACTCCAATTAGATGTCTTGAGCCATCAAAATATAAACACCAAGGTTTTAAGCTGATGAAATTTACGCTATCAACATCCAGACAAGGATGGTCAACCAAGAAATCAGCAACTGCCTAGCCTTTAACGACTTTCATTGGAATATATTGTAAAGAAAATTCTGACAAAGTAATAGTCTATTTACCAATACGTCCATTTAACACTGGTTTAGACAACATATATTTTATTACATCAATTTTTGAGATAACCAATACATTATAAGGCATCATATAATACTTGAGTTTAGTACATGAAAACTATAATGCTAAACAAAGTTTCTCTATTGCACTATATCTCCTCTCAACATCATTCAAAACTCTACTAAGATAATACACGGCTCTCTCGACGCCATTTTCATCTTCTTGAGCCAGCATACTCCCTATGGTTTCTTCTGACGCTGATATATACAACTTCAATAGTCTATGAGGCACTGGAGGCATCATGACCCATGGGTTTTTCAAATACTGCTTTATCTGGTTGAAGGCTTCTTGGTGGCAAGGCTCCCACACAAAGTCTTATTCAACCTTCAATTTGACCAATGGGGCGAAAACTCTGGTTCTTCCCGATAAGTTGGATATGAATCTTCTCAGGAAATTCACTTTTCCTAAGAAAGATTGTAATTCCTTCTTATTCGTCGGTGGTGTGGCTTCCAGAACTTCCTTGGCTTTATTTTTGTCCACTTCAATACCTTTCTTATGAACTAAAAAACCTAAGAATTTGGCAGCCGACACTCTAAAGCCACATTTCTCTAGATTCATCTTAAGACTGTGCTTTCTCATCCTATCAAATGCCTGCCTCAAGTTTTTCTGATGACTCTTCTTCGTCTCTGACTTGACAATTACATCATCGATGTATACCTCCATGAACTTTCCAATGACATCATGGAAGATAGTGTTCATTGCTCTTTGGTAGGTGGCCCTTGTATTCTTTAAACCGAAAGGCATGACTACCCATTCATATATCCTAATAGCTCCTGGACATCTGAAGGCAGTTTTTGACACGTCTTCCTCGACTATAAAGATTTGGTTATAACCTGTATGGCCATCCATAAAACTTAACAATTATGTCCAGATGCGGCATCAACTAACATGTCCGTAAGAACAATATTAGACAGCCATTTGACATACCTGGTTGTTCTATTGAACTTGGCTTTGAGCAATCTTTCGACCTCTTCTTTTATCTTTAGTACCACCTCAGGTGCAAATCTCCTGTTGGCTTGCTTGACAGGTTTGCATCCTTCTTTCAATGGTAGTTTATGTTTGACAAGATCTCTGCTCAACCCAGGCATCTCATCATAGTTCCTTGCAAAGTAATCCTTGTATTCCTCAATTAATTCGACAAGCTGTTCCTTGAACTCCTTTGGCAGAAATGAACTCACAAATATAGGCCTTTTGTCTATTTCAGTGCCGAAGTTTATCTCTTCCAAAGGATCTTCCATCTCTACAATTTGTTTTTCATCAAGTCTTTTTTCAAATCCCAAAGGACCATCATTTATTATACAATCTGGCAGTATACCTTCAGTGGTGTATACTGCTCTATCGACCAAATAAGCCGACAATCTATCTAACCGATTATTAACACTCATGGCTAATGCTTGGCTGATCTCTTTCAGCCTTATTGCCTAGTCGAATGCCAAACTGATCCATTAAACATACTTCAAGTACATATTTGTTGATGACTCCATCATTTTCCGTGACTGGCTTGACATTTGGAGCATAAATCTTAAAATTGGCATGAAGTTGCTGCAAATAGCAAGGACTATTGTCTGCCTCCACTATTTCCACCTGATCATCTGCATTCCAAAGAATGAGTTTCTGATGAGCCATCAACGATATTGCTTCGATGGCATGTATCCAGTCTCTTCCTAGCAGAAGATTGTAACTTGACTTTGCTGGAATTACCACAAACAATGTCGGCCTTTTGACAGATCTGACTTACACATTTAATATTACTACTCCATCCGACGGAAAAGTCTTGCCACTGAAGTCAGTGACAATCATATTAGTTGACATCAGATCAAACTCATTCTTCCCAAGTTTTTTAAACATTGCCCTTAGGATCAAATTGATAGCTGCCCCCCCGGTCTATTAAGACTCTATTTGTTGGCTTGCCTTTTAACAAAGCCTTGATATGTAACGGGCAGAGATAAGCCTTCTGTTCTTTTGTTGGCTTCTCAAATTGTGCTGTATTATCGAATATTGTTATCATGTTATCCTGAAAGAGAAGCCAATGATCACTAAGGTCATCTAGATTATGACAAGCAATTTCTTTCTCCACTCAACATCTTGGTCAGGATCTTCCAGGACTTTCATGACTTCTTCCTTCGACCAATCTTCAGCATCCTTACCACCTTCAATTTTAAGGTCCTTGATCTCGACCTTTCTCATTATCTTCTTTTCAACTTTTAATCTAGCCATTTCCCTATTTTTCTCAACCGCTAGATCACTTTTCTTTGCCTCTTCCTCTACTGCTACTAGTCCAATTAGCCATTTTCTCTTAGTTTTATTTAGAATAGGTCCTTGAACCTGTTTTCCCTTCTTTATCTCTGCAAGCTTTTCTTGTCAGAGATTATCATTCATGTTAAGCCATCTAACTGCAGTTGTTGTCGGCTCTACTGGAATTGATCCCTTCGTATCTATCAATTTTTTTCTGACAATACTCTTCAATTTCTTACCATCTTCATTTTTGTTTGGTGATGGCTTAGTTTCAACTACCAAACATCCCATTTCTGTGGGCTGTTCTTTGATAACTAAACCTTCAGCCATATTCCTTCTTTTTTGTGCTTATCTCAACCTCTGCAGCCTCCTTTTTTGACTTTTTGACAATGGTAAAGACTTTGATGGCCCTGCTACATTCTGGCCAATTAAAGCTTCATCTTGGTTGATTCTACTATGTCTGTAATCTTTATTCCAGAATGGTTGGTCTCTCTGAATTCTATTCTTCCTGGCAGTCACATTTCGTCGAAAATATGTGTGACTTGCTATTGCAGATTTTTAACCCACCTATCCACAGTAACATTGGCAGGTGGCACTCTGGTCTTAGTTAGTCCGACATAGCCTCTGGAAAATGAATTGCTTCCCACAGACTCACTAGATAGCTCAACCAACCATCCATTCATGTTAGGCCTAGGCGTATAAACTAGCCTTGGCCTTGGAGTATAAAAGGGCTGTTGTGATTTCCAAGTTTTCTTGTCGAAAAACTTCTTCTTATCTTATGAGTCACTCTGTTGTTCCTCAGCAACTTTCTTTGCAACAAATTCATCATATACTACATTACATCTTGGACATAATCTCACCTTGCTTTTCTCTTTCTTCCTTTCAAGGAATGCTTCAAGAGATTCTCCCGACTTTGGGTAGATGTCCATTGCATCTTCCGTGTTGATGTTGAATTCCTGCAAATTCCTTATGTTGAGCATTCTAATATTCAAAGGAACCTGCTGATCAACATAGGATACTCCAGCCTGAAGCGGATCTGTGTCAACCTTCATATCCGTCTTAGGCTTGTCAGCAAACTTCAAATGCCCGTCCATTAATGCTTTCTGAATTAAATCTCTGAAACAAATACATTCATTAGTAACATGACCGAAATTGTTATGAAACTTACAATATTTTCAGTCTCTTATTTCATTAAGTTTTAGTAGCTTATGATCTTCTGACAGTTTAACCTGTTTATCCTTTAGCAATAAATCAAAGATTTTGTCAATTTTTATTATGTCGAATGTATATGTTTTCTTATTGACAAAATTCATTTTCCCCTTATTTCTTGTAGGCTGTAGAGTCTGACACATATAAGGAGGATCATTCTAAAGTTTAGCAATGTTAACCTCAAATTCATCATTACTATCTTCAGTCTCATTGTCAGATTCACCTAATTCGACAAATGCTACTTTCTCTCTTTTAAGGAATCTCTTTTGTTTCTGAACCTTCTCAGCTTTTAGTTATTCTATTTGCCTAACTTTCTCACCTAATTGGGCAAGATCAACTAAATGTTAGTTCACTAACTTTTTCCTTATGTAATATTCTAAACCTCCTGCAGCAATCTTCACTATTTCTAACTCAGGTATAGGAGTAAAACATCTACTCCTCATTTGTTGAAACCAAGCAAGATAATCATCTACGGTTTAATTATACATTCTCTTGATATTAAAGAGATATGTAAGTCCCACTTTCAAATCTCCCCTAAAGAACTGGTCATGAAAAGTTTTTTCTAATTGAGCTCAAGAATGTACCGAATTTGGTCTCAATGTCGAAAACCAAGAGAACGCATTTTTAGTAAAGGAACTTGGAAAGAATCTCATTTTAAGGCCTTCAATAGTGGCCAACTCCCTCATTTCTATAGTACACCGTGCAATATGTTCGACGGTCGATTCCCCACTTTCACCAGCAAACTTAGCAAGTTTAGGAATTTTAATTCCTTTAGGCAATTCTTCTTGTTGCACGCACTCAGGAAATGCTGAAACAAAGTAGGGTTGTTTGGCATATCTCGCATTGAACCCAAACCTATTTAGCACTTGTTCCACCACTTGATTTACATTTTGCTCAACCACTTGATGCCCCCCAAGATTTCGTCGAAGCAATCTCATGGCTGCATCATTCCTAGCCATTTGATCTTCATTATCTCGATGAAGTACATGGACATTACCATACTCTAGGTGTGGTTGATCATTTTGCCCAAATTGATCTAGATTTTGTTTGTTTTGTCCCATGTTTACTTAGGGTGCAATTACTCCTGTATTTACCCCAGGCTAGCTCTTTAAGCGTTATCATTGGCTAATTCTCCTATTCCCAAGGCTTGATTTAGCCTTGCAATTGTTGCGACAATGCACTACAAGCATTATTTGTATTTTTCATTATTGGCATAATCACAGTACTCATTTGCTGAGTGAACATATGCACCATTTCATGGTTGCTTTCATCCATTTGTTGTCGAAAGCTGATCAAAGAATTCATGGTTGGCCCTGTTACGTTTTTCAGGAGTGTCCCTCGACATATTTGGGAAAGTTGGTCCCAAATTCAACCTCTCCTGTCTAAAAGGAGTTGAATTACGTGCACTTATAACCCCTGCTCCTTGGCCATTGAAACTCACTAAGGCTGAACTTATTTGTGGTTGGCCTTGTGAAGCCACTGTTTGGCCTACAGTATTGACCAAAGTGCAGTCAAGTCCCATTTGTGCCAACACAGGAGGAACATAGTTGGGTGGCAAACCATATTGTGGTATAAACCTTGACTTTGAATTCATTATACTTTGGGGTTTAGGGTTGACTCAGTGATGGCTGAGTCATTCCAAGCACCATTTGTTCTAACACTGGATTACCACGGAGAGCACCAGTTGTTATAGCATCATCCACAGGACCAGTACAAACAATGGTCAAGGGTGGTGCAGTAATGGCTGTCGAAGGTGTATCTGACGCCTGATTACTTACATTACTCACGAGTTGCGTATTTTGAGAAGAATAGTATATAAACTTTCCACTTCTTAAATGTATAAAACCATTTCTTATTGTAAAGAAATGCATGACACTACGAGTTACTCTGAACTCGTCCTACTTGTAATGTCCCCGGGACTGCCTGCAGGATTGACGAGTGTCTCCACAAACCAACACAAGTCTTTTCAACATGCTTTGTCCTCACTCACATGCATCCTAGGAAACTTCCCAAGAGGTCACCTATCCCACAATTGCTCTAGGTCAAGCATGCTTAACCATGGAGTTCTTATGTTCTAGGCTCTCGAAAAGAAGTTACAACTTATTGATATGGCTACGTCAAATTAATTCCTTTAAGTCATCCTCAACTATGCAGTCCCATACCTACACAGTCTCTGAATCCCTCTCATTTCGATGCGTATTCAATTCATTCATGCAGACCCTCCACCTAGAAGCCTGCTAAGAGCCGCTCCTTGTTCGTGCTTCATTGCACCGGCGATCACTCCCCGCCCTCGTCGGCCCCGGGACGCCACACCACTGGGCATGCTAATTTGTTTATGGTGAAACTTAGTCAAGATAAATTCCAACAAACAAATACTTTTTTATCAGTCGAATATGGGTTCAAAGTTATGTGGTAATCCAGTTCGATAAAAGGGTTTAAAAACAAACTTAAGATAAATAATAAGAACTTGTAAAACTTGACGCAAGAAGCAAGAAATAAACCAAAGTTCAGTAAAAAGCTTTGAAAATTTTAAAGCAAATATAGAAACTGATGTAGAAAATAAAGTGCAGAAGTTTAAAAGAAAGCGTTTAAAAGAAAGCGGTAAAATAAAGCATGTAAAGAAGGCAAGAAAATATAAAGAAAGTTGAAGAAAAAAGACTTAAAAATAAAGGAATTAAAAGGACATTGCATTAAATTAAATGACTTGAAATGAAAATGGAAGGCATACTTGGATCAAATCCATTAGTCTGCTTGAGTAAGATATTAGGATTGTATATCAGCAAATAACCTCCCATTGTACATCGTGAACACTAGTATTAATGGCAAACTATGAAAATAACTGACTCCTAAAAATCAGACACGTATATGGCAGTTATGCCACATATTCGACACTAATATTTTGCCCCACTTTCGACAAAACTAACTTCTGACCATTTAACACTTTTTTCGATTCAACACCTTGGAAAATTTCTCTAACATCAACATCCATCCGTCGAATTGGTACTTGAATATTTTACCCCTAACAGAACGTTAACACAGATCCGTTTCAGGCTAGAGTATCCTATGTTGATCAGCAGGTTCCTTTAAATGTTGGAATGCTCAACATAAGGAATTTGCAGGAATTCGACATCGACACAGAAGATGCAATGGACATCTACCCAAAGTCGGGAGAATCTCTTGAAGCATTCCTTGAAAGGAAGAAAGAGAAAGGCAAGGTGAGATTATATCCAAGATGTAATGCAGTATATGATGAATTTGTTGCAAAGAAAGTTGCTGAGGAACAACAGAGTGACTCACAGGATAAGAAGAAGTTTTTCAACAAGAAAACTTGGAAACCACAATAGCCCTTCTATACTCCAAGGCCAAGGTTAGTTTATATGCCTAAGCCTAACATGAATGGCTGGTTGGTTGAGCTATCTGGTGAGTCTGTGGGAAGCAATTCATTTTCCAGAGGCTATGTCAGACCAGCTAAGGCCAGAGTGCCACCTGCCAATGTTACTGTGTATAGGTGGGTTAAAAATCTGCAATGGCAAGTCACATATATTTTTGACGAAATGTGGTTTCCAGGAAGAAAAGAATTCAAAGAGACCAACCATTCTGGAATGAAGATTACAGATATGCTAGAATTAACCAAGATTAAGCTTTGATTGGCCAGAATGTAGCAGGGCCATCAAAGTCTTTACCATTGTCGAAAAGTCAAAAAAGGAGGCTACAAAGGTTAAGACAAGCACAGAAAAGAAGGAATGTAGCTGAAGGTTTAGTTATCAAAGAACAGCCCACAGAAACGGGATGTTTAGTAGTTGAAACTAAGCCATCACCAAACAAAAATGAAGATGACAGGAAATTAAAGAGTATTGTCAGAAAAGAATTCATAGATACAAGGGGATCAATTCCAGTGGAGCTGACAACAACTGTAGTTAGATGGCTTAACATGAATGATAATCTCCGACAAGAAAAGCTTACAGAGATAAAAAAGGGAAAATAGGTTCAAGGACTTATTCTAAATAAAACTAAGAGAAAATGGCCAATTGGACTAGTAGCAGTAGAGGAAGAGGCAAAGAAAAGTGATCTAGCAGTCGAGAAAGACATGGAAATGGCTAGATTAAAAGTTGAAAAGATGATAATGAGAAAGATCGAGATCAAGGACCTTAAAATTGAAGGTGGTAAAGATGTTGAAGATTGGTTGAAGGAAGAAGTCATGAAAGTCCTGGAAGATCCTGACCAAGATGTTGAGTGGAGAAAGAAAATGCTTAACATAATTAAGGAAAGGAGAAAATTGGCAAAGCATGATTGCCAAGCCACAGATATGGACTTGATGGCTGATGAAGTTATTGAGGCCTTGAATGATCCAGATTATCTTTTAGGCCTTGATGATATTGATCAATTCGATATGGACTTCAATTTGGACAAGGATCTGGATGACATTATAATGGCTATGGATAGTAATTTTTCGTTGGAAGATTACTTCAGAATTGGAAGATACAAAAGTGATGAAGAGTTGTCTGATGAAGAAGAATTTTTAAAGTCAATGAGCGTAAATTTGATTTCAGTATTGCCTGCTGAATTCAAAGGGTATCATGAAATTGAATATACTCGGGAAAATGAAGAAGATCTGGATGACCTTAGTGATCATTGGCTTTTCTTTTAAGATAACATGATAATAGTATTCGACAATA
Source organism: Ormosia semicastrata (assembly GCA_029884595.1). Lineage (NCBI taxonomy): Eukaryota > Viridiplantae > Streptophyta > Magnoliopsida > Fabales > Fabaceae > Ormosia > Ormosia semicastrata. Next base: position 60,997,441 of record JAQQTO010000060.1, read on the forward strand.
CAACACAATTTGAGAAGCCAACAGAAGAACAGAAGGCTCATCTCTGCCCGTTATATATCAAGGCTTTGTTAGAAGGTAAGCCGACAAATAGAGTCTTGATAGACGCCAGGGGAGGGGGGCAGCTATCAATTTGATCCCAAGAGCAATGTTTAAAAAGCTTGGGAAGAATGAGTCTGATTTGATGTCAACTAATACGATTGTCACTGACTTCAGTGGCAAGACTTCCCCGTCGGATGGAGTAGTAATACTGAACATGCAAGTCGGATTGTCGAAAGGCAGACATTGTTTGTGGTAATTCCAGCAAAGTTAAGTTACAATCTTCTGCTAGGAAGAGACTGGATACATTCCATCGGAGCAATACCGTCGATGGCTCATCAGAAACTCATTCTTTAGAATGTAGATGATCAGGTGGAAATAGTGGAGGCAGATAATAGTCCTTGCTATTTACAGCAACTTCATGTCGATTTTAAGATTTATGCTCCAAATGTCAAGCTTGTCGCGACATATGATGGAGTCATCAATAAAGATGTACTTAAAGTATGTTTAATGGATCAGTTTGGCATTCAACTAGTGAATAAGGCCGAAAGAGATTGACCAAGCACTAGCCATGAGTGTCAATAATCAGTTAGACAGACTGTCAGCTTATTTGGCCGACAAAGCAGTATACACCACTGAAGGTATACTGTCAGATTGTATAATAGATGATGGTCCTTTGGGATTTGAGAAAGGACTTGATGAAAAGCAAAGTGTAGAGATGAAAGATTCTTTGGAAGAGATAAACTTGGGCACTGAAACAGACAAAAGGCCTATATTTGTGAGTTCATTTCTGCCAAAGGAGTTCAAGGAACAGCTTGTCGAATTAATTGAGGAATACAAGGATTGCTTTGCATGGGACTATAATGAGATGCCTAGGTTGAGCAGAGATCTTGTCTAACATAGACTGCCATTGAAAGAATGATGCAAACTTGTCAAGCAAGCCAACAGGAGATTTGCACCTGAGGTGGTACTAAAGATAAAAGAAGAAGTCGAAAGATTGTTCAAAGCCAAGTTCATCAGAACAACCAGGTATGTCGAATGGCTGTCTAATATTGTTCCTGTAATTAAGAAAAATGGTAAGTTAAGAGTATGCGTAGACTTTAGGAATTTAAATACTGCTACACCTAAAGATGAATATCTTATGCCAATTGCGGACATATTAGTTGATGCCGTATCTAGACATGAATTGTTAAGTTTTATGGATGGCCATGCAGGTTATAACCAAATCTTTATAATCGAGGAGGATGTATCAAAAATTACCTTCAGATGTCCAAGAGCTATTGGGACATATGAATGGGTAGTCATGTCTTTCGATTTAAAGAATGCAGGGGCCACCTATCAAAAAGCAATGAACACTATCTTCTATTATGTCATTGGAAAGTTCATGGAGGTATACATCGACGATGTAATTGTTAAGTCGGAGACGAAGGAGAGTCATCAGACAAACTTGAGGCAGATATTTGATAGGATGAGAAAGCACAGTCTCAAGATGAATCCGAAGAAATGTGGTTTTGGAGTGTCAGCTTCCAAATTCTTAGGGTTTTTAATTCATAAGAAAGGTATTGAAGTGGACAAAAATAAAGCCAAGATAGTTCTGGAAGCTGTACCACCGACGAATAAGAAGGAATTACAATCTTTCTTAGGAAAAATGAATTTCTTGAGAAGATTCATATCCAACTTGTCGGGAAGAACCAGAGTTTTCGCCCCATTAGTCAAATTGAAGGTTGAACAAGACTTTGTGTAGGAGCCTTGCCACCAAGAAGCCTTTAACTAGATAAAGTAGTATTTGACAAACCCACTGATCATGATGCCTCCAGTGCCTCGTAGACCGTTGAAGTTGTATATATCAGTGTCAGACGAAACCATAGGGAGTATGCTGGCTCAAGAATATGAAAATGGCGTCGAGAGAGCCGTGTATTGTCTTAGTAGAGTTTTGAATGATGTTGAGAAGAGATATAGCGCAATAAAGAAACTTTGTTTAGTATTATATTTCTCATGTACTTAGTATTATATGATGCCTTGTAATGTATTAGTTATGTCAAAAACTGATGTAATGAAATATATGTTGTCGAAACCAGTGTTAAATGGACGTATTGGTAAGTTGACTATTGCTTTGTTAGAATTTTCTTTACAATATGTTCCAATGAAAGCCTTTAAAGGTCAAGCAGTTGCTGATTTCTTGGTTGACCATCCTTGTCTGAATGTTGATAGCATAAATTTCATTGGCTTAAAACCTTGGTGTTTACATTTTGATGGCTTAAGACATCAAAATAGAGTTGGAGTGGGAATTTTAATTGTTTCTCCTCAAGGTACTCTAACTAAGTTCATATTTGAACTTAAGTATACATGTTCCAACAATGAGGCTGAGTATGAAGCCTTAATTGTCGGGTTAGAAATACTAATAGAAATGAAAGCACGTTATGTGCATGTTTTGGGGATTCACAGTTGGTCATCAAATAGCTCACCCAAGCATATAAATGTGTCAGTTATAATATGATAAAATATTGTATTGTGGCGAGTAAGCTGATGAAGAAGTTCGATGAAGTAACTATTGAACACATCTCCAGAAATTTAAATGAAGATGCTAATGAATTGGCACAAATAGCCTCTGGGTATAAAATCTCGTCCAAGGTTCTAACAAATCTAATGGAAATTAGGGAACTTTTATATCCATTAGAAGAAAGAGATGTACTACAAAATGATATTTCGATAATTAATGACTGGAGACAGCTAATATTAAGCTATTTAGAAAATCCAAGTCAAAACGTAGATAGAAAGTTTAAGTACAGAGCATCAAAATTTGTAGTATTAGGAGGGGCCTTGTATAGGAAATCCATTGATGGAAATTTAGAGGCTTGCCTGAGTGAAGCAGAGGCTTATATTGCCTTGGTAGAAGTCCATGAAGTAATTTGTGGAGCTCATCAGGCAGGTGATAAGATGAAATGGGTCCTCCGACAACAAAGGTATTATTGGCCTACACTGGTTAGGGATTATATAATATTTGCCAAGTCTTGTGAAGAGTGTCAAAGACATGGCCATATACAGAATGTTTCTGCTAGTGAATTACATTCTATAGTCAAACCTTGGCTGGCCGTTCAAAGAATGGGCTTTGGATTTAATTGGCCAAATTCATCCTACATCGTTGAAGGGACATAAGTATATTTTAGTGGGAGTTGATTACTTTACCAAGTAGGTTGAGGCTATAGTGTTAAAGGATGTGACCCAACAGGACGTAATCGACTTTATAGAAGATAATATAGTTTGTCGGTTTGAGATACCACAAACTTTGACAACTGACCAATGGTCAGTATTCTTTGGAAGAAAAATAGTCAAATATGCCAGTTCAAGAAAAATTAAAATGCTTACGTCGACTCCATATTATGCTTAGGCAAATGGCCAAGTAGAGGCCATGAACAAGATAATTATAAGCTTGATTAAAAAGTATATTGATCGACAGCCTAGAAATTGGCATAATACCCTTAATCAAATTCTATGGGCATATAGAAATTCACCAAGGGAATCGACGTGCACTTCACTATATAAGTTAGTATATGGTCATAATGCGGTGTTACCTGTCGAGATTAATCTTCAATCAGTTCATATTCAAAAACAAGATGAGTTACAGGTTGAACATTACTGGGACTTTATGTTTGATGAATTAAACGAATTAAGTGATGAAAGATTAAATGCTTTAGAAAATTTAATCCGACAAAAAGAAAGAATTGTCAAGTTTTATGATAGTTGAATTAAGTACAAATCTTTTAAGGTTGACGATTTGGTTTGGAAGGTGATTTTGTCCATGGATAGGAATTGTCGAGAATATGGGAAATGGTCTCCAAAATGAGAAGAACCATTTAAAGTCACTCAAGTATTTTTAGGAAATGCTTACGCACTTGTCGAAATTAATTCAGGCCTAAGAATTAAGTCAATTAATGGCAACTATTTGAAGCCATATAGGCCGACAATATGTGAAGTTAAGATTGACAAATGAAAAAATGAAATTTATTCATGTATTTGGCGATTGCAAGTTACATGGTCAAGTAATTTAGAGTTAGTAGAAATACTTGACAACATTACAACTTGATTAAATTTCCAAGACTTTATAAAAGAAAATAAACTGACACCTAACTAAGAATGGAGGAAGAGATACATTTAAAATTTTTGTAAAACCTCCCAAGAATCTTCCAAGGTTTGTTTGTCGGTGCAGGCAATATGTGTGACACCCGGGGTTAACGAGGGTGGGGAGTGGTAACTGGTGCAAAAAATGAAGCACGGACAAAGAACAGCTCCTGCCAAGTTTTTAGGCGGAGGGACACATGAATGAACTGAATACACACTGGAATGAGAGGGATCTAGAGACTGTGCAGGTATGGGACTACATAGTTGAGGATGGCTTAAAGGAATTGATTAGCACCACCCATATCAACAAGATGCACCTTCTTTTCAGGAGCCAAGAACATAAGTACTCCATAGTTAAGCGTGTTTGACTTGGAGCACTTGTGGGATGGGTGACCTCCTGGAAAGTTTCCTAGGATGCATATGAGTGAGGACAAAGCACGATGAAAAGACCCGTGTTGATTTGTGGGGACACTTATCAATCCTGCAGGTAATCTCGAGACGTTACAAATGGTATCAGAGCAAGACCTTTCCCACTATGGTGTGGTTCAGGGACGAACTATGCGGAAGCTGGTGGGCATGTGACACCCGGGGTCAACGAGGGCGGGGAGTGGTCGCCGGTGCAAAAGATGAAGCACGGACAAGGAGCGGCTCCTGGCAGGCTTCTAGGCGGAAGGACACATGAATGAGCTGAAAACACACCGGAATGAGAGGGATCCAGAGACTGTGCAGGTATGGGACTGCATAATTGAGGATGGCTTAAAGAAATTGATTAGCACCACCTATATCAATAAGATGCATCTTCTTTTCGAGAACCAAGAACAAGTACTCCATAGTTAAGCGTGCTTGACTTGGAGCACTTGTGGGATGGGTGACCTCCTAGGAAGTTTCCTAGGATGCGTGTGAGTGAGGACAAAGCACGTTGAAAAGACCCGTGTTGATTTGTGGGGACACTCATCAATCCTGCAGGCAGTCTCGGGACATTATAAATGGTATCAGAGCGGGACTTCTCCCAGTACGATGTGGTTCAGGGACGAACCATGAGGAAGCTGGTGGGCATGTGACACTCGGGGTCAACGAGGGCGGGGAGTGGTCACCGGTGCAAAAGATGAAGCACAGACAAGGAGCGGCTCCTGGTAGGCTTCTAGGCGGAGGGACACATGAATGAACTGAATACACACTGGAATGAGAGGGATCCAGAGATTGTGCAGGTATGGGACTGCATAGTTGAGGATGGCTTAAAGAAATTAATTAGCACCACCCATATCAACAAGATGCATCTTCTTTTCGGGAGCTAAGAACAAGTACTCCATAGTTAAGCGTGCTTGACTTAGAACACTTATGGGATGGGTGACCTCCTGGGAAGTTTCCTAGGATGCGTGTGAGTGAGGACAAAGCACGCTGAAAAGACCCGTGTTGGTTTGTGGGGACACTCATCAATCCTGCAGGCAGTCTCAGGACATTACAAATGGTATCAGAGCGGGACCTCTCCCAGTACGATGTGGTTCGGGGACGAACCATGAGGAAGCTGATGGGCATGCGACACCCGAGGCCAACGAGGGCAAGGAGTGGTTTCCAGTGCAAAAGATGAAGCACAGACAAGGAGCAGCTTCTGGCAGGCTTCTAAGCGGAGGGACACATGAATGAACTGAATACACACCGGAATGAGAGGAATTCAGAGACTGTGAAGGTATGAGACTGCATAGTTGAGGATGGCTTAAAGGAATTGATTAGCACCACCCATATCAACAAGATGCATCTTCTTTTCGGGAGCCAAGAACATAAGTACTCCATAGTTAAGCGTGCTTGACTTGGAGCACTTGTGAGATGGGTGACCTCCTGGAAAGTTTCCTAGGATGTGTGTGAGTAAGGACAAATCACACTGAAAAGACCTGTGTTGGTTTGTGGGGACACTCATCCATCCTGTAGGCAGTGTTGGGATATTACAGTATAATATCCCCCTTGAAGGGAACTTATCTTCGTTAACACTGCTTTGGCCTCAACAGCCCATTTTTTGGTGTTGTTAGCAATGCTTTGCTGCCTAGCAGTCCCTTGTTGTAGTGCAATATTGAGTTTTTGCTTACGTCGTTGAACTTCATCAAGGTTTTTCTCCAGGTCTTCAATCTCTTTGTCTAGTTCAGCCTCTTTATTTTTTCCTTTAACGAGATTATCTTTCAATTTAGCATTCTCGTTCTTCGCATCGGTCAACTACTTTAAGATTCTAGACTTTTCTTGAACCTCTTTGGTATAAGTAGGAACGACTCGATGGATAGTAGGCATTTTTTATGATAGATCTTAGAGAAAATCATTGACAGTTGTAGGAAGAGCCCGACTAGCTATTGGCAGTTGTTGGGAGAGGGGTTCCAACTCGGTCACAATGGTCGTCATCCTTTCTTGAAGAGGTTGGTCAGAAATCAAGTGCTCAAAAGAATAGGTGAAGGCGTTCTTCAGTTTATCCAAGAGTTCAGTGACATAAGAGTCACGAGAATCTTGTCCATGTTGTGTAGAAGAACAAGCTGATTGTGGAGAGCTTCTGTGACCGCTCGACCGCATCGTTATTAGTTCATCTAAATCTATCTCCATGTCTTCAATATTTTCTGACCTAGCAGCAATTAAGTCAATTGGAGAATGTGGAGGTGGATTGATTGGAGCAAATTCAGCCTTAAGGGTGTCTATGTCGAATTCATCTAAAAAAATTTGGATAGGATTGGCTATATCTGCCTGAGAAGGACTCTCAATGCCTGAAGGGATTTGAGTTTTTCCCAAAATCGTGGCAGTTTGAGCTTCTATCGGAGGCGGTGGAGAGCTAACAGGCATTATAGGAGTTAGAGAAGTTTGAGCTTCTGGAGAAAGATTTTCATTACCCTGCCTGGCAGGACTATCAGGTATAGCAAGATTTGTTGAGTCCTGTTGGTAAACAAGGGAAATGTTAGAGCAAATAAAATCATGAAAATTAGTTGAGCTTCGCGAAAGTATTTTACCTCGGGAGACTGTCGAGTTTGATTTTCAGTTCTTAATTCGACATTGGACCCTGGAGGATTGTCAGCAGTTTGTTCAGCCTCTAGGTCCTGAAATAATAAAAATCAGATCTTGAGTGAAATCCAAGTATCAAGTACTTGAGGAAATGAATTATGTCGATTGAAATTTACCTCGGATAAGAATGAGATGGTTTCCGTCTCAAGTTCAACGGTAGGTTTCAAGCTGGAACTTGAAGATTGGGTCTTCTTCTTTTTCTTCTGCAAAGGTAAAATGGGGTGAGATTTTACCAAGAGATATAAAAGAGGAAGTAGCAGAAGACATACCTTTAAAGGGTTTTCAGAAGATGGGCTTGAAGACTTAATAAGTATAGCAGAAGTGACAAAAGTAGAGTCACTAATCTGTATTCGACACAAGATTTAATTTGAACAAGTTTAAAGACTGAGTTTTAAATTTTGGTTGAAAAAAAAAACCCTTTGGGAGGATTTTGATTAGGTGTCGAGATTGAGACTTGAAGATGAGATTAAAATTTATCTTTCTTCTAGCAGTGTCGAAAGAAAAATTTTGGGGGGTATCTGTTGGGGGTAAAATATTCAAGTACCAATTCAACGGATGGATGTTGATGTTGGAGAAATTTTCCAAAGTGTTGAATCGACAAAAGTGTTACATGGTCAGAAGTTGGTTTTGTCGAAAGTGGGGCAAAATATTAGTGTTGAATATGTGGCATAACTGCCATATACGTGTCTGATTTTTAGGAGTCAGTTATTTTCATAGTTTGCCTATAAATACTAGTATTCACGATGTACAATGGGAGGTTATTTGTTGATATACAATCCAAATATCTCACTCAAGTAGATTAACAGATTTGATCCAAGTATGCCTTCCATTTTTATTTCAAGTCATTTAATTTAATGCAATGTCCTTTTAATTCCTTTATTTTTAAGTCTTTTTTCTTCAAGTTTCTTTACATTTCATTGCCTTCTTTACATGTTTTATTTTACCGCTTTCTTTTAAACACTTTCTTTTAAACTTCTGCACTTTAATTTTCTACATCAGTTTCTTTATTTGCTTTAAACTTTTCAAAGCTTTTTACTGAACTTTGGTTTATTTCTTGCTTCTTGCGTCAAGTTTTACAAGTTCTTGTTATTTATCTTAAGTTTGTTTTTAAACCCTTTTATCGAATGAGATTACCACATAACTCTGAACCCACATTCAACTGATAAATAAATATTTGTTTGTTGAAATTTATCTTGACTAAATTTCACCATAAACACAACCGCAACCTTCTTCCTTCCTCTCAAAGCTAATATCTTTTGCAACTATAACACATGCAAACCATTGAAATATCCTTCTCTCTGTCTCTCAATTTTGGCCACAAGACCCATTAGAGTTTCTTTAGCAAAAGTGGCACACGAGGCGGACAGGGATGTTGGTCCATTTGAGATTGATGATACAAACTTGGAGTCCAATGAGAGTTTATCGAACTTGTACACAAGGTGGAGGAAACACTTCAAAGTATCTCACGACCCCACCAGGCTGAATTTATGTTTCCTTATTTTTTGGGAGGATGTAATTTGTGCTCGCATGACCCAAAAGATGGAAGGCCGCCACAACTACAAGTATAGATTGAACCAATTTGCGGACATCCTTTGATAGAGCAGCTATCTTTTTAATATAAGAATTATTTATTTCCATGTGCATTTGGATAGGGCAACTGCTTTAATTTCTTGATTCCTTGTTCTTTCTATCAAGATTATATGTGTAACTAGTTCACCATTAGATCTTTTATTCTCTGACGAGTCACCATGAACTATTACACATGAAAAAGTCTGAGCTTTTTTTATCAATTTGTCATTAGTGATAAAATTATTTATCAAATGTCACTCTTTTAAAATTATATACTAAAATACTACTCTTTCGTCTAGATAACACTATCTGCGTTGGCACTTACACATAGATAACGCCAATGCGTTTGGTGTTATTCATGTAGAAGCACCAACATAGATAACGTTATTAGTATGGAAGTGCCTAAGCAGGTGGCGTTATCTACATGAAAGCGCCTAAGATAATGACATATTACACTTGTAACAAAAATATTAAAAAAATTAAAAAACCAAAAGTCACCTAAATCAATCAATTGATTAATTAATTTTTTCAGTGTTGATGTAGAGGCATATTAAATTTTGTTGTTCCCAATTTTACACCTGCAACGAAAATGAAAAAAATTAAAAAACCAAGAGTCTCTTAATTTTGTGAAGGCGTATTAAATTTTCGATGTTGATGTGAAGACGTATTAAATTTTTTCACTAGAGGTTCATGCATGGGTCATTATTTTGATCTGAAGCTCATAGTTGGATTCAAGATTCTATTGAAAAAACATTGAAAAATTTTAAAAAAAAGTACATAAGTTCCCAATGAATTTCTTATTCCAATATATATTCTCAAGTGGACTGATTATGGCGGTATAAGAAAATAAAACATACAGGTATGCATATCCATTATATTTTAGTAATTGAACTACCTTAAATGTAACGTGGCAGATTTTAATTGAAATTATTCCCACTAAAATTATTTTTTACATCCCGCCCCTATTCTTTCCATACAAGTCTCATTTTCTTTCTCATGCTTCCTCTGTTCGTATTTTTCTCATTTCTTTTCATATTTTCTCTCTCCTACGATAACTTTTTTATACTCCCTCTCTTTCTTTCTTTTTCTCTCTCTCCTATGCCTCTTTCTAGAGGTGGCAAAACAGGTTCAACCCGTTGGGTTGACCCGCCAACCCGCTATTTTTAAGTGGGTTGGGTTCAATGTTTGAACTCGTTTTTTTTTCAACCCATACAACCCACCCCACTTAACCAGCGGGTTATGCGGGCCGGGTGCGGGTTGACCCGTTGGGTTACTTTTTTTTTTTAAATCTAGTTTTCTTTCCAGCCACTCCTCCTCCTGATTCTAAATTTATGATTCCCCCTTGGGCCCTCTCACCCACGGTCCACGGTCCAGTCCACGGAATTCACTTCACATTTTATTTTTATAATTTTATCACCCACGACCCACGTGCACGTCCCACACTCCCACTTCAGATCAGACTTCACAAATCACGATATCAATATCTTGACTCTCCTGTGCTGTGTATCTCCATTCTCCTTCTCCATTTTGTTTCCAATCTTCTTTTTTCCCTGCAATTGCAAATCAGTCGCTGTTGTGCTGTCCGTGCCTTCCACTTCCAAATCGATCGTCCCGCTCTCCATCTGTCGTCTCGTTCCTGCTCAAATCTGTCAATGCGACGCCGTCCGGCGCTCTCTCTCCATCGCCGTTCTATTCGGAGGTTTCGTCGGTCCCTCTCTCGGTCTCTATTCTATTTCGTTGCCGACGGTCATCTCTCTCTCCGTCACTCTCTCACCGGAGGTACGTACTTCAGTTACTTTTTTCTTCCAAAAAAAAGTGCGATGAGTAATTTGTATGATGAGTAATTTGGTTGTAGAACAGTCTGTGAATTCGTAGGTTGCTTCACTATTGTTGGTGTAAATTGATTGATGTTTCCCACAAAAATCAGTGAAATGCAGCATCCTCAATGATATTGCCTGGGTTCGTCATTGTGTTTGTTCAGAAAATCCCACCCACCCACCATCACTAAACCATTAGGAAAAAAAAAGGAATACTAGATATAGGATTATTTTGACATATTAAAAGAAATATTTAGTAAATAAATTACTTACAGATTTTTGTATTTTAAAATTATATAAATGTTAAAATAAATATAAAAACAATGTTTTTAAAATTTTAATTTTATTTACATATATTTTAAAAGTTTAAAATAAGTTTTTAAATGTGTTATTTATATTTATGCATGTGTGCTGGATTGTGTGCTGGGATTTTTGCATGTGTATTGTGTTGTGTGTGTTGGATTGTGTGTTGGAATTTTTGCATGTGTGTGCTGGATTATGCTGGTGCATAGTGCTCAGCTTGTATTCTTAATTGATTGTTATTACTTATGGTTATGGATGAATTGATAATTATTGCGTGTATTTTTTGTTGCAAATTTTGCAGTGGTTTTATTTGATTGTTTGTATGAAATTGAAAACATAAAATGGACTCCATCAATAACAACCCTCTTGATCTTGAAAATGTGGATCTTACTATTGATGAGTCCTATTTCAACGTCTGATTGTTGGAAGTTTTTCACAAAGATAGGAGTGGGTGATGATGGAGTAGAAAGGGCAGAATGTAATGCTTATAAAAAAAAGTATAAGGTTGGGGGTAGATTATATGGGACGCCATCTTTAAATCGTCACATCTCAAATTGTAATGAAGTTTAATTTGACGATGTTGGTCAAATGATGATAGACATGCAAGGAAAACTAAAGTCTCAAAAGATAGATCAAATGGTATCACGTGAGATATGTGCTGCTGCAATCATTCAGCATGATTTGCCATTTAACTTTGTTGAGTATAAGAAGATTAGGAGTTGGATAAAGTACTTGAATCTTGATGCAAATCTTATTTCTAGGAATACAGCAAAAGCCGATGTCTTAAATATTCACAACAGAGAGAAAGAGAGGCTTAAACAAACAATGGCTAGCATTCCGAATAGGATATGTCTAACTTCTGATTTATGGACAGCTTGTACAACAGAGGGTTACATATGTTTAACCGCTCATTTTGTTGATACAAATTGGAAGTTAAATAGCAAGATTCTCAATTTTTGTCACATGCCTCCTCCTCACACCGAATTTGAAATGGTTTCAAAGATTTTTGATTTTTTGAAGGAATGGAAAATAGAGAAAAAGATTTTTTCTCTTACTTTAGATAATTCATCCGCTAATGACAACATGCAAGAAGTTTTGAAAAATAACCTTGCTATGAGTGATTGGTTGTTATGTGATAGGAAATTTTTTCATGTTCGTTGTTCTGCCCACATTTTAAATCTCATTGTTCAAGAGGGATTGATAGTGACTAGTGATGCCTTGCACAAAATTAGAGAGTGTGTGAAATATGTGAAGGGATCGGAAGGTAGAATGAGAAAATTTCAAGAATGTGTTGCACAACTTGGTCTTGAGTCTATTGGCACCGGGAAGGGATTGCGTCTAGATGTTCCTACTAGATGGAATTCAACCTATATCATGCTTGAAAGCGCTCTCAAATACAAATGGGCATTTAGTAATTTTCAAGCAAAAGATGCAAATTATAAATATTGCCCTTTGGTTAATGAATGGAAAAGAGGAGAAAAAATGTGTGAATTCTTGTTACCATTTTATGACACTACTAATTTGATTTCTGGCACATCCTACCCTACTTCCAACTTGTATTTTTTGCAAGTTTAGAAAATTCAATGTGTTCTTCAAGAAAGTCCAAGTAGTGAAGATGATGTTATAAGGAGCATGGGGGAAAAGATGATGAAGAAGTTGAGAAATATTGGGATGAGTATAGTATTATGCTTGCACTAGGAGCAGTTCTTGACCCACGGATTAAGTTTTCTTCATTGAGTTATTGTTACTCAAAAATTGATGAATCTACTTGTGACCAAAAGGTAGAACATGTGAGGAGAAAATTGTTCATGCTCTTTGAAAAGTATTCAAATTCGATTAACAATGCCTCCGCTTCCAATGTCACAAGTGTTGTCCCTACTCAATCTTTATGTTTGTCGAAGGAACTCAAGGAAATAAATAAAAGGATGTTTGGTGTAAGTATATGTATATTTTAAATTGATAAATTACTTTTTTTTTATTGTGCACTTTTTTAAATTGATCTTGTTTTTCTTTTCATGTATTCCACTTGTCAAATATGATAGGAATTGAAAATGCACAAGGATCAACTTGCTTCTAGAGTTAGAAGGTCACAACTTGAGCTTTATTTGGATGAGCTAACTTTAGATTTTGATATTTATGAAGATTTAAATGTGTTACAATGGTGAAGGGACACTATGAACCACCGCTATCCAAATCTATCCATAATGGCTTGTGATGTGTTGAGCATTCCTATTACAACTGTGGCATCCGAATCTGCATTTAGTATTGGTGCACGTGTTTTAAATAAGTATAGAAGTAGTCTTTTGCCACAAAATGTCCAAGCTTTGATTTGTACTCGTAGTTGGTTGCATGGTTTTGTTAATGATGGTAATTTCTTTAATTTCAATGTATAACATTGCAATTATTATTTTCTTTAGGATCATTATCATAATATCATTTGTCAATTATTTATTTATTTTTTCATTGTGATTTGTAGATGAGGATGTTGATGATGTCAATGCTACAACCTCAAGAGTGGCGCCATCTTTATCCAAGGGAGCATCAAATGTTCTTAATCTAGAAGATGATTGATTTAGTTGTTTTTGTAACCTTGGTCTTTGAACTTTAATTTGTGTTTGATGGATGATGGTTATCAATTTATGTTTTATGGTTTGATGGAGTTGGAACTCAGTGTTATGGAAATCGAAACTATTGAGTTATGTTATGGTTATGGATTAGACTTAATGTTTGTGTTATGAAATATTGGATTTGAGTATTTGTGTTATGAAATATGGCTCATTCATTATGAACTTTCAATTATTATGCAAGGATAGGACTTCGTGTTTGCTAGTTACATATGATAAGACTATTTCTTATGATTTGTTTATTAATATTTTTTGAATTTCTGAATAGAAACTGACATCCTTGCATCTCACTATTGACTGTTGAGAAACATAGAGCCACAAAATTGGTGCACTTGTTTTAAATAAGTATAGAAGCAGTTTTTTGCCACAAAATGTCCAAGCTTTGATTTGTACTCGTAGTTGGTTGCATGGTTTTGTTAATTATGGTAATTTCTTTAATTTCAATGTATAACATTGCAATTATTATTTTCTTTAGGATCATTATCATAATATCATTTGTCAATTATTTATTTATTTTTTTATTGTGATTTGTAGATGAAGATGTTGATGATGTCAATGCTACAACCTCAAGAGTGGAGCCATCTTTATGCAAGGGAGCATCAAATATTCTTAATCTAGAAGATGATTGATTTAGTTGTTTTTGTAACCTTGGTCTTTGAACTTTAATTTGTGTTTGATGGATGATGGTTATCAATTTATGTTTTATGGTTTGATGGAGTTGGAACTCATTGTTATGGAAATCGGAACTATTGAGTTATGTTATGGTTATGGATTAGACTTAATGTTTGTGTTATGAAATATTGGATTTGAGTATTTGTATTATGAAATATGGTTCATTCATTATGAACTTTCAGTTATTATGCAAGGATAGGATTTCGTGCTTACTAGTTATAAATGATAAGACTATTTCTTATGATTTGTTTATTGATATTTTTTGAATTTCTAAACAGGAATTGACATCCTTGCATCTCACTATTGACTGTTGAGAAACATAGAGCCATAAAATTGGTGCACATGTTTTAAATAAGTATAGAAGCAGCCTTTTGCCACAAAATGTCCAAGCTTTGATTTGTACTCGTAGTTGGTTGCATGATTTTGTTAATGATGGTAATTTCTTTAATTTCAATGTATAACATTGCAATTATTATTTTCTTTAGGATCATTATCATAATATCATTTGTTAATTATTTATTTATTTTTTGATTGTGATTTGTAGATGAGGATGTTGATGATGTCAATGCTACAACCTCAAGAGTGGAGCCATCTTTATCCAAGGGAGCATCAAATGTTCTTAATCTAGAAGATGATTGATTTAGTTATTTTTGTAACCTTGTCTTTGAACTTTAATTTGTGTTTGATGGATGATGGTTATCAATTTATGTTTTATGGTTTGATGGAGTTGGAACTCATTGTTATGGAAATCGAAACTATTGAGTTATGTTATGGTTATGGATTAGACTTAACGTTTGTGTTATGAAATATTGGATTTGAGTATTTGTGTTATGAAATATGGTTCATTCATTATGAACTTTCAGTTATTATGGAAGATAGGACTTCGTGCTTGCTAGTTATAAATGATAAGACTATTTCTTATGGTTTGTTTATTAATATTGTTTGAATTTTTGAATAGGAACTGACATCCTTGCATCTCACTATTGACTGTTGAGAAACATAGAGCCACAAATGAAAGCTTAAAGATAATGAAGGTGACTTTTCCTTTATCTTCTAGCTTTTTTGTTTTTAAAATGCTAACTTAAACATTGTTGTCTCATTGATTTTGCATCTCCTTTTATAATAGACTTATTATTTTTTAAAAATTTTATAGTAATTTTATATTTTTTTATATATATTTTTTAGGTCGTTTTTAAGCGGGTTGACCCGCCAACCGCCTACTTTTTTTATTTTATCTTTTATGCGTGCCAACCCACCAACCTATCTTAAAACGGGATGAGTTGGCTCTTCCAACCCATTTTTTGAAAATGGGCCAACCTACCCCGCCCCGCATTTTTGCTAGTTGAGGCGGGTTGGGGCGGGTTAACCCGTTTTGCTAACTCTACCTTTTTCTCTGTTACCACTCAATCAATGGCTGGAGAAGAGTCTTTCAATTTGTTTTATTTTTTTTATAATCAATGCCTATTTCCAATTTGCTAGTCGCTAAAACTAGTCATAAAATTTGTGCGATAATAATGAGCGATGCATGAATCTCCGGTGAGAAAATTTAATATGCCTCTACATTAATACTGAAAATTTAATACTCCTTCACAAAATTAGGAGACTCTAGGTTTTTTTATTTTTTTTTCATTTTCGTTGTAGGTGTAAAATTTAATACTCCTCCACATCAACACCAAAAAAATTAATTAATTAATCGATTTAAGAGACTCTTGATTTTTTAAATTTTTTTCCATTTTCAATGTAAAACGTCATCCACTTAGGCGCTTCCACGTAAATAACGCCAACCGCTTAAGCGCTTCCAGGTAGATAATGTCATCACGTGTGACATTACCACGTGAAAAATGTCATGCGTGTTGACGTTTCCACGTGTATTGCACCAACCGCGTTGACATTTTTCTATTAGTAGTTCCATCTCCTTTGGCGCTATCTATGTCGAATGTAAAATAATAAAAAAATCCAGCATGACCAAAAGTGTGACAGTTTGATAAATAATTTGAAAAGCATGACAGTTTAGTAAATAGTTTTGCCACTAAGGGTAGATTGGTCAAAGACTCAAAAAGTCCGAGTTGGTTTATGCAAGAATGATATTTTTTTGAACAAAACTTGACTCTAACCCTTTCTCTCTAACTCTTCTCCTCTAACCCCTTTAATCACTCTCCATGTGTCCATTAATTCAATTAAGTGAGGTTGGAAGTAACAAATGAAGGTTGATTAAGGGAGTTGGAGGGAAGGGTTAAAGAGAAAGGGTTGGAGCAAAGTTTTTTTATATATATATTTTTTTGTGTCTTGCTAATTTTTATTGAGTTGACATTGAATGGTATGATGATTTAATTGGGAAAAAGGGCTTGTGTATACTAAATTATTCTTTTCAATGGAAACGGCGAATTTTCCCCTCTTTGATTTGCCACAAAGAATTCTGTAGTATTGATTAACATGTTTTCCCTTGGATTATATCTTGCTATCACTATCTTAGATATATCAAGATAAAAATTTAATGTGGAAATCCTGAATTGTGAACGTACTTAATGAATTTCTAGGATACAGAGTGTCTTTTTGGTTGAGTTCTGTGTGAAAGCTTGAAATCATATTGTTGAGTAATGTGCACTTGTTCAGCAGCAGTGTAAATATACAATGTTAAACTTCTTTAGTTTTTGTTTTACTAAATAGTAAGGATAAAGTAGGAAAAGAAAAGATGGAAAACTAAATTCTGGAATCGCCAATATAAGTACTATAGACTATAGATGTAGATGTAGATGTCTTAATTACATATATTTAATTATCAGTTTAAGAATTATAAATAAATTGAAACCAGGGGAAGAAGGAGGAGGTTTAATATGTATTTTCTTGTTGTGTTTATGAACAATAATGCTATCATAACTTTTTTGTTCATGCTTTGCTTCTAAATTTCCATATTTAAACGCTTTAATATGAATTTCAGCAAATTCTGAATTTAAACCTGGTAGATCTTTAAGGTCTATATCAATTTCAAAGTGATTGAACTGACTCACTTTAGCTAGCTACAAAGCCAGGTGATGAACCAAAAATATATGGGTATAGACCTTTGTCTGTGATAATCCTAAACCCATGAAAAATATATGGGTATTGGAGTAATGCTCGTTGAACTGAAGTTCAAATTATGTATCAGGATCATCCAATCATGTGGCAATTATATGACAAATTAGGTCCAACAACATAACCTATTAAGCGAGCTATTAGAGTAATCAAATTAATTAGTTATTAATTATATATCATCATGGACTAACGCTTGTTAACTCAATTAGTTAAAGAGAATTAGTTAGAATTCTGCATTTTTTATGTGTAGGTTCGAATTTTCCTTGCTCTGGGTGGCCTCTACATATAAAATTAGGCAATTTTATAGGTTCTTTGGATAGAATTTGAAAGAGAAAGGAGGGGATGGATAATTTTTCATTTTAAATAAATATTTCCTTTATTTGAGAATGTTTTAAAATAATAAAAATAAAATGAAAGATTGTCATTTAACATTATAACCATCTCTTATTCATTTTTATAAATATTTTATACTTTTTTCATTCTAAAAATAAAAAATTATTCCTCTCTTCCTATCTTCTCCAAACTTCTCCATCGAAACATACCCTTAATTTTCGGTTTGATATGGCCATGTCATCTCATGAAAGGGATATGGATAGAAATAGTGGGAGATGACTAAATTGTGATAAGGTTATAAAAACTACATTATATTGATAAGGGTTCGTTATTCCCCATGCTTTAAATCCATTATACATGCAGAGCAAAGGTTGTAGAGGGGACCAAATAAAAAACATGAAAAGTATTCCCTATATATCGTTAAATTGAAAAGCCTACTCTGTGCTCCTCAATTTTCCTTTCTGGATTGCTCAAATCCTCTTTCATTTGAATATCCATTCAAGGATTTGATACTTTTATCATCTATTTG
This sequence comes from Ormosia semicastrata, assembly GCA_029884595.1. Taxonomy (NCBI): domain Eukaryota; kingdom Viridiplantae; phylum Streptophyta; class Magnoliopsida; order Fabales; family Fabaceae; genus Ormosia; species Ormosia semicastrata. The sequence goes on from JAQQTO010000060.1 coordinate 61,015,545, forward strand.
TTGTGTTTTATAAAAGAAAATTAGAAGATTACAATGGAAATAAGATGACAGTGACACTAGAGAACCATTTTTCTCAAGGTTTGTGTTTTACAAACATCACTTAATTGTAGAAAAAAATTTGCAAGAAAACATTCAGTTTAAAATAATACTTTTTGGGAAAGGATTGTTGAGAAAAAATACATTGTTATCTAATTTATTTGTGTGATTAAAGTCATTTTCCTCTTCCAAAAGGTTGGCTTGATACATTTTTACACCAAATTTCACAAAATGTACAGAATCTGATACAAATATAACTATAGGAACGGCATCTTAATTCAAGTGTATCCATCAAACACAATATTCAACTGACTCAATCTACTCTTACAAAGCATAATAAGCTAGGCTTTTCCAAATAAACAAAACGAGTGAGTCCAGGTAGTATCTTGGCTCCAATTAACTCATACCAGATTTGAGACTCCTCATAATTGCTCTGAAGTCTGAAGTAAAAAATTCTGGAAGACAGCTTTGCAACATAGCAAGCAGGTGGACTTTTCTCTTCAATGCAATCTCCATTCAGAGTGCTTCCTTATTTTTATTTTATGCATTATTTTTTTAAAAGATAAATATATCTTAGCTAAAGCAGTGATTCTAAAATCGTTAAATTTAAGTTAGCTGAGGTGGAAAACAAACCAGCAACCTCTTCATTTCAAGACAGACCCTTAAAACCGATTCTGATTGTTCCTTATCTTTGTGCTACGGGCATCCTATGTTAATTGCCATGGTAGTCATAGACAGACTGAAGGAATAGCAGACAACAAATGCCATCAGCTTACCTGATAACATCAGAAAACTTGCCCAAAAATGTAAAAATAGATTAATAATTTTGATGAGAAGTATTTAAATTCTGTATAGAAACACTAGAGTATGGATTATCCATAGGAATTCTGGTATCAAACAAGGATATCCAACCTAACCTAAACTTGAGGTATCATATTTCCAACTTAAATGGAATTTTACTATAAGGCAGGTAAGCTGAAATAACATGGTAATGCTGGGAAGCTCTCGTGAAAATAACTGACAATGGCAATACAACAAAAAGCAGATTGAGGAATCCAAACTAAAAGAACTCAAAGTCCAGATATTTACCCCCAGACTTCATGTCAGTACCTACTATCCTCTTACTAGTGCTGCCAACCCCAACAGTATCAACTGCTCCAAACTTCCCTGGTAGCTCATTTTCCACTGGTCTCGGCACTTCTGGTGGTGTGCTGCACCTAATCAATGCCCAGTTCACACCTTCAAAGAAGGGGTGCTGCTTGATCTCAGCTGCACCCCTCTTAACCCCAAGACGATGCTGTGGCTCCTTCACCAGCAAGCCCCGCATCAGATCACGGCTGGCATAACTGGTAGCGGGTGATTCGGGAAACCTGAGCTGCTGACCTACTACATTGAAAAGTGTAGCTCGGTTTCCTGACCCTTTGAAAGGGGTTTTACCATATAATAGCTCATGCAAGAAAATTCCAAATGTCCACCAATCAACTGCACTGCCATGACCTTCTCCTTTGATAATTTCAGGGGCAAGGTATTCATGGGTACCAACGAAGGACATAGATCGAGCTGCAGTAGGCTCAACAACAAGCTCTGGAAGTGTACTGGATGGCACCCCAGGCTCAGCTCTAGGCTTTCGTGACTTCTTGTTTTTCTGAGGAAAAAGCCGAGGAATAAAACATGCAGGTTGGATGCATACTGATGACGGCTCAATACAAGCAGGCTGGACACAGAATGCACCACCACCAGGTCGTTTTGAAGGGTCACCATCATAGGAAGTTCTAATAAGAGTAGGTGAAACGGTGCATCTGAGGGAAAGATCAAAATCTGAGAGCATTATATGACCATCATCTCGGACCAACACATTTTCAGGTTTAAGGTCTCTATACACAACTCCAAGCATGTGAAGATATTCAAGAGCCAGCAGGACCTCCGCAGCATAAAAGCTAAATATAGAGAAAATAACAATGTAAATCATTATGATAATTGTGTGTCAGATAATATATTCAAGTGCAAATGCCTATTATGGGGAGCAAGACAATCATGCACCAGTTTTGTATCTCATTTATAGAAGCAAAAACAGCTTAAAGATGAGCATTTATAAAATGTATTCAACCTTCAACCACATATTAGAGCACAGCATAATATATCAAGAAAAGAAGTAAATACAATGCTTTCGTCTATCCTAGAAATAGAAGTATGATATTGTCAAAAGTTACGGAAAAATACTATTGTTTTGACATCTTCCTATTTTACAGGGCATGTTTTGACATCTTCCTATTGTTTCAGATATCAAAGAGTAATTCTAATGACCCGGTTTGCATATGAAACCACCTATATAAAAATTTTGATTACTCCCCACGAAAGCCTGAAGAAGATATTAACATATTCCTTAAATATATAGCAGAAAACTTTCCCTTCAGGAGCAAATAGTATATAATGCCACCTTCAATGGAGGAAATAAGGATCAGGGGTATTTAAAGATAATATAAGCAATTAATCTAGAATCAATTTTCTCTTCTATACAACCCAATATTGACAACACTTGATCACTTGCCTTTCCTTCTCACTTTAAGTTCCTTTTATGCAAAGGATTCTATCTGCACGAGCATCTGCGAGATGCTTAAACAATCACCTATGATTTTTGTATATGGGAACCAAAATTTGTAGGGCTCACACATTGAATGTCATATTTAGTTTTATAGCAAGAAGACACACTGTTCTGTATGAAAATTCCATTCAAACAGAATTACTCTCATAAGGGTAGCCACCTCTGCAAGATACTTACTAGTTAGCTCCCAAAGAGGTAGGCAGGTCTATCTAACAGTACTAAATACAGGCATAGGAGCATATTTCATCACATAACAGCACCTTAAGAGAACATATGCCAAGTACTTGCACTTCGCCACTTAGATATTGACATCTTTTGTTGTAATATATAAGCATTAATATCAGATATGTACAGATACGTTTTTATTCTTGCTTTTATTAGGGCTGATTTTTCTCCCTTATTTTTAGGATAGCAATCAATAGCATTAGTCTATATATATTGTAACCTTCTCTGTACACATTGATCCAAGGGAATAATATTCATACATTCCAACATTCCTTCTTTCTATAAGGTATCAGCAGCCTAGGTCGTTCCTAAGGCTTGCCTTTGTTTTTCTTTTTGAGCAGCCTTATTGCTGTCTCCTTCTTTTGCAGCCTTATTGCTGCCTGTGTCTTCAAACCACCAGCCGCCGCCCCTTTTTGCCTCACCACCACCGCCGGACTGTTTGTTGGCGTGTTTCCGGCCACCTCCGAAAAGCCCACCCCAAACCGACCAGCCACGCGCCGCCACGCGCAGACAACGCGCCGCTGCACTGTACGCGCATGAGAGCCACGCGCCGCCCTCCACACCGCAGTTCACCTCGCGACCATCGCCGTTCTGCTCGTCGGCTCCTCCCCATTCCTTTTTGACTATTTTCGGGTCCAACCAGAATGTCTACAGTAGACACCCAATCCTCCACTATCACTACGCCGCCTCCAGTTGTTGTTCCAATGCCTCCGGTTGCCGTTGCAGCACTGAATCCCCATGATCTTCCAGTTTTACACTCTTCTTATCACCTCAATGGTAAGAATTATCTCCAATGGGCCCAGGTTATTCGCACCACTCTCAAGGGTCGTCGGAAGTTGTCGCACATTGTCGGGAATCCTCCGAAGGCCGATGACCCACGGTTTGGAATTTGGGATGATGAAGATTCTTTGATTATGACTTGGCTATGGAACTCTATGACACCTGATATCAGTAAGAATTATATGTTTTTTACTTCTACACGTGAAATTTGGGATAATTTGAGTCAAACCTATTCTATGAAACAAGATATTGCTGCGTGTTATGAATTAGAAAACACAATTTTTAATACCAAGCAAGGATCTCTTTCTGTTACTGATTATTATGGTACTCTGAATGGTTTATGGATTGAGCTGGATCAAAACCAGGATTTAAAGATGAAATGCACTGAGGATTCTGCTACTTTAACCAAGTTTATTGAGCGTGGACGGGTCTTTAAGTTTCTCTCTAGGTTAAATTCTGAGTATGATCCTATTCGGGTTCAGATTTTAGGTAAGGACAAGCTTCCTTCTCTCTCCGAGGTGTTCTACACAGTTAGGGGGGAAGAGAGTCGTCGGGCGGTCATGTTGAATAATGGTAATTCAGGTGATGGTTCTACTTTGGCCACTGGCAAAGGTCCTATTGGTGGATTATCATCTGAAAGGCCTGGATCATCCTCTTGGAAGTCGTCCGCCAAACGTGACGAGCGCTAGTGTCCTTTTTGCAAGAAGTCTGGTCACACTAAGGACACTTGTTTTAAACTCCATGGCAGAGATAAGGTTCTTGGACGCTCTGGGGGTTTTAAAGGCAGTCAACAAAGGCAAGTTAATCAAACAGTGTCCGACTTGGTTATTGAGGGTGAAGAGGTCTCTGCACCACCATCTGGGGAGGCAATTCCGGCACTTAGTAAAGCCGAGTTGGATCATTTGCGCACTCTATTGGATTCTATGAGTAAGCCTTTTGGCACTTGTTCTCTAACCATGACTGGTAAGAATTTAAGTTCTTTTTCCTTTAATGTTTCTAGTACTGTATCTGAGGATCTCTGGATTATTGACTCTGGTGCTACTGATCATATGACCCTTCATCCCTCATATTTTTCCACTTACTCTAAATTATCTGGTAAACATCACATCACGGTTGCTAGTGGATCCCATGTCCCTGTTTTAGGATATGGTACTATTTCACTTCACTCTTCCATTCCTTTACATAATGTGCTTCATGTCCCTCATTTGTCAAATAACCTTATTTCTATTCATAAGCTTACCACAGATTTAAACTATATAGTGACCTTCTTTCTCTCTCATTGTGTGTTTCAGGATCTTACCACGGGGAGGACGATTGGGGTTGCTAAGGAACAGGGAGGGTTATATGTTCTACATCGGCCTCATGGTCGTACTAGTCCGACGATGTCCACATCCAATCATGCGGCAAGTTCCGATTCCGCTGCCTCTCAGATATGCCTTCACCACAAACGCCTTGGTCATCCTCCTTTTAGTCTTCTTAGGTCTTTATTTCCGCAATTGTTTAAAAATGAGTCTTTTCTTTGTGATGATTGTCAGTTTGCGAAACACCATCGCACAACTTTTTCTCCAAGTAATAATAAAAGTATTAAACTTTTTGATCTTATTCATTCTGATGTGTGGGGACCTTCCTCTAATTCTAATATATCTGGTGCAAAATGGTTTGTTTCATTTATTGATGACTGCACTAGGGTCACATGGATATTTCTTATGAAGGATAAATCTGAAGTGTTTCAAATATTCTTGAATTTCTATCGCATGGTTCAAACTCAGTTTGGAAAATCTAGAAAACGGTTACGATCTGATAATGGCAAGGAATATGTGAATCAACATTTCACAAAATTCCATAAAGAACATAGTGTGTTACATGAGTTAACTTGTGTTGATACCCCCCAACAAAATGGGGTTGCAGAAAAGAAAAACCGTCATCTCCTAGAAATTGCAAGAGCTCTTTTATTCTAAATGTCTGTCCCTAAGTCTTATTGGGGGAAAGCTGTCTTAACTGCCGCATACTTAATAAACAGATTGCCCTCCCGTGTCTTGGATGGTCTTAGTCCTGTGCAACTCATGACTTCCTTCTTCCCTTCCGTTCTTACCATGCAGAATCTCCTGTGTCGTGTCTTTGGCTGTGTTGCCTTTGTTCATATCCATAGTCAATATCGTGGTAAGTTGGATCCTAGGGCTGTCAAATGATCTTCATAGGGTATGCACCAGACAAAAAGGAGTACAAATGTTATCATCCTTAAAGTTGTCGTGTCTATGTCTCCATGGATGTCACTTTTCATGAATCCGAGTCTTTTCACCTTCGTCCTCAGCTTCAGGGGGAGAGTGGTCAAAAAGCTGAGTCTCTTGAGTCATCTTTTGTTCCTCTTCTAGCTGAATCTATTGAGTCATCTATCCCTCCTCTGATAAAGGATGTGGCATCATCTTCTGGTACTTCAGAGACACCTAAAGAATCAGTATTTGTTCCTATAGATCGATACAAGCAGGTGTATTATCGGAAAAAACCCAACCTGGTCCAACAGCAGCTTCAGTCGCCCGAACCAGAGGTAAGCATTCCTGATTCTGAGCCTTTGAATAGTTCTTTACATGATATTTGTGAACCTAACCCTGATGACTTGCCAATAGCCTTAAGAAAAGCCAGAAGAACTTGTGCAAAATACCCTATATCCCAGTTTGTGTCCACTAAAAACCTATCAGTACAGCATCGAAGTTTTATTTCAACAATTGATTCTACTAGAGTCCTCACTTCAGTACAAGAAGCATTAATGGATAAGAATTGGGTTCAAGTCATGCATGAAGAAATGAGTGCTTTAAACAAGAATGAGACCTGAGAAATTGTTGAGAAGCCAAAGGACAAAAGGATAGTTGGGTGCAGATGGATTTACACAGTGAAATATCGGTCTGATGGTACTCTAGACTGGTACAAAGCAAGGCTAGTTGCAAAAGGATACACTCAGACATATGGGATTGATTATGAAGAAACATTTGCCCCGGTAGCAAAAATGAACACAGTCAGGATCATTCTCTCCTTGGCAGCACACTTTGGATGGGATTTGCACTAATTTGATGTTAAAAATGCTTTTCTCCATGGGAATTTGGAAGAGGAAGTATATATGGACATCCCACCAGGATATGGACCTACAGGTGGAGGGAATATGGTATGCAAGTTAAGGAAGGCCTTATATGGACTCAAGCAGTCTCCTCGTGCTTGGTTTGGGAGGTTCACCAATGCTATGGTGTCCTTAGGTTATAGGCAGAGCCAGAGAGATCATACCCTCTTTATAAAACATTCCAAAAAAGGCAAGCTTACACTTCTTCTGGTTTATGTTGATGACATGATCATTGCTGGTGATGATGAGGTTGAGAAACAGGTCCTAAAAGAAAAACTAGCTGCACAGTTTGAAATGAAGGACTTAGGGAAGCTAAAGTACTTCCTTGGGATAGAGGTTGCCTATTCCAAACAAGGCATCTTTATTTCCCAAAGGAAATATGTCCTGGATCTTCTTAAGGAAACAGGTAAGCTAGGTTGCAAAACCACAGGGGCACCTATTGAACAAAATCACAGGATTGGAAACAATGAGAGCCCAAGGGTGGATAAGGCACAATATCAGAGACTTGTGGGAAAACTGATATATTTGTCTCACACCAGACCTGACATAGCCTATGCTGTCAGTGTGGTTAGCCAGTTCATGCATGATCCTCGTGAGAGACATATGCTAGCTGTGAATAGAATTCTTCAGTATTTGAAGACAAGCCCGGGAAGAGGACTTCTATTTCGGAAAGAACAAACATTGACCATTGAAACTTATATAGATGCAAATTATGCCGAGTCAGTTGTCGACAGGCAGTCTACCTCAGGTTACTGCATGTTTTTAGGAGGAAACTTGGTGACTTGGAGAAGTAAGAAACAGAATGTGGTTGCAAGGTCAAGTGCAGAAGCTGAATTTCGAGCTATGGCACAAGGAATTTGTGAACTATTATGAATGAGAATCATACTCGATGATCTCAGAATAAAGTATGAAGCTCCTATGAGGTTACTGTGTGATAACAAGTCAGCAATCAGCATTGCTCACAACCCGGTTCAACATGATCGGACAAAGCATATAGAGATTGATCGCCATTTTATCAAGGAAAAATTAGATGGTGGCCTTATAACTACAGAGTACGTCCCTTCAGAGCACCAATTAGCAGATGTTTTCACCAAGGGGCTTCCCATAGAGCGATTTCAAAGTCTTACTTGTAAGCTGGGAATGATTGATATTCACTCACCAGCTTGAGGGAGAGTGTTGTAATATATCAGCATTAATATCAGATATGTATAGATACGTTTTTATTCTTGCTTTTATTAGGGCTGATTTTTCTCCCTTATTTTTAGGATAGCAATCAATAGCATTAGTCTATATATATTGTAACCTTCTCTGTACACATTGATTCAAGGGAATAATATTCATACATTCCAACATTCCTTCTTTCTATATCTTTATTGCATCATTGATTGAGAATATGGTGCATGAATCATTTAAAATGGTTGAATGAAATGAAGCAAAAGCTAGCAATCAACAAATTTACTCTTTGAAATATTCCTGTTCAAATTTTGGGCAGAATAAGAGAGGCTTTGCATTTTGAAGGTATAGGATATACTAGCTATAGCATAACTCAAGCCAGCAATAAGTTCACATTCGGATAGGTTTCAAAAGAAATATTAAGAAATTTGGAATGACAGAAGCAGGAGTTAACTTCTAGAGAAGGGAGGGACAAAGACTTGTATTAGCGAAATACACAATTGACCATTGAAGATTCTGAAATCTTATTAAGTCTATGCCTAAATGTATGTAAGCAAAACTTTGACAACGATAACAAACTAATCTATTTACAAGTAACTTGGAATATTGCATGGTTGTTAATCAAATTAGACAGACACATATGAACCCACAAGAGCACCCGTCCCAGGATTTACAGCTTTATAAATCAAACAACCATATGTAGAAGACCTATAGATAGTAGTGATGTGCAATTCTATTCTCTTCAATTCTTGCAGAGAGGTTATTGTTCAAGGGAGACTAGCGATCCATGTATTTAGTTTAGTGAAGGAATCACAGGAAACATAAAGTCAATACAATTGCATGTGCCAAATTATACATAAATATCAACAAATGCAAGACATGAAAGAAATAAGAAATAAAAAGCAATGTTCCCATAGTTCATAATGGTTAAGAAAAATAGTTCATAATAGTAAAGTTTCAGCATGTCTACTTCATTTGTCCTAGATTAAGAAAAATTAAATAACAGGAAAATCAGCAGATTAATTACAAATACTTAATTCCCTCTTTTTTTCATCTTTCAAGTTAAGAAATTATTTTTCTCAAAACTCTCCCCAGTGTAAAAGATTAACAAAAAGACAAAAACATTGCCATTTCTCTAGTCCAGGTAAAGCTTCATGAAAAGCAAAAGGTAATTGCATAACTGATACTTGAATATATGCACATAAACAAACACAAATACATAAAATTACTAATTACTCACTATAGTACAGAGCAGATCTTCATGATAGAATGAAATTAATAAAGCTTAGGTAAAGGAATTAAATTAACTATATAAATATAAAGCATACCGTGCAGCATATTCTGAGAAATGTTTCCCAGGTTGTCGCTGCCTTAAAGTGTGTAGATCACCCCCAGGACAGTATTCCATTACCAAACAGGAGAATCTGTCAGTCTCAAAATGTGTATACAAAGTTGGCAGAAATGGATGGTCCAGCAACTGCAATATCTCCCTCTCAGTCTGTGCTCTAATCAGCTTCTTTCTGCTTGCTAGGGATGCCTTATCCATAACTTTCATTGCAAAATAACACCGAGTTCCACTCAGCTCTGAGAGATATACACTTCCAATATCACCACATCCAAGTCGTTTGAGTAACCTAAAATGACTCATGCCCAAAATTCCATCCCGAAATCGGATGGCAAGGATAGCCTTCCACCTAGGATCATTTCCTTTGTGAGGCTTATTGGCACTACCAGTAATGTTGCTCCAGTTGCTGTCATCACTGAGGCCACTGCTATCACTTGCCCGACTAGCACTAGTTTTTGCACTCTCTAGTGAATCCCCCCTTACTCTCCCTTTGTCTAAACTAAGCATGCCATCACTAGTGATTGCATCACTCCGATATGTACTAGCACAACTATTAACAATACTCATTGCTGTGACAACACCAGTACTATCAATACTACTAAGTGGACTGACATTGCCACTAGGAGGCAAAGAAGCATCCCAAACACATTCTTTTTCCTCAGAATCTGGTGGGAGGAGAGAGTTTTCAGTATTCTGTGATGCTCGAGGACCTGAAAATGGTGAGGATAAATTCCCTATGTCATTTAGATCTTCAACCAGACTTTCTTCAGGGGAAAGAACAGCTAGACTTGGTTTCTTGGTGGGAACACGAATTGAGAGATCTTCCAGGAAAGGACCCTTCATGGACAAGCTCTTCATTAAGCATCCAGCCTCAGATTTATTTTGACCTATCGGTACGTAAACTGTTCTCATAAGATCTGTGTCAACAGGTTCGGGAGGATGACTAGCTCCAGCAAATAAACTTGGACCACCATCCTCAAATGAATCACTGCTCCCCTTCAATGTCTCAACATCAGGCATCAGCTCTTCTGGTTCTGGTAAAAAGGCCTTTCCTTTCCATGTTCTAGTAGGTGCAGGGGAGAGAGATTCTTGAGAGGCTCGAGTATCGAATCCCGTATCCTCTCTTACCAAAATTATTCGTGCATTCGATAACTGAGCCACTTCTCTGATGGATGCTAAACGTGTGATAGGAACATCCCTTGCTTTTGACAACTGATTCACTTCTCTTGCTGAAATCCCAGGAACACTTGAAACCTCCTGCCCATTTAGTCTCTGACCTGCCTCTCTTGCTGCAGCTGTGTGTGCATTCGATACCTCAACCAGGATAGGCAAGGTCTGAGGAAGTGCCTTCGGCTCTGCAACCCTCTCCATGTCCCAATATCACATATGATTACATAAAGACTTCTAGTTAGGAAGACCCTGCAAATAGAACAAAGAGTTCATTCAATAGGAGCTTCATTCATTTTAACTTGGATTTTAATAAACAACAATTTATCAACAAACAAGAGAATGAACATGACTGAGATAATTCATGAACTAGCCAACAGAAGAAGAATATGGAATGAAACTATAAAAGAATCAAGTAATCCTACTTTGTTTTAAAAGTGTGGACTGCTAAAAGCACAACCGCCATCACAAATTAAATCAACATAGAAATGACACATGTAGAAAAGCCAATAGTAGTAAGTTGAAGATCATCAGCAACAGAGCCTTGTGTAAAATATATTTTCCATTACTGAGATTGCTCTGGATACATACATAGGAACTTAAATTATTCATATTTGAAAATGGAAAATTGAAGAGAAAAAACAGCTACTCAGAGCAAAAATGATGAAATGGTACTGGAATGTCATTGAGCTTGTTGATTACTTGACAACAGATATAATCTTCAAAGCCTCACTGACCCAATACCCAGACTGCCTCAAAACACCAAACCCTTGACCAAGAAACCCCAACTTGGAAGTTAATAGTGAAAGCTCAGCAGATCAGGAAACTACGTAGTTAATTGAATCATCAAAACACTAACTTCATTTGCAATCAAAATCAACTAAGAAAAAAATAACAAAATGGTATTTATTCATGGAAACAGGAATCCACAAAATCCAATCTCTTAAAGAGTAAAGAAGGAGAAGATAGAAAGAATGAAGAAAAAAAATAAAAAAGCATAAAAAAACCACAAAGTCGAGAAATGCCAAAATGTAAAACACCCTACATTCCCTTCTTTTTCCATTGTTTCACAATACCCTAAGCCATGAGTTCCAAGCCAATCTCCCCAAACCCCAAAACAAAAAAAATTGAAAGGAAAAAAAAAACAGTGAGTTTGAATTTGCCAAAAATATGGGGAACCGAAAGAGGGATCTAGGCACCCAAAAAACGAAGAAACAAGTGAAGCATAAGAGGCAAAGGGGATACAAACCCAGGATTTATTTGAAGAAGGAAACCATGTAATGGGTTTCCCTTTGTTTCCTGTATTTTCTTCTGGGAGCTACTAACAACTCACATACTCTCTCTCTCTCTCTCTCACATACTCTCTCTCTCTCTCTCTCTCTCTCTCTCTCTTTGTCTATCTCTAAACTATGTTCTCTCTCTGTCACTGAAGCTGTTGTTGTAAAACTAGAATGGTAAGAGAGGGAGAATGAACGAACGGAGCAATTTTTCTGTCACTAGAAGTGAGTTTTTCTCTCTAGGAAAGGGGCTGGGCTGGGTCCTGTCATAGTGGGTCTGGTCATCTGGTGTGCTGCAACTAAAGTGTTGTTGTTGGTGGTGAATATAGTTATGGTTACAGCTTTTGCCTTTTTTTTTTTTTCTCATGTTGCTGCTTTGGTAGAGAGAGAAGAAGGGACCACCGAGAAAGAAGAAGTGAAAAGAGAGGCGAAATAGTGAAATACTAAAATATTCTGATGATATTATTTTTGGAGATCGTATAAGTGTTTTAATTTAATTTTAAAATATTTAAATTTTAATATAACGACTTGTATAATTTTAAAATTTTACGTATCATAATTTAATTAAAGTTGTGCAATATTCTAAAAATATAAAAGAATCTTTCGACAAAAAGAGACGGTAGGCCCAGCGGATTAGAAGTGGGACCCGCACTGTTGGTTCTTTAAGGTACACTTCTTTACGAAGGAGAGAGTACAGCATCTGCATGCCTCTCTCTCTCTCATCACTGTCAAGCCGTTTTCCTTGATCCGCTTTTGGATTTCGGGAACAAAGTGTGGTTTATCACTCGCCTCCTTCGCGCGTGTTTTTTTTTTCTATAAATTAGGAGATCCTTATTGGATCTTTAATCACAATTTAAATTTTTTATTGCCGTTTATGTTTATCCTAATTTTTTATTTTATTTTTTTAACAGATTGTTCGTACAATTTTAAATGATGAAAATGATTAGATAAAAAAAATTTAAATTGATATTTCAAAATTTGAACTCTTCATGCTATAGATAAAATTGGGAATTCATTTTTATGTGACTAATCACTTTTAAGTTTCTAATCTTTTAATTAAAATGCTAATAAATAAAAAAAATTAACAAGCAAGAAAAAATGCACTCGTGCTTTTGCTTTGTGGTTAAATTAAAGTTTTGATATTTATAGTTTATACTTATTTTTAATTTAATTTTTATAATTTTTTTAAATCAATCCTCATAATTATAAAAAATTTAAAATAATTTTTACTATTAATTTATGTTATAACATTATTATAATACTGTCTAATAGATAACAAAGTAAGTATTTTTTAGTTAATATGGACCTTTTTAGATGTTTATTTTTCTTTAAAATATCAAATAAAGTATTTATTTATTATAATAAGTATTTATTTTTTCTCAATAAATATTATTTTATCTAATAAATACTTTATTGAAAAAAATTTCTCTGTTAAATGTCAAATAAAAATTAACGATAAGTATGAGAATTGATTTTAAAATATATTTATATATTTACATATATATATTAAATTAAAAATAAATATAAATTACAGACATTAAAATTTTAATTTAGCCTAATTTTTTTATTTATTCACTAAAACTTGTACGTACTTATGCATTGTGTAGCAGCAATTCTCAAGAAATTATTGTCCATTAGAAGAGTTTTTTTTTTCTAAGTTGATAACATTTAGTTAAAAGAATAATAAAGGAGACAAGAAATTTGTAGGCATGACCTAACAATATTGTTCTATACTTGAAGGGATTAATCTTGCACTCAAAAGGTATGAAAATACCCTAAAAAAAACAAAAAAAAACAACATAAGATTTGATAGGAAAATAAAATATGAATTGTGAGTAATAATTATTCACCTAATAATAATCCTTTATTGTTAAAGACCAAATAAGGTACCTGATAGCAACACGGGCCAAGATGATAGCAACACGACCCAAACTGATAGACCCAAGAGAGCAACTAAGAAGCCCACATACTTAAATGACTATGTGTAGGCAAAAGGCAACCCAAATCCCCTGATATAGAAGCTTCTAGAGAGTAATCTGTTACTGAGCAGTAGGCACCACACGCATCAGTTTGTTATTTCCTCCATGTAGTTTTCTTTCATGTGCTAGAATCCGTTTTTATATTTTGCACTAGACTCCCTTTCTGTTTCCTAAAGTTGCGGGCAGCCAATCATTGGCATTTGTACTCGCTTATATATTTCTCTGATGAAATGAAAAAGGTAGAAAATCAGAATCATTCAGCATTTCTTCTTCTTATTTTCTTGGAGTTTACCTTGTCCTCGAATACAAGGATTATCGTTACCCTATCAACTGGTCCGACCTGCCCTTCCTATGCCTAAATCAACCTCTTCTAACTCTGCCACCAACTCCCAAATGGAAGAGGCCATCCTTCGATTAACCCAGAACCAAGCTTCCCTCACCCAAAACTACACCAGCCTAGCCTCAACCCAAATCGAACTATCCAACAAAATTGACTCCATCATAGACCACCTAGCCATCCACGACCAAAACCCCCCTCCACCACCTCCACCCCACAACCACAGACCCCACATCAAACTGGAGGTTCCCCGCTTTGATGGCCAAGATGCCATGGGATGAATCTTTAAAATATGCCAATTTTTTGATTATCAGAACACACCAGATAATGACTGCATCACTATTGCATCGTTCTACATGGACGGCCCGGCACTCAGCTGGTACCAATGGATGCACCGCAACGGTCTCATCACATCCTGGCCAGGGCTACTCCAAGCTCTAGAGACACGATTTGCACCTTCCTACTATGATGACCCCAAAGGTGCCCTGTTTAAACTTACTCAGCGTGGCTCCGTTAATGAATACTTGACCGAGTTTGAACGCCTCGCCAACCGCATCGTCGGGCTACCTCAACCGTTCCTATTGAGTGGCTTCATCTCCGGGCTATCACCGGAAATCCGACGTGAGGTCCAGGCCCTACAACCATCATCCTTATCACAAGCAACAGCTCTGGCCAAGTTATAAGAGGACAAACTCGACGATCGTCGCCGGGGATTTCGTGGCAAGGGTCTCCCATCTCCTCATCCCTCTACATTTCTACCGCCACCCTCAGCCACCAATAACCACACCACTTTTCCTAAACAAAACCCCCTACTACCCACGCCCCCCAAACTTCCCTTCAAGAGAATCAGCCCAGAGGAGATGGCATCCCACCGTGACCGCGGGTTATGCTTCAATTGTGATGAGAAGTGGAACAACAGCCACAAATGCAAGGGTCGCCTATTCCTCATTATCGCAGACGATGATTCAGAAATCCCACCCCCCGAGGACCCATTTGATTTGGCCACCCCATCAAGCCCCTCTTCTGAAAACCCATCCGACGCCCAACTCAGCTTCAACGCCCTCTCCGGCCTCCCCACACCTGAAACCTTCCGCATACTTGGGTAAATCAACCACACCCAGGTCACGATTCTGATTGACAGTGGGAGCTCCCACAACTTCCTCCAGACCCGAATGGCTAAATTCCTTGGCCTTCCCACACAACCTGTAACACCCTTTGGGATGTCACATTTTAAGGTAAAAAAATAAAATAAAGATAATAAATACTATTCAAGTTATAAAATAAATATTATAATTAGTACGTATATTTTGTTTATAAAACGTATAAATTACACCACATCACCTCACCTATACAGCGTTAACGTACATATTAATTCACCTGTATATTTCATTTGTGCATTATCTACATACATACAACAAACACATATAAAAAAAAAACTAACATATAATTTACATATGGTTTTGTTGTCATCAGTTATGCAAATAATTTACAAATAATTTACAACTAAAGAAAATACATACCAAAACATTTACAACTACTGCCAAAAGATAAAACATAAGTTTTATATACAGTACGGCATCAAAAAGCAAAAAGTGCCCAAGTGCACATCATGGATATCTAGTTCACTCGGGAAATCATTCCTAGATAACTACTCGTGACAGATAACCGGGATGTCTAATGCTGCCAGCTTCTACGAACAGAGATACGAGTTGTTCTACGAATTGGAGTCCGAGATGTAGACACTACACTATTTTCATTAGGAACATGGAAAAGTCCATTCCAATGACGTCGGATCTCCAAAGGCAACTCTAACTGTACATACAAGTCAAAAGTAACTACAGGATCAGCATCATATTCCGGACGCAAAGATAAAGTAATAATTCCCATATACACTACAACATTGCTTTCTTCACAAGTACGCTGAAACCTTCTATTCCTCTATGGAACTCTATTCTTACAAAACCTAAGAATCTGGCGTAGTCATCTTCTTTGAGTCAATTCAATCCAGACGGATGATCGAAGGCTCCAAATACTCTGGGATCGAAAATCTGTAGATTGTGGCTCCTCCTCTATATGGTATTCATTGCCTAATACTTGTTCTTCAATCTCTTCATTTCCGTCTATATATATATAACACAATAATACAAACAACACATACAACAACACAGAGGTAAGACAACCCAATATATCACAAGTGTGGCGCATAAGAAAACGACAATGCAACGAGAATAGCAATTAATATCAGCACAGATAATAAACATTAACAATAACTAATTATGGAAAAGAATAGAATCCATCACAATAAATAATAAATACACGATAAATATGCCAAAACTATAAAATGACTCAGTCCTACTCCATGGAGCTACAACACACACAACGATATCAGAGAGAATGATCTGAAAGTTCTAATAATACGCAGTCTACCACTATTGACTTTGTCCACCCTTTGTGTCTATAGCTTGACTACCCCGACCACATAGACCGTCAACACTTTGTGTCTATAATCGATCGTTGTGATTGCTATTGCCTTGTCAATACTTTTGTGTCTATAGCCCACTAAAACATCATGGCGTAGTACACAATCCACAACATCGTGTAACTACAGCAAGTAAAAATAGTCCTCTCAAATCTCGATTAAGTATAGTGCTTGTCGAGAACACAGTGTGTTACCACGCACACACTACGCCCTGAATGAGCTACCCCTCACCACATATGGAATAATGCACACCAATGTCTCCAAGTCCATATCAAAATGAACCCCCTACGCTTATCACATTGACAACACGATGTTATTCATCTCGTCAATCAAATCACCAATTCTCCAATTGGCACGACTCAGTGCATGAACAAAGCAATAATTACCAAAACGTCCTCAAGTCTCAAATAATTACAGGAATGTCATCAATTCTCAATTATTTACAAAAATGCCCTCAAACTTTAAATATTTATGAAAATACCCTCAAACTTCAATTATTTACGAAAATACCCTCAAACTTCAATTATTTACGAAAATACCCTCAAACTTCAATTATTTACGAAAATACCCTCAAATTTTAATTATTTACGAAAATACCCTTGAACTTCAATTATTTACAAAAATACCCTCAATGGCAAAAATAATTATGCAAATGCCCTCAGTGGCACAAATCTTAAAATACAGTACGCTCCCACTTGGCACACTATATTTTCCATATAACCAGGTTACAATACGCACCCACTTGGCGCACTATAACTTTCCACATATACGGGTCCACCATTTTGGCCCAACAGTAAAATTTGCTATTCTCATCAATAGCATAAAATTTTTATTACGTTTTTCAAATCTCGATATTTTCCTTAAATAAACAGTTTATTTTTCTAACAGAAAGATTTATTAAATAGTTTAAAACTGCTTAAAATATTTTTCAAGTAACTGTAAAATATTTTTGCATTACGGTAAATATTAACAACATTTAAACATTATTAATTCCATTAAATACCCTTAAACACTCTTTGTAATTTAATTTAAAAACATCCAAAATCCACTTTTCAGGGTTATGACCGAATCCTAGGGTGTTGTATTCCTTGGAATACTCATGCATCTCTAGCATCACACTAATATTTACAACATTATAAACACTAGCAAGTCAACTTAACAATACCAAATATGCATGAAAAATCATTACAATCAACATATAAAAGAATCCTTATGGATTTTACTACACACAAAATTCCATTTCCTTACTACCACTCAAGGATAATTAGGTTATAGTCTTCCTCTTACCTTAAAATGGAGAAAATTCTTCTTTTTTCCTTCTTTGAAATTTCGGTTTTAGCTCCTTCAAATACCTAAGAAAATAAATAAAATTTTCTAAGGGTTGCTACTAGAAAAGAAAACCATACCATGGATCAATCATGGCTTGGAAACTTAAAAATGAAAATAGAAAGGAAAAACAATGAATTTTACCTTTAAAGAAGAAACTTCAAGGTGAGTCTTCAAGCTTGCAAATGATGGAATTTGCAAAAACTCCCAACTAGAGATGATTTTGGGTAGATGTTTAGAGTTAGAAGAACAAAGAAGGAAAATTTTTGGGTGGGTGGATGGTGTAGTGGAGAGCTTGGCGAATGGAGTGAAAGAAAAAGAAGAAGAAAGGTACATGGAGTCTTGGTATATTTGGAGAGAAAATGGAAGGTTTTCAACGTGAAAAGTGTGAAAATAAAAGTTAAAGGTGAATATGAAGGGCTGCTGCCCAAAACCGTGTGGCCCAAGGCCATTTAGGAATTTAATTTGTTTTAATTCAAGTTTAATTAATTGTTAATTAGGTAACTAATTAATTAGGTTTAATTTCCTAATTAATCTTAATTAATTATCTAATTATATAACTATTTAATTGGACATATAATTACATGTTTTATAATTTCTAAACAATATTAGCACATCTAATTAGTATTTAGATTATAATTATTTAATAACTAAGCTAGTTTAATTAGTTTACTAATTAGGTAATTAAGCTTGTCAAATTAGGCTTAATTAGCTACTAACCCAAAGTCAAGCCTACATCTTTTGACTTAATCCTAACCATTGATTTCATCTTTAATTTCTATCCATTGATTAGATCTATGGCCATCTTCAAAGCTTGCTCACCAAGTTTACATCCTAGCCATTGATCAAAGCTTGCTCACCAAGCTTGCATCCTAGCCATTTGATCAAGACTTGCTCACCAAGCTTGCATCTCCACCATTGATCAAGACTTGCTCACCAAGCTTGCATCTAATGGTCCAAAATAATCAAGCCACTTTTGTTGACTTGTTCCCATTGGCTTAGAAATTTATAAAGTTCTACAGTCTTTTTAAAGATCCGTGATTATTTTAAAACAGTTTTCTACTGTTTTTGAGACAGTAGTTACTGTAACATAAAATAATATTATAATAATATAAAAAAATTTTATTGCACAGTTAAATCCTAAAAATTACGAAACTAATATATATATCAATCAGAACTGGGTTTAGTAAGATCCCCCGGCTCTAATTAATTAAAATAATATTTTTCTGGCCAAAAAATTTTTATTTCCCTGGCTCGGAGCAAATCACATATAACAATCAAATATACTCATGAAACAGTCAAATTCAGTTTACTACTCATAGAAATTACAAAACAGTACATTGGGGATGTAACCGTCATTTATCTTAAAGTTAGAAAAATTCAGGGTGTTACAACTCTCCCCAACAAACAAAAATTTCGTCCTCGAAATTTGTCATACCTTAAAACAATTGAGGGTATTGCTCCCTCATCTTGTCCTCCAATTCCCAAGTAGCATCTCCTGTCACATCATTCCATATAACTTTAACCAGCTCAATCATCTTTCCTCGAAGCTGCTTCACTTTTCTGTCTTCAATTCTTACAGGGAGTGTCTCGTACGTCAGATTCTCCTTTAACTGTACTTCATCAGGTTGTATCACATGTGTCGGATCTGGAATATACTTCTTTAATTGGGACACATGAAATACACTATGTAGATTAGACAAAAATGGCGGTAAGGCAACTTGATAAGCTACAGGACTTATCCTACGTATAATCTGATAAGGTCCTATAAACTTAGGTGTAAGCTTCTTAGACTTGATAACTCTTCCAATACCAGTCGTAGGAGTCACCCTTAAAAATACATGCTCGCCTTCTTCGAATTCCAAGGGTCGCCTTCTTTTGTCAGCATAGCTCTTTTGTCTACTTTGAGTAGTCCTCATCTTTTCTTGGATCATCTTCACCTTCTCTGTAGTCTGTTACACTAACTCTGGTCCAATAGTCATACTTTCACTATCTTGATACCAGCACAAAGGTGTTCGGCATCGTCGTCCATACAATGCTTCATAGGGTGCCATCCCTATACCTGCGTGAAAACTATTGTTGTAGGTGAATTCTATCAAAGATAAAAATTCATCCCAACTCCCTTGTTGCTCCAGCGCACAAGCACGCAACAGGTCTTCTAAAGATTGTATAGTTCTTTCAGTTTGGCCATCAGTCTGTGGATGATAAGCAGAGCTTAAATGTAGCTTAGTTCCCATCGCTTCTTGTAGATTTGGCCAAAACCTTGATGTAAACCTTGGATCCCTATCAGAAATTATGGAAATAAGTACTCCATGTAATTTAACAATCTCATTGATATAGATTTGGGCTAATCTTTCCAATGAATACTTAATATTAATGGGCAGGAAATGAGCTGACTTTGTAAGCCTATCAACTATAACCCATATTGAGTCATGACCTTTTCTCGTTCTTGGCAGTCCAGTAACGAAATCCATAGAAATACTGTCCCACTTCCATTCTGGAATAGAGAGCGGTTGTAACATTCCGCTGACCTCGATGTTCCACTTTCGCTTTTTGACAAACCAAACAAGACGCCACACGTTCAAACGCTACGTCTCTTTTCATCCTTGGCCACCAAAACAATTTCTTCAAATCTTGATACATCTTGGTCATTCCTGGATGGAAACTTAGATTACTAGTATGGGCTTCATCCAATATTGCCGTCTTTAGTTCAAAGATCGTCGGGTATACAAACTCTCCCTTGAAATCTTAAAATTCCATCTCGATCCCTCTTCCACTTTGTTGCCTTGTGACCTTGCTTTAACAGTTCTCTTTCATTTTGCAAAAATGCATCTTCCTCCCTGTTTATCTCGAATTATATTAAGCAAGTCATTTAAGATTACCATTCCGCTTAAACGAATCTTCCAGGCACTAATTCCACCGATACTTCTAAATTTGAATTCATTGAGTAATTCCTCTTCCTTTATCATCATTGTAGAAACACTAAGTACTTTTCTACTCGGGGCATCTGCTACCACATTAGCTTTTCCTGGGATGATATTGGAGTTGAAAATCATAATCTTTGAGAAACTCAAGCCATCTTCTTTGTCTCATATTCAATTCTTTCTGATCAAACAAGTATTTCAAACTCTTGTGATCACTAAAGACATTGAACATGGCCCCATACAGATAATGCCTCCATATCTTTAATGCAAACACCACATCTGCTAGTTCCAAATCATGGGTTGGGTAATTTCTCTCATGAACCTTCAATTGCCTCGAAGCATAAGCTACCACATTTCGGTCTTGCATCAAGACGCATCCCAAGCCTTGATACGAAGCATCACAGTACACATCAAAAGATCGTTAGGATCCGGTAAGATCAACACTTGGTGCGGTTGTTAGCTTTTTCTTCAACTCTTGAAAACTGGCTTCACGTTCATCCGTCCATTCAAAAGCTTGACTTTTCCTTGTAAGTTGTGTAAGTGGTCCGGCAATCTTGGAAAAACCTTCTATAAACCTTCGATAATACCCGGCTAATCCAACGAAACTTCGAACTTCTGTCACTGTTTTAGGTCTCTCCCATTGCAAAATAGTTTCTATCTTGGATGGATCCACTGCAATACCTTCTTTAGAAATTACGTGACCTAGGAATTGCACTTTTTCCAGCCAAAATTCACATTTAGCCAACTTTGCATACAACTACTTGTCCTTCAAAACCTGAAGAACTATACCGAGGTGTTCGGCATACTCTTTTTTAGACCGAGAATAGATTAGAATGTCATCTATAAAGACAACAACAAATCTATCAAGGTACGGGTGAAAAATCCTATTCATATAATCCATGAATATAGCAGGAGCATTTGTCACTCCAAAAGGCATGACTTGATATTCATAATGCCCATAACGAGTTCGAAAAGACTGTTTTGGGTACATCCTCCATCTTAACACGGATTTGATGGTAAACGATCTCAGATCTATTTTAGAAAATATACGCTCCCTTCAATTTGGTCCATCAAATCATCAATCCGTGGAAGTGGATATTTATTCTTTATGGTGACCTTATTCGGTGACGATAGTCCACACAGAGTCGAGAAGTTCCATCCTTCTTCTTGACTAGAAGCACTGGTGCTCCCCATGGTGATACACTCGGTCGCACAAACTGCTTCTCCAATAATTCCTCCAATTGCTTTTTCAACTCCATCAACTCGGCTGGTGACATTCTATACGGTGCAATTGAAATAGGACCTGTTCCTGGTACCAAATCGATAGAAAATTCAATTTCCCTTTCTGGTGGCAAACCAGGTACATCGTCTGGAAAAACTTCTGGAAATTCATTGACAACAGGAATAGTATATACATCTTTCTCATTCTCAACTTTTAGAGAAGAAAATAATACAAATCCCTTCGCTCCATTTCTCAGCAATGACTTAGCTTTAACAGCAGTCAAGAATCCAGAGTTCTCTTCCTTCGGAAAGACTATGGATTTAATTGCACAGTCTATCAGGATATGGTTAGAAGATAACCAATCCATTCCGAATATCACATCTATCTCCACTAGGGGTAAACAAATCAAGTTGACTATAAACATACGGTCCTTCACAACAACAGGACAATCCAAACATATTTTGGATGTGACTACAGGCTTAGTAGTTGGTGTAGAAACAACCAATGGAAAATCCAAAGAAGACACAGGCAGTTTTAATCTCTCAACACAATTATATGCAATGAAAGAATGTGTTGCGCCTGAATCATACAAGACAGTCAAAGGCTTACCTCCTATGGCTCCTTCCCCTTGAATAAGATTGTCAGACTGAGAAACTTCAGTTCCTGTCATAGTATAGACTCGTCCTCCGGATCTTGGTTGATTTGCCCGAACAGTCTTCAATGCAGGTTTCTTTTCCAACTGAGGACAATCCTTAGAGAAATGTCCAGGTTGTCGACAATTGAAACAAATTGTCCCTTTAATTGGACATCCTGAAGAAATATGACCCTTTTTCCCACATTTGAAACATGTTGGTACAAACGCCGCTTTCTGACTAGGAGTAGTACTAGCAGAGCTTCCTCCAACAAGTGGTCGTTGAAGTTGGTTTCCCGGTGGTCTCGAGTATGGCTTACGCTGAAACCGATTATTATGGCTGCTATCTCCCCTCTGAAACCTCATTGGTCCAAAATTACGAGTCCTTGGATCCCGTAACAGTTCCAATTCCTCCAATTGTGCACATATATCTACCAGAGCATGGAATTAAGTCATTTTCAAAGGCAGTACTCCTTGTCTTAACTCCACTCACAATCCTTCTTCAAACTTCCTACATCGCCACTCATCATTTGGCCTGGTTTGAGCATAATCTGAGAATTGAGACAAACTCTCAAATTTGGATGCATACTCATGGACTGTCATATTTCCTTGACGTAGGCCAAGAAATTCTCTTTCCTTGGCATATCGAGCACTGGTAGGAAAATATTTGTCCATAAACGCAGTAGAAAACACTTCCCAAGTTATCACAGTGCCTTCAGCTTGCAACAACCGACGGGTTCCTCTCCACCAACTTTCTCCGTCTCCTCTTAGCATATAGGTAGCATATGTTACCTTTTTATCATCTGGGCATCCCATCCCTTCGAATATCTTTTCCAGCTCCTGTATCCACAAACTTGCTTTCTCAGGATTGAACTCGCCTCGGAAGTGTGGCGGGTTACTACGCCTAAATTCAGATAAATTTAGGGCATCCGCAGTAGCTTCTTGTTGTTGAGTTGCTCTCTGGTTCTGCTGAGTCATTACTTCCGCCATCCGCTGCATAGCCTCTACTGACATCGTCGTGCCGTTGAGCCGCTCTCTCGATTCTATTTGAGTTATTACTTTCGCCATCCATTGCATAGCTTCTCTCTGCTACCAAAGGGTCCTCTTCTCTAGGGATATTCGCACGTCTTCCTCTTCCTCCAGACATCTTTTTTTTTTTTTTTACATCAATCACATCAAACATAAAAGTTAGATTCTTCCTTTCGGAAATAAATCACAGAGAATCACACAACACAAGCACAAACAGACCCAACCACAACCCCTAAAGACTCTAACTTGGGCTCTGATACCAACTAATGTAACACCCTTTAGGATGTCACATTTTAAGGTAAAAAAATAAAATAAAGATAATAAATACTATTCAAGTTATAAAATAAATATTATAATTAGTACGTATATTTTGTTTATAAAACGTATAAATTACACCACATCACCTCACCTATACAGCGTTAACGTACATATTAATTCACCTGTATATTTCATTTGTGCATTATCTACATACATACAACAAACACATATAAAAAAAAACTAACATATAATTTACATATGGTTTTGTTGTCATCAGTTATGCAAATAATTTACAAATAATTTACAACTAAAGAAAATACATACCAAAACATTTACAACTACTGCCAAAAGATAAAACATAAGTTTTATATACAGTACGGCATCAAAAAGCAAAAAGTGCCCAAGTGCACATCATGGATATCTAGTTCACTGGGAAATCATTCCTAGATAACTCCTCAGGTGACAGATAACCAGGATGTCTCACAGCAGTTCTACGAACAGATACGAGCTGTTCTACGAACTGGAGTCCGAGATGTAGACACTACACTATTTTCATTAGGAACATGGAAAAGTCCATTCCAATGACGTCGGATCTCCAAAGGCAACTCTAACTGTACATACAAGTCAAAAGTAACTACAGGATCAGCATCATATTTCGGACGCAAAGATAAAGTAATAATTCCCATATACACTACAACATTGCTTTCTTCACGAGTACGCCAGCCTTCTATTCCTCTATGGAACTCTATTCTTACAAAACCTAAGAATCCTGGCGTAGTCATCTTCTTTGAGTCAATTCAACCTAAGACGGATGATCGAAGGCTCCAAATACTCGGTGACTGGAAATCTGTAGATTGTGGCTCCTCCTCTATATGGTATTCATTGCCTAATACTTGTTCTTCAATCTCTTCATTTCCGTCTATATATATATAACACAATAATACAAACAACACATACAACAACACAGAGGTAAGACAACCCAATATATCACAAGTGTGGCGCATAAGAAAACGACAATGCAACGAGAATAGCAATTAATATAAGCACAGATAATAAACATTAACAATAACTAATTATGGAAAAGAATAGAATCCATCACAATAAATAATAAATACACGATAAATATGCCAAAACTATAAAATGACTCAGTCCTACTCCATGGAGCTACAACACACACAACGATATCAGAGAGAATGATCTGAAAGTTCTAATATCGCCCAAACCGGCTATTGCAGACTTGTCCACCCTTTGTGTCTATAGCTTGACTACCCCGACCACTATTGACTTGTCAACACTTTGTGTCTATAAGCGATCGTTGTGATTGCTATTGCCTTGTCAATACTTTGTGTCTATAGCCCACTAAAACATCATGGCGTAGTACACAAATCCACAACATCGTGTAACTACGAGCAAGAAAATAGTCCTCTCAAATCTCGATTAAGTATAGTGCTTGTCGAGAACACTAGTGTGTTACCACGCACCACTACTGAGAGGAGCTACTCCCACGACCACATATGAAATAATGCACACCAATGTCTCCAAGTCCATATCAGAAATGAACCCACTACGCTTATCACATCGACAACACGATGTTATTCATCTCGTCAATCAAATCACCAATTCTCCAATTGGCACGACTCAGTGCATGAACAAAGCAATAATTACCAAAACATCCTCAAGTCTCAAATAATTACAGGAATGTCATCAATTCTCAATTATTTACAAAAATGCCCTCAAACTTTAAATATTTACGAAAATACCCTCAAACTTCAATTATTTACGAAAATACCCTCAAACTTCAATTATTTACAAAAATACCCTCAAACTTCAATTATTTACAAAAATACCCTCAATGGCAAAAATAATTATGCAAATGCCCTCAGTGGCACAAATCTCAAAATACAGTACGCTCTCACTTGGCACACTATATTTTCCATATAACCAGGTTACAATACGCACCCACTTGGCGCACTATAACTTTCCACATATACGGGTCCACCATTTTGGCCCAACAGTAAAATTTGCTATTCTAATCAATAGCGTAAAATTTTTATTACGTTTTTCAAATCCCGATATTTTCCTTAAATAAATAGTTTATTTTTCTAACAGAAAGATTTATTAAATAGTTTAAAACTGCTTAAAATATTTTTCAAGTAACTGTAAAATATTTTTGCATTACGGTAAATACTAACAACATTTAAACATTATTAATTCCATTAAATACCCTTAAACACTCTTTGTAATTTAATTTAAAAACATCCAAAATCCACTTTTCAGGGTTATGATCGAATCCTAGGGTGTTGTATTCCTTGGAATACTCATGCATCTCTAGCATCACACTAATATTTACAACATTATAAACACTAGCAAGTCAACTTAACAATACCAAATATGCATGAAAAATCATTACAATCAACATATAAAAGAATCCTTATGGATTCTACTACACACAAAATTCCATTTCCTTACTACCACTCAAGGATAATTAGGTTATAGTCTTCCTCTTACCTTAAAATGAAGAAAATTATTCTTTTATCCTTCTTTGGAATTTCGGTTTTAGCTCCTTCAATACCTAAGAAAATAAATAAAATTTTCTAAGGGTTACTACTAGAAAAGAAAACCATACCATGGATCAATTATGGCTTGGAAACTTAAAAATGAAAATAGAAAGGAAAAACAATGAATTTTACCTTTAAAGAAGAAACTTCAAGGTGAGTCTTCAAGCTTGCAAATGATGGAATTTGCAAAAACTCCCAACTAGAGATGATTTTGGGTAGATGTTTAGAGTTAGAAGAACAAAGAAGGAAAATTTTTGGGTGGGTGGATGGTGTAGTGGAGAGCTTGGCCGAATGGAGTGAAAGAAAAAGAAGAAGAAAGGTACATGGAGTCTTGGTATATTTGGAGAGAAAATGGAAGGTTTTCAACGTGAAAAGTGTGAAAATAAAAGTTAAAGGTGAATATGAAGGGCTGCTGCCCAAAACCGTGTGGCCCAAGGCCATTTAGGAATTTAATTTGTTTTAATTCAAGTTTAATTAATTGTTAATTAGGTAACTAATTAATTAGGTTTAATTTCCTAATTAATCGTAATTAATTATCTAATTATATAACTATTTAATTGGACATATAATTACATGTTTTATAATTTCTAAACAATATTAGCACATCTAATTAGTATTTAGATTATAATTATTTAATAACTAAGCTAGTTTAATTAGTTTACTAATTAGGTAATTAAGCTTGTCAAATTAGGCTTAATTAGCTACTAACCCAAAGTCAAGCCTACATCTTTTGACTTAATCCTAACCATTGATTTCATCTTTAATTTCTATCCATTGATTAGATCTATGGTCATCTTCAAAGCTTGCTCACTAAGTTTACATCCTAGCCATTGATCAAAGCTTGCTCACCAAGCTTGCATCCTAGCCATTTGATCAAGACTTGCTCACCAAGCTTGCATCTCCACCATTGATCAAGACTTGCTCACCAAGCTTGCATCTAATGGTCCAAAATAATCAAGCCACTTTTGTTGACTTGTTCCCATTGGCTTAGAAATTTATAAAGTTCTACAATCTTTTTAAAGATCCGTGATTATTTTAAAATAGTTTTCTCTTTGTTTTTGAGACAAGTAGTTACTGTAACATAAAATAATATTATAATAATATAAAAAAATTTTATTACACAGTTAAATCCTAAAAATTACGAAACTAATATATATATCAATCAGAACTGAGTTTAGTAAGATCCCCCGGCTCTTATTAATTAAAATAATATTTTTTCGGGCAGAAAATTTTTATTTCCCTAGCTCAGAGCAAATCACATACAACAATCAAATACACTCATGAAACAGTCAAATTCAGTTTACTACTCATAGAAATTACAAAACAGTACATTGGGGATGTAACCGTCATTTATCTTAAAGTTAGAAAAATTCAGGGTGTTACACAACCCACAACACCCTTGAAGGTGATGATTGGAAACGGCACCGTCTTGGAGTGTCATTTACAGAGTCCAAATGTCCCCATCTCAATTCAGGGTCATCAATTCGAAGTGGACCTCCACATTCTCCCAATTGGGGGTGCAGACCTAGTCCTTGGGATCCAATGGCTAAAAGATCTTGGGCCCATTATCACTGATTATCAGCAACTCACTATGCAATTCACTATTCACAGCTGCCTAATTGTATTACGGGCCGACGCACCACCTACCCCTGAAACCGCATCCGCCCACCAAATTAAACGTCTCATCAATACCCACTTTGCCTCGCCTTTTATCACCTCACCATCCTACCTGACCCATTATCCGACAACCCACAACTCGAATCCACCCTTGTCCACCCACTACCCGACATCCAACACCTAGTCCTCCAATACAACTCATTATTCCAGTCCCCTTCATCCCCTCCCCCCCACCGAGCCATCACACACCAAATTCACCTAGTACCCAACTCGGCCCCAGTTACAGTCCGCCCATATCGTTATCCACACTTCCAAAAGTGTGAGATCGAAAGACAGGTAGAAGAAATGCTTCGTTCTGAAATGATTCAAACGAGCAGAAGTCCTTTCTCTTCCCCAGTTCTTCTTGTTAAAAAAAAGGAAGGTAGTTGGCGCTTCTGCGTTGATTATCGAGCCTTGAACGCCATTACCATTAAGGACAAATTCCCAATGCCAACCATTAACGAGCTCTTGGATGAACTAGGGGGTGCATCTTGGTTTTCCAAGCTTGACCTGCGACAGGGATTCCACCAGATACTAATGGATGAAGCTGATATCCCTAAGACCGCGTTCTGCACTCACCAGGGTCATTACGAGTATAAGGTAATGCCCTTTGGACTCTGTAACGCTCCCTCCACTTTTCAAGCTACTATGAATGAATTGCTTAAACCTTTTCTACGCAAATTTATTGCTATGTTCTTTGATGATATTTGGTCTACAGCTCTACTTTCCCAGACCATCTTATCCATCTAGAAAAGGTTTTTGACACATTGTTGCGAGGACAATTCTTTCTAAAGTGGTCTAAGTGCCTGCTGGCCCAACGACAACTCGAATATTTGGGACATATAGTCTCACAGAAAGGCGTGGCACCGGATCCTTCCAAAATACAAGCTATGGTGGACTGGCCCGTCCCTAGGACGGTGAAAGCTCTCAGAGGGTTTTTGGGTCTCACTGGGTTCTACCGACGATTTATCAAAGGGTATGCCGCCATTGCTACGCCATTAACATCTCTGCTAAGGAACGACTCATTTCGGTGGAGCCGAGATGCCCAATCAGCTTTCGACAATTTAAAGTGTGCCATGACTAAAGCCCCAGTTCTAGCCCTTCCAGACTTTTCGGCACCATTCATACTGGAAATCGATGCCTCGGGGCTCGCCATGGGTGCTGTTCTGATGCAAAATAACCACCCCATTGCCTTCTTTAGTAAATCTTTCTGTCCAAGATTACAAAAAGCTTCAGCATATGTGCGCGAATTACATGCCATTACTACTGCAGTCCGGAAGTGGAGGCAATATCTCCTTGGTCTCCCATTCACCATACTCACAGACCACAAAAGCCTCAAGGAACTCATGACCCAAGTAGTCCAAACACCAGAACAACAATGCTACCTATCAAAATTATTGGGCTATGATTACTCAATTCAATACAAAACAGGCACCACTAATGTTGTAGCTGATGCTTTATCCAGGATACCAGAGGGTCAATTACTGGTGTTGTCCATGCCCCACTTTGAATTTTTGGACCAACTCCGGCAGTCACTAACAAACTCGAATGAATACACCAACCTGTTGCAACAGCTATCCTCACACCCTACAACCCTTCCTGACTACATGATCCATCAGGGTCTTATTTTGTTCAAAGGAAAGATATGGCTGAATATGGATAATCCTCACAAACACCTCCTACTAGCTGAATTCCACACAACCCCTTTTGGTAGTCATATGGGAATTTCTAAAACATTACATCGCCTTAACACCAACTTCTACTGGCAAAGGATGCGCTCTGATGTGAAAAACTTTGTCGCCCAATGCATCACATGCCAACAAACAAAATATGAAACCAAAAAACCAGCAGGACTTCTCCAACCCCTTCCAATACCCTCAGCTGTTTGGGAGGATCTTTCCCTAGACTTCATAACAGGCTTACCCCCTTCTAGTGGCAACACTGTCATTCTAGTAGTGGTTGACCGTTTTTCCAAAGGTGCCCATTTTGGGGCACTCCCAGCTCATTTCACGGCCTTCAAGGTTGCAGTGCTTTTCCTTGACTTGGTTTGTAAATTCCATGGCTTCCCTCGCAGCTTGGTATCTGACCGAGACCCGATATTCATCAGCAAATTTTGGCGCGAGCTTTTTAAACTTTGTGGCACTAAGCTCCGCATGAGCACTTCATACCATCCTGAAACTGATGGTCAAACTGAGGTACTTAATCGGGTTTTAGAACAGTATTTGCGGGCTTTTGTTCATAAGAAACCTTCACAGTGGCATAAATTTCTTTCCTTAGCCGAATGGTCCTATAATACTTCAGTACATTCAAGCACAGGTGTTACCCCTTTTGAGGTTGTGTACGGCAAACCACCACCTACCATTCCCCACTACTTGGTTGGGTCGTCTCAGGTGGAAGCTGTGGATTCTTTGCTCTCTGACCGCCAGGCCTTGGCATCCTTGTTGCAAAAACGCCTACAAAAGGCCCAAGCTGCTATGAAATCAATCGCTGACCGCCACCGTCGCGATGTCACGTACAATATCGGCGACTGGGTTTATGTTAAGCTTCGCCCTTACCGTCTACAATCACTCTCGGGGTCCACATACAACAAGCTTCATAAAAGGTTCTATGGTCCCTTCCAAGTCACTGCCCAAATTGGCCCGGTCGCATACCAACTCAGACTTCCCGAGTCATCAAAAATACACCCAGTGTTCCACTGTTCTCTTTTGAAGCCTCATCAGGGTCTTCCCAGCAATGATACTGCACCACTGCCCCCAGCAGTATTCGACCATCACCCATTAGTGGAACCACTAGCCATATTGGACTCCAAAATTGATCATACTACTACTCCACCAACCACTCTCGTCTTGGTCCAATGGCTAGGACTTGCACCAGAAGACACCAGTTGGGAGGACTGGGAACAACTGCAACTGCATTACCACCTTGAGGACAAGGTGTTTTTCCCAGCCAGGGGTGATGATAGCAACACGGGCCAAGATGATAGCAACACGACCCAAACTGATAGACCCAAGAGAGCAACTAAGAAGCCCACATACTTAAATGACTATGTGTAGGCAAAAGGCAACCCAAATCCCCTGATATAGAAGCTTCTAGAGAGTAATCTGTTACTGAGCAGTAGGCACCACACGCATCAGTTTGTTATTTCCTCCATGTAGTTTTCTTTCATGTGCTAGAATCCGTTTTTATATTTTGCACTAGATTCCCTTTCTGTTTCCTAAAGTTGCGGGCAGCCAATCATTGGCATTTGTACTCGCTTATATATTTCTCTGATGAAATGAAAAAAGTAGAAAATCAGAATCATT
Organism: Ormosia semicastrata; assembly: GCA_029884595.1. NCBI lineage: Eukaryota > Viridiplantae > Streptophyta > Magnoliopsida > Fabales > Fabaceae > Ormosia > Ormosia semicastrata. Next base: position 61,046,960 of record JAQQTO010000060.1, read on the forward strand.
CAGCATTTCTTCTTCTTATTTTCTTGGAGTTTACCTTGTCCTCGAATACAAGGATTATCGTTACCCTATCAGTACCATTTAAAATAAGACTATAGTTACCAATTGAGCCACTCTGACCTGTTTAAACTTGCCTATGACAGGTCACAAGTAAAGCAAACTGACCGAATTGGCCCACATTTAAACAGGTTACAAAATAGTAGCCTAATTCACCTTACAATAACTTAATGGCCTAAATAGGTCAACTTGCGAAACTAATTTCTTTTACCTATAAATTTTAAAAACTTTCAAATTTAATATCAATTTTCATTTATCAAACTTGTCAACCATTACATACCAAGCTCATAAAAAAATAGAAATATGACTAAGCGTGACCTAATTATCAAGCTTCCCTCAACAATTAGTCACAATATATCAAGAAATTAATAATCTCAAGTAACAAAACAATGTGTATTTAGGGATGACAACGGGGCGGGGACGGGTAGTAGCCCCCCGCCCCCCGTCCCCGCGAATAATATCTGCTCTCGTCCCCACCTCCATATTTGTGCGGGTACCGGTTTATTATTCTCCCTCCGATAAATGAATACCCACGGATATTCGTGGGTATCCAATAAATTGTAAAAAAAATCAACAAAATTAAAAAAATGAAATGAAAAAATAAAATAAAAATATAATACCATAATTTCTTAAAATTTGTCTAACACAACTTAATCCAAAAATAATGCTAAACACCTAAAATACTTTTGATTTATATAACTCTATCATATTTTAATTTATATTATTAAATTTTTTAATAATTTTATATAAAATATTTGTGTAATTTTTTACTGGTACCATGGTATGAGAGAAACTATCTCTGTCCCTACCTCGTTTATTAATCGGGAATAACACAAAATGAGTATTTATACCTGCAAAAAAAAATTAGACTAGTATTATCCACTCCCGTCATGGGGATTATCCGTAGGTACTCGCAGGAACGGAAAAAATTATCATCTCTATGTGTATTAAAATTTCAATAACTTATATATATATATAAAATAAGCAGGTGGCCCCTCATTTTTTTTATAGGTCGTGAATATGACAGCGTGACTCTCATTATTTATGCAAGTAAATGAGCTAGCTCGATGAATTTAACCCGTTTTGATGACCTTAGGGGATAGAATGCACTGCAGAACGTCGAACTCATATCTCTCCTTATATGTCTCACATCTCCACCAAATGAGTTGTCTCAACAGAACAACACCCTCATAAAAATTAAATTAGCCCATCTGATACATCTCCTGCAAAACATTCTCACCTAAAACTTTCCCCTGGCCAAATGCAATTTCCTGGGAAGGATAAGTGTACTACACTATGTTTTATAACCCATTTTTTGGGTGCATCCGATAATATGCCAAATTGAAGAGTAAACAATTGTACTCATGTTTCCTTTACTTTTGTAAAAGATACATCTTTTAACAGGAAAGTTTTGCTTTACAATTTCACAAAAACATAATAAAATTATATATATATATATATAATTTTTTCATACAAGATTTTCTCATATTCTTGGGTTGTAAGATTTGTTCTAGCTTGCTTGTCGTAAAAAATAAAATAATAAAAAAAAAAGATTAGTTCTGGCTTGGAAATGCCTCTCCTATAAACGCTTTCATGCGGGCTCAAACTCTAATAATTTAGAGGGAAGATTTATTTTTAATGTTGCTTAAATAAAAATACTAATGACTATATTTAAGGTATACATTTATTTTTGTAATTTTTTTTTGGTAAAGTAAAGGGCCTATCTCCAGGAGAAAAAACAATTACACAAGGCAACTCTACGCACTTTTCTCCCCAAACAATCATGCAGCAATAAATGAACAAGATCTGTTGGACGTGAGTCCCAATTCCTGATTACACATTGCTGGTGAACGCTGATGTTAGCAAGACAATATGCACATTGATTAGCATCCCTGTACTTGTGCTATACTTTCACAAACCAATTCCTCTTTAGAAGAGCCCTGATTTCTTTATTCAGACCTTTGGTTTCATGGTTGCCCTCCGCACTTCCAACAATTATGTGATAAATTGCATGATAATCTACTTCAAGAATAATTAAAGAACGACTAATTGGTTTCAAAAGATATTTTAAATGGTTTTCATTCGAAGTTTAAAACATATACAAACTTGGTTGAAACAAAATGAAACATCTTTTATTACTCTAAGTTGAAAGAATAGCACCTTTTGACGTGCTTTAAAATATGCTTTTGAAGTTGCTCTAAAACCTGTTGGAGAATATATTACCAACAACAACAACTAAACCTTTTCTTATTAGGTGAGGTTAGTTACATGAATCAAATAATGTCATTGTGTCCTATCATAAACTAAGTCTTCAAAAATATCATTCAATCTAAATCTTTTTTAATCGTTTCACCTATAGTCTTTCTTAGTCTTCCTCTACTTCTAACTATTGGGCTATTCTCCACCTAATCTACTCTTCTTACAGGGACTTTTAAGGGTATTCTCTTTACATGTCCTTAGAGAATATATTACCAAACCAGAGAATTGCACATAAACTTCAAGTTGTATTTTACACTTATCTTTTAGTTTAATCTGCCTCAACTAGATCAAAACTCTTGATGCAAATGAATACTAGTGAATTTGACATGTTTTGCACCATTGTAATTAAGCCAATAACAATAATGATATTTTACAGAATGATATTCTTTTATATTCCTTCCTGTGCACAAAAGACACAAGGGAATTTGGACAATGAGAAATGACCTTTTTTATAGACTGTTAAGAGGCATTTTGTGAATAGATATAACTTTTCAGAAACAAAAAGCTACCAAGTGCACACTAAATGCACTCACGCCACGGTTCATCATAATTTAATATAGTTGTGAAACTTTCCATGTATAAGCATTTACTTTTCCAACACTTAAGCAATGTGAGATTTTTTCCTTTGCTCTTTATTTTGGAAATCCTCTCACAATCCTCCACCATTTTTCAAAATAAACCCTAATCCTTATCATTCTAGAAATCATATGCTTTAGGATATGTTTGGATTAGTGGGATTGAGTGAAATGGAGGGAAATGAAATGGAATAGAGATATGTTCCATTATTTGGGTATGTTAAAAAAAGATGGAATGTGATAGAAGTGGGTGAGATGGATTCCATCCCATCCCACCAAAAATCACCAATTTTCTTCCCCCCCACTAATTTGGGGGTATGGGATGGAATCATATTTATTATTATTATTATGTTTAGGATTCCATCTCATCCCACTAAAAATCATCCACTTCCTATAAACAATGGAGTGGTAACTTTACTCCATTCCATCCTAAAATATCCAAATAATGGAATGATACTTTTATCTCATTCCATTCCATTCCATCAATTATTAAATATCTAAACATAGCCTTAGATAAAGGTATCTTGTCATTTGAACCTTTACTTAGTAAGTCAAGTGTTTGACTAATCCATAATAGAATGGTAGATACTTTTGAACCTTTTAATCCATATGAACTAGCATGCAATACTTACATATAAGATCTCGATATCATTAAATGCCATGTTTAATCAATGTAACAAATTTAACATTGACTTGTGTCTTGTATCCTTTTTCATGAGTGCTTTAAGAGTCAAGCCCTTAACTCTAAGAAGCAACCACTTCACAGTCATATAGGTAGACTTTATCATAAGTGTCCCCATAATAAGCACTTTGTAACACCCCAAATTTTCTATATCTTAAACAGTAATTTTGACAGTTAACAGAATTTTACTGTTTAGTAATTTTTGGATACTGTAAAATTATTTTGTTTATTCCATCAGCGTATTTGATCGTTTTGAGTGATTTACTCCGTGTCAGGAAAATAATAATTTTTGGGCCGAAAAAAGTCTTTCTGTATTTATTTCTCTTGACTGTTAATTATTTTTAACAATCTGACTTGATTTTCATACGTTTTCTAATATTTGTGATTTTTGTGGATGATTATGAATTTTTTTACTGTATGTGGGCTCAGGTGGTCCTAGGTGGGCCCCAGGTGACCTTACGTGGGCCCAGGTGGGTCCCACAAAATGAAAATTTTTCTACGCATAGAAAAATTTATACTGTTTAGACGAAGACAGGGGATCTTACTAAACCTGAATCCGGAAACAGATTTAGAAATTTTCTTGTTTTGTATTTGGCACTGTATTTAATTATCGGGCGACAAAAATACAGTAAATATATTCTTTCGTGGGATTTTTAGTAGATAAAAATAGAAATTATATTACTTAAGTCAATATTGGTGGTTTGGATATCCACCATTGATTTATTTAACGGTGGAGACTTGATCTTGATTTAATTAACGGTTAAGAAATAAATTTAATAAAGAAGCATTGGATAATCACCATTGATTTAATCAATGGTATGAGAATAAACTTAGTTAGGCAAGCTTCAATATCAACCGTAGATTTAATTAACGGTGTAAATTTGATTATATAAAGTGATCATTTACAACCATTGGATTTGGAATTGATCAAGGGTGGAGATTTAGTCTTAAAAAGTGACAAAAACCATTTATGACCATTGGATGAAGAATTAATTAAAGGTGGAGATTTGGTCTTCTAAAAAGGTTATGACTAATTATAACCCTTGGATTTAAAGTTTGAAAAATTAATCTTGACCCTTTATTTTGGAGACACATCTAATGGCTAGAATTTAAAGGAGAAGGATCCAATGGCTTAGATTTAGTCTTCTAAAAATCAAAAGTCTACCTAAATCCTAACCATTGAATTAATCAATGGCTAGAAATGCTCTAGATGGTAACTAATAATTATGACAACTTTGCATGCATAATGATGAAGGGGGGGACGGTTTTGGAGTATTAGGAAGGAGGAGACATGTTTAGACATGCTTGTATAGCCTTTTTAGGCCAAAGAAAAAGATGACAAAATGGAAGACTTTGTGCATCATGTGATAGCCTTCAATTATGCCAAATGAATTCATATCTCTCCATTCTTTCACTCCCACGGCAGCAGCACCTTTGGTCACACTCTCCATATTCATTTTTCTACTTCACCAAAAAGCCTCCATCTTATTCTCTCAAAATTCCAAGAACACAAAACAACCATTTTCCTTCCTTTTCTCACCATATGGTTCTGCCTTAGCACCCTTGAGCACCCTCACTCACCTATAATTTTCACTCTCATCATTTCCTAAAACTAAACAATATTCTAAACACTTTTTATTTAGAAAGTCTTCCCAAAATCCCACTCTAAGTGCTTTAAAATCCCACTTTTAACTTACTTCCTTGGAGGTAAACTTTGATTTCTATGGTTTAAATTCATGTTTATGATTTTTTAAATCATGTTTGTTCCATGGTTTGTTTAATTTAATCCAACCATAGATTTTGAATCTACATGATATTCTAAGCAACTTTCATGTTAGATATTTTCTCTAAATCATTCATCTTCATGGACTTTCTTCAAGATCAAAGTTATTAAGTTTTTGAGGTGAAGTATAAGAAGATTTCATTTCTTCTCTTCTTTTTCATGTTCTAAACCATGTTTGATCCATGGTTCCTCTTAATCAAACTTAATATACTAATTTCTATGTATTTTGTTTTGTATTTGAGAAGCCTTTGGTGGTGAAGGACTTGGAAAAAGAAGCAAATCAAGAAGTTGTTGAGGATCTTCAAGAGGTAAGAGGGAGATCCATCTCACCAATCAAGTATGGTGGTGAGAGATGGTCTTATATTTGATGGATGGTGAATACATGTGAGGATTCCAATCCATGGTCATGTAATAATTAATTGTGTGTTTATGAGCTTTGATTTATTTTCTTATGCTTTGATTATTTTTGGCTATGCTTAATATACTTTGCATGATTTTATGGCTTTGATAGTATACTTATAATATGCATGATGAGTATATGGCATGTTTGTGATATTTATGATGAAATATATATATGTATGCCATGATGTGTGGATGGAAAGAAAACTAATCTTGGTCCCAATGGCCAAGGAAGAGCTACGGTTTTGATGCCCTTGATTTGGGTCAATGTGGAAATTTTTCAAGAACAAGGAAATTAAATTTTTATTCTTAGAATAATGAGAATTTTGATCAAGACACCTCAAAATAGGTGTTCACAAATTTATATTTTCATGAATGATAAAATTGAATGATTTGAGAAGCAAAGAAAATAAACAAAAGGTTTGTGTTGCAAAAAGAATGCATACGATTTTGGAATTTATTAAAGTTAGAAAAAAAAATAATGATTCATGGTTTCAATGGCCATTTATAAGATTTTTGATAAATTTAGAACAAATGTTTTACGTATCTTTAAATTAATATTTTCATGAAGAATGATAATGGATGATTTGAAGAGTATTGAAAATAAACAAAGGGTTTATTTTTCAAGAGAACAAAAATACGATTTTAGAGGAATTTTTATTGATTTATTTTGTGTAAAAAGATCCTAAGTATTTTTCTAAATATGAGTTTTGAATGAAATGGGCAAACATTGATTTTAAGGATTTGCAAAGAAAGTGAAAAAGGAGTTGCAAAGAAAGTAAAAATGAATTTGAACAAATGAGTTTAGTTTTTATAACCATCGGTACTTCGGTTTTGAAAATAAAAATTTTAATGGTTTTGTTTGTGTAAAACCATATCAATTTAGAAGGAAAAATATTTGATGATTTCAATAGTCATGTCCACGTTTTTGAAGGCTTGTAATGCCATGATTTTTATGAACAAAGTGATTTTCAAAGTGGAAATGTAAATTTATTTAATACAAGGAATTTGAAAAGGAAATCAGAGCATTTTAATCACTTGAGAAATTAAGTTTTTGTAAACGAAAATATTTTTGAACTTCAATTTATTTTGAAGAAGGTTGTGTTTGGAAATGCTTTGAGAAAAATGGAGAATATAATGGTGATTTGAGAATTTACTAAAGTATAACTTATTTTCAAGTTTTGAAGTACGTGTGAAAATTTTAAGATTTGAAACATTGATTTATATTAATGAAAAAGTAATTTTGTGGATTATATTTGAAAAAGAATTTCTTGAGTAAAGAAACGTAGAAAAAGATTTTCTTGAGTAAGAAAATGTGAAAAATGAAATACAAAGTCATAATATTTTGAGAAAAGATGAAATGGAATTTTTGAAGGTTGAGAAATATTTTTTCGTAATAGAATTATGGTGAAAAATTATTTACGTATCTTAAAAATGTGTTGAAAATGATATTGACTTATTTGAAAGTCCAAAATAATGTTTGAAATATTGAGGAATATTTTACATGATTGTAAAATGGTGAAAAATAATTTATGTATCTTAAAAATGATTTAAAATATAGTAAAATATTTATACGCAATTTTGAAATATGTTAAAATATTTCTACGTGATTTGAATTACATTTAAATATTTTATATAAGTTTAAATTTTGTACGTGATTTGAAAATATAGTTGAAAAATCACTACGTGATTGAACACACGATAAAACATTTTTACGCGATTATGAAAAATAGTAAAAAATTGGTGGAAAATTGTTATGAGATTTGGAAAGCGTTTAAATATTTTACACTATTAAAAATATTATTGAAAAATATACGCAATTTTGAAACAGTGGAAAAATAATATGTGATTTGAGAAACGTATATTTTTACGCGATTGAGAAAGACATTGAAAAATTAATATGTGATTTAAAAGTGCAACAGAAGAGTTGCGGCATTTTGAAAACGTAACCGAAACATTTTGGAATTGTGAAAACATAATGGAAATGTTATGCAATTTTGTGAAAACACAGCGAAAGTGTTTTATAACTATGAAAACATGATAACGTGATTTTGTGTTGAAAATATAGTATAATTACTGTTGAACCAGTGTATGAACACTGTATGAGAAAATGACGTGTTTTGCTTATGACTGGTATTTGGTGCATTTTATATGCATTGGAAAGTGATGTCTGTGATTGGATTTGGTGCATTATACATGCATTGGAATGGTCCGATGGACTGGATAAGGCAAATTGCGTAGGAGAAACATACACCTCTTGAGTGGGTGCGATATGCGTAGTGTAGGTCACTCGTTGACCTTGGGGGCATCGGGGTGCGGGTTGCTTACAGTGGACAGTGAGTCGCTCTACTGTAACCGTGGGTTAGACCGACGCGACACACCGATGATCCTGACCAAGACACTATTCTTAATCAAGATTTGATAAAGACTGTCGTGTATATGCTAGATGTGCAAAAATCAAAATATGGATTATAGCACGTGGTCTGAGGCATGTGGTACCAACAGATCTTTTCGATCATTTCTCCGACCTGAGTTTTAGCTCCATGGAGTAGGAAATCAAGTCTTGTGTACATGCATAAATCTGAACATTTATATCTGTATGATATATTAATTGAGGAATATTGGTTATGATAATTGTTTTGAATACTTGGATGATGATGATGATAATGTTGAGGGCATTATCATAATTATTGCTTATGATAAATGAATTAATAAATGATTGGATGATGATAGTTGATTAATGTTGATGACATGATCATAATTGTGGTACGATCTATCTGTATAATATTACTGTTTGTGTTATCTCTGTGCTGCCATGTTGATATTGGTGTAGGTGATCTCACCTCTTTGTTATATTGTTTTGTTGTGTCTGTACTGTTAAAATTAAATAATAGAAGGATCGAGTTGTCTTAGACATAACGGGCGATGGATAATCTGAGATTGGTGACAACAATAAGGAGTGGACATTCAGGACTCGAAGGTGTGCAGTGTTGACAAAGGAACAGATGTCTGATGCATCAAGATGGACAGAAAAAGGAATAAGTGTGTTAAAGTTTTCCGTTAGTGTTGTACCGTGCTATTAAGTAGGACTCGTCATGGGGTTTGCTACTGTAAAAAAAAAATAAGTCTGTGAATTTTATATTTCTCTTTAAATTGTGATATTAATTGGTGTCAATATTGCATAATGAATAGTTGAAATATGATTTTCAATATTAGCTAATATTTTCAGTAAATTTACGTTTCAGTAAAGAAGAAATTTTGAAATCCATCTTTTATAACTCAAACTTTGTGCGAACTTATTTTCATATTATGATTCGGAAGTCAGAAATGTGATGCCCTAGCTAGGGTGTTATATTAGTTGGTATCAGAGCTAGGGTGTTACATTAGTTGGTATCAGAGCACGGTTTGAGTCTTTTTGGGTTTGTGGTTAGGTCTATTTTGCTTGTGTTGTGTTCTCTGTGTTTGTTTTCTGAAAGGAAATAATGTTGTCTATAATGGATATTAGATCCATTGTATTTCGATCCGCACGCCTTAAAAAAAAGGAATGGCTCGGGATAGTTATACTTGTGTGGAAGTGAAACATGTTACTAGTAATGCAGTTGCAGCTACGGGAGTAACGTGAGCAATGTGGAAAGACGACTGCACGAACAAAGGACCGCTGTTCAGTGGAAACTGGAAGTTGAAGTTTAGGATCTGATGGAAGAGAATCAGTCTTGGAATATAAAATTTCGTAATTTTGGAACTTGGTATTTTTTAGGATATTGAGAAAGTAATTGATTTCGACGGAAGATGAATTTACAACCATTGAGGAAACCAAAAGCAGTAAGTGATGTGAAAGAAAGTACTTAAATGAAGGAATGTACGTCAAGAAAACAATTTGCGTAAAAGTTAGACACATTTCCAAAGAGTATAATCTCTGATGTGTTCTTTGAAAACAGAGTTTTCTATTAGTAAAAATTTTAGATAGTAAGGGAAGTTGTTACTCTGAATGGAACGGGAGTGTTCTAAGCGAAATATTTAATTAATGGAGATTGCGTCATTGGAGCTAATCCTATAAATTATACTGAATATTTCTGTGAATAACCTATTCCTTATAACATATGATTGAGTAGATCAATTATATATTAGAGTTATTCGTTATCCTCTGATTTGTTTACTTCTGTTTCTATTCTTAGCTAATCGAGCTATTCAAGTTATTCAAATTATTGTTATAGATCAAATCTTTGTATTAGTTTGATCTGTTGTTCAAAATTTTTGTGTTAGTTTGATCTGTTTCATAAACAGACGTGGTCTTTGAAAATGGATTGGTTATTTTCCAACCATATCCAATGAGATTATTTCAACAGAGTGTGAGTAATCCAAAGAAAATTTATTCTTAAAAATCAGATTACATCCAATTCTTTGCTGGATATGTTCGATAACAGGTTCGATTCGTTTTGTTATATTCCATGATATTTTCTTTCATCTCCTACAACTGAAGGAATATCTTGCAAGAAAGGATATTTCTATATTTGTATCCGTGTTAACGTATCTGAGTAACGCAGCAGAAGCGTGGTGAATTCTTCAAAAGATTGGAACAATTCTTCTATGGGAAAATTTAAGACGATAATAGAAAGTCATAGAAAAAAATTTATGGAAGTATCTAGTATCGTGCTGTGGAAAGGAGAATTCGGTTAGTGAAACATTTCCTGTTAAAAGCAAAAATCTAGAATATGTAGTGATATGAGAATAAGGAAATTTTAAGTAATACATTACATTAGCTGAACATTACATTACATTAGTTGGAAGTTATCTGAGAAAAACTATTCTAGGCATGAATGAAGATCGGTTGTTGTTATGTTGGTATCAGATATATGGAGATTCTTTCTTTCTGGAGTAACATTCAACATCTTCAGTAATTATAGGATCTAGATATCTATTTGATCAGAAGAAGTTGAACATCAGCAAAGAGATTTTGTTGGTTAGAATAGTATAGCAAGATGTAAGAGAAGAAGCTTCATGGGAATTGGAAAATAAGATAAAGGAGGAATAATGTCATTATTTATTCCGAGGGTGTGAAATCATGTTTCTCAAATTTCGAGGATGAAATTTCTTTTTAGAGGGGAAGTATTGTAACACCCCAAATTTTCTATATCTTAAACAAGTAATTTTTGATTAATGTAATTTTACTATTTAGTAATTTCTGGATACTGTAAAATTATTTTGTTTATTCCATCAGCGTATTTGATCGTTTTGAGTGATTTACTCCGTGTCAAGAAAATAATAATTTTTGGGCAGGGGAAAATCTTTCTATATTTATTTCTCTTGACTGTTAATTATTTTTAACAATCTGGCTTGATTTTCATACGTTTTCTAATATTTATGATTTTTGTGGATGATTATGAATTTTTTTACTGTATGTGGGCTCAGGTGGGTCCCACCAAGTGAAAATTTTTTTACGCATAGAAAAATTTATACTGTTTAGATGGAGACAAGGGATTTTACTAAACCTGAATCCGAAAACAGTTTTAGAAATTTTCTTGTTTTGTATTTGGCACTGTATTTAATTATCGGGTGATAAAAATACAGTAAATATATTCTTTCGTGGGATTTTTAGTAGATAAAAATAAAAATTATATTGCTTAAGTCAATATTAGTGGTTTGGATATCCACCATTGATTTATTTAACGGTGAAGACTTGATCTTGATTTAATTAACAGTTAAGAAATAAATTTAATAAAGAAGCATTGGATAATCACCATTGATTTAATCAATGGTGTGAGAATAAACTTAGTTAGGCAAGCTTCAATATCAACCGTAAATTTAATCAACAGTGTAAATTTGATTATATAAAGTGACCATTTATAACCATTGGATTTGGAATTGATCAAGGGTGGAGATTTAGTCTTAAAAAGTGACAAAGACCATTAATGACCATTGGATGAAGAATTAATTAAAGGTGGAGATTTGGTCTTCTAAAAAGGTTATGACTAATTATAACCCTTGGATTTGAAGTTTGAAAAAGTAATCTTGACCCTTTATTTTGGAGACACATTTAATGGCTAGAATTTAAAGGAGAAGGATCTAATGGCTTAGATTTAGTCTTCTAAAAATCAAAAGTCTACCTAAATCCTAACCATTGAATTAATCAATGGCTAGAAATGCTCTAGATGGTAACTAATAATTATGACAATTTTGCATGCATAATGATGAAGGGGGGACGGTTTTGGAGTGTTAGGAAGGAGGAGACATGTTTAGACATGCTTGTATAGCCTTTTTAGGCCAAAGAAAAAGATGACAAAATGGAAGACTTTGTGCATCATGTGATAGCCTTCAATTATGCCAAATGAATTCATATCTCTCCATTCTTTCACTCCCACGGCAGCAGCACCTTTGGTCACACTCTCCATATTCATTTTTCTACTTCACCAAAAATTCTCCATCTTATTCTCTCAAAATTCCAAGAACACAAAACAACCATTTTCCTTCCTTTTCTCACCATATGGTTCTGCCCTAGCACCCTTGAGCACCCTCGCTCACCTATAATTTTCACTCTCATCATTTCCTAAAGCTAAACAATATTCTAAACACTTTTCATTTAGAAAGTTTTCCCAAAATCTCACTCTAAGTGCTTTAAAATCCCACTTTTAGCTTACTTCCTTGGAGGTAAACTTTGATTTCTATGGTTTAAATTCATGTTTATGATTTTTTAAACCATGTTTGTTCCATAGTTTGTTTAATTTAATCCAACCATAGATCTTGAATCTACATGATATTCTAAGCAACTTTCATGTTAGAGATTTTCTCTAAATCATTCATCTTCATGGACTTTCTTCAAGATCAAAGTTATTGGGTTTTTCAGGTGAAGTATAAGAAGACTTCATTTCTTCTCTTCTTTTTCATGTTCTAAACCATGTTTGATCCATGGTTCCTCTTAATCAAACTTAATATACTAATTTCTATGTATTTTGTTTTGTATTTGAGAAGCCTTTGGTGGTGAAGGACTTGGAAAAAGAAGCAAATCAAGAAGTTATTGAGGATCTTCAAGAGGTAAGAGGGAGATCCATCTCACCAACCAAGTATGGTGGTGAGAGATGGTCTTATATTTGATGGATGGTGAATCCCTGTGAGGATTCCAATCCATGATCATGTAATAATTAATTATGTGTTTATGAGCTTTGATTTATTTTCTTATGCTTTGATTATTTTTGGCTATGCTTAATATACTTTGCATGATTTTATGGCTTTGATAGTATACTTATAATATGCATGATGAGTATATGGCATGTTTGTGATATTTATGATGAAATATATATATGTATGCCATGATGTGTGGATGGAAAGAAAACTAATCTTGGTTCCAATAGCCAAGGAAGAGCTACGGTTTTGATGCCCTTGATTTGGGTCAATGTGAAAATTTTTCAAGAACAAGAAAATTAAATTTTTATTCCTAGAATAATGAGAATTTCGATCAAGACACCTCAAAATAGGTGTTCACAAATTTATATTTTCATGAATGATAAAATTGAATTATTTGAGAAGCAAAGAAAATAAACAAAAGGTTTGTGTTGCAAAAAGAATGCATACGATTTTGGAATTTATTTAAGTTAGAAAAAAATAATAATAATTCATGGTTTCAATGGCCATTTATAAGATTTTTGATAAATTTAGAACAAATGTTTTACGTATCTTTAAATTAATATTTTCATGAAGAATGATAATGGATGATTTGAAGAGTATTGAAAATAAACAAAGGGTTTGTTTTTCAAGAGAACAAAAATATGATTTTAGAGAAATTTTTATTGATTTATTTTGTGTAAAAAGATCCTAAGTATTTTTCTAAATATGAGTTTTGAATGAAATGGGCAAACATTGATTTTAAGGATTTGCAAAGAAAGTGAAAAAGGAGTTGCAAAGAAAGTAAAAATGAATTTGAACAAATGAGTTTAGTTTTTATAACCATCGGTACTTCGGTTTTGAAAATAAAAATTTTAATGGTTTTGTTTGTGTAAAACCATATCAATTTAGAAGGAAAAATATTTGATGGTTTCAATAGTCATGTCCATGTTTTTGAAGGCTTGTAATGCCTTGATTTTTATGAACAAAGTGATTTTCAAAGTGGAAACGTAAATTTATTTAATACAAGGAATTTGAAAAGGAAATCAGAGCATTTTAATCACTTGAGAAATTAAGTTTTTGTAAACGAAAATATTTTTGAACTTCAATTTATTTTGAAGAAGGTTGTGGTTAGAAATGCTAAGAAAAATGGAGAATATAATGGTGGTTTGAGAATTTACTAAAGTATAACTTATTTTCAAGTTTTCAAGTATGTGTGAAAATTTTAAGATTTGAAACATTGATTTATATTAATGGAAAAGTAATTTTGTGAATTATATTTGAAAAAGAATTTCTTGAGTAAAGAAACGTAGAAAAAGATTTTCTTGAGTAAGAAAATGTGAAAAATGAAATACAAAGTCATAATATTTTGAGAAAAGATGAAATGGAATTTTTGAAGGTTGAGAAATATTTTTTCGTAATAGAATTATGGTGAAAAATTATTTACGTATCTTAAAAATGTGTTGAAAATGATATTGACTTATTTGAAAGTCCAAAATAATGTTTGGAATATTTAGGAATATTTTACATGATTGTAAAATGGTGAAAAATAATTTATGTATCTTAAAAATGATTTAAAATATAGTAAAATATTTCTACGCAATTTTGAAATATGTTAAAATATTTCTACGTGATTTGAATTACGTTTAAATATTTTATGTAAGTTTAAATTTTTTACGTGATTTGAAAATATAGTTGAAAAATCATTACGTGATTGAACAAACGATAAAATATTTTTACGCGATTATGAAAAATAGTAGAAAATTGGTGAAAAATTGTTATGAGATTTGGAAAGCGTTTAAATATTTTACACTATTGAAAATATTATTGAAAAATATATGCAATTTTGAAACAGTGGAAAAATAATATGTGATTTGAGAAACATATATTTTTACGCGATTGAGAAAGACATTGAAAAATTAATACGTGATTTAAAAGTGCAACAGAAGAGTTGCGGCATTTTGAAAACATAACCGAAACATTTTGGAATTGTGAAAACATAATGAAAATGTTACGCAATTTTGTGAAAACACGGCGAAAGTGTTTTATAACTATGAAAACATGATAACATGATTTTGTGTTGAAAATATAGTATAATTACTGTTGAACCAGTGTATGGACACTGTATGAGAAAATGACGTGTTTTGTCTATGACTGGTATTTGGTGCATTTTATATGCATTGGAAAGAGATGTCTGTGATTGGATTTGGTGCATTATACATGCATTGGAATGGTCCAATGGACTGGATAAGGCAAATTGCGTAGGAGAAACATACACCTCTTGAGTGGGTGTGATATGCGTAGTGTAGGTCACTCGTTGACCTTGGGAGCATCGGGGTGCGGGTTGCCTACAAAGTGGGACAAGTGAGTCGCTCTCATCAGAATCGTGGGTTAGACTGACGCGACACACCGATGATCCTGACCGAGACACTATTCTTAATCAAGATTTGATAAAGACTGTCGTGTATATGCTAGATGTGCAAAAATCAAAATAAGGATTATAGCACGTGGTCTGAGGCATGTGGTACCAACAGATCTTTTTGATAATTTCTCCGACCTGAGTTTTAGCTCCATGGAGTAGGAAATCGAGTCTTGTGTACATGCATAAATCTGAACATTTATATCTATATGATATATTAATTGAGGAATATTGGTTATGACAATTGTTTTGAATACTTGGATGATGATGATGATAATGTTGAGGGCATTATCATAATTATTGCTTATGATAATTGAATTAATAAATGATTGGATGATGATAGTTGATTAATGTTGATGACATGATCATAATTGTGGTACGATCTATCTATATAATATTGCTATTTGTGTTATCTCTGTGCTGCCATGTTGGTATTGGTGTAGGTGATCTCACCTCTTTGTTATATTGTTTTGTTGTGTCTGTACTGTTAAAATTAAATAATAGAAGGATCGAGTTGTCTTAGACATAACGGGCGATGAATACTCTGAGATTGGTGACAACAATAAGGAGTGGACATTCAGGACTCGAAGGTGTGCAGTGTTGACAAAGGAACAGATGTCTGATGCATCAAGATGGACAGAAAAAGGAATAAGTGTGTTAAAGTTTTTCGTTAGTGTTGTACCGTGCTATTAAGTAGGACCTGTCATGGGGTTTGCTACTGTAAAAAAAAAGAATAAGTCTGTGAATTTTATATTTCTCTTTAGATTGTGATATTAATTGGTGTCAATATTGCATAATAAATAGTTGAAATATGATTTTCAATATTACCTAATATTTTCAGTAAATTTACGTTTCAGTAAAGAAGAAATTTTGAAACCCATCTTTTATAACTCAAACTTTGTGCGAACTTATTTTCATATTATGAGTCGGAAGTCAGAAATGTGATGCCCTAGCTAGGGTGTTATATTAGTTGGTATCAGAGCTAGGGTGTTACACACTTCATCTTATATATGCTATAGGTCTATTAAGAGCAAAGCTCAACCTTCCATTTTTATTTACTTATGGTACCAATTACTTTCTACCTTGGATGGATATAAATTAGTAAGTATTTACAATCACTCTAATAATTTACTTTTCTCATTGAACTCAAGACTCGATGCTACCCAAGTATAAGTTGAGATTCCACCATTGGTGATCATTTAAGATATGGGCTTGAGTCCCATCCTATTAATGTTTTCCTCACCAAATCCCTTGTCAACCCTTTCATCAAAGGATTTGCAAGATTCTAGTCTGATATTATCAAAATAATGGAGATCATTCTATTTGTAATCAAGTCTTTCACATAGGTATGTCTTAGTCCAATGTGTTTGGATTTTCCATTATACACCTGGCCTCATGCCTTTGAAAGTGTTGATTGGTTATCACAATGTATAGATATCGATGGCATTAGATTTGGCCATACTGGAATCTAATGAAGAAAATTTGTAAGCCTTGGTGGAATCAACAACGCAACCTTATTTCTTTGATCCCCAAGAAACAACACCTCCACCAAGAGTCAATATCCAATTGCTTGTTTAAGCATGATCTTCTATATAACATACCTAACTAACATTTGTGTATTCATCCAAAACAGAAGGGTTACCATTATAGTCTAAACTATAATTCATTGTTCCCTTTAAGTATTTCAATATATGGTCACACATAGATCATAGCATACATCAAGCATCCAATTTTTTTTGCATAATCATGTTGTGCAACCAAAGAACTACTATTTGATACTAATTTAATGTTTGAGTCAAATGGTATAGTAATAGGATTACAATCAAAGTGATCAAATTTCAGGAATACCTCTTCTATGTAATGAAATTGAGATTGTCCTAAACTACTACTATCTCTAGTTACCTTGACTCTGAGGATCACATCTACTACCTCCATATTCTTCATGTCAAAATTACTAGATAAGAATCTCTTAGTGTATTTTACCTTCCAAATCAGTACCAAAAACTAGTATGTCATCCACATATAAATGAATCTTGACACATTTACCATTATTGAATTTATTATACACACATTTGTTAGATTCGTTTATTTTATATCCACTAGCAAGAAGAACTTGATCAAACTTTTGATGCCATTGCTTAAGGGCTTGCTTTAATATCGATTTTTTACATTTCCTATAAATAATCCACTAGTAAATGTATTGATGTCTTTTCTCGAGACTTTTCAACAGATTGTTTCCACCAGAAAATTTCTCTAACTTCCGTTGAGGATTGTCAGCCAATTTATAGCAGCTTATCCATCGGAAATGAGTCGCTGGAATTATGTTTTTCGAGGCTTCTAGCAGCTTATCAGTCGAAAACTCAAAAAATTCTCTAGAAAAAATTTTCGGTGACCACTAATCTGTTGAATTTTTTTTATAAGAGATAGGTGCGGCAGCTTCCCTTCCATTTCACGTTTTCTCTCCCACACCATTCACCATCGTCCTCCTTCCTCCCATTCTGGCCACTGTAACGTCTTACTACTATTGGTATTTATTAACTAATAATAATATTATTTAATATTAAATAACATTATTTTAGAGGTGTGATAAAAAAATTTCTTTCATTAATTTTTTTTAACATAGAAACTTTTATAAGGTTATTTTTATTATTTTTTTTACGAATGAACTCATTTATTTATTTTCCTGTTGAATGAAAACATATAGTTACTAAATGTATATGCGCTATCCATTCATATAGTACCAACATACATCTATAGGCATCAAGTAGAGTAGTTGTGCTTTTATTTATTTACAACTATACTACTTTTACTACAACATATACAAAGTCTAGTCAAAAGTAACACACATTATCTACTTAAGCAAAAAAGAACTAGGCATAAAAAAAAGTGTTGGAGTCTATTACATGCTCATATCAAGTGGTATACACAAGTCTAAGCAATGATACATAGAAACACCTACATAACATAGAAATAGTAAACATTGACACTCTCAATCAATAGTACAATAATATTATCATTAGGGTTTCCAATCAACCTCAATATCAACTAGTAGAGTAATCAAAGGCATCATTACTCCTCAAGAAACACCATACAAATAATGAGAATTTAATAAGTTTCAGTAGAAAATACAAACTAAGTAAAACATCATAAAACAAACTAGGATGCTTCCAGTTGTTTTAAAACACAAAACACATGATATAGTAATTTAAAACATAATTATAATTTGTATGAAGCTAATGGCACTTATGCAATGCAAATTCAAAAATGTGACAAGGGATGGAGGTGCCTGATTTTTTATTTAAGAGAGATCTCTATACTAATGCATCCCTTAGTCACCAAGGCCTTACTACCACACCTGGCTCATCCTTTGGAATCACTATCAAATTGAAGCATCAACTATTAATTTGATCTACAATCATAGTGTACATACTTTAATAATTAATTTATGTCTTTCGCATTTTTTTTTCTTCTAACAAATGATATTTGAATCTTTATCGAATATACCAAATTGAAATATCAACTATCAATTTGACCAATATTCATAATAAGACATATTTTGAGAATCTCAAGAAAAATTCTAAGTCTATTCAATTGAATAATTCGACCATATTGCTCAATTCACAAGTTTCCATCAAATCTCTAATATGCATGGTAAAATCATCTTCATTTCATAACTTGATGCCATAAATAAAACCAATATAAGCAATCAAACTCAAAATACCTAATTAGAGTAGTCATGGCTGAAACTTCCAAGATAAGTTTTCTTCAAAATTTCTCATTTCAATGCTTGATTAGCGTACAAATATTGAAGATACAACCTTGATTTAAACTTTAGTTTCATATTAAATTAATCAAATCTTCACTTTTCCAAATTAGGGTTCTTGAACCCTAAAACCCTATCCCTAACCTTAACCCTAGGTCATATTAATTCATGATAAAAACTTCATCAAATTAATCAATTCCATCCATTAACAAGACCAAGGATTAATTCTAAATAATTACCCCAATAATTCATTCAAATTCAAGCATTCTATCCAAATTTACTTTACCATATAAGCAATCTTTTAATAGAGATATAAGTACATAGAAATCAAATTAACATTACACCTTAATCTAACATATTAAATTGAATCAAAATCATGAAAGATTGAGTTTGCTATTTCCTACATTCTTTCCAAGCTAGTTTAGGCATAAGATACTAAGGGTTGAAGGAGGAGAACTTAAGCTCTTTGTCTTTAATTCCTTAATTGTTGAAGCTTTGTGAAGTGATTAGAAGATTACTCTGGGATTTTCTTCCTTTTTCCTTACTTTGCCTTCTTCTTTCTTCCTGTTCATTTCTCCTTTTTCTTCTTTCTTTTTTTTTCTTTCTTCTCTTTTCTTCATGTCCAAACTCCCCCTCTTTATTTTTATCTTAGATTTTTTTTAATCCAAGAAGATATTTATTAATTAAGGATTTAGGTGTTTATTATTTATTTTTAATTTTCCAACTCAGATGTTGCGTAATGTCTTTAGTAACCAATTAAATTAAGACTAGTGTTTTGAATAATGGCTAGCTCCTATTGGTTGGTCATTATGTTATTATTTCTTTCTAACTAATTAGTCCAACTAACTAAACTAAATTAACTTCTAGTTTGGTTATCCAATTAGGGTTTTAGTTAAGGTTTACTAACCCTTCTTGGACCAATTTATTCTTAGTAATGCTTTCAAAATTATAATTTTTCCACCAGTTAATTTAGGTATTTTTACTAGGTATTTTGATCTATACTTTTCACATCTAAGTAGTTTTCTATATTTTTTTAAACATAAGTGATTAATAAATAGACAATTATAGATGAAACACCATAAAAAAATTAATTTATGTATATTACATTTTAGTACTTACAGACCACCCAAATATTCATTTAAATTAACTAGGAGGATGTTATAGTTTTGCTCCCTTTAAAAGATTTTTTGTTCTTAAAATTTAGTTACCTATGATAAATAATTTTGGATATTTTTTTTGCATTTCTTCTTTTGTCTCCCAAGTTGCTTCCTTCCACAGAGCTTTAACCAAAGGAATAATTTTTCGTCTCAAGTGCTTATAACTTTTATCCAGAATCTGTTCAGGTCTTACAGCATATGTCAAATCATCTCTTAATTGCATTGATTCTTCTCCTAAGACATGTAGGGATCATTATAGTATTTTCTCAGTTGAGACACATGAAAGATATCATGAAGATTTGAGAGATTAGGAGGAAGATCAATTTGATAGGCTATTGGACCTACTATTTTCAAAATTTGGAATGGACCTAGAAATCAAGGACTTAATTTATTAGATTTGAATGATCTATCAAATCTCAGTCATTAGAGAGATTTTGAGAAAAACATGTTCTCATTCTTGAAATTCTAAAGGTTTTCTCCTCTTATCAGCATAACTCTTTTGCTTACTTTGAGTAGTAAGCAATTTCTCCCTGATTTTCTAAATTTGGTTAGAAGTTTCCTGTATTATCTCAGGTCCCAACAAATTCTTTCCCCTTACTTTATACTAGCAGAAGGATGACCTACATTTTCTACCATATAGAGCTTCATAAGGTGTCATCCTAATACTAAAATGGTAACTATTATTATAAGTAAACTCTATTAATGGCAAATATTTATCCCAATTTTTGATTTGGTCCATAACATGTAACATCCTCTCCAACCTAATGATATTAATCAGGGTTATAGTAGCTCAATAAGTCGGGTATAAGTTACCTGATGATTTTGGAAATTACTTGGAACGAATGGAGCGTAAATCTATAACACTGAAATATGAGGAACAACTAAAAATAGTTCAAAACTTAGCTAAAATAGCTAAAAGGATGGGAATAAATATGGTAAATTTATTTATAAATTATTAAGGATTGGAATGAATTAAATGAAATTTTTGGAAGATCAGATAAGTTAGTTTGGCATTTTTAATGATACTGAGATAGTGTTTAAAGACCAAACTAATCAGATAACTAAATCAGAACCCATAGGGGTATGAGCAAGTGTAAAATAGAGGAATGAATATTAATTTAAGAATAGAAATAGATTGAGGTGGATACTTAAAAACTTCATAATTCAGTTCCATTAGTTTAAATTAACCCAAGAAAAGAATAATGAAGCCTCGGGACTGGCAACACAGTATAATGAAAATAGTGGGATGAAAATATGGAAAATAGTATGAAATCCTAGAATTTTCCCTAATGCTTGTGGAGGTTGGAAAATTCACTTTTAAGAAATTAAAGTGTCTTTAGCAAATAAAAATTGATCTGCTGGATTCCATTTTTTTCCTCCCTCACGTTTCACCCCTCATGATTACTTTGAGAGATATTTTTCTCTCTCTTCCTTCTCTCACTCTCTCAGCTGACCATAGTAGAAAGAAACAAAGAAAGAAAATGAAAAGAAAAGAAAGAGAGATAGAGGCAGAGACGAGAGAAGCACACAGAAACAAGGAAGGAGATAAAATGGGAAAAGAAAAAAAGAAGACGGGGTGTGAGATGGAGACATAAGTAGAAAAATCGAGAGGGAGAAAGATAATTTTTCTCTCTTTCGTTTGTTCTCCCTCGCTGAAAGGGGAAAAATCAGAAAGAGGGAGAGGGACCGTGAGACAACACCATAAAAATGGAGAAAGAAAAGAGAAGAATGGAGGCCAACCAAGGAAGAGCAAGCAAGGAACCATGGAAGCTTAAGGTAGAGGGATTTTCTCACTCTTTTCTTTGTTCTTTTGCATTTCAAGATCTGATTCTTGATGCTTTTAAGTTCAATTTCTGGTTTGATGATGAACGATTTAACCTTTTGTGTTTGATTCATGATGTGAGAATTTGATTTCCTCTCTTGATTCTTGATGATTTTTAAGATTGAAAAATGGGTATTGAACCCACCTTTGATTTGTGATTTTGGATGAAGATTTTGATGCTTGAATATGATAATTTTGATGATTTATCGATGATAGTTAGACTGGTTTTTGGTTTGATTTGGGAAAAGGATGAATTTCTCGACAGAAACCAGAAGATTCTGGTTCTGGTTCATGGTTGGCGCTACAGCGCTAGTTCGTGCGCGCCTAGGCATGCGAGCACTCAGGCGGGTGAACGGCGGGTGCTTGGGCGCCAGCCAGACAAAATCAAAATTTTGGTCTGTTTCTTGAAAAATTACTTTCCAATTGCAATGCAAGACATTTTTTTAAGACATTAGATGAAGAAAAACATACTTTATGCTATGTCAATGTAATTATGCATGAGTTTATTGATGAAACGAGAAATAATTATGCATTGAGCATGTCATTGGATTAATTGGGGAATTTGCATATTGATGAAATGAGAGGCCTTATGCCATGACATGATTTAATTAAATGAGATTGGTGATTTGAGAAATGGCTTTTATGATGTTGTTGTATCAAATATCACTACTAAAAATTTTTGATTTAGAGACGGAAACAGAGACGGATTTGATGAATTAGAAAGAAAAAATAAACTTTAAAACTTAAAGACAAAATTTAGAGATGAAATTGATCCATCTCAGAATTTTCTGTCTCTAATTCCGTTTCTGTTTAGTCAATTTAAAGTCAAATACAGTTAGAGATGGAATTTACCTATCTCAGATTTTTCCATCTAATTCCATCTCTATTCGGTCAATGTGATGTTTTAAAAAGTCAAATATGTTTAGAGATGGAATTTAGAAATGGATAAATTTCGTCTCTAAATTTTTTGTCTCTAATTCCATCTCTATTTAATCAAATAAATATTTTTAAAAAGTCAAATATATTAAAGACAGATGTGTTATGTCTCTAAATTATATATATATATATATATATATATATATATATATATATATATATTATTTAATTAATAATTTTTTGTTTAAAGATAGAGATGGAGTATTTTCATCTCTAATATTTATACCTAAATCCCTAATTCCAACTCAGAAACCCAATTCTCTCGCTCCCACTCAACCCTCGTTCTGTTATCTCCATCTCTCAGCTCATCTCCATCTCAGCTCGTCCTTCGTGCTACTGAAACTGACCCGCTTTCTCACTGTTGTTTCTCTCTCCACTCTCTATCTCTGCAAGTCCCTTGCTCGCTTCCTACTCTCCCAAACCCCACCCTTCCTTGCCATGGACAACCTCTTCGTCGATCACAACTACTTCTCCGACGACTTTGATTCCACCTACCACCTCTACCCCCACCGTTGCTTCCTCCAAGACGATGACCCCGATTTCGGCCACGAGATGGTCTACTTGCTTCCCTACAGGTCAATTGATTATTTATTCTTGTGCCCCAACTAATTGGAATCCTCGATTACTTGTATTCTAATGAATTTTTAATGTTTAGTTTCATAAAATTGATTTTTGTGTTATGGTTTGTTTATTTTGTTGGAGTGAAAGTAGTGGATTTAAAGCAGAAGGTAAGGGGATTTTTTTTCTAGTTCATTTTATCTTTTGAATTAGTAATGTCACAATCTTCAACCCTTTGTATCCATTGGTTAAGTATTTGTCATTTTTATATGCAAGCTAAGGGGATGAATTATCTTCATAAATGTAATCCTCCCATTATTCATAGAGATTTGAAATCTCCAAACCTTCTTGTTGACAAGAAATATACAGTGAAGGTAAGAATGAGAATTTCTCATGTATACGAAATTGTCATAAGATTTTCATTTAATCCACTGGTCACCCTTAGTAGTGTGGTTCCACTTCTCCTACTCTCACAAATTACCTTGTACCAACACAAGCCTATATTAAGTCACCAAAATTCTCATCTGCTAGCATGGAAGTACTTAGATAGTATATGTTTAATGACACTATTTAGCCATCATGCCTTCCAAACTTTTTTGTGAACTGGTGGAAGATTGAATGTTACTGTAAAATTTGGTCTACCTTCACATAGTTGATAGAAGTTTTAGCATTCAACTAATTAGTCGGGCTTGTTTTGATGCATAATTTGCATGTTGGCAAAAATCCATTTAATATGTAAACTATATATATAGTGTCTTAGCAACATTTTTTTTTGGGAGGAGGGGGTGTTGTTGGTGGTCTATTTTCTTGGGCATTAATGGAGTGTTTTCACAGAATGCTAATCTAACATGCTTCCTTGTACCTTTCCATTAGGTTTGTGATTTTGGGCTTTCCTGACTAAAGGTGAATACATTTCTCTCATCCAAGTCAACTGTCATGACTGTAAGTTTACTTTCACAACATATATTTTCTATTTTTAATATCCTATGTTTCAGAAGTAATTTTTATTATTACTAGTTGAATTTTTCACCTTTTTCTCCGCTAGCCTGAGTGAATGGCTCCAGAAGTTCTTCGAGATGAGCCATCGAATGAGAAGTCAGATATTTATAGCTTTGGTATAATCTTGTGGGAGCTTGCAACAGTGCAATAGCCATTGAGTAATTTGAAGCCAGCACAAGTTTGTCATATACCTTTGATACATGATATTGCAGTATGTTCATGCTTAGATGTTCTATTATGATTATATTGCTTTGATTTTTATGAAAGATCTGATGACTATAAGAATAGACATCAAATAGCATACTGCTGGTAATACTAATATGAAAATGATTGCAAGAAATGTATATTGGTTGAAACATGTATTGAACAGGCCAATGATGACAAGTATACTATTGGAGGTGTCTCAATGGTGTGCCTAAGTGTGGTTTTTGGAGTGTTATCCTATTTCACAGTCGTCGATCTTTGGCATATAATGCTACTTTGACTAAATATGCTTGCATATTTATTTCTCTTTTTCCTTTTGGACTATCAGGCTATCACTAATGTGTTAGATGCAGGGCCTTTTGTATTACTTCAGTCTTCACAAATCCATAATGTGTTGTAGGTTGTGGCAGTTGTTGGCTTTAAGGGAAAAAGACTTGAGACACCACATGATTTGAATCCCTAGTTAGCCTCAATAATTGAGGCTTTCTGGGCCAAGTGAGTTCAGATACATCTTTCATTTGTATTCTGCTTCAATATTCTGTGTAGATTTTATTGGTATTCATGGTTTACTGTAGTGAGCCCTGGAAATGCCCTTCTTTTTCAAGTATTATGGATTCTTTAAGAGTATTGCTCAAACCCCGACATCTCATACTGGTCGTCCTAACATGCCATTATTTACCTAAATAGTTGGAATCCAAGCTGTTATTCATGCATACACATACTATAGGGTTTTATTAGTTTTGATGTCAAACAGGAATACACTGTTTTAGTAGTCTCAGTTGCATACTAAATTCCATAATGACCTTGCATAACACTAAATCTGGCTTGGATGTAATATATGTCTATTTTTTGCTATATTTTGTGGTAAGGGGAATGATTATCAATTTTCTAATGGAGACATGACCTTCTTCCTATTTTTGTTATTATTATTTTGTTTAAAATAAGGAATAATATTATACCAAAAATATTATTATTATTCTATTTAAAATAAGTAATAATATTATACCCAAAAAAAAGTAATAATATGCTAAAGCGCAGTTACAACTCAATCACAAATTAGTTGAGGGACTATGTGTGTGTGTGTGTGGGAGAGGGGGTTTGGTTAAGAGGGTTGGTGTTGTCAATGTTCTTTTTCCCCCTAATGGTTGTTGCTTGTAAAAAATAGTGCATGCCTAAACTCTTGTGATCAAACTAATACATGTTGTCAGGTAGGCATTAAATCATATTTGGTTGTTAGTTTCTTGTTTTAAAACTACTATAGTATGGTTATTTTGTTTTCTTTTATCAGAGAATAGCTGCTTGGAGGAGCTTAATCTTGCTAGTGATTCTGTTCCAAATGAACTTTCTGCTCTATCAGTAAATGGATGGTCACAAATGTAGGATCAAAAGCTTGATATTGTGAAAGTTGATGACAATCAAGAGGTCCTTTGCTCTCTAAACATTGACTGCCATTAGCTTGAAGATGCTGATAGTGAAGATATTCCAGTTAGAGTAGAAGCTATTGCTTCTGGAATTGATGACAGCTGTGCCAGTTCATGTCAAAGAAATTCTTCATCTCTCGAGTGCCATTTCACTAAACAGTTTTCAGTTGCTATCAGTAAGGCAAAGAACTTGCAATTACTGGACCTTAGCAATAATGATTTTTCTGCACAAGTTGCAGAAACATTCTATTAGCAATTGCTTTGCATTTTAGTTGCAAAGAATAATGTTTTGCAAACTCCTAAGTCTAAACATTTGCATTATATTAGGTTGCTGTCTTTATATATTTAACTGAAATCCTCTATTTTCGTTTACTCCCCTGATATTTTTTAAAACCAGGTAAGGTCATATTGGATCAGCTTCTGTGTAGATTTTTTTATATATTTTTTATAAAATGAAGGCATCTAATTATGGCAAATCCCAACTAGATGCCTATTTTTTAAAATATTAGAGATGGATTTAGAGACGAAAAAATTCGTCTCTAATTTAGAGACAGAAATAGAGACAGAATTTTTTCGTCTCTAATTAAAGAACTGATACGAATCTTATAACTGAATAGCAACGAAATTTTAAAATTTAGAGACAGAAAAAATCCATCTCTAATTAAATTCTCCGTCTCTAACAATTAGAGACACCACTTTTAGTGACAGATTAATTTTCGTCTCCAATTTCATCTCTAAATATTTAGAGACAAAATTTTACACATTTAGAGACATAATTTTTTCATCTCTAAAATTGATTTTTTAGTAGTGTGTGTGGGATTGATGAATTTGAATACCCATGATGAGATTGATTGGATTATGCATTATATTGCATATTTGGATGATTTGATAAACAAAGAGATATGATAAAAATGATTTGATTTTCATGGGTATTCCTTTTTGGAACTAGGCTGATTAGGTTTTGGATATGCCTTGTACTAGGGTAAGTCTTGGATAACGGTAAGAGAGAATTTGAGAATCTCTCTGCACCAGAGTAATTGAGGTTGAGGAAGACCTCCCTCTTTACCCATGCTTCCCTAGACATCAAGTAATAGGGGAATACCTCTTTACTTTAGGCTATCCTAAATCCTGGATAGTGTAGGAGCGAATCAAACTTCCCTTATCCCTGATGATTGGTATTGGGAGGATAGACATTCCCTCCATACCACCATGGTAGCGTGATAGACAGCTATCTTTAATTTTAAGATTGATATGGCCTAGTTACCCAGAGAAGTTCTGTGGGTGGCGTGATCAACTGCTACTAATGGGTTGAAGTGCTCCAACCCAAAAGTAGGCTACCAACAAGTGATTGGTATTGTGAATGGATAATTCCCTCCATACCATTTGATTTGAGATGACACATGTATCCTGATGATTTGAGATATGAATCTTGAAAGATGAGATTTCATTGAGATTTATAAATGATTTACGATTTGATGACTCAAGATTTGATGATTTGAATTACCATTTAAGATATGAGATTTCATGAGATTTTCTTGATATTTCTTGAGAATGGAAAATATATGAGATCTTTGGGTATAATTTGATGATTCCGATTTATTGATTTGAGTCTTAATGACTTTGGACACGAAATATTAGATTTTTATGATATGACTGATGATTTTCAATTTATGAAACTTGATATGATTATGATAATTGTAAATGATTTTCATAATTAAATGAACCTCTGTTTCGAGAAAAGGAAAGACCCGATTTGGCTTTAGCCACCTTCCTATGGATTACGTAGACATGATTTAAAAAAAATGATTTTCCTTGAAACAATTGGAATTATTATGATGACACATTTTTAAACGAACTACTGAGAATTTTGATTCTCACCCCCCTACACCTTTGATTTCCATGATAATTCTACGAGGGACCTATAACGACAAGCAAGATGAAGCAAGACGGAGCTTATGGATGAAGATATATTTTAGCTAGTTTGATCAGATTTTTTTCTTATAATAGGTCGATTTAAGTATATTATGTTTAGCGGTGTATTCTTTGTATAAAAATTCATTTCATATTATACGTGTATTATGCTTTCGCTAAAGGCTCATATTTTGTATATTATTAAATTGTTTATTTGAAAAATTGTATATATTCATAAGTAATGTACCAAATTTTAATTACTAATACGTAAACCGGATACGTCATTAGTGTTAGTAATTCGGGATGTTATATTATGGTATCAGAGTAGTTCATCCAATTGAGTCGGGGTATGGACTAGCTATGTTTTGTTATGCATTTGTCTTATCCCAGTGATAAGATGCATAGGTAGAGCTGCATAACTGCCTTGGGATTGTATGTATAGTTAACTGTTACACTGCTACATGATTATTGATCCTGATTAACTTAATATGTAATGCTCGATGCATACAGTAGACTATGGCATCATCCAGGTGTATGCGACAAGATGGAGCGTCGACCAGTGATAGTATGGCAGATATGATGAAGATGACCATAGAGATAACAACTATCAAGAGAAAGTAAGGAGAGATGGTCGTAGCCATAAGGGAATAGACGATTATCATGAATAGAATTTTGGAAAGAATGGGTAGTAACCCACATCCATAATAGGAGAATGAAGTAGCGGTCGAGAGAAACCAAGGATTTTATGATCCTTCAGGGATCAATAAGACTAACCCTCCATCAATTTGAACAAAGGAAGTATGATCTTGCTAAGGTTGAAGAGTGGTTAAGAGAGTTAGAGAAATGAAAGAAATTCTGATAGATTCCCCGTTTGATGTGTTTGAAGAGAATGCTCAGTTTAGGTGTGCCCCACTTATGGTTAGAGTGGATAAAATGTTTGAGAACATTCAGTCTAAACTTCTTAGAGCTCCATAATTCCTCCTTTGTTTGCCTCTTGATCAGAAAAAATTGTGATGTTCATGGTCTATAGAAGAAGAAGAATATTACCGAGTATGAAATCACTACTCAGTGCATAGCTCCTGCAAGGGTCAATGGCCAATATTTGTCTAATGTTTTGTTGACGATCAATGTCAAGCTCAGTGGGTTGAATTCTTTGTTAAGAGTTGAACCATCTCCTTCTCTTCCTATTGTTCCCAAAGTTTTCACCTTCACTCTAGACATGGATGTGTCACATGGTTCACCAAGACAGACTGATATTCCTTCAATTGCAACATGGTCAGCTCTAGACTGCGGCCTTAAAAATGTTAGTTAGAAAGACTGAAATATGGTCGAATGAAAGATCAAGAGGTTGCTAGTAATAGTAGAAGCCTAAAATGATTAGAAGATGATTAAAATTGTTTTTATGGGTCACAACTTAGAATGAATGATTTGATAAACAAGGATCAACCCTAATTGAATAATCAAGGACCGATCATTGCTCATACCTTCAAAATTGTATCTTTGATGTATCTTGGAAACCCTAATGCTCTAGAGGGTTTGCATGGTTCTTCATGGAGGCTCGTAACCCCATTTGTCCATGGTAGTTCCTTAATCTATTTCCCTCTCCCTCACCTTCTTCTTCTTCTCCAACAAAAAATCTACCTCAACGTAGGACTTTTGTTCAAGCGTTAAACAATTCTTTTGACATCCCTATCAGTCAATTACCTAGGCCATGTGTGAAAGGAGACTCTATCTCCATTACAATCTCTAAGGATGAGTATAAAAAGGGGATCGATAGTAGTAAAAATAATCTGCATGGTTGCCTTGTCCTTTAGAAAGGAAACAACCCTTAAAGGTTACCAAATTACACACCAAGTTATCAAAACTGTGGAAACCTATCAGACAATGACGCATGACTCCGCTTGGGAAAGGTTATTCTAAGTTTTGCTTTGCATCACCTGAAGACCTTCGAAGTGTTTGGGCAGTTGGCTCTTGGAATTTAGAGCCTAGTGTTCTAAGGCTTTCTAAATGGAGCCAAGATTTTAATCTGAATACTCAAAAGTAGACGCATGTTCAATCTTAGATTCATATTTATGATCTGCCTCAAGAATATTGGAGGCTAAGAATCTTGTTTGAAATAGTTAGTGGAGTAGGTATTCCTTTATCTTTAGATGAAACTACAAGAAACAAAGCTTTCAGTCACTTTGCTAGAGTTCTTGTTGATATTGACCTTTTTGTAAATCTGCCATCTTTTATCATGGTGGAAAGGGTTGGCTATACTTTTTTTGTTGGGATAGATTATGAAAATCTGCCCAATTTTTATAACTATTGTCAATTTATTGGCCACATAGTTGCTAACTGTAAGAAGAAGAATGGTACTCATCACATCAAGACTCGGAAAGATCTTCCTCCTTTGTAGAAAGGAAAGATGATTTATGTTCCTAAACAGGACGAGATGACTAAAGACTCTTCTAAAGGAATAGGAGTGAAGAATTTACAAGTTGCTGATCCAGTTAATTCTGCTATTGTGATTGAAAATCAGGATGTTGATCCAGTTAATGATAATTCAGGAAATCTTAATAATGTGAATTGTAACACCCTTGTGGGGATGTCACATTTTTAATGCAATAAAATAAAATAATTAAATTCTTACCCAAGTTGTAAATCATTTGGTACATAAATAATATGAGTTGTAAAATTTCTCCTTTTTATACTTGATAACGTTAAATAAAATAACACGGAACACAAAATAAGATAAAACATAATCACATCATAATATACATATGATTTTATCTGAAGTATACAATTAATTTACAACTACAAATATTTAATAAAGCAGTAAAAAGTCAGTATAATACTAAAACATAACACCTAAGACATGAGCCCTTGTCAGAAGACAAATTCCCTAGTTGGGAATGTCTTGACCGATAGAAATTCGACCCAAAAATATATCAAAGTTCTCTCTAGGAGTGTGGTGAAATTCATTCCACAACTCCCTAATAGGTAAAATAACTTCTACGAAAGCAACCATATAAAATGAAGTAACGAACCCATGGCGAGTCCTACTTACTGATAAAGTAACGTCACCACTGTATTCTATGTGTCTTGTGTCCCAGTGGACATACCAAGCCTCAGCGCCTTTGAGAAACTGTAGTCTAAAGAAACTTAATTGACCTCTCCTTGCCGCCATTGTAGTCTTTGATGATATAAACATAAAATAGAAACAGACAGAGCAATACAATAAAGAGGTGAGATAATTTACATCATTACCAGCATGGCAATAAAGAAAATGATAGTATAAACAAATATCATAGTAATACATACCATCATATCACATACAGTATATCAAATCAACACATTATACATTCTATCACAAATTATAATAAACATTAAAATGCAGATAATGAATGATAACACACACTGACTCGTTCCTACTCCATGGAGCTAAACACAGATATCTGAAAGAATGATCCGAAAAGAACTAATAGTACCTCAGGCTGCCCAACCAAACTATTACACTGTCCAACGTCGTGTCTATAGTCCACAATCCAAAACATCGTGTAGCAGTACACAGTCCAATACATTGTGCACTACAGGCATTGTACTAAATAGTCTCCACAAGATCTCGATTAAGAATAGTGCTTGTCGAGATCATTAGTGTGTTGCTTGTTACCACAGTCAAGAGGAGCAACCCACTGTCCATATGTGAAATTATCTACACACTAATGCCTCCAAGATTCATATAATGAACCACACTACGCCTATCACACGCACAACATGGTGTAATTCATCTCGTCAATCAATCGCCAATTATCAACCAAATTGACACAACTCTCAATACATAATTTAGAATCAAAATTACAAAAATACCCTTAATCTCGATATATTACCATATTTACGAAAATACCCTCAGTTTCAATATACCAAAATATAGTATGTCTCCACTTGACAGTACTATCTCACAACAAGTCCGGGTCCACCACTTTGGCCCAACAGTAAAACTCGCTGTTCCATTTAGTCGTGTAGAAATTTTATCGCATTTTCACAATCGCATCGCTTTTACAAATGTTTTTAAATCGCGTAAGTACATTTTGATGTTTTTGAACATTGCGTAATGTTTTTAAATCATTTTCTCAATCGCGTAAAATTTTTAAATCATTTTCTTAACCATACAGCTTAAAAATCATTATTTCAAATATGTGTAAGCTATTTCTAGTACCTTTAAACTACGTAGAATATTTTCCTTACATTATAAATATATTATGAAATCTCTTCATTTTATATGTCTGATTTTAGTAAATTTCGGCAGCATTTTGCCTAGAAAATCAGTACATGGTATTTTTAATGTGTTTCTCTAAATACTGTTCATTTTAACCTTACCCAACAGTTACACTTTGAAACTTGCTAATGCGCTTCAAAACTCAGAGAGTGAGCTCTACGTTGGTATTTTTCAAGTGTTCTTTTTATTTCTTGCTTATCACAAATCCTTCTAACCTAGAATTCTAAAACTAACTTCATTCATTTTATTTTTCAAAGATTCATTGGAATCAATTTCTTTTGTAAATTAGTTACTTAACCTACCTTAGAAAATAAATTTGGAATTCAAATATACATTAAATGGCATGTTGGCCAAAATAAATCTAAATCATTCTCAAATTCATTATTTTACCTAGATTCATTAAAATCATTGTTTTAGAAAATGGTTGAGAACATTTTGGTTCTCTTTTTCTTGGAGAAGTCGTGAGCCTCTATTGTGTTCTTTGGAACACTCATGCAATCCTTACATGTTATTCACATCCTACATTAATACTCATGCATTTATAAATACATGCAATATATTTTAAAAACTATAAACACATGCAATATATTTTAAAAACTATAAACACATGCAATATATTTTAAAAACTATAAACATGTTTGCAAACAAAATCAACAACAAATAGGAAAAACAATAAACAACCACACAAATGAATCCTTATGGATCCTTCACACACATACAATCCATTTTCTCATCACCACACAAGGTTGATGAGATTAAATCTCCCTCTTACCTCTTGAAGACAAAGATCTCCTAGTCTCCTCCTCTCCTTGGATTTTCATATAGTCCTCAAAATAAATCCCTAAAAATCTTAAACAATAAGCAAAATCATATACAAGGCTTCACAATGGAAAACCATGGAACAAACATGGTTTAGAAAATCACAAATCAAATTTTAAACCATAAAATCAAAAGCTTACCCTTAAGGAAGTAACCAAAAGCTTGGATTTTGAACTAGAAGGAGTAGGTTTTTGACAAAACCTTGTAAAGGAAAAGTGTTTAGGAGATAGTTGTGGTTTAGAAAAAGTGAAGAGGTAGAATTATAGAAGATTGATGGTGGTGTTGGGTGCTTGGGCCGAATTTGAGAGAGAAAATAAAAGAGAAAAGTGTTCTTGAGTTCTTAAAAATTTGAGAGAATATGAAGGCTTAGATCTAAATGAGTGAAAAAGTGAAATTTGAGTGTGTAATGGGAGGTGGGCTACCGTGAGTGTATAGGAGAGTTTAGAGGATTTACTTGAATAGCAAAATATCACAAATGGATTCACACTTGAAGCACATGGCTTATGTCACCATTTGGCCACCTAATGTGCATGCAAGATGGTTCAAGAAACTTGGAGAGGCTTCCCAAGCTCTTTGGCCGTGTGGCCTTAATAGGATTAAGGGCTTGGTTTAATTTTAATTAATGGCTAATCACATACTAATTAAATGGCTAGTTAATTAGGTTAAGTCTCCTATTAATACTTAATTAACATTCTAATTACATAACTAATTAGTTTAATATATAATTGCATATATCATAACTTCTAAACAAAATTAGGATATCTAATTAATAATTAGATTGTAACTAATTAATAACTAAGTTAGTTTACTTAGTTTGTTAATTAGGCAATTAAGATTATGAAATTAGGTTTAATTAGCTTCTAAGCAAAGTCAAGCCACTATATTTGACTTAAGCTTAACCATTGAATTTAGCTTTAATTCCTAGCCCATGATTTGATCTAAGGTGGATATTGCTTAGTGATTTAATTAGAATTGTTCTCACACCATTGATTTGATCAACGATTATGATCAAAGACATCTAAATCATGCTTTTCATCCAAGGGTCCACAAAGAAGTCTTTGCCTCTTTATTTGATCACTTCTTATTGGTTTAAAATAGTCAAGCCACTTTCGTTGACTGATTCCTATTGGCTTAGAATTTTGTCCAGTCAGAATTGTTGACTGCTTTTCTAAACATAGGTCCCACAGACTTTTCAGGGTCCATGGTCATTTTGAAGCAAATTTCTTCTATTTTTGAGACAGTAGGTACTGTCAAATAAAATAATATTATAATAATATAAAATTATTTTATTACACAGTTAAATCCTAAAAATTAAAAGATTAATATATATATCAATCAGAATTGAGTTTAGTAAGATCCCCCAACTCCAATTAAGTAAAATAAGATTTTTCTGACCAGAAAATTATTATTTTCCTGACTCGGAGCAAATCACATAAAACAATCAAAAATAGTATCGGAACAGTCAAATTATTTTTATATTGCACAGAAAACACAAAACAGTGTAATTTTGTCAGTTCTGTAGCATAGTCTAAAATTTGGGGTGTTACAACTCTCCCCCTCTAAAAATAAGTTTCGTCCTTGAAACTTGACATACACTTAAAATAAAAACAGATACTGCTCTCCTATCTTCTCTTCCAACTCCCATGTGGCTTCACCACTTACATCGTTCCAAACTACTTTAACTAATGCAATCTCCTCTCCTCAAAGTTGCTTAGTCCTTCGATCTTCAATCTTGACTAGAAACGTCTCATAGGTTAAATTCTCCTTCAGTTGTACGGTGTCTAGTTCAATGACGTGAGTCGAATCAGAAATATATTTCAGTAGTTGTGATACGTGAAATACATTATGAAGATTCGATAAGATTTGTGGTAGTGCAATCTGATAAGCTACCGGACCTACTCGACGAAGTATCTGATATGGCTTAATAAACTTCAGAGTGAGTTTCCTCGACTTGATCACTCGTCCAACTCCAGTCATAGGTGTCACACGTAGAAACACATGGTCACCTTCTTCAAATTCAAGCGGTCTTCGTCTTTTATCATCATAACTCTTTTGCCTCGTTTGAGTTGTCCTCATCTTGTCTTGAATCATCTTCACTTTCTCAGTTATCTGCTGCACAAATTCGAGTCCTACAATATTACTTTCACTAGCATGATACTAACACAATGGCGCTCTACAGCGTCTCCCCTATAATACTTCATAGGGTGTCATCCCTATACTCGAATGAAACTATTATTGTATGTGAATTCTATCAATGGTAGAAATTCATCCAAACAAGTCCTTTGAAAATTCTAACTATCATCTTTTCCTTATATCCAAGCCTCTCTTAATTGTATAGGTACTTCAAGCCTTTGAAATTATCGTAGACTTTATAAGAAAGAAAATGTCTTTAGAGTTTCCTTGCACAATGATTATCACATATCCTAAAACATAAATCGAATAATTCTTCTCATGCACGTTTTACTGCCTTGAAGTATACGCCACCACCTTTCTATTTGACCTCAACACTTAATCTAAATCCACGAGTTGAACCTCTTCTAACCAAATTTGCATTTGACTAGTTTCGCGCATAACTCCTTTTTCTTCAGAAATTGAAGAACTGCGCTGAGATCTTCAGCATGTTCCTTCGAATTTCGAGAATAGGTCAAAATATTGCCAATAAGGATAATGACAAATTTGCCTAGATGAAAAAGAAAGATCCTATTTATATTATTCGTGAATATCACCAAAACATTCTTTACCCCGAATGGTAGTACTAAATACTCATAGTGCCTGTATTGCATCCGAAAATCTGTCTTAGAATATTCTCTACTTTTACGCAAATCTGATAATAACCAGTACACAAATCGATCTTGGAGCGAACAACGATTTCCTTCATTTGATCTTCTAGTTTCCCTGTTGTCACATCATTCCAGATTTTCTTCATCAAGATAAGTTATGCTACTTGCCTATTTTTAATCTTAACAGAAAATGTCTCATAGACCAAGTTTTCTTCTAATTGTACTGTATTTGGTACTATGACACAAGTTGAATTAAGAATAATCCTTCTTAATTGAAATACATGAAAGACACTATGAAGGTTATAAGGAAAAGTAATGAGACTATTCAGTAGGTTACTAGATTAGTCCAACAAAGAATTTGAGATGGTCTAATAGATTTCGAAATGAACATGATCCAATAATTTTAGAAATGAATTTTCTGGATTCAAATCCAAAATCTCAGGTCAAGGAAACACTAAAGTTGCATTGTAACAATCTAGTAGGATATGGTTGGAAAATAACCAATCCATTTATAAAGTCAGACTCTTAAATAGATGTGATTTTGGATAAACAGATCAAATCAACAAAAAAAAATTGATGTTCAATAGACATAGGGTAGAGTTAGAAAACTTGAGTATAAACAGCAAGTTCAGCAAGAAGAGTAGAAATACTCAAATCATACTATAACAAAGACACGGATAAATCAAATTGATTTACTCAGTCTATTTGAGAAAGAAATAGACAAACCAGATCAATAAAAAGTTTCAAACTCCTATAATAATAGGATAGTTTTAAACAGGCTCAAGCAGTAATAACAAGTTTAGAAGTTGAAGTAACATTATGAAAGAAGTAAAACACAGATAACCTCAAAAGATTTACACAGTCACAGATCACAAGAGAATGGGTTACCTCGCGAATTATACAGCACAGTTTTAAGATTATCCTCTATGGCACAACTTTCTCGCTTCTTAAGTTTTTGTATTTGAACATTCTCATCACACTCTTTGCACCGGCTCTTTCTTCTTTTTGAGATTTTGAAACACGTGTATTACTAATGGAAGTTTCTATCTTCAACTAATCACATTCTTTGGAGAAGTGTCCAGGCTCTCCACATTTATAACAAATCATCCCTTCATGCCGACAATCTTTGGTAAGATAATTTTTTTTTCCACACTTGAAATATTTCATTAGTGATGCCACAGTCTGACCAAAATCGTTGTCACTAGTACTTCCTCTCTTTGTTCGTTGTTGTTTCCTCGGTGGTTGTACATACGACTTTCTCTAAAAACGATTGACCTTACGCTTCCTTCTATTTTGGATTATCGAAGGTTCTAAGTTACAGCTTCTCGCATCCGGTGGTTGCTCCAATCCTAATAAGCTATGAAGTTTGATTATCAATTCTTACTGCTGAGCGATCATCTGTCTCTATTGTACCGCTACTTCAATCATCTTTTGCATCACACTTCTATCTGCGGCTGTACGATCTTCATCACATTTCGCGTCCACATGCTCATGTTCGTAACATTCCATTATCTTTCTTCGAAGACAAACAAAATCAACACACAACGAACTAAACGTAGCGATTTCGCACAAAATCGTTTCCTTTCAGAAATCGAAACATATCTCCGTGTTCAATATCAGAGATTCACACAACACAAACAAGATAAACCTACCCACAAACCCAAAAGACTCTAACTTGGGCTTCGATACCAACTAATGTAACACCCTTGTGGGGATGTCACATTTTTAATGCAATAAAATAAAATTAAATTAAATTCTTACCCAAGTTGTAAATTGTTTGGTACATAAATAATATGAGTTGTAAAGTTTCTCCTTTTTATACTTGATAAGGTTAAATAAAATAACACGGAACTCAAAATAAGATAAAACATAATCACACCATAATATACATATGATTTTATCTGAAGTATACAATTAATTTACAACTACAAATATTTAATAAAGCAGTAAAAAGTCAGTATAATACTAAAACATAACACCTAAGACATGAGTCCTTGTCAGAAGACAAATTCCCTAGTTGGGAATGTCTTGATCGATAGAAATTCGACCCAAAAATATATCAAAGTTCTCTCTAGGAGTGTGGTGAAATTCATTCCACAACTCCCTAATAGGTAAAATGACCTCTACGAAAGCAATCGTATAAAATGAAGTAACGAACCCATGGCGAGTCCTAATTACTGATAAAGTAACATCACCACTGTATTCTATATGTCTTGTGTCCCAGTGGACATACCAAGCCTCAGCGCCTTCGAGAAACTGTAGTATAAAGAAACCTAATTGACTTCTCCTTCCCGCCATTGTAGTCTTTGATGATATAAACATAAAATAGAAACAGACAGAGTAATACAATAAAGAGGTGAGACAATCTACATCATTACCAGCATGGCAATAAAGAAAATGATAGTACAAACAAATATCACAGTAATACATACCATCATATCACATACAGTATATCAAATCAACACATTATACATTCTATCACGGATTATAACAAACATTAAAATGCAGATAAAGAATGATAATACACACTGACTCGTTCCTACTCCATGGAGCTAAACATAGATATCTGAGAGAATGATCCAAAAAGAACTAATAGTACCTCAGGTTGCCCAACTAAACTATTACACTGTCCAACGTCGTGTCTGTAGTCCACAGTCCAAAACATCGTGTAGCAGTACACAGTCTAATACATCGTGCACTACAGGCATTGTACTAAATAGTCTCCATAAGATCTCGATTAAGAATAATGCTTGTCGAGATCATTAATGTGTTGCCCGTTACCACGGCCCAGAGGAGCAACCCACTGTCCATATGTGGAATTATCCGCACACTAATGCCTCCAAGATTCATATAACGAACCACACTACGCCTATCACACCCACAACACGGTGTAATTCGTCTCGTCAATTAATCGCCAATTATTAACCAAATTGACATAACTTTCAATACATGATTTAGAATCAAAATTACAAAAATACGCTTAATCTCGATATATTACCATATTTATGAAAATACCCTCTGTCTCAATATACCAAAATATAGTATGTCTCCACTTGACAGTACTATCTCACAACATGTCCGGGTCCACCACTTTGGCCCGACAGTAAAACTCACTGTTCCATTTAGTTGCATAGAAATTTTATCACATTTTCACAATCGCATCACTTTTACAAACATTTTTTAATCACGTAAGTACATTTTGACATTTTTGAACATCGCGTAATGTTTTAAAATCATTTTCTCAATCGCGTAAGATTTTTAAATCATTTTCTTAACCATACAGCTTAAAAATCATTATTTCAAATATGTGTAAGCTATTTCTAGTACCTATAAACTATGTAGAATATTTTCCTTACATTATAAATAAATTATGGAATCTCTTCATTTTATTTGTCTGATTTTAGTAAATTTAGGCAGCATTTTATCTAGAAAATCAGTACATGGTATTTTTAACGCGTTTCTCTAAATGCTGTTCATTTTAACCTTACCCAACAATTACACCTTGAAACTTGCTAACGTGCTTCAAAACTCAGAGAGTGAGCTCTACGTTAGTATTTTTCAAGTGTTCTTTTTATTTCTTGCTTATCACAAATCCTTCTAACCTAGAATTCTAAAACTAACTTCATTCATTTTATTTTTCAAAGATTCATTGGAATCAATTTCTTTTGTAGATTAGTTACTTAACCTACCTTAGAAAATAAATTTGGAATTCAAATATACATTAAATGGCATGTTGGCCAAAATAAATCTAAATCATTCTCAAATTCATTATTTTACCTAGATTCATTGAAATCATTGTTTTAGAAAATGGTTGAGAACATTTTGGTTCTCTTTTTCTTGAAGAAGTTGTGAGCCTCTATTGTGTTCTTTGGAACACTCATGCAATCCTTACATATTATTCACATCCTACATTAATACTCATGCATTTATAAATACATGCAATATATTTTAAAAACTATAAACACATGCAATATATTTTAAAAACTATAAACATGCTTGCAAACAAAATCAACCACAAATAGGAAAAATAATAAACAACCACACAAATGAATCCTTATGGATCCTTCACACACATACAATCCATTTTCTCATCACCACACAAGGTTGATGAGATTAAATCTCCCTATTACCTCTTGAAGACAAAGATCTCCTAGTCTCCCCCTCTCCTTGGATTTTCGTGTAGTCCTCAAAATAAATCCCTAAAATTCTTAAACAATAAGCAAAATCACATACAAGGCTTCACAATGGAAAACCATGGAACAAACATGGTTTAGAAAATCACAAATCAAATTTTAAACCATAAAATCAAAAGCTTACCCTTAAGGAAGTAAACAAAAGCTTGGATTTTGAACTAGAAGGAGTAGGTTTTTGACAAAACCTTGTAAAGGAAAAGTGTTTAGGAGATAGTTGTGATTTAGAAAAAGTGAAGAGGTAGAATTATAGAAGATTGATGGTGGTGTTGGGTGCTTGGGCCGAAGTTGAGAGAGAAAATAGAAGAGAAAAGTGTTCTTGAGTTCTTGAAAATTTGAGAGAATATGAAGGCTTAGATCTAAATGAGTGAAAAAGTGAAATTTGAGTGTGTAATGGGAGGGGGGGCTGCCGTGAGTGTATAGGAGAGTTTAGAGGATTTACTTGAATAGCAAAATATCATAAATGGATTCACACTTGAAGCACATGGCTTATGTCACCATTTGGCCACCTAATGTGCATGCAAGATGGTTCAAGAAACTTGGAGAGGCTTCCCAAGCTCTTTGGCCGTGTGGCCTTAATAGGATTAGGGGCTTGGTTTAATTTTAATTAATGGCTAATCACATACTAATTAAATGGCTAGTTAATTAGGTTAAGTCTCCTATTAATACTTAATTAACATTCTAATTACATAACTAATTAGTTTAATATATAATTGCATATATCATAACGTCTAAACAAAATTAGGATATCTAATTAATAATTAGATTATAACTAATTAATAACTAAGTTAGTTTACTTAGTTTGTTAATTAGGCAATTAAGATGATGAAATTAGGTTTAATTAGCTTCTAAGCAAAGTCAAGCCACTATATTTGACTTAATCTTAGCCATTGAATTTAGCTTTAATTCCTCGCTCTTGATTTGATCTAAGGTGGATATTGCTTAGTGATTTAATTAGAATTGTTCTCACACCATTGATTTGATCAACGGTTATGATCAAAGACATCTAAATCATGCTTTTCATCCAAGGGTCCACAAAGAAGTCTTTGTCTCTTTATTTGACCACTTCTTTTTGTTTAAAATAGTCAAGCCACTTTCGTTGACTGATTCCTATTGGCTTAGAATTTTGTCCAGTCAGAATCATTGACTGCTTTTCTAAACGTGGGTCCCACAGACTTTTCAGGGTCCATGGTCATTTTGAAGCAGATTTTTACTATTTTTGATACAGTAGGGACTGTCAAATAAAATAATATTATAATTGTAACACCCCGAAAATTATTTATTTTATCATTAATCATCATTTTATAATATTTAAAATTTTTGGAAATTTTTTGTGGATTTTTTCGAAAACGTCGAATATTTTAATATATTCCTCGTTTTACTTGCGCACTGAGCAGAGTCAGTCAAACGCCCCAGAAAATTGTTTATTTCATGACAAATATTCATTTTTTAGTATTTGTGATTTTTAAGAATTTTTGTGGATTTTCCTGAAAATGTCAAATATTTTAATATATTCTTCATTTTACGTGCGCGCTGAGCGGAGCCAGGATAACGAAATGTTTTTCCTGAGGCTGGTATATCTTGAACTGTCAACGTGTCGATGGGGGATCTTACTAAATCCGAGGCTGAGCACAGTTTGCGAGGTTTGCATTTTTTGAGATTTTATCTGACAAATAAAATCGCTGTATCATAAAATTATCTGATGAATAATAAAATATTATTTTCATCAACAGTAACTTTTATTTACTGGGAAAATAATTTTAACAGTGTAATTAATCATCTGTTCAAGAGTATTTAATTTAGGAGGCAAGCTTACTTTACACTTTTATTGAGAAA
Organism: Ormosia semicastrata; assembly: GCA_029884595.1. Classification (NCBI taxonomy): domain Eukaryota; kingdom Viridiplantae; phylum Streptophyta; class Magnoliopsida; order Fabales; family Fabaceae; genus Ormosia; species Ormosia semicastrata. The sequence goes on from JAQQTO010000060.1 coordinate 61,088,880, forward strand.
TGTGCAAAGCTTTTCAAGGAAGCTTCTAGGAAATTTCTTCCAAGCTTTCCAAGGAAGCCATGCACTCTCTTATGCACTCTCTCTCCTCTCTCCACAACTCACGGCTGCTGCACTTTTGGGGGGGGGGAATTTGTGCTTTCCTACAATTAATTATACTACACTAAGTTCAAAATTCAAAAGCTATCACCTTTAATTTTTCTATTCACTTCTCTCTCTAAGCTTCATCTTTCTTCTTCCTTTGAAATTTTTCTCTCCTCCTTCTCTCTAGAGGCTCACGGCTAGTAGCCCTTCCACACCCCATCCATCACAAAAATTTCATCCAACCCCATTTTCTCAATCCTCTCCACCTCCTAAACACTTCTCTAGTTGGTGGTTCCTTGAAAAGCTTCAATTTTCACCATTTTCTTCAAGCTTCAAGCTTAGGGTTTTTGGGTAAGCTTCTTGATTCTTCACTTCCTTTTTTCTCATTTTCGTTTCTATGGTCTTCTTGGTGACCATCCATGCTTTATTTTTTGAGCATTGGTGCTATTTTAATGAGATTGAAATTTTAGGGTTCTTGGTGGTGTCCAATCCAAAAATTGCAAGGAAATTCTAGGAGGCTTCTCTTGCTTTCTTCACTTTGGTAAGGGGAAGACACTCCTCCTCAACCTCTATTAGCAATAAGAAACCTTGGTTGTGATTGATTGTGAGAAAACCCTATTGAGGGTTATTCTTTGTTTGCATGATTAGTATGTTTACATGTTGTTTGCAATTTGTTGATGCTATTGGATTGATTGTTTATGTATATTGATGTATTGGAATGGATTGGAAGGCATGAAATGGAAGAAAATGATGTGGGATTTTCTCTTGGATGGCCACGGTTTTAGGGGCCCAAAATTGGGGTTCTTTGTGAACAATTGTAACAAGTGGGAATCATAATTAATCAAGTGTACATTATGTAATTAATGGAATGAAAAATTTGGGAACCTAATCCCCTAGGGAGGCCACGGCCTCTAGGGCCTTTTGGGACTTGATTATGCAACTTTGGTAACCTTGGAACATAAATAAATCAAGTGATTAAATTATTGGTAATGGGATAGAAAATTTAGCAAATTGGAATATTTGGATATACCTTGAGATTCATAAATTTTAAAGAACTAAGAATGAAATTTTTCATAAGACTTAGGGTAATTTTAATTAGGGCAAGAATAAGAGAGTGTGAGACTTTGAGACTCTTAGGATAGCTTTCTAAGTGTATGAGAATAAATTACAATAGAGAATTTAATTGATTAAGAGAATTTCTCTAGAGACAAACTTTGTAAGAAAGGCTAAATTTAAGTAAGAATTCATAATAAACCTTAAAAATGTACTAATTCATTTAATTCCAATATTATGATAATGTGGGTCCATGTGAGTGACCAATGATGTATTGATACTTAGTTTGGCCAATTGTGGCATATTGTGGAATAATATGTAATGATGATCATACATGATTATGCATAGAGTCTTTATGCATTGTGAAAGTCCTTTAGACTGTTGTTAAGGCCATGTTGCCTAGGAGATTGAACACACCTTAGTGCGGGTACGAGTATACTAGTGTAAGTCATATTGTTGACCATGGGGGCGTCGGGGTGCGGGTAGCCCGTAATGGACAGTTGGTAGCTCTTCTGTCCGTGGGGCAAACCGATGCAAACGCACCGACGATCCTGACTGGGAACTGTCCTATGTTGTGATCTAGCGTAGACTGTCTGTACAATGCCTTGATGTGCACGTGAATAAACTAATGAGTTATAGCACTTTGGTGTGAATGCTTATGTCTCTAAGGCATGTCAAAAGGTTTTTGATGATAACAAAAGCAAAAGAGAAGATCAAGCACAAAAGGAAAAATCAAGATCAAAGAAAGAAGACAGAAGGTTTAATTAGTTATTTAGACTTAGGAGACTAATGTTAAATGCTCTCAAGATTTCTCAAATGGTTTTTCAATATGTGATTTCAAAATAAATGGGAAATTTCAAAGTTAAACATGGCTTTCAATAAAACTTGAGTTTCAACTTTAAATCTAACACTCTTAAAAGGATTTATGTTTAATCAAGTATCTTGAGGTGTTGGAAATGACTTACAAGCGTTATTGGACTTGAAAAATGTGTTCAAAGGCCAATGTAATCGATTACATAATGTTTGTAATCGATTACACATCAAACAGAAAGCATGTAATCGATTACATGAACAATGTAATCGATTACAAGCAAGTCAGAGGCCATGTAATTGATTACACAATATATGTAATCGATTACACAAAGCCCAGAAAGGCAAAGAACACGTTCGACGAGAAATGTAATCGATTACACAATAAATGTAATCGATTACACAAAACCCAGAAACTCAAAGAACACGTTCGACGAGCTATGTAATCGATTACATTAATATTGTAATCGATTACACAGCAAGTCAGAAGTCATGTAATCGATTACATGAGCATTGTAATCGATTACAAGCAAAGTCAGAAGCCATGTAATCGATTACCTAAAGAATATAATCGATTACACAGAGCCCAAAAAGTTCAGAAAATGTTGGAACAACAATGTAATCGATTACCTGAGATATGTAATCGATTACACGCATCCTGACAACGTCCAACGGCTATATTAAATGCATTAAATGCATGCCCAACTACCTCCAACGGCTCTATTAATTGAGAAACTTATAAATACCCAAGTTGGGTCCTTGTTTATGGTTGACCTTGAACCAAAAACTGATCATCATACTTCAAAACGTGAATCAATCCTTAAAATCATTTCTTGCTCTATTTTCTGACTAAAAACGTGAAAAATCTTTGAGAGCATATTAGAGCTTCAATTTGTAAACACTTGCTCTAGAGAGAGCTTCTTCTATTTCAATCTTATACATTCTGATTAGTGAGGGTGAGGTATCCCTCAAGTTTTGTAAGGGTGAGGTATCCCTTGAAAAATAGAGGCTCAAGCTTTTGGGTGAGGTATCCCATACTGTTGAGTGCTCAAGGTTGTAGTGGTTTTTCAAGCACCCATTGAAGCTTGAAGATATAGTGGAAAATCTCAAGGTGTTGCTTGGGGACTGGACGTAGATCACAAGTGGAGTAGTGATTGAACCAGGATAAACGATTGTGTTTGTTTCTCTAAACCCTTCTCTGCTTATCTTTGTGCACTGTTTCATTGTTTTATTTGGATATTGTCTCCTTGGCTATTACGTTCATTAGTAAAAGTGCTTAACTCATCTATTCAATTATCTCTGTTCATTCAATAGCTTCAACGAAAATTGATTGTCAAACGATTTGTGAACTTATTTTTAACTACTCAATTCACCCCCCTCTTGAGTATTGAGGCCACTTGGTAACAAGTGGTATCAGAGCTAGACTCTTGTATAAAGAGCTTAGCAGCTTCAAGAGAAGTGATGGCTTCAAATGGTTTTTCAAATGAAGGCTCTTCTATAAATAGACCTCCTTATTTCAATGGGGATGGTTATGCCTATTGGAAAGAAAGGATGAAAATTTTTATTGAAGCTATTGACTTTGATGTGTGGACGCCTTGATTGAAAATGGTGCTTTTGTCCCTACACAAACTAAGGATGGTGTGACAATTAATACACCTAGAAGTGATTGGACCGATGATGATAAAAAGAAGGTTCAATATAATTTGAGAGCCAAGAACATCATCACCACATCTTTGGGGTATGATGAATTCTTTAGGGTGTCAAATTGTAAGACCGCAAAAGAAATGTGGGATACCCTACAAGTAACTCATGAAGGTACTAGTGAGGTAAAAAGATCTCGAATAAACACTCTTACTCATGAATATGAATTGTTTAGAATGAATCAAGGTGAGAGTATTCAAGATATGCAAAAGAGATTTACTCATATTGTTAATCATCTCATCTCATTGGGAAAGACATTTCCTAATAAGGATCTTATTAACAAAGTCTTGAGATGTCTAAGCAGGAATTGGCAACCCAAGGTAACGGCGATTGCGGAATCAAGAGATTTATCAACCATGTCTCTAGCCACCCTATTCGGAAAACTTCAAGAGCATGAGCTGGAACTAAGTAGGCTCAATCAAAATGAAGAACATGACAAAAAGAAGAAGGGAATTACACTCAAGGCCACCTCTCCCATACTTGAAGATGATGATGAAGATGGTGAAGAGGATGCTAAAAATATTGAGCTAAGTGAGGAGAATCTTAGTCTCCTTGTGAGAAAATTCGGAAGATTCTTGAAGAAAAATGGATTTCAAAGAAGACCACCGTTTCCTCAAAAGAAAGCATATCACAAAGGAGAAGGATCCTCCACTCCTCCAAAATGCTATGAATGCGGAAAACCGGGGCACATGAAAATGGAGTGTCCTATATATCTCAAGAAGACGGAGAAGTTTGAGAAAAGACCCTCCAAGGAAAAGAAAGGAAGAAGAGCATATATAGCTTGGGAGGACAATGACTTAAGCTCTTCCGATGACTCAGAAAATGAGGAAGCCCATCTTTGCCTCATGGCTCAAGGAGAAGAAAGTGGAGAAAGCGACACCGAGGTAACCTCTTCTAACCTAGAACCTCCACCTTCTTATGATGAATTGCAAGATGCCTTTCAAGAATTGTATGATGAATCTTTGAGGCTCACAAAAATGATTTTGTCTTCCAATAAAATAATCTCCCTATTGACAAAGAAAGTTTCTACTTTAACCAGGGAGATAAATGAACTTAAAATTGAAAATGAGACTTTAGGACTCATAGATGCTAATTCATCATGCATGATTTGTTCCTCACATGATAATGCATCCATATCATTACCTTGTTTATCATGCAAAGCTTTTGAAAAAGAAATTGAAGACTTGAACAACACTCTTGCAAAATTCACTTTTGGAAGAGACAACTTGAATGTGTTGTTAGGGAGACAAAAATGTGTTTTCCAAAAAGCCGGTTTAGGATTTAATCCAAACAACCATCAAAAATCTTATAAGAACTTCTTTGTTTCCTTAAAAACTTCAAGTAGCCCCTTTGTTAAATGTTTTCATTGTGGTAGGAAAGGGCATAGTGCATCCACTTGCAATGTTAGAAAGAACATAAACACCAAGGTTGGAATCAAAAGGGTTTGGGTCCCTAAAGGCACCATACCTAATTCTAACACACAAGGACCCAAAACAATTTGGGTACCAAAAGTTAAATCTTGAATGTGTGTTGTAGGTGTACTTGAAGACCAAAGAGCTCAAGTTGGTATCTTGATAGTGGTTGCTCCAAGCACATGACCGGTGATGGCTCCAAGTTCTCCTCCCTTACACACAAGAAACATGGTCATGTCACATATGGTGACAACAACAAAGGGAAGATTCTTGGAATTGGCAAAGTTGGTAAGATACCTTCATCATCTATTGATAATGTCTTACTTGTTGAAGGACTTAAACATAATTTACTTAGTATTAGTCAATTGTGTGATAAAGGAAATAGAGTTATATTTGATTCCTCTTGTTGTATAATTGAGGGAAAGGATGATAAGCAAGTTAAGTTTGTTGGTCATAGGGTCAATAACATATATATGATTAGTCTTGATGATATTTCCTCAAATGATGCTAAATGCTTTATGAGTAGAGAAAATGATTCATGGTTATGGCATAGAAGAATTGCTCACATTCACATGGATCACTTAAACAAATTAATTTCTAAAGAACTAGTAATTGGTCTTCCAAAGCTCAAATTTGAAAAAGACAAACTTTGTGATGCATGTCAAAAGGGAAAACAAGTAAAGGTCTCTTTCAAAGCTAAAAACATAGTTTCAACTTCTAGACCTTTACAACTTTTGCACATGGATCTTTTTGGACCCTCTAGAACTATGAGCTTTGGTGGGAATTACTATGCATTAGTGATTGTGGATGACTTTTCTAGATTTACATGGACATTATTCTTGGCTCACAAAAATGATGCTTTTCAATCATTTAGAAAACTTGCCAAAGTTATCCAAAACGAAAAAGGTTTTTGTATTGCATCCATAAGAAGTGATCATGGTGGTGAATTTGAAAATCATGAATTTGAAACTTTTTGTGATGAACATGGCATTGAGCATAATTTTTCTGCCCCTAGAACACCACAACAAAATGGTGTTGTAGAAAGGAAAAATCGATCTTTAGAAGAAATGGCAAGAACTATGCTCAATGAGGCCAATCTTCCTAAGTACTTTTAAAGGCGGATGCGGTTAACACCGCTTGTTATGTTATGAATAGAGCCCTAATAAGGCCAATTTTAAAGAAAACCCCATATGAATTGTACAAAGGAAGGAAACCTAATGTGTCACATTTTCATATTTTTGGATGTAAATGCTTTGTTTTGAATAATGGAAAGGATAACTTGGGGAAGTTTGATGCAAAATCGATGAGGGAATATTCATTGGTTATTCTATTCATAGCAAGGCCTTTAGAGTCTATAATAAACGAACTATGACCATAGAAGAATCCATACATGTTGCATTTGATGAAACTAACCCAAATGAGCCGAGAAAGGAACTTGTTGATGATGTTGCAGAAATCTTGGCAAAGACGCACTTGGAAAATCAAGAGATAGAATCCAAGAAGGAAGAAGAGAGACTCCTTGATCACTCATGGCAAGAAGATTCTAAAATCTTGGATCTACCCAAGGAATGGAGGACTTCAAGGTATCATCCTCTTGACAAGGTGATAGGTGATGTATCAAAAGGGGTAATCACTCGAAACTCACTCACTTAGAGATGCATGTAATCATCTAGCCTTTGTCTCTCAAGTTGAACCTAAAGACATAAATGAGGCCATTAATGATGAGCATTGGATCTTGGCCATGCAAGAAGAACTAAACCAATTTGAGAGGAATCAAGTTTGGGAATTAGTACCAAGGCCCAATGATCATCCTATAATTGGCACCAAATGGGTCTTTAGGAACAAACTTGATGAAACGGGTTTAATAATAAGAAATAAAGCTAGACTTGTAGCTAAGGGATATAATCAAGAAGAAGGCATAGATTATGAAGAAACTTATGCTCCCGTAGCTAGATTAGAGGCCATTAGAATACTACTTGCATATGCTTGCATCATGGATTTCAAACTCTATCAAATAGATGTCAAAAGTGCATTTTTAAATGGTTTTATACAAGAAGAGGTGTATGTAGAACAACCTCCTGGTTTTGAGGACTTTGAAATGCCCAACCATGTTTTTAAATTGAAAAAGGCCTTATATGGCTTGAAACAAGCTCCTAGAGTTTGGTATGAAAGGTTGAGCAAATTTCTTTTAGAAAAAGGCTTTTCTAGAGGCAAAGTTGACACCACTCTTTTCATAAAACACAAAATGCATGACATTCTTCTAGTTCAAATCTATGTGGATGACATTATATTTGGAGCTACTAACAACTCTCTTTGTAAAGAATTTTCAAATATTATGCAAAGTGAGTTTGAGATGTCCATGATGGGTGAGCTCAACTTCTTCCTTGGTCTACAAATCAAGCAAACAAGAGAAGGAACATTTATAAGCCAATCCAAGTATTGCAAGGAGCTGCTCAAAAAGTTTGGAATGGATAATGCCAAGCATATGGCTACTCCTATGGGCACTTCTTGCTATTTGGACAAGGATGAAGGAGGTAAATCGGTAGAAATTACAAAATATAGAGGTATGATTGGCTCACTCCTTTATCTCACTGCAAGTAGGCCTGATATAATGTTTAGTGTATGCATGTGTGCTAGATATCAAGCTAATCCTAAGGAATCACGCCTAAGTCTTTGTTAAGAGAATAATGAAATATCTAATAGGCACATCACAAATGGGTTTATGGTACCCTAAGGGTGCCTCATGTAGTCTTATTGGGTACTCGATTCTGATTTTCTTTGGATGCAAAATGGATCGAAAAAGCACTAGTGGGACATGTCACTTGCTTGAAGCTCACTAGTTTCTTGGCACAAAGAAGAAACAAAATAGTGTGGCATTGTCCACAAATGAAAGTGAATATGTTGTAGTTGGGAGTTCTTGTGCTCAAGTCCTTTGGATGAAACAAGACAACTCTTGGACTATGGTCTTGAGCTTGATCACATTCCCATAAAATGTGATAATACTAGTGCAATTAACTTGTCAAAAATCCTATTTTGCATTCTAGAACTAAGCATATTGAAATAAGACATCATTTCATTAGAGATCATGTTCAAAGGGTGATTGCATACTTGAATTTGTTGAAATAACTAAGCAATTAGTGATATTTTCACCAAACCCCTAGCAAAAGAAGCATTTTTCTACATTAGAAATGAACTGGGTATATTGGACCATTCATGCATAAATTAGATATTTCTTTGCATAATCCTAAAACAAATGCCTAAGCTTGCGTTTTTCTGCATAATTATGCCACATTGCTGCACAATCTCTGAATTTTCATTATATTTGAATCCCATTCTAACTTGAGCGTCGGAGGTTTCCCCTAAATTATTTTGCAGGTGCTCCCTCATGTCCAACTTTGACAAGAAATTCAACAACCTCAAATTCCACCAAAAAGGGTGAAATTCTTGGTAAAAAATGATAATTTTGATCAATTATACGAGTTGAATCATAATATGATTAGTCTATATGCTTGCATGATGATTTGAATTGATTTAAGTTGCTTTAAAACTGATTTGGATGGATTAAAATTGATTATATGCTATTTGGAACGCAAAATCTGAGTTAAAGAGTGCTGGTAATCGATTACAATGCCTTTGTAATCGATTACACAGGTTCTGTCACGCATGTAATCGATTACACACATTTTGTAATCGATTACAACCAACTCAGAACTTCAGTGTAATCGATTACATCAACTATGTAATCGATTACAAGGTTCCTAGAAAGCATGTAATCGATTACACTAAAAATGTAATCGATTACATACCCACCAAAAAGCATGTAATCGATTACACCAAAAATGTAATCGATTACATACCCACTGAGATGCATGTAATCGATTACACACTCAATGTAATCGATTACACAGGTTTTTAAAAGGTTCTGACGCGTAGAGCTCATTTCTGTTTGGGCCTGTTCATCTTCTTCGTTCTCTCATTCTGCTCCCACGCACCTCAAATCTCAAAAACTCTCCTTTCTCACTCAAATCTCCATCAAAACCCATCATTTCACCTCTCTCAATATCGAAAAACCCCTCTCCACATAACCCATCGTTCAAAATCCCCTCACATCCTTCATCCAAATCTCCCCATCTTCTCTCACGAACACCTTCTCCACTTTTCTGACCTAATCTCGTCCCTCTCTCTCTCCTCACTCATCCCCAACCATTTACCACTCATCCCTTGCTTCCCCTTCTTATCAATGGCTGAATCCTCTCATCGCTCGAAGCACCCAAGAACAGGGGCTGCTGTTGGAGGTTCCTCTGGTGGCTCTTCACGCAATATATCTGGCCTGGACCTCACGAGGCACTTCTCCACTGTGAAGAAAGCTGAGTTGTTCTGGAAGAACTTCCAGCTTCGCAAAATCATCTCTCCCAGGTATCTTCCCATCACCTTCTACGAGAGTAAACCTCTAGAAAGCTTTAGGACAATAGAAAATTTAGGCTTGCTGGGATTCCTGAGCATAGAGAAGGCCATCTACCCTAACCTTGTCCGAGTGTTTTATGCTAACCTGAAGGTTAAAGATAATTGCATAATCTCTGAAGTGAAAAAGTAACAAATCAGGTTAACCATGGCAGAGTGGTATAGGCTTACCAAGCTCACTCCTGATGGAGCTCAGTTCTGTGGAAATGCCAAAGTCTGGGGGCATGAGTTTGAGCATAAGGCTCGCTTCTTCTCTCTTTAATTAGGACTGGCTACCACCTCCCAGTGATCCTAGACGTAGAATAATGGTCACCGGCCTCACTATGGAAAACGGGGTCCTCCACTACCTCTTGGTTCGTGGATTGATTCCCGAGAGGAGGAATTACTCCCAAGTCCTCAAGGATGATGTAGTGGCATTATGGGCAATGACCACGGGGCACCCAATAAACCGGGGATACTACATTCTAGAGCATATGCTTTGGACATCAAGAAAAAGAAGAACTCGCTCTCCCCTTCGCCATGTTAGTCACCACAATCCTTGAGTCTTGTCGCATTTCGGCCGGGTGAAGAGTCCAAGGACACCACTCGAAGGGACCCCAATCAATTGGGTGCATACTCGAAGAAGCTTCACTCTACAAGATGGAAGATAGGTGGCACTACATTACTCATGGCACATTTGGTCATATCCATCACAATCCGGATAGTGATGATGAGGAGGCTCGATACCGCCTCGCTCCCCGCTCCAGCTTCTCTTGATCTTCGCTCCAAGAAATGCGCAACCTGAGCGCCAACGTAAACACACGCATGGATCATATTGAGCAAAAGATTGACCATCTTGAGCTGAGGATGGACTACTCAGACCAGGAGCTTGCCTCCATTCGATCCCTCCTACGTGGACCTCCTGTTCCTGTGAGTCCTGCTGCTGCTGCACCCCCCACATCCTCTGCCCCTCCGGATCCCATATCCTTCGCTGGTCCATCTGGAGTTCCTGCTGATGATGAGGAGCTTCTGGACTCTGACGACGACCTTATGCCCAGCGATGATAACATTGACCTAGGAGACTCTGCTGCGGATCCAGAGGGTGAAGTCTTTTGTGACAGCGAGGACACTGATAGTGATCATGGCCTATTGCCTTGATATTTTTTTCTTGTATTGATGACCACCTTGTACTTATTTTGTTTTAACTCTGATTATATAAAATTGGTATACCTTTATGGTTATATTTTTGTTTTTGCCTACTGGTTGTGATATGTTTATTTGTACATGCTGATTATTAATACATGAACTTGTTTTCACTTTGAATGATTGGCTGTTGGAATATTGATTGGACTGATCTTTGTGGCTTTTCTGTTATGGCAAACATTTGGGAATCATGAAATATAGCTGTCATGCTGTCCATTTTTTTTAAATGCTTATGTCTTTTTGATAATGCCAACGGGGGAGAAAATAAGGAAAAATGAAATGAAATGTAATTAATGGTTGCATGAGAAATTAAAGGTTGCATGAGTACGGGGGAGTTATTGACCTTTTAAGTTATTAAGCTTTTCATATGCAAAATCTAACCCAATATCATGCATAATCTCCTGGGGCAACATTGTACCTAAATGACTATTATATACAAATGCAAAAATTCTTTCTTTTTCCTATGATCAGTTTGTCATCATCAAAAAGGGGGAGAATGTGAATGCTTATGTCTCTAAGGCATGTCAAAAGGTTTTTGATGATAACAAAAGCAAAAGAGAAGATCAAGCACAAAAGGAAAAATCAAGATCAAAAAAAGAAGACAGAAGGTTTAATTAGTTATTTAGACTTAGGAGACTAATGTTAAATGCTCTCAAGATTTCTCAAATGGTTTTTCAATATGTGATTTCAAAATAAATGGAAAATTTCAAAGTTAAACATGGCTTTCAATAAAACTTGAGTTTCAACTTTAAATCTAACACTCTTAAAAGGATTTATGTTTAATCAAATATCTTGAGGTGTTGGAAATGACTTACAAGCGTTATTGGACTTGAAAAATGTGTTCAAAGGCCAATGTAATCGATTACACAATGTTTGTAATCGATTACACATCAAACAGAAAGCATGTAATCAATTACATGAACAATGTAATCGATTACAAGCAAGTCAGAGGCCATGTAATCGATTACACAATATATGTAATCGATTACACAAAGCCCAGAAAGGCGAAGAACACGTTCGACGAGAAATGTAATCGATTACACAATAAATGTAATCGATTACACAAAACCCAGAAACTCAAAGAACACGTTCGACGAGCCATGTAATCGATTACATTAATATTGTAATCGATTACACAGCAAGTCAGAAGTCATGTAATCGATTACATGAGCATTGTAATCGATTACAAGCAAAGTCAGAAGCCATGTAATCGATTACCTAAAGAATGTAATCGATTACACAGAGCCCAGAAAGTTCAGAAAACATTGGAACAACAATGTAATCGATTACCTGAGATATGTAATCGATTACACGCATCCTGACAACGTCCAACGGCTATATTAAATGCATTAAATGCATGCCCAACTACCTCCAACGGCTCTATTAATTGAGAAACTTATAAATACCCAAGTTGGGTCCTTGTTTACGGTTGACCTTGAACCAAAAACTGATCATCATACTTCAAAACGTGAATCAATCCTTAAAATCATTTCTTACTCTGTTTTCTGACTAAAAACGTGAAAAATCTTTGAGAGCATATTAGAGCTTCAATTTGTAAACACTTGCTCTAGAGAGAGCTTCTTCTATTTCAATCTTATACATTCTGATTAGTGAGGGTGAGGTATCCCTCAAGTTTTGTAAGGGTGAGGTATCCCTTGGAAAATAGAGGCTCAAGCTTTTGGGTAAGGTATCCGATACTGTTGAGTGCTCAAGGTTGTAGTGGTTTTTCAAGCACCCATTGAAGCTTGAAGATATAGTGGAAAATCTCAAGGTGTTGCTTGGGGACTGGACGTAGATCACAAGTGAAGTAGTGATTGAACCAGGATAAACGACCGTGTTTGTTTCTCTAAACCCTTCTCTCGCTTATCTTTGTGCCTTTGTTTCATTGTTTTATTTGGATATTGTCTCCTTGGCTATTACGTTCATTAGTAAAAGTGCTTAACTCATCTATTCAATTATCTCTGTTCATTCAATAGCTTCAACGAAAATTGATTGTCAAACGATTTGCGAAAGATTTGTGAACTTATTTTTAACTACTCAATTCACCCCCCCTCTTGAGTATTGAGGCCACTTGGTAACATTTGGCCGTGGCAGCCGAGTTGCAGGCGAGTCTCCTGATCTTTCTCTCCGACTGTTTGTGTTTTGCTCCATGGAGTAGGATTTTGACCTTGTATGCATGTGCATAGTGAGTCCATGTATTATCTGGAATTCATTCATTATTATAATTGGAACTATGGTGCTACTGATACAAATAACTGCCTGGAACTGCTTGGTTGTTTATTACTGCTACTTAATGTTTATTATTTTTATTGCTGTTAAAATGTTATGTGGGCGCTTTGCGCCGTTTTGTTTCTTGCTGCTATAACTGGTAATGATGGTAGGATGTCTTACCTCTTTCCTGTATTTCTGTTATTTTCTACCTGTATATTATGTTCCATCGAAGACGACGATAAGGAGGTTGGAGCTCCTGATTTCCCCAGCTTCTGGCCTGATCACGATTAGCATCTACTGTGAAGCATGGAGGCAGGCATGCACAGATTTCTAGGTGATGTGCATCTGACCTTCCTTGGAGGGCCAGACTGCTAGCACATCAACCTGAATTCTAACTGCTGTGTCTACCTGGGAGACGTGTCGATCTCTTTGGCCTGGAGGCGTCATGAGCCACCGATCTTTACCTGCTGCATCAGCCTGCGTTTGGAGTTTTATCTGCCCATCTGGGAGATGTGGGGTGACCACTACTACACCCCGCAGGAGGACTCTTTTGATTCCACTGCTCGGGCTTCGACCCGTGGCTCTGTGGCTCCTATGTGGGTTTCCTCGGATGAGGAAGACCCCGAGGAGGACCTCGTGGAGGATCCTGATACGATTCCTCCTCATCTGAGGGATTGATATTGCTGGTAGCTATTGAGGGCTACCAGTGTTTTAATTTGGGGGCCTGATGTCTTATTGTAGTGGGTTGTATATTTCTAATATCCTGGGGATGTATATGTATGATCCTTTGGGCAGGTATAGTTTTACTTTTTGGTATATCGGGCTTTGTAATCAAACAGATTTGATATAAATATATATATGAATATGCAATGTTGATCAAATGTATGCTTTACTTCTGTCTTGCTCTTTATGCCATTTACGTTTCGTCGCTATGGTTTACTAATTATTATTATTATGGTAACAAAAAAAAATTAATCACCATTTTATTTATACAGCTTAACCAGATAAATTTAATTATATTAAAAAGAACCGGGTCTTAACTTATAAATTTTATCTTCCGCATTGTAATTGACAATGTGACGTTCCCTTCCGAAAAAGGGGCGTTACATTAAGTTGGTATTAGAGCCCTAGTTTATGTTTCTTTGGGTCATGTGATTGAGTCTGTCTTGCTTGTGCTGTGTGTTTCTCTGAAAACTAAACGCAGAGATGTATTGTTTGGTGTTCCTAGTGGATGCAACTGACTTTTCTTGTGTCTTTCAGTTACTCTGACTTGAGGCAGTAAGATGGCACGATGCGAAGAAATGGCAGCTGCTATAGCGGCGATGCAGAGGATGGCTGAGGCCATCGCACAACAAACCGAACAAGCTACTCAGCAGCAAGAGAGAGTTGCTCAACAACAAGAAAGGGCTGCTCAATAGCTCGAAGCTACGGCAGATGCTCAGAACTTGGCGGAGTTTCATCGCCACAACCCTCCCCAATTCAAAGGAGAGTTCAATCTAGACAAGGCTAGTCTATGGATCAAGGAGTTAGAGAAGGTCTTTCAAGGCATGAACTGCGTTGAGAACAAGAAGGTGACCTATGCTACCTTTATGCTGGTGGGCAATGTTGAAAACCAGTGGAATAGAGTGCAGAGAATGCTGGAAGCTGCAAACCACGAGATCACTTGGGAGTTATTCAAGGACAAATTCTTGGATAAGTATTTTCCTGCAAGCGCAAGACACGTGAAGGAGTCAGAATTTCTCAACCTACGGCAAGGGAATATAACCGTTAGTGAGTATACAGCGAGGTTTGAAAACTTGTCACAATTTTCAACATACTTTCAGCACCAACCGAATGAAGCTTGGAAGTGCCGGAGATTTACAGAGGGACTGAGATATGAGGTGAAGAAGGCTGTTATCACCTTGAAGATTAATGAGTTCTCGGAACTACTAGAAACGTGCTGTGAAGTAAAAGCTTTGGAGCAATCTAGAGATACGAGGAACAAGAACTTTGGGCCTATAAGGTTCCAAAGAGGCGGCGGTAACAGTTCTAACTGCTTCCAAAAGAAGCCCTACTCCCGACCAACGGGGAACCAGCAGCAGACAACGGATGGAAGCTCTGGTGGAGGTTCTGCTGGGAACCGGACTGGCCAGAACATGGCGTATCCTTCAAGATGCTTGAAGTGTGGGAAAGATCATCTCACAAGGGACTGCACCATAAAAGGGGTCATCTGCTTCAGATGTGGCAAACCTGACCACGTATCTAGAGACTGCAATCAAGCGAAGGCTGAACCTTCGATCAATGCTGTAAGAGCTAAGAAGCCACAAGCAGGAGGGCGAGTTTATACCATGAGCGGAGCTGAAGCCTCCGAGTCTGAAGACTTAATTCAAGGGGAAGGCACCATAGAAGGTAACCTTTTAACTGTACTGTATGACTCTGGGGTAACCCATTCTTTCATATCATATGACTGTGTGCAAAGACTTGATTTACCAGTGTCTACCTTATCTTTTGACTTAACTGTTTCTACCCTCACTAATAAACCTGTAGTTACTACCAAAGTCTATCTAAATTGTCCATTGATTGTTCAAGGTTGAACCTTTTCTGTCGATCTAATTTGTTTACGCCTTTCCCAACTAGATATAATTTTAGGGATGGACTGGTTGTCTTCCAACTATGTTCTATTAGATTGTTCAAGAAAAATCATAGTTTTTCCCATAGATGAGGATTCTAGATTTCTGATGGCCAACCGAGTTCAAGCTCTCTTGAAATAAGGAGCTCACGGAGGATCCAACAGAGGATCCAGTAGAAGACCCTACTCCCTAGGCATATAGACTTGGGCTAGTTTTCTTTTTGTCAAATAGTTGTATATGTCTTTTGAGTACAAACCTTGTGTATTTTGGGTGGACTGTGAACCATGCCACTTATGTATATATATTCTTTTGATGTGTATTATTTAGTAATTACATCCTGTGCTGTTTATGTTTTGTTTAAGTTTATGCCTTTGAGAAAGAAAATTTGAAATCCATATTTTTCAAGATTAAACCTTTACAGCATTTTGTTAAGTTTTTGATGTTTTAGTCGGTAAATGTGGTACCCTAAGGAGAGTGTTAAATTAGTTGGTATCAGAGCCCAAGTTTGAGTCTTTTGGGGTTTGTGGTTAGGTCTATCTTGCTTGTGTTGTGTGATTCTCTATGTTTGGTTTCCGAAAGGAGACAAAATTATTTGAAATGATTTCACCTGACTTTCATTGTGTATTATTTAGTCTGACTTCAAAGGAACGTGATGGCTCGTGATGAAGGTGTACGTATGAACTTTGGACGAGACAGCGAGAGTATGGCTATAGTAGCTGAGGTGATGCAAAGGATGGCTGAGGTTATAGTGCAATAGAACCAAAGAGCTGCCCAACAACAAGAAGCTACCGCTGAAACTCAGAATCTATCAGAGTTTCACCGCAATAATCCACCACAATTCAAAAGAGAATTAGATCTAGAGAAAGCAAACCTTTGGATCAAAGAGTTAGAGAAGATATTCAGAGGAATGGGAAGTACTGATGCTCAGAAGGTAACCTATGCTACCTTTATGCTTGTTGGAGATACTGGAGACTAGTGGGCAGGAGCCCAACAATTGATGGAAGCTGAGGGAACAGTATTTAACTGGGAAGTCTTCAAGAACAAATTCTTAGAGAAGTACTTTCCAGCCAGTGTAAGGCACGCGAAAGAAATGGAGTTTCTAGGCCTAAAACAAGGAAGCATGTCAGTCAGTGAGTATGCTGCCAGGTTTGGAAGCTTTTCTCACGGTATTTCCAGCTACAGCCTGATGAGGAGTGGAAGTGCCGCAAGTTTGAAGAAGGATTGAGGCATGACTTGAAGAGAGCGGTATTGCCTTTGGGAATTGATCAGTTCATAGCTCTTTTGGACAAGTGTCACAGGATTGAGGAGTTGGATCAATCACGAGAAATAAGAAATCGTAACTTTAGACCCTCTCGATTCTAAAGGGGGAGGAATGGCGGTGGCAATTGTTTTCAGCAAAAGTCGTATTCGACACCACCAGGGAATCAATCTCAATAACAACCATATGGAGGAGGTTCTGGTAGCCACAAGTTTGGTCAGACTGTGGCATCGTCACCAAAATGCTTCAAGTGTGGAAATGACTATTTA
The DNA here is from genome assembly GCA_029884595.1 of Ormosia semicastrata. NCBI lineage: Eukaryota > Viridiplantae > Streptophyta > Magnoliopsida > Fabales > Fabaceae > Ormosia > Ormosia semicastrata. The sequence continues at coordinate 61,105,927 of JAQQTO010000060.1, forward strand.
ATGAAGGAGTGTACAATCAAGGGGATCATTTGTTTCAGATGCGGGAAGCCCAGACACATCTCAAAGGATTGCAATCAACCCAAGGTGGAGTCCTCTATTAGCAATGTACGTGCTGCAAGACCTCAGGCGGGAGGAAGGGTTTACACTATGAGTAGAGCAAAAGCCTCCCAATCCGAAGATCTGATTAAGGGAGATTGTGCCATAAGAGGTAATCTTTTAACTGTATTGTATGACTCAGGGGTGACCCATTATTTTATTGCTTATGATTGTGTGCACCGATTAGGATTATCTGTGTCTTCCTTACCTTTTGATTTAAATATTTCTACTCCCACTGCTAGACTCATTGTTACTGCTCGAGTTTGTTTGAACTGTCCTATTTCTGTGGAAGGTCGAATCTTTTCGGTCAATTTGATTTGTTTGCCTCTTTCTCAAATAGACGTTATTCTAGGAATGGACTGGTTATCTTCTAACCATATCCTATTAGACTATTCCAATAAAACCTTAGTATTTCATGATTCTGAGATTTTTAGATTTATAACTGCCAACCAAATCAAAATTTTGTTGAGGGAAGGTGCTCAAGGATACATGCTTTTGTCTTCCTTAGAGGTTAAGGGTGAGACCAATGTGAATGCTATTCCTGTGGTCAATGAGTTTCCTGAAGTCTTTTCTGATGATATACCTGGATTACCACTGAAAAGAGAGGTAGAATTTTCTATCGATCTTATGCCAGGATCTGGTCCTATATCCATGGTACCATATCGAATGTCGCCATCAGAGTTAGCCAAACTCAACAAGCAGTTGGAAGAACTGTTGGAGAAGAAGTTTGTGAGACCTAGTGTTTCACCGTGGGGGCCCTCAATGTTGTTGGTTAAGAAGAAGGATGGAACTTCTCGGTTATGTGTGGACTATCGTCAGTTAAATAAGATTACAATCAAGAATAAGTACTCACTTCCGAGGATAGATGATTTGATGGATCAGTTGAAGGGAGTCACTGTTTTCTCCAATATTGATCTACGTTCTGGCTATCATCAAATACGTGTGAAAGTAGAGGATGTTCCCAAGACGGCTTTTCGGACACGTTATGGGCATTATGAGTATCTTGTGATGCCGTTCGGAGTAACAAATGCTCCTGCTGTATTCATGGATTACATGAATCAGATCTTTCATCCTTATCTAGATAGATTTGTTGTTGTCTTTATTGATGACATTTTGATCTATTCTCGAAGTTAGGAAGAACATGCCGAACATCTCAGTGTGGTTCTTCACATTCTGAAGGAGAAAAAGTTATATGCTAAGCTGTCTAAGTGTGAGTTCTAGTTGGAGGAGGTTCAATTTCTGGGTCATGTGATTTCAAATGAAGGAATTGCAGTAGATTCATTGAAAGTGGAGGCAATTCTTCAATGGGAAAGACCAAAGATTGTAATAGAAATTCATAGCTTTGTGGGATTAGCTGGCTATTATTGAAGATTTATCGAAGAATTCTCTAAGATAGCAGGACCTCTCACCCACCTTATAAGAAAGAATTAAGCTTTTGCATGGACAAATGCGTGTGAGGAGAGTTTTCAAGAGTTGAAGAGACGATTGATTAATTCACCAGTGCTGATTCTACTTGATCCTAATGAACATTTTGAGGTGTATTGCGATGCTTCATATCAAGGTCTAGGTTGTGTGCTTATTCAAAATCGAAAGGTCGTGGCATATGCTTCGAGACAATTAAAAGTGCACGAGAGGAGTTACCCTACTCGAGATTTAGAATTGGCTGTTGTTGTGTTTGCATTAAAGATCTGGAGACATTTTCATTATGGAGCAACATTTAACGTCTACAGTGATCACAAGAGTCTGAAATACTTGTTTGATTAGAAGGAGTTGAATATGAGGCAAATGCTATGGTTAAAGTTTTTGAAAGACTATGATTTCCAAATTTAATATCATCCTGGAAAGGCAAACATCGTAGCAGATGCTTTGAGTAGGAAGATGCTTAGTGTTTCTGCTATGATGCTCAAAGAAAATGAGTTAATAGAACCGTTTAGGGATATGTGGTTGTCTGTGGATTTGACCAGGAAGAATGTGCTTGAATATGATCACTATTTCAAGCGGATTGATAGAAGAAATTCAAGAGAAGCAAGGAAGTGACTTATACTTATAGAATGAGAAAGAACTGGTGAAGCAAGGCGCTATATCTGAATTCACGGAAGGACCAAATGGGATCCTAAAATTCAGAAATAAAGTTTGTGTACCGAGTGATTCTGAGCATAGGAAGATGATTCTTGGTGAAGCCCATAAGAGCAAGTAGAGTATGCACCCAGAAACTATTAAGATGTACCAGGATCTGAAACGATTATATTAGTGGCAAGGAATGAAGAGGGATGTTTCCAAGTATGTGTCGTCTTGTTTAGCTTGCCAAAAAGCCAAAGTGGAACACCAAAAGTCTTCCGGAATGCTACAACCTTTGACTATTCTAGAATGGAAATGGGATAACATTGCAATGGATTTTGTGGGTGGACTGCCAAAGACTAGAAAGGGGTATGATTCAACATGGGTAATTGTTGATCGACTTACGAAGTCAGCGCACTTCTTACTAATTAACATAAGGTATTCGATGGAGAGATTGACTCAAGTGTATATCAGTGAGATTGTTAGACTACATGGTGTGCCCTCGAGTATTGTTTCTAATAGAGACCCAAGGTTTACATCAAGATTTTGGTAAAGTTTACAATGAGCCATGGGAATGAAGCTTCATCTAAGTTCTGCATATCACCCGCAAATAGATGGTCAGTCAGAAAGGACAATCTAATCATTGGAAGATCTGTTAAGAGCTTGTGTCTTGTAACAGACTGGGAGTTGGGATGAATTCTTGCCTTTGATAGAGTTCACCTATAATAATAGTTTCCACGCAAGCATTGGGATGACACCTTATGAGGTATTGTATGGGCGACAGTGTAGAACACCCTTCTATGAGTACCAAGATGGTGAAAGTTTCGTGGTAGGACCTGAACTTGTACAACAAACAACTAGAAAAGTTAAGATGACTCAGGAACGAATGAGGGCAAATCAGAGCCAATAGAAAAGCTATGCCAATAAGAGATGGCGACCTTTTGAATTTGAGGAAGGTGAATGCGAATGCTTATATCCCTAAAGCATGTCAAATAGTTTTTGATGATAACAAAGGCAAAAGTGAAGATCAAGTGCAAAAGTGAAGATCAAGTGCAAAAGGAAAAATCAAGATCAAAGAAAGAAGTCAAGAAGTTTATTTAGTTATAAGACTTAGAACATTAATGTTAAATGCTCTCAAGATTTCTCAAATGGTTTTTCAATACATCATTTCAAAATAAGTGGGAAAATTCAAAGCTAAACATGTTTTTCAAGAAACTTGAGTTTCAATCTTAAATCTAATACTCTTAAAAGGATTTATGTATAATCAAATGTCTTGAGGTGTTAGAAATGGCTTACAAGCTTTATTGGACTTGAAAAATGTGTTCAAAGGCCAATGTAATTGATTACATGATGTTTGTAATCGATTACACAGCAAACAGAGGCCTTGTAATCGATTACATGATCAATGTAATCGATTACAAGCAAGTCAGAGGCCATGTAATTGATTACACGAATAATGTAATCGATTATAATAAGCCGAGAAAGGCAAGAACACGTTCAAAGAGTCATGTAATCGATTACATGGATATTGTAATCGATTACACAGCAAGACAGAAGTCATGTAATCGATTACATGGATATTGTAATCGATTACAAGCAAGTCAGGAGCCATGTAATCGATTATACCAATAATGTAATCGATTACACAGAGTCCAGAAAGCCAAGAACATGTTGGAACAACAATGTAATCGATTACATTTGTTGTGTAATCGATTACACGCATCCTAACAATGTTCAATGGCTATATTAAATGCATTTAATGCTTGGCTAAAACCCTCCAACGGCTCCATTTATTGCAAAACTTATAAATAATAATGTTGGGTCTTCATTAGAGGTTGACCTTGAACCAAAAACTGATTACCAATACTTCAAAATGTGATTCAATCCTCAAATCCATTCTTGCTCTATTTTTTTGTGAAAAACGTGGGTTAATCTTTGAAAGTATATTAGAGCTTCAATTTGTAATTATCTACTCTAGTGAGAGCTTCATTTAATCAATCTATATTACTTTCTAAAGAGGGTGAGGCATCCCTCCAAAAAGGTAAAGGGTGAGGTATCCCTTAGTTGAAGAGACTCAAGCTCCAAGGGTAAGGTATCCCAAAGTCTTGAGTGCTCATGGTTATAAAGGTTATCAAGCACCTATTGAAACTTGAAGAAATAGTGAAAAATCTCTAGCTGTTGCTTGAGGACTGGACGTAGATCACAAGTGAATTGGTGATCGAATCAGGATAAATCATTGTGTTTATTTTTTCTAAACCCTTCTCTTTAAATTGAGTACTATTTTATTGAATTGCTTGAATATTGGTCCCTTTGGCTATTGCATTTATAAGTAAAAATGTTTATCTCTTATATCCAATCATCTCTAATCATCAATTAGCTTCAACGAAAATTGTTTATCAAACGATTTACGAAAGATTTGCGTACTTGTTTTTCATACTCAATTCACCCCCTTTTGAGTATTGAGGCCACTTGGTAACAAGTGGTATCAGAGCTAGACTCTTGTATAAAGAGCTTAGCAGCTTCAAGAGAAGTGATGACTTCAAATGGTTTTTCAAATGAAGGTTCTTCTATAAACAGACCTCCTTATTTCAATGGAGATGGTTATGCCTATTGGAAAGAAAGGATGAAAATTTTCATTGAAGCTATTGACTTAGATGTGTGGGACGCCGTTGAAAATTGTGCTTTTGTTCCAACACAAACTAAAGATGGTGTGAAAATTAATACACCTAAAAATGAATGGACCGATGATGATAAAAAGAAGGTTCAATACAATTTGAGAGCCAAGAACATCATCACTACATCCTTGGGGTATGATGAATTCTTTAGGGTATTAAATTGTAAGACTGCAAAAGAAATGTGGGATACCCTACAAGTAACTCATGAAGGTATTAGTGAGGTAAAACGATCTCGAATAAACACTCTTACTCATGAATATGAATTGTTTAGAATGAACTAAGGTGAGAGTATTCAAGATATACAAAAGAGGTTTACTCATATTGTTAATCATCTTATCTCATTGGGAAAGACATTTCCTAATGAGGATCTTATTAACAAAGTCTTGAGATATCTAAGCAGGAATTGGCAACCCAAAGTAACAGCTATTGCAGAATCAAGAGATTTATCAACAATGTCTCTAGCCACCTTATTTGGAAAGCTTTAAGAACATGAGCTTGAACTAAATAGGCTCAATCAAAATGAAAAGCATGACAAAAAGAAGAAGGAAATCACACTCAAAGCCACTTCCTTTACAATTGAAGATGATGATGAAGATGGTGAAGAGGATGCTGAAAGTGTTGAGCTAAGTGAGGAGAATCTTAGTCTCCTTGTGAGAAAGTTTGGAAGATTCCTAAAGAAAAATGGATTTCAAAGAAGACCATCCTTTCCTCAAAAGAAAGTGTATCACAAAGGAGAAGGATCCTCTACTCCTCCAAAATGCTATGAATATGGAAAACTGGGGCAAATGAAAATGGAGTGTCCTATGTATCTCAAGAAGACGGGGAAGTTTGAGAAAAGGCCTTCCAAAGAAAAGAAAGGAAGGAGAGCATACATAGCTTAGAAGGACAATGACTTAAGCTCTTCTGACAGTTCAGAGAATGAAGAAGCTCATCTTTGTCTTATGGCTCAAGGAGAAGAAAGTGAAGAGAGCGACACTGAGGTGTGCTTGAAGACCAAGAGCTCAAGTTGGTATCTTGATAGTGGTTGCTCCAAGCACATGGCCGGTGATGGCTCCAAGTTCTCCTCCCTTACTCACAAGAAACATGGTTATGTCACACATAGTGATAACAACAAAGGGAAGATTCTTGGAATTGGCAAAGTTGGTAAGATTCCTTCATCATCTATTGATAATGTTTTGCTTATTGAAGGACTTAAACATAATTTGCTTAGCATTAGTCAATTGTGTGATAAAGGCAATAGAGTTATATTTGATTCTTCTTGTTGCATAATTGAGGGAAAGGATGATAAGCAAGTTAAGTTTGTTGGTCATAGAGTCAATAATATATATATAATTAGTCTTGATGATATTTCCTCAAATGATGCTAAATGCTTTATGAGTAAAGAAAATGATTCATGGTTATGGCATAGAAGAATTGCTCACATTCATATGGATCACTTAAACAAATTAGTTTTTAAAGAACTAGTAATTGGTCTTCCAAAGCTCAAATTTGAAAAAGACAAACTTTGTGATGCATGTCAAAAGGGAAAACAAGTAAAGGTCTCTGTTAAAGCTAAAAACATGGTTTCAACTTCTAGACTTTTACAGCTTTTGCACATGGATCTTTTTGGGCCATCTAGAACTATGAGCTTTGGTGGGAATTACTATGTATTAGTGATTGTGGATGACTTTTTTAAGTTTACATGGACATTATTCTTGGCCCATAAAAATGATATTTTTCAATCATTTAAAAAGCTTGCCAAAGTTATCCAAAATAAAAAAGGTTTTTGAATTGCATCCATAAGAAGTGACCATGGTGGTGAATTTGAAAATCATGAATTTGAAACTTTTTGTGATGAACATGACATTGAGCATAATTTTTCTTGTCCCTAGAACACCACAACAAAATGGTGTTGTAGAAAGGAAAAATCGATCTTTAGAGGAAATGGCAAGAACTATACTCAATAAGGCCAACCTTCCTAAGTACTTTTAGGTGGATGCAGTTAACACCGCTTGTTATGTTATGAATAGAGCCCTAATAAGGCCAATTTTAAAGAAAAATCCATATGAATTGTACAAAGGAAGGAAGTCAAATGTGTCACATTTTCATGTCTTTGGATGTAAATGCTTTGTTTTGAATAATGGAAAGGATAACTTAGGGAAGTTTGATGCAAAATCTGATGAGGAAATATTCATTGGCTATTCTATACATAGTAAGGCCTTTAGAGTCTATAATAAACGAACTATGACCATAGAAGAGTCCATACATGTTGCATTTGATGAAACTAACCCAAATGAGCTGAGAAAGGAGCTTGTTGATGATGTTGCAGAAATCTTGGCAAAAACACACTTGAAAAATCAAGAGAAAGAGTCCAAGAAACAAGAAGAGAGACTCCTTGATCACTTATGGCAAAAAGATTCAGAAATCTTGGATCTACCCAAGGAATGGAGGACTTCAAGATATCACCCTCTTGACAAGGTGATAGGTGTGTATCAAAAGGGGTAATCACTCGAAACTCACTTAGAGATACATGTAATCACTTAGCCTTTGTCTCTCAAGTTGAACCTAAAGATATAAATGAGGCCATTAATGATGAGCATTAGATCTTGGCCATGCAAGAAGAACTAAACCAATTTGAGAGAAATCAAGTTTGAGAATTAGTTCCAAGGCCCAATGATCATCCTATAATTGGCACCAAATGGGTCTTTAGGAACAAACTTGATGAAACAGACTTAATAATAAGAAATAAAGACAGGTTTGTAGCTAAGGGATATAATCAAGAAGAAGGCATAGACTATGAAGAAACTTATGCTCTCGTAGCTAGATTAGAGGCCATTAGAATGTTACTTGCATATGCTTGCATCATGGATTTCAAACTCTATCAAATGGATGTCAAAAGTGCCTTTTTAAATGGTCTTATACAAGAAGAGGTGCATGTAGAACAACCTCCTGGTTTTGAGGATTTTGAAATGTCCAACCATGTTTTTAAATTGAAAAAGGCCTTGTATGGCTTAAAACAAGCTCCTAGAGCTTGGTATGAAATGTTGAGCAAATTCCTTTTAGAAAAAGGTTTTTCTAGAGGCAAAGTTGACACTACCCTTTTCATAAAACATAAAATGCATGACATACTTCTAGTTCAAATCTATGTTGATGACATTATATTTGGAGCTACTAACAACTCTCTTTGTAAAGAATTTTCAAATATTATGCAAAGTGAGTTTGAAATGTCCATGATGGGTGAGCTCAACTTCTTCCTTGGTCTCCAAATCAAGCAAACAAAAGAAGGAACTTTCATAAGCCAATCCAAGTATTGCAAGGAGCTGCTCAAGAAGTTTGGAATGGACAATGCCAAGCATATGGCTACTCCTATGGGCACCTCTTGCTATTTGGACAAGGATGAATGAGATAAATCAGTAGAAATTACAAAATATAGAGGTATGTTTAGCTCACTCTTTTATCTCACTGCAAGTAGTCCTGATATAATGTCTAGTGTATGCATGTGTGCTAGATATCAAGCTAATCCTAAAGAATCACACCTAAGTGCTGTTATAAGAATAATGAAATATTTAATAGGCACATCACAAATGAGTTTATGGTACCCTAAAGGTGCCTCATGTAGCCTTATTGGGTATTCTGATTCTGATTTTACTGGATGCAAAATGGATAGGAAGAGCTCTAGTGGGACATGCCACTTGCTTGGAAGCTCACTAGTTTCTTGGCATAGCAAGAAACAAAATAGTGTGGCATTGTCTACAGCTGAAGCTGAATATGTTGCAGCTGGGAGTTGTTGTTCTCAAATTCTTTGGATGAAACAACAACTCTTGGACTATGGTCTTGAGCTTGATCACATCCCCATAAGATGTGATAATACAAGTGCAATCAATTTGTCCAAAAATCCCATTTTGCATTCTAGGACTAAACATATTGAAATAAGACATCATTTCATTAGAGACTATGTTCAAAAGGGTGATTGTATGTTTGAATTTGTAGAAACCACTAAGCAACTAGCTGACATTTTCACTAAACCCCTAGCAAAAAAAGTATTTTTTATTTAAGAAATGAACTTGGTATATTGGATCAATCATGCATAAATTAATTATTTGCTGTATAATCCTAAAATTAATGCATAACTTGTGTTTTTCTGCATAATCATGCCACATTGCTGCATAATCTCTGAATTTTTCATCATATTTGAATCCAATACTGACTTGAGCATCGGAGATTTCCCCTAAGTTGTTTTGCAGGTGCTCCCTCATGTCCAAGACTCCCAAGCAACTCAACAACCTCACAATTTCACCAAAAATGGTGTAATTCTTGGTAAAAATAGTAATTTTGAACAATTATGTGATTTGAATCATAATATGATTAGAATATATGTTTTCATGATGATTTGAATTGATCTAAGATGCTCTAGAACTGATTTGAATGGTTTAAAATTGATTCTATGCTGATTGGAATGCAAAATCTGAGTTAAAGTGTGCTGGTAATCGATTACAATGCCTTTGTAATCGATTACACAGGTTCTGTCAAGCATGTAATCGATTACACAACTTTTGTAATCGATTACAATCAACTCAGAACTCAGGTAATCGATTACATCAACCATGTAATCGATTACAAGGTTCCCCAGAAGCATGGTAATCAATTACACAAAAAATGTAATCAATTACATATGAACCAGAACGCTTGTAATCGATTACAAACCCAATGTAATCGATTACACAGGGTTTTTTAAAAGGTTTTTGACGCGCGCAGAGCTCATTTCTCAGAAACTCTTCAACTCCTTCGTCTTCCTCCTCTGCTCCCACGCAACCCAAACCTCCCAATCTCTCCTTTCTCATTCAAACCTCCCTCAAATTCCTTCATTTCACCTCTCTCTAACTCGAAAAACTCCTCTCCACACAGCCTATCTCTCAAATCCATCACATCCCTCACCCAAATCTCTCTATCACCTCTAACGAACATCATCCCCACTTCTCTGCCCTAACCTCATCTCTCTCTCTTTCCTCACTCATCCCCAAACATTTTTCACTCATCCCACTCTCCTCTTTCTCATCACATGGCTGAATCCTCTCATCGTTCAAAGCGCTCAAGAACAGGATGCCATTGGAGGGTCCTCTGGTGGAGCTTCACACAATATCTCTGGCCTGGACCTTACTCGCCACTTTTCCACAATGAAGAGAGCTGAGTTGTTCTGGAAGAACTTTCAGCTATGCAAGATTATTTCCCCCAGGTATCTTCCCATGAACTTCTGTGAGAGTGAACCTCTGGAGAGTTTTAGAACCATTGAGAACTTAGGATTGCTGGGTTTCCTGAGTATAGAGAAGGCTATCTACCCAAACCTAGTGAAAGTCTTTTATGCTAATCTGAAATTTGAAGATGATTGCTTAATTTCTGAGGTGAAAAACCAACAAATCAGGATAACTATGGCTGAGTGGTATAGGCTGACGAAGCTCACTCCTAATGGAGCAAACTTCTGTGGGAATGCCAATATCTGGGGTCATGAGTTTGAGTATAAGGCTGCTCTTCTTTCATTGATTAGGACTGGTTACTACCCCTATAGTGATCCCAAAAGGAGAATCATGGCCACTGGTCTGACTATGGAGAACATGGTTCTCCACTACCTTTTGGTCAGGGGATTGATTTCCAGGGGAGAGAATTACTCCCAGGTTCTCAAGGATGATGTGGTGTCCCTATGGGCAATGACCACTGGGCGATTAATAAACTGGGGTTACTACATTATAGAGCACATGTTGGATGTAAAGAAAAAGAAGAACTCTGCTCTCCCATTTGCTATGTTGGTAACAGCCATCCTAGAGCATTGTCGCATTTCCCTGGCTGAGGAGTCCAAGGACACCAGCTCGAAAAGACCACAATCCATTGGCTTGCATACCTTGAAGAAGCTCCAGCTCTACAAAGTGGATGATAGGTGGCATTACATTGCCCATGGCACCTTTGGACATATCCATCATGATCCGGATAGTGATGATGATGAAGAGGCTCAGCATCCTACCCCTGCTCCTGCTCCTGCTCCTGCTCTAGCTACACTAGACCTCCTGCTCCAAGAGATGCGAAACTTAAGCGCTACTGTAGACACACGCATGGATCGCATTGAGCAAAAAATAGATCACCTTGAGCTAAAGATGGACTACTCAGATTAGGAGTTGTCTCCATTCGATCCCTCCTGGGTGGACCTCATATTCCTCCGAGTGCTGCTGCTGCACCTCCCACATCCTCTGCCTCTCCTGTTCCCTTGTCCTTTGCTGGTCCATCTGGCGTCCCTGCTGATAATGAGGAGCTCCTAGACTCTGAGGATGATATTGAGCCCGACGATGATAACGTTGATCTAAGAGACATTGCTGCGGATTCAGACAGTGACAGCGAGACTACTGATAGTGATCATGGCCTATTGCCCTGATGTTTCTCATTGTTATTTGCTTATGACTACATTGTATTTTTCTTTTTGGCTCAGTTATATAACATTGGTATACATTTTTTGGTGTTTTTGGTTATTAGCTATACTGGTTATGATAAGTTACATTGTACATGTTTTTTAATGATATATGAACTTGACTTAGCTTTGATTCTATTCTCTGAATGTTTGGCTTTTTGAAATTTGATTGGATTGAATATTCTTTTTGGATTTCTTGTTTTGGCAAAACTTGGGAAATCATGAAATATAGCTGAAATGCTGTCCTTTTTTTTTTAAATGCTTATGTCTTTTTGATAATGCCAACGGGGGAGAGAATAGTGAAAAATGAAATGAAAAATGAAATCTAATTAAGGTTGCATGTGTATGGGGGAGTTATTGAGCTTTTGAGCTCTTAAACTTTTTACATGAAAGATCTAACTCAACATCATGCATAAACTCCGGGGGAGCATTGCGCCTAAATCTCTGTTATATACAAATGCAAAAACTCTTTCTTTTTCCTATGATCAGTTTGTCATCATCAAAAAGGGGGAGAATGTGAATGCTTATGTCCCTAAAGCATGTCAAATAGTTTTTGATGATAACAAAGGCAAAAGTGAAGATCAAGTGCAAAAGGAAAGATCAAGATCAAAGAAAGAAGTCAAGAGGTTTATTTAGTTATAAGACTTAGAACATTAATGTTAAATGCTCTCAAGATTTCTCAAATGGTTTTTTAATATATCATTTCAAAATAAGTGGGAAAATTCAAAGCTAAACATGTTTTTCAAGAAACTTGAGTTTCAATCTTAAATCTAATACTCTTAAAAGGATTTATATTTAATCAAATGTCTTGAGGTGTTAGAAATGACTTACAAGCTTTATTGGACTTGAAAAATGTGTTCAAAGGCCAATGTAATCGATTACATGATGTTTGTAATCGATTACACAGCAAACAGAGGCCTTGTAATCGATTACATGATCAATGTAATCGATTACAAGCAAGTTAGAGGTCATGTAATCGATTACACAAATAATGTAATCGATTACAATAAGCCCAGAAAGGCAAGAACACGTTCAAAGAGTCATGTAATCGATTACATGGATATTGTAATCGATTACACAGCAAGACAGAAGTCATGTAATTGATTACATGGATATTGTAATCGATTACAAGTAAGTCAGAAGTCATGTAATCGATTACACCAATAATGTAATCGATTACACAGAGCCTAGAAAGCCAAGAACACGTTGGAACAACAATGTAATCGATTACATTTGTTGTGTAATCGATTACACGCATCCTGACAATGTCCAACGGCTATATTAAATGCATTTAATGCTTGGCTAAAACCCTCCAACGGCTCCATTTATTACAAAACTTATAAATACCAATGTTGGGTCTTCATTAGAGGTTGACCTTGAACCAAAAACTGATTACCAATACTTCAAAATGTGATTCAATCCTCAAATTCATTCTTGCTCTATTTTTTTGTGAAAAACGTGGGTTAATCTTTGAGAGCATATTAGAGTTTCAATTTGTAATCATCTACTCTAGTGAGAGTTTCATTCAATCAATCTATATTGCTTTGTAAAGAGGGTGAGGCATCCCTCCAAAAGTGTAAAGGGTGAGGTATCCCTTAGTTGAAGAGACTCAAGCTCCAAGGGTGAGGTATCCCAAAGTGTTAAGTGCTCAAGGTTGTAAAGGTTATCAAGCACCTATTGAAACTTGAAAAAATAGTAAAAAATCTCTAGCGGTTGCTTGAGGACTGGACGTAGATCACAAGTGGATTGGTGATCGAACTAGGATAAATCATTGTGTTTATTTTCTCTAAACCCTTCTCTTTACATTGAGTACTATTTTATTGAATTGCTTGAATATTGGTCCCTTTGGCTATTGCATTTATAAGTAAAAGTGTTTATCTCTTATATCCAATTATCTCTAATCATCAATTAGCTTCAACAAAAATTGTTTATCAAACGATTTGCGAAAGATTTGCGTACTTATTTTTCATACTCAATTCACCCCCTCTTGAGTATTGAGGCCACTTGGTAACAATGAGCATGTGTTTTTGAGAGTTACACCTATGACTGGTGTCGGAAGGGTTATTAAATCCAGAAAACTCACTCCTAAATTCATCGGACCGTATCAAATTCTTCATCGGATAAGTCCGGTAGCCTACCAAATAACTTTACCATCTTTTCTTTGCAACCTTCATAATGTCTTCCATGTGTCACAATTGCGAAAGTATATTCCTGATCCAACCCATGTCATAGAACTGGATACAGTACAACTAAAAGAGAACTTAACTTATGAAACACTTCCTATTAAGATTGAGGATAGGAGAGTAAAGTAACTCAGAGGCAAGGTACTTACATTGATAAAAGTGATCTGGAATGATGTGACTGGAGATGCAACATGGGAGCCAGAAGACATAATAAAAGAGTAATATCCGCATTTGTTCTAAGGTATGATGAATTTTGAGGACGAAATTCTTTTTAGAAGGGGAGAGTTATAACACCCCAATTTCTTTTCTTTCTTGTTTTTCAGTTATTTGTGATTTTTGTGAATTTTTGTGAATTTTTATGAATTATTTGAATTATTTTAATTATTTTAATATTATTTTAAAAAAAATTTAGATTATTGAAACGGGGTCAGGGGATCTTACTAAACCCGAAATCGGAGACAGTTTTTGAAGTTTTCTTTGTCTGAGATTTTGTCTGGCAAAATAAAATTTAGGTACGTTCTATTATCCATTGGACAATAAATACTAGTTTTTTTGTTAACTATAACTTTTGTCCATTGGAAAATAGCTTTTAGTAAAGATCTAGTAGATGGTTCTAGATATAAGCCTAGTCACCTTTTTCTAGAGGTTTCTCTTTATGACATCACCCTTGGGACCCACACCTTTATGTCTCATCAAATATGGACCAATAGAAAACTAGCTTCCTAAAGAAGCTTTGAGGAAGCTTGTTGGAGAAGCTTATCTCCCTCTCTCCTTGGGAAGTCCATGGCCAAGCCCACTCAATGAGGGTTTTAGGACTTTGTTTTTCACTTATTCACTTCTCTTAGTTTCACTTTCATCTTTCTACCAATAACCCAAAAGCAAAACTCTCTATTCTCTCTCTCATTGAAGCTCACGGCCACACCCCCAAAACCCACTCTACAATATTCTTTAATTCTAACCATCCACATTTCTTGAATCCAAACGTCATTCTAAGAAACTTTGGTGTTGTGATATTAACCTTGTTCATACATTTTTAAGTACTTCTTCAAGTTAAGGTTTGAAAACTTTTAAGGTGAAATTCCTCCATCTTCATCTTTCTTTTTAGTTTTACTTTCAAAGACCATGATTTTGATCTATGATCATTCTGTTCCAAGCCTTAGATGTTGATCTTTTTGTATGTGTTTTTGTTTTCAAGTGCCTCTTGGAAGAGAAAGTTTGATTCAAGAAGGCACCTAAGAAGTGGTTGGTCATCATCTAAGGTACGAGGGAGATTACTCTCATCAACCTTTCATGGTGGTGAGAAACGAATTGATGTAGTGAAAATGAAAAACCCATGTGAGGGTTGTTCACTTGGTTGTATGGATTTTTGGTGGTTTAGTAATTATTTACCCTGTACGATTTTATAGCTTAATGTAATGCATAACCTTAGTTGAGTAGAAATCTTAGTGATTGAAATATGTTGTATGCTTGGAATCTTGTTGATGAGGATGAAAATTTAGAGGCCTAAAGGCCTTAGGGCTCACGGCCAAGTGACCCTAAATAGGATATCCAAGACAAAACTTTTGTGTTGATTTGAAACTTAGATGCTTAGGTGAAAAAGGAATTGGATTAAGGATTTATAATAATGAAGGAATGATAAAATAAGATTTGGTCATTTAATAAGAGAGGGATTTCGGCCTTGAGTGGAAAAATAAACTTGAGAGAGAGATAATGAAAACTTAAGGTACTTTTAGGGTTTAGGAAAAGGAAAAGAATTTATGTGATTAAGATAATGTGGTTTCTTTTTTATGTTCTTCGTGAAAAATATTAGGAGGTATTACCTAGAGGAGCCTAACTAGAAGAGTATTGGAACTAAAGTTAATTTCTATATTAAGCCTTGAAAGTTTCAAAAAAAAAATTAAGCTTAAAAGTGAAATAAAAGTTTTACATGTTAGAAAAAATTGTGATAATGTTTCATGTAATTTAAAAATGATAATTGCTGAATTTGCGCGATAAAGATACCTTGTGACTGAAAATAATAGCATTGTGTTGTCGGGCTCTCGAATGGGACTCGGAGATGTTGATGACTGGTTTGGCTCGTGAGTAGCTTATGTTTATGGAAAATCATAATATAAATATGTGTATATGCATTGAGTCATTGTTCATGCATTATACCGGCAGTATCGGTTGAGACTTTTTGCTTAGAAGTTGAATTACACCTTAGTGCGGTTGCAAATTGCGTAACGTGGTTCACTTACTGAATTTGAAGGCGTCGGGGCGTGGGTATCCCACAAATGGCCATTTGGTAGCTCTACTGGGCCGTGGTGACTGATAAATGCACCGACGATCTCGACCAGGCACTATTCTATTCACAATTTGGTGTAGACTGTCTTGTATAAGACATGATGTGCAAATTGAGAAACTATAGCACTTAACTTGAGGCTGATGAAATACAGACATATCTTCTAGATCATTCTCTCTGAAATTGTGTTTAGCTCCATGGAGTAGGAATTGGTCCATTGTACATATGCATAGTCTGTCTACATATCATCGTGATATTTTATATCTGCTAAATTATTTGATACTTGATGCCATAATTGCAATTATTGTTCTTTATTGTTTCTATGCTGCCATGTTGGTATAGATGTAGGGAATCTTACATCTCTATTATGTTATTCTGTTTTATGTGTAGACGTGAGAAAGGCTGAAAGGAAGACGAAGAAGATTGCAACTTTCCTGTTGTTTTGTTTTCTGTGATAGCGACTAGAAGAGAGTTTGTTGGTTTTGTTAGAGTTCAATTCCATGGAGGTACAGATGCTTGGCGTATCGACTGGGATACTAACGAGTTAGATATATAGGAGATGTGACCCTGTCTGTTCGTAGGACCCGCGATGGGGATCCTTTCTTTTCTCTTGACGTCTCGGTACATCTAAAGTTTGTTATGCCGATCAGGGAGTTGTGGGGTGATTTGCATTACACCCCGAGGGAGGATCTAGACTCTATGGTGTCATATGCTAGGACACTTGTCCGTGAAATCTTGCCCCGGCTGAGGGATCTGTCTGGTGAGGAGTTCGAGGAGGAGGACTCGATGGAGGATCCAGAGGAGGATCTAACAGAGGATCCAGTGGAAGACCCTACTCCCTAGGCATATAGACTTGGGCTAGTTTTCGTTTTGTCAAATAGTTGTATATGTCTTTTGAGTACAAACCTTGTGTATTTTGGGTGGACTGTGATCCATGCCACTTATGTATATATATTCTTTTGATGTGTATTATTCAGTAATTATATCCTGTGTTGTTTATGTTTTGTTTAAGTTTATGCCTTTGAGAAAGAAAATTTGAAATCCGTATTTTTCAAGATTAAACCTTTACCGCATTTTGTTAAGTTTTTGATATTTTAGTGGGTAAATGTGGTACCCTAAGGAGGGTGTTACATATTTCACTCTTTTTATCTCATTTTACTCGCTTTGCTTCCACGAAAACAGAAGAAAAAGTTAAGGCACAGAACAAAGAAAGAAAGAAAGAGAAAGCAAAGGGGGAAGAAGAGAGAAAGAAGAAGGAATCAAAAGGGAAGGCCAAAGCTTGATCTTCACCTTCACAAAGGACTTGAGGCAGTGGTTTCTAACCTTAAAACTCAATTTCTTCCTTTATCTATTGCAAGTTGAAGTTAGGTCATATAGATGGAGAAAATGGGTTTGAGATGCAAAAATTTGTTTTTTTATTTTATTTTTTGCTTGATTCTTGTTTTCATTGTTTGAAATTAGTCATTTCAACTTAATGAGAGCAAGATGATGGAATTTGTCTTTAGAAAAAGTGATTTAATTCCTTCAGTTGGAACATAGAAAGTTAGGTTGGTGATATTATGATTTTTGTCATTGATCCATGTAACACCCTTCCTGGGGATATCACATTTATGATGCAGAAAAATAAAATAAAATAAAATACTTACCCAAGTTATAAAACTTTTGGTACATAATTAATATTAGTGGTAAATTTTTTTTCTTTACATTTATAATATTAAATAAAATAACACGGAATACGAAATAAGATCAAACATAAACTCACCATAATATACATATGATTTTGTCTAAAGTCTACAATTAATTTACAACTACAAAATATTTACTAAAGCTGTAAAAAGTCAGTATGATACTAAGTCATAATGCCTAAGACATGAGCCCTTGTCATAAGACAATTTCCCTAGTTGGGAATGTCTTGACCGATAGAAATTCGACCCAAAAGTGTATCGAAGTTCTCTCTAGGAGTATAGTGAAACTCATCCCACAACTCCCTAATAGGCACAATAACCTGTACGAAAGTAACCGTATAACGAGTAGTAACGAACCCCTGTCGAGTCCCACTTATTGATAAAGTCACGTTACCACTGTACTCTATGTGTCCAGTGTCCCAGTGGACGTACCAAGCCTCAGCGCCTTCGAGAAATTATAGTCTAAAGAAACCTAATTGGCCTCCTCTTGCCACCATTGTAGTCTTCGATAATATAAATATAAAGTATAAACAAAATAGATAATACAATAAAGAGGTGAGACAATCTACATCATTACCCTCATGGCAATAAAGAAAATGACAATACAACATATGACAATACAATACATATTAAAATAACACATACCATTATATCATACACATTATAGCAAATTAATACATCATATACAGTATAGCAAATTAATACATCAAATTACTACATCATATCATGCACAATATATCAAAGCAATAGATCATACATTTTATCACAGATTATGGTAAGCAGTAAAATGCAGATAATGCATGAACAAGAAAGTACGAGATAATGCATGAACACACACTGACTCGTTCCTACTCCATGGAGCTAAACACGGATATCTGAGAGAATGATCCGAATAGAAACTAATAATACTTTATGGCTGCCCAACCAAACTATTGCACTGTCCAATCTTTGTGTCTATAGTCCACAGTCCAAAACATCGTGTAGCAGTACACAGTCCAAACATCGTGTACCACAGGCATAGTACTTAATAGTCCCCTCAAGATCTCGATTAAGAATAGTGCTTGTCAAGATCATTAGTGTGTTGCCCGTTACCACGGCCCAGAGGTGCTACCACTGTCCACATATGGGATCCTCCTCACACTAATACCTCCAAGTTCAATAAATGAACCACACTACGCCTATCACACCAAATCACGGTGTAATTCGCCTCATCAATCAATCACCAATTATAACCCAAATTGGCACAATACTCTAAGCATGATCTAAATTTATAAAATTATCCTTATTATCCAAAATTTACCATAATTACAAAAAATTACCAAAATACCCTTAGTCACAAAATAACAAAGTATAGTACGTCCTACCTGACAGTACTACACCGCAATATGTCTAGGTCCACCACTTTGGCCCGACAGCAAAACTTACTGTATCTTTCAATCGCGTAGGAATTTTATCACATTTTCATAATCTCGTTGTTTTCACAAACGTTTTTAAATCATGTAAATATATTTTGATGTTTTTAAATATCACAAAATCTTTTTAAATCATTTTCTCAATCGTGTAAGATTTTTAATTTATTTTCTTAATCGAATAGCTTAAAATTATCATTTTTGATATGTGTAAAACTATATATAATACATTTAAAATACGTAAAGTATTTTCCTTGTGTTCTAAATATAGTATGGAATCTTTTCATTTTATTCGTCTGTTTTTAGTAAATTTCGGCAGTATTTTGCCTATAAAATCAGTATAAGGTATTTTTAAAGTTTTTCCACTAAATATAGTTTCATTTTATTTTTACCCAATAATTATGCTTTGAAACTTGCTAACGCGCTTCAAAATTTATAAAATGAGCTCTATGTTAGTATTTTTCAAGCGCTGAATTTATTTCTTAATTAAACTAAATTCTGCTAAGTTAGAATTCTAAAACTGAATTTATTCCTTTTATTTTCTCAATGATCCATTGGAATCAATTTATGTTGTAAAACGATTACCTAACCTATCTTAGTAAATAAAATGGCATGTTGGCCAAATCAAAATAAAATGGCATTTAATTATACACTAAATGGCATGTTGGCCATAATTAACTTAAATCAACTTTAATTTGATTATTTTACCTAGATTCCTCAAATCAGTAATTTAAAAAAAATTACTGAGAACATTTTGGTTCTCGGTTTGGATGTAAGGCCGTGAGCCTCATAATGTGTTATTTGGAACACTCATGCAAACCGTACATGTTATTCACATCCTACTTTAATAATTATATAATTATAAACACATGCAATTATATGATCACATACAAAATACATACAATTTATTTAAAATCATAAACATGCATAGCAAAAATAATGAAAGCTATAATCATGCATAGCAAAATAAATCACAAATAGGAAAGCATTTGAACAATTACAAAAATAATAAAAACAACCATAAACAATCACACAAATCGAATCCTTATGGATTCTTCATACACAATCAAATCCATTTTCCCATCACCACTTAGGGTTGATGAGATTAAATCTCCCTCTTACCTCTTGAAGACAATTAATTGGTTAGTTTCCTTCTTTCTTGAAATTTTGTGCAATCTCCCAAACAAATCCCTAAAATTCTTAAACAATTAGTAAAAATACATACAAGGTACAATATTGGAAAACCATGGAACAATCATGGTTAGAAAAATTAGAAATCCAATTTTGAACCATAGAATCAAAACTTACCCTTAAGAAAGTAAGCAAAAGGTTGGATTTTGGATAAGATAGAGTAGGAATTTGGAAAAACTTTGTGAATGAAAAGTGTTTAGAATAGGATTTGGGTTTAGGAAATATGATGAGATAAAATTATAGAGGTTTGGTTGTGGGTGTAGGGTATATGGCCGAATATGGAGAGAAAGAAAGAAAAGAAAAGTGTTCTTGGTTCTTGGTAGGTTTTGGAGAGAAAATGGATGCTTTGATTTGTCATAAGTGTAATAAAATGAAAGTAAAGAGTAAATGCAAGGCTGCTGTCGTGTGAGTGTTTTTGGGTGAGGTTGAGTGTTCAATTTGGCAAGGTAAATATCCAAATGAATGCACATGGTGGTGCACATAGTTTATGACAATTTGGAGGGTTCAAGAAGCTAGTAGAACCAAGCCATCCAAGCCTCCAAGCTGCTGCCCAAAACCGTGCAGCCCTCCTTCATTTTAGTGACTTAATTGTTTCTAAATTACTCCTAATTACATGCTAACTAATTAGGGAATTAGTTAGGTTAAATATCCTAACCAATCTTAATTAACATACTAATCATATAACTAATTAATTTAGTATATATTAGCATATATTATAACCTTTAATTAATATTAGGATATCTAATTAGTATTTAGATTATAATTAATTCATAACTAAGCTAGTTCACTTAGTTTGCTAATTAAGTAATTAGATTAGTCAAATTAAGCTTAATTAGCTACTAACCAAATTCAAGCCTATAATTTTTGATTTAATTCTAACCATTGATTCATCTTCAATTCCTAGCCATAGATTACATCTAAGGTAGATATCAATTGGTCATAAAATTATCATTCTAATCTCACCATTGATTAGATCAACGGCTAAGGTTAAAGGCTTCCTAACTAAGTCTTCATCGAACGGTCCAAATCAAAGTTCATGCTCCTTTTGTTGACCTTTTCCTATTGGTTTTAAAAAGTCAAGCCACTTTCGTTGACTTACTCTCATTGGCTAGAATTTGTCCCATCAGCACAGTTGACTGCTTTTCCTAAACGGGGGTCCCACAGTACTTTTAAAGATCCGTGGTCAAACCGAAGCAGATTTTTACTATTTTTGAGACAGTAGGTACTGTAATATAAAATAATATTATAATAATATAAAATTATTTTATTACACAGTTAAATCCTAAAAATTACGAGATTAATATATATATCAATCAGAATTGGGTTTAGTAAGATCCCCCAACTCCAATTAATTAAAATAAGATTTTTTCAGCCAGAAAATTATTATTTCCCTGGCTCGGAGCAAATCACACACAACAGTCAAGTACACTCACGAAACAGTCAAATTTAATTTACTGCTCACAGAATTCACAAAACAGTACATTTTGGGACTATATTGTAATTATCCCAAAAGTTGGGGTGTTACAATCCATACCTAACTGAGCTAATAATTTAAATGAGTATTACAACATGTTTAGAGGCTATTAGTGATGATAGAAATCACTTGGAAGTCATTTTAGAGTGGCTGAATTTCAGTTATATGTTCCAATGGAACAGTAACCAATTCTACAAAATTCTGCATAATTTTCTATTATGCGACCAGCGCTCAAGGGCTGAGAGCTGAGTGCCCAGGAGCACATAGCCCAGAGAGTTGATGCGCGTAGCAGGGCATTGGGTGCTCAGGCACAAGATGCTGAGCGCCCAGGCGCCAACGATAGAACAGAATAGAATAGTGTTCTGTTCTGCCAGTGACTAGGCACTAGACAGGAGGCACTTAGGCGCTTGTTCCAAAATTGACAAAGGTCATTTTATGGATAGTTTGAGCTTCTCGATCAGTTGGGATCATATGTATATGCATTCTTAAGTGTATTAAGACACTTTTTAGGGATATTTCCCAAAGGAAATAACCACCTAGCATATAAGAACAAGTTTGAGTTTTTAAGTTATTCAAGAGTTATGGATTGCTTAAAATAGGTGTCTAGGACCTTAAGCACATTAGTGTGGCTTAGAATACCACTTGTGTTGTGTTAGTAAGGTAAGCTAGATACAAGTTTGATAATGAAGTTAGACTTATCCTAGAGGCATAATTTACTATCTTATAGTCAAAGTGGAACTAATTATGCAAGTTGTTAGAGAAATACTCTATTACCTCATTAAGTTAGGTTGATTTGGAGTATTAGTAAAGAGTTGGTTCCTTTACTTGTTAGAGTTGAACCATATTACAATTAAACTAATTAAGAGAGTGAGATAAACCCTTTAACCTTGCAAAGAAGTGAGTTAAGCTCTTTGTTAAGGAGGTAATTATGAAAGCAAAGTGTCAGTACAACACTTTACCTAAGACAAATTAGTGAGTTAAGCTATTTGTCAAGTAACATGAGGAATATGATCAATCTTATGTAAGTGTAGTAAAGTGAGTTAAACTTACTAACACTAGCCTTAGGATGAGTTAAGTCCTAAGTTAGGCAATAAAGCGAGTTAAGCAAATTGCCAAGTATAGTTGATGTTATACAGTTGTATGGGCGATTGTATAATATTGAGATAGTTTAGATTTCTATATGTTATACAATTGAATAGGCAATTATATAATGTTGCTATAGTTTAAACTTATATGCAATTAACATTAATGAATGCCATGAAATGTATGTTCATTACTAAGAATTTTTGTGTTCTCACCCCTTTCTGTGTTTCCATGGTAAAAGTAGGTCAAGACCTTAATAAAGTTATAAAGGAAATGAAGAAAGAGCAACAAGATTGAGTAATTTTAATTTTTGTTGTATGAACAATATATTTTACTTTGAGTTGTAGTTTTGTTGTATATATAACACTATGCCCTTTTAAGGGTTTTGATGTATATATATATGACCTACTTTTATCATGGCTCTCCATATTTAATTATTTAATTATATGGGATTAGAATAATATGAAGAATAGAAGTAACATGATTAATGGTTTATATCTTTATATATGTAAGTTATAACAAGATATTTGTATTTGGGTGATACAACTAATACTGTTTATCTTCATATATAACATATATATCTGGATATTTGTATTAGGGTGTTACATTTGGGGGTCTAAGTTTGGTTGGAAATTTAATGGAATAGGATATAAGAAGTCTGATGTTGGGTGCTTAATCGCCCAGAAGTTGAGCACTTAATCGCCTAAGGGCAGAGAGCAGAAGCGTGTTGGGTACCTAAGAGCCCAAAGAGTGAGCGCCTAATCGCGCATGGCCAAAGAGTTAAAGTATTGGGCAACTGAGCGCTCGAAAGTTGGGCGCTTAAGCATCCAATGAAAAAAGAACTGGAAGAGTTTTCTGTCATGGAGCGCCTAAGAGCTGGGAAGCTGAGCGATCAAGCGCCCAAGAACAGTTTGTCCCCTATTTTATTTCTGAGAAAATGGTGATCCCTATTTGTTGGTATCCTCTATGTATGCTTTGTAGTATAAGTTAAGACACTATTAGGGATATTTCAAGAAGGGAATAACCACCTAGCATTTATGTAACATATCAAGTCTTTGTGCATCCAAATGTTGAGAATGTACATAGGGATGCTTCTAGATCATTGATGAGCAATGGTGTTACACTTGATCTCACCTGAAATGTGATGACATGGTGTACTTGTAACATCCCTGAAAAAAAAAATTCAAATAACCAACATGTTATTCAAATAAGGCTTCTATTATTCGAATAAACAACTTGTTGAAGAGAATTATTCGAATAAATTATAGGTTATTCGAATAAAAGATTATGTTGTGCAAATTTATAGAAGGAAACCTGTCACCTTATTCGAATAACACTCCTATTATTCAAATAAAGTAACCAATATTAGTAAAATGGGAAAAACACGTCCCAATGTAACAAGAATGAAAATTTAGTTCCTTTTCTTATTGGAACTTCAGTTTCCTTCAAGTCCTTCTTGGTTACAAAGGAACCAAATTGATGAGGTGAAATTGATGAAGTAAGATTAATAATATCATTAAGAGTAAGCGTCAAGAAGGAAAACTCCAGGAATGATCAATGAATCAAGAAGAGAAATCCAAAATAGGGACATGTGTCAAGGAATAGATGGAAGATTAACAAGGCTTAATTATAAGCTACTCCACGTTAAGAAGTAGAAATGATTACAGAAAATAGGTGTAAAAAGATGAATGAAACAGAAGAAGAATTAAGGCTAAGTGTCCAAACATTAATTGAAGGTGAGATAAGTAAGTGATATCTACAAAAACAAGTGTCAAAATCTGATCAAAAGTCATGATTACTAAGGGAATAGGTGCCACAAAGATGAACGTTGCATAAGAAAATTCTAGAACAAGAAGTGATGAACCTCGGCTAAGAGGGAGATAAGTGTTCAATATTGATAATAGGTGAAACAAGCTTGTCATGTAAGTAGAAACGTGTGGCCAATCATGGATGAAATGAGATTAGAATTAATGATTAAGGAGGAAAACTTTAAGGAAGGCTTAATCTCCTTGTGACACCTAGCACTCTTCATACGTAAGGCAGCCCAACTTTAACTCTATAAATACCTCACCTCTTCTTCATTCACGTCACAACACACACAAACACTTAAGCTCTGTTTTTAGCCACCATAACTCTTCCATCTTCACCTACTCACTCCTTTACTTGATCCAAATTATGTAACAAAGGTAGAAAATAGTGAAAACATCACTCTTTCTTCTTTATTTCTTCTACCCATATCTTTTAGTTCATGCTTTTTGCAACCAACGACATTTACTTTGTCTTTGTTTGAAAGAAAGATTAGCAAGAAATGGTTTTTCTAGTTTCTGTAACCTAGTTTTCAAATGATTTATTCGAATAAGCATTAGCTTATTTGAATAAACCATGTTTATAAGCACTTCAAATGCTATTTTTCTAAATGATTTATTCGAATAAATTTTTTCCCTATTTGAATAAAATTTAACAGAAAGCTTTAAAATTGAGATTGTGGTAATTTTATTCAAATAAACTTTCATTTATCTGAATAAACCTTAAGGGAACAGTACAAATTACTGATTTTTATAAAATCTATTCAAATAATCATTTCTCTTAATTGAATGAACCTTTTACAAGAAGCCAATTTTATCATGAATTATT
This sequence comes from Ormosia semicastrata, assembly GCA_029884595.1. NCBI lineage: Eukaryota > Viridiplantae > Streptophyta > Magnoliopsida > Fabales > Fabaceae > Ormosia > Ormosia semicastrata. Next base: position 61,131,126 of record JAQQTO010000060.1, read on the forward strand.
TTCTTTATCAACTTATTATTGGTGTATGCCCTAGAGGCTGATACATTTGTCTGTATTTACATACATTCTATTATGCTAATTTTAATATATGAGACATTTCGCTTATTGTGTTCTTTTTAATAAACATGATAAAGTCCTTAGAATAGTAAGTTTGATGTCATAGGACATCAAGTGGTTGACTTGATCGTGAGATCCTATTGGATAAAATTAGAACACTATTCTTAAATATCCCTAGTCAAGTATTATTGTTAATTAGGATAACAATAATGCATTAAGACTAGTATGTACGTAGACTGATGACCACATCTCACGGGTCATGGATATGAGATATCAAGTCTTCATATGGGTACATATTAAAGTAATGATGTACTAGACTAACCCGCCATGAGAACGCTACATGGATCATTACGTGAGTATCATAAACGATTCTCATAGTGACAATGGTGTCAGTGGTCCTTTGACCTGAAATCACTATGATTCCTACATGAGGAGTTGCGTGTTTTAATGTCATCAAACGTCATCTGTAACAAGGTGATTATAAAGTTGGTTATTGGACATACCGCGAATCATGCAGAGGGATGTGAGTGACCTAGATGGGATTTGTCACTCCTACATAATAGGAGCGATATCTTCGGGTCCCCTGATTGAGTGAGACTGCGAAATGCATGACCATGCTCAAATGAGTCAATATGAGATATTAATTTCATTTGTTGTTACAAAGTCTGCTCGAGTATCAGGAAACGAAGGATTGGACTATACAAGGGTGACACATTCCATGCATTGTGTTCAATCTAGATATCGTGACAAATGGACTAAACGACATGGAAACATTAGTCACAGAAAGGTTATGTCAAATCATTGACATTCTCATTACTTGGGTAGCAGCGATGTGTTGCTAGATACTGCTCACTGCTTGTAATATTAAAATGAAATTTTAATATTACTGCCAACGTAATAAGAACCTGTAGGGTCATACACATAGGGCAGACTAAAATTGGAGTAATAGATCCTAGTTGGACTCGAATTCAAATATGGGTCAAACTCATAACAGATGAGTCTAGGGTTACACAGCTTACCTTGCTGCTACTCACACTCACTTAAGGCATTCACTATTATAAATAGTACTACTAAGGGGCTGCTAAGACATACATTACAGAACTTTAGCCGCACCTACAGAAAAAGTGAGTGAGAGAATGATAGGTTTCTTCTCTTCTCTTCGCAGCTAGCACTGTGTGAGAGACGTGAGACTCCTTTTTATGAACGTTGGACGTTCGTGAGTCTGTTCATGTAGATACCACAGAGACATCGTCGCTGTTACGGTGTTGGTGATTCACGTCACTTCCTTAGATCACGCTTCAATAGGTAAACGTTTTAAAATTCGGATTATGGCTTTTTCGCATGAATCCTTGGTGGGAATTCTTTTTTCGCTGCGTGATGTATCCATGATTACCAACACTTATTATCATCCTTTACTTTTTTTTAAATTCTTTATCATTCCTTTTCTCAACTTTTTATCATACATTACTTATTAAAATTTGTTATCATTTTCTTTATCAACTTTTTAATATACTTTACTCTTTTAAATTCTTTTTACTCTTGATACAAATTATTTTATTAAGAAAATATTTTTGAAAAGTCATCTCATGAATAAAAATAAATCAATATGCAAAGAGATTATCATGGTCATAATTAGAGATTATTGGAGGACACCCTGATTAGAGATTATTGTGGTCATAATTAGAGGACATTGAGAGATACCTCTTTGTCAAGAGATTAAAAGATTATTGAGGATTCCTCGATCAGAGATAATTATTATGACCATGATGAGAGGATCAAGGGACACCTTGGTCATAATTATTATGACCATGATGAGAGGATTAATGGATGCCTTAATTATAATTATTGTGGTCATGGTAAGAGCATTGGGGGATGCCCTAATAAAGAGAAATATGCACATTTGGTTGAGAGTATTGAAATAGGATGATAAAGAGATATTATTGATGATGATTTAACAAGAAAGATGATGATTTACAGTGAGATGATGAAAAGTTACTTATATTTTTAACATGAAATTTATTATACTCTTTCAATATTTCCAGAGATTTATATTCTTTTATTCAGAAAATTATTCTTTTTATCATTATATTGAGATACTTCCTCTTTCATTAAGTTATTTATTCATTCATTGTTGAATTATTTATTTTTATCCTTTTTACTCATTCTTATTGTGTTATTTACTTCTCTTCAATTTTTAATTTAAGTTACTATTTTTGTTATACTCTCAGATATGGTCTTAGAAAGAGAGAATTGCAAAGAGTGGAATATGTATAATAGTTTTTGCTCTTTCCTATTGAGATTACATCTTACCCGTTTATGGTGTAATATTTCAGATAATATCGACTGAAGAAGTTTTGATAGATTTTCGAGTAGAGCAAGTTTATAGATTGGAGCTTGAAGATTAGGTTAATATATGTGAATAGTGATACCTTAAGAAGGCTTTTGTAAGCCTCACTTTTTGGGAAATAGGTACCTAACTTAGAAATGTTTGTATGTAATAATAAACTCTAGAAGGGTGTAATCCCTTAAAACTATGTAAATTACTGTATATACAAGCTAATGATATTGTTAAAAGATGTTTGTAACATGTAATTGCATTTTCCTTCGGTGACAGTTGTATGGGCAGTTGTCTTGCTTGATGGTTTCAAATTATTGCATAGGCAGTTGTTTGATATCATTGTTAGTTTTAGACCGAGTTAAGTTTATAGATTACTTTTGAATATTGCATAGAGTTGAGGTAAATATTCTTGTGTAATAGTTTGATTTCTTCATTGTGAATGATTAGACTGTTGGTTTTGGTATGCTTATACTGAGAAATATGATTTCTCACCCCGTTTGTTGCCATGTAAATCCAAGTGGAAGTTCATCAAAAAATAAGAAGAAAAAGTATGAAGACTAGGACAGTTTTTATGCTTAGTATTAAAGCTTGTATTTATTTACGTTGCTTTATGTTTGTATAGTAAAGTTTATGTATACAATGTGCCCTTTTGAGGCAAGGATGTATGTATAAGTTTTAGTTTTTCGCAAGGCTCTCTATTATTATTTGTTTAAATGATAGGGATTAGTATGTTGATTAAGTTAGAAGTAGCATAGCTAATACTGTTTATCCTAGAGTATGCATGATATACTAGGTTATTGGTTTTAAGGTGTTACATAGAACATGGAGGACATTGATATTATGCACTTAGTATAAGTTTGTATTGTGCACTCATTGAATTGAAGATTGATGATTTAATACATTTAGATACTTGTGTAGTAAAGTAACCATTGTATGCATATGGATATGATGAATGAATGGTATTGCATACTTGTTGTGTATTAGAATTTGTATTGCTCCTTTAGAATACAAAGTTGAACTGAATTTGAATAATAAGTGCTCACAGAAATAAAGATATTGGATAATCATCCTTGAATAGGGAAGGAAAATGGTCTTATATTGCTATTCCCACCCACATGGGTAGCCTTCTGATTTGAAATATCAATTCACTTGGCATTAATGAATTTTGGAGATGATCCTGTTTGGGGGAAGGGTATTCAAAATTCTATTTGAATTATGGAGATAAACCTCCATGAGAAAAAGGGATCCTATATTCTTATAAATTCCTCATTAGTTTCCCCATATGTCATAGTTTCCCTCATGTATATAAGGGTTACTCATAATATTTCTGTGTAACAAAAAGAGAGATTGTTATAAATAAAGTTGAAGTACACCAACCTGAAAGAAAACTATTACCCAACAAGGTGGTAGTGTGAGGCCCTAATTCACTCCCTACCATTAGAATATAAAACTCGGGTTATATGAGGTAGCCCTACCTATTAAAGTATTTGAATATGGGTTCTATGGGAATTAGCGTGTAAAGATAATAAATAAATGAGCACTGGAATGAAAATTGCATAAGATTAAAGCATTATGAGAATGTTATCATATAAGATCATAAATTTGAAATGAGATTGTAATATTGAATTGCAATAAGCATTTGAGTGTTATTGTGACTATAACTTATGATCTTTTGATAACTAAAGTTTGTGAATTGATAGTAATGTTAATAATTGGATTTCTGTCTTGGAAAGATAAGCACTTGTTATTGGCTTTTACCACCTTTCTACTTATATTTTAAGCATTGAAAATAATTTTTCTTAGAAATCACTGGAATTATTGTGATGACAATATGTATGATAGAATTAATGAGAATTATAAAATTCTCACTCTTTTATATTGTATTTCCATGATAATTCTAGCAAAGGACTCTATAGCCAACTGAGTTGAGGAATTAGGATGTGGAATAGTTTACTCCTACTTTTGTATATGAATTTGTATATGATTTGTAGAAATTATGCCTTGAAGGCATATCATGTATATGATGTACTATGAAGTACAACTATATATAAAAGACCATCTTGGATTATATGTGTATTATTTATCCTACATAGGCTTATATTTTATATCTATTATAAATATACTTATAGAACATGCTATTAGTATAAAAGTGACGTGCCTAATTCTGATTACTAAGGCGTGATTCCAGACATGCTATTAGTATTGGTATTGGGACGTTACACAATGTTTGCGCTTAGATATATATCAGATATAAATATGCCTATTAGTATGTTTGTAGAGACGACTTTGACACTAAATTTGATGATGTATAACATGTACTTGGATAGTACTGATGCCCTTATTTTGTTTTACTATTTTTATTTGGTATGTAGATATGAGTTTGGGGCTCAATGTACAATGATGTAGAATAAGTACTGATGTACCTTGATATAATGCTAAGTATGTGATGAATCAGTTTTTGTACATACACACACGATATATATATATATATATATATATATATATATATATATATATATATATATATATATATATATATATATATATATATATCTTATACTATGATGTGTTTTTAAAATGAATTGAGATGTTATGAAATTTAATGGCTAGGGTTCTTCGAACGAGAACCCACTTGCATAAATAAATTTAATAAAGAATGGTAAATTATATCTTGTATAATAATCTAATAGACAAACAACCTTGCTCACCAAGTTGAGCTAAAATCCCCTCAACAGGCTTGGGTAAGAAATAAAGATGAAATACTAGGTTATAAGATATTAGTCTATTATAGACGTGGTTTACAAGAGGAATGGGATAACGACATATGACAGGTCTAAGCATAACTACTTCAACATAAGCCTAGGTATAATGGGGTAGTTGTACTTGGGGCGTTACATAAATTTTGTCAACTAATCAACGGCTTGATTATAGATCTTAATTTGGGTAAGAGAGTCATTTCCTCTTCTAGGCTCTCCATTTTCAAACAATGTCAAAGTGTGTAAGTACAAGTGTCGAGAAAACAAAATGCACCAAGCAAACCAACAATGCGTAAAAAATCTGTATTATATTGAACTTAAAAAAGGAGAATAAGTGCACAACTTACTAGATTACTAAGTTAAAAATGAAAGCGAAAAAAAAAAACAAAATGAAATTTGCTTGAAATTAAAGCACTTAAGAAACTCTTTTCCTATTGTATGTGTATGTGGAGTGTTGAGTGTCCAACCCCTAACTAAGTCCTGAATATCATATTTATAGGCAAACAACAACCATCCTTTTCCCATCGTCATTTGAATTTTTGAATGTAAGATTCTTGGGCGCCTTTTCAGCGGTTTCTACTTTCTAGCCACTCCATGATAACCGCTTTGGACTTCACTTGGTAACCACTTGCATATGTTGCACGAGTTTGCCTGTCGACATCATTTTGCACTTCACTAATATTCTCCTTGCCACCCATAAGTTAACTGAAACATGAATTTCCCCCAACATATGCCCCCAAGTGTTGCCTATGATGGACATTATTGATATTCTCCTTTGTACAGGACATTACGTCGTATTTGAACTTTTGAGATTTGTCGACATGTCACCTGTAATCTGTTCTATTATAGCAATAAAATGTCATGAATTTTTACCACTTAACCACAGACAGTTAACAAGACTATCATTTACAATCAACAAAACATTTCATCCAAGACATACTTCAACTTAAAGCACGCTAGAATGATACCAGCCTCAATAGCAGATTAAAAATGGGCTTAATTGGGCTTTTAGAATTAATGGCCCATTTCCATTAACCTTTGTACGAGACATGTACCTATAGGCCCATCCTCCTTCTTATTGAACCCCCCTTTATGCAAGACCTCAAACTTTTTTGACATTGAATTTCAAATTAGAACTTTATATCTGCAATGTCCTCTTCTTCTTCCTTGGATTCCACTGAACTTGAATCCTTTCTCCAAAAAAAAAAAAAACATATTTCATAAGAACCATCGATCCCATTGAATTCGTATCCGCTCGTTTGCCACAAGTTCCCAAGAGTCCAATGCGTCAAGCTAGAGAGGATGAATTTGTCCACAATCTAAGCTACGTGAATTTCCATTTATTGCTGATAAGTACACATGTATCTTTTCACCCCTTTTTCATCAAGAATGTACTAGAAGTCTAGGATTATTAATCGTGTTTTTTATAGGACCCTCCTAAAGTTGTTAAGGACACAAAAACTCACTGCCATGAGATATTCCCCTTCGAATGCTTTTATAACAGTACCTGATATCCCAAGTTTATTGCCCATAGCATCAGGTGTGCATCTCCAACCTTTACTGAAAAGCAACATCGCTTTCTTAAAAATTGCATTCAGAAATTTCATTGAGCTTATTAGGTGAATCCCTCAGTTAATATCTTTGACTATCTTAAGCCATTAAAACCAGTGAAACTGCTAAAAGCACCATTTGCTTTAGCAAAACCAGTTCTTAGAGTTCGTCTTGCCGAAATTGCCATTCCTTGTGTTTGAAGTTTTACTTTTATGAGGCATCTGGCGTCACTTTCCAAGTCAAATTTCAATCATACATTTCGCAGTTGGTATCAATTTGATGGACTCGTCAATCCCTCAAGAAGGAGTCACATTAAGAATTTCCAATCATCAAGTTCTTGGCACCAACGAACCTTTCCCAATAGTAATAGTAGTTGCTGCACTTGGTTCCCATGCGCCAAAGTGTCATAAGATAAAGGTAGGCTTCTCGTTTAAGCCATTCTCCATACACCCCTTGTTTTAAAATATCATGCAATCTTTTCTATTTTAGACCATAGCACAAAAAACAACCAGATAAATTGACTAGAAAGTCAACTCCTGATAAAGATGACATGTCGACTCATGAGCAGCAAGATTTACCTTAAGAGCCAATTTCATCGACCGTCCCAGACAACAAGGAGTGAACCACTTCTCTAGATCCTATCCTTATTAACTTGTCATCTCCCAAGGAACCATATACTCAAATTGACTAGAGCACTCAACTCCAATTTCCTGCAAAAAGTGATGGTTTGGAGCTCCCTTGTAAGTCCTACCATGATATCAATTACTCGAATTTGAGAGTTCTAATGAAGAAATTATATATGAAGAACTTCTGTTTAGTGAACACGAATTGAAACGTTCTATCGATGATGAGCTTCAAGTCGAGGGTACCGATCCCTTCGATGCTTTACTAAAAGTCTTAAGAAGTCGCCATCCTCAGCACTTAGTTATTGTCGAACCCTTCCACCTCTAAAAGAGCTAAGGTTATTCCTTGCCATGGACTTTCAAGTCCATTCCTTGTTTTCTAAATTTGGATCAGCTCAAGGGGTTGTCGACAAGCACAATGCCTTTATAAGGAATGGCGAAGCTTTGGTTCAAGAATTTCTTCAAACCAAGAGCGAATGTTCTGCCATAACTCTTGGTCTCAATATGGTTAAGGTAACCTACGAAAGGGAATTCCTTAGGGAGAAGGACCTAGTTCAGGAGGCTAAGGATTTGGAGTCGAAGTTAGCAAATGCAAGAAGTTGCTTATCTTTGGTTCGTTGTAACATTGCCTAAGAGCAAGTTCGGATTGGCACTTTCTCGAAATCCCTGAAAACTAACGAAACTAAAGAACATTTGATTGCCGTGGAGATTGCAAAAAGATCGACTATATCTTCTAAGATTGAATGCGATGTGAATGAGGCAAGAGTTATTCAAGCTAGTTTGAAACAATCTTGGCCAGAGTCAATAAATTGTTTCACCACATTTTTAAAATGGTGATTGTATTTTGTATTTCTTCGAATTTTAGCACTTAGCACCTATTGTATAGGTTTTGCCAAAGTGCCTTTATAACTTCTAAAGCTTGGTCCTATTTTGACTTCAATTGAGCTAGTTATATTTTGTCAAAACTAGCTCACTTTACATGATCTTTTATGTGCGCATTTCTACTTGGGTCGCACGCACTTTGACCATTTTCAAAAAGTAGTAATCATGACTTAGGAAATTGCTGAAGGTGTTTCACACGTCTCCCTAGTAGTACACAACCATTAAATGGTACCTATCTTATCAATCTTTTAGAATTTTCATAATAATATAAAGAAAAATAATTATTTTATATCATTTTTTAACACTATTTTTTATACTTAATTAATAATACATAATTTTATAGTTAATTATGTGTATTAATTAATTAATAAGTAAATTCTTAAAGCTTAAATTTATTCATTAATTAATTATTATACGTAATTAATTATAAATTTAAACATCATTAACAAAGTATAAAAAATAATGTTAAAAAGTAATATAGAAATATAAGAGTTGTAATATGAAAGCCTTCTTCCACAAACACTCGCTTTTTCCACTAGCAATTTCAAACCCTAACTTCTCTCTGAAATCTCCTGCTTCTTACTATGGTTTCCAAAACAGCTCCTAAAGGTGATTCAGCGTCAACCTCAACCTCAACCTCAAGGCTTTAATGAAAGCTCCTACTCTAAGTGCTTCCCAGAAATAGGCATTGGCAAACAAGGTAATGACTCATTCTAATTCTCCATTTTTTGTTTATCATGGTCCTATGTTAGAAGTCTCAACAGAGGAAACCGAAAGAGAAAGAGTAGTGTTTTTCATTGAGGGCGAGGATTTACTTATCACATTTCCTCAAATCCTAGTTTCTCCTTGGCTTAGTAATAATAAGATTATTAGGAATTTCTCAAACCCCTCCCTTGAATATAAAGCTTGGTATGTTAGGGCTGAGAAAGCAAAATGGGATTCTCGGTGCTCAATTGCGATTTATGATGTTATTTGTCTAAGTCAATATCAAATCCTCCTTGTACCAAAGTTGATTGGTGTAGCACTGTATTTCTGGAGTACCATCACCAATTATTTTCATTTCTATGATGTTATGATGGGCCTAACATTGTTTGACATAGCTGCGATAATGGGTTTGAAACTTGATAGCGACTTAATGCTGCCTACTTTGATGCCCAAGGAATCCCCAAGCTCAAACCAACCTTACCCTATGTTTGGATGTTTTTTCATTAAAGGAACAAAACGGAATATGTGAGAATGGAGCAGAAAGGAAAGGAAAAGAATGGAACATAATTTTCATTCTCTTTGTTTGGAAGTTTCATTAACGGAATGGAACGGAACGGAACTTCGTTACCCATGTGTTCCCCCCATTCCACCTCAATTTTGGGGAGAACAAAAGTTAGTCATTTGAGGGGAAGAGGGGGGAAATGATTCCCCATATGTTTCGTTCCGTTCTCATGTATTTTAAAACTTCCAAACAAGAGAAGTTTTTTTTATTCCCCTCATTTCCTTTCTGTTCTTCTCATTTCCTATCATTCAAACATAGTGTTAGGAAGAAGAAAAAGTTGAGCTACACTATTATCAATTGTTGCATGAAGGTAAATGCTACAGTTGAAGATAAGGAACACCTTGCCTTTCTTCTGTACTGGCTATACAAGTCTGTCTTTTGTCCTTCCAGCTTAAAGATGACCTTTTCTTACCTTTCTTTGGTAGCTTTTTTGCTTGAAGGTACTCAGCTGAATCTCAGTGGTCTTATACTTGCCAACCTTTACTAGTCGATTAGGATTGCATTCATTAGTCTTTGACAATCAGTTTAGGCTAGTAATCTTGGTAGCCCTCGGTGGATTCTCTAACTCTGGCTCAATTTTATCCTTCCAAATCATTTGGCCAAAATCAATGATATCAAGGAAAGAGGAAATATTCAAACTTATGGGATTGGATTAGCTTACTTGGTCCTTGAGCATATGGAATCTTCGGCTACAGAATTCCAAGATTATCTAAAACTCTTTTTCAACCTTTTTGATGAAAAGCCTTTGGATTATCTTCAACCTTTTGCCAAAAGAGAACATGGTCCCGATTGGTTCAAGCATCTTGGTGAAGGGAGTAATTCAACTTGGAGATCATTCCTTTATCGCCAAGAGTTTTCTGTCAAGCTACCTGGTAAAAAATCTAGTACTCCTTAGATCCATCTTCCTTATTGCTCCTCTTGGCAGATGAGTTTAATATAAGTCCCTCCTTATTTACACCTAATTATTTGTGACTATATTCTAATGGCTTCCAATTCAAACAATTAGAACATGCTAACATTCTTGCCATGAGGAACGCTGCTTTCACTGAATGATTCTCTTCATTATTAGATTTTGAAGTATGTTATTTGTGTACTTCTAAGTTTCAAGATTGGTGGAATCAGTATTCTTCTACTACTTTTGATTCTCCTTTCTCAACACTAACTAAAAAAATTTGTTATTTGTAGGGGCCTAAGTAGAGAAAGGCCAATAATATTTCCTCGACATTTCTATGTCTTGTTTTTTAAGCATTATTTCATGTACTTATCCGTCCTATGCATCTTCCTTTGGTTGAAGTTGCTTCTCGTAAGCAAGTCACTAATCCTCTAGCGTCGAGAACACATTCTTCGGTTACCAAGAAAGCCAAAGGTTCACCTGCTAGCGAAAGTAGCTGGAAGGAAAGCGCTAACTAAGATCAAGTTGAAGTTTCCTAATGACCCTTTGTTGAGTAAGGTAATCAAGCCTCTACCTCTTTAAATTGACTTGTCATCACTGTTATTGTCTTGAGCTTTCATATTTTACAATTTGTAGGGATATTTGGCGACCAAATCTATGGCTGCAGAAGTCTCTAAACATAGTGGTTCATCTCCAAGTTGGGGGCTAGTGACACAAGTTGCACTTACTGGTACAATTGCTCCTAATCCTCAACTAGAGGTGATTGTTTCCGAAAAATAAGAAAAGGACACTGGGGTGAAGACTGAGAAGTGCACCACTATTCCAGTCAATCTTCCTCAAAGTCCATCACCAACACAAATTCCTATGTCAACGTATTCTACTCAAACATTTCTTTCTCATGTTTCTTTCTGTATTGACTCTCTTTAGGCTTAGCATTACTACTCCTTACTCATCATATCCATTTTATAAGTACTTGAGATAGTCGATAAGCCTAATCAACCTTCTCTTACTAAGTTTGCTATTGAGTTTGATGATTTCTTCTTAGGCATTCAGGCCTGGCTATATGACAATGATGAGGATGATCCTTCATGCGTCCGCATCCAACCTAATCCAGTATCTGCCTAAGATGATCTTCGGTCAACTTTAGAATCTCTTAGTTCTCTTTTCCAACAAGACTTACCCGCTTTGAAGGCCAATTTGGGTTTTGTGGATGCTTTCTCTCAAGCTTTCGCACACTTTTGAAGCACTCTGATTTGATATCCTTTCTTCTTTGTAGAATTCTAGGGAAGGTTCGCTCAAGAAGTACAACAGGACTTTCATTACCCTTGGTGAAAAACACATGTTGGATAAACACCAACTTTAGCTGAAAGAGAAAATTAGTAAGGTTCATACTCTACTAACACTTCGCACTAAGGAGAAAGAGCTCACATATCAACTTGCTGCCTATGATGACCAAGTGGCTAAGTCCTGTACCTTCATTGCAGACCTTAAGCTCAAATTGGCTGAAGAAAAGAAGAACTTGTTGCCTCTTGAAGAAAAGCAGAAGAACAATTCAATTGACCTTACCTGTTGTTAGGAGAAGATAAGTGAACTTTGAGAGCAAAGCAAGGATTTCTTTGTTCAAGTTGAGGAGCTCAATAAGTCATAAGTAGAAATGTGTCCAAGGCATGTAATAGCCAAGAATTACACTATTGAAGTTGAAGCAATCTTGTCAACATGTGTTAACACTTTTTGTAACATCCTCCTTGACCTAATAAATTCTAATTAAGGTTATAGAAGCTCAGTAACTCCGACAAAAGTTATCTATTAATTCAAGTAACCTTCTGGACTAGATTAAGCCTAATTCTATAATATTGAGTGTGAGAATTAGCTAAGATTTTAGCATAAATAGCTGATATGACAAAAATAAATATGAAAAATTTATTTCTGGGTTATAAGTAATTGGGAAGAGTTGTGATAAATTTTAGGGAATCAATTGAATTGATTTGCTATTTTTAACAATACTGAATGAGAGATTAGAGAACTGATTGGACAGTTGAATAGTTCAAAAAATTAGGAAAATTATGATGGAGACATCAGGTATAAAATGGGGAATATTTTGGTAAAAAATATCAGTTGAGATGTGATCTGTCGATTATTCTCATATCTTGAGTGCCTTATAATTAATTCAATTGGACTCTATTTGTGCTTAATTGTTATCATTTAGCTAAGTTTCTAATATCAAACTTAATTGGAACCTTATTGTGAAACTTTGTTTAAATGTATCTATAAATGCTCATAATTGAATTGCACTTTTCAGGAAACCTTTGGATGACGGAGTCCATAGCCTCAAACCGGGCTTGATATCCACCTGAAGAAAGAGCTAAAGAGTCAAGAAGGTCAACATTAACCCTGGAGATAAAAGAGGAGGATTTCTATGAAAATTCTAGGCTAAAATTGAAGAAACAAGATGACACAACCCCTGTCCCCAGACACGGGGTGGGCGTGTCCTTTTCTAACTTGCAGCTATTTGGATTCATCATGACAGAATGGTACACGGGGTGGGCCGTGTCAAATGACACGGCCCGTGTTGGCATGACAGAAACCCAAAAATAGGCTTCTACGAGTTCTGGCCTGGAGGCAGCTCAGAAATTGCTAGGAAACGGAGAGAGGAAGGTTGGATCGAAGATTGGAGTCTCGGGTTCGAGCAATCAGAGATCTATCATCCTCAATCCTTGGAACTCGTTTGATCATTAGTTTTCTTCTATACTTTCATTTCAGATGATGTTTATTTTCTTTAGTTTTTCTGTTGATTTTGAATTTGCCATGTGTGGCTAAACTTCTTATTTGGTTAAGGGAAGATGAAACCTTAGTTTTGATTATGTGAATCCTTCGTATTCCTTTATATTCAATATAGTTATGTTCTTATTCATATGTTTCTGTTCTTAATTCGGTATAAAAGTTTTTATGTTCTTTGCTAGTAAAACTAGGATTGTTATGGGCGGTTGCAGTGGTATGACTAGTGAGATATATGATCTAAGTAATTCAATTCTGGTGTATAATTGAACCTTAGTGTGATTAGTTTTCTAAATCTTAATGCTGTCATTAGGAGGATATAAGAGCAGTTGCTTTATAGCTAACTAGTGATTAAGGATTACTTTGAGCGATTGCTAAATTAATCAAAACTTAAAGAAAATGGAGTATTAATCTCACAATCACGTATGAACATAATTGATCATGTTGATATAAAGGATATGTAGGTTAGCATTATCAAATAAATCTAGCGGTGGATTCTATCTCTTAACCAATATCTTTAAATTGGTAAATCAAATCGTGTTTATTGCTATTGCTTTAGATTTAATTTCTGTTATTAGTTTTAATAAACAAAACCCCCTTTTATTATTTATTGTTCATCAGAGTTAAAATTTAGAATTGGATTGATAGTATCAATTGAATTGGTTCTCTGTGGATCGACCATTATTAACTACAACTGGTTTGTAGGGTTTTTATATTTTTTGTGGAATTTAACAACTGTTTAATCACAATTCATAGTACACCAAATTTTGGCGCCGTTGCCGGGGAACCAATTTTCCAATTACGCTATTGATTTATTTCCTATTTTTACTTTATTTTTATTTTTATTTTTAATTTTTGATTCTTTCTTTCTGAGTGCTTTGTAGGTGTTGATGTCCATTAATCATGGTTCAACAGTTAATGGATAATGGGAAAGCACCAATAGATACTTATGGGATTTGCTTATCACCTGGATATCCCACTGATTTGTGTCCCAATTTCCTAGTGGACATAAATGAGGAGGTAGAGGCAGTGTGGGGATATTCTGAACCTTCCAACAACTACAATCCCTACTCCAACATATATTATCCAGAGTAGTGGGATCATCCTAACTTGAGTTATGGATAGCAGCAAGTTCAAGCTCCCAGGAAACCTGAACCTTCATTGGAGGAGCTAATAAGATAAATGGCCACTTATAACATTCAATTTCAATAAGAAATAAAGGCCATATGCAACAACCTGCAAAACTCTTTGGGGTAATTAGCCACAGAATTCAGCAAGGTGCAGAGCCTAATTTTCTAGAGGACTTCCCTCACAACCAGAAGAGGATGTGAAGGAAGGTGCTAGTGCTGTCACACTACGAAGTGGGAAGACATTAGATGAACCCACCTCTCCTCCACAAGCCACTAAAGAGAAAGACCAAGAGCCTAAAGAGGTAAATGAGGAAGGGAAAAACTTTAAGGCTCCCAAGGTAAGTATTCCTGAACCCCTTCCTAATGTAGTGGAGAAACATTGTGATGAGTTGTATGATGAATTTCCTGATTTTATTGGTTTTAATAATTATAATCATTGCCACTCATGTACTGATTGTAATGGTGATATGATATCTGCGAGTCGTGCTGAGATTTCTGCATACTTGGAAGTTGATGATTCTGTTTATGCAGTAACTAATGATAATAAAGAATCTAGCAATAATGTTCTTAACGCAGTTGCAGAATCTAAGACCCAAAGGAAGGTGGAATTGAAGTCCATTGAAGAGTCTTCAGAGAAGGGAGAAGAGCACTGGATGACGATCACTACTAAAGTGGATTTTGTTTTTGGGTCATGGTTCACTAGAAATAATACAGATGAAGTTAATAAAGTACACATATTATAATCCGGTGGTGAAGCCAAGGAAATTAAGGAAGGCCAATGGGACCCCAGTAGAAGCCCTTATGCTTCAAGTCTAATTTGGTCATTACACTTTAACCAATGGGACCCCAGTGAAAGCTCTTATGTTGTTTCAACCATAACTTAGTTATCACGTAACCAATGGGATCCTGGTGGAGTCTTTTCACCTACCTCACTTGATGAGGTCAATGGACACTATCTCAAGCCTTACCATGAGCTCCCGAAAAGTGTGGAAGTGGAAGTGATGACCTTTTACCATTCACATTATAAAGATCAATGAGAGTGTTACAATGTCATGCTGAGGACAATAAACTAAGCACTTAATGGGAGGCATCCTATCATCAAGAAAACTAGATTTGCTCTCTTTATCCCTTTTATCTTTTGTTTTTCTATTGTTTTCTTGATTAGTTTCTTAGCTAGAATAGATTTTGATCTGTCTCTTGAATGATTGCCTAGGAATCCTTGGAAGTCCTTATGTTTTGGATTGCTAAACTTGTGCTTGAATGCAGTCGTTGATTGTTTGATGATTGTGTGGACTGATTGTAAGAGTTACAGTGGAAGACAAGCGAGATTTTAAGAATTTGCTCTTTTGTGGTGTTATAGTGCTTTTCTGAATTCTAAGTTAAGTTCTTTGGGGATGATTTCCATAAATCGACAAGTTAAATTTTATTTCATTATGAATGGGCTAAGTAAAGAGTTATTAGGTTATATCTTGTTGACTCTCGAGACGCATTCTTATGAATTTGGACATCATGAACTTCATCATTTACGGAATCTCTTCAAAAATGATAATGCGTTATAGTTTTTGGAATCCGACTTTAAAAGACCTTGGGCCGTGTTTTAACATTGGTTTCTTAAGTGTTTTCTAAAGCACAACACAATTCATGTTGTTAAAATAGGGTCCCTCTATTATTTCACAACAAAACAGGCCATTTAGTGAATCATTTTTCCATCCTTTGGCAGAGAAGATCAAGGGGGCCGTGTCAATTGACACGGCCTATGTCTCATTTTGTATGTTGAAATCCCCCTTAGCAGAGAAGAACACGGGGTGGGCAGTGTCCTTTAACACGGCCCGTGTTCTCGTGACAGAGGGCCAAAAACCCTCATTTAGGGTTCAATCACTCATCTTCTTCCTTAAATTTTCTCCTCCACGCAACCACCTCCATCTCCTCTACCAAAACCTTCTTCTTCCTTCACCAAAATCTACCATTTCCATCAATCTCCACCTCCATTCAAGTCCCATTTCTCTCCCTTCTTCCATTTCTCCTCCATTTTTCCCAAAATTTCACCACACAAACCACTACATCTCCTCTCCCACCTCCAAACGCAGCCACCATGACCACTATAACCACCACCATTTTTCTTCCATAACCTTGCTCTAAATCACCAACCACTCTATAATTCCTTCCATCCTCACTCTATTCTCACCAAAACAACCCTTTTCATCACTATTTATTCAAAACCCCCACTCCTCCATCTCCACCACTGTGACCACCACCATCACTACCCCTTTTCCAATTATAAATAGTACCACACATGCACCATTTTTGCTCACTTTTCACAATGCTTCCCAAGAAACGCCTTAAGCACACTGCTAGAAAGGCAGCTCCTCCTACTCTTCCTCCTACTCCTCCGCGTGAACCATCTCCCCCTCAAGTACATGTAACCCTCTGATGAACAACGAAGTAATTCCAACTAGGTTCCTAGATGTAAATACTCTAAGGCAGATAGGATTGTATGATGAAGTTTGTACTTTATTGCGTAGAATAGGTTGGGACACATTTGCCCATTTGCATGAACCTACCTATGCTAGTTTGACTAGGGAATTTTTGTCTAGTTTTGATTGTAAATTGTATCTCCTGAGTGACCAAGATGGGTGTCCTGGTGTGATCACCTTTAAGCTTTTCGGCACTCCCTACACACTAGACATCCACCAGTTTAATGCCATTTTTGGTTTCCCTTTAGGACACAACATGATGCCCCATACTTTTAATCTTGATTGAGTTTGGACTGAATTAACTATTGCCGGGTCTAGTAACTATGAGCCTAAATCTTCTAACGCTTCCAAACTCAGGTCACTCGCACATAGGTACATCCAGAAATGGATGGCCAAAACCATTTGTGCTAGAGGGGAGAGTCAGGGTACCATGAGTCAGCCTGAACTATTTTTCTTGCATTGTATGATACATGGGGAGCCTGTGAATGGGGGATATTGGTTGTGCAACCTTTTTAAACACATGGCATCCACTAGGGCTGGTAGCATTCTGGTTAGAGGGTTTGTACCTGCAATTGCTGAACACTTTGGTTTGGATTTGGACTTGCTTGATGAGCGTCTTGCGAAGGGCTCTTCTGCTGTTGATGGCCGCATTCTGATCTCTATGGGTTTATGTGAGAACCGGAATGGTGCCCTATTTTTGGTTGGAGTAGCAGAGCATGCCATACCTAGGAGAGCTCCGCCACCAGAGCCACAGGAGCATGATGAGGACCCAGCACCTTTGGAGTTCCTTCCCCATTTTGCTAATGATGCTGGTCCATCATCCTCTCGAGCGTGACCCACTGTTCTTGATGATGTCATAGCACGTATCGATCACCTAGAGATGGACCATGTCGCTCGCCTTCAATGCCTTGATGATCGCTTTCAAGCATGGGAGGACCTCAATGCTCAAAATATGGCTTCCCTCCACGGTAAACTGGATGATTTGCTCCAATGACAGCAGTAGTAGAACCCATTCCCCCTCTTGATGTATCCCCTAGTTTCTTTTGTGATTCTGATTTAATTGTAATTGTACATTTTTGGAGTTATATTAAACCTTAAGCTTGGATGTTTCATTAATGGTGGATGCTTTTGATTTCATTTCGTAATGTCTTTGTTATTACACTATTGCTTTTATGGTAAATATTTTCTCTTCTGTGTGTGCTTAGACATTAAGGACAATGCCTGTTCTAAGTGTGGGGGTGTGATGATGTTAATTGTTTTATTTTTCTTATGGATATCTGTCCCAATAGGCTTTCAAGTTTCCAATGATATTTCAAGTGAGTTGAATGGTGAGCAAATAACCCAAATTTTTGAGAAAGAATTAATAAAACTTTAAGCTTGATGGAATGAACTTTCTTGCTTTCAATTTTGTCGAGTGAGATTTTGAAAAATTGAAGGGTTTAATTCAAAAGTGATAAATCGAGACCTAGTGAGTTTTTGGGCCTTGTTGTGTATGGCTAATTTCAGGCTATTTTGGTTCTTTGATTGTGTGATTCCACTCATGATTATGTGTTTTTCAGAACTTGTCTTGACTTTCTTTTAAGCTACTAATGATCACTGCATGCAATTGATATGAAAAAGGCATTTCTTTCAAATAACTACTGGCCAAATAGCCATCCTTGCATTTTATCCATTGTTTACCCCCTTTGAGCCTAATTGATCCCCTTTCCTTCTATCAAAGCTCAATTCAAGCGTAAAAGCGAAAAACCATTTTGCTACCCTACCTTAGGGAGTAGAAGAGCTTAATGATTATGTTGGGAATTGGTTTTTGAATAAGTGTGGGGGGAAGTAATGATGTGTTTGCCTAGCTATACATGTATATAAAAAGACTATTGTTGGCAAAATATCATGTTGAATATGATGCAAAGTGTAAAAAAAAAAAAGATCTAAAAAGTGAAAAAGAAAGAAATGAAAAGGAAAAGTTGATTGTTGGTTAGAAATAAAGGTTAGAAAAAGGTGAAGATACAAAAATAAATTTGAGGTTGAAGAATGTTGGGAAGTTTTTATTGAAATGATTGAATATATTTTCCCTTTTTGCTCTTCTATTTCCTATAGTTTAACTTTGTTTATCCTTAATGTAGCCTACCTTGACCCTGACCCCATTACAACCTGAATAAAGACCTTTTGATCTTTGTGTGCATGTGGCCAAAGTGTAGAGAAGCAGAGGTTTGACAAGCCTATGGTAATGCATGTTTTCATAAGTTGGTTGAGAGTAAACACAAGCCTGAAACACTTGAGTGAAAGAGCATATCAATGAGGATTTATCAGACTGATTAGACCTTGAAATTTGATTGATTTTACTTGCCAATTTGGATTGCCAAGAGACAAAATTCGTGATTGCTTAAATTCTTTGAAGAAAATAAAGCATATAGGTCTTTGCTCATTGTTTTGCATTTTCATAACTTATTAAGAAACTATGCTTAATTGTATATTTTTGCCCAGGAGTGCAAAAGGCTAAGTGTGGGGGTATTTGATCTGTCGATTATTCCCATATCTTGAATGCCTTATAATTGATTCAATTAGACTCCGTTTGTGCTTAATTATTATCATTTAGTTAAGTTTATGATATCAAACTTAATTGGAACCTTGTTGTGAAACTTTGCTTAAATGTATCTATAAATGCTTATAATTGAATTGCACTTTTCAAGAAACCTTTGGATGATAGAGTCCATAGCCTCAAACTGATCTTGATATCCACTTGAAGAAAGAGCTAAAGAGTCAAGAAGGTTAACATCAACCCTGGAGATAAAAGAGGAGGATTTCTGTGAAGATCCTAGGCTGAAATTGAAGAAATAAGATGACACGGCCCGTGTCCCCAGACACGGGGTGGGCCGTGTCCTTCTCTGACTTGCAGCTATTTGGATTCATCATGACAAAATGGTACATGGGGTGGGCCGTGTCAAATGGCATAGCCTGTGTTTGAGTGACAGAAACCCAAAAATAGGCTTCTACGAGAAGTTAAGTCATGGGACCTATAAATAAGTGTGTTTAGACCCTTTGGAGAAAGTTCTGGCCTGGAGGCAGCTCAGAAACTGCTAGGAAACGGAGAGAGGAAGGTTGGATCAAAGATTTAAGTCTCAGGTTTGAGCAATCAGAGATCTATCATCCTCAATCCTTGGAACTCGTTTGATCTTTAGTTTTCTTCTGCACTTTCATTTCAGATGATGTTTATTTTCTTTAATTTTTCTGTTGATTTTGAATTTGTCATGTGTGGCTAAACTTCTTATTTGGTTAAGGGAAGATGAAACCTTAGTTTTGATTATGTGAATCCTTTGTATTCCTTTATATTCAATACAGTTATGCTCTTATTCATATGTTTCTGTTCTTAATTCGGTATAAAGGTTTTTATACTCTTTGCTATTTTTGAAAGTGGTAAAACTAGGATTATTATGTGCGGTTGCGGTGGTATGACTAGTGAGACATATAATGTAAGTAATTCAATTCTGGTGTGTAATTGAACCTTAGTGTCATTAGTTTTCTAAATCTTAATGTTGTCATTAGGAGGATATAAGAGCGGTTGCTTTATAGCTAACTAGTGAATAGGGATTAATTTGAGTGGTTGCTAAATTAACCAAAACTTAAGGAAAACGAAGAATTAATCTCACAATTACGTAAGAACATAATTGATCATGTTGATATAAAGGATATGTAGGTTAGCATTATCATATAAATCTAGTGGTGGATTCCATCTCTTAACCAATATCTTTAAATTGGTAAATCAAATCGTGTTTATTGTTATTGCTTTAGATTTAATTTTTGTTATTAGTTTTAATAAACAAAACCCCTTTTTTACTATTTATTGTTCATCAGAGTTAAAATTTGGAATTGGATTGACAGTGTCAATTGAATTGGTTCTCTATGGATCGACCCTTATTAACTACAGCTAGTTGTAAGGTTTTTATATTTTTGGTGGAACTTAACAACTGTTTTAATCACAATCCATAGCACACAAAGATGAACATCAGTAGGCTCATTTGCTTAATTCATAAGTATGATTTAGCTTAAGAAAAAGTAATGAAGCTTAATTGATAAATAGTAGTATATGAAAAATTAATTGCTATTTTCTGAGTCATTTTAGGCTATTTACCACCTTCTATGGTGCAGTAAAGTGCCTAAACTAACTTAGATCGTCATAAAACTTAACTAACATGTCAAACAAGTATCAAACTACCTATGTAACTTTATACAAGCATAATATGATTTTTTGAGATGTTACACAAGGTAGATTTGGCTTACCTCTTTGTAGTTCTTAGCAAGGAAGGAAGCGAAGAGCAGGGCAAGGGATTTGACAAAGCGAGAGATGTAACACCTTGAAAATTGCTTGTTTCATAATATATATTTATTTTATAATATTTATGAATTTTTTTGTAAATTTTTCTGGAATTATTTGAATTGTTTGATTATTTTAATACATTCTTCGATTTACGTATGCACTGAGCGGGGTCGAAAAAATAAAATATTTTTCCCGAGGTCGAAAAACCATGGACTGTGTAAACGGCGACGGGAGATCTTACCAAACCCGAAGCCGGACACAGTTTATGAAGTTTTTATTTTTTAAGATTTGATCTGATAAATAAAATCGCGGTAAGTTTTATTATCTGTTGGACAATAAATACTGATTTTGTTAACTGTACCTTTTATCCACTGGATAATAACTTTAGTAGAGTGTTAGTCATTTTTTCTAGAGAGCACTTTAATGACATCACCAAGATGACATCATCAAAGTGACATTATCCTTGACTTTTTCCAAAAAGTGGACAAAGCTTCTCAAGGAAGCTTTGTATCAAGCTTCTCAAGGAAGCCAACTTTTCTCTCTCCTCCCTTGGAGACTCCACGACAATGAGGGGGGAAAGATGACACAAATTGTCATCTTTTCATCTAAACATCCATTCACCTTTTCACCTTTTCCATTTTCAATAGTTTCTACCACTTTCTCTCTTCACTTTTTCTTTCTCTCTCAACTTCTCCTTTTCGCTCACTTTTCTATCACATTTTCTCTTCTTCTTCTCCTCTCCAACCTCATGGCCACAACCCTTTCTTCACCCTCCATGCTTGTTTAATTTCAAGCAATCGCATTGCTTGAAACTACATCTTGTTTGAAGACTTTTTCTTATTGGAATCACCTCCTAAAGCTCTCATCTCTATTTTCTCTCCTCACTCTCACGGCCAAGCGCCACCATTGATGGCCATCCATGCTTACTTGCTCAACCAACCTTATTTCTTGCATCTACTCATCACCTAGAAGCTTTTTCCTTTTATGACCATCACTTAATTCTTCCATCTTCATCTTCTTCCATAAAGCCCTAAACTTGAAGCTTTGAGGTAAAGTTCTTGATTTTCTATTTTCTTTCCTTCATTTTTGTGATTCTTGGTCACCTTGGTAATCAAGGACTCCTCTTTTTAAGCTTTGGTTGTTGATTATGTGAGTTTGATCATCCTAGGGTTTTGGTGGAGGAGTTTGACGAATTTCAAGAGGCTTTAGGGAGTTCTTTTTCTTGTTATCTTCTTAGGTAAGAGAGAGATCATCCTTTTCAACCTTTCATGGTGGTGAGGAACTTGTTTTTGTGTTGATAATGAGGAATCCATGTGTGGGTCACTCAATTTGTTGTATGGTTTTAGTGATGCTTGATGATTTTTGTGTTGGTTTTACTTTATATGATTTTGTTTATTTGCTAGTGTACATTTTTTATGATGTTGGATTGATTGGAATCATGTATGGAAAATAAGGGCTCCTTGCCCTTATGTTTGAGGCTCATGGCCAAGCCCTATAAATGGGATGTCCAAAATTTTAAACTTTGTAATAATTTTGGGGACTAGCTAATTTAGTACTTAATGATGAATGGAATGAAAGAATTTTAGGTTCTTAGCCTTTAGAGCTCACGACCATAGAGTATAAAATGGTAAAATTTTGTGTAGGATGGAAACTTAATTAATTAGAGGATTAGATGTTGATTTGGGATTCATAAAATGGAAAGAACATGAGTGTAAGTGAAGTTTTGAGAAAACTTGAAATAATTACTCTAAGTGAGTTATGTTTAGAACTAAGAGAAGGACTTGTTTAATTAGAGTAGCAAAGATTAGGTGAAAAATACTAAAGGATTTCCCTAGAGAGGCTTAATAGGAAAAGTGTTGAAGTTGAAGTATAATTTTGTGTTAAACCTTGAAAGTATGTTCTCAGAAGTAAAAATTTGAACAATGAATTGTTGTGGGTCCATGAATGGGACCCAAGTTTATTGATATTGATTTGGCCATTTATGGCATGTGGTTATGGAAAGGTTATGCTATTATTGGATATATATATATATATATATGCATTGAGTCATCATGCATTTTGAAAGTCCAGTAGACTATGTTTTTTTTAAGGCTTTATGCCTAGGAGATAAATCACACCTTAGTGCGGGTGGGAGTAGACTAGTGTAGGTCACTTGTTAACCTTGGGGACATCGGGGTGCGGGTATCTCACAATGGGCATTTGGTAGCTCCTCTGTACCATGGGATAGACTGATGCAAACGCACCGACGATCCGGACCGAGACACTGTCCTATATCGCGATCTTGTGAGGAATGTCTAGTATAAGCCAAGTTACGCTCATTGTTAATGTTAAAGCACTTGATTTGAAGCTGACGAGATATAGACATGTCTCCTTGATCATTCTCTCTGAAATTGTGTTTAGCTCCATGGCGTAGGATTTTGGTATCATGTACATGTTCATAGTCGGTCAACATGTTTATATGGCATACATACATGTATATATGATATGTAACTATTTATTTTACTGATATTATGATTGTCTAGATTATTAAACTGTTTATTTTTGGAATCTTGATACTGCTTATTATTTTTACTGTGTTGTATGGCGCCATTCGCCGTTTCTATTTCTTATTGCCATAATTGGTAATAATGTTGGATATCTCACCTTTTTACTTTGTTATTCTATTTATATCTATGCTTCTTTAAAGACCGAGGCGAGGAAGAGCCCGAGTTTCCTGGTTTTTGGTCAGTTTAGTTTTCTGCTTGTCATGGCATCCCGATGAGGTTTTCTAGGGTATGCTAGACTGAGGTTCCATGGAGGCATTGGCTGTTGGCACGTTGACTTGATCACCGAGCGTTTCGTCTACGTGGAAGATGTGACTATATCTTTGGCTTGGGGTCGTTATGATCCACCTGTTTTCTCTTTTGATGTTGCTGTATCGCTGGAGTTCTACATGCTGATACGTGAGGTATAGGGTGATCGCGAGTATACTCCACACTAGGATTCGTTCCTATCCTCTACACGAGCTCCTACTCATGAATCTGTCGCTCCTGTAAGGATTTCCTCTTCTGAGGAGGATCCTGAGGAGGAGCCCTCTGAGGCTCCTTCTCAGTAGTTTTTGGGGGCATGATACTTTCTGTAGTCTTGGTGGTTGTTTGTATATATCTTTTTGGGCATGTAAAGCTTCCATTTTCTTTCGCTAAAAATGTTTGTGTATCTAGATACTTATGTTATGTATCCTCTATATAAAAGTATGGTTTGATATTCACGTTAATTTTTGTTAAGTTTTTTGTTTTCTGCTAGCTGAAGAAAAAAAGGGGAAATATATATATATATATATATAAAAGAGAAATTGCCAAGTTGCTATAAGAATTATAAATGAACAGATTACCATCTATATGTATATAAACTGGGTCTTAGTGTATGTTTTCGTATGTTTGGTGTGACGTCCTCCTCTTAAAAAAAGGGGGCGTTACACTAGTTTGGTATCAGAGCCCCAGTTTGAGTTTTCTTTTGGGTTTTGTGGTTAGGTCTGTCTTGTTTGTGTTGTGTGATTTTCTGTGTTGGTTTTCAAAGAATTATATCTAACTTTCCTTGTGTTTTGTTTAGTCTAACCTTGAAAGAGAGTGATAGCTCATGGTGGAGGTATGGCTGCAGTAGTTGAGGCAATGCAACGGATGGCAAATGTCATAGTACAATAAAACGAGAGGGCTACCCAATAGCAAGAGGCGACAACAGAAGCCTAGAATTTGTCAAAACTTTGTTGTAATAACCCACCTCAGTTTAAAGGAGAGTTTGATCTGGAAAAAGCTAGTCTTTGGACCAAGGAACTGGAGAAGATGTTCTGAGGGATGGGTTGTGCTGATGATCAGAAGGTAACTTATGCTACCTTCATGCTGGTCGGAGATGCTGAAGACTGGTGGAATGGAGCGCAAAGATTGCTAGAAGTTGAGGGCAGAGCGATTACATGGGAAGAATTCAAGGACAAGTTTCTGGAGAAGCATTTTCCTGCTAGTGCGAGGTATGCAAAGGAGATGAAGTTTCTTGGTCTGAAACAAAGGAACATGACGGTCAGTGAATATGCTGCAAAGTTTAAAAGCTTGTCGAAGTTTTCAAGGTATTTTGAGCTCCAACTTGATGAAGAATGGAAGTGCCGAAAGTTTGAGGAAGGATTGCAACATGACTTGAAGAAAGTAGTACTACCATTTGGAATTGAGCAATTCCCAGCCTTGCTGGACAAGTGTCGAAGGATTGAGGAACTGGATCAATCGCGGGACACGAGGAATCGCAACTTTGGACCTTCTAGGTTCCAACAAGGAAGTGGCAGCAATATAAATCACTTTAAGAGGAAGCCTTATTCCTGATCGCCGGGAAGTCAACAACAATCACCTGGTGGAGACTCTAGTGGAAATTTTGGTGGCCATCGAGTTAGTCAGACTGTGGAGTCTTCACCAAAGTGTTTGAAATGTGGAAAGGACCACCTGACAAGGGATTGCATGATCAAGGGAATTATCTGCTTCAGATGTGGAAAGCCTGGACACATCTCCAGAGATTACAACCAACCCAAGGCGGAGCCTTCTGTCAACAATGCATGAGTTGCAAAACCTCAGGTAGGAGGTAGAGTTTACACGATGAGTGGAGCATAAACCTCCCAATCTGAAGATCTGATAAAAGGAGATGGTACCATAGGAGGTAATCTTTTATCTGTACTGTATGACTCAGGGGCAACCCATTCTTTTATTACTTATGACTGTGTACACCGATTAGATTTACCTGTGTCTTCTTTACCCTTTGATTTGAGTGTTTCTACCCTTACTGCTAAACCTGTTGTTACTACCCAAGTTTGTTTAAACTGTCCTTTATCTATTGAAGGTCGAATCTTTCCTATTGATTTGATCTATTTACCTCTTTCTCAAATAGACGTGATCTTAGGAATAGATTGATTATCTTCTAACCATATCCTGTTAGATTGTTCCAATAATACCCTAATTTTCCCTAAGGCTAAAGTTTCTAGATTTTTGACGGCCAACCAAGTTAAAGCTTTCTTGAAAGAAGGAGCTCAGGGATACATGCTATTGTCTTCCTTACAAGTCAAGAGCGAGATGGATGTGAATGCTATTTCGGTAATCAATGAGTTTCCCGAAGTCTTTACTGATGATGTACCTGGTTTACCGCCGGAGCGGGAGATAGACTTCACTATCAATCTTGTGCCAAGATCTGGTCCTATATCCATAGCACCCTACAGGATATCGCCGTCAGAGTTAGTTGAACTCAAGAAGCAGTTGGTGGAGCTCCTAGAAAAGCAGTTTGTCAGACCTAGTATGTCACCCTGGGGAGCGCCAGTGTTGTTGGTTAAGAAGAAGGATAGAAATTCGCGCTTATGTGTAGATTATCGTCAGTTGAACAAGGTCACGATCAAGAACAAGTGTCCACTTCCGAGGATAAATGATTTAATGGATCAGCTGAAAGGAGCTGCTATTTTCTCCAAGATAGATCAAAGTTCTGGCTATCATCAGATCCGAGTGAAGGCAAAGGATATCCCCAAGGCAGCTTTTTGTACACGTTACAGGCATTATGAGTATTTTGTGATGCTGTTTGGAGTAACAAATGCACCTGCCATATTCATGGATTACATGAATAGAATCTTTCATCCTTACTTAGACAGATTTGTCATTGTTTTTATTGATAACATTATGATCTATTCTCGAAATCAGGAGGAACATGCTGAACATCTCAGTATAGTTCTCCAGATCCTGAAAGAGAAGAAGTTGTATGCCAAGTTGTCAAAGTGTGAATTTTGGCTGGAAGAGGTTAAGTTTTTGGGTCATGTAATCTCGAAGGATGGAATTGCTGTAGGCCCATCAAAGGTTGAAGTAGTCCTACAATGGGAAAGGCCGAAGACCATGTCTGAGATTCGAAGCTTTGTGGGATTAGCTGGTTATTATCGAAGATTCATTGAAGGATTCTCTAAGATAGTAGGACTCTCACTCAACTTATGAGGAAGAACTAAGCTTTTGAGTGGACCGATGCTTGTGAAGAAAGTTTTCAAGAGTAGAAGAGACGACTGACCACTTCACTAATTTTAGTTCTACCTGATCCAAATAAACCCTTTGTGGTGTTTTGTGATGCTTCACATCAAGGTTTAGGATGTTTTCTCATGCAGAATAGGAAAGTGGTGGCGTATGCTTCAAGACAGTTGAGAGTATATGAAAAGAGTTATCCTACACATGACCTAGAGTTACCAGTTGTGGTGTTTGCTCTAAAAATATGGAGACCCTTTCTGTATGGAGCAATGTTCAATGTCTATAGCGACCATAATAGTCTAAAGTACCTGTTTGAGCAAAAGGAGCCGAAAATGAGGCAGAGAAGGTGGTTAGAGTTTCTGAAAGACTATGATTTTCAACTCTAGTATCATCCCGGAAAGGCAAACGTTGTGGCAGATGCTTTGAGTAGGAAGATGCTTAGTTTGTCTGCTATGATGATTAAGGAGAAGGAATTGATAGAGCAGTTCAGGTATATATGGCTATATGTTGAATTGGCACCAGGAAGAATTCGTTTGAACATGGTTACTATTTTGAACGATTTAATGGAAGAGATCCGAGAGAAGCAAGAAAGTGATGAATTTTTACAAAAGGAAAGGGAGCTAATAAAGCAAGGTAGTGTGACAACAGTAGAGGAAGAACCTAACGGAATCTTAAAGTTCAAAGGTAGGATTTGTATACCCAATGATCCGAAGCTTAGGAAAACAATTCTTGATTAAGCTCATACCAGCAGGTTAAGTATGCATCCTGGAATGACTAAAATGTACTAAGGTCTGAAATAGTTTTTTTGGTGGCCTGGAATGAAGAGAGATGTGGCTCAACATGTGTCATCTTGCTTATTCTGTCAGAAAGCTAAGATTGAACACCAGAGACCGTCAGGAACGTTACAACCTCTAACTATTCCCGAATAGAAATAGGATAGTATTGCAATGGATTTCGTGGTTGGGTTACCAAGAACCCGAAAGGGTCATGATTCGATATGGGTAATTGTTGATCAGCTTACGAAGTCTGTACACTTCTTACCGATTATCATGCATTTTGAAAGTCCAGTGGACTATGTTTTTTTAAAGCTTTATGCCTAGGAGATGAATCACACCATAATGCGGGTACGAGTAGACTAGTGTAGGTCACTTGTTGACCTTGGGGGCGTCGGGGTGTAGGTATCTCACAATGGGCAGTTGGTAGCTCCTCTGTACCGTGAGATAGACCGATGCAAACGCATTGATGATCCGGACCGAGACACTGTCCTATATCGCGATCTTGTGAAGAATGTCTTGCATAAGCCAAGTTGCACAAATTTTTAATGTTAAAGCACTTGATTTGAGGCTGACGAGATACAAACATGTCTCCTTGATCATTCTCTTCGAAATTGTGTTTAGCTCTATGGAGTAGGATTTTGGTACCTTGTACATGTTCATGGTCGGCCAACATGTTTATATGGTATACATTCATGTATATATGATATGTAACTATTTATTTTACTGATATTATAATTGTCTAGATTATTAAACTGTTTATTTTGGAATCTTGATACTGCTTATTATTTTTATTGTGCTGTATGGCGCCATCTAGCATTTCTGTTTCTTACTGCCATAATTGGTAATGATGTTGGATATCTCACCTTTTTGCTTTGTTATTTTATTTATGTCTATGTTTCTTTAAAGACCGAGGCAAGGAAGAGCCCGAGTTTCTAGGTTTTTAGTCAGTTTAGTTTTCTACTTGTCATGGAATCTTGACAAGGTTTTCTAAGATATGCCAGACTGAGGTTCCATGGAGGCATTGACTGTTGGCACGTCGACTTGATCACCGAGCATTTCGTCTACGTGAGAGATATGACTATATCTTTGGCTTAGGGTCATTATGATCTACCTATTTTCTCTTTTGATGTTGCTGTATCGCTAGAGTTCTATATGCCGATACATGAGGTGTGGGGTGATCACGAGTATACTCCACACGAGGATTCGTTCTTATCCTCTGCACGAGCTCCTGCTCGTGAATCTGTCGCTCCTGTAAGGATTTCCTCTTCTAAGGAGGATCCTGAGGAGGAACCTGAGGAGGACCCCTCTGAGGCTCCTTCTCAGTAGTTGTTGGGGACATGATACTTTTTGTAGTCTTGGTGGCAGTTTGTATATATCTTTTTGGGCATGTAAAGCTTTTGTTTTCTTTCGCTAAAACTGTTGGTGTATCTAGATACTTATGTTATGTATCCTCTATATAAAAATATGGTTTGATATTCACGTTAATTTCTGTTAAGTTTTTGTTTTTCGCTAGCTGAAGAAAAAAAGGGAATATATATATATATATATATATATATATATATATATATATATATATATATATATATATATATATATATATATATATATATATATATATATATATAAGAGAAATTGCCAAGTTGCCATATGAATTATAAATGAACAGATTACCGTCTATATGTATATAAACCGGGTCTTGGTGTATGTTTTCGTATGTTTGGTGTGACGTCCTCCTCCCGAAAAAAAGGGGGTGTTACAAGAGACGCTGAGCTCTTCTTCCATTTTGTTTGATGGTGAGATTGCTCGGTCGAGCATGGTGGCTTGGTCATAGAGGACGATGGCGTGGGAGAGGAAGCATTCATTGCAGAGGTCAGATTGGGTTTTGAGCTCACTGAGGAAAATGTGGATGTCGTCGAAGTGGTTGGAGGCGGAGAGCTTGGAGATGGCGAGGGAAAAGGCGATGCGGTCAAGGTAGGAGTCAGGGGTGAGGGAGAGGTGCGGTAGATTTTGAGGACACAGTTGGGGTAGGAGTCAGGTTCTTCTCGGTCTTGAGGAGATGGAGGGCGTAGAGGAGTTCGGGGAAAGAATCATGGAGTAGTGGTGAAGACGATAGAGCATTGACATTGTTGCATATGTGAGCTGAATCGTGGGTTTTTCTTTTTAGCATAGAAGGTAACATCCTATTTTTAACATGTTAGAGTTGTATATAGTGACAAAGTTAGCATATTACTTGCTTAACATGCTTATCTAGTTTTGTGACAAACTGAGTTAATTTAGGCACTTTACTACAACACAGAAGGTGAAAAATAGCCTAAATGACTCAGATAATGACATAAATTGCTTAGATGAGAGAAACAAATATGGATAATTTGTTTCTAGGTCACAAATGTATAAAATGAGATGTAGTTAAAGTTTCAAGATAAGTTGAGTTGGTTTGGTATTTTTAAGTACATTGATTGTGTGTTTTAATACTGGATTGACTTGTAGCAGATATGAAAAGTATGAAAATGGTGAAACTAGGATTTAGGATAATCCTAGGTTTTATTTTAATGCTTATGAAAGTTAAGAAACTGAGTTTGGAGAAATCTAAGTATTCTTAACAAATATAAAGTTAAGCAAAAATATCCTAACTTACTAATGACTCACCGTTCTTATCCTCTTTTACTTTGACTTCTTTGGCCATTTTCTCTTCTTTCTCACTAAGAAGCTCAGAAAACAGAGACAAGGGAAACAAAAGAAAGAAGAGAAAAGAGAAGAAGGAGGAGAAAGAAGAGAAGAAAGAAGGGGAAGAAAGAAAGGCAAGGAAAACTAGAGAGCTAAGGGCATCCATAGCTACTATAATCTTCAAGATCTAGAGGTAGGGGTGCTTGACTTCATCTATCTCTTTCTCATCTTCATCTTGGTGCATGGTTTTGGTTAATGAAGGAAAATGAGTTTGAGTGATTTTAGTGCCTCTTGCTTTTTTATTCTTTCTTCTGTGGTTGAAATGAGCTTGTTATTAGCTTATTTGATGCATAGTTGTCTTGATGCATTAGAATCTATTATACCCACTTAAGTTGTGAGTTGAGAAATAGGTTTTTAGGTTTATGCTAGATACTTTAATCCAAGCTTGCATGAGTTAAGATGTGTGTATGAGGTTTATGGCATGATTAGTGATCATGATTGATGTTGGAGAACATCTAGGAACTGATTTTAAGGGTTAGAACTCGGTTAGAAACCAAGTTATGCAAAAAATCTCAAGTAGAAACCAAGTTATACAGAAAACCCAATCATGACAGCTTGTAGTGTTGATAGTATAACTTGAGTTGTAGTCATCGAAATGACCTGCTACTTGTTGTATTCGAAAGCTAAGATATAAGGCTTCATATAATAAAAATTTTAGATTTTTAGGACAAGCCAAGTAGTACTAGTTTCGGTTTGAATCTGAGATAGATTCTGCAGAAACAAGCAGTATGACACCTATTAAACCAAATTGCATAACTTCTTGCTCCGAGGTATAAAATACATGATACTAGTGGCATTTTGAAGCTAACATGTAAGACTATAAGAGGTAAAAATTTCAAGAATTTTGCATTCTTCATGCGTTCCCAGTTTCAATTTAGAGTAAGGTTAGATTCTGGTAAAATAGCTAGTTACCCTATTTCAGCCTCTGCCTTTCGTTGCAGAATACACTAATTCAAATGAAGTGAGACTTATTTCATTTCAAAGATATGAGATAAGGCTTTTTGCCTATAAAATTCCATAATTTTTGAAGATAAAGGGTGCATTTGGTGCATTCATAAAAATAAGCCTTTCTCAGCTACTATACCAGAAAATGTCAAGATATGTATCTTGTTGAAATGAAGCCTCCTACTTGTTGGGGTTCTTCATGTATGTTTCTTAAAGTATGTTGAAACCATAATAGAGGTATTTAATGAAGTGATAATATGATGAATCAAATTAATTTGTAATGCTAATTATTTGTGGTAATTAGATTTTATTGTAAGCTTGTGATTGATGAAGGATGTAATCCTCACATTTGATGATAATATATAATAGTGTGAGGATGATGTTTCCCCTCATTGTTATAGTGATGAGTTGAGGATAGTGTTTTCCCTTCCTTATTGTTCTGGTAGTTGAGGTGGGATATTCCTTCTTTGCTAGATGTTATCCTAAATGGAAGGTAGCTTGGCGAGAGATTCTCTCACTACCGAAGGTGATCTTAAACCTTTAATAGCATGAGGACGGGCAGCTCCTCCCTATTGTAGAGTAGTTGAAGATGGTTGTTCCTTCTTTACTCTTGAAGTCGTGTGAAGCAATGATTCCCAGAGTAGTTGAGGTGAGAGATTCTCCTCACTACTTCTGATGACTCATGACATATCATGGAACTGGGTTCCCAAATATGGTATCATGACATTATCAATTACATTTCTAGGTTATTTTATAGGTATGAACATAAGGCATGATTAGGCATATGCATGACAATTGTATGGGCGGTTGCTAATCATTACATTTTCATGACATTGCAATTATATGGGCAATTGCTTACTCTTGAGAGTGTGGTGATTACAATTGTTTATGGAAATGAGTTTTCTATACAAACTTATAAAATAAGATTCTATTTTAGGAAGAGAAAGGACGATGTTTTGGGCTTTTGCCACCTTTCTAGTGTGACTTATTTTTTACTTGGTTTTTCCTCGAAATAGCTGGAATGATTGTGATGACATGGTTTATTTGTTAACTACTAAAAATTTGTGATTCTCACCCCATGTGTTGTGATTTCCATAATGATTCCATGAAAGGAGACTTATGGAAAGTAAAGTGCAGACAGGAGCTTGGGAGCTTAGTTTAGTTTTATTTGTAGCCAATAGTTTCTTTTTGGTTGTATGATGATAATATTTTGGAACTTGTATATTTTGTACCCTGAGAGGCCTAGTTTACAAACTTTGTATATAATTTTGTATTTGTGATAAGTACAGACGTTATGTGTTATTCATCTTATCGTGGCTTATATTTCCTGTATATAAGAAATTGTTATATTAGAAATGTTTTTAGTATACAATAGCATGCTTGGATCTATTTACTTTGGTATAATATCTATTATACTACTGGTATTAAATTTAGGATGTTACATTATGGTATCAGAGTAGTTCATCCTGTTGAGCCAGTGTATGAACTGACTAGGCTTAGGCATGAGTAGTAGTTTTGTCTTATGTTGTGCTTTTCTTGTCTCATTATAAGATATATGCATAGAATTGCATGACTTGCCTTAGGTAGGATTGTTATTAGCTACTGTTACACGGTTACATGATATTGAGACTGATCAACTAATATGTATTGTTCTGTATGGACAGGAAACTATGACTTCACTTAGAAGAACTAAGGGAATTAGGAATTCTTCTAGTGAAGGGCTAGTGAGTATGACTGAACTCACTTAGGAATTGTTTGCATCTACACCCTTTAGAGTGGCATCTTTAGAGTTAGTAGAGCCTATGAAACAGTTAGAGGGTTGGTTAGATAAAACTTGTTAGAGTTGTGGATAGCGGAGTCTAAAATTTTAGGGGAAAGTAGATTTCTTAGGTGAAGAATATCTGATATAGGCTTAACATTAAAGAGGCCACTTAGGAGTTGGAGATTCTACATGAGACAGGACTATCGAGGGTTGTTGATACGAGGTAAAAAAGTTTCAAGAACATCTGAGTTTTGTTAAGAGTTAAAAATGATAAGTTAGATACCATTAAGGGAGATGAGATTCCTTCGAGCGTGATTTTTGTTTGAGACCTTAGAGTTTTAGTGATGAGAGACTAAATTTTGGGGACACAATTTTAAAAATGAGGGGAGTAATGTAACATCCTCTTTCTAACATATTAGACTTGCATATGGTTACAGAGGTAGCATATTACTTGCTTAGCATGCTCATCTAGTTTTGTGACAAACTAAGTTAGTTTAGGCACTTTGTTGCAACACAGAATGTGAAAAGTAGCCTAAAATGACTTAGATAATGACATAAATTACTTAGATGAGAGAAATAAATATGGATAATTTATTTCTAGGTCACAAATATATAAAATGAGATGTAGTTAAAGTTTCAAGATAAACTGAGTTGGTTTAGTATTTTTAAGTACACTGATTGTGTGTTTTAATATTAGATTGACTTGTAGTAGATATGGAAAAGTATGAAAATGGTGAAACTAGGATTTAGGAGAATCCTAGGTTTTATTTTAATGCTTATGAAAGTTAGGAAACTGGGTTTGGAGAAATCTAAGTATTCTTAACAGATAAAAAGTTAAACAAAAATATCCTAAGTTACAAATGACTCACCATTCTTATCCTCTTTTACTTTGACTTCTTTGGCCATTTTCTTTTCTTTCTCACGTAAGAAGCTGCAGAAAACAGAGACAAGAGGAATGAAAGAAAGAAGAGAAAAAGGAAGAAAAAGGAGAAAGAAGAGAAGAAAAAAAGGCAAGGAAAAAAGGAGAGCTAAGGGTATCCATAGCTACTATCATCTTCAAGATCTAGAGGTAGGGGTGCTTCACTTCATCTATATCTTTCTCATCTTCATCTTGGTGCATAGTTTTGCTTGATGAAGGAAAATGGGTTTGAGTGATTTTAGTGCCTCTTGTTTTTTGATTCTTGCTTCTATGGTTGAAGTGAGTTTGTTATTAGCTTGTTTAATGCATAGTTGTTATATTTGATCCATTAGAATTTATTATACCCACTTAAGTTGTGAGTTGAGAAATAGGTTTTTAGGTTTATGATGGATGCTTTAATCCATGCTTGCATAAGTTAAGATGTATGTATGAGGTTTAAGGCATGATTAGTTACCATAATTGATGTTGGAGAACATCTAGGAACTGATTTTAAGGGTTAGAACTCGGTTAGAAACCAAGTTATGTAGAAAATCTCGAGTAGAAACCAAGTTATGCAGAAAACTCAATCTTGACAGCTTCTAGTGTTGATAGCATAACTTGAGCTCTAGTAATCAAAATGACCTACTACTTATTTCATTTGAAAGCTAAGATATAAGGCTTTATATAGTAAAATTTTTAGATTTTTAGGACAACCAAAGTAGTACCAGTTTTGGTTTGAATCTGAGACAGATTCTGTAGAGACAAGCAGTTTGACACTTATTAAACCAGATTGCATAACTTCTTGCTCCGAGTTGTAGAATACATTAGACTAGTGGCATTTTAAAGCTAACATATAAGGCTATAAGAGGTAAAAATTTTAAGAATTTTGTACTATTCATGCATTCTTGTAACATCCTCTTTTTAGCATGTTAGACTAGTTTATGGTTATAAAGGTAGCATAACACTTATTTAACATGTCTGTTAATTTTTGTGACAAACTGAGTTAGTTTAGGCACTTTGTTGCAACCCAAAGTAAAAGTAGCTTAAAATGACTCAGATAGTAGTATAAACTGATAATTTGAGGGAAATGAATCTAGAGAATTTGTTTCTAAGTCACAAATAGGTGTAAGATGATGTAGTTAAATTTTAAGAATAATCAGAGTTAGTTTAGTATTTTTAGGCATACTGGTTGTGCATTTAATGTTCGATTGACTAGCAACAGATATGAAAAAATATGATAATAATGAAACAACATTTTTAATGAATCTTAGTATTTATTTTAATGTTGTTGGAAGCTAGAAAACTTGATTTAGCTAAATCTAAGTGTTCTTAGCAGATCAGGAAGTATCAGTTAAGTACTTAAGTGAAAACAAGTGGTATACGGGTAACAACCCTTATATTTGACTTTATTTTCCTGATATTTCATCTCAATTCTTATTCCCATGAAAACAGAGGCCAAACTTGCAGTTGAGAGCAAAGAAAAGAAAGGAGGAAAAGCTCAAGTAGGAAGAGGAAAAGAGAAAGAAAGGGAAAGGGAAAGCAAATCTAGAATAGCCACCATCACATAGGACTTTGAGGTAGGGGTTCTAACCTTCAAAACTCATTCTTTGCCTTCATCTATTCTATTGATTGAAGTTAGGTCATTAGATGGAGAAAATGGTTTTTAAAGAGTAAAAATTTGTTTTCTTTTCTTGATTCTTGTTTTCATTGATTGGAATTAGCTATTTCATATTAATGAGAGCATGAGAATTGAATTGGTCTTTAAATATGGTCAATTAATCCCTAGGGTGGGAATTTAAACAATGAACAAGTAGGCATGTGATTTTAAGCATTGATCCAAGTTTAAGTGAATCATTGAGTTGCATAAGTGTTACAAAAATTTTAGAGGTTGTTGGTGATATTAGAAATCACCTAGGATCCATTTTTGGTGGCTTGGAAGCTACTTTGTTCCAATGGAATAGTAGCAGCAATTCAGCAGAATTTTGTAAAATTGCTGATATGTGACCAGCGCTCAAGCGCTAGAACCTCAGTGCTCAGGCATGCACTACCCAGATGTTGATGCGCGTAGCAGGGCAACGGGCGCCGGTTCCTAAGCGCCCAAGCGCCTAGCGATAGAACAAAATAGAGCATTGCTCTGCTTAGCTAGCGCCTAGGTGCTGGAGAAAGGGCGCCTAAGTGCTGGTTTTAGAGATGGAAAACTTCATTTTTTGAACGCTCTAAGTTTCCTAAATTGATAGGATCATTAGTATATACGCTATCCTAAGTGTGTCAAGACACTTTTATGGAAATTTCACAAAGGAAATAACCACCTTGCATATAAGAACAAGTTTGAGTTTTTAAGATTTTCTAGAGTTAAGAATTGCTTGAAATGAAATGTTAGTTAAGAGTTGGTTCCTATACCGATTAAAGTAGAGCCATTGTATAATTATCCTAATTTAAGGGAGTGAGTGAAGCCCCTTAACCTTGCAAAGTAGTGTGTTAAACTCTTTGTTAAGGAGGTAATTGTGAAAGGAAAATGTCAGTACAACATTTTACGTAGGACAAAATAGTGAGCTAAGCAATATGTCAAGTAACATGAGGAATATAATTAACCTTATGTAAGTGTAGTAAAGTGAGGTAAACTTACTAACACAAGACTTAGGATAAGTTAAGTCCTAATTTAGGCATTGAAACGAATTAGGCAATTTGTCAAGTTTAGTTAATGTTATACAGTTGTATGGGCAATTGTGTAATATCGAGATAGATTAAATTTCTATACATTATACAATTGTATGGGTGATTGTATAATGTTGTTATCAATTATGTTTATATGCAATTTATATTAGTGAATGCCATGAGATACATATATATTACTAGAAATTTTTATGTTCTCACCCCTTCCTATGTTTCTATGGTAAAAGCAGGTCTAGACCCTAGTAAGGGGGTAAAGCAGCTGGAGAAGGAGCAACGAGACTAGATAGATAGTTTTTAGTTTAGTTGTATGGACAACTCTTGTATATTTTACTTTGAGTTGTAGTTTTGTTGTATATATAAAACTATGCTCTTTGAGGTTTCTGATGTATATACGTATGACCTACTTTTATCGTGGCTCTCCATATTTAATTGTTTAATTATATGGGATTAGTATGATAGTAAGAATAGAAGTAACACGATTAATGCTTTATGTCTTTGTATATAAGTTATATCAAGATAATTGTATTAAGGTGTTACATTATGGTATCAAAGCAGTTCATCCTGTTGAGCTGGGGTATGGATTGACTATGCATAAGCATGTTAGTAGTTTTAATGTATGTTGTGTATTTCTTGTCTCTTTTGTGAGATGTTTGCATAACTTGCATTATGTTTTGGATGTTAATAGCTATTGTTGCACTATTACATGGTATTGACACTAATCAACTCGATATTTAATGTTTGTGTGTGTAACACCCTCCTTAGGGCATTACATTTCAGACTAACTCTTTTTAATTCTTTACCCTACTATAAAATATTCGATATTATTTTAATACGGGTTTCAAAATTTCTTTTTCGCAGATAACATAAACTTACTGAATTTTAGAAACACAAGACATAAAAACTGAATAATATACATTTCATGTACATAACATAGATTAGTAACAACTTAAATACATAAAGTTTACATACACCAAATAATATGTATAATTACCATATAAAAACTGAACCTGACCCAAGTCCAAAAACTTGAAGAGTAGGGTCTTGAACCTAATCTTCCTCTAAATCCTCTTCGGAATCCCTAACGAACAAATTTCCCAATCGAGCTATGTCACTACGGACGGGAGTCTGAGCGGTCGACTCCTCGGAGTCTTCCCTAGGAGTGTTATAACGATTACTCCATAACTCAATAATAGGCATAGAGAACTCCAAATAAATAGAAGCATTCACAGAAAACATAGCAACCCCACATTGGGTCCTACTCCAAAGCAAAGTAACATCCCCAACATACTGAATGGGCGCCGTGTCCCAATGGACGTGTCATGCTTCGTTGCCCCTATGAAATTGTAAACTAACGAAACCCTGAAGATTCTGCCTTGCCGCCATCACAGTCTTCTTAAAACATAAATATAGAACAGAACAAACAGAACAATACAACAAAGAGGTGAGATCCCCTACATCAATACCATCATGCAGCAAAGAAACAATAATGATAATAATGCCATTCATATACAACAATATCATAGAACAACAGGTATAATCATGTTATCAACTAATAGATAATTTAACAATATATATATCACAATATATGAATAATGATCATACTACAAAAATAAGTATACTGACTATGCCATAACAATATATACACTTACTATGCAAATGCACAATGTGTATACTGACCATTTTTATGCACAATTCACCCATTTCCTACTTTATGGAGCTAAACACAATTTCAGAGAGAATGATCTAGAAGATATGTCTGTATATCGGCCGCCTTAGACCAAGTGCCATAATTTCTCAATGTACACGTTATGGCATTATACAAGACATTCTATACTGACCATTTTTATGCACAATGCACCCATTTCCTACTCCATGGAGCTAAACACAATTTCAGAGAGAATGATCTAGAAGATATGTTTGTATATCGACCGCCTCAGACCAAGTGCTATAATTTCTCAATGTGCACGTTATGACATTATACAAGACATTCTACGCCAGATTGAGAATAGGAATAGTGTTCTCATCGAGATCGTTGGTATGTTTGCATTGGTTGCCACAACACAGTAATGCTACTAACTAGCCACATGTGGAATTCCGTGCCTCGACGCCTCCAAGATCCATTATAGACCTTCACCACACAATTCGTACCCACACTAAGGTGTAATTCAATCTCCTAGGCAACAATAGCCTTAACAGACACCGTCTGACAAATAATGCATGATTAATGACTCAATGCATATCATAAGCCACTACCGGCTACAACCATACGCTGATATATCTGGGTCCAATACCTTAGTTGTAACACCCCAAAAATTATTTGTTTCATGATATATATTTATTTTATAATATTTGTGATTTTTGTGAATTTTTCAAGAATTATTTGATTATTTTAATATATTCCTCAATTTACGTGTGCACTGAGTGGGGCCGAAAAAATAAAATATTTTTCCTGAGGCCAAAAAACTTTGGATTGTGGAAACGTCGACGGGGGAGGGATCTTACTAAACCCGAGGCTGGACACAGTTTAGGAAGTTTTTATTTTTTGAGATTTTATCTGATAAATAAAATCGCGATAACGTTTTATTATCCGTTGGACGATAAATACAATTTTTGCTAACTGTAACCTTTGTCTACTGGATAATAGCTTTAGCAGAGTGTTAGTCATCTTTTCTAGAGAGCACTTTAATGAAATCATCAAGATGATATCATCACCATGACATTATCCTTGACTTTTTCAAAAAGTGTGTGAAACTTCTCAAGGAAGCCTTATACTAAGCTTCTCAAGGAAACTTCACCTTTCCTCTCTCCTCCTTGTGACCCCACGGCAATTTAGGGGAAAAAGATGACCAAATTTTTTTATCTTTTTCATTTACCCATCACTTTTTCATTTCAAACAAAGTTTCACTTTTCATTTTCTCATTTTCTCTTTTCTCTCTCACACTTCCTCTTCTCCATTCTTCCTCTCCATTCTCACAGCCATACACACCATTTTGGCCATCCATCTTTGTTCCCTCCTACCAACCTTGGCTCTTGAATCTCCTTGTCATATAGAAGCTTTTCTCTTTGGTGATCATCTCTTGATTATTCCATCTTCATCACTTTCTACCAAGCCCTAAAACTTGAAGCTTTCAGGTAAAGTTCTTGATTTTCATATTTTCTCTTCTCATTTTCGTGATCCTTGGTAACCTTTGTGATCAAGGACTCCTCTTTTCAAGTTTTGGTTGTTGATTGTGTGAGTTTGACTATCCTAGGGTTTCATTGGTGGTGGTGGACGAAAATTGCAAGGAAGCATCAAGGAGCTTGCTTTCTTTTGTTGTCTCTTTAGGTAAGAGGGAAATCATCCTCTTCAACCTATCATGGTGGTGAGGAACACATTTTTGTGTTAATGGTGAGAAATCCATGTGTGGGTTGCTCACTTTGTTGTGTGATTTTTGGTAATGTTGTGATTGGTTGTATTGTATAACTTTAATACTTGCTATTGTGTAACTTGATGGATTTGGAATGCCTTGAATGCTTGGATGTATGTATGGAAAGCAAAGAATTCTTACCCCTTTGGTTTAGAGGCTCACGACTAAGAGGCCCTTTGATGGGTGCTAATTTGGGACTTAAGTAATTAAACGATGAGTGGTTAGAGAGGTGATGAAAAATGTTGGACTTCTAGTCCCTTGGAGGCTCTTGGCCTCATTGGGCATTCAATGTGAGAGTTTTGTATCAAGTTAAAACTTAGTTAATTAAATGAGTAGACAATTAATTAGGAATTCACAATATGGAAAGAATAAAGAACAAAACTTTATCCTATAGCCTAGAGTGATTTTTAGGCAAAAGAAAGAACATGAGTGTGAGTTAGGTTTGAGAAACTTAAAATGATTATTCTAAATGAGTTTGGTCTAAAACTAAGGAAAGAACTTATTTAATTAAAAGTAATAAGGATTGAATGAAAAATACTAGAGAATTTCCCTAGAGAGGTTAATAGAAAATAATAATGCAATTGAGGTGCAACTTTCATATCAAACTTTAAAAAGTATGTTTTCACCCTTGAGATTTGGATAATGACTTGTTGTGGGTCCATAAGTGGGACCAAGGATTATTGATAATTGATTGGGCCTAATGTGGCGTGTAATCATGGATAAGTCATACTATTATTGAATATCTGTATACATGTGCATCGAGTCATCATGCATTGTGAAAGTCTGTTAGACTCTGTTTGTAAGGTTGTATGCCTAGGAGATGAATCACACCTACGTGCGAGTGCGAATAGACTAGTGTAGGTCACTTGTTGACCTTGGGGGTGTCGGGGTGCGGGAATTTCACAATGGACAGTTAGTAGCTCCTCTGTACCGTGGGATAGACAGATGCAAATGCACCGACGATCCGGACCGAGACACTGTCCTATATCGCGATCTTGTGAAGAATGCATTGTATAAGCTATGTTGCGCAATTTGTTGATATTGAAAACACTTGATTTGAGGCTGATGAGATACAGGCATGTCTCCTTGATCATTTTCTCAGATGTTATGTCTAGCTCCATAGAGTAGGATTTCGGGTACCTTGTGCATATGCATAGTCTATCGACATTTTTATCTGGCATAAATATATATGATTATGGAACTATTTCTTTTAATGATATTATGACTATCTGTATTATCAAATTGTTCATGATCTGAATCTTGATGTTGTTTATTGTGTTTGCCATGTTGTATAGCGTCCTGCGCCGTTTCTAGTTCTTTACTGCCATAACTGGTATTGATGTTTGATATCTCACCTCTTTTCTGTATTCTGCTATTCTGTTTATATCTATGCTTCTTAAAAGACTGAGGTGAGGAAGAGCCTGAGTTTCTTGGTTTTGGGGCGAGTTAGTCTTCTGCTTAACATGGCATCCCAACGAGGTTTTCTAGGGTATGCCAGGCTGAGGTTCCACGGAGGCATTGACTGTTGGCACATCGACTTGATCACCGAGCGCTTCATCTACGTGGGAGATGTGACTGTATCTTTGGCTTGGGGTCGTTATGATCTTCTTGCTTTCTCTTTTGATGTTACTGTATCGTTGGAGTTCTACATGCCAATATGCCAGGTGTGGGGTGATCGTGAGTATACTCCACACGAGGATTAGTTCCTATCCTTTGCACGAGCTCCTACTTATGAATCTGTTGCTCCTGTAAGGATTTCCTCCTCTGAGGAGGATCCTGAGGAGGACCTTTCTAAGGCTCCTTCTCAGTAGTTTATCAGGGGCATGATACTTTTTGTAGCCTTGGTGGCTGTCTGTATACATATTGTTAGGCATGTAAAGCTTCTGTTTTCTTTTTCTAAAACTATTGGTGTACCTTGACGCTTATGTTATGTATCTTTTGTATAAAAGTATGGTTTAATACTCATGGTGAGTTCCGCTAAGTTTATGTTTTGCACTTACAAAAAAAAAAGAGAATATAAATATATAAAAGATAAATTACCAAGTTGCTGTATGATTTACCGCCTATATGTATATAAATCGGGTCTTAGTGTATGTCCTTAATATGTTTTTTCGAGTTTCGTATGTTTGGTGTGATGTCCTCCTCCCAAAAAAGGGGGCGTTACACTAGTTTGGTATCAGAGCCCTGGTTTAAGTTTTCTTTTGGGTTTTGTGGTTATGTCTGTCTTGTTTGTGTTATGTGATTCTCTGTGTTTGGTTTCCGAAAGGTTACTTCTAAACTTTCCTTATGTTTTGTTTAGTTGACTCTGGAAAAAAGTAATGGCATGTGGTAGAGGAGGACACGTTAACGTGGATCGCGACAACGAGGCGATGACTGCAGCTGCTGAAGCTATGCAACAGATGGCGGAAGTTATTATGCAACAGAATCAATGAGTAGCACAACAGCAAGAGGCAAATGCTGATGCCCAGAATTTGTCTGAATTCCACTGAAATAATCCTCCACAGTTAAGAGGCGAGTTTGATTGGGAAAAGGCAAGTTTGTGGATTCAAGAGCTGAAAAAGATTTTTGAAGGAATGGAATGTGCGGATGGCCGCAAGGTAACTTATGCCGCATTTATGCTGGTAGGAGATGGTGAAAATTAGTGGAGAGGAACCCGGAGATTACTACAAGTAGAAGGAAGGGAAATTACATGGGAAGTGTTCTGTGATGCATTTCTGGAAAGTATTTTTCGGATAGTGCAAGGCATGCCATGGAAATAGAATTCCTTGTTTTACGACAAGGTGGGATGACGGTTAACGAGTATGCTGCAAAGTTTGAGAGCTTGTCAAAGTTCTCACGATATCTTCAAATCCAGTCTAATGAAGTGTGGAAATGCCGTAAGTTTGAAGAAGGTCTAAGGGTTGAATTGAAGAAAAGAGTACTGCTAATGAGAATGAATTAGTTCTCAGCCTTGATGGATATATGTTGTAGACTTGAAGAGTTAGAACCATCTCGAGAGGTAAGGAATCACAACTTTGGACCATCTAGGTTCCAAAGGGGAGGAAACAACAACCGGTTTCAGAGGAAGCCCTATTCCCAACCACCGGGAAGTCAACGACAATCACCTGGTGGAGGCTCTAGTGGAAATTTTGGTGGCCATCGAGTTTGTCGAACTGTGGCATCTTCATTAAAGTGTTTGAAATGTGGAAAGGACCATCTGACAAGGGATTGCACAATAGAGGGGATTATCTGCTTCAGATGTGGAAAGCCTGGACATATCTCTAGAGATTGCAACTAACCCAAGGCGGAGCCTTCTGTCAACAATGCACGAGTTACAAAACCTCAAGTTGGAGGTAGAGTTTACACGATGAATGGAGCAGAAGCCTCCCAATCTGAAGATCTGATAAAGGGAGATGGTACCATAGGAGGTATCTTTATTTGTACTATATGATTTGGGAGTAACTTATTCTTTTATTGCTTATGACTGTGTGCACCAATTAGGTTTACCTGTGTTTTCTTTGCCCTTTGATTTGAGTGTTTCTACCCCTACTGCTAAACCTGTTGTTACCACCCAAGTTTGTTGGAATTGTCCTTTATCTGTTGAAGGTCAATTCTTTTCTATTAATCTGATCTGTTTACCTCTTTCTCAAATAGATATAATTTTAGGAATGGATTGGTTATCTTCTAACTATATCCTGTTAGACTGTTCCAATAAAACCATAGTTTTCCCTACGTTTGAAGTTTCTAGATTTTTTATGGCTAACTAAGTTAAAGCTTTCTTGAGAGAAGGAGCTCAGGGATACATGCTATTGTCTTCCTTAAAAGTCGAGAGCGAGATGGATGTGAAGGCCATTCTGGTAGTCAATAAGTTTCCTAAAATCTTTTCTGATGAGGTACCGGGTTTACCGCCTGAGCGAGAGATAGAGTTTACTATCGATCTTGTGCCTGGATCTGGTCTAGTATCCATAGCACCCTACAGGATGTCACCGTCAGAACTAGTTGAGCTCAAGAAGAAGTTGGAAGAACTTTTGGAAAGACAGTTGTCAGGCCTAGTGTATCACCCTGGGGAGCGCCAGTGTTACTGGTCAAGAAAAAGGATGGAACTTCATGCTTATATGTAGATTATCATCAGCTGAACAAGGTCACGATCAAGAACAAGTATCCACTTCCGACAATAGATGATTTGGTGGATCAGCTGAAAGGAGATTATGTTTTCTCTAAGATCGATCAGCGTTTAAGCTATAATCAGATCTGAGTGAAAGTAGAGGATATTCCTAAAATGGCTTGTCGTACACATTACAGACATTATAAGTATCTTATGATGCCGTTTGGAGTGACGAATGCAGTTGCCATATTCATGGATTACATGAATAGGATTTTTCATCCTTACCAAGATAGATTCGTCATCATCTTCATCGATGACATTCTGATTTATTCTTGAAATCAGGAGGAACATGTTGAACATCTCAGTATAGTTCTCCAGATTCTGAGGGAGAA
The DNA here is from genome assembly GCA_029884595.1 of Ormosia semicastrata. Taxonomy (NCBI): domain Eukaryota; kingdom Viridiplantae; phylum Streptophyta; class Magnoliopsida; order Fabales; family Fabaceae; genus Ormosia; species Ormosia semicastrata. The sequence continues at coordinate 61,175,846 of JAQQTO010000060.1, forward strand.
GAAGTTGTATGCCAAGTTTTCAAAGTGTGAATTCTGGCTGGAAGAGGTTAAGTTTTTGGGTCATGTAATCTCAAAGGATGGAATCGCAGTGGATCCATTGAAAGTTGAAGCAGTTCTACAGTGGGAAAGGCCGAAGACTGTGATTGAGATCTGTAGCTTTGTGGGATTAACTGGTTATTACTGAAGATTCATTGAAGGATTTTCTAAGATAGCAGAAACTCTCACTCAACTTACGAGAAAGAACTAGGCCTTTGTATGGACCGATGATTGTGAAGAGAGTTTTCAAGAATTGAAGAGACGACTGACTACTTCACCAATTTTGGTTCTACCTGATCCCAATGAACCCTTTGAAGTGTATTGTGATGCTTCACATCAAGGATTAGGTTGTGTGCTCATGCAAGATAGGAAAGTGGTGGTTTATGCTTCAAGACAGCTGAGAGTACATGAAAAGAATTATCCTACGCATGACCTGGAGTTAGTAGTGGTGGTGTTTGCTTTGAAAATATGGAGACATTTTCTGTACAGAGCAATTTTCAACGTCCACAGCGATCATAAGAGTCTGAAGTACCTATTCGACCAAAAGGAGCTGAACATGAGGCAAAGGAGGTGGTTAGAAATTCTGAAAGACTACAATTTTCAACTACAGTATCATCCCGGAAAGGCAAACGTGGTGGCAGACGCTTTAAGTAGGAAGATGCTTAGTATCTCTGCTATGATGATCAAGGAAAATGAATTAATAGAACAATTCCAGAATATGTGGATGTCCGTGGAGTTAACACTGGATAAGATTTGTTTGAATATGGTTGCCATCTTAAGTGATTTGATGGAAGAAATCTGAGAGAAACAGAAAGATAATGTGTTTCTGCAAAATAAGATGGAGCTGATGAAGCGAGACATTGTGTCAACAGTTCAGGAAGGATGTAACGATATTCTAAGGTTTATAGGCAGGGTTTGTGTGCCTAGTGATCTGGAGCTGAGGAAATTTATTCTTGACGAAGCCCACACGAGCCAGTTGAGTATACACCCAGTAATGACTAAAATGTTCCAAGATCTGAAGTGGTTATTCTAGTGGCACAGAATGAAGAGGGACGTTGCCAAGTACTTGTCGTCTTGTCTGGTTTGTCAGAAAGCCAAGGTTGAACTCCAGAGACCTTTAGGAATGTTGTAACCTCTAACTATTCCCGAATGGAAATGGGATAGCATCGCGATGGATTTTGTGGTTGGATTACCGAAGACCCGAAAAGGTTATGACTCGATATGGGTAATTATGGATCGACTTACAAAGTCTTCTCACTTTTTACCGATCAACATAAGGTATTCGATGGAGAGGTTAGCTCAACTGTATATTGGCAAGATTGTTAGACTTCATGGTGTGCCTTCCAATATTATCTCCGATAGAGATCCAAGGTTCACATCGAGATTTTGGCAGAGTCTTCAAGAAGCAATAGGAACAAAACTTTGTTTGAGTTCTGCTTATCATCCTCAAACCGATGATCAATCAGAAAGGACGATCTAATCGCTAGAAGATCTATTGAGAGCTTGTACTCTAGAATAGACTAGAAGTTAGGATGAAGTTTTACCTTTGATAAAGTTCACCTACAATAACAGTTTTCACTCAAGTATAGGGATGGCACCCTATGAGACTCTATACGGATGACGGTGCAGAACACCTTTGTGTTGGTATCAAGATGGGGAGCACCTTACGATCGGACCTGATCTTGTGCAGCAAACAATGGAGAAGGTTAAGATGATTCAGGAGAGGATGCGGTCGGCTCAGAGTCGACAGAAAAACTATGTGGATAAAAGAACGAAGCCTCTTGAGTTTGAAGAAGGCGAGCATGTGTTTTTGAAAGTCACACCCACGACTAGGGTCGGCCGAGTTCCTAAATCTAGAAAACTTACTCCTAAATTCATCGGACCTTATCAAATTCTTCGTCGGATAGGTCTAGTAGCTTGCCAAATAGTCTTACCACATTTTCTTTCTAACCTCCACAATGTTTTTCATGTGTCGCAATTGTAAAAATACATCCTTGATCCAAACCATGTCATAGCACTGGATACAGTACAATTAAAAGAGAATTTGACATGAGACACTTCTTGTAAAGATTAAGGATAGGAGAGTGAAGCAACTCAGAGGAAATGATATTCCATTAGTGAAAGTGATTTGGAATGACATAACCGGAGATGCGACGAGGGAGTTAGAGAACAAGATGAAGGAACAACACCCACTTCTATTTTGAGGTATGAAAATTTCGAGGACGAAATTTCTTTTTAGAAGGGGAGAGTTGTAACACCTCAAAAATTACTTGTTTCATGATATATATTCATTTGATAATATTTGTGATTTTTGTGAATTTTTTTTTGAATTCTTTGAATTGTTTAATTATTTTAATATATTCTTCGATTTGCGTGCACACTGAGCGGGGCAGAAAAAAAATTGAAAAACTTTGGACTGTGGAAATGTCGACGGAGGATCTTATTAAACTCGAGGCCGGACACAATTTACGAAGTTTTTATTTTTCAAGATTTTATCTGATAAATAAAATCGCGATAACATGTTATTATCCGTTAGATGATAAATACAATTTTTGCTAACTGTAACCTTTGTCCACTGGATAATAGCTTTAGTAGAGTGTTAGTCATCTTTTCTAGAGAGCACTTTAATGACATCATCAAGATGACATCATCACCATGGCATCACTCTTGACTTTTTCAAAAAGTGTGTGAAACTTCTCAAGGAAGCTTTATACCAAGCTTCTCAAGGAAGATTCACCTTTCCTCTCTCCTGTTGGGAATTGCGGTTACATCACGCAGCGAAAAAAATAGGATTCCCACTGAGGATCCATGCGAAAAGCCATAATCCGAGTTTTTAAATTATTTACCTCTTGAAGCGTGATCAAAAGGAAGGACGTGAATCACCAACACCGTAATAGAAATGATGTCTCTGCAGTATCCACACAAATAGACTCATGAACGTCCAATGTCCGTAAAGAAGAGCCTCACGTCTCCCACACAGTGCTAGCTATGAAGAGAAGAGAAGAAACCTATCACTCACTCACTCACTTTTCTGTAAGTGTGGCTTGAATTCTGTAATTATATATCTTAGCAGCCCTTTAGCAGTACTATTTATAATAGTGACTGTCTTAAGTGAGTGTGAGTAGCAGCAAGGTAAGCTGTGCAACCCTAGACCCATCTGTTATGAGTCTGGCCCATATTTGAATCCGAGTCCAACTTGGATCCATTGCTCTAATTTTAGTCTACTCTATGTGTGTGACCCTGCAGGTTCTTATTACGTTGGCAGTAATATTAAAATATCATTTTAATATTACAAGCAGTGAGCGGTATCTAGCAACATATCGCTACTACCCAAGTAATAAGAATGTCAGTGATTTGACATAACCTTTCTATGACCAATGTTTTCGTGTCGTTTAGTCCCTTTGTCAAGATATCTAGATTGAACACAAGGCATGGAATGCGTCACCGTTGTATAGTCCAATCTTTCATTTCTTGATACTCGAGTAGACTTTGTAATAACAAATAAGATCAATATCTCATATTGACTCATTTGACCATGGTCATGCATTTCGCAGTCTCACTCAATCAGGGGGCCCGAAGATATCGCTCATGTAATGTAGGAGTGACAAATCCCATCTAGGTCATTCACATCCCTCTGCATGATTCACGGTATGTCCAATAACTAACTTTATAATCACCTTGTTACAGATGACGTTTGATGGCATTAAAACACACAACTCCTCATATAGGAATCGTAGTGATTTCAGGTCAAAGGACCACAAAGACCATTGTCACTATGAGAATCGCTTATGACACTCACGTAACGATCCATGTAGCGTTCGCATGGTGGGTCAGTCCAGTACATCATTACTCTAATATGTACCCATGTGAAGACTTGATATCTCATATCCATGACCCGTGAGATGTGGTCATCAGTCTATGCACATATTAGTCTCAATGTATTATTGTTGTCCTAATTAATAATAATACTTGACTAGGGACATTTAAGAAGAGTGTTGTAACCAAAAGGATCTCATGATTAAGTCATCCACTTGATGTCCTATGGCATCAAACTTACTATTCTAAGGACTTTATTATGTTTATCAAAAAAGAACATAATAAATGAAATGCCTCATATATTAAAATAAGCATAATAGAATGTATATAAATACAGAAAAAGTATCGGCCTCTAGGGCATACACCAACATCTCCTCCTTGTGACCCCACGACAATTTAGGGGGAAAAGACGTCCAAAACTTTTCATCTTTTTCACTTACTCATCACTTTTTCATTTCAAACAAAGTTTCACTTTTCATTCTCTCATTTTCTCCTTTCTCTCTCACACTTCCTCTTCTCCATTCTTCCTCTCCATTCTCACGGCCATACATACCACTTTGGCCATCCATCTTTGTTCTCTCCAACTAACCTTGATTCTTGAATCTCCTTGTCACATAGAAGCTTTTCTCTTTAGTGATCATCCCTTAATTCTTCCTTCTTCATCACTTTCTACCAAGCCCTAAAACTTAAAGCTTTAAGGTAAAATTCTTGATTTTCATCTTTTCTATTCTCATTTTCATGATTCTTGGTCACCTTTGTGATCAAGGACTCCTCTTTTCAAGTTTTGGTTGTTGATTGTGTGAGTTTGACTATCCTAGGATTTTATTGGTGGTGGTGGATGAAAATTACAAGGAAGCATCAAGGAACTTGTTTTCTTTTGTTGTCTCTTTAGGTAAGAGGGAGATCATCCTCTTCAACCTATCATGGTGGTGAGGAACACGTTTTTGTGTTGATGGTGAGAAATCCATGTGTGGGTTGCTCACTTTGTTGTATGATTTTTGGTAATGTTGTGATTGGTTGTATTGTATAACTTTAATACTTGCTATTGTGTAACTTGATGGATTTGGAATACCTTGAATGCTTGGATGTATGTATGGAAAGCAAAGGATTCTTACCCCTATAGTTTAGTGGCTCACGGCAAAGAGGCCCTTTGATAGGTCCAAGATAGAACTTTTGTGCTAATTTGGGACTTAAGCAATTAAATGATGAGTGGTTAGAGAGGTGATGAAAAATGTTGGACTTCTAGTCCCTTGGAGGCTCACAGCCTCATTGGGCATTCAGTGTGAGACTTTTGTATCAAGTTAAAATTTAGTTAATTAAATGAGTAGACAATTAATTAGGAATTCATAATATGGAAAGAATAAAGAACAAAACTTTATCCTATAGCCTAGAGTGATCATTGGGCGAAAGAAAGAACATGAGTGTGAGTTAGGTTTTGAGAAACTTAAAATGATTATTCTAAACGAGTTTAGTCTAAAATAAAGGAAAGAACTTATTTAATTAAAAGTAATAAGGATTGAATGAAAAATACTAGAGAATTTCCCTAGAGAGGTTAATAGAAAATAATAATGCAATTGAGGTGCAACTTTCATATCAAACTTTAAAAAGTATATTTTCACCCTTGAGATTTGGACAATTACTTGTTGTGGGTCTATAAGTGGGACCAAGGATTGTTGATAATTGATTGGGCCTAATGTGGCATGTAATCATGGACAAGTCATACTATTATTGAATATCTGTATACATGTGCATCGAGTCATCATGCATTGTGAAAGTCTGTTGAACTCTGTTTGTAAGGCTGTATGCCTAGGAGATGAATCACACGTACGTGCAGGTGTGAATTGACTAATGTAGGTCACTTGTTGACCTTGGGGGCAACGGGGTGCGGGTATCTCACAATAGACAGTTGGTAGCTCCTCTGTACTGTGGGATAGACCGATGCAAACGCACCGACGATCCAGACCGAGACACTGTCCTATATCGTGATCTTGTGAAGAATGCCTTTATAATCCATATTGCACAATTTGTTGATATTGAAAGCATTTGATTTGACACTGATGAGATACAGGCATGTCTCCTTGATCATTCTCTCCGATGTTATGTCTAGCTCCATGGAGTAGGATTTCGGGTACCTTGTGCATGTGCATAGTCTATCGACATATTTATCTAGCATAAATATATATGATTATGGAACTATTTCTTTTAATGATGTTATGACTATCTGTATTATCAAATTGTTAATCATCTAAATCCTGATCCTGTTTATTATGTTTGCCATGCTGTATGACATCCTACGCCATTTCTGGTTCTTTACTGCCATAATTGGTATTGACGTTGGATATCTCACCTCTTTTCTGTATTCTGCTATTTTTTTTTATATCTATGCTTCTTAAAAGACCAAGGCGAGGAAGAGCCTGAGTTTCCTGGTTTTGGGGCAAGTTAGTCTTCTGCTTGACATGGCATCCCGATGAGGTTTTCTAGGGTATGCAAGCTGAGGTTCCACGGAGGCATTGACTGTTGGCACGTCGACTTGATCACTGAGTGCTTCATCTACGTGGGAGATGTGACTGTATCTTTGGCTTGGGATCGTTATGATCCTCCTATTTTCTCTTTTGATGTTGTTGTATTGCTGGAGTTCTACATGCCGATACGCGAGGTGTGGGTTGATTGTGAGTATACTCCACACGAGGATTCGTTCTTATCCTTTGCACGAGCCCTTGCTCGTGAATTTATTGCTCTTGTAAGGATTTCCTCTTCTGAGGAGGACCCCTCTGAGGCTCTTTCTCAGTAGTTTGTTAGGGGCATGATACTTTTTGTAGCCTTAGTGGCTGTCTGTATATATATTTTTAGGCATGTAAAGCTTCTGTTTTCTTTTGCTAAAATTGTTGGTGTACCTTGACGCTTATGTTATGTATCTTTTGTATAAAAGTATGGTTTGATACTCATGGTGAGTTCCACTAAGTTTATGTTTTCCACTTACGAAAAAAAAAGAATATATATATATATATGCATATATAAAAGATAAATTGTCAAGTTGCTATATGTTTTATAAATGAACATATTACCGCCTATATGTATATAAACCGAGTCTTAGTGTATGTCCTTAATATGTTTTTTTGAGTTTCGTATGTTTGGTGTGACGTCCTCCTCTGAAAAAGGGGGCATTACACTAGTTTGGTATCAAACTTGTGGCTAGGTCTGTCTTGTTTGTTCTGTGTGATTCTCTGTGTTTAGTTTCCGAAAGGTTACTTCTAAACTTTCTTTGTGTTTTGTTTAGTTGACTCTGGAAAATAGTAATGGCACGTGGTGGAGGAGGACACGTTAATGTGGAACGCGACAACAAGGCGATGACTGCAGTTGCTGAAGCTATGCAGCGGATGGCGAAAGTTATTGTGCAACAGAATCAATGAGCAGCACAATAGCAAGAGGCGAATGCTGATGCCCAGAATTTGTCTGAATTTTGTCGAAACAATCCTCCACAGTTCAGAGGCGAGTTTGATCCGAAAAAGGCAAGTTTGTGGATTCAAGAGCTGGAAAAGATTTTTGAAGGAATAGGATGTGCGGACGACCGCAAGGCAACTTATGCCACATTTATACTGGTGGGAGATGGTGAAAATTAGTGGAAAGGAACTCAGAGATTGCTACAAGTAGAAGGAAGGGAAATTACATGGGAAGTGTTCTGTGATGCATTTCTTGAAAAGTATTTTCCAGATAGTGCAAGGCATGCCAAGGAAATGGAATTCCTTGTTTTACAACAAGGTGGGATGATGGTTAATGAGTATGCTACAAAGTTTGAGAGCTTGTCAAAGTTCTCACGGTATCTTCAAATCCATCCTGATGAAGTGTGGAAATGCTGTAAGTTTGAAGAAGGTCTAAGGGTTGAATTGAAGAAAGGAGTACTACCAATAAGAATGAATCAGTTCTCAGCCTTGATGGATATGTGTTGCAGACTTGAAGAGTTAGAACCATCTCGAGAGGCAAGGAATCGCAACTTTGGACCATCTAGGTTCCAAAGGGGAGGAAACAACAACCGGTTTCAGAGGAAGACCTATTCTTGACCACCAAGAAGTCAACAACAATCACCTGGTGTAACACCTCGAAAATTAGTTTTTTCATCATAAATAATCATTTTATAATATTTATAATTTTTGAAATTTTTTTTGAAATTTTTCGGAAATGTCGAATATTTTAATATATTTCTCGTTTTACATGCACACTGAGCAGAGTCAGTGTAACACTCTAGAAATTATTTGTTCCGTAATAAATAGTCATTTTCTAATATTTATGATTTTTGAGAAATTTTGTGGAATTTTTTGGAAATTTTGAATATTTTAATATATTCCTCATTTTGTGTGCTCGCTGAGCAGAGTCAGGAGAATGAAATATTTTCCCTGAGGTGGTAAACTTTGAACTGTGGAAGCGTCGGTGGGAGATCTTACTAAACCCGAGGCTGAGTACTGTTTACGAGGTTTACATTTTACGAGAATTTATCTGATAAATAAAATCACAGAATATTTAATTATCTGAGAGACAATAAAATATTATTTCTGCTAACTGTAATTTTTGTCCACTATGTAATAGCTCTAGTAGATTATTTCTATCTAGTTACTTTTATGACATCATCTAAGTGGCCTCACACTTCACTTTATCGAGAAACATGCTAAGCTTCTCAAGGAAGCTTCAAGGGAAACTTCTAGGAAGTTTCCTCCCAACCACTCCACTCTCTCTCCTCTCTTTTGTGCTGCACGGCAGGGGGAAGGAAAAACAAAGGATTGCACTACTTCATTTTACATCCCCTATTCACATTTCATTTCTCTTATTTTCTCCTCCCTCACGCACGTCTCTCTCTTTCTCTCTTCTCCCACACGGCTACACACACTATTGTTGAGCCTTCAAGCTTCTTTGCTCAAGCCAACATAGACCATTGTTTCCCCTCATCATCTCCAAGCTTTCTTCTTTGTGGGACTCCTCTTGACTCTTTCATTTTCTCCATTCACAGCCCAGTTCCAAAGCTTGAAGCTTTGAGGTAAAGCACTCAACTTTCTTCTCTTTTTCTCCTCATTTTCGTGGTCCTTGGTCACCATTGTGACCAAAGACTCCTCTTTTCAAGTTTTAGTGGTTGATTTGGGAAGTTAATCATCCTAGGTTCTTCTTGTGGGTGGTGAACGAAAAGCTTGAAAGGATCTCACTTTTCATATTGTCTCTTAAGGTAAGAGGAAGATTATTCTCTTCAACCCATTTTGGTGGTAAGAAACTTTTTGTTGTGTTGATGGGGTGAAACCCATTTGTGGGATACCCTTTTGTTTGAGTGATTTTGGTTGTGTATTGATTGCTTGAATGGTAGGATTTAGATGTATGTTGATAGATCTTGGATTGTATGAAGGATGGTTTGAGTTTGGGTGATTTTCTGCGTTTACAGAGGAGCACACGGCCTAGGCCGTGTGATCGCGCACGGCCATGTACTCCAAGCGTGCCAGAACAGAAATTCTAGAGGCGTACACGGCCTAGGCTGTGTATTGTGGCACGACAATTTTGGCAAGGCTATGAAATCGTGGCTGTGCATTCTTCCTTAGGCCGTGTAATTTGAATAATGAAGGATTTTAGGCTTTTCTAGCCCCTTAGAGGCTCCCGGTCTCCTTGGGCACTCATTATGAGGCTTTAGTACTAAGATAAACTTATTAAACTTAATTAATTGAATGATTAGAAGTTAATTAGGGATTCATAAAATGGAAAGAACCAATGATGAAAGTTGCTTTATAGTTTAGAATAATTTTAGAATAAAGAAAGAATATGAGTATGGGTGAGGCTGTGAGAAACATAATGAACTTAAGGTTTAACTTTTATCATAACTATGAATGGGGTTGTGTTCACCCTTAAGGCTTGTTATTGGCTTGATGTGGATCCGTGGATAACTAAAATGTACCAAGACGTGAAGAATTGATTTTGGTGGCATGGAATGAAGAGCGATATTACCATATGTGTGTCTTCTTGTCTGGTTTTCCAGAAAGCAAAGGTAGAATATCAAAGACCATCAGGACTGTTGCAACCTCTATCTATTCCCGAATGGAAGTGGGATAGCATTGCGATGGATTTTGTGGTTGGATTACCGAAGACCAGAAAGGGTTATGACTCGATATAGGTAATTATTGATCGACTCACAAAGTCAGCACACTTCCTACCGATCAGCATAAGATACAACATGGAGAAGCTGACCCAGCTGTACATCGGTGAGATTGTTAGACTACATGGTGTACCTATCAGTATTGTTTCTGACAGGGATCCAAGGTTTACTTCCAAGTTTTGGCAAAGTTTGCAAGAAGCGTTGGGAACAAAGCTACGATTGAGTTCTGCTTACCATCCACAAACTGATGGGCAATCGGAAAGGACGATCCAATCGTTGGAGGATTTGCTCAGGGCTTGCGCTTTAGAACAGACTGGAAGTTGGGATGAAGTTTTACCGTTGGTAAAATTCACCTACAACAATACTTTTCATTCAAGCATAGGGATGACACCCTATGAAGCTCTGTACGGACGACGGTGCAGAACACCTCTGTGTTGGTACCAAGACGGAGAGCGCCATACTGTTGGACCTGATATTATACAGCAGATGACTGAGAAGGTCAAGATAATTCAGGAAAAGATGAGGATGGATCAAAGTTGGCAAAAGAGCTATGCAGACAAGAGAAGAAAGCCTCTTCAGTTTGAGGAAGGTAAGCATGTGTTTTTGAAAGTCACACTAGCGACTGGGGTTAGTTGAGTTCTAAAATCTAGAAAATTCACTCCTAAATTCCTTGAACCTTACCAAATTATTCGCCATATAGGTGTAGTAGCTTACCAGATAGCCTTACCATATTTTCTTTCAAATCTTCACAATGTCTTTCATGTGTCACAATTATGGAAGTATATTCTAGACCCGAACCATGTCATAGCACGAGACACAGTACAATTGAAAGAGAACTTAATCTATGAGGCACCTCCTATAAAGATTAAAGATAAGAGAGTAAAGCAACTCAGAATAAAATAAATCTTATTGGTGAAAGTGATCTAGAACAAAATGACCGAAGATGCGACATGGAAACTAGAGGACAAGATAAATGAGCAACACCCACAACTATTCCAAGGTATGAAAATTTCGAGGACGAAATTTCTTTTTAGAATAGGAGAGTTGTAACACCCCAAAAATTATTTGTTTTATCATAAATAATCATTTTATAATATTTATGATATTTGGAAATTTTTTGTAGAATTTTTCAGAAATGTTGAATATTTTAATATATTCTTCATTTTGCGTGCACACTGGGCAGAGTTAGTGTAACACTCCAAAAATTGTTTGTTCCGTGATAAATAATTATTTTCTAATATTTATGATTTTTGAGAAATTTTGTGAAATTTTTTAGAAAATTTTAATATTTTAATATATTCCTCGTTTTATGTGCACTTTGAGCGGAGCCGGGAGAATGAAATATTTTTCTTGAGGCTGGTAAACTTTGAACTGTGGAAACGTCGATGGGGGATCTTACTAAACCCGAGGCTGAGCACATTTTACGAGGTTTACACTTTACGAGATTTTATCTGATAAATAAAATCACAAAATATTTAATTATCTGAGAGACAATAAAATATTATTTCTGCTAACTGTAATTTTTGTCCACTGAGTAATAGCTTTAGTAGATTATTTCTATTTAGTTACTTTTATGATATCATCTAAGTGACCTCACACTTCACTTTATCAAGAAACGTGCGAAGCTTCTCAAGGAAACTTCAAGGGAAACTTCTACGAAGTTTCCTCCCAACCACTCCACACTTTCTCCTCTCTTTTGTGCTGCACGGCTGGGGGAAGGAAAAACAAAGGATTGCACTACTTCATTTTGCATCCCTTATTCACATTTCATTCTCTTATTTTCTCTTCCCTCACGCACTTCTCTCTCTCTTTCTCTTTTCTCCCACACGGCTACACACACCATTGTTGTGCCTTCAAGCTTCCTTGCTCAAGCCAACATAGACCATTGTTTCCCCTCATCATCTCCAAGCTTTCTTCTTTGTGGGACTCCTCTTGACTCTTCCATTTTCGCCATTCACAGCCCAGCTCCAAAGCTTGAAGCTTTGAGGTAAAGATCACAACTTTCTTCTCTTTTTCTCCTCATTTTCGTGGTCCTTTGTCACCATTGTGACCAAGGACTCCTCTTTTCAAGTTTTAGTGGTTGATTTGGGAAGTTGATCATCTTAGGTTCTTCTTGTGGGTGGTGGACGAAAAGCTTGAAAGGATCTCACTTTCCATATTGTCTCTTAAGGTAAGAGGAAGATTATTCTCTTCAACCCATTTTGGTGGTGAGAAACTCTTTGTTGTGTTGATAGGGTGAAACCCATTTGTGGGATACCTCTTTGTTTGAGTGATTTTGGTTGTGTATTGATTGCTTGAATGGTAGGATTTAGATGTATGTTGATAGATCTTGGATTGTATGAAGGATTATTTAAGTTTGGGTGATTTTCTGCGTTTACAGAGGAGTACACGGCCTAGGCTATGTGATCGCACACAACTGTATACTCCAAGTGTGCCAGAACAAAAATTCCAGAGGCGTACACGGCTTAGGCCGTGCATTGTGGCACGACCGTGTATTTTAGCATTGTCGTGAAATCGTGGCCGTGCATTCTTTCTCAGGCCGTGTAATTTGAATAATGAATGATTTTAGGCTTTTCTAGCCCCTTGGAGGCCCCGGTCTCCTTGGGCACTCATTATGAGGCTTTGGTACTAAGATCAACTTATTAAACTTAATTAATTGAATGATTAGAAGTTAATTAGGGATTCATAAAATAGACAGAACCAAGGATGAAAGTTGCCTTATAGTTTAGAATAATTTTGGAATAAAGAAAGAACATGAGTATGGGTGAGGTTGTGAGAAACATAATGAACTTAAGGTTTAACTTTTATCATAACTATGAATGGGGTTGTGTTCACCCTTAAGGTTTGTTATTAGCTTGATGTGGATCCGTGAATAGGATCAAACTTTGTTGATAAATGATGTGACATGTAAGTCTAGACATGATATGATATGATTGTGATTTCATATATGAATATACATATATGCATTGAATCCACATGCATTTGAAGCATGGTTGACATAGTTGTCATGATAAGCATGATTAAAACATGCATTGAAAAGTTCGTTGGACTATTGTTAAGGCCAAGTTGCCTAGGAGTTGAATCACACCTTTGTGCGGGTGCGAATAGACAAGTGTAGGTCACTTGTTGATCTTGGGGACGTCGGGGTGCGGGTACCTCCCAATGGACAGTTGGTAGCTCTTCTGTCCGTGGGGCAGACCGATGCAAACGTACCGATGATTCAGACCGAGACACTGTCCTATATCTAGATCTGCGTAGAACGTCTTGTACAATGCCATGATGTACACTTTGATAAATTGAGAATTTTAGCACTTGAAGGCCTCGGCAGCCGCGATACAGACATATCTCCTGATCAGTCTCTCCGATGTTTTATGTCTAGCTCCATGGAGTAGGATTTTTGGTACCATGTGCATTTGTATAGTGAGTCACCATATCATTTGACATTTACTTATTCATATGGAAATTTGATATGTTGTCTTATTACTATTATAACTGCCTGTAAATGTTAAGTTGTTTATTATCTATTTTTAATGCTGATTACCATTTCTGAAATGTTATATGGGCGTCGTGCGCCATTTTGTTTCTTTACTACCATAGTAGGTAATGAATGTAGAATGTCTTACCTCTTTTCTATATTTGTTGCTATTCTGTATATAATTATGTTCCATCGAAGACGTCGGCGAAGGGGGTGAAGTTCACGAGTTCCCCAATTTTTGGACCGACTTCAACAAGCACCTGCTTTTGGATCATGGCAGCACGTCCACGAGGATTTTTGGATTATGTGCGTTTAGTCTTCCTTGGAGGTCCAGACTGCTGGCACATTAACTTCAGTCTTGATCGTTGTGTCTACGTGGGGGATGTGACGGTATCATTGGCTTGGGGGCATTATGATCCGCCCATCTACACCTGCAGCGTCAAATTACATTTAGAGTTTTACATGCCCATTAGGGACATGTGGAGTGATCGTTATTACACCCCACAAGAGGATTCATTACTTTCCACTGCCCAAGCCCCGACCCTTAATTTGGTGGCTCTAATGAGGGTTTCCTCTGATGAGGAAGACCCTGAGGAGGAACCTGAGGAGGATCCAGACACGATTCCTTCCTTCTCTTCTTAGGGGCTGATACTGTTGATAGTCACTGATGGCTATCCATATTTAGGGGCTTGATATTCTTTTTGGGGTCTGTATATCATTTTTGGGGGCATGTAAAGCTTAGGCTTCTTTTTTATGAGCCTTGATGTAATTAATGACTCACAGTCTATATTTAAATAATATATATATATATATATATATATATGATGTAACTTTTGCATGGATGTATGGATTAGTCTTTATGTTTTTCGCTTACAATTAAACAAAAATATATATACATATGTGTGAACCTTTTATAAGTGTTAGTACATTTGAATACTTCATTGATGAACAGGTTATTGAGTACAAATATATATACATATAACGAAAGAGGAAAAAAAATATTCACTATTTTATTTACACAACTATAATCAAATAAGTTAATTATGATTCAATGAACTAGGTCTTAATTTATATTCTTTTTTTTTCTGCATTTTATTTAATGATGTGACGTTCCCTCCTAAAAAAGGGCATTACATTAGGTTGGTATCAGAGCCCCAGTTTATGTTTTCTTTGGGTCTTTGTGGTTAGGTCTGTCTTGTGTGTGCTGTGTGATTCTCTATGATTGATATTCCGAAAGGATACATCTAATTCTTCATTCTATGTTTCAGTTAGTATTACTTGAAGGAACGAGATGGCACGAGGCCGAGATATGGCAACAGCGATAGAGGCTATGCAATGAATGGCCGAGGTTATCGTGCAACAAACGGAGAGAGCTGCTCAATAGTAAGAAAGAGCTGCTCAACAACTTGAAGCTATGGCTGACGCTCAAAATTTGGCAGAGTTCCATCGCCACAACCCTCCTCAATTGAAAGGAGAACTTGATCCGGAAAAGGCTAGTTTATGGATCAAGGAGCTGGAGAAAATCTTCAGAGGTATGAACTGTGCCAACGACAAGAAAGTGACTTACACCGCTTTTATGCTAATTGGTGATGCTAAAGACTGGTGGAATGGAGCACAGAGAGTGCTAGAAGTTGAAGGTCATGCAATTAATTGGGAGGTATTCAAGAATAAGTTCTTAGACAAATATTTCCTCGCAAGCGCCAGATATGCGAAGGAAATGGAGTTCCTCAGCTTGAGGCAATGGAACTTGTCCGTTAGTGAATACGTCGCAAAGTTTGAAAGCTTATCCAAGTTTTCAACGTATTTCCAACACTAGCCAGATGAGGTGTGGAAATGTCGAAAGTTTGAAGAAGGACTGAGGCATGAGGTGAAGAGAGCAGTTATCACATTGAAAATCAACCTATTTTCAGAGTTGTTAGATACGTGTTGCTAAGTGGAAGCTCTAGATCAAGCTCGAGACACAAGAAACCAAAACTTTGGACCTACCAGGTTCCAAAGAGGAGGCGATAATAACGCAAATCGCTTTCAGAAGAAGCCTTATTCCCAACCATCGGGAAATCAGCAACAGACATCAACTGGAGGTCCTAGTGGAGATCCTGGTGGAAACCGAACTGGACTGAATGTGGCATCTTTTCCAAGGTGTATAAAGTGTGGGAAGGATCACCTAACAAGGGATTGTTCTATCAAGGAAATTATCTGCTGTCGATGTGGAAAACCTGGACATGTCTCCAGAGATTGCAACCAAGCTAAGGCTGAGCCTTCAGTTAACGCTACTCGAGCTGCAAAGCCACAAGCAGGAGGCAGAGTCTACACCATGAGCGGAGCTGAAGCCTCCGAATTTGAAGATCTTATACAAGGAGAGGGCACTATAGGAGGTAATCTTTTGACTGTACTGTATGACTCTGGGGCAACCCACTCTTTCATTTCATATGACTGTGTGCGACGACTTAGTTTACCTGTGTCATCCTTACCTTTTGACTTGACTGTTTCTACTCTCACTGATAGACCTGTTGTCATTACCAAAAACTGTTTGAATTGTCCTTTGATTGTTGAAGGTCAAAATTTTTCTGTTGATTTGATCTGTTTACCCTTTTCTCAGTTAGATGTAATTTTAGGGATGAATTAGTTGTCTTCTAACCATATCCTATTGGATTGTTCTAGTAAAACCATAGTTTTTCCCATAGATGAGGATTCTAGATTTTTTACGGTTAACTAAGTTCGAGCTTTCTTGAAAGAAGAAGCTCAGGGATACATGCTATTGTCTTCCTTGAAGGTCTAGAGCGAGGCTGACGTGAATGCAATCCCAGTGGTTAGTGAGTTCCCCAAAGTCTTTCCTGATGATATACCTAGTCTACTGTCGGAGTGGGAGATAGAGTTCGCTATTGATCTTGTACCGGGATCTAGTCCTGTATCTATAGTGCCTTACAAAATGTCACCATCGGAGTTGGCAGAGCTTAAGAAGCAGTTGGAAGAGCTTTTGGAAAAGTAGTTCGTTAGACTCAGTGTGTCACCTTGGGGAGCACTGGTGTTGCTAGTCCAGAAGAAGGATGGTACTTCTCGATTGTGTGTGGACTATCGCCAATAGAATAAGATCACAGTCATGAACAAGTATCCACTTTTAGAAGTGTTAAGAATTGGTTGGAAACCAATTATATAGAAATTGTATTCTGCAGATTTTTCTAGGCAACTAGCGCCTGAGCTCTGGAGAGTGGGCGCTTGACCAGAAGCTGAGCAGTAACAGCTACGCGTAAGGTGCCTTAGCGCCCATTGTGGGGTGCCTAAGCGCTAGTTGAGCACCAGGTGAGGGACGCCTAAGCACCAGTCGCAGGGAAAAACAGGGCATTGCCCTTGCCTTGCCAGCGCCTTGGCACCCAGGCTAGTTTTTGTAAGAATCTTTATTTTGTTGAAATGAAGCTCCAAACTTGTGTAGATCTTTCTCATATGCTTCTTAATGAGTTATGAGACTCTAATAGGGGTATTTAATGAAATGATAAAGCGATGAATGTAAATCAATTGGTATACTAATTGTTGTAGTAACTTGTCATTGTTTTTCATATTTGTGATCGGCGAAGGATGTGATCCTCACATTTGGTGATAATATATAATAGTGTGAGGATTTAACATGCCCTCCCTATTATAGTGATGAATTGACGATAGTCAATTCCTTCCCTCATTATTCTGGTAGTTGAGCTAAGGACGGTCAATTCCTTCCCTCTTTACTAGGTATTATCCTAAGTGGAAGATAGTTGAGGATGGGCATTCCTTCATTATCGGAGGTGATCCTATTCTATTGATAGTGTGAGGAGATAACATGCCCTCCCTATCACCGAGTAGTTGAGGAGGGACATTCCCTCACTACCCGAAGTAACTTATGGAACTGGGTTCCTGTGCTTGTTCAAGACTTATGGAACTGGGTTCCCCTGTTTTGTTCAGGGCTAATGACATATCATAACATTACCTTGGAACTGGGTTCCCAAATATAGTATCATGACATTATCAATTACATTTCCAGGTTATTGCATAAGCATGAACATAAGGCATAATTAGGCATATGCATGGCAATTGTATGGGCGGTTGCTAATCATTACATATTCATGACATTGCAATTGTATGGGCAATTGCTTATTTTTGAGATTGTGATGAAGATTTGCGAGTTTTTGTGTGGAAATGGTTTCTATACAAATTAATAAAATTAGATTCTATTTCAGGAAGAGAAAGGAAGTTGTTTTGGCCTTTGCCACCTTTCTAGTGTGATTTATGATTTTATTTGAGGTTTTTCACTGAAATAGTTGGATTGATTGTGATGACATGTTTTATTGTGAAACTAATGATAATTTGTGATTCTCACCCCATTTGTTGTGATTTCCATAATGATTCTAGGGAAGAAGACTTATGAGAAGTAAAGTGCTGACAAAAGCTTAGGAGCTTAGGATAGCTTTTACTTGTGTTTTGTAGTTTCTTTTTGGATGTATGTTGGCATATTTTTGAAACTTATATATTATATTCCTTGAGAGGCCTAGTTGACAAACTTTGTACTTATTGTATTTATAAGAAATATAGATATTGTGTATTATTCATCCATCACGTGGCTCATATTTTCTGTATATACATAACTGTTATATTAGGAAATGTGTAGTTATAGACAGTAACATGCCTAAATCTAATTATTGTGGTATAATTCTGATTATACTATTAGTATTTAGTTTGGGATATTACATTATGATATCAGAATAGTTCATTCTATTGTGTCGGGTTATAGACTAACTATGCGCAGGCATGTTTAAGAGTTCCTTTGTGTGTTGTGCATTTCTGTACCTCTTGTATGAGATGTTTGAATAGAATTGCATCACTTGCCTTGGGTTGGAATGTTATTAGCTACTGTTACACGACTACATGATATTGAGACTGATCAACTCAATATGTATTGTTCTATGTGGAAAGAAAACTATGACTTCACCTGGGCGAATTAGGGGAATTAGGGATTCTTCTAGTGAGGGTCTAGTCAGTATGACTGAACTCGCTTATGACTTGTTTGTATCTATATCCTATAGAGTGGTGCCTCTAGAGTTAGTAGAGCCCATGAAACAGATATAGGGTTATACGATAAAACTTGTAAAGATTATGAACAGAGAAGTCCAAGGGTTTAGTAGAGAGAAGATTTTTTATGTGAAGAATATCTAATATAGGTTTGGCATTAGAGAGTGATAGCAATATATTTTACTCATTTAACGATCCTCTCACTAGGTGTCTTAAGGTTCAATTTGGCTTAATTAAATTGGCTTTCTCACATTTTATGATATTGAGCATAATTGGATCATTGAAGGAATTATTGCATGAATTGCCCTTTATTTGTCTTTTTGATAGTGTTCAGTATTTTGACTATAATATGAGTTTTAAGTATATGATTGGGTAATTCTAGTCTTGTAGGAAATCTAAGACAAATATCTACAAGTTTCATGAAGACCTCAGAAGTTGAATCATACATTTGGTTAATTTAAATTTAAGTTGAAGCAAGAGCCAGAATGTTGATCTTGACAGCTTGACTTCTGCGCACTCATCAGCCCATATCTTGAGTTATAGGAGTTCAATGGATGTCAAACTAATCCCAAATGAAAGCTAAGACACAAAGATACAACTCTTATGAGACTCCTAAGCTAAAATTCGTTTTAGGCATACAATTAAAGATGGAAAGCAGAGGCGGGTTGTTGACGAGTTGGGCCACTTAATTAAGTATAACTTGAGTTTTAGGCCTCTAAATGACATGGGCTTTAGGCCCAATGATTCTTAATTGACCCAAATTTGTATCTATTAGGATTCTAATCATGTAAAGCCAAATTAGGATTTAATTTAATAGGGTTATACCAGAAGTACGAGAATCATATTCTTATTCAACATATTTCACTTTCTCTAGATCTCTCTTCTTTCCCTTCTCTCTAGATTTTCCCCTCTTTTTATGAGTTCTTCCATCCCATTTATGGAGGGGTAGAACCTTTAATCAATCTAAGGGATTGACATTCTTGATGCTTAATCTTGAGATTCTGTTTTAATTGTTTTACATTCAATTATTAATCAAGTTTCTCTCCTTCATCTTTATTTAATTCTGATTAAGATGCTTAATTTGATTGGGTTATTCATATGATAATTCTGTAATTACCATGTGTGAAAGATGACTTGTAGAGACTAAACAAGGCATTAAAGGTGTTTGATGAAATGTTTAGCTTGGTTGGATCTTGGTTTTTAAGTTAATTCAAGTTTTGGATGGATGCTTAATTTGTCTAACCTTGATTAATTGAATTTTGGATGCTTATCTTGTAGAAGATCCGTGGATCATCTTGAGACTTCTTAATGTGATATAAGACCAAGGATTCAGTTGATGGTTGAATGGATCTATAGTGATCAATGATGGATTAAAATCAAGATTGACTATTTCTCATGGATTGATTGTTTTCGTAATTCTGTTTACCATTTTAATTACTTTCTGTTGATTAATCTTACAATCCCTTTCCCCCTGTTTATCAAACTCTTAATCTGATTGTGTAATTAGAGTAATCTACGTGCTCGACCTGGTGTTACCTTATACTTTAAGTAGTGTTGGTAATTCGCTTATAAATTGATATAATTTGGTAGCCTCAGCAGTTATCAAAGAGGCCACTTGGGAGTTGG
The DNA here is from genome assembly GCA_029884595.1 of Ormosia semicastrata. Lineage (NCBI taxonomy): Eukaryota > Viridiplantae > Streptophyta > Magnoliopsida > Fabales > Fabaceae > Ormosia > Ormosia semicastrata. The sequence continues at coordinate 61,195,957 of JAQQTO010000060.1, forward strand.
AGTTCTGCATGAGGCAGGATTATCTACAGTTGTTGTTATGAGGTAAACAAGTTTTGAGAACATCTGAGTTTTGTTAGGAATTGAGAATGACGAGTTAGGTACTATTAAGAGAGGTGAGATTCCTTCAAGTGTGATATTTGATAGAGACCTCAGAATTTTAGTAGCGAGAGACTAAATTTTGGGGACAAAATTTTAAAAAGGATAGGAGAAATGTAACACCCTTGAAAACATGTTAGACTTATATATGGTTACAGGGGTAGCCTAATACTTGCTTAACATGCCAGTGTAATTTTTGTAATTTTCTGAGTTAGTTTAGTCACTTTGCTATAACATTATATATAGAAAATAGCTATTATTAGCTCGAAAAGTGACATAAATTGCTTAGTTAATGAAAATAAATTTGGATAATTTATTTCTAGGTCACTAATATGTGGAATAAGGTGTAGTTAAAATTTGAGAACTAACTGAATCCATTTGGTATTTTTAAGCACACTACATGAGTGCTCTAATACCGGATTGGTGAGTTAGATGTTTGGAAAGTTATGGAAATGGTGAAATTAGAATTAAAATGAATCCTAGGATTTATTCTAATACCTTTTGAAGTTAGGAAACTTGATTTGGTAAAATCTAAGTGTTCTTAACAAATTGAAAGTTTTAGCACAACTTAGTTCCTATCCTTTAAGTAGCCAATTTTGACTTTATTTCTTATTCTTTTCTCTCCATTTCTCACGGATATATTAGATCCTCAAATGTGAACACAAACTATTCAAAGTTGTTACTAAAGTTATGCCTCAATTTCATTTTGTTTTTGCGTTAAACTCTCTTAGAATATTTACTTTAAGTTCCTCACAACCCTCCTTACACTCATGTTCTTTCTTTATCCAAACCTCACACTAAGTTGTATAATAAGGTTGTGTTCATTATCCTTTCCACATTATGAATTCCTACTTAAGTGCCTATTCATTTAATTATCTAAGTTATAGCTTGTTACAAAGCCTCACAATGAGTGTCCAATGAGACTGTGAGTCTCCAAAGGACTAGAAAAACTAAATAATTCTTCACTATCCCATTTACACGGTCATGTCCAATTTCACGGCCTGGAGTGCACGACTGTGTTAAATTACATGGCCTAGGCTGTGTACTCCTCTGGAAGTACCTGAAAACGTGTCTAAACTGAAAAGCCCGATTACACGGCCGTGTAACACTCTGTCATGTGCGTTGAGGTGTGTTTCCAGTGGGGAACACGGCCTGGGCTGTGTAAATTCACACAGCCCGTGAATCTACACCAGAAATCATGAAAATGAGCTTTTCCAAGCTTCCAAATCAAATGGGTACTAATCCATATACATATTTGAGCATTTAGGCACATACAAATCCATCAAGATTTATAATATCAAGCATAGAAGATCATACAACACATTTAAATCATAACATTATTAGAAATCACAAACAAAGTGAGAAACCCACAATGAATTCCTCACCATCAACACCAAAGACATTTCCTCACTACCAAGATTGGGTGAAGATGATTATCTCCCTCTTACCTCAAGAGAAAACCAGAAAAGGAATCTTCTTGGTGCTTTTCTTGTAATTTTCGTCCAAAACATCCAAGAAAACCCTAAGATGGTGAAACCCACGAAATCCAAAATCAAAGCTTAAAGAGGGAGTCCTTGGTCACAATGGTGGCCAAGGACCACGAAAATGAGAAGAGAAAATGAAGATTAAGAACATTACCTCAAAAGCTTCATGCTTTGGGCTTCAATGGTGGAAGATGAAAGAGGAAGATTTAGGGAATGACCCCCAAAGAGAAGAGTCTTAGGATGATGAGAGGAAGCAAGAAACAAGGTTGGTTAAGCAAGAAATGGTGGTGGCCTTCAATGGTGGTGTGTGGCCGTGTGAGAGAAGAGAGGAAGGGAGGAGTGGGTGTGGGAGAGGTGAGAGAAAATGGAAGAAGAGAAAGAGAGAAATATAAATGTGAGAGAAAGTGATAGGTGAATGGGAAAGTGGAAAAAATGACAATTGGTCACCATTTTTCCCTTTATGGCTGTGTAACACCAAGGGAGGAGAGAGAAAATATGATGTTGGGTAGGAAACTTCCTTCCTTGAAGCTTCCTCGAGAAGTTTGCACGTTTCTCGATAAAATAAAGGATGATGATGTCACTTAGATGTACCATAAAAGTAACTATTATAAATAATCTGCTAGAGCTATTATCCAGTGGACAAATGTTACAGTCAGTAGAAATAATATTTTATTATTCCACAGATAATAAAATATACTGCGATTTTATTTATCAGATAAAATCTCAAAAAACAAAAACTTCGTAAACTGTGTCTGGCCTCGGGTTTGGTAAGATCCCCCGCCGACGTTTCTACAGTCCAAAGTTTTCTGGCCTCAGGAAAAATATTTTATTTTTCTGGCCCCGCTCAATGCGCACGTAAATTGAGAAATATATTAAAATAATTAAATAATTCAAAAAAATTCAAAAAAATTCCCAAAAATCTTAAATATTATTAAATGAATATTTAACATGAAATAAGTAATTTTTGAGATGTTACAATCATGGAAAAGGCTTAGAACATGTTTGTATCTTTATTTATCCTTGAGTTTGGAGTTGCAAAAATGGGTTTGGAGGGGGCAGTTTTTGAGTCATTTTCATTGTTTTTGTGCTTGAGTAAAGTGATTGTGGGTTACAACAAGATTTAAGGTTATGTTTGATGTTGGAAAACATCTAGGAATGGATTTAGAAGTGTTAGGAATTGGTTGGAAACTAATTATGCAGAAATTGTATTTTGCAGATTTTTCTAGTCAACCAACGCCTATGCGGTGGAGAGTGGACGTCCAAGTGCCCACTGACCAGAAGGTGAGTAGTAACAGCTGCGCTCAGAGCGCCTGAGCACTAAGTGAGGGGGCTTGAGCGCCAGTCGTAGGGAAAAATAGGGCATTGCCCCTGCCTTGCCAATGTCTAGGCGTTGGGCAGTGGGCGCCTAGGCTAGTTTTTGTGAGGATCTTCATTTTGTTGAAATTAAACTGTTAGCTTGTGTAGATCTTTCTTATATGCATATTAATAAGTGATGAGACTCTAATAGGGGTATTTAATGAAGTGATAAAGTGATGAATGTAAATAAATTGGTATGCTATTTATTGTGGTAATTAGTCATTGTTTTTCATATTTGTGATTGGTGAAGGATGTGATCTTCAAATTTGGTGATAATATATAATAGTGTGAGGTTGTAAGTTGCCCTCCCTATTATAGTGATGAGTTGAGGATGGTCAATTCCCTCCATCGTTATTTTGGTAGTTGAGCTGAGGATAGTCAATTCCCTCCCTCTTTACTAGGTATTATCCTAAGTAGAAGATAGTTGAGGATGGACATTCCCTCACTATCGGAGGTGACCCTATATTATTGATAGTGTGAGGAGGTAACATGCCCTTCCTATCACCGAGTAGTTGAGGATGAACATTCCCTCATAACTTAGAGTAACTTATGGAGCTGTGTTCCTGTGCTTGTTCAAGACTTATGGAACTGGGTTCCTTTGTTTTGTTTAGGACTCATGACATATCATAATTCATAACTTTACCATGGAACTGGGTTCCCGAATATGGTGTCAAGACATTATCAATTACATTTCTAGGTTATTTCATGGCATGAACATAAGGCATAATTATGCATATGCATGACAATTGTATGGGTGATTGCTAATCATTACATATTCATGACATTGCAATTGTGAGGGGAATTATTTATTTTTGAGATTATGATGAAGATTTGCGAGTTTTGTGTGGAAATGGTTTCTATACAAATTAATAAAATGGGATTCTATTTTAGGAAGTGAAAGGAAGTTGTTTTGGCATTTGCCACCTTTCTAGTGTAATTTGTGATTTTATTTGAAGCTTTTCCCTAAAATTGTTGGATTGATTGTGATGACATGTTTTATTGTGAAACTACTGAGAATTTATGATTCTCACCCCATGTGTCATGATTTCCATAATGATTCCAGGGAAGAAGACTTATGACAAGTAAAGTGCTGACAGAAGCTTGGGAGCTTAGCATAGATTTTACTTTTATTTGGTAGTTTCTTTTTGGATGTATGTTGGCATCTTTTTGAAACTTGTATATTATATCCCTTGAGAGGCCTAGTTTACAAACTTTGTATTTATTGTATTTATGAGAAATACAGATATTGTGTATTATTCATCTATCACGTGGCTCATATTTTCTACATATACATAACTATTATATTAGAAAATGCTTAGTTGTATACAGTAACATACCTGAATCTAATTACTGTGGTATAATTCTGATTATACTGTTAGTATTAAGTTTGGGATGTTACACAAAACACACCACACAACGTCTGTCGCCAAGTGGCCTTCCACACTTAGGGCATTCTGGCTCCATGGTTTCCATATGAACTTTTTCATCTTCAACATTCGAGGTGAAAAGAAGAACATATTCTTGAGCCCTTTCTACTAAGCAGTTGTTCACTTGTTTAATATAACTTCCTAATACTAATATCTCAATATTTTTATAATACACAAAGATATGCAGTAATAAACACATCACTTCTAACTCAACATAAAAAATATATATATCCATAATAACCATACATGTCATTATAGAGAGTCAAGAGGGAAAAATAAACGTTATATATATGTGTGTGTGTGTGTGTGTGTGTGTGTGTGTGTATACATTATTAGCTTCACAGGGCATAAGTGTAATACAAAATAACTAATATACAAATCCCAATGCAAATACCACATATATGAGCATTGGATACAAAAAGAGCAAAATAAACACTATCTAGCTTTTCTGTTTCTTCTTCTTCTTGGAAGAATCTTGACTTGGATTTATCATGGAAATAGCAAACGGGGTGAGAATTCACAATTCTCAGTAATCAGTTTGTAAAACATGACATCATAATACCTCCAGCTGCTTCAGGGAAAAATAAGTTACTCATTAACTCTAGAAAGGTGGCATAAGCCAAAAACTGTTCCTTTCTCTTCCTGAGGCAAAAAGTTCATTTATTCATAAACATGGTATAATTATTGCTCAATTTAACCATTCACAGTGAATAAATCAACTAACAACAGATTGTGTTCGCAACAAGTAAATGATTCGCATCTCAATACTATAGGAATACTTACATAATTGCTCTATGTAATACTCACAAAGCAAACCTATAATCTATACATGTGCTTTTCCCACATACAAGACAATTGCCCATACAACTGTCATTTGAATGAAATGCTTATGTTATGCAATATGATTATGCCTAAGAAATGTCCTATGATAATGTTTATGAAATGCTTGTGCAAAGTTTTATTTTCAAAAACCATGAAAAACCTTGCTTATTCCAGGAACCCTCCCACTCCTTATATTTTTCTCGATAGAATAAGCAATTAAGCCTCACACTACCTAGTAAGGAATGGTCTCACACCACATCACTTTACCGATAACCCTGACCATAACAGCATTGCCCGCTGCAAGAATTTAGGATCCCCTATTCTATCAAGGATAATTTCGTATAACTCTCTATCCAAATGGTTATGCATACCATATAAGGTTACAATACATAAGAATATCAAGTATAAAAACATGTAGTGCTATATTAAAAATGCATATACACCACATTAGCATATCACAAGGTCCATTTGACCAAGTGAAAAGAGAAAATTAGAAAACATGAAATCCCAGCTCAACTTCATTACCTAAAGGAGCTAAATCATGATTCTAGCATTTCTCATAGCTCCACTTTAATCAGCAAGAGAGCAAAACATGGTCCACATACTAATCAATGCTTAACTTTACATAAAAAGGGAGCAACTAGTTCAACTTTAACTCATAAAGAATAAAGTAGAACTTCTAGGGCTCTTAACTTCCATAAACTAATTTAATTGGATCATTGATAACCAATACATAGCCTATCTAATGTTAATCTTAGCCCCAAGAGTGCAAAACTCTATTTTTCAAAGGTTGCTAACCGGTTATCCCCTTGATTAATCGATTAGGACCCCTGAATTTTTGTTTTCAACCAGTCCATAACCAATTATCACCCTCTGATAATCGGTTAGGACCCTCCTTTTATGTTTTCTAGTTGTATGGATAGTTAGTTAGCATGCCTAGATAATCGGTTATCATGTTGTGTAACTCCTTGCCATAAGCCAATAACTTATTAGGCTTGTTGCCTAACCGATTATTGCTTAGCCTGAATTTCTGCCAAGACTGGATAATTGGTTATGGCATTCCCCATAACCAGTTATCTACTTCAACAACAGCATACACAACTCAGATAATCAATTAGGCTACTGCCATAACTAGTTATCTGCTGTATTTTCAGAGGAAAATAGGGTTTTCCTACGTGGAAACCCAACCCAAAACACCCCTCAACTCAAGAAAAACACTCCTCAACCCAAGTGCTTTCAAAGCAAGTTTAAAGGAGTTCCATGAGCACAACCAAAACACCAAAACCCTTAGATCATGTTCATCCAACTCATACCATTGAGAAAACTCTCGAAAACCCATTTCTAATAAACTATGCATACCTATGTACTAAGAGTTTGAAAGAAAAAGACGAAGTTAAATGAGCAAACACCCCTACCTTAAGTAGTATGGATGATGAACTCAACCTTTAGCTTTGCCTTTAGCCTTCCTTATCTTTTCCTCCCCTTTTCTCTTCCTTTTCTCTTTTTCTCTTTTTTCCTTGTTTTCTCTGGTTGCAAAACATAAGAGTAGGTGAGAAATGAGTGAAAAGTCAATGAAACAGGAAGTGAAAGTCGTGGAACAAAGGAAAACCTAATAATATCGTAAGATATTTTACTGAAACTTTATATCTATTAAGAACACTTTAATTTTACAGAATCAAGTTTCCTAACTTCCATATGTGTTATAATAAATCATGGGATTCATCTCAATCCAAGTTTCATTATTCCACAATTTTCATATATTTGACTAGTCAGTCCAGTACTTAAACACTCACTCTCAGTGTTACCAAAAATACCATATTAACTCAGTTAGTTCTCCAAAATTAACCACATCATATATATTTCATTTGTGGCTTAGAAATAAATTCTTTATATTTATTTCCACCATCTAAGCAGTTTATGCCATTTTTTGAGTTAATAATAACTGATTTCACATTTAGTGTTATAGCAAAATGCATAAACTCACTCAGATGGTCATCATATTAAACAAGCATATCAACCAAGTATTATGATATCTCTAAAACCATATACAAGACTAACATGTTAAAGAGGATGTTACATTTCTCCCATCCTTTTTAAAATTTTGCCCCAAAAATTACTTATCTCATATAAACAACTCGGGATGATCCTGCCTCATATAGGACTCCAACTCCCAAGTAGCCTCCTTGGTGCTAGTGCCATCCCATATAACCTTCACCAAAGGAATCCACTTCCTTTAAGCTCCTTGACTCCTCTGTCCACGATCCTTATAGGTTGTATATTATAAGAAAATCATCCATTATCTGCACAAATTCATTTTCTATGATGTGTGAAGGATTTGGAAAGTACTTTCTTAATTATGACACATGAAAAACATTATGAAAGTTAGACAAATTAGGTGGAAAGGCTATCTTGTAGTCCACTAGTGCTATTCTTTTTAGAATTTGGTAGGGACCAAGGAAATGAAGATTTAACTTTTGGGTCTTCAAGGCTCTACCAATCCCTGTTGTAGGAGTGACTCTCAAGAAAACATGTTCTTCCTCCTCAAACTCAAGAGGTATCTTCCTTTTGTCAACATAACTCTTCTGCCAACTTTGAGTAGTAATTAACTTGTACTTAATCATTTTGTTTGCTTTGTGGTATGTTGGACTAACTCAGGACTTAGAATGGTTCTCTCACCTATCTCATACCAACATAGAGGCGATCAATATTTCCTTCTATATAAAGTCTCATATGGTGCCATTCCTATGCTGGTGTGGTAGCTATTATTATAGGCAAACTCTATTAATGGTAAGAATCTATCCCAACTCCCCCGTTGCTCTAGCACACATGCTCTAAGCATATTCTTAAGAGTTTGAATAGTCCTCTCTGTTTGCCCATTCGTTTGTGGGTGGTAGGCCGTGCTGAGACTCAACTTAGTCCTAAAAGCCTTTTGCAAAGCTCCCTAAAATCTAGATGCAAATCTAGGATCTCTATCAGATACTATACTAATAGGGATTCCATGCAGTCTAACTATCTCACGTAGGTATAGTTGAGCTAATTTATCCAAAGAGTAGTTAGCCCTAATAGGCAAAAAGTGGGAAGATTTGGTTAATCTATCTACTATGACCTAAATTGCATCATATCCTAGTTAAGTCCTAGGCAAACCCATTACAAAGTCCATGGAGATATTATCCTATTTCCATTCAGGAATCTCTAAGGACTGTAAAGGTCCGAAGGGTTTTTGGTGCTCAATCTTAACCTTCTGGCAAGTTAGGCATCTGGACACAGACTCCGCTATGTCCTTTTTCATACTAGGCCACCAAGGCATTTTTCTAAGATCTTGATACTTCTTAGTCACCTTGGGATGGATGGAATAACCACTCTTATGAGCTTCCTCTAGAATCCTTTCTTTGATTTTGGACTCCCTTGGAATACAAAATCTATCTCTAAACTTTATCATTCTATCATTTGCCATATCAAAATCCTTCTGGTTTCTTAAAAAGATCTTCTCACTAGTGTCACTTAGAGTCTCATCCTCCTCTTGAGATTCTAAGATCTGAGTCCTCAAGTCATTGTCTATATCCACTTTACTCACATAGAGATTGTGGTAACACAATCACCGTAAGGCTCAAATTCCTAAAACTCTCAAGAAGTTCACTCTCTTAGACCATCATCCGAGACATATGTAGGGATTTCTTACTTAGTGCATCAGTCACCACATTGGCTTTACCCAGCTGATACTTTAAGGCAAAGTCATAATTCTTTAAGAACTCCATCTATCTCCTTTGTCTCATGTTCAACTCCTTTTTATCAAACAAGTATTTTAAACTCTTATGATCACTGAACACTTCAAATTGAACTCTATATAGGTAATGACTCCAAATTTTTAAGGCAAACACCACAGTAGCCAATTCCAAATCATGCGTAAGGTAGTTCTCCTCATGAGGCCTCAATTGCCTCAATGCATCGGCAATTACTCTCCTATTCTGCATCAAAACACTCCCTAAACCCATCTTTGAAGCATCATAGTACACTTCAAAGTTCTCATGGGGATCTCAAATTACTAACACAAGAGTAGTGATCAACCTCAATTTCAGCTCTTGGAAACTATTCTCACAATCCTAGGTCCACTCAAAAGTACGACCCTTCCTAGTCAATGGTAACGCTAATTGAGAAAATCCCTTAATGAACCTTCTATAATACCCAGCTAAGCCTATAAAGCTTCTGATCTCTGTCATAATGGTTGGTCTCTCCCATTGTATCATTACTTAAATTTTACTAGGATCCACAAAAATTCCTCCCTGAGAAATCACATTTCCTAAATACTGTACTTCTTGTTAACAAAACTCACATTTTGACAATTTGGTGAAAAGGTTCTTCCCTTCAAGAATCTTTAAAACCATTCTAACATGACACTCATGTTCCTCCAATGTCTTGGAATAGATAAGGATATCATCTATAAAAGCTACAACAAACTTGTCTAGGTAGGGTCTAAAAATTCTATTCATGTAATCCATGAATACCGCTAGTGTATTCATCAACCCAAAGGACATCACAAGGTACACATAATGTCCATACCTAGTTCTAAAGGCGGCCCAGTAACATCCTTAATACAATTACTGTAACGTATCTGGAACTACACATTAGTAATTAGAATTAAGCATGTCACATATTAATTGACATATTTAATTTGAAAATAAATATAAAAGATATAAAAAAATATGAGTTTGTTGTGGTTGGAATTATACGTACAACGTACAAGACATTATATAAATAATATACATCAATGTACAAAATTACATAATATGTTACAATGTACCGACTATACAACACAAAATTTGTAAATATCACTAAATCCTATTCTGCATCTTCATCCACTGCGTCCTTGTTGAAGTACGCATTCCTATAAATATTATGGAATATAAACAAAAAGGGGTGAGAATTCTAAGAATTCTTTGTAGTATTATTAAAAATATGTGTCATTATAATACTTTCAGCTACTTTGGGAAAAAATCATTTCAAAAATCATTTCAAAAATCATTTTATAAAGTAGAAAGGTGGCAAAAGTCAAATCAAATCCTTCCTCTTCCTGAGGCAGAAGTCCAATTATTAATAGTTTTCCAAAAATGTTTATTATCAAACATCACAATTTACATCCACAAATATTTTCACAAACACATTTTCAAATAAGCAACATAATATTACATTTAAATTCAATTTCATCACAATGCTTATATAAATCACTTGGCAGTAGTCTGCTTTCAGGTTGGTGTACTTCAACCTATTCATGATGATTCACTAGTCACACAGAACTACTCTGAGTAATATTAAATTCAATTTCAAATTCTTCTCAATGCTCATTATCCAGTGCTAATTCCTATAGAACCAGGTCACCTCACATAACCTGAATTCTAACTTGATAATAGTATGCTTTCAGGTCGGCTCATTCCAACCTATTTATGACCATTTTCCAGTCACACAGAACTATTCTGAGTATCCATATATACATATGAAGGAAACTAGGCCTGTGAGGAAACTAGTGAGGAAATTTTAAGAATATAGGATCCCCTTCCTCACGGAGGATCATCTTCATAATTCTAATGGAATTCTGGATACCCTTCCTTCATAGAGGATTAACTCCAGAATTCAATCATGCCAAATATACTTAAGAGTGGCAAAATGCCAAATCTATTTAATACAAAATGATACTTATATGTTGGGCATAACATATTTATATTCAATTCAAATACACATTCTATGAGCATTGATTATTCAAACTCAATTCAATTGCCATTCTATCTCAACCTTAAATAATTAAGGGAGCAATACAATTTCTTAGCTCAACTTGACTTATTGAGGAGCAATGTAATCTCAATTAATCAATATCAAGTACAATTAATCTAAGTATGTCAATGCCAAGAGTCATATTGATACCATCTTAAATTATTCAACAAGCAAACATGGAAAATTATGTGCAACTCATTCTTTACATTTTTAATCAAGACTTGGCATTAATGCATGACACAAATGCATCTAAACTATGGCCAAAACAGGGTAGACTTCTACCATCTATTTAAACCACATTTCAAGCCAAGATATCATGCGCATAAACATTACAATTTTGGTTAAAACGGGGCAGCATTCTGCCTTAGTTATTAATCATCATTCAAGGCACAAATTTAAGCACAGATGCATTCAAAATTCAACCATAAACAAGGCAGCATTCTGCCATCATTTTTAATCATAATTCAAACCACAATTTCAAGCAATAAAGTATCACAAATTCTGTCCAAAAATAAAGCATCTAACTGTGGCCATTATCCAAGCAAAATTTGACCATGAACTTCACTAAAACAATCACAAAGACAATATAACATCTAATGGAAGATGAAACACACATTTGAAAATAAGAAATACTGTTATGTCCATGAATCATCCAAGCAAAAACATAATCAAATTCTCAAGTTTTTCATTCAATAGTTCATCAAAGAAAAGAACTAGATACAAGCAAGAATTATAACCACCAAATACAAGGAAATTCATGTCTTTCTTTCATGGTCCAGCCGTAGGCTCCAAGGGCAGCAAGGACCAGATTTTTAACTTAAAAAAATAGTAGGAAAGAAAGAGTGGATTGAAGGCAAGGAATCCCTACCTCAACTCCTAGCTTCTTGGAGCTTGATTCCTTAGGTTTTCTTCTTCCTTTTTACCTTGATTTTCTCTCCTCTTTCTTTTTTCTTTCTTGGCCGTTTCTTGCTCTATTTTTCAGCAGCTTGGTGTGTGAAATAGGAGCAAAAGTTGAACAAAAAATAGTTAAGAATTATCTAAATAACAATAGAAATGTCTTTTGTGGTGGGTGACCAAAAAAATGACTAAAATTTCATGTTGGAACTTTTGGATCTGTTACGCACATTTTAATCTTCCAAAGTTGAGTTTTCAAGTTACCATAAGTGTTATGGAAAATTTTAGAACTCATCTTAGTCCTTGGATCCATTTTTCCATAACTTTCCATATACTGCTATTGATCTGTTAAGTTTTATTACTCAATCCCAAGTTAAGTTAAACCGAGGGATTAAGTAAATATGCTTACTGATACTTATCTTTATCGGTATTTTATACCAAATTATTCTTTATATCTTACTTATCATCTCCATGAAATTTCATAATTTTTTGAACTACTTAGCTGTTCAATCGGTCTTCTAAACTTTCATTCAGTATCGTTAGAAATACCAGATCAATTCATCTGATTCTCCAAAATTGCCCACATCTATTTCCAATCACTTATAACCTATAAATAAAATTTTTATATTTATTTCCATCATATCAACTATTTATACAAAAACTTTAGCTATTTTTCATATTCGGTGTTATAGAATTATGCTTAAACTGATCCAAAATTTAACTGATAACTTATACCAATATTACCGAGCTTCTATAACCTTGATTAGGAGTATTAGGTTAAGGAGAATGTTACAATTCTCTCCCTTTTTATAAATTTTGTCCTCAAAATTTGCTTGCCTTATTCAAAGAACTCCAGATAACTTTGCATCATATTAGATTCATGCTCCTATGTGACTTCCTTCGAGTCACCACCATTCCATAATACCTTTATTAGAGGAATTTGTTTCCTTTTGAACTCTTTCACTACAATACTACCTTTACTTTATTAGAATATACAAATATCTCTTTTTCAGATATCACTTGTCCTAAAAATTGCATTTCTCAACTAATTCATCAAATCATCAATCCTAGGTAATGTGTATTTATTCTTAATAGTGACCTTATTTAGTTGTTTATAATCCATACACATTCTCATATTACCATCCTTCTATTTGTTTCATATTGCCCCGCAGTTAGATTTCCTTACTTGATTTCCAAGAACTCCAACTCTTTTTCTTCTTGCTACTTCTTTGGAAAATACTTGTCCAAAAAGGCTATTTTGAACACCTTCCATGTTATTTGAGTTCCAATAACTTCCTTTAACCTTCTGGCACTATCCCACTAGTATTTAGCTTCTCCTCTTAACATATAACAGTAAATGACACACTTAAGTCATCTATGCATCTCATCACTTCAATTATCTTCTCTAGCTTCCTTATTTATATCTCTGCTTTTACTGGGTCATACCTTCCTCTACTATTCTAATGATCATAGTTGCTCTATGTTTCTAAAGACCTCTAACATGTCTGGCACATTATTGCCAGCAGGGGTTCTATTATATCGACCACAAGTATGCCCGGTCGATGCCACAGTCTCTTACTTACACAACATATTGCATATTGAGTTGATTAGACTCAATATCATGTATTAGTGTGGCAGTTAACCATAAGCATACAAACTCAATGAAGTTATGCAATTCTACCTATTCATCTTATCATCAAGACAAGACTAATGCATAACAAAGCATAGTTGGTCTATACTTCGGCTCAACAAGATGAACTGCTCTGACACCATAATGTAACATCCTTAATACAATTACTATAGCGTATCCGGAATAACACATTAGTAATTAGAATTAAGCATGCCACATATGAATTAACATATTTTATTTGAAAATAAATATAAGAGATATACAAAAATATAAGTTTGTCATGGTTGGAATTATATGTACAACGTACAAGACATTATATAAATAATATACATCAGTGTACAAAATTATATAATATCTTACAATGTACTGATTATACAACACAAAATTTCAAAAGATCACTAAATCCAATTCTACATCTTCATCCGCTGGCTCCTTGCTGAAGTATGCGTTCCTAGAAATATTATGGAATTCTAAGAATTCTTTGTAGTACTATTAAAAATACGTATCATCATAATACTTTCAGCTGCTTTGGGAAAAAATCATTTCAAAAATCATTTTATAACGTAGGAAGGTGGCAAAAGTCAAATCCAGTTCTTCCTATTCCCGAGGCAGAAGTCCGGTTATTAATAGTTTTCCGAAAACATTTATTATCAAACATCACAATTTGCATCCACAAATATTTTCACAAACACATTTTCAAATAAGCAACATAATATTACGTTAAATTCAATTTCATCACAATACTTACTTAAATTACTTAGCAGTAGTCTGCTTTTAGGTTGGTGCACTTCAACCTATTCATGACAATTCACCAATCACACTGTAATACTTTTAGTAAAATGTTAGACTTTTTTAAGGTTATAGAGGTAGCATAATACTTGTTTAACATGCCTGTTTAATTTTGTGACAAATTAAGTTAGTTTAGACACTTTCCTGTAACATAGAATTTAAAATGACTCAGATTTTGGCTTTAAAGGATAAATTGAGGGAAATAAATATGGATAACTTATTTCTAGGTCATAAATATATGAATGGAGATGTAGTTAACGTTTCAAGATAAATTGAGTTAGTTTAGTATTTTTAATCATATTGGTTGTGTGTTTTAATATCGAATTGCCTTATAACAGATATGGAAAATAATGAAAATGATGAAACAATAATTTAGATGAATCATAGTATTTATTCTAAAGTTGTTGGAAGTTAGGAAAATTGATTTGGTTAAATCTAAGTGTTCTTAATAGATACAATGTTTTAGTGAAATATTTGAGTCACTTAGTGACTCACTGTTCTCGTATGTTCCAACCTCAATTCTTGACTTTCCTTCTTTCACACTTGTTTCGCTCACTCTCACATTCATAACCAGCAGCAACAGAGCAAGAGGAAATTAGAGGGAAGAAAGAAGAGGGAAAGAAGGAGGAAGAAGAAAGAAAGAGAAAGGGAAAGGGAAAGGAAAAGGCCAAAGTTTGAAGTACATCTAGACTACAAGTTAGGTAGGGGGTGCTTGAACTTACATAACAAACTCTCTTTATCTTCATCTTTTACCAAGTATTTGTAGTGGATGAAATATGGATTTTTGGGTGGGTTATGTTGTGTTCTTGCTTGTTTAGGATAAAGCTTAAACAACTCAAGGGTGATAGTTTGCACCTAGGAATATCCATAGACTTCATTAAGGTTGAAGATAGAAAATGGGTATATTGGAAGATTGAACTTAGTTCATGATTCTAAGCTAGATGAATTTAAGTTAGAGTTTGATGATTCTAATATGGTTAGAGATCATATTTAGGATTGAAAATATATTAGAATCCACAAGTTAATGGAAAAGATGAAGGGGTTACGTGTGATGCTCTGCATTTTGATGCAAAAAATCACCAGATAACCAATTAGCAAAGAGGCTAACCAATTATCCTTGCTTGGTAGAAAGTCACTCTTTCATGAATAACTGGTTATCCACTTGGATAACAGGTTATTCTTGTGTAACAAGGAGTTATACCACGACAATAACTGGTTAGCAGGGAAAGCTAACCGATTATTCTGTCATGGCAGGGAGGTATAAGAAGCCATAACCAATTAGGAGAAAGACCTGGTGTGCTGCAGATTGTGATTAAAACAGTTGTTAAGTTCCACAAAAAATATAAAAAAACCTTACAACCAGTTGTAGTTAATAAGAGTTGATCCACAAAGAACCAATTCAATTGACACTATTAATCAATTCCAAATTTAAACTTTGATAAACAATAAACAGTAAAAATGGGGTTTTGTTTATTAAAACTAATAGCAGAAAGTGAATCTAAAGCAACAACAATAAACATGATTTGATTTACCAATTTAAAGACATTAGTTAAGAGATGGAATCCACCACTAGATTTATATGATAATGCTAACCTACATATCCTTTATATCAACATGATCAATTATGTTCTTACGTGATTGTGAAATTAATTCTCCGTTTTCCTTAAGTTTTGATTAATTTAGCAACCGATCAAATTAATCCCTAATCACTAGTTAGCTATAAAGCAACCACTCTAATATCCTCCTAATGACAGCATTAAGATTTAGAAAACCAATCACGCTAAGGTCCAATCATACACTGGGATTGAATTACTTAGATCATATGTCTCACTAGTCATATCACCGCAATCGTGTATAGCAATCCTAGTTTTACCACTTTCGAAAATAGCAAATAGTATAAAAACTTTTATACCGAATTAAGAACAAAAACATATGAATAAGAACATAACTGTATTAAATATAAAGGAATACGAAGGATTCACATAATCAAAACTAGGGTTTCATCTTCCCTTAACCAAATAAGAAGTTTAGCCACATATGGAAATTTCAAAATCAACAGAAAAACTAAAGAAAATCATCATCAAGAACACAAGTGTAGAAGAAAAACTAAATATCAAATTAATTTCCAATGATCACAATTGGTTGATCTCCAATAATTCGAATTTGAATCTTCAATCTTCAATTCAACATTTCTCTCTTAGTTCCTTGACGGCTTGCAGTCCAAAGATCCCTCTCTTTTGAGCCTAAGCACTCTTATTTATAGGCATTTTGACCTAACTGCTCATTAAAACGTGCATTCAACTTTCTGTTTCATAGACACGGGCATCATTTGACACGGCCTACCCCGTGTCTACCTCTGCCAGCAAAATTTCAAGTGAACTGAAACTCAGAGAAGGACACTTCCTACCCCATGTCAAGTGACACGGGCTATGTCTTCGAGCAGCCTAGATCTGGATCCCTTTTTGTGATGCCAGAGAAGGACACGACCCACCCCCTGTCTGGGGACACGGGCTGTGTCGTTTGGTTCCATCATTTTTAGTCCAGAATCTTCACAAAACTCTTCTTTCTTTGTCTCCAGGGGTGATATTGACCTCCTTGAGTCTTTATCACTCATAGATTTCTTGAAAAACACAATTCAATTATGAGCACTTATGAACATACTTAAGCAAAGTTTCACAATAAGATTCCAATTAAGCTTAATATTCGAAACATAGCTAAATGATAACAATTAAGCACAAATGGAGTCCAATTGAATCAACCATAAGGCACTTAAGATATAAGAATAATTAACAGATCAAATACCCCCTCACTTAGCCTTTTGCACTCCTGGGCAAAAATATACAAATGATGCACATATATCCTAACAAGCAATGAAAGTGCAGAACAATGAGCAAAGACCTATACATGCCTTAGTTTCTTTAAGGAATCTAAGCAATCATGAATTTCCTCTCTTGATAATCCAAATCAGCAAGTAAAATCAATCAAATTTCAAGGTTAAGTCAATATAAAAAATCCTCACTGATATACTTTTTCACTCAAGTGTTTTAGGCTTGTGTTTACTCTCAATCAACTCATGAAAACATGCCCTACCATAAGCTTGTCAAGCATGTACTTCTCTACCACTTAGGCCACATGCACACAAAGATCAATAGGTCTTCAATTAGGTTGTAATGGGGTCAAGGTCAAGGTTGTAACACCCTTCTTAGGGCATTACATTTCAGACCAACTCCTTTCAATTCTTTACCCAAGTTGTAAAGTATTTAATGTTATCTTAATATGAGTTTCAAAATTTCTTTTTCGCGAATAACATAAACTTACCGAATTTTAGAAATACAAGACACAAGAACTAAATAATATACATCTTATGTACATAACATAGATTAGTACAATTTTAAATACATAAAACTTGTGTACTTTAAATAATATGTAACTACATATAAAAACTGAACCCCAGCCCAAGTCCAAATGCTAGAAGAGTAGGGTCCTGCACCTGATCTTCCTCCAGATCCTCCTCGGGATCCCTAACAGACAAACTCCCCAAACGGGGCATGTTACTATGGACAGGAGTCTGAGCAGTTGACACATCAAAGTCCTCACTATGAGTGTCATAAAGATCACTCCACATATCTCTAATAGGCATAGAGAACTCCAAATGCACACAAGCATCAAGAGAGAGAACAGTATCCCCAAAATAAACAACATGCTCAACGTCAGCATCATAGAGCCAAGCATCAGTGCCTCCTCGAAACTGCACTCTCATGTAACCAAGAAAACTAGGTCTTGACGCCATCTCAGTACACAGATAAAATCAACACAATAGAAAGGAGGTGTTCCTGCCTCTTACTGTTCACAATCTTTATCACACATACGTATAAACAAAAATAATATAACAAAGAGGTGAGATCCCCTACATCAATACCATCATGGCAACATAGAAACAATAATGATAATAATGCCATTAACATACAACAATATCATAGAATAACAAATATAATCATATTATCAACTAACAGATAATTTATCAATATATATATTTCACGATATATAAAAACTAACCATATCGTAAAATAAACATACTAACTATGCCACAACAATATGTACACTTACTATGCACATGCACAATGTGTATACTAACCATCCTTATGCACAATGCACTCATTTCCTACTCCATGGAGCTAAACAAAAACTCAGAGATGAACGTTTCAAAAGATCTGCCACCCTCAATGACAGCTTACGCTGGACCATGAAAAGAATAGTGTTTATCGGGTCCTTGTCAGTGCGTTGCAACGGTTCTTCACAGCCAGAGGTATATAATGTGATACCAGATCACTAAGTGAATCACCTCGCCTTGACTCCCCCTGAGATCCATCATAGATTACACTATCCAAATTCTCGTTCACTTCTAGGCACAAAAGCCACAACAGCCATCGACTGTATGATGCTCAAATGCATGATCCAAGAAATCAAACCACTGTTGGACTGTTCCCAATGATATTAAAGCAACTGCCCATACAGTTGTCTAATACCGGTAGTATCAATGATATTATATAACCGTCCATACAATTACATAATACCATTGATCCACTCGGGTCCAATACATCCAAAACTTGTTGTTCCTCTCAATTGCGTAGCGTTTTTATCACATTTTCACAATCACGGAATACTTCTGTCACGTTCTCAAATCGCGTAATGATTTTTCAACATTTTCTTAATTGCGTAAAGATTTTAAAATGTTTTCTTAATCGCGTGACTAAAAATCACCATATTTAAATTGCGTAAGAGTTTTTCTGCATATTTTCAATCGCATAAAATATTTTAATCATATTCTGAGCTTAAATTAAACTTTTCTCATTTAATATCAAAATTGGGCTTTAAGTCCAATATTTTCTTAATAAATCACTTTTAAATAATATTTCTAAAATTTTCTCACTAAACCTCCACCAAATAATATTTCCTAACATTTTCCACAAAAACTTATATCATTTAAATTAATTCAAGATGTCTCAGATTTTTTTTCATTACTCTAAATAAAACTTTATTAAATAAAATATTTAAAACTCCAAACCATCCTTAGAAATTACTTCCTTGATAAAACTTCTCAAAATTATATTTTCTAATATTCTTTTTAAATCTTGCGTATTTTAATTCAATAAAATCTTTTCCATCTTCCATATTAAAAAAAAAATCCTCTAGAATAAAATACTTTAAGTTTCAAATTTAATTCTCTATCATATTTTTCTATACTATGGCCGAAATTCACTTTTTAATTAGTAATAAAAATATATTCATTTCCATTTTTGTTTTGTAATTCCTTAATTACATTACTCACTACTAATCTTCTATGTTATCATTTAATAAATCATTTTTTGTGATGGATTACCCATTTGTGAGCATAGAGGCCATGAGCCTCATGATCTTTGGAACCAAAAATTCATTTTCTTTCAATCACAATTTATATTATACAACATACTTAGAACATCATAATCCTATAATAACAAATTCATGCATAATATCAAAGCAATAAAATCATATATAACAAATAATTACAAATCACACAATCACACACATATGGTGAGTAAATCCTCACATGGATTCATCACCATCATACAATTTCGTGTCCCTCACCACCATAATTGGTTGATGAGGTTAATCTCTCTCTTACCTTAGGTGTAGCTTCCTAAGATCCTTGTATAGCTCTTTGCATCAACTTTCTCCACCAAATAACTCTTGAAAATCAAAGTAAACATACAAAAATTAATATTCAAGGCTTGATTAAGATGACCATAGATCAAATATGGTCTTAAAATTTTAAGAATCAAAGAAGAAATGAAAAATCATGATCATCACCTTAGAACGCTAGAACTTGAATCCAAAAATCAAGCTTGAAGATGATGGAATCAAGTCTTGATCACAACATGAAAGATGCTTAGAATGATGTTTAGGATCAAGAAGTATGGTTGGTTTGAATTATGAGTGATTGGAAATTTATTTTAGGCACCAAGGCCGTGAGCTAGAGGAGAGAAAAATGAGAGAAAAAGTGTTAAGGTTTTTGAGAGAAAGATGATAGCTTTCTTGAATGAAATGGAAAATGAAAACTTAGCCAATTTGAGAGGCACTTGGCCGTGAGATAGGAGAAATAAAGTGGAAGAGAGAATTTTTGTGTTCAAGCTTGAATGAAAAGATGAAGGCTTTAGGAAATGTGATAAAAAAATCAATTTTAGCCACTTGGGAAGCTTCATGGCCGTGAGCTTCATCCAAAGGAGGGAATTAAATCCTTCTCATACAAGTTACTTCCTAAACCATTGATTTGATCAATGGTGGATATCCAAGACTTCTACATTAAGCTTACTCTCACAATCGTTGATGAGATCAATGGTGATCATCCAAAGTTCTTTATTAAGTTTGCCCCTCACATCCATTGATTAGATCAATGATAGACATGTAAAGCTTCTCCTCCAAGTCTTGCCATCCAATGGTTCAAACCAAAGTTCATGCCCTCTTTGTTGACTAATCTCAAGATATTTTCCAAAAGATATTTTTCAAAAAATATTTTTCGAAAGATATTTTTCAAAAACTATTACCCAATAAATAATAGCTACTGCTAGTTATTGTCCAATGGATAATAACATTACACAATGAATACAAGCATTACTCAATGGATAATAAAAAAGTCAGATACAGAAAATTTCTGCATTAACAGTCCGAAACTTTCGGTCTAGGAAAATTTTTTATTTTTCCAGATCCGCCTCAAACACACATACAGCTCAAAATAATATTAAAATAATCAAAAACTCAGAAAATTTCACAAAAATCATAAAAATTATAAAACTCATATATTCAGAGAAAAAAAATGAACTTTGAGCATACAACTCAAAATAATATTAAAATAATTAAAATAATTAAAAATTCCCATAAACACACAAAAATTATTAAAACGTATTTATATCAAGAATAAGAAAATTTGGGGTGTTACAACTCTCCCCCTCTAAAAAGAATTTTGTCCTCGAAATTTCTCTTGCATTTAAAACAAAAGAGGATATTGCTTATTTATCTTGTCTTCAAGCTCCCACTTAGCACCTCCAGTTACGTCGTTCCAGATCACCTTTTTGCTTCTATCGAATTTCTTCCATCAGACTTATTCGAAACATTACTTGTATTCAAACAAAATTTTTCCCAGTGTTAAATCCATAAACAACCGCATATCCCTGAATTGTTTTATCAACTCACTCTCCTTGATCATCATAGCAGATATACTAAGTACTTTTCTACTCAAGGCATCCGCCATGATATTTGCCTTTCTGGAATGACACAGAAGTTGAAAATCGTAGTCTTTCAAAAATTTCTAACCATCGTCTCTGCCTCATAATCAATGATCAAACAGGTACTTCAGACTCTTGTGATCACTATAAATATTGTAGGTTGCTCTATAAAGAAAATGTCTCCAAATCTTCAATGCAAATGCCATTACCGCCAATTCCAAAACATAAGTCAGATAATTCTTCCCATGCACTTTCAACTGTCTCGAAGCATAAGCCACAACCTTTCTATTTTGCATCAACACACAACCTAAACCCAAAAGTTAAACTTCTGACTTGGACAGCTCCGCGTATAACTTCTTCTTCTTCTTCAGAATTTGAAGATCCGCATTGAGATGTTCAGCATGTTCCTCCAGACTCTGAGAATAGATCAGGATGTCGTCAATAAGGACAATGACAAATTTGTGTAAATAGGGATGACAGATCCTATTCATGTAATTCGTGAACATCGCAGAAGCATTCGTTACCCCGAATGGTATTACTAAATACTCGTAGTGCCCATAACGCATCTGAAAAATTGTCTTGGAACATCTTCTACTTTCACGCGAATCTAATGATAACCAGAACGCAAATCGATCTTGGAGAAAATAGCAGCTCCCTCCATTTGGTCTTCTAGTTCCCATGTTGTATCTCCCTTCACATCGTTCCAATTTACCTTCACCAAGGTAAGTTGTTTCACTCATTTATCCTTAATCTGAATAGAAAATGTCTTCTAGATCAAGTTCTCTTTTTAATCATACTGTATTTGGTGCTATGACATGGATGGAATCAGTAATATATTTTCTCAATTGAGATATATGGAAGACACTATAAAGGTTAGAAAGAAAAGTGATAAGGCTATTCGGTAAATTACTGGACCTATCCAACAAAGAATTTGATAAAATCCAATAAATTTAGAAGTGAACTTTCTGGATTCAAATCTAAAAATCTCATTCTCAGGGAACGAAACAATATAACAAGATATGGTTAGAAAGTAACCAATCTATCCCTAAGATTTTGTCTATTTGTAAAAGAAGTGGACAAATCAGATCAATAGAAATGTTCCAATCTCGAATAATAATAGGATAGTTTTAAACAGGCTTGAGTAGTAATAACAAGTTTAGCAGTAGAAGTAGCAATATTCAAGTCAAAAGGAAATGAAAACACAGATAAACCCAAATAGTTCACACAGTCACAGGTAATAAAAGAATGGATTGCCCCCTTGAGTTATACAGCACAGTTTTAAAGGATTACTCTCTATGGCACAATCTCCCTCAATAAGATCTTCAGATTGGGAGGCTTCTGCTCCACTTAACGTTAGACTCTTCCTCTAGCTTGAGATCTTGTCGCACGTACATTTCTCATGGAAAGTTCCATTTTTTATTTAGTACAATCTCTGGAAACGTGTCCGGGCTTCCCGCACTTGAAACAAATTATTTCCTTAACTTTACGTTCCTTCGTCAAACGACCGTTTTCACACTTCTTACAATATGGTAAAAACTTCAAGGTCTGCCTAGAACTATTGCCACTAGGACTTTCTCCATTTGTTCATTGTTGCTGTTGATTCCCCGATGATTGTAAGTATGATTTCCGCTGGGATCGATTGACCTTACATTTCCTCCCCTTTTGGAACCTAGTTGGTCCAAAGTTATGGAGTCTTGTACTCTGAGATTGATTCAACTCTAACAGATTTTGAGCCTCGGCTATCGCTTCCTGCTGCTTAACAGCCCTTTAATTTTGTTGTACAATCACGTCAGCCATCTTTTGCCTTGCTATCGTAGTTGCAGCCATATCATCATTATCACATCTTGCAGCCACATGTATATGTCTACCATGAATCATTTCCTTTCTTCAACGTCAAACTAACCACAATACAATGAAAACTAAATGTAACCATTTCAAACTGTTACCAAGTGGCCTCAATACTCAAGAAGGGGGGGTGAATTGAGTATGAAAAATAAGTTCACAAATCTTTCGCAAATCATTTGATAAACAATTTTCATTGAAGCTAATTGATGATTAGAGATGATTGGATATAAGAGATAAACACTTTTACTTATAAATGCAATAGCCAAAGGGACCAATATTCAAGCAATTCAATAAAACAGTACTCAATGTAAAGAGAAAGGTTTAGAGAAAACAAACACAATGATTTATCTTGGTTCGATCACCAATCCACTTGTGATCTACGTCCAGTCCTCAAGCAACCGCTAGAGATTTTCTACTATTTCTTCAAGCTTCAATAGGTGCTTGATAACCTTTATAACCTTGAGCACTCAACACTTTAGGATACCTCACCCTTGGAGCTTGAGTCTCTTCAACTAAGGGATACCTCACCCTTTACACTTTTGGAGGGATGCCTTACATTCTTTACAAAGTAATATAGATTGATTGAATGAAACTCTCACTAGAGTAGATGATTACAAATTGAAGCTCTAATATGCTCTCAAAGATTAACCCACGTTTTTCACAAAAACAGAGCAAGAATAGATTTGAGGATTGAATCACGTTTTGAAGTATTGGTAATCAGTTTTTGGTTTAAGGTCAACCTCTAATGATGAACCAACATTGGTATTTATAAGTTTTGCAATAAATAGAGCCGTTGAAGGGTTTTAGGCAAGCATTAAATGCATTTAATATAGCCGTTAGACACTGTCAGGATGCGTGTAATAGATTACACAACAAATGTAATCGATTACATTATTGTTTCAACGTGTTCTTGGCTTTCTGGGCTCTGTGTAATCGATTACATTATTGGTGTAATCGATTACATGGCTTCTGACTTGCTTATAATCGATTACAATATCCATGTAATCGATTACATGACTTCTATCTTGCTGTGTAATCGATTACATGACTCTTTGAACGTGTTCTTGCCTTTCTGGGCTCATTGTGATCAATTACATTATTGGTGTAATCGATTACATGGCCTCTAACTTGCTTGTAATCGATTACATTGATCATGTAATCGATTACAAGGCCTCTGTTTGTTGTGTAATCATTTACAAACATCATGTAATCGATTACATTGGCCTTTGAACACATTTTTCAAGTCCAATAAAGCTTGTAAGCCATTTCTAACACCTCAAGACATTTGATTAAACATAAATCCTTTTATGAGTGTTAGATTTAAGATTAAAACTCAAGTTTCTTGAAAAACATGTTTAGCTTTGAATTTTCTCACTTATTTTGAAATGATATATTGAAAAACCATTTGAGAAATCTTGAGAGCATTTAACATTAATGTTCTAAGTCTTATAACTAAATAAACCTCTTGACTTCTTTCTTTGACCTTGATTTTTTCTTTTGCACTTGATCTTCACTTTTGCACTTGATCTTCACTTTTGCCATTGTTATCATCAAAAACCATTTGACATGCTTTAGGGACATAAGCATTCGCATTCTCCCCCTTTTTGATGATGACAAACTGATCATAAGAAAAAGAAAGAGTTTTTGCATTTGTGTATAACAGAGATTTAAGCGCAACGCTCCCCCGGAGTTTATACATGATATTGAGTTAGATTTTTCATGTAAAAAGCTAAAGAGCTCAAAAGCTCAATAACTCCTTCGTACACATGCAACCTTAATTAGATTTCATTTTTCACCTTTCTCTCCCCCGTTGGCATTATCAAAAAGACATATAAGCATTTAAAAAAAATGGACAGCATTTCAGCTATATTTCATGATTTTCCAAGTATTGCCAAAACAAGAAATCCAAAGAGAATATTCAATCCAACCAATATTCAAAAAGCCAAACATTCAGATAATATAATCAAAGCAGATTCAAGTTCATATATCATTAAAAAACATGTACAATGTAACTTATCATAACTAGTATAACCAATAACCAAAAACACAAAAAATGTATACTAATGTTATATAACTGAGCCAAAAAGAAAAAATACAATGTAGTCATAAGAAAATAACAATGAGAAACATCAGGGCAATGGGCCATGATCACTATCAGTAGCCTCGCTATCACTGTCTGGATCTGCAGCAATGTCTCCTAGATCAACGTTATCATCGTCGGGCTCAAGATCGTCCTCAGAGTCTAGGAGCTCCTCATTATCAGCAGGGATGCCAGATGGACTAACAAAGGACAGGGGAACAGGAGAGGCAGATGATGTGGGAGGTGTAGCAGCAGCACTCGAAGGAATATGAGGTCCACCCAAGAGGGATCGAATAGAGGCAAGCTCCTGATCTGAGTAGTCCATCCTCAGCTTAAGGTGATTTATCTTCTACTCAATGCGATCTATGCGTGTGTCTACAGTAGCGCTCAGGTTTCACATCTCTTGGAGCAGGAGGTCTAGTGTAGCTGGAGCTGGAGTAGGAGTAGGGGTAGGATGCTGAGCCTCTTCATCATCATCACTATCCGGATCATGATGGATATGTCCAAAGGTGCCATGGGCAATGTAGTGCCACCTGTCATCGAATTTGTAGAGCTGAAGCTTCTTCAAGGTATGCAAGCCAATGGATCGTGGTCCTTTTGAGCTGGTGTCCTTGGACTCCTCAGCCAGGGAAATGCGACAATGCTCTAGGATGGCTATCACCAGCATAGCAAAAGGGAGAGTAGAGTTCTTCTTTTTCTTGACATCCAACATATGCTCTATAATGTAGAAACCCCAGTTCATTGGTCTCCCAGTGGTCATTGCCTAGAGGGACACCACATCATCCTTGAGAACCTGAGAGTAATTCCCTCCCCTGGGAATCAACCCCCTGACCAAAAGATAGTGGAGAACCCTATTCTTCATAGTTAGGCCAGTGGCCATGATTTTCTTTTTGGGATCACTGGGGGGATAGTAACCAGTCCTAATCAGTGAAAGAAGAGCAGCCTTATACTCAAACTCATAACCCCAGATATTGGCATTTCCACAGAAGTTTGCTCCATCAGGAGTGAGCTTGGTCAGCCTATACCACTCAGCCATAGTTATCTTAATTTGTTGTTTCTTCACCTCAGATATTAAGCAATCATCTTCAAATTTTAGATTTGTATAAAAGACTCTCACTAGGTTTAGATAGATAGCCTTCTTTATACTCAGGAAACCCAGCAATCCTAAGTTCTCAATGGTTCTAAAACTCTCCAGAGGTTCACTCTCACAGAAGTTGATGGGAAGATACCTGGGGGAAATAATCTTGCATAGCTGGAAGTTCTTCCGGAATAACTCAGCTCTCTTCACGGTGGAGAAGTGGTGAGTGAGGTCTAGGCCAGAAATGTTGTGTGAAGCTCCACCTGAGGACCCTCCAATGGCAACCCTTGTTCTTGGGCGCTTTGAACGATGAGAGGATTCAGCCATTTGATGAGGAAGAGGAGAGTGGGATGAGTGGAAAATGTTTGGAGATGAGTGAGGAAAGAGAGAGGGATAAGTTTAGGGCAGAGAAGTGAAGATAGTGTTCGTGAGTGGTGATGGGGAGTTTTGGGTGAGGGATTGTGATGTGATTTGAGAGATGGGTTTGGGTGGAGAGGAGTTTTTCGAGTTAGAGAGGAGGTGAAATAGAGGAATTTGAGGGAGATTTGAGTGAGAAAAGAGAGATTAGGAGGTTTGGGTTGTGTGGGAGCAGAGGAGGAAGACGAAGGAGTTGAAGAGTTTATGAGAAATGAGCTCTGCGCGCGTCAGAAACCTTTTAAAAAACCCTGTGTAATTGATTACATTAGGTTTGTAATCGATTACAAGCGTTCTGGTTCATATGTAATCAATTACATTTTTGGTGTAATCGATTACCATGCTTCTGGGGAACCTTGTAATCGATTACGTGGTTGATGTAATTGATTACGTGAGTTTTGAGTTGATTGTAATCGATTACAAAAGTTGTGTAATCGATTACATGCTTGACAGAACCTGTGTAATCGATTACAAAGGCATTGTAATTGATTACCAACACACTTTAACTCAGATTTTGCATTCCAAACAGCATAGAATCAATTTTAAACCATTCAAATCAGTTTCAAAGCATCTTAGATCAATTCAAATCATCATGCAAGCATATAATCTAATCATATTATGATTCAAATCACATAATTGTTCAAAATTACTATTTTTACCAAGAATTACACCATTTTTGGTGAAATTGTGAGGTTGTTGAGTTGCTTGGGAGTCTTGGACATGAGGGAGCACCTGCAAAACAACTTAGGGGAAATCTCCGACACTCAAGTCAGTATTGAATTCAAATATGATTAAAAACTCAGAGATTATGCAGCAATGTGGCATGATTATGCAGAAAATCACAAGTTATGTATTAGTTTTAGGATTATGCAACAAATAGTTAATTTATGCATAATTTATCCAATATACCAAGTTCATTTCTTATATAGAAAAATGCTTCTTTTGCTAGGGGTTTAGTGAAAATGTCAACTAATTGCTTAGTGGTTTCTACAAATTCAAGCATACAATCACCCTTTTGAACATGACCTGTAATGAAATGATGTCTTATTTCAATATGTTTAGTCCTAGAAAGCAAAATGGGATTTTTGGACAAATTAATTGCACTATTATTATTACATCTTATGGGGATGTGATCAAGCTCAAGACTATAGTCCAAGAGTTGTTGTTTCATCCAAAGGACTTAAGCACAACAACTCCCAGCTACAACATACTCAGCTTCAATTGTAGACAATGCCACACTATTTTGTTTCTTGCTATGCCAAGAAACTAGTGAGCTTCCAAGTAAGTGGCATGTCCCACTAGTGCTCTTCCTATCCATTTTGCATCCAGCAAAATCAGAATCGGAATACCCAATAAGGCTACATGAGGCACCTTTAGGGTACCATAAACCCATTTGTGATGTGCCTATTAGATATTTCATTATTCTTTTAACAGCACTTAGGTGTGATTCTTTAGGATTAGCTTGATATCTAGCACACATGCATACACTAAACATTATATCAGGCATACTTACAGTGAGATAAAGGAGTGAGCCAATCATACCTCTATATTTTGTAATTTCTACCAATTTACCTCCTTCATCCTTATCCAAATAGCAAGAGGTGCCCATAGGAGTAGCCATATGCTTGGCATTGTCCATTCTAAACTTCTTGAGTAGCTCCTTGCAATACTTGGATTGGCTTATGAAAGTTCTTTCTCTTGTTTGCTTGATTTGGAGACCAAGGAAGAAGTTGAGCTCACCCATCATGGACATTTCAAACTCACTTTGCATAATATTTGAAAATTCTTTACAAATAGAGTTATTAGTAGCTCCAAATATAATGTCATCAACATAGATTTGAACTAGAAGTATGTCATGCATTTTGTGTTTTATGAAAGGGGTAGTGTCAACTTTGCCTCCAGAAAATCCTTTTTCTAAAAGGAATTTGCTCAACCTTTCATACCAAGCTCTAGGAGCTTGTTTCAAGCTATACAATGCTTTTTTCAGTTTAAAAATATGGTTGGGTATTTCAAAATCCTCAAAACTAGGAGGTTGTTCCACATACATATCTTCTTGCATAAAATGATTTAAAAAGGCACTTTTGATGTCCATTTGATAGAGTTTGAAATCCATGATGCAAGCATATGCAAGTAACATTCTAATGGCCTCTAATCTAGCTACAGGAGCATAATTTTCTTCATAGTCTATGCCTTCTTCTTGATTATAACCCTTAGCTACAAGCCTAGCTTTGTTTCTTATTATTAGGCCCATTTCATCAAGTTTGTTCCGAAAGACCCCTTTGGTGCCAATTATAGGATGATTATTGGGCCTTGGAACTAATTCCCAAACTTGATTTCTCTCAAATTGGTTTAGTTCTTCTTGCATGGCCAAGATCCAATGCTCATCATTAATGGCCTCATTTATATCTTTAGGTTTAACTTGAGAGACAAAGGCTAAGTGATTACATGCATCTCTAAGTGAGTTTCGAGTGATTACCCTTTTTGATACATCACCTATCACCTTGTCGAGAGGGTGATATCTTGAAGTCCTCCATTCCTTGGGTAGATCCAAGATTTCTGAATCTTTTTTCCATGAGTGATCAAGGAGTCTCTCGTCTTGCTTCTTGGACTCTTTCTCTTGATTTTTCAAGTGCATTTTTGCCAAGATTTCTGCAACATCATCAATAAGCTCCTTTCTCGACTCATTTGGTTTAGTTTCATCAAATGCAACATGTATAGACTTTTCTATGGTCATAGTTCGTTTATTATAGACTCTAAAGGCCTTACTATGTATAGAATAGCCAATGAATATTCTCTTATTAGATTTTGCATCAAACTTCCCTAAATTATCCTTTCCATTATTCAAGACAAAACATTTACACCCAAAGACATGAAAATGTGACACATTTGACTTCCTTCCTTTGTACAATTCATATGGGGTTTTCTTTAAGATTGGCCTTATTAGGGCTTTATTCATAACATAACAAGCAGTGTTAATCGCATCTGCCCAAAAATACTTAGGAAGGTTGGCCTCATTGAGCATAGTTCTTACCATTTCTTCTAAAGATCGATTTTTCCTTTCTACAACACCATTTTGTTGTGATGTTCTAGGGGCAGAAAAATTATGCTCAATGCCATGTTCATCACAAAATGTTTCAAATTCATGGTTTTCAAATTCACCACCATGGTCATTTCTTATGGATACAATACAAAAATCTTTTTTATTTTGGATAATTTTGGCAAGCTTTTTAAATGATTGAAAAGCATCATTTTTGTGGGCTAAGAATAATGTCCATGTAAATTTAGAAAAATCATCCACAATCACCAATGCATAGTAATTCCCACCAAAGCTCATAGTTCTAGAGGGACCAAACAGATCCATGTATAGAAGTTGTAAAGGTCTAGAAGTTAAAACCATGTTTTTAGCTTCAAAAGAGACATTTACTTGTTTTCCCTTTTGACATGCATCACAAAGTTTGTCTTTTTCAAATTTAAGCTTTGGAAGACTAATTACTAGTTCTTTAGAAACTAATTTGTTTAAGTGATCCATGTGAATGTGAGCAATTCTTCTATGTCATAACCATGAGTCATTTTCTTTACTCATAAAGCATTTAGCATCATTTGAGGAAATATCATCAAGACTAATCATATATATATTATTGACCCTGTGACCAACAAACTTAACTTGCTTATCATTCTTTCCCTCAATTATGCAACAAGAAGAATCAAATATAACTTTATTGCCTTTATCACACAATTGACTAATGCTAAGCAAATTATGTTTAAGTCCTTCAACAAGCAAAACATTATCAATAGATGATGAAAGGATCTTACTAACTTTTCCAATTCCAAGAATCTTTCCTTTGTTGTTATCACCATATGTGACATGACCATGTTTCTTGTGGGTAAGGGAGGAGAACTTGGAGCCATCACTGGTCATGTGCTTGGAGCAACCACTATCAAGATACCAACTTGAGCTCTTGGTCTTCAAGCACACCTACAACACACATTCAAGTTTTAACCTTTGGTACCCAAATTGTCTTGGGTCTTTGTGTGTTAGAGTTAGGCATGGTGCCTTTAGGAACCCAAACCCTTTTTATTCCAACTTTAGTGTTTATGTTCTTTCTAACATTGCAAGTGGATGTACTATGCCCTTTCTTACCACAGTGAAAACATTTAACAAAGGGACTACTTGAAGTATTTGAGGAAACAAAGAAATTCTTATAAGACTTTTGATAGTTATTTGGATTAAATCCTAAATCGACTTTTTGAAAAACACATTTTTGTTTCCCTAATAGCACATTCAAGTTATCTCTTCCAAAAGTGAATTTTGCAAGAGTGTTGTTCAAATCTTCAATTTCTTTTTCAAAGGCTTTGCATGATGAGCAAGGTAATGATATGGATGTATTATCATGTGAGGAACAAGTCATGCATAATGAATTAGCATCAATAAGTCCTAAGGTCTCATTTTCAATCTTAGGCTCATTTATCTCCTTACTTAAAATAGAAACTTTGTTTACCAATAAGGAAATTGTTTTGTTAGAGGACAAAACCATTTTTGTGAGCCTCAAAGATTCATTATGTAATTCTTGAAAAGCATCTTGCAATTCATCATATGAAGGTAGAGATTCTGAGTTAGAAGAAGTTACCTCGGTGTCGCTCTCTTCACTTTCTTCTCCTTGAGCCATGAGACAAAGATGAGCTTCTTCATTCTCTGAACTATCGGAAGAGCTTAAGTCATTGTCCTCCCAAGCTATGTATGCTCTCCTTCCTTTCTTTTCTTTGGAAGGCCTTTTCTCAAACTTCTCCGTCTTCTTGAGATACATAGGACACTCCATTTTCATATGCCCCAGTTTTCCACATTCATAGTATTTTGGAGGAGTGGAGGATCCTTCTCCTTTGTGATATACTTTCTTTTGAAGAAAGGGTGGTCTTCTTTGAAATCCCTTTTTCTTTAGGAATCTTTCAAACTTTCTTACAAGGAGACTAAGATTCTCCTCACTTAGCTCAACACTTTCAGCATCCTCTTCACTATCTTCATCATCATCTTCAATTGTAGAAAAGGTGGCCTTGAGTGCGATTCCCTTCTTCTTTTTATCATGCTCTTTATTTTGATTGAGCCTATTTAGTTCCAGCTCATATTCTTGAAGCTTTCCTAATAAGGTGGCTAGAGACATAGTTAATAAATCTCTTGATTCCGCAATAGCCGTTACTTTGGGTTGCCAATTCCTGCTTGGACATCTCAAGACTTTGTTAATAAGATCCTCATTAGGAAATGTCTTTCCCAATGAGATAAGATAGTTAACAATATGAGTAAACCTCTTTTGCATATCTTGAATACTCTCACCTTAGTTCATTCTAAACAATTCGTATTTATGAGTAAGAGTGTTTATGCGAGATCGTTTTACCTCACTAGTACCTTCATGAGTTACTTGTAGGGTATCCCACATTTCTTTTGCGGTTTTGCAATTTGACACCCTAAAGAATTCATCATACCCCAAGGATGTGGTGATGATGTTCTTGGCTTTCAAATTGTATTGAACATTCTTTTGATCATCATTAGCCCATTCATTTCTAGGTGTATTAATTTTCACACCATCTTTAGTTTGTGTTGGAACAAAAGCACCATTTTCAACGGCGTCCTATACATCTAAGTCAATAGCTTCAATGAAAATTTTTATCCTTTCTTTCCAATAGGCATAACCATCCCCATTGAAATAAGGAGGTCTATTTATAGAAGAACCTTCATTTGAAAAACCATTTAAAGCCATCACTTCTCTTGAAGCTGCTAAGCTCTTTATACAAGAGTCTAGATCTGATACCACTTGTTACCAAGTGGCCTCAATACTCAAGAGGAGGGTGAATTGAGTATGAAAAACAAGTTCGCAAATCTTTCACAAATCGTTTGATAAACAATTTTCATTAAAGCTAATTGATGATTAGAGATGATTGGATATAAGAGATAAACACTTTTACTTATAAATGCAATAGCCAAAGGGACCAATATTCAAGCAATTCAATAAAACAGTACTCAATGTAAAGAGAAGGGTTTAGAGAAAATAAACACAATGATTTATCCTGGTTCGATCACCAATCCACTTGTGATCTACGTCCAGTCCTCAAGTAACCACTAGAGATTTTTCACTATTTCTTCAAGCTTCAATAGGTGCTTGATAAGCTTTACAACCTTGAGCACTCAACACTTTGGGATACCTCACCCTTGGAGCTTGAGTCTCTTCAACTAAGGGATACCTCACCCTTTACACTTTTGGAGGGATGCCCTACCCTCTTTACAAAGCAATATAGATTGATTGAATGAAACTCTCACTAGAGTAGATGATTACAAATTGAAGCTCTAATATGCTCTCAAAGATTAACCCACGTTTTTCACAAAAATAGAGCAAGAATGGATTTGAGGATTGAATCACGTTTTGAAGTATTGGTAATCAGTTTTTGGTTTAAGGTCAACCTCTAATGAAGACCCAACATTGGTATTTATAAGTTTTACAATAAATAGAGCCGTTGAAGGGTTTTAGGCAAGCATTAAATGCATTTAATATAGCCGTTAGACACTGTCAGGATGTGTGCAATCGATTACACAACAAATGTAATCGATTACATTGTTGTTTCAACGTGTTCTTGGCTTTTTGGGCTCTGTGTAATCGATTACATTATTAGTGTAATCGATTACATGGCTTCTGACTTGCTTGTAATCGATTACAATATCCATGTAATCGATTATATGACTTCTGTCTTGCTGTATAATTGATTACAATATCCATGTAATCGATTACATGACTCTTTGAACGTGTTTTTGCCTTTTTGGGCTCATTGTAATCGATTACATTATTGGTGTAATCGATTACATGGCCTCTGACTTGCTTGTAATCAATTACATTGATCATGTAATCGATTACAAGGCCTCTGTTTGCTGTGTAATCGATTACAAACATCATGTAATCGATTACATTGGCCTTTGAACACATTTTTCAAGTCCAATAAAGCTTGTAAGCCATTTCTATCACCTCAAGACATTTGATTAAACATAAATCCTTTTATGAGTGTTAGATTTAAGATTGAAACTCAAGTTTCTTGAAAAACATGTTTAGCTTTGAATTTTCCCACTTATTTTGAAATGATATATTGAAAAACCATTTGACAAATCTTGAGAGCATTTAACATTAATGTTCCAAGTCTTATAACTAAATAAACCTCTTGACTTCTTTCTTTGATCTTTATCTTTTCTTTTGCACTTGATCTTCACTTTTGCACTTGATCTTCACTTTTGCCTTTGTTATTATTAAAAATCATTTGACATGCTTTAGGGACATAAGCATTCACACAAACAAGGTTGTCTTCTTTCGGAAACCAAATAATATATCTCTGTGTTCGGTGTCAGAGAAACACATAGTACAAACAAGACAAACCTACCCACAAACCCGAAAGACTCGAACTTGGGCATTGATACCAACTAATGTAACACCCTTCTTAGGGCATTACATTTCAGACCAACTCCTTTCAATTCTTTACCCAAGTTGTAAAGTATTTAATATTATCTTAATACGGGTTTTAAATTTTCTTTTTTGCAGATAATATAAACTTACTGAATTTTAGAAACACAAGGCACAAGAACTGAATAATATACATCTCATGTACATAACATAGATTAGTAGAATTTTAAATACATAAAACTTATGTACTTTAAATAATATGTAACTACAATATAAAAATTGAACCTAGCCTAAGTCCAAACACTAAAAGAGTAGGGTCCTGCACCCGATCATCCTCTAGATCCTCCTCGGGATCTCTAATAGACAAACTCCCCAGACGGGGCATATTACTACGGATAGGAGTCCGAGCAGTCGACACATCATAGTCCTCACTATGAGTGTCATAAAGATCACTCCACATATCTCTAATAGGCATAGAGAACTCCAAATGCATATAAGCATCAAGAGAGAGAACAGTATCCCCAAAATAAACAACACGCTCAACGTCAGCATCATAGCGCTAGGCATCAGTGCCTCCTCGAAACTGCACTCTCACATAACCAAGAAAACCAGGTCTTGACGCCATCTCAATACACAGATAAAATCAACACAATAGAAAGGAGGTATTCCTGCCTCTTGCTCTTCACAATCTTTATCACACATACGTATAAACAAAAATAATACAACAAAGAGGTGAGATCCCCTACATCAATACCATCATGGCAGCATAGAAACAATAATGACAATAATGCCATTCACATACAACAATATCACAGAATAACAAGTATAATCATGTTATCAACTAACAGATAATTTATCAATATATATATCACGATATATAAAAACTAACCATACCGCAAAATAAACATACTAACTATGCCACAACAATATGTACACTTACTATGCACATGCACAATGTGTATACTAACCATCCTTATGCACAATGCACCCATTTCCTACTCCATGGAGCTAAACACAAACTCAGAGATGACCGTTCCAGAAGATCTGCCACCCTCAATGACAGTCTACGCCGGACCACGAAAAGAATAGTATTTATTGAGTCCTTGTTAGTGCGTTGCAACGGTTCTTCACAGCCAGAGGTATATAATGTGATAACAGATCACTAAGTGAATCACCTCGCCCTAACATCCCCTGAGATCCATCATAGATCACACTATCCAAAATCTCGTTCACTCCTAGGCATAAAAGCCACAACAGCCACCGACTGTATAATGCTCAAATGCATGATCCATGAAATCAAACTACCGTTAGACTGCTCCTAATGATATTAAAGCAACTGCCCATACAATTATCTAATACAATTAGTATCAATGATATTATATAACCGCTCATACAATTACATAATACCACTGATTCACTCGGGTCCAATACATCCAAAACTTGCTGTTCCTCTTAGTCGTGTAGCGTTTTTATCACATTTTCACAACCGCGGAAAACCTCTTGTACGTTTTCAAATCGCGTAATGATTTTTCAACATTTTCTCAATCGCATAAAGATTTTAAAACGTTTTCTTAATCACGTGACTAAAAATCACCATTTTTAAACTGCGTAAGAGTTTTTCTGCGTATTTTTAATTGCTTAAAATATTTTAATCATATTCTAAGCTTAAATTAAAACTTTTCTCATTTAATATCAAAATTGGGCTTTAATTCTAATATTTCCTTAATAAATCACCTTTAAATAATATTTCTAACATTTTCTCACTAAACCTCCACCAAATAATATTTCCTAATGTTTTTCACAAAAACTTATATCATTTAAATTAATTCAAGATGTCTTAGAATTTTTTTTCATTACTCTAAATAAAACTTTATTAAATAAAATATTTTAAACTCCAAACTATCCTTAGAAATTACTTCCTTCATAAAACTTTTCAAAATTATATTTTCTAATATTCTTTTTAAATCTTGCGTATTTTAATTCAATAAAACCTCTTCCATTTTTCATATTAAAAAAAATCCTCTTAAATAAAATACATTAAGTTTCAAATTTAATTCTCCACCATATTTTTCTATACTATGGCTGAAATTCACTTTTTAATTAGTAATAGAAATATATTCATTTTCATTTTTATTTTGTAATTCCTCAATTACATTACTCACCAATAATCCTCTATGTTATCATTTAATAAATCATTTTTTGTGATGGATTATCCATTTGTGAGCATAGAGGCTGTGAGCCTCATGATCTTTGGAACCAAAAGTTCATTTCCTTTCAATCACAATTTATATCATATAACATACTTAGAACATCATAATCTTATAATAACAAATTCATGCATAATATCAAAGCAATAAAATCATACATAACAAATAATTGTAAATCACACAATCACAAACATATGGTGAGTAAATCGTCATATGGATTCATTCCCATCATACAATTTTGTGTCCCTCACCACCATAATTAGTTGATGAGGTTAATCTCCTTCTTACCTTAGGTGTAGCTTCCTAAGCTCCTTGTATAGCTCTTTGCATCAACTTTCTCCACCAAACAACTCTTGAAAATCATAGTAAACATACAAAAATTAATTTCCAAGGCTTGATTAAGTTGACCATAGATCAAATATGGTCTTAAAATTTTAAGAATCAAATAAGAAATGAAAAATCATGATTATCACCTTAGAACCCTAGAAATTGAATCTAAAAATCAAGCTTGAAGATGATGGAATCAAGTCTTGATCACAACATGAAATATGTTTAGAATGATGTTTACGATCAAGAAGTATGGTTGGTTTGAATTATGAGTGATTGGAAAGTGATTTTAGGCACCAAGGCCGTGAGCTAGAGGAGAGAAAAATGAGAGAAAAAGTGTTAAGGTTTTTGAGAGAAAGATGATAGCTTTCTTGAATGAAATGGAAAATGAAAACTTAGCCAATTTGAGAGGCACTTGGCCGTGAGATAGGAGAAATAAAGTGGAAGAGAGAATTTTTGTGTTCAAGCTTGAATGAAAAGATGAAGGCTTTAGGAAATGTGATAGAAAAATCAATTTTAGCCACTTTGGAAGCTTCATGGCCGTGAGCTTCATCCAAAGGAAGGAATTAAATCCTTCTCCTACAAGTTGCTTCCTAAACCACTGATTTGATCAATGGTGGATATCCAAGACTTCTACATTAAGCTTACTCTCACAACCTTTGATGAGATCAATGGTGATCATCCAAAACTTCTTCATTAAGTTTGCTCCTCACATCCATTGATTAGATCAATGATAGATATGTAAAGCTTCTCCTTCAAATCTTGCCATCCAATGGTTCAAACCAAAGTCCATGCCCTCTTTGTTGACTAATCTCAAGATATTTTCTAAAAGATATTTTTCAAAAGATATTTTTTAAAAGATATTTCCAAAAAATATTTTCAAAAACTATTACCCAATAGATAATAGCTATTGCTAGTTATTGTCCAATGGATAATAACATTACATAATGAATACAAGCATTGCTCAATGGATAATAAAAAACTCAGATACAGAAAATTTTCGTCAACTGTTTTCGATTTCAGGTTTAGTAAGTTGCCCCGACCCTGCATTAACAGTCTGAAACTTTTTGGTCCAGGAAAAGTTTTTCTTTTTCCGGGCCCGCCGCAAACACACATACAACTCAAAATAATATTAAAATAATCAAAAACTCAGAAAATTCCCCAAAAATTCACAAAAATCATAAAAATTATAAAACTCATATATATTCAGAGAAAAAAATGAACTTTGAGCATACAGCTCAAAATTACATTAAAATAATCAAAATAATTAAAAATTCTCAGAAACTCACAAAAATTCACAAAAATTATAAAAACGTATTTATATCAAGAAAACAAAAAATTGAGGTGCTACAAAGGTAGGATATAAATAAACAAAGCTAGAACCTAAGAATTAAAAGAGCAAAAGGGGAAAGATATTCAATCATTACAATAAACATTTCCCAGCAATCTTCAACTTCAAATTTCTTTTTGTATCATTTCCTTTTTCTGACCTTTCTTCATTCAATAATCAACTTTTATCCCCTTTTTTTTATATACACCTTGCATCGGTTTATCAACCAGAGTGTTTTTATATACATGCATAGCTAGGCAAACAAATCATTACTTCCCCCAAAACTTATTCAAAAACCAATTCCCAATATACTCATTAAGCTCTTCTACTCCCTAAGGTAGGGTAGCAAAATGGCTTTTCACTTTAAGGCTTGAATTGAGCTTCGATAGAAGCAAAGGAAGTCAATTAGGCTCAAAGAGGGTAAACAATGGATAACAATGCAAGGACGACTATTTTGGCCAATAGTTATTGGAAAAAAATGCCTTTTTCATATCAATTGTATGCAGTGGTCATTTGTAGCTTAAAAGAGAATCAAGAGAAGTTCTAAAGAACACATAACCATGAGTGGAATCACACAACAAAGAACCAAAATGGCCTAAAATTAGCCATTCATAACAAGGCCCAAAATCTCACTAGGTCTCAATTTATCATTTTTTAATTAACCACTCAATTTTTCAAAATTCTACTTGACAAAATTGAAATCAAGAAATTCCATTCCATCAAGCTTAAAGTTTAATTAAATTTTTGACAAAAATTTGGGTCATTTGCTCACCATTCAGATCACTTGAAAACTCATTGGAAAGACATGCACCATAAATTCAATATGATCATCACCCCCCACACTTAAAGCAGACATTGTCCCCAATGTCAAGAAATACACCCACCAGAAAGAATAACACAAGTGAATCAACAGTGTATAGTCAAAGGCATTAAGAAGAACATTGAATCCAAAACTAGTAATTATCATTCATGTTTAAAATACCATCCAGTACAATGCCAAAATAGCAATGCAAATACAAATCAGAAACCCAATACAAAGGTAGTACATCAAGATGGGGTTGGGGGAAAATAATGCCCTCGCCGGAGCAAATCATCAAGTTTGCTATGGAGGGAAGCCATGTTTTGAGCGTTGAAGTCCTCCCATGCCTGTAAGCGATCATCGATGCGCTGAAAGTTAGCGGCTTGATCCATCTCTAAGTGATCAATACGTGCTAGCACGTCATCATAAGCAGTAGGTCGCGCTCGAGAGGAAGGACCTACACCATCAGCAAAGTAAGGAGCAACCTTTGGAGGAGCTAAGTCCTCATCCCACTCTTGTGGCTCTAGTGGTGGAGCCCTCCTAGGAATGGCATGTCTTTCTGTTCCCACCAAAAACAAAGCACCATTCTGGCTCTGACATAATCCCATAGATACCAGAATGGACCCATCAATAGCAGTAGAGCCCTTCATAGGATGCTCTTCAAGCAAATCTAAATCTAAACCACAACAATCAGCAATCACAGTGACAAACCCTCCGACAAGAATGCGACCAGCTCTAGTGAATCCTATATGTTTAAAATGGTTGCACAACCAATACCCCCCATTTACAGGCTCCCCATGAATCATACAGTGCAAGAAAAATAGTTCAGGCGGACTCATGGTTCCCTGACTCTACCCCCTACCACAAATGGTGTAAGCTAACCATTTCTGGATGTGTAACACCCCAAAATTATTCATTTCATCATAAGTAGTCATTTTATAATATTTATGATTTTTGGAAATTTTTTTGGATTTTTTTCAAAAATGTTAAATATTTTAATATATTTTTCATTTTACGTGCACACTGAGCAGAGTCAGTGTAACACCCCATAAATTATTTATTTTATCATGAATAATCATTTTATTATATTTGTGATTTTTGAGAATTTTTGTGAATTTTTTCAGAAATGTTGAATATTTTAATATATTCCTCATTTTGTGTGCACACTGAGCGGAGCTAGGAAAATAAAATATTTTTCCCGAGGTTGGTAAACTTTGAACTATGAAAACGTCGACGGGGGATCTTACGAAACTCGAAGCCGAGCACAATTTACGAGGTTTATATTTTTTGAGATTTTATCTAATACATAAAATCGCAGTACGCACTGTTAAATAAAATTTTTTGGTACACTCTATTGTCATTTCATATCAATTGCATGCAGTGGTCATTTGTAGCTTAAAAGAGAATCAAGAGAAGTTCTGAAGAACACATAACCATGAGTGGAATCACACAACAAAGAACTAAAATGGCCTAAAATTAGCCATTCACAACAAGGCCCAAAATCTCACTAGGTCTCAATTTATCATTTTTGAATTAACCACTCAATTTTTCAAAATTCTACTTGACAAAATTGAAATCAAGAAATTCCATTCCATCAAGCTTAAAGTTTAATTAAATTTTTGACAAAAATTTGGGTCATTTGCTCACCATTCAGATCACTTGAAAACTCATTGGAAAGACATGCACCATAAATTCAACATGATCATCACCCCCCACACTTAAAGCAGACATTATCCCCAATGTCAAGAAATACACCCACCAAAAAGAATAACACAAGTGAATCAACAGTGTATAGTCAAAGGCATTAAGAAGAATATTGAATCCAAAACTAGTAATTATCATTCATGTTTAAAATACCATCCAGTACAATGCCAAAATAGCAATGCAAATACAAATCAGAAACCCAATACAAGGGTAGTACATCAAGATGGGATTGGGGGAAAATAATGCTCTCGCCAGAGCAAATCATCAAGTTTGCAATGGAGGGAAGCCATGTTTTGAGCGTTGAAGTCCTCCCATGCCTGTAAGCGATCATCGATGTGCTGAAAGTCAGTGGCTTGATCCATCTCTAAGCGATCAATATGTGCTAGCACGTCATCATAAGCAGTAGGTCGCGCTCGAGAGGAAGAACCTACACCATCAGCAAAGTGAGGAGCAACGTCTGGAGGAGCTAAGTCCTCATCCCACTCTTGTGGATCTAGGGGCGGAGCCCTCCTAGGAATGGCATATCTTTCTGTTCCCACCCAAAACAAAGCATCATTCTGGCTCTCACATAATCCCATAGATACCAGAATGGACCCATCAATAGCAGTAGAGCCCTACATAGGATGCTCTTCAAGCAAATCTAAATCTAAGCCACAACAATCAGCAATCACAGTGACAAACCCTCCGACAAGAATGTGACCAGCCCTAGTGGATCCTATATGTTTAAAATGGTTGCACAACCAATACCCCCCATTTATAGGCTCCCCATGAATTGTGACGCCCCTTTTTAAACCCAAGGGAACGTCTCACTTTCAATTACTATGCGGAAATAAAATTTATGTGAGTTAAGACCCGGTTCATTTTAATAATATATACGTTTACTCAATTGTAGTTGGTTAAGTAAATTAGCAAGTATATTTTTTTTTCTATTCATTACATTTACGTTAACGATAATCAACATCCACGGTGACGAGACATACATGGGAAATTAAAATTTCATTCATATATATATATATAATTATCAACTGTTTAGTTACAAAGCCTGGCATAACAAAAAGCAAAACTATACCTGCCCCCAAAGGATTTTACATACATATCCCTACGGTGTCAGAATATACAGCCCACTACAGATAAAACATCAGGCCCCCCAAAATAAAATACTGGTAGCCCTCAGTAGCTACAAGTAAAGTCAGTCCCTCAAGTGAGGAGGAATCGAGTCAGGGTCCTCTTCAGGATCCTCTTCGGGGTCGTCCTCAGGAACTTCTTTGGGATCTTCCTCGAGATCTTCTTCGTCAGAGGAAATCACCATATGAATCGCAGAGTCACGGGACGGGGCCCGAGCAGTGGAACGAAAAGAGTCTTCCCGCGGAGTGAAATAGCGGTCACCCCACATCTCACGTATCGGTAGCTGAAATTCCAGACGTAAACTAATACAGCAGGTGAAGACAGGCGGCTCGTGACGCCTCCAGGCTAAAGATAACGACACATCCCCCGCATAGACGCAACGCTCCGAACCATAGTTGATGTACCAGCACTCTGGCCCTCCCAAGAAGGTCAGGCGCACATCTCCCAAAAATCTTTGCGTGCGTGGCTCCATACGCTTCTGTAGTCGCTCAGTCGAGATGACGCCAAAAACCAGAGAAGTCGGGGGCTTCCGGTTCCTTCCAGTTGTCTTCTATAGAACGTAGTATACAGACAAAACAGAAGTGGAGAGACAGAGAAGAGGTAAGACATCCTACCATCATTACCAATCCTAGCATCGAGAAACTAAACGGCGCAAAATGCCCACATAGCATTTATGACAGCAATAATAGTAATAAACATTCAATAGCAATTATGATTAACCAAACAGTTCCAGACAGTCGTATACATATAGATATATCAGAGGTACAACAGTTCCAATTATAATAATAATGCATGCCCAATGATTCATGGACTCACTATGCACACTTGCCCTCAATAACCAAAATCCTACTCTATGGAGCTAGACACAAAATAGTCGGAGGGAACGATCAGGAGGTATGTCTGTATTCTTGGCTGCCCAGGCCCTCAAGTGCTAAAAATTCTCAATTTATCATTTTGTACAATATGGCATTTTACAAGACATTCTACACAGATCTCGACATAGGACAGCGTCTCGGTCTGGATCGTCAGTGTGTTTGCATCGGTCTGCCCCACAGACAGAGAGCTACCAGCTGTTCATTGTGAGGTACCCGCACCCTGATGCCCCCAAGGTCAACAAGTAACCTACACTTGTCTATTCGCACCCGCACAAAGGTGTAAGTTCAACTCCTAGGCTACCGGCCTTAACCAAGTCCAACGGACAATCTCTTTCTTTTTGTTCAATGCATGACACAATCATACTCCTCATGACCAACTAGGCCCATCATGCTTCACATGCATGTCATATCATTTATCACAAGATCTGATCCCATTCACGGGTATACAATAATCCAATAGTACATTTTAAGGACATTCACAATTTTCATTTCATAGTCATGATAAAAGTCAACCATTAAATTCATTATGTGCCTCAAAAGCTCACCCATACTCAAGTTCTTCCCTATTTATGAATCCCTACTTAATCTCTAATCATCCAATCATTTATGATTTATGTACTTTTATTAATCCAAGGGTTTTGAATCCAGGAAGATACATGGCCAGAATCACCAACAACATCACAGATTTAATTGCTAGGTATGGGGTGATAAACCATGGTTGTGAATTCGACGGATACTATGCATTTAGTGGAAAATTGAGGCTGCCATTCGACGAAGACTAACATGGCAAAAGGATGAAAAATAGGAGAACATTTTATAACAAGATTGGATAAAAACCAATTTTTGTCGGATGGGGGTTCTGTCGAACAGAGGTCAGAACTATCGAATTCTTTCCAGAAGGTCAGCAGAAGTCCAATTCGACGGATGTGGGTGTCGACGTTGAAGAAATCTCCCAAGTGTCGAACCGACGAAAACACTGTGGTCAGAACTCTAATTCGACGGGTCTTGACGTTCTACTCGACGAATATTAACTTTGGGAAGCTTCTGATAAATGGACAGAAGATCCACTCGACAGGTATGTCTCAATGGTTATTGGCATTCTAACTCGACGAATATTTCACTCGACGGATGTGGTCATTCAAATTCGACGGATTTTGCGTTGGAGGAGTTTCTCTCCGAAGTGGTCAGGAGTTCATACTCGACGGATATTCGACAGGCATGGCCAGGGGTTCATACTCGACAGGTTTTGACTTTACTGAGTGATCATGACATCACATTCGACGGGTTTGGCCAGAAGTTCATACTCGACAGATTTTGATAATGCACTAAATGATCAGAAATCAAATTC
Source organism: Ormosia semicastrata (assembly GCA_029884595.1). Taxonomy (NCBI): domain Eukaryota; kingdom Viridiplantae; phylum Streptophyta; class Magnoliopsida; order Fabales; family Fabaceae; genus Ormosia; species Ormosia semicastrata. The sequence continues at coordinate 61,240,039 of JAQQTO010000060.1, forward strand.
GACGGGCATCACATTCAACGGGTTTGGCCAGGGGTTCCTACACGACAGGTTTTGATATTGCACTAAATGACCAGGAATCAAATTCGATGGGCATCACATTCGACGGGTTTGGCCAGGGGTTCCTACACGACAGGTTTTGACATTTCACTTAATGATCAGAAATCAAGTCTTTACCACTTCTCACTAATAATCCCAAAATTCTAGTCTCAAGGCGTGGCCATCCGAGAGCCAGCCCGACAGCGTTCCTTTTAGATTATGCGTTCCAGACATATATATCAAATCACACAACAATCAAATAGCATATACAAATACATCATTAGCAGCATTCAAACAGAGATGGATCATAGTGCCAATCACAAACAACGTCCCTAAATGCTAAAAGAGGTTGAGGAGGAGTGTCTTCCTCTTACCTGGGAGAAGCACAAAGAAAGGTTGCTCCTTTTGGTCAGAAGTTACGTTTTCAGCTTCCAGGAGATCCTTGAACATTCAAACTTACCAAAATCAGAATCAAGTGTTGAAATGGATACCCATGGTCATCAAAATGGTGTGGGTTACGAAAATGAGAGGAGATGAGGAAAAAGCTAAAAGCTTTACCTTAAAGTTCCAACCTTTAAGCTTCAACAGTGGAGAAAAATGAAGATGAAGAAAATGTAGAACTTTGAAGATAATTTCCTCAATGATGGTGGTTCTCCAAACACGAAATGGTGCGAGGAATGTGACGTTTTGGAAGATAAAAATACAAATGCGGGTGGATGGTGTGCTGCTGTGGAGTGAAATGAAAAGAGAGAAAGATGAGTGAATAGTGAGTGCTGCGTACAGGAGGAGGAAAATGTGAGAATGAAAAATGAATTAGACCCCCTTAATTTTAAACGTGCAGCACAAATTTGGGAGGAGAGAGAAATGATAAAATAATGGTTGGAGGAAGCTTCCTTGAGAAGCTTCGCGCGCTCCTCGATAAAGTACATAGTAAGCTTGTCTCCAAATTAAATACATCTGATAGATGATTAATTACACTGTGGAATTATTTTCTCAGTGAATAAAATTTACAATTGATGAAAATAATATTTTATTACTCATCAGATGATTTTATGATACCAAAATTTTATTTAATAGATAAAACCTCAAAAAATATAAACCTCGTTAACTGTGCCCGGCCTCGGATTTAGTAAGATCCCCCGTTGACACGTTGACAGTTCAAAGTTTACCAGCCTCAGGGAAAATATTCTAGTTTCCCTGGCTCCGCTCAGTGTACACGCAAAATGAAAAATATATTAAAATATTCATCATTTTCAGAAAAATCCACAAAAATTCCTAAAAATCATAAATATTATAAAATGATCGTTTATAATGAAATATAGAATTTTTGGGATGTTACAATACTCCCCTTCAAAAAAGAATTTCGTCCTCGAAATTTGCATACCTTAGAATAACTGTGGGTGTTGCTCCTTCATCTTGTCTTCCAGCTCCCAAGTTGCATCTCCAGGTCACCTCGTTCAGTTACTTTCACCAATGCGATCTCTTTGCCTCTTAATTGCTTTATCTTCCTATCCTCGATTCTTACAGGAGACGTCTCATAAGTTAAGTTTTCTTTTAATTGTACTGCATCCGGTGCTATGACATGACTTGGGTCAGGGAGGTATTTTCGGAGTTGTGACACATGGAAAACATTATGAATGTTTGAAAGGAAATGAGGTAAGGATATTTGGTACGCTACAGGACCTACACGACGAATGATTTGGTATGGTCCAAGGAATTTAGGAGTGAGTTTTCTAGATTTTAAAGCCCGGCCCACCCCAGTCATAGGTGTGACTTTCAGGAATACATGTTCGCCTTCCTCAAACTCAAGAGGTTTTCTCCTTCGGTCTGCATAACTCTTTTGCTGACTTTGAGCCGTTCTCATCTTTTCCTGAATCATCTTAACCTTCTCAGTTGTCTGTTGTATAATCTCTGGTCCAACAGTAAGGCACTCGCCGTCTTGGTACCAACACAGAGGTGTTCGACATCGTCGTCCATACAGAGCCTCGTAGGGTGCCATCCCTATGCTCAAATGATAACTGTTGTTGTAGGTGAATTCTATCAAGGGTAGAATGTCGTCCCAACTACCAGTTTGTTCTATGGTACAGGCTCGAAGCAAATCTTCCAAAGATTGGATCGTCCTTTCTGATTGACCGTTGGTCTGCGGATGATAAGCAGAACTCAAACGTAGTTTCGTCCCCAACGCTTATTGCAAACTCTCCCAGAGATTTGAAGTAAATCTCGGATCTCTATCCGAAACAATACTCGTAGGCACACCGTGTAGTCTAACAATTTCTCCAATATAGATTTGAGTCAATCTCTCCAGTTTGTATTTTATGTCGATCGGGAGAAAGTGTGCCGACTTCGTGAGTCGATCCACGATTACCCAAATCGAATCATGACCTTTTCTTGTCCTTGGCAATCCGACTACAAAATCCATTGCAATACTGTCCCACTTCCATTCCAAAATAGACAATGGTTGCAAAGAACCCCCCGTGGTCTCGATGTTCCACCTTAGCTTTTTGACAAACTAGACAAGTCGATACACGTCTAGTGACGTCACTCTTCATTCCATGCCACCAGAACAACTTCTTCAAATCTTGGTACATCTTTGTTATGCCTGGATGCATAATCAGCTGGCTTGTATGAACATGGTTAATGATGTATTCTCTAAGTTCCTTGTCACGAGAAATACAAACTCTTCCACGAAACCTCAGAATTCCATCCGTTCCTTCCGTAAACTCTGTTTCACCTCCTTGCTCCACTTGCTCTCTCACTTCTTGTAAGAACTTGTCAATCTTCTGCTTTTCCTTTATGTCATCCAGTAGTTCACTTGTAATGGTAACCATATTCATGCAAATCTTTCCAGGTTCTAACTCCACAAAAGACCACACATCTCTGAACTGCTCTAGCATATCCTTCTCCTTGATCATCAGGGTAGAGACACAGATCATCTTCCTACTTAGAGCATCTACCACAACATTTGCCTTGCCAGGGTGATACAGAAGTTGGAAATCGTAATCCTTCAGGAATTCTAACCACCTTCGTTGCCTCATGTTCAACTCCTTCTGATCATACAGATACTTCAAACTCTTATGATCACTGAAAATATTGAACGTTGCTCCGTAGAGAAAATGCCTCCATATCTTCAGAGCAAAAACTACAGCCGCTAACTCCAAGTCGTGTGTCGGGTAATTCTTTTCGTGCACTCGCTTGCGCCTTGAAGCATAAGCCACAACTCTTCCATGCTGCATAAGTACAGATCCTAGCCCTTGGTATGAAGCATCGCAGTACACTTCAAACTGCTCATTCGGATCGGGTAGCACTAACACCGGTGAGGTAGTCAGTCGATTCTTCAACTCTTGGAAACTTTGCTCACAGTTGTCAGTCCACTCAAAAGCTTGGTTTTTCCTCGTGAGTTGTGTAAGTGGTCCAGCAATCTTGGAGAATCCCTCAATAAACCTCCGGTAATATCCAGCTAAGCCCACGAAGCTTCGAATCTCCGTCACGAACGTTGGTCTTTCCTATTGCAGCACTGCCTCCACCTTCGATGGATCCACGGCAATCCCATCCTTCGAGATCACGTGACCCAGAAACTTAACTTCTTCTATCCAGAACTCACACTTTGACAGCTTGGCATACAATTCCTTCTCCTTCAGAATCTGAAAAACTATACTGAGGTGTTCACCATGGTCCTCCTGATTTTGAGAGTATACCAGAATGTCATCGATGAAGACCACAACAAATCTGTCCAAGTAAGGACGAAAGATTCGGTTCATGTAGTCCATAAAGATAGCTGGTGCGTTCGTCACACCAAATGGCATCACTAGGTATTCATAATGACCGTATCAGGTACGAAAAGCTGTCTTGGGTATATCTTCCACCTTCACTCGTATCTGATGATACCCAGACCGCAGATCGATCTTCGAGAACACCGCTGCTCCCTTCAGTTGGTCCATTAAATCATCAATTCTCAGGAATGGATACTTGTTCTTAATCGTTACCTTGTTCAGCTGCCGATAGTCCACACATAATCTCGAGGTGCCATCCTTCTTGCGAACTAACAGCACTGGCGCTCCCCATGGGGACACACTTGGCCTGACAAATTGCTTTTCCAACAGCTCTTCTAGCTGTTTCTTGAGCTCAGCTAACTCTATCGGTGCCATCCTATACGGTGCTATAGACACGGGACCAGCTCCCGGTACTAGGTCGATAGCAAACTCTATCTCTCGAGCTGGTGGTAAACCAGGTACATCATCAGGAAAGACTTCGGGAAACTCGTTCACCACTGGAATTGTGTTCACATCAACCTCGTTCTCGACTTTCAAAGAAGACAGTAGCATGTATCCGTGAGCTCCTTCTTTCAAGAGAGCTTGAACTCGGTTGGCCGTTAAAAATCTAGAATCCTCCATTATGGAAAAAACTATGGTCTTTTTGGAACAGTCTAATAGAACATGGTTGGAAGACAACCAGTCCATCCCTAAGATAATATCTAATTGGGAAAGGGGTAAACAGATCAGATTGACCGAAAAGGTTCGACCTTCAACAACAATGGACAATTTAGACAGACTTTGGCAGTAACTACCGATTTATAATTGGGGGTAGAAACAGTTAAGTCAAAAGGTAATGACGACACAGATAGACCCAGTCTTTGCACACAGTCATATGATATAAAAGAATGGGTTGCCCCAGAGTCATACAGCACAGTTAAAAGATTACCTTCTATGGTACCTTCCCCTTGTATCAAATCTTCGGATTCGGAAGCCTCAGCTTTGCTCATAGTGTAGACTTGCCCTCCAGCCTATGGTTTCTTGGCTCTTGCAGCATTCACTGAAGGGTCGGCCTTCGTTTGGTTGCAGTCTCGGGACACGTGGCCAGGTTTGCCACATTTGAAGTAGATGAATCCCTTCATGGTACAGTCCCTTGTGAGATGGTCTTTCCCACACTTCAAACATCTGGAAGGATACGCCGTGTTTTGGCCAGTTCGGTTCCCGGTAGAACTTCCACCAGAACTTCCACCCATGGCTTGTTGTCGATTCCCCGTGGGTCGGGAGTACGGCTTCTTCTGGAAACGGTTAGCACTGTTACTGCCGCCTATCTGGAATCCCGTAGGCCTAAAGTTTCTGCTCCTCATGTCTCTAGATTGCTCCAGAGCCTCTACATCACAGCAAGTATCCAGTAGTTGTGAGAATTCATTGATCCTCAAGGTGATCACAGCCTTCTTCACTTCATACCTCAGTCCTTCCATAAATCTTCGGCATTTCCATGCTTCATCTGGTTGGTTTTGAAAGTACGTCGAAAACTGTGACAAGTTTTCAAATTTCGCTGCGTACTCGCTAACAGTCATATTTCCTTGTCGCAGGTTGAGGAATTCCGACTCCTTCGCATGCCTTGCGCTTGCAGGAAAATACTTATCTAAGAACTTTTCCTTGAATAAGCCCCAAGTAATCTCTCGATTTGTAGCTTCTAGCATTTGCTGCACTCCATTCGACTAATTCTCAGCATTGCCTACCAGCATAAATGTAGCATAGTTCACCTTCTTGTCCTCGGCGCAATTCATTCCTCGAAAGACTTTCTCCATTTCCTTAATCCACAGACTAGCCTTGTCCGGATCAAATTCTCCTTTGAATTGAGGAGGGTTATGGCGCCGAAACTCTGCTAAATTCTAAGCATCAGCAGTGGCCTCTAGCTGTTGAGCAGCTCGCTCTTGTTGTTGTGTAACTCTCTCTTGTTGCTGGACAGCTTGCTCGATTTGCTGTGCGACGGCCTCAGCCATCCTCTGCATCGCTGTAATAGCTGCTGCCATATCTTCCCCTCGTGCCATCTTACTTTCTTAGATCAGATTAACTGAAAACATAGAAAAGTCAGTTGCACTCACTAGGAACACCAAACAGTACACCCTTACGTATACTACTCAGAGAACACACAGCACAAACAAGACAGACTCAAACACAAGACCCAAAGAAACATAAACCGGGGCTCTGATACCAACTCGGTGTGACGCCCTTTTTTAAACCCAAGGGAAAGTCTCACTTTCAATTACTATGCGGAAATAAAATTTATGTGAGTTAAGACCCGGTTCATTTTAATAATATATACGTTTACTCAATTGTAGTTGGTTAAGTAAATTAGCAAGTATATTTTTTTTTTCTATTCATTACATTTACGTTAACGATAATCAACATCCACGGTGACGAGACATACATGGAAAATTAACATTTCATTCATATATATATATATATATATATATATATATATATATATATATATATATAAATATAATTATCAAGCTGTTTAGTTACAAAGCTGGCATAACAAAAAGCAAAACTATATACTGTCCCCAAAGGATTTTACATACATATCCCTACGGTGTCGAATATACAGACCCACTACGAGACAAAACATCGGGCCCCCAAATAAAATACTGGTAGCCCTCAGTAGCTACAAGTAAAGTCAGTCCCTCAAATGAGGAGGAATCGCGTCAGGGTCCTCTTCAGGATCCTCTTCGGGGTCGTCCTCAGGAACTTCTTTCGGATCTTCCTCGAGATCTTCTTCGTCAGAGGAAATCACCATATGAATCGCAGAGTCACGGGACGAGGCCCGAGCGGTGGAACGAAAAGAGTCTTCCTGCGGAGTGAAATAGTGGTCACCCCACATCTCGCGTATCGGTAGCTGAAATTCCAGATGTAAACTAATACAGCAGGTGAAGACAGGCGGCTCGTGACGCCTCCAGGCTAAAGATAACGACACATCCCCTGTATAGACGCAACGCTCCGAACCATAGTTGATGTACCAGCACTATGGCCCTCCCAAGAAGGTCAGGCGCACACCTCCCAAAAATCTTTGCGTGCGTGGCTCCATACGCTTCTGCAGTCGCTCAGTCGAGATGAGGCCAAAAACCAGGGAAGTCGGGGGCTTCCGGTTCCTTGCAGTTGTCTTCTATAGAACGTAGTATACGGAAAAAACAGAAGTGGAGAGACAGAGAAGAGGTAAAACATCCTACCATCATTACCAATCATAGCATCGAGAAACTAAACGGCGCAAAACGCCCACATAGCATTTATGACAGTAATAATAGTAATAAACATTCAATAGCAATTATGATCAACCAAACAGTTCCAGGCAGTCGTATACATATAGATATATCAGAGGTACAACAGTTCCAATTATAATAACAATGCATGCCCAATGATTCATGGACTCACTATGCACACTTGCCCTCAATAACCAAAATCCTACTCCATGGAGCTAGACACAAAACAGTCGGAGGGAATGATCAGGAGGTATGTCTGTATTCTTGGCTGCCTATGCCCTCAAGTGCTAAAAATTCTCAATTTATCATTTTGTACAACATGGTATTTTACAAGACATTCTACACAGATCTCGACATAGGACAACGTCTCGGTCTGGATCGTCAGTGTGTTGCATCGGTACGCCACGACGAGAGAGCTACCAGCTGCCCATTGTGAGGTACCCGCACCCTGACGCCCCCAAGGTCAACAAGTAACCTACACTTGTCTATTCGCACCCGCACAATAGTGTAAGTTCAACTCCTAGGCTACCGGCCTTAACCAAGTCCAACGGATAATCTCTTTCTTTTTGTTCAATGCATGACACAATCATACTCCTCATGACTAACTAGGCCCATCATGCTTCACATGCATGTCATATCATTTATCACAAGATCTGATCCCATTCACGGGTATACAATAATCCAATAGTACATTTTAAGGACATTCACAATTTCCATTTCATAGTCATGATAAAAGTCAATCATTAAATTCATTATGTGCCTCAAAAGCTCACCCATACTCAAGTTCTTCCCTGTTTATGAATCCCTACTTAATCTCTAATCATCCAATCATTTATGATTTATGTACTTTTATTAATCCAAGGGTTTTGAATCCAGGAAGATACATGGCCAGAGTTAGCAACAACATCAGAGATTTAATTATTAGGTATGGGGTGATAAACCATGGTTGTGAATTCGACGGATACTATGCATTTAGTGGAAAATTGAGGCTGCCATTCGACGAAGACTAACATGGCATAAGGATGAAAAATAGGAGAACATTTTATAACAAGATTGGATAAAAACCAATTTCTTTCGGATGGGGGTTCTGTCGAACAGAGGTCAGAACTGTTGAATTCTTTCCAGAAGGTCAGCAGAAGTCCAATTCGACGGATGTGGGTATCGACGTTGGAGAAATCTCCCAAGTGTCGAACCGACGAAAACACTGTGGTTAGAACTCTAATTCGACAGGTCTTGACGTTCTGCTCGACGAATATTAACTTTGGGAAGCTTCTGATAAATGGACAGAAGATCCACTCGACAGGTATGTCTCAATGGTTATTGGCATTCTAACTCGATGAATATTTCACTTGACGGATGTGATCATTCAAATTCGACGGATTTTGCATTGGAGGAGTTTCTCTCCTAAGTGGTCAGGAGTTCATACTCGACGGATATTCGACGGGCATGGCCAGGGGTTCATACTCGACAAGTTTTGACTTTACTGAGTGATCATGACATCACATTCGACGGGTTTGGCTAGAAGTTCATACTCGACAGATTTTGATAATGCACTAAATGATCAGAAATCAAATTCGGCTGGCATCACATTCGACGGGTTTGGCCAGGGGTTCCTACACGACAGGTTTTGACATTGCACTAAATGACCAGGAATCAAATTCGACGGGCATCACATTCGACGGGTTTAGCCAGGGGTTCCTACACGACAGGTTTTGACATTTCACTTAATGATCAGAAATCAAGTCATTACCACTTCTCACCAATAATCCCAAAATTCTAGTCTTAAAGCGTGGCCATCCGAGAGCCAGCCCGACAGCGTTCCTTTAAGATTATGCGTTCTAGACATATATATCAAATCACACAACAATCAAATAGCATATACAAATACATCACCAGCAGCATTCAAATAGAGATGGATCACAGTGCCAATCACAAACAACGTCCCTAAATGCTAAAAGAAGTTGAGGAGGAGTGTCTTCCTCTTACCTGGGAGAAGCACAAAGAAAGGTTGCTCCTTTTGGTCAGAAGTTACGTTTTCAGCTTCCAGGAGATCCTTGAACATTCAAACTTACCAAAATCAGAATCAAGTATTGAAATGGATACCCATGGTCATCAAAATGACTATGGGTTACAAAAATGAGAGGAGATGAGGAAAAAGCTAAAAGCTTTACCTTAAAGTTCCAACTTTTAAGCTTCAACAGTGGAGAAAAATGAAGATGAAGAAAATGTAGAACTTTGAAGATGATTTCCTCAATGATGGTGGTTCTCCAAACACGAAATGGTGCTAGGAGTGTGACGTTTTGGAAGATAAAAATACAAATGCGGGTGGATGGTGTGCTGCTGTGGAGTGAAATGAAAAGAGAGAAAGATGAGTGAATAGTGAGTGCTGCGTATAGGAGGAGGAAAATGTGAGAATGAAAAATGAATTAGACCCCCTTAATTTCAAACGTGCAGCACAAATTTGGGAGGAGAGAGAAATGATAAAATAATGGTTGGAGGAAGCTTCCTTGAGAAGTTTCGCACGCTCCTCGATAAAGTACATAGTAAGCTTGTCTCCAAATTAAATACATCTGACAGATGATTAATTACACTGTGGAATTATTTTCTCAGTGAATAAAATTTACAATTGATGAAAATAATATTTTATTACTCATCAGATGATTTTATGATACCGAAATTTTATTTAACAGATAAAACCTCAAAAAATATAAACCTCGTTAACTGTGCCCAGCCTCGGGTTTAGTAAGATCCCCCATTGACAGTTCAAAGTTTACCAGCCTCAGGAAAAATATTCTAGTTTTTTCGGCTCCGCTCAGTGTACACGCAAAACGAAGAATATATTAAAATATTCATCATTTTCAGAAAAATCCACAAAAATTCCTAAAAATTATAAATATTATAAAATGATCGTTTATAATGAAATATAGAATTTTCAGAATGTTACATGAATCATACAGTGCAAGAAAAATAGTTCAGGCCGACTCATGGTTCCCTGACTCTACCCTCTACCACAAATGGTGTTAGGTAACCATTTTTGGATGTGTAACACCCCAAAAATTATTCATTTCATCATAAGTAGTCATTTTATAATATTTATGATTTTTGGGAATTTTTTTGAATTTTTTTTCGAAAGTGTTAAATATTTTAATATATTTCTCATTTTCCGTGCACACTGAGCAGAGTCAGTGTAACACTCCAGAAATTATTTATTTTATCATAAATAGTCATTTTATAATATTTGTGATTTTTGAGAATTTTTGTGAATTTTTTCAGAAATGTTGAATATTTTAATATATTTCTCATTTTGCGTGCACACTGAGCGGAGCCGGGCAAATAAAATATATTTCCTGAGGCTGGTAAACTTTGAACTATGAAAATATCAACGAGGGATCTTACTAAACCTGAGGCTGAGCACATTTTACGAGGTTTATGTTTTTTGAGATTTTATCTAATACATAAAATCGCAGTATGCACTGTTAACTAAATTTTTTTGTACACTCTATTGTCCGTTGGACAATAGGTACTGGCTTTGTGAACTGTAACAATAATCCATTGGGTAATAACTTGTAGTTAAAATCTTAATCACTTTATTATTTTATCACTTTATCACCTAATCATCTTATCAAAATGAAATCCACTTTATTTCTAATCAAATCTACTTTTGAAAAATCTAACAAGCTAACCCTAATTTTTTGTGACAATTTTCCCTCGCATTTCTCTCTCACACTACATGGCCATGAGGCTTACTTGGAGCCAAAAAAAATTGCTTTCACTTAATTAAGTTTTCTATTCTATTTTCAAACCCTAAAAGTTCATTTCATTTTCTACTATCACTTTCTCTCTCTACACTCATCTTCTCTTCACATTTTCTCCTCCTTCCCTCTAGCACACCACACCGCCTCACCTCTTCCAATACCCTCCAAGATTGCAAAAATTTCAAATAACCATATTTTCCTAACCTCCATCACATTCTAAACACTTTTCTAGTTGAAGTTTTCTTGAAAAGCTTCCATCTTCATCATCTTCTTCAAGCTTCAAAGTTTGAAGCTTTAGGGTAAGATTCTTAATCTCTCATATTCTCTTCTTCATTTTCGTTTTAATGGTATTCGTCATGACCATTTATCATCTTTTCTCAAGCCTTGGTGTTGATTTGATGAATTGTAATTTCTAGGGTTTTTGGTGAAGTTTGGCCGAATTTCACAAGGAGCAAACAAGGAGATTTCTTTTCTTGTTTCCTCTTAGGTAAGAGGGAGATGGTCCACTTCAACCTCTATTGGTAGTGAGGGACTTGATTTTGTATTGATTGTGAGAAACCCTTCTTCAGGTTACTCTCTTGGATGTGTGATTTTGATGGCTAAGTGTTTATTTTACCTTGTATGATTTATTTGATTGAATATATATGTATATTGATGACCTTGGATGGATTGGAAATGTGAAATGGAAGCAAGGGCTCCTTGCTTTCCTCATAGAGGCTCATGGCCATGACCCTCAAATAGGGTGGTCATGGTTGAAATTTTGTAACCAAGATGGAGACATAATTAATTAAGTGAATAAAATGTAATGGAGTAAAGAAAAATTTAGGGTTTCTACCCTTGGGAGGCCCACGGCCTCTAGGACTATTTTGGGGTCCAACCATGTAACTTTATGTAACCTTGGAATTTAAATAAACAAGTGATTAAGTAGTTAACAATGTGATGGAAAGAAATCTAATTGGTAACTTAAAGTGATTCTTTAGACCTAAGAAAAGAATAAGAGTGTGTGAGACTTGGAAAACCTTAGATTAATTTTCAAAGTGAGTATAAATAAACTTAAAGTGAGGAACTTAATAATCAAGAGAATTCCTCTAGAGAAGGATTTCATAAGAAATGCTAAATTAAAGTGAAATTTAGTTAATTGGATGATTAGAAATTAATTAGAAATTCATAAAAATGAAAAAGAATCAAGGATGAGATCTTATCCTAAAACTAAGAGTAATTTTTAATTAAAGGAAGGTCATGAGTGTAAGTAAGAATGTTGAATAACTCAATTTAAATTATCTTAAGGGAATTAAGTCTAAAATTAATTAATGAACTTGTTTAATTAAGATAATAATGATTAAATGAATAATGTGAGAGAATTTCTCTAAATAGAAACTTATTAAGAAGAATGTAGAAATTAAGGCATGATTCCATAATGTACCCTAAACATGTAATGTCTTGTTTGAGGACTTGATAATACTTATTGTGGGTCCATGAGTGGGACCAAGAATATGTTGATGCTTATCTTAGTCAAATTGTGGCATGTTATGGAAAAATATATTTTTGTTGATTATACATGTATGCATTGAATCCACATGCATTGAGGCATGATTGAGAAAGTCTAACATGATAAGCATGCATCAACATTGTGCTTTTGGAGCCGAAGTACTGGACCAA